>CM073505.1:7515000-10015000 GCA_037074495.1 Acacia confusa
AGGCATATTTTTAGAATTTATCTTGGTTCTAAATATAATATATTATTTATATATTTGTTAATCTTTTCTTAATTTATTTGTATTAATGCTTCTTCATCAACAATCAGGGAGGAGAACGAACGAGAGAATTGAGGAAGATGACTAAGGTGTTTTAGAAAACACATGACATATTAATTAATTTAACTAATTTTTTTAATTTAATTAAATTAGATGAACAAAGTATGTTTTATATTAAGCGGGATTAGTGCATGATTTTGGGTTCACTGACCAGTGCCAATGGACCCAACCTATTGCATACTTAGACGAACCAAATTTAGAGTGCTTAGTGGACACATCATGAATTCATGATGGTCCCTCTCCTTCAATAGCAGGCTTAAACAGAATGAGCCATAGTCCATTCTAATATTCTGTTGCATCTGTGGTTGTCATTGGAGCTGGAAAAACATATAATCTTTTAATTTCTAACGATTAAGCAGACAACAAAGTGGCTGTAGTTTAGTGGTAAGAATTCCACGTTGTGGCCGTGGAGACCTGGGCTCGAATCCCAGCAGCCACATTCCTTTTTCCTTCTGCACAGTTTTCCAATTTGGATGCTTCTGCTAATTAATTAAATTGTCAGATCCTATGGCTCCTGGGGTGACAATCCCATTTTGGATGCTTCTGCTAATTAATTAAATTGTCAGATTCTATGGCTCCTGGGGTGACAATCCCACCCAAAAGAACCATTTGTTTTTTTGCACTGGTCCATGTGAAATAATAAAGAACCAGATACCACATTCTTACTAGGAAAAAGCATCCAAGCAAAGAATTAACGTAACATTCACGCTTCTCCCTTGAGAAATAAATATAAATCCATCCTCCTCGTTCCGCTATAAAAGCAGAATGCTTTTCAATAATTACCTGATAGTATACTGAGAAAATTAAAGCTGCATTAAACACAAAATGGCAAGTATTGTTCGTCCTGGAGCTCCATCTAACTCTGTGGGTACTGAGTATAATAGTGCTGCTCATCAAGTTCAATCCCAGCCCTATAATTATAGTTATCCAAACACTAATATTTCTGCGCCAGCTCATTGTAATGACCTTTATCTGAATTCTGGGACGCAGTATATTAGGGGGCTTACTACTCAGGTTGGAATAGTGAAGGGCCACGGCAATGGAGCCACCGTCTATGGCTCCTTCGTCGTTCATTAGGCAACAACCCTGAAATATGCAGAGCTGCATGTGCTGATGGATGCATATTACTGTATATAATTTACTGAAATAAGTGATTTGTATCCATGTAGTCTTGAATATTGTAATTCTTGCTTAATTAAATAATTAAACTTTATGACCTTTTTTTTTCTATGAATGTTTTATTGAGTTTTTTGAGTTCTTCAAGCAAAGTGATATTGCTTGAGAACGCAGGGAAGATCTGGTAGAAATAGAAACAGAAATAAAAGGAGGGGAATATGAAGAAAGAGAGAGACTTTGGTTCTTTTCTGCTTCTGATTACTTGAGTTTGGATATAGGTGTGAAACTCAGTTTAAAAGAAGGATTTTATAAATCATCTGTGACCAGAACAGAGCATATATAGTCACACTTCAAATGCCAAATCTCCTGAAAATCAGATGTTGATATTTAGATAGATACTAGTTACTCAATTGAGATAGGGAACTGTAGCCTATGAATACCCAAAAACTTGTTGAGGTTCAAAGCTCTATCTAACCATCTTTGGAATAGCCAACAACCAAAGTTTTGAAAACAATAGATGGTTGGGAACCTACCTCTAAAGCTAACAGTTGAGTTGGGAAAACTAAGCCTACCAAATATTTCATTGATCATCCCATACTACAAAATACAGCACTTACTATCTCATACTAGCACGTCTCCATACTACAAAATATAGCACTCATTATCTCTTACTAGCACGTCTCCATCAGACGCATCTAAAGGCTCTCATATGGCACATGACTTGTTGCTCTAATGACAAAATGGTCCCCTTTTATAGGAGTGGTGGTGGGTTTGATCCTCCACAAGGCCAGTTTGGCTTCCTTCCCAACTCAAAAAAAAAAAAAAAAAAGAGGCTCCTAT
Organism: Acacia confusa; assembly: GCA_037074495.1. NCBI lineage: Eukaryota > Viridiplantae > Streptophyta > Magnoliopsida > Fabales > Fabaceae > Acacia > Acacia confusa. The sequence goes on from CM073505.1 coordinate 7,517,074, forward strand.
ATGGCCATACCTTAATATTTTGTTAACTTAAATTTCATCCTATGGTGTGAATTCAGCTAGAGACAAATATGCAACGCCCAGCATAATTAAGGAATAAGACGCTAAATCATCTACTATATTAAAATCCCAAGACTATCTGTCAAACTTTCATCTTATCAGCAAAGGCATAAAGTCTAAGATAAAAAATATGAGCTTTTGCTTTGATTCCTTGAGCTTTAACACAATAAATAATCCCCACGTTTTGGAAAGTGGGATTTAGAAGAACTTATGCATTACCCCACTTGATCAGCACTTGATACCGTTTTCATGGTCCAACAAGCAAAAGCTTAATGATGGTCACTTTGTCTTCTTCGGCAGCAACACCAGCAACCTGCAACTATAAAAAGCCAGCTTCTACTATCACCCAAAACAGACAAGTCCAGAAGCGAAAAACAATCTCAAGATCACTTGGACGTTCTATAACAAGGAAACCTATAATACTCCTCTGGCTTCTGCAGGATATCCAGGTACGTCAGGGGGCTTCGGTGGTCAACCTCACATGCAGCCACAATTTCAACCTCAGTATAATCCTTATTATGGTTATGGTTTTCCTGGAGCAGGAATGCCTCCTCCTGCTGCCTCTGACCAGTACCATAATTCCGGCACAGTGACCATCCAAGGCGACACCGTTCAGACCGGAACCTTCAAGGGTCATGGTACCGGAGCTAAGATTCAAGGCGGCTTCACCGCTTCCGGAAACATTCAGTGATTATCAAACATCGCTTGTAATGTGATGAGTGCATGGAAGGGGAAGCTATCAAAGCAGTTTAAGATGTGTGTTCTAATTATTAAGCATATTATTTAGCAAATAATTTCTGTGTTGACAGGGCATTTGGTTTATTCCTATGTTCCTGAGTTAGATGTCAACGCATTAAATAACAGCAAGCTTTTAATATATATAGTTCAGGCTATCTAATTAGTGGTTTTACTTAAACTATATATGAGTATGGCCTTAATATTGTTAAGTAGAGAAAGTATCTGAAAAGTTGCTATCCGTGAAATCTACAGTAATTAAAATTACATTCTAGAGATGATTTTTCAATTAAGGAAAATAATACTCCATTGATCAGATGACCAAATTAAAGAAAGAGAAAAAAAAAAAAAATTTAACCTACCATATATATCTCAGTTGGCATGAATGGTAGAACTTTATAGTGTCTCTCTAGAGATGCTAAACGAATAAACATCTTTTTCTTTTTGGTACCTAAGAAACGAATCAATATCTTAATAAAGCCTATTCACGCAATTGATATAGACCACAGATCAATATTATTCCTATTTGCTTTCTTTATGTTGAGCCATGCATGGCCTCCTCTTTTGTCCTCCACTATAAGAAGCAGCTTGCTGTAACTTTAAGCCCATACCCCAAAAGTAAAACAGGAATTTTTCGAGTTTGTAAAGAAACGGAGAGTTCAATAATAGCACTCGTTGGAGGGCCTCAACCAGAACAGTCTCAAGTAGTCAACATCAACAACATTTCTGCAACAGTACCGATGTACTACTGCAACATTTTATACAACTTAGGTTTGCTGAACATTGAACGTGCCACGAACCAGATCGACAGGGATCTACAAGGGCCACAATCTTGGAGTCTTTGTTCTCGGCTCCTACGTTCAATGAGCCTACCAAATACTAGAGTTGACAAGTGTTGGGACATTAGAGATAATGTTGTGTTTAGTTCTTTGAGAGTTCACGTTGGGGTTTGTTGGTAGAAAATGGGTTTAGGTTCTGTCTATTGTAATGTAGTGGGCTGGCCCATATGAAGCTCAACTTTATATAGTCAGTGTAGTCAGTATTGTGATGTTTTTATGTATAAATAAGTGATAGGTCCATATGTTTTTTGATAAGATATAGGTCCATATGTTAAGTACAATGAAATGATATTTCTTCCTAGGTCCATATGGCATCAGAGTTATAGGTGTGACAGCAAAAGATCTCATCCTGTCCATTGAGTCCAGAGGGCCCAAAATCCGGAAAGAAACCCAAGCCTCATCTGGAATCCAAGATCTAGGTTTTGGAAAGGGTGGAGATCAACTGAATCCCAAGATATATATATATATATATATATATATATATATAGGCTTCATGTTTGCAATTGCAGATGGTCGGATTGATTCATATGGGCCTTGAATGAACATACATTAAACATTTTTCTATAAAAAAAATCGTCCAGCTGACAACTTACAAGTCATTATAAACAGTAGTCCAAATTATCACCAAGGTTATATGTCAACCAAACTCCACCTATACAAAATTGCTGCTGCATTTATGTACTCCAAGAGTTACCTAACCTTACAACTCAGAAAGGGAAAAAAAAGAAGTTACCCAACCTTACATTTTATTGTAAAATCGAAAAATTAATTTATTAAAAGAAACGACGAATGATATTCCCAATGAAATAACAATCGTCCAGTATTTTCGTAGCATATGTTATTTCTTCTATTGATGGACTCAAAGGAAGTGACACAGAATCCCACTTTGAGAGCCCGGGGTCCCATAACAATACAACAAAAGATAAAAGACGAATATATATATATATATATATATCACATTGCTCCAAAGTAGAGGTACGTTTCAACTTTCTTTCACGTCCTCAAGTGGAGTGCAGATATATTCCCTGATGTTATCACTACACGACACGATCACTATGGCCCTCAATAATCCTAAGTAGCGTGCATATATGGATCTATAAAAGGGACAGGAACCGTAGCTTAACATGAAGAAAGCAAAAGAAACCAAATTGAAAACTTATTACATCAGTTATACATATACATATTATCATCATCAACAAGAATGGCAGGTCTGAACGTTAATGGCTATGCAGGGTTTGGTGTAGGAGCTCAGGCACCATATCCTGCTCAGCCTCAGCCTCAGCCGCTGTATCAGTATCAGTATCAGTACTATCCATATGGTGGTTACCCTCCTCAGTTTCAGCAGCAGCCACCATATCCTCCGGCATCTTCACCGGTCCCTACCCCACCCGGGTCCCACCACCAGAACTCCGGTACTCAGTCCATCGGCGGCAACACTGAGCAGAGCGGCACCTTCAAAGGTCACGGCACTGGAGCCTCCATTCAGGGCGGCTTTACTGCCTCCGGCTCCATCGCCTAAGCCTTTTCATGCCTACCTACCTATACTCTATCTGTATTCTCCTATATATATATATATATATATATATATATAGACCAATAAGAGCTCAAGCTTGATTATTAATTAGCTCAAGCTTCAATTACGAATGACATTTTAATTTGATGTTCTCATTAATTGCTATTCTGGTTCTAGCTTTGTTGTTACCGTCAACTATGTTGAGGAAGCGCAATATAGAGTGTAACCGATTATATTAGAAAATTACCCAACTAGAAAACAAAGTTTCTAGACGTAATTTAATAATATAATAAGCACCAACTACTATATTTAAATGCAACTAATAAATAATAAATCGGACAAATATAAGAGAAATATCAGATCCTAAATTCACTCCAAATAATTTACAAGTGAAATACTACAAAAGAGGAAGATATACAAATGCCTTGAGAGACAATTGTGGGGTGAGGAATAAGGGAGGGGGAGGCACTCTATTTATACTAAAACCTCCCCCCTTCAAACCCAAAACCCACCGATGTGGGACTTGCCAAAACTCACAAATCTCCACCTTGGCAAGATCTCACAGTCTCAATTTCTCCTATTTACAAATTCTAATTGTAACTTCTATTCAAAACACCATGTTCAACAATGTTGATCAAATCCAAACAATGTTGAAATTTAATAGAAGTCACCACCTTTGTCAACATATCAGCAGGATTGTCATCTGTTCGTATCTTCTGTATTGTGACTCCACCTTCTTCCAAAATTTCTCTTACAAAATGATATCGGACGTCAATATGCTTCGTTCTTGCATGGTAGACTTGGTTCTTTGCTAACTGAATAGCACTCTGGCTATCACAAAATACTGTGATGCTTTCCTGACCAACACCAAGCTCTCCAAGCAACCCCTGAAGCCAAATCGCCTCCTTTACAGCTTCTGTAATCGCCATATACTCTGCCTCTGTTGTAGACAAAGCTACCGTTGACTGTAAAGTTGACTTCCAACTAACTGGTGCACCTGCGAGAGTGAATACAAAACCAGTAGTTGACCTTCTTTTGTCCAAATCACCTGCAAAATCTGAGTCACAGTACCCAACTAGACATTGATCAACACCCTGCTGAAAGACCAATCCAACATCTACAGTATTACAAATATACCGTAGAATCCATTTCACAGCTTGCCAATGCTCCATTCCGGGATCATGCATATACCTACTCACCACTCCAACTGCCTGTGAAATGTCTGGTCTCGTACAAACCATAGCATACATCAAGCTACCAACAGCATTCGCATATGGCACCCTTGACATATATGCTCGTTCATCTTCATCCTTCGGCGACATGTCAGCATTAAGCTTAAAATGTGGGGCAAGTGGGATGCTAACCGTCCTGGTTTCTTCATTCATACCGAAACGATGTAGCACCTTCTTCAAATACTCCTTTTGAGATAAGAAGAGCTTCTTCGATTGTCTATCTCTTGTTATCTCCATGCCAAGTATCTTCCTTGCCTCACCTAAATCCTTCATCTCGAACTCCTTCTTCAGTTGATCCTTAAGCTTCTCAATCTCTGCTTGATTTCTTGAAGCAATCAACATATCATCAACATACAAAAGGAGATAGATAAAAGATCCATCTTCAAGCTTCCGCAAATACACACAATGATCGTATTTGCTTCTCCTGTACTTGTGCCGCAACATAAACTTGTCAAACCGTTTATACCATTGCCTCGAAGACTGCTTCAATCCGTATAACGATTTTTCAAGTTTACATACCATATTCTCCTTTCCAGCAACTTTGAATCCTTCAGGCTGAGTCATATAGATTTCCTCCTCCAAGTCTCCATTTAGAAATGCAGTTTTAACATCCATCTGAACTAGTTCCAAATCCAACTGTGCTACCAAAGCCAACAGAATTCTAATGGAGGAATGTTTTACAACTGGAGAAAATACCTCATTGTAATCAATTCCTTCCTTCTGAGCATAGCCTTTAGCTACCAGTCTTGCTTTGTAACGCACATCACCTTGGTTAGGAAATCCTTCTTTCTTCGCATACACCCATTTGCAACCAATTGCCTTCTTACCCTTTGGGAGTTTGGCCAATCTCCACGTTCCATTCTGATGAAGGGACTGCATTTCTTCATTCATAGCATTCATCCACTCTTCCTTTTCTAAGCTCCGGACAGCCCATTTATAAGTTGAAGGAATGCCATCAGTTGCAATTGAAGTTGCACAAGCCACCATATCCATAAAGCGAGTAGGTTTTCTTACTATTCGTCGTGGCCTGCCGGTTGCGATTGATTCTTGTTGTTGTTGAGGTTCCTGGGTTGAAACCTCCCTTTCAACTGGCTCATCTTCTACAGGAAAGTCTTCTCTCATTTCCCTATCCTTTCTCTGAACTGGGAAAATCAACTCTCCTTCAAACTCCACCTGCTTCGAAGCACCATCGGTCTGTGTGGTATCTCCAGATGTTACCGGCTTCATAATAGTAGTCTCATCAAAAGTAACATCCCTGCTAAACACAACCTTCTCCGTCTCTGGACACCATAAACGATATCCTTTGACTCCAGAAGTGATCCCCAAGAAAATAGCTTTCTTTGCTCTAGGATCCAATTTTGATTCTTTCACATGATAGTATGCAGTTGAGCCAAACACATGTAAAGAATCATAATCATTAGCAGGCTTACCATACCATTGTTCCAATGGTGTTTTACCATCAATAGCAGCAGATGGTAGACGATTAATGAGATGGCTCGCATACGTCACTGCCTCAGCCCAAAATTCTTTGCCCAAGCCAGCATTGGACAACATACACCGAACCTTCTCCAGCAAAGTCCGATTCATGCGTTCTGCCACCCCATTCTGCTGTGGTGTATTTCTTACGGTGAAGTGTCTGACGATGCCATTATCTTCACAAACCTTCTGGAAAGGATCATTCTTGTACTCTCCACCATTGTCTGTGCGAAGACATTTGATCTTCCTGCCTATTTGTGCTTCTATCATCGTCTTCCATTTGAGAAAAATTCCCAAAACTTCATCTTTGGTCTTCATCGTATACACCCAAACTCTTCGAGAAAAGTCATCAACAAAGGTTACAAAATAATGCTTACCTCCCAATGAAGCTGTTTTGGAAGGACCCCAAACATCAGAGTGTACATAATCCAAAATACCTTCAGTATTGTGAATAGCTGTACCGAACTTAACCCTTGTGTGTTTCCCCTTTACGCAATGCTCACAAAAGTCCATGACGCAATGTTTCAATCCTTTCAATAATCCTTGACTTGTTAAAGTGTTCAAGGATTTTCCTCCAGCATGTCCCAAGCGCATATGCCACAACCTGGTTGCTTCTGCATCCTTCTCACTACTGGATGTTACTGCTGCCGTCCCAATAACTGTACTCCCATGATAGTGGTACGTGTTATTGTTCTTCCGAATACCCTTCATCACCACCAGTGCACCAGAGAATATCTTCATTACTCCATTTTCTGCAGTGATCTTGAACCCTTTTGAGTCTAGAGTCCCCACAGAAATGAGATTTTTTTTTAAGTCTGGTACGTACCGAACATCTGTTAATGTTCTGATCAATCCATCATGGTTCCTTAATTTGATTGAACCAATACCATATGCGGTAAGAGAAGAGTTATCTGCTGTGTGAACAATTCCACACTCTGCTTCTTCAAAATCAGTGAACCAGTCTCTGTTAGGACACATATGATGGCTGCAGGCTGAGTCCAATAACCATTCATCTGATGGTTTTGATGACGTTGTTGTAGCCAGTGAGAAATCTGAATTCTCATCATCACAATCAGCTACATTTGAGTCCATATCGGCCTTCACATCTCCAGGTTTGGCTTTGTTCTTCAGCTTCGGACAGTCCTTCTTCCAGTGTCCCTTTTCTCGACAAAAGGCACACTCATCTTTGCTGGGTCTAGACCTTGACTTGGATCTCCCTTTCTTTGATCTCTTCTTCTCCTCAGTACGTCCTCTAACCACTAGAGCCTCTGCCTCTCCACCTTTTTGTTTCTCTTTCCTTCTTTGTTCATGGCTGTACAAAGAAGAACAAACTTCTTCCAGAGAAACTTTCTGCTTACCGTGAAGTAGCGTAGTTTCCAGGTGCTCGTACTCATCGGGAAGTGATCCCAACAACATCAGGGCCAGATCTTCATCTTCAAAAGTCACGTCCAAATTCTGCAAATCCGTCACCAACTTGTTGAAGCTAGTGATATGCTCATTCATTGTGGTACCAGGAACGTAAGTGAAGCGAAACAGCCTTTTCTTCATGTAGAGTTTATTCTGACAGTTTTTCTTCAAGAACTTGTCCTCCAGTGCCTTCCACAGTCTACATGCAGAAGTTTCCTTTGTGTATGGATACTTCTGGTCTCTTGAAAGGTACGATCTAATAGTACCACAAGCAACACGATTCACGACCCTCCATTCTTCTTCCTCCATTTTATCTGGTTTTTTCTCCTCAAGGGCAAAGTCTAGTCCTTGTTGAAAAAGGACATCCAGAACCTCGCCTTGCCACATGCCAAAATGCCCAGATCCGTCAAAAATTTCAACTGCAAACTTCGCATTTGACACTATTCTGGTCAAATACGATGATGAGAACGACGAACCGCTAACATCTGCTGTGGACACATCACTCCTTTTGTCCGCCATTTCTGCTCCAAAAAATTATTTAATAGTTGCCAAAACAAAAGCTCAAAAGTAATTCTTTTCTGATGTGGAAGCTCAGACTAAGCTGCAACCACAGAGCATACTCAGACAGAACCTCGCCTCTGATACCAATTGTTGAGGAAGCGCAATATAGAGTGTAACCGATTATATTAGAAAATTACCCAACTAGAAAACAAAGTTTCTAGACGTAATTTAATAATATAATAAGCACCAACTACTATATTTAAATGCAACTAATAAATAATAAATCGGACAAATATAAGAGAAATATCAGATCCTAAATTCACTCCAAATAATTTACAAGTGAAATACTACAAAAGAGGAAGATATACAAATGCCTTGAGAGACAATTGTGGGGTGAGGAATAAGGGAGGGGGAGGCACTCTATTTATACTAAAACCTCCCCCCTTCAAACCCAAAACCCACCGATGTGGGACTTGCCAAAACTCACAAACTATCCATGCGCAACATTACCACAACTGTTTTTTCTTGGAAAGATATAATTTTATGAATTTTAATTAATTTTACCTGGCGATTACATAAATAATAGATGTAGTATTTCAGTAAAGAACTCAACGATTCCCTTGCCATATATACCCTCTGGTCTTTATTATAAGGTACAAACTACTATTTCTCACAAACTAAAAAAATGAAACTTAAGTTATTAAATTGGTTTAAAATTTATAGATGTTTCCAACTTTACCCCTACTTTAATTATATAGATTTAAAGGAGTATGTTATAATAAGGGCATAATAGAAAAATAATAATAAATAAATTAGTTAAAGGTAGTTGGTGCGTTAAGGGAATATGTATATGCACCACATCCAATTTCGATACCCTACCAAAAGGATAAGATGTATGGCATACTTGTATATACACGGACGCATATCACAGTTCATAAGGAAAAAAAAAAAAAAAGAAAGAAAGAAAAGAAGGTCCTTGATCACGTACAGTTGAAGTTTCCAGCGCGCAAAATGTGAGTCATAGCATTCGGTGATTTAGTAGTTAGCCTTTGATAGTTTGATCGTACATGTAAATGCCAGCCATGAGAAAAGCCGGCAAGCCTTTAATTTGTTTGGTGAGTATTCTTTGTTTATTTGTTTTAATTAAATGAGCACTTTGCAGAGATTCTAATAGTTCATGCACTGAAGTCATAGATATGCGTTCGGAAAGAAGACTACCCTTTGATTAAGAATATATCTATATATATAAGTCTTTTGGTGTATAAGGCTTCTAAAAATTAATTACTTGCCTTTTACACTCAGATCTCCCCTTGCTATCATCCTATAGTTTATTAGTATAATTAAAATTTGTGTGTCTTACTCTTACCTGCTGTAGTTTCCTTGAGACGGTGTAGATCAGGCCACGTGGTTTAGAAAGAGATTCTCTCTCCAGTCGTAATTATAAGATCAAGTTGATTTTTTTGGAGAAATTAAAGAAGTTAATTAAATTGTTTTAGAGTATTTTTATTTTTTCTCTAAACTAATTAATAAACTAATATATAATCTAAGGATATACAACATATTATATGATTAAATAACTTATTTAATTTTATTAATCTCTTAAAAAAAAGTCAACCCAGTTTTATAATTAAGACCAGAGGTAGTAAGATATATGACATAGATCAGCCACCTGCATAATCTTCACCACTAAAAACGTATACGGGAAAACTTCACCCCTGCTCTCGCCTCAGCGGATCTGATTTCACTCCCTCATCAAGAATTAATTTTAATTATATATGATTTAATAATTTATGAATTGCTTCCTAATTAGTTAATTCCTCCACTATATATATATATATATATATAGAATGCGATTCCTTGTCGATAATAACAAAATAATGGAGGTATACATTTCCTCATCATACCGTCAATAATATTCCTATCACTTTGGATTTTTCCAATGATCATAAGTCATAATGCATGAACATCACTAGCTTTAATTAAATTGCTTCATGAAGAACAGAGCTAGCTACACAAAAACCAGAAACTCTTAATCCATTATTGAACTAAAGTGATCCAATATACACATACTCACCAGAAGCAATACCAGGGGTGAGGCGCCTTTGGTCGAATCCCTATTGTCTATTCTTGGTTATCATCAATGTCATATACCGAACATATATTTTGGTACAATACCTGGCCCAATTTCAAACCCAACCCCAGTCCTCTGTACCAAACTTACCAAACGTCCCAATAGGCAATAGATTTACAAGTTCTCGATCAACTTTATAACTCTCCTACCCAATGAGATAATGTTGGATATAGAAAATGTAACACCTCAATTCTCAATTTTCATGTAAATTAATTAAGGGAATACAAGAATTTTTAACCAAATAGTGATCAATGGTATTTTATTTTTCTGACAAGATAAATTAATTATTGGGAAAATAATGTAGAATTGTTTGAAATGTGGTCAATAATTTGGTTATAGATAATTTTAGATAAGTAATGTCAAGAAGGCAAAAATATATTTTCCCCTTATTATTCTTACATTTTTCATCCAATAAAAGGAGGGGAAAATTTTGATGAAAAATTGGTGAGTTTCAATATAAGTCTAAATTGCCTTTGAAAGGTGGATATTGGATGAGACTTAATTGATTAAGAGGGAAAGTAGTGCACATCAAATAAGGCATGGAAGAGCACATATTTTTTTTTACTCCATTATTTCCTATCACCTGATGGAGAGAGAATAGATGAAGGGAAAATAATAATAATAATAATAATAATAATAATAAAATAAATAATTACCTCCAGCTCTTTCAAAATTGCAAAGAAGAAAGAAGTATGATTTGATTATTGTAATTAAATTGTAATTGTGGGGAAAAAAGCAAAAATAAATAAATAAAAATCAAGTTGGGTCTTTTGTGGTAATTTCTCCTTTTTAATAAAAAAAAAGAGAGGGAATGTTGATGCGTGTGGAAGAAGGAGGAGACAAAAAAAAAAAGAAGGAAGGAGCGTGCAGAGGAAGAAAATTAAAAAAAAAAAAAAAATCCACCCCCGCCTTTGAATTAGAGGGGGTGTAATAATTATACCCCCTCTTGCCTCCATATGTATGTGTGTGGCTGGTGGTCAGGGACGGAACTTGGAAAAAATATTTGGGGGGCCAAATAGGAGGGTTTGGAGGCAGCGCCCCTGAATTTTTTTTTAAAGAAAAGTTTTAAATACATTAAAAATAAAAGAAAAGAATATCAAATGTATATGAAAAGAAAAAATATTTAGATTTATAGAAGCTATGTTACTTTCCTCTATGTAATGACTAAATCAATTGTTTTATTCTTCATCATTGATCTATTCTTAGATCTTATCACTTTCCAAATAACCTATAAATAATTTAAATAGTATAATTAACTATTATTATACTAAATATAAATTAAAAAAACTCATTTTTTAACATCTTTCGTATTAAAATGCATTAAGATCTGTATGGTGTTTTCTATTATTTACCACTAATATGTATGGTGTTTTCTCTTCTTTCAATATGAGCCACGCTGCTTTGAAAGGATCAATACTTTCAATGCTTTAACCTAACTTTTCACATGAGCAAGTGAGGAGGAAGGGAATAGGAACCCAATTTTTCATATAATTGGTTTGGGGGCTGGTGCATTATTAACATTAAATTAAGAAAAAAATCTGATTTTTTTTTTGCGGGGGCCGTGGCCCCCCCATGTCCCTTGTAAGATCCGTCTCTGCTGGTGGTGGAATTGAGAGGGGGAGAAAAACAAAGAAAACAAAATGAAGGTGGTGAAAGGAGAGGAGAGAAGAAGAAGAGTTGGAGTATATTTGAGTTTTTGAGGTATATTATTTATTTTATAAGATTATTTAGGTAGTTAAATTAATTTCTTTTCAATATAATTCCTTCATGAATGTTGTTCTATATATTTTTCTCTTTCCAATAAAGGTAATATTATATTGGTTAGTAAAAATTTTGAGGTTACAATTTTGGATACATTTTGATTTTTGAAAATAGATGACTGTATATATGTATAGAATAATTAATAACTAATTTTAATTGATTTAGTTTTGAAGTTTGAAGAATTGAAATATTATTTTCAATTTTTATAATAATATATTATTATTAGAATGTTTATAAAATAAGTTATAAGAAATTATTATTGTGATGATGTAGAATTTTTTTGTGATTGGTGATCATTTGTGTTTTATTTCTCAAGATTTAGCTTGGAGTTGAGGTAATCGAGGTTAATTTATTTTATATGCTTGTTTTGAACTGTAAGATTTTCTAAGCTTTACTATTATATGTATTCCTGGCATGTGTTTTGAAAAATTATGCCTATATTTGAACGTGATTGTTGTGATAATTATGATGTTTGTCTTAAGATGTTGTAAATGAAACAATGTATTATACGATGATCTTGGATAATTATAGGGATATATTGTTTATCTGTTATTAAATATGTTGGTTTGTGTGGAAGAGAGTTAGGGTGAATTTGTGTCCATTGTCTCTCTCATTCTTGGCCCGAAAATTGAGTAGAGTGTTTTGGACGGACACCTCCTTGTTACGGTATATCGGTGATGGCATGGGAGGGATCAATATTCTTGAAGTGACTAGATAACCTAAGCCAGGTATACTAGCACTGATAGACAGTACCATGTCCAGAAGATATAAGGAGGAGCAGGATGAATGAGCGAGGATGGTTCCAGTTATTGATAATTATCATGTTGCATTTAATTATTGTCGATATTATAATTATGCTAATAAATCTGTTTCTTGGATTTGCAATCCTTTCTTGCATATTTAATAAATTAATTTTGGTTATTGAGACTTTATATCTCACCCCGTCATTATCAATATTTTTCAGGTGAAACCTCTAACCTTACTAGATGCCAAGGGAAGCAAACAGAGGCATAAAAGTTGAGAAACTTTGTAAGCCTCTTTTGGTATTAGTGTTATACGGAATCCTATATTGCCATCTTAGGACACTCATATTTTTATAATGCTATGACTATTTATCTGCTATTAAACTGAAGACTTTATTTTATACACTATCATATTTTGGTGAATCTACAATCACACTTTATGTGAAAATATTTGGTGTAGACCATATATTGTAGAAGCAGTATTGTATGAATAGTGAGCTATGTGTTTTCTTTTCTTATCGATAAATGTGCTCCGAATTATGAGTCTTTTCACTCCCCCTGAGCGAGCTTGAATCATTGAAAGGAAGGAGGGTTGAACCCTAGAGTTCTCGGACCAGGCTTTCCTCTTTCCTCATTTTCCCAATCCCTTTTTTTTTCTTTTTCTTACAATGGTGTCAAAAATAATTGTTCACCCTTAAAACCCTCTCATTACAAGTAAGAATTACATGGGATCAAGCTACAAGTATCTCGTTTGCATCATAATAGTTATTATTATTCTCTTTTTTAGGGTTTAAGGTTTAGGATTTTTGGTTTAGGGTTGAGGGTTTGGGGTTTAGGAGAGGTGCAAAGAAGGCAAGGTTAAGAGCATGATTGAAGCTTCTTAGTAGAAAAAAAGGGGGGTTGCATTAGCTTTGGGTTTGCATGCAAGCACTCATGCTCCCCTTGAGGGAGCTCGGATCATTAAAAGGGCAGAGGGTTGCACCTTAGGGTCGTCGGACCAGGTTTCTTCTTCCCTCATTTTCCCAATTCCTCCTTTTTTGTAAAATAGGCTTCTAAAATCACGATTCACCCTTAAAAACATCTTGTTACAAGTAAGAAGTACAAGGGATCAAGCTACAAGAATCCCGCTTGCATAATAGAAGTTGTTATTGTTATCTTTTTTAGGGTTTAGGGTTATTGATTTAGGGTTTGGGGTTAGGGTTTAGGAGATTTGCGAAGAAGGTAGTGAAAAGAGCACGATCGAAGCTTTGTAGGAAAAAAAGGGGGTTGCATTAGCTCTGGGTTTTCTTGCGTTCACTCAAGCTCCCCTTAAGCATGCTCGAATCATTGAAAGGGAGGAGGGTTGCACCCTAGGGTCCTTGGTGTAGGCTTCCTCTTTCCTCATTTTTGCAATCCCTCCTTTTTATTAAAAAAGCCGTCTAAAATTGTTGTTCACCCCTAAAAGCCTCTCGTTAGAAGTAAGAATTAAAAGGGATTAAACTACTAGAATCCCGCTTGTATCATAGCAATTATTATTGTTCTCTCTTTTAGGGTTTAGGGTTTACGATTTATGATTTGATGTTTGGGCTTTGGGGTTAGGGTGTAAGGTGTAGGTTATAGGGGTTAACGTTCATGGTTGAGAGTTTAAGGTTTAGGAGAGGTGCAAAGAAGGTAATGAAAAGGAGCATGATCGTAGCTTCTTAGAAGAAAACAATGGGGTTGCATCAGCTCTTGGTTTTCATGGGATTACTCATGCTCCCCTTGAGTGAGCTTGGATCATTGAAAGGGAGGATGGTTGCACCCTAGAGTCGTCGGGCCAGGCTTTCCTCTTTTCTCATTTTCCCAATCCCTTATGTTTTATAAAAAAGGTGTCTAAAATAATTGTTCGGCCTGAAAAACCTCTCATTAGAAGTAAGAATTACAAGGGATCAAGCTACAAGAATCCCTTTCGATTTTAGCAGTTATTATTGTTCTCGTTTCTAGGGTTTAGGATTTATAGTTTGAGGTTTAGAGTTTATCGTTTAGGATAGGTGTGAAAAGGCTGTGAAAAGGAGCAGTATCGAAGCTTCTTAGGAGAAAACATGTGGGTTGTATGAGCTTTGGGTTTTCATGCAACAATCATGCTCCCTGAGCGAGCTTGGGTCTTTGAAAGAGAGGAGGGTTGGACACTAGGGTCCTTGGATAAGGCTTTCCTCATTATTTATTTTCCTAATCCCTCTTTTTTCCCCCTTCTAAAAATGACGTCGAAAATCAATGTTCACCCCTAAAAACCTCTCGTTATAGGTATGAATTGTAGGGGATCAATTTACAAAAACCCTACTCTCATCATTTAAGTTATCATTGTTCTTTGTTTTGGGATTTACAGTTTGGGGTTAGAGTTTCTGGTTTAGCGATTAAGGCTTAGGAGATGTGAGAAGAAGGCAGTGAAAAGGAGCACGATCGAAGCTTCTTAGGAGAAAAAATGGGGTTTGCATTAGCTTTTAGATTTCATGTGATCACTCATGCTCCCCCTGTGCGAGCCCTAATCATTGTAAAGGAGGAGGGTCAGACACTTGGGTCATCAAATAAGGTTTTTCTCTTTCCTCATTTTCCCAATCCCTGATTTTTTTCTAAAAAAAGGCATCTAAAATCATTGTTCACAACTAAAAACCTCTCATTACAAGTAAGAATTACAGGGATCAAGCTATAAGGATCCCGCTCGCATCATAGTAGTTATTTTTGCTCTCTATTTTAGGGTTTAGGGATTAGGGTTTACGGTTTAGAGTTTAGGTTTTGGGGTTAGGGCCTAGGGTTTAGGGTTTAGGGTTTAGCAGAGGTACAAAGAAGAGAGTGAAAAGGAGCATGATTAAAGCTTCTTAGGGGAAAAAAGGGGGTTGCATTAGCTCTGGGTTTTCATACGATTACTCATGCTCTCCCTTGACAAGCTTGGATCATTGAAAGTAGGGAGGGTTGGACACTAGGGTCTTTGAACAAGGTTTTCCTCTTTCTTCATTTTCCCAATCCCTCCTTTTTTCCTAAAAAGGCATCTAAAATCATTGTTCACCGCTAAAAATCTCTTGTTACATGTAAGAAT
Source organism: Acacia confusa (assembly GCA_037074495.1). Lineage (NCBI taxonomy): Eukaryota > Viridiplantae > Streptophyta > Magnoliopsida > Fabales > Fabaceae > Acacia > Acacia confusa. The sequence goes on from CM073505.1 coordinate 7,532,521, forward strand.
TACAAGGGATCAAATTATAAGAATTCCGCTTGCATCATAGTAGTAATCATTGCTCTCTTTTTTTGGGTTTAGGGATTAGGGTTTATGGTTTAGGGTTAGGGTTAGGGTTAGGGCCTAGGGCCTAGGGTTTAGGGATAAGGGTATAGGAGTGGTGCGAAGAAGACAATGAAAAGGAGCATAATAAAAGCTTCTTAGGAAAAAAAGGGGGTCGTATCAGCCTTAGGTTTTCATGTGAGTACTCATGCTCCCCCTAAGCAAGCTTGAATCATTGAAAGGGAGGAGGGTTGTACCCTAGGATTGTTGGACCAGGCTTTCATCTTTCCTCAATTTCCTAATCACTCCTTTTTTGTAACAAAGGCGTCTACAATCATTGTTCACCCCTAAAAACCTCTCGTTATGAGTAAGAAGTACAAGGGGTCAAACTACAAGAATCCAGCTCGCATCATAGCAGTTATCATTGTTATCTTTTTTAGGGTTTAGGGGTTATGGTTTAGGGTTTAGGATAAGTGCGAAGACGGTAGCGAAAAGGAGCACGATTGAAGTTTCTTAGGAGAAAAAAGGGGGTTGCATCAAGTTGGGGTTTTCATGCGATCGCTCATGCTGCCCTAAGCAAGCTCGGATCATTGAAAGGGAGGAGGGATGATTCTAAGGTCCTCGAACTAGCTTTCCTCTTTCCTCATTTTATGAATCCCTCATTTTTTAATAAAAAAGGCGTCTAAAATCACAATTAACCCCTAAAAACCTCTTGTTACAAGCAAGAAGTACAAGGGATCAAGCTGCAAGAATCCTGCTAGTATTGTAGCAGTCATTATTGTTATATTTTTTAGGGTTTAGAGTTTAGAGTTTGAGGTTAGGGCCTAGGGTATAGGATTTAGAGTTTAGAGGAGGTACAAAGAAGGTAGTGAAAAGAAGCCCGCTTAAAGCTTCTTAGGAGAAGGGGGGTTTCATGCGAGCATTCATGCTTCAAGTGAGCGAGCTTAGATCATTGAAAGGGAGGGGGTTTCACCCTAGGGTCGTTGGACTAGCTTTATTTTTTCATCATTTTCGCACTCCCTCCTTTTTATTAAAAAAGATGTAAAAAATCATTGTTCACCCCAAAAAACCTCTCATTACCAGTATGAATTACAAGGGATAAAGCTAGAAGTATCTCGCTCGCATCATAACAGTTATTGTTGCTCTCTTTTTCAGGGAGAAGGATTTGAGTTTATGGTTTAGGGCTTAGGGTTTGGGGTTTGAGGTTAGGTTTTAGGATGTAGGTTTATGGGTTAAAGTTGAGGGTTTGAGGTTTAGGAGAGGTCTGAAGAAGGTAGTGAAAAAGAGCTTAATCAAAGCTTCTTAGAAGAAAAAAAGGTGGTTGCATCAGCTCTTGGTTTTCTTGAATCACTTAAGCTGCCCTTGAGCGAGCTTGGGTTTTTGAAAGGGAGGAGGGTTGCACCTTAGGGTTGTTGGATGATAGGGGCGACTTCGGCAAGTGCACCGGTCGTTACAAGTAATAAAGTAGTGAGAAAGTATCGTCCCACGAGGAATAGTTATTCAATCACTAATTCGCTATTTTCACCTTAGTTGGACAATTTTGAGTAATAAAAGATGAGTTGTAATTAAGAATCAAAGAAAGAAAAGAATTCAAGATGAAGATTCGCAAGAGAATGTTTAGAAAAGATAATCAGTCGAGTAAAACGTAGCTAGGACTTAGAATCCCCCTATGCTCCCTCAAGTATTTGGATTAAAGATCTAATTGATTATGACTCTCAGATTGACGATTGATTCTCTAAGGTTAGACTAAGTCTCAATGTCTTGATGCTACCTTAGCCTATTTTATCTTTAAAAACAACCTAATGTCTTAGTATTGTCTAGAAAGATCAAATCTTGAACCAGAATCCTATGATCGCATAAATTCGTAAGCCTATGTCTAGGTCATGCAATTTTATGATGAATTAACAAGTTCCAGTTAGATGCACCAACATCTCTATTGTCATACATCAACCTATGAACAATCTTAAAGGTGATCAATCTTCAAGAAAGCATTAAGCAAAGAAAATTCATTCAATCAAAGAAACCAAGATTCATACAAGAATTCAACCAAATACTCAAATTTGCATAGGGTTCATCCTAGCCCTAACTACAAAAAGGAAATTAGCCAAGCATGGCTAGATTAACAAAACAAAGAAGAAAAGATGAAGATGGAATGATTCTCCAGATGTTGGGAAAGGTGGATCTCCACAAGTGCTTTGATCTCCTCTCCAATGCCGTCGAGTTGTTTCTTGTGCCAGAAGTTCTTCCTCTTTTTGCTAGGGTTGCCTCCTTTATGTTTTCTGATCCAATTGGGTTTCTAAATCTCTAAAATCCTTGATTTTCCTTCCTTTTTCGTGGCTCAAAAACTTTCCAAAAATTAAAAATCAGGATTACCGCACTTTTGGCGCCCTGGGCGCCATTTTCCCCAAATGGACAGAGAGTTGGCGCCCTGGGCGCCAACTTTCTGTTTCTCCCTAGAAGTGGCACCCTGGGCGCCACTTTTGCATAGGATTGGCGCCCTGGGCGCCAACTTACTGTTTCCTCTTTGTGGCTTAACTTTTTGACTTCCGCGGAGTCTCCAAATAGCTTCTTTTTATGGATAAAACCTGCAAAACACACAAGAACACTTGTGAGGATATGCTTGACATCAAAACCATGATTTTTGCTTATTATCCTTAAGCTTTTTAATTATATTTGATCAATTTCAAGCTCAAATTGTGCCTTAACACATGGTACATTTGTGGCTCATCATTGGACAAGGCTTTCCTCTTTCCTCATTTTTCTAGTTTCTCCTTTTTTCTAATAATGGTGTCTAAAATCACAGTTCACCCTTAAAAACCCAGGTATGCATTGCAGGGGATCAAGTTACAAGAACCCCGCTTGCATCATATAAGTTATTATTGTTCTCTGTTTTTGGGTTTAGGGTTTGGGGTTAGAGTTTTGGGTTTTAGTTTTTTAGGGTTTTGGTTTTTGGGTTTAGGAGAGGTTCAAGGAAGGCAGTGTAAATAAGCACAATTGAAGCTTCTTAGGAGTAAAAAGGGGGTTGCATTAGCTCTGGGTTTTCATGCGATCACTTATGCTCCTCTTGAGTAAGCTTGGATCATTAAAAGGGAGAAGGGTTGCACTCTATGGTCCTTGGACAAGCTGTCCTCTTTCCTCATTTCCGCACTCCCTCATTTTTATTAAAAAAGGCGTCTAAAATCTTTGTTCATCCCTAAAAGCCTCTCACTACAAGTAAGAAATACAAGAGATTAAGCTACAGGTATCCCGCCCTCATCATAATAGTTATATTTTTTCTCCTTTGTAGGGTTTTGGGTTTGACTCTATGGTTAAGGGTTCAAGGTTTGAGGTTAGGGTCTAAGGTCTAGGAGTTAGGGTTGAAGGTTTGGGGTTTAGGAGATGTGTGAAGAAAGCAGTGAAAAGGAGCACTATCGAAGCTTCTTAGGAGAAAAAAAGGGGGTTACGTTAGCTCTAGGTCTTTATGTGATCACACATGCTCCCCCTAAGGAAGCTTGAGTCATTTGAAATGAGGAGGGTTGTACCCTAGGGTCGTCGGACTAGGCTTTCTTCCCTCATTTTCCCAATCCTTCTTTTTTTTTTTTTTAAATTTATAAAAAAGGCTTCTAAAATCAGTATTCACCCCTAAAAACCTCTCATTACAAGTAAGAAGTATGAGGGATCAAGCTAGAAGAATCCCGCTCGCATCATAGCAGTTATTATTGTTATGTTTTTTAGGGTTTAGTGTTTCATGTTGACGGTTTAGAGTTTGGGGTTTGGGATTTGTGGTTTGGGTCTAGGGTGTAGAGGTTAGGGGATAAGGTTTAGGGTTTAAGAGAGGTGCGAAGAAGGCAGTGAAAACGAGCAAGATTGAAGCGTCTTAGTAGGAAAAAAGGGGGTTGCCTCAACTATGGGTTTTCATGCCATCTTTCATGCTCTTTTTGAGCGAGCTCGAATCATTGGAAGGGAGGAGGGTTGCATCCTAGGGTCCTCGGACTAGGCTTTCCACTTTTTGCATTTTTCCAATTGCTCTTTCCCCCCCTTAAAACGATGTCTAAAATAATTGTTCACCTTTAAAATCCTCTCGTTATATGTAAGAATTACATGGGATCAAGCTACAAGTACCTTACTCGCATTATAACAGTAATTATTGTTCTCTCTTTTAGGGTTTAGGGTTCACTGCTTAGTTTTTGTGGTTTGGGGTAAGGGTCTAATGTATAAGGTTTAGGAGTTAGGGTTTGGGGTTTAGGGGTTAGGAGAGGTTCGAAGAAGGCAGTAAAAAGAAGCACAAATGAAGCTTCTTAGAAGAAAAAAAGGGGGTTACCTTAGCTCTAGATTTTTATGTGATCATTCATGCTTCCCCTAAGCGAGCTCGCATCATTGAAAGGGTGGAGGGTTCCACCCTAATGTCCTCGGACCAATCTTTCCTCTTTCCTCATTTTCCTAGTCCTTCTTTTGTTTTAAAAAATGCTTCTAAAATAATTGTTCACTCCTAAAAACTCATTACAAGTAAGAATTACATGGGATCGTGTTACAAGTATCCCTCTTGCATCATAGCAGTTCTTATTGCTCGCTTTTTTAGGGTTTAGGTCTTACAGTTTACAACTTAGGATTTGGGATTAGGTTCTAGAGTCTAGAGTTTAAGGTTTAGGGTTTAATAGATGTTTGAATAAAGTAATGAAAAGAAGCATGATCGAAGCTTGTTAGGGCGAAAAAAGGGGGTTGCACCAGCTTTGGGTTTTCATGCGAGCACTCATGCTCCCCCTAAGCAAGCTCAAATCATTGAAAGGGAGGAGGGTTACACCCTTGGGTCATTGAACCAAGCTTTCCTCTTTCCTCATTTTCCCAATCCCTCATTTTTTCTTAAATAGGCGTCTAAAATAAATGTTCACCCCTAAAAACCTAGAAAATGATAAATATTTTTCGTACTAAATATTGAACAAAAGATTTTCCTTTTCAATTTTGTGAAAGTTACATAGCTCCTCCTCAATTTTCAAAACCTACACTATAGTCCAATTTTTAACACTCCTAAGAATATTCTATTAATTGTCATAAAATAACAAGTTAAAATATTCAAACTTACTAACTTGCTGTTATAATATAATTGTATATGTACCCTCTCTTCGATATAAACCATTTTTAAAAAATTGATAATATTTTAATACATGAATATTATAAAACCTTCATACGTAAGCGAAAAATTACGCATCCTCTTACGTAAGCGAATATTATAATAAAGGTATTTAATTTTTCACTTACGATCATATATCAAAACTAAATAAATTCAAAGTAAAATAAACATAAATTATAATTAATAATTTATCCTTATTATATTAAAATCTTAACTTATTGAGTTTTTAAGTTTTTATAGATCCATTTTTTAAATATCTTTTTAGCCAACTTATGCATTTAAATTTTTAAAAATCATTAAAATAAATTTATATAAATGAAAATATTATATCGTAATAAAAAAATTTACAATATGTACAGTAAAAGTTTTTTTTATAATATATTTTAAAATTTTAAAACCTTTGTATTATAATGAATTTTTTTATTGTATTAGAAAAGTATTTCTTAAATTAACTCTTATATTAAATAGGGGTATTAATTTTAGTCAAAATAAAAGTCTAAAAGTCAAATTAACCGATGGCTAAATGGATGGAAAGATGATTTTTAAATTACTCCCTCTCGTCCTAATTATAGGATAATATTTGGGGATTGGTTTTGGTCCTAATTATAGGATAAAATTTAAATTTTTGTCAATTTTTTCCTAAAACACCTCTATTTTATTCTCTCAAGTGTATTTGGTTTTTGGTAAGTATATGCATTTAGGTGCATAGAATTTTTCAATCAATAAAACTCTTAAATTGTTAGATTTTAATTTGTTTATAGATGAGTTGACGTTAATTTACCAATATGTGTGTGTAATCACACACACACAAATATATATATATATATATGTTATCATGTTACATGAGAAAAAAAGTTTCTTACACACACATGAAATGAAATGGTGGGACCCGCATATACATATATATATGTATATGTGGGTCCCACCATTTCATGTGTGTGTAACATGAGAAAATGTTTTTCCTATATATCCTACAACATGAGAAAATGTTTTTCCTATATATATATATATATATATATATATATATATATATATATATATATATATATATTATTTATTTATTTATTTATGTGTGTGGATGTATATACATGTATGTATGTGTGTTGGGGGGGGGGGGGGGAGATGTGGGGGTTTGTATTGTGTGTGTGTCTGTGGGGTGTGTGTGTGTTTTTTTTTGGGGGGGCTTGTAGATATGTGTGTGTGTGCATACACATATATAGATATATATATGAGTACACACACACATATTTATATATAACAAGATCATCATTTCAATTAAAAAGTATGGAAAAGAAAATTCTAGGTTGAGGAGGTATGTTAATGTCATTGAAAATTTATATAAGGGCATTTTAGAAAAATGAGTAAAATTAACTAATTTAACCCCCTCCTTAATCTCTCCAAAATCGGTTAAATATGTCTTATAATTAGGACCAAAGGAATAATATATTAGGGATGTTTATTAAAAATTACTACAAACCTTATTGACCGAAAAGCATGTGACTTGAATCTCTTATTTATTTTATTTTCTTTTTAATTTATTGGTGCCTGTTTTACTGAGTCAAAATACGTGAGGTTGTTCACGTAATTTAGTTCCTATTTTTTTGTTTTAGTTTGTTGAGAGAATAATGGAAGTGCTAGTGCAGTTAGGGAGAACTGTGGGGGACAAGTCCATGGCTCTATGTTATAAAGAGTCATACTGAGATTGTTAAAGTTGCAGAGAAATAAAAGTAAAGCACCTTCCCAGAAATCACTCTCGTCTTTTCCATTTTACTTTCCATTTTTTGTTTTATGGTATCAAAGCTTGGTTGTATAAACTATCAGACTGTTGCTGCCATGGAAAGCTCAAATGGAGGAAGTATTCAAAATGAGACGGAGAAACTTGTAGGCATCAACTACAAGTATTGGAGAATGTGTATGGAGGCATATCTCGAAGGTCAAGATTTATGGGAGCTGGTAGTAGGTGCTGATATTATTCCCTCTGATGCCCCTGAAAATGCCAACTCACGCCGGAAGTGGAAGATTAAGTGTGGCAAAGCACTTTTTGCTTTAAGAACGTCAATTAGCAAAGAGTTTATTGATCACATTCGTGATGTCACCTCTCTAAAAGAAGTTTGGTAAACGTTTGAAAGAGTATGGGCCCTTTGTTACCTCTATACAAGGATGGCCAACACAACCCTTTGTTGAAGAACTGGAAAATCTGCTCTCAAACTAAGAGGTGTTGGCGAAACAGATGGGAAGAAACCTTGAGATTGATGTTGTTCTCTTTTATAAGGGAAAATCAAACACTAGAAACGCATCAGGCAGCAAGAGTAAAGAAGAAGACACTAATGCAGAAGAAGATAGTGAGACGTACACTAAGAAAACCATCACTTGCTTCAGATGTGGCAGAACTGGACACATAAAGAAGAATTATTGAGTAAAACTCTCTAAGGAAAACGTTGCATGCACAAGTGAGGAAGATGATTAGCTTTAATGGGATCATTGTTTTAGAGTTGAAGCCATTGAACAAAGCTCAACTCAAACCTTTGCAAACTATGCACACAATAAAGAGGAGGAATGGATAATTGACTCAAGTTGCTCTCATCATGTGACTGGAAATGAAACATTGCTCTATGAAGTACATGAATATTGTGGAAACCGAGTTATCATTACAACAAATAATTCTACTCATCCAGTAACTAAAGAAGGTGCAGTGGTGATCAATGTAGCTGATGATGCATCCTCAAAAGGTGTTAAACTACAAGATGTTTATCTTGTTCCAAGTTTAACTAAAAACTTAGTTTCAGTCCCACAAATCACTAACTCTAGAAAGTATGTGTTATTTGGACCTAAGGATGTTAAAGTGCTGGATAACATAAATGACATAGCTGTTGATGTTATTTTCTCCGATGAGAAAAAGGGTTTCTTGTATGTTATGTCAGTAGGAGAAGCATATGTGAAGAAGACAAGCCAAACTAATAATGTTGTAGTTTGGCACGCTCGGCTAGGTCATGTTGAATATCAACTATTGCAGCAAATTTCATCTAAATGATTGGTGGATGGAATACCTGATTTGAAGAATGTTTGTGAAGATGTAGTTTGTCAAGGCTGTCAATACAGTAAATCTCATCGTCTCCCATATAAAAGCTCAACAAACCGACGTTCTGCAATGTTTGATTTGGTCCACACAGATTTGATGGGACCAACTAAAACACCTAGCTGCAGCGGGCAACGATATGTCATGGTATTGATAGATGACTACGCAAGGTTCACCTGGGTAAAATTCTTGAAGAAAAAGAGTGAAGCACTATCTAAATTTGTGGAGTTCAAGGAAGCCATTGAAATGGAGTTCGGGAAGAAGATAAAGTGTCTCCGTAGTGACAATGGAGGATAATATATGTCAGAACATTTCTCCAAATATTGCACTGAAAATGGCATCCTTCGTCAAATGACTTGTCTAGACACGCCACAACAGAACGGGGCTGCAAAAAGGAAGCTTGCACATCTTACTTCAGTTTTCCTTTCATGGCTACATGATAAGGGTCTCCCTCAAGTACTTTGGGCAGAAGCAGTTCAGTGTGCATGTCATGTAACCAACAGACTTCCCCTATGGCCAGGTACACAAAAATCTCCTTTTGAAGTCTTGTATGGGGAAAAACCAAATGTAAATTACTTTAGAGTATTTGGTTCTATATGCTATGCTCTTATATTCCCAAAATCAATAGAACCAAACTTGATCCAAAAGCAAGGAGGTGTATTTTTGTTGGCTATGATTCTCACAGGAAGGGTTGGAGATGTATGGACCCAAAGACTAACAAATTCACTGTTTCTAGACATGTAGTGTTTGATAAAGTTTCTGCACCTTTTCTTACTCCAAAATCGACTGCTCTTGATGACAAAGAAGACATCTTAGAGCTTTTGTTTTATAAACTTGACATGCAAATGTCAAGTGACGTTGAGAAAGAAAAAGAATTACCAGTAGAAGGTGAAGGAGCTGTGAGGCGGTCAACAAGAGAGAAAAGGAAACCACAATACTTAAGGGATTATGAGATTAATAGTTGCTCGGTAATTGAATGTTTTTTTGTAGGAACACTAACTTTAGAAGAACCAATAAGTTATGAAGAAGGTAAGGGCAACCCGGATTGGGAAAAATCAATGCAAGAAGAGATTGATGTCTTAGATAAAAATGAAACATGGGATTTGGTACCAAGACCAAAAAATTGCGAACCAGTAACGTGCAAATGGGTCTTTCGACTGAAAAGGAAATCTGATGGCGCCATTGACAGGTTTAAAGCTTGCTTAGTTGCTCGTGGCTTCTCCCAAAGTTATGGATTGGACTATGAAGAAACATTTAGTCCAGTAACAAAAATGGTAACAGTGAGAACCATTATCTCACTTGCTGTCACCAAAGGATGGAAGTTGTGGCAACTTGATGTAAAGAATGCCTTTCTTTATGGAGAGTTGGATAGAGAGGTATTTATGTAGCAGCCCCTTGGCTTTGTCTCTGTGCAATTTCCAAGTCATGTTTGTCGATTAAAGAAAGCACTCTATGGCCTCAAACAAGCTCCACGAGCTTGGTATGGTAAAGTTGCTCAATATCTCAGGTTTTGTGGATTTAAAGTTTTCGATTCAGCCTCTAGTCTGTTCATAAAATCAGAATCCAATGTGCATTTGCTGGTGTTATTATACGTTGATGATATGATAATAACCGGGAATAATGAGTTAGAAATCTCAAACTTGAGAGAGAGCCTATTTGTTTGTTTTGATATGAAGAATCTGGGGGAGATAAGTTGTTCTCTTGGCCTAGAAGTAGAAAAATCAGACCAAGGATATTTTGTGTCTCAGAAAGCTTACGCAAGATGTCTTCTGGAGCGTTTTCATATGGGGGAGTCAAAGGAAAAAGCTACTCCAATGGAACCAAATCTGAAGTTGAAGAAAGATGAAGGAAAAGCATTAAAGGATCCTAGAAGGTTCAGGCAACTTGTTGGAAGTCTAATCTACTTGACTATCACTAGGCCAGAGAACCACTCACTTAGAAGCAGCCAAGAGGATATTACGCTACATGAAAGGAACTATTGGCTATGGTCTTCTATACAAGAAGTCAAATAGCCTTACATTGAGTGGTTTCACAGACGCAGATTGGGCTGGTGACGCCAATGACAGACACTCAACTTCTGGCTATTGTTTCAGTACTGGGTCAGCTGCAATCTCTTGGTGCAGCAAGAAACAAGACATGGTGGCATTGTCTAGCACCGAAGTTGAATATGTGGCAACAACAATGGCAGCTCAAGAGTGTGTTTGGCTAAAAAGGTTGATTGAAGACATGCAGCATAAAGTTGACTACGCTGTGGAAATCAGATGCGACAATGAAAGTGCTATCAAACTCACGTCCAATCCTGTCTTTCATGCAAGAACAAAGCACATAGAGGTTCATTATCATTTTATCCGAGAGAAAGTTTTGAGTGAAGAAATTGAGCTAACAGATGTTCAAACTAAAGCCCAAGTTGCAGACATATTCACTAAAGCTTTAGTGAAGCCCAAGTTTCAGAATCTTCGAAGTATTCTGGGAGTAGTTGATGGAAGGTTTGCACTAAGGGGGAGTATTAAAAATTAGTATAAACCTTACTGACCGAAAAGCATGTGACTTGAATCTCTTATTTATTTTATTTTATTGGTGCCTGTTTTACTGAGTCAAAATACGTGAGGTTGTTCACGTAAGTTAGTTCCTATTTTTTTGTTTTAGTTCGTTGAGAGAATAATGGAAGTGCTAGTGCAGTTAGAGAGAATTGTGGGGGACAAGTCCATGGCTCTTGTTATAAGGAGTCATACTGAGATTGTTAAAGTTGCAGAGAAATAAAAGAAAAGCACCTTCCCAAAAATCACTCTCGTCTTTTCCATTTTACTTTCCATTTTTTGTTTTAATGTTCATGTAACGCATATGCCCCTACCGATAAGAGCTCAAACTTAATTATTAATTATCTCTTCACTTCAATTACCAATGACATTTTGATGTTCTCATTAATTGTTATCCTGGTTCTAGCTTTGTTGTCACCATCAACTAATTAGCTGCATAATCTTCACCATCAAACAATCCAATAACAAAAAATACTTATACCAGAAAACTTGACCCAGCTCTCACACCCTCAGGGGATCTGATTCCATTCCCTGATCAAGAATTAATTTTGTATATTATGTATGGCAATTCATTATTTGGTAATTTATTGATTCCTTCCTAATTATTGAATTTCCTCCACTAGATAGATATTTATATAGAATGCGATACCTTGTGGATAATCAAATAATGGAGGTATATTTTTCCTCATCATCACCGTCCATGATATTCCTATCACTTTGAATTTTTTCCAGAGAACATAATTTAAAATGCTTTATGATGAACTGAGCAAGAGACACAAAACCCAGAGGCTATACAAAGTGATCCAATTCAATTACACATAGTCATCAATGGCAGGTCTTAATGTTGGCGGCTCTCAAACCATCAGCGGAAGCACCAGTCAACATGGTGAATACAAGGGCCATGGCATCGGAGCTTGTGCCCAGGGCTACCCTGGCGGCGGTGGTGGCCCCATTCCTCTTCCTGTTCCTGTTATTTCTGAACCACCGGTGGCCCCGGCACCCACTGCGGTTGCCGCTGCTCAGGCACCGTGGTGGTTCAACCAGTATTATTATTACAATTATGGAACATCAACCATCGAAGGTAACAACAAGCAAGATGGTACCTTCAAGGGCCATGGCACTGGAGCTTCTATTCAGGGAGGCATCACTGCTTCCGGTGACATTAAGTGAAAGTTGATCGGCACCTTCGTCTTAGTTTTGTTAATTGAGGCTTGCTTAAATAAAAGGGAATATGTAACAACGTATTAAAATTAATGTCAGTTTCGTAATATCTCAGATTTGTTAGATATTTTAATTATTTATGTTACTTCATTTTATTTTACTGGTTTAATTAAAATATCTTAAGTGTGGCCCGTTAGTCACCTTAGGCCCCGTCAAATGATTTTTAAACAGAGATACTTTTAACTAATTTTTCCTATTTCATTTAGCGAGGATAATCAAACGATTAAATGTCAATATGCCAAATAATTAGTCAAAAACAAATAAGCTGACTTTGACTAAATAGATCTAAGCCTATAACATAGTTCTTAAGCCTAAGCATATTATATAGGTCTAAAGTCTAAGCTTGAGCCTAGGCCAATATACAAGCTTTTTTCTTGTTAAGCTTAAGTATAAGCCTTTTTACAAGCATACTTATAATGTAAGTATTTAAATAAGCTTGAAAATAAGAGCTTAAAGGTCTCTAATTTAAAGCATAGAATGTGATTAAATTAAAATTTAATTATTATAATTTAATAAATCTAAATTAAAATTAATTCAAAAAGCTATTATTTGAGTTTTAAATTATAGAGAAGAAGGGAAAATCTTTTAAAAGACAACTGAATTATTCAAATTTTATCTTGAGTTGTTAAATTCAACAAATTTTAAATTGGTTCATACAACTTAAAATAGAATTTTAAAATTCGATAATCTTATCTTACTATCCCTTATTTGAGTTGAATATCTATCTCTATTATTTTATTTTCTTGACAAAAATACAAACTTATTAATTACACTCTCTCCTCTTTGCAATAATTTATTTCTGTACCAAAAGGATTAAGGTGCATCCAACACACCTGAAATATTTTTTGAGGACCATCTACCATCCTAAAATATTTTAGGGAGCAATTTTATCCCTAAAATATTCAGAACAAAGCAATTTCACCCCAAATTTAACCATCGCAAGGTCCGCTAGTCTTAAGAAAAAATCTTCCAAATCTGAACAATAATGGCAGGGGACACTTGTGGAGTTCACCATCTTGTGGATATTTCTGTATAATTCTGCGTCTCCCTTCATCTCTCATTACCTCCCCACCCCCATGATCGTGATTTTGTTCCTCTATCATTTTTTGTTTCATACTGGAAGCTTTTTGGCATTAACAGACGTTTGTGATCTGTTAAATTTGATATTCAACTCAAATAAGGGGTAGTAATGTAAAATTATCGAATTTTAAAATCTTTTTTTAAGTCATATCACCTGATTTAGAATTTATTGAACTTAACAACCTAAATTATAATTTAAATAATTCAACTGTCTTTTATAAAGATTTTTTTTTCCTATAGAGAACCAACCCACTATAATAATTTAATAATTTTTTTAAATTAAACTAAAAATGATAAAAATATAAATATAACATAGACAGATATAATATAAATGAAATTATATTTTAAAATGTGTAAACAGGTCATGCCTTCATAAAATAGGCATACCTTGTTTATATATTTAGCCTTAACCTGTCTTTTTTGTTAAACAAGTTAAGCTAGACCAGGCCCTAATCAGGTCAAGCCGTAGGTCACCTGATAGGGACCTAGCATATTTCCACCCTACAAATGATGCCTTATGTGACGCGGTGTCATTTTGGTGGAAAGCCTCTTTAATTTGTCTTTTCCCTTCTTTATGTTAAAAAAGAATTCAAGAATCAAAATAATCTCGATCAGGGGGGAAAATATTCCACTCCCAATATCTAGAAAAAACAAAATTCCGATTATTCTTTTTACATCAGCTTTCATAGTCCTGATTCTAATTCCTTGCCCACGACGTAACTTTCATCCTCGTCCGTCGAAGACACCCAAATAGATTCCGATTATATTCCTTGCCCATGAAATGATAATAATAATAAAATACTAATATTAATATATAATAAAGGTCTTTACTTGCAATGAGCATTAGATTCCTTGTCGATAAGTGAGTATCATTTCACCCTTCTATAAAAGGGACCACTACTGGTCATCCCAAAGCAAGCTGATCATAAGAAAACAAAAACAGAGAGTTTATTATATAACTGTAAGACTCATCAATATGGCCGGCGTCGTTCACGGTGTTGCAGGTCTTGCGGTTAGTGTTAATGCTCAGGCTCAGGGTAAGCCTCAGCCGCCTGCTGCCACCCCACAGTACGGTGGTTACTATCCTCCTTCGCCGCCAGTTCCAACTCATTACCACAATAATTCCGGCACTCACTCCATTCAGGGTAATCTCAAGCAAGATGGCACCTTCAAGGGCCATGGCACTGGGGCCAAGATCCAGGGAGGTTTTACGGCTTCTGGTGACATAATGTAATTCTTCGTATTATTATTGAACAATGCTTCTCAACAAGAGCTTGTGTTGTGTTATATACACGCTCACTGCTGAGCCTGTGTAAATAATCAGTATGGAAATAATAATAATAATTAGAGCTTTACTTGTGTGTAACATATTTATATTTAAGTAAAAAATGGATTTTATTTCCCTACAAAACGTCCTTTTTTAAAAAAAATAAAATAAAAATAAAGGCGGTGACATTTTTTGTAACACCCCTAATTCATACTATTTATCATATATATATAAGTATATAGTATATATGAATATCAGCAGAGTGGAGCAATAGAACGCATGTGTCGGGTAACTACTGATGCATATTCGTGGCTACAAATCTAAACTAATATCTGGTTGGTATAATAGCGGTACAATAATCCATGTATTTAAATAATAAATACAATCTAAAATAAAAACTCTGGGCGAGTCTTCACGCGTGCCTCTTACCCTTTATACCAGCTTCCTCTGACCCTCCACATCCTGAAGCTAGGGTCAAGTCATTGAATCTCAGGTAGTAGTTAACTTCATGCTCAAGTAATAACAATATATATGACAGTTATTCAATACATTCAGTGAACAATACACAGTACAAAGCAGATGCATGTCAAAACCACCATACATAGCACACAGCATGCAAGTTGACAATGTTTGCACATAACCAATGCCACGAAAACCGCATGTCCTCAGCGTTAGGAAAACATACAAACGGTGTTATCAAGACTATAATCCGCATCCAGCTGAAAACCACAGTTATACCCTGAATGCAAATAAATAAGTGACCTAAGACCAAGTCTAAGCCACGATGCCTAACCCAAGACCTCGTCTTATCCTACACTTAACATGAAGAAAACAATCATATATAATCATACAAACACATTAGAGTTAAAGTTACAGTAAGCGTGAGTACCTTTTTCATTTGATACGTTCCTCTTCCTGTACCGATTCCCAACTTTCCCGGATATCCTATAATATCATTATCATATCATTATGATGAATGCCATATATCTTAGAATGACATCCTAAGAGATATCCTTGCCACTATTTACCTTTTTACCCCTGGTAGATTTATTATTCCAATTTTACCCTTACATTTCTTTAAAAACGAAATGCTGGATTTTCTGGCCAGATTTTTTAGCAACTTTGAAAAATCATAACTAATTGTACAAAAATCAAAATGATGTGAAACCAAAGCCAAAATTTTCCTTATCAAGTCTATTTTTAGGGGAAAATAACGGATTTCACTCGAAATCACCATATCATTCCCAGTTTTAGTTTCTTTCAGCTATGTTCCAGTTCCCAGTTCAGAGACATGGGCTAACTTGGAAAATCCACATCATTTTGTAAAAAATCCCAAAAATTATGTGTTATACATGAATAGAAAGCCCCAAATGTGTACTTTATTCCTGTAAAATTTCATGATTTAATAACCTCATTTGCTACATAAAATAATAGCATCTTTTTCACAATCTTGATCCATGGACTTCCAAAAATTATTTCCTACCATGTTTTTACCTTATTAGGCATTTTTCAATGCAAGGAGGCCTAAAAACAAGTATAGAAATTTATTTGCTGATTTTCTAGATTAAACTACAACTATACTAAAAACTTAAAAGCTAGATATCAAGAACTTACCTCTTGAAATTCTTACTCCTTCCTTCTCCTTACTCCAAGATTCTCCCTTACTCTCACTTCTTAGAAATCAACTACTTGGAGTATGATTTGGTGTGAAGAGAAATAAAGAGGGAAGTCTCTATTTATAGAAAAACTCAATGGCGTCACTTAGTAATTATCCTAGAGTTTCAAATCTTCTTCTTGCTCCTCATCCATTAGATCACAAATCACTTTTTGAAACATCATCCTCTCCCTCCACCTAGCTTGGCCGACCTCCCCCTTCTTCCTTGGCCATGAGATGTGTTTTTGTGTGGCATTAATCCAATGGTTTAAGCATCTAATTGGTTGGTTAATTTTCATGAGGATTAAGCCATTTTATGGGATTTAATTTGGACCTTTGGATGGCTTTCCATGTGCACAAATCCTAGCCCTTGGATGTAGCTGCAATTGTCGACTCTTCAAAGTGATTAGCAAAGCTTAATTAGTTTCTTAATCAGGTGTTTAAAGCTTCTTAAATATGACTACCATTGGCTAATGTAATTACAAGAGGGCTTAAGCTTAATCTTATTGAAAATATCTCAAAAATCACTTGGCTATCCTTGCTCCACAAGCCCTAGCCGATTTTATTGAATTTTGGGGCACAAATAATTAGTTCTAATCATGTGCTTAATCTCCTTTTTATCACTAATATCTTATGTTAATTGATTTGCTAGTCAATCTAGGTTATTAAAGCATTATTAGCAATCTAAACTTCATCAATTAATTCCTTTATTTTTTTGAAAATAACAGCCCAGTATTCATGATGATTTAATTATCCCTAATTATGTTGCAATTAATCTCCAATAAATGCAAGCTTAGGTGCCTTACAGTCTTTTCTAATTGTTTCAATTTAATTAAGTGTTTCTATTGCTTATCTTGCTCTTTTTGATAGGTAATTTTTATCATTTTATGTGATTTTCATTTCACATATTATTTCCCTTATGTTTAGTCTCAAAACCTACCACTTAATTATAAATTTTATGAAGAAATTGGCCCAAAAATAAAAATCAATAGATTAAAATTCCTTGAGACCTATATTCACCTTTATTTAATATTAATCATTCGTCAAAATAAAGATTTATGATGAATAGAAATTTTAGGTATTACATTTTTATAATTTTGTAGAGGATTTTGGCATCCCTTTTAAAATTGGGACACAAAAAACCTACTTTTGATGTCCTAATTTATCCTGACATTTATATTAAACATTTATTGGTCTATGACTAGCATATGCATTCTAACTATCTCCTATCTAGAGGTTACATGTTATATGTAATTGAAAACCAGCCATTGGATGCGATACAGAAAAGAGTGGAAATCGATTATACGTTCTCCTTCTAGGAATTCGTTCATCTTATTGATCCAGAAGGGGTTTCGGGGAAAGTGGTATAGTGTGGACCTCACCCAATCGTCTAGGGGGTAGAGAAGATCGTAAAGTTCCCTCCGTTCATAGGTCATAATGACTCGTACTAGATATTGGAAATACTTTGTTTTCGTAGTCACTGTGTGCTGTTCCGCTTCCAGGTACTCTGCCCGTAGAACATTTGCCAATAATTGGTTTATATTTAGAATATGTTGTAGTGAGACGGGCTCATAAAACGATTCACCCTCAAAGTCATTTAGATAACTCTGTAGCCGAAAATACTCACGGTTATCGTCAATGGATGAATGATCCGACCCTATAGGTCTATCTAGTTCCATAGGTATACTAGATAATGGTTCAGGGTATACCGGTTCAGGATGGTATATAGGTTCGTCTCTATTCAATTCAAGATCTGAGTCATGACATGACATCTAGTGGTTTATTGTCCAGGGGTTTGGAGTCGTATACTGAGGCAGAATGGTATACTGGTTCAGGGTTTAGCCTTAAGCCAATCATTTCGAGAATGACCGATCGTCGAGACACACATCTACGGCGCTCATAATAGTCAACGTAGGGTGGATTATCTCTGTCCATTTCTACAACATAACACCAAGATTATATCAGTACTCATTTTCAAAACATGTTCTAAAAAGGCTTCGAACCTAACTTTGTTAATCAAACAGATTGGCCAGGTAGGTGTCTATCATGGGGGTCTCACTGACTTTTACGGCGACTGATTGGCTTACCCACATAGACTAGCCCTACCTTAGACACTAAACTATTTAGAGTAACTTTGTTAAATTCATGCAAGAATGCTTCCCTCTGATACCAAAAATGTAACATCCCAATTTTCAAAAACGGAATAATTTTTTTTTTAAATCATTTCAAATCATCATAGTAGAGCATCAGAGCAAATAAGAGAGTGAGTAACTGATGTATCATAAACTGTGGCGTATCTGTTTGTATACAATGTACAGCACATTTATCAAAGTGAAGTTGTAACGGTATTCGTCTAAATAAATGGGATCTTTAGTCGAGTCCTTACGCTTTCTGCTTATTCTGCTTACTCCTGTCTTCAGTCCTTGGTTCCCCGGACCTGAAACTATGGTAAGAGCTGAGGTCCAATATCTATTGGACATCAGGTAACGGTTAACCTTATGCTTATGTAAATAGTATATGACAGATATCTCATAATAAGTACATAATTATAACTTTCAAAATCATAACAACATCTAAGGCAATAACATAACACAGACACTGCAATATGCATGTTACCCCAGTTTGCACTATTCACCAGTGCCACGACGGTCTATCGTGTCCTCAGCGCTAGGAAAACTCAACGGTGTTATCAAGACTATAACCCGTATTCAATTCAATATTCAAAGAGCAATTTCAAAACATGTGAGTATAACTATTATATATAAGCAAACCATAAGCATCAGAGTTAAGGTTACAATATGCGTCCGTACCTGAGTTTTGGTACGTTCCGTTGGTCAGAAAAACTATCTCTGATATCCTATAAAGGTAATATCGTCCCAATTAATTCCCAAACATTATTCCAAGAGATACCTTGGCCACAAATGACAATTTTACCCTTAGTGGATTTATAATTCAATTATTTCTTCAAAATTTCGGAAAAAAACGCTGGTTCAGCATTTTTGGGCAGAATTTTGTCTAACTTTGAAAAATCATAACTAATTCCAGAAAAATCAAAACGAGGATCTGTAAAATTTCCTGGAATCCTTGGGATCTCTACTTTCAAGGAAAAATACTGGAATTTACCCAGTTTTCACGAAAAATTCCCAGTTTCACAGTTTCAAACCTCTGCCCAGAATTTCCCCCAGAAAACGTAGCTTATCTTTTGGGATTTTTTATCTCTTTGCAAAGAACTTCAAATGACACACTCTATACATATTTGGAAAGCCCTATATGTCTACTTTCACCATGAATTTTCTCAGAGTTTTGGAACATCATGTTCTTCATAAAATATTAACATTTTCGCTACTGGCTCCTGAAATTGCTAACCGATGAAATTTCGCCAGAGCTTCGCTATTTTGATCATAATCTTCCAGAAATTTTTGCCATACTCTTTCTTCATCAATTTTTCGAAATAAAGGCAATGGAAACCATAAAAACATGAAAAAAAAACTATATTTGGAAGATTAAAGATCAAAATAACATTTCCTAACATTACGACTACAAAAACTAAGAACTATAACTAAAAGACTAAAAACTTCCTTACCTCTTGAAGAACCTTGCTTCTTGCTTCTTGAAGCTCCTCTACACTTCTCTTCACTCTCTAAATTTCGGTTCCTAGCTTGAGGAATTGGTGAGAAATTTGTGATGGGGAAAGTCTCTATTTATAGCAAATTGTGATGGCATTTTTGTAGTTCTTTCACCTTGCATTTTAGCCATTGGATTAACTTTAGCAAAGAAGTTTTAATCCTCCCCTTACACCTCCCAAAAACCGCCCCCTCTCCCCCTCCCAAGTTATGTTGCTTCATCCCCAAGTTATCTTGCTTCATCCCCGCTTCATCCCCAAGTTATCCCAAATGCTAATTTAGTTAGGTGTAAGTTAGTGTTTTTATTCAAGATCTAATTTCACTTTTGAAATCATAATTTTATGACTAGATTTATGGTGATTTTTAATTTCCTGAACACTTAGGTATAAATCCTAAAAGTATACGAAAATGACTTTGGGAATAGCCAAGTTAAAGCTCATAATTCACTGATTCCAAATATCTACTTATATTTAATACTTAGTTCCAATATTTCAAGATATGATTTATTTTTCTATAGATTCTCATCTAATTTTATCTAATTAAATAACAACTTGCTCCTTAAGTTTAACAACTTGCTTCTTGAGTTTACCAACTTGCTTCTTAAGTCTTCTAATCTTCTCCCATACTCTAAGCTAATTATCCCATGTGTTTATAGGTCTACTTCCTTCTTCTTGTTGCCTAAGCAAAACCGTCCCCCTCCTATATTTTTTTTAATTATCAATTGATGTTTTAATGTTTCCACATACTTAAGAAGGAAAATCTCTCATTGGTCCACTCTAGGATTTAGGATTTAAGTTTAATATAATTTAATTCCTCCATTTATTTGTGTAATTTGTTTATTCTTCACTAGACAAGAATTTTCGCCCCTTAGTGATAAATTAGGAATAATTAGTCAAATCCTAATTTTAATCTCTAACATAGTGTTTTAGAGGTTACTAGACTTAATTACCAAAAGTTTGACAAGGGTTTTAATTTAATTTTTGATGATTAACAACTCTTTGTATGCTAATTTTAGCTTCTAAATATTATTTGGTCCTTAATTTAATTGATATTTCCTTAACCATGACCTTTATAAATTAATTATTAACTAATTTCAAAAATTACTAAAATATCTCAATCATTGCAAATTTCAATTACCCAATAATTGTTGCTAATTTCTTCTAATTGATTTTATCATCATCTGATGATTTTAAATTGTTGAAATGGTATAATCATGATTAAACTAAATTATGATACTCTTAGGATATTTTATGATCCTTAATAAGACTTAGAAAAATTAATCTTTAGGCTTTCTAATTCTAGGGAAAAATTGCCTATAAATACAACACCTAAATTTGAGACCACATATTCACCTGTTTTTAACAGGTATTTTCTATCAAAATATAGTGGCTAAGCTAAATAGGATTTTTAGGGTATTACAAAAATAACACTAATATCAAAAACCCAATGCCCTGTTTGGTATGCATGATATATGCTACAATATATTTGTTTCGAAATATAGGGCTCAAGGATTTTCTTGAGAGAATAAAATTTCCCTTCTCGTAGATAATGGTGAATGCTTTCAATAATTTGGATTCTGATTTCGATCGACTCTTGTGGAGGAAGGAATAGTTTCTACAATATATAGTCCGAATTATTTGTTCTTTTGATGGGAAAACTCCTCAATATCATACCCAATATTAGGGCTCCATATCATACACAATTTTTTTTGTTGGATGCATCTTAAGTGAGTAGCTTCTCAAAATGTTTTGATTAAAATCAAACTCGAGATTTTTTGTTTAAGTAACCAAAGCATCTTCCATAGGACCAATATCTATTGGTATTTTTAATACTCCCTCATACGTACCCTCAACATAATATCTACTTTATTAAGTACGCGTTCTCAACAAATATATATTACTATCTGATCATTTTGCCAATCAAATTTTGGCTAAAAAAATGAGATATTCTTCACATCGATAACAATAATATCACATGTACAAGACTGATCTCATGCATGCACGCACAATGAAGAGACCCGTAAACAACTAAACCCTTATTAACTGAAACGATATATTATTAGGAATAATAACATGAAAAGAGGAGGATGAAGAACATCCTGAATTACAAAGCCAACACGCACTATAATTAAGAAGCAAACCAGTAATTAAAGGGCTAGCTAGCAGCACCAGTAATTGATTATTCCTTAATAATACAGCCTAACATATGTATATAAAATACGTAGATAGATCGTTCCTACAATATTAATAAGAGTTCCTGTTGGAGGGAACATGATTATTTTTTGTTGACAATGGATCCTTTGCCGTCGCGGTCTCCAGTCTCACTTTCGCAGACAACGTAGCACTCGATGTTGCAATTAGCCTCTCCAGGAGTTTGGCCGCCTGATCCACTGTTGCAATTGTCAGGGTATGACTTACGGTTGTTGCAATTGTTGGTGGAGTCCTGGGTCCCACTGTTGTATTCCCCGCAGGTTCTGCTTTCCTGAGCCCGAGCCGCTGTATCCTGCACCGCTCCCATTTGATCTCACTGATTAATTATCTGATATGATATATTTTCTGATCAGAAAGTTTTGATCGATTGATGTCTCCTCTTGTTTGCTTCGCCTCCGTTTTATAGAGGCCCTAACAAGAATCTGCAGTGTTCATTATCTTCAACACGAAGCTTTATGGAATCTTTCTAACAAGAATCCGATGTGCCATCTGTCTAATACTCAACAACCATGGCTATTAGTTACTACTTTTATACTTAATGTAAGACGCATTTCATCTAGCTAAATGTGTAGATTAATGAAATTAAATAAATTTTCACTTCCAATACTCATTAATATACTCTTCCAATTCTTAATATATTCTTAATATAAGAAATATTTGTATTATTTAATTAGATTAAGGAAGTTGGTTAATATGACATATATTTTTTAAATCGTCCTAGCACCTTTTTTAATTCCTCATTTCCTCTCCTCTTTGATAATTGTTGAGAGAGCATTAATAGAGGTAAATTAGAAAAATATTGATAAATATGAAAACTTTGACTTATATTTAGGACCAATATCAACTTTACAAATATATCTTATATTAAGGACCAGAAGGAGTAAGAGTTAGATAACTAATTTACACATATTAAAAAAATTAGTTAAGTTAGTCTTTTTGTAAAAAAATGTGTTAGATTCCCTAAAATACCTTCTTTAATCATGTGAATTAATTGTAACCACCTTTTGATGAAAATCTCTTAATGACTATGCCCTTAATGGGAGGCTTATGGGTGATTGAACCATATTTTTATGTGATTTTTCACAGTAAAATTGGGATTCTTAATGTATTTTGTCGTAGTTGTTGAGCTTAAAATGCATTTCTTGTGATAAATTAAGATTAAGAGTAAATACATGAAATTAGGATTAAAAAGGGCAAAATTGTCAAAGAAATTGTAATTATTCTTAATCATTGATTTTCATGAGAATATTTGGTGTTAGATTAATTATTTCTATTGAAGATGCATGAAAAGATCAGATCAAATTTGAAAATGAAAATTTGAATTCAAATTATAAAAGTTTCCAAGTTTGCATCTAAGTCCCTCAAGCAACTTTTTAACCTTTGCAGTTTAGTCCCTGGTCAGAACTTGCGTTTTGACCAGGGAAGCCATCAGAATTCAGAATGGGAAGGAATGGACGTGGGGTCCAGCTGAGAGAGGGGAGAGGGAAGAGATCCGAGAACGAAGAATAAAACAGATCTGAGAGCGCCGCGGAAGGGAGACCTTCGACCTCTTCTCATCCTCCTCTTCCTTTGTCGCCGGCGGCTCCCATTATCCTCACCATTGTCGCCGGCGACTCACCTCCTCCACCACAGACCCGGCGAGCTACCGTGACATCACCTCCATCCTCATTTTCCAGCCTTCACCGTGAGAGAGGGAGAGACCATGAGCAGATCAAAAACCAGCTTCTTTCCCTTTCTCCATTCAGATTCGCCACCCAGCTTCTTTCGCTGTCGCCGGTGAATAACAGAGACTGACAGATCTGAGAACGAGAGTGAGCACTGGAGCTGGGAACTTAACTCTTCACCGTCATCCTCGCCTGAACCACCTTCCATCACCACCGTCGACCTCACTCTTCCTCTCTATTCCAGATTCAGTTGCTGCTAGTGTGGAGTTTTTTTTTCATGCTGCTGGACTTTACTGTTCTTCTTATTTGGGAGTTCATATTTAATTAATGGGTGGCTGATTTGTTTTGCTTCTTGGAGATGAATAGTGGCTGGAATTTCAGAGCTTAAAATAAGGGAGTTAATTTTGTTCAGTTTATTTTCTCATATTATATTTGAAGTTCCTAGTTTTAGGAATATTTGATTATATTGTTAAGACTTAATTTACCCGTTTGGATAATTTTGTGGATTGAATTTATGTGATTGGATTGAATTTTTTTGGCTTGTTGAATTTATATATATATATATATATTTCCTTTATTAATTCGATGAAATTGTGCTTTCTACGTGGTATTGTTAGTTAGTATAATTGAATTGGATTAATTAAGTGTCGTGGTATCGCATTCATTTTGAGAGGAAGCAAGTTGCATTAGTTTAATCTTAATCACACACTAATTATACTTCAATAGTGCCTTAAGAGGTGATTGCTAGCTACGGTAGTAGGAGTAATCATTAATTAAGAACACTAGACTCATAGCGGTTGCTTGAGGTTTTTCGTGAAGATTTAGTGAAAATTTACTCCTACATTTAATTGAATTATGATAGTCACTACTCCATTTCCAAGAGCGTCCATATTTCACATCTTCACTCTCCATTCCATTTTATAAAGAAAATACCAAAAATAGAAGCTTAGGATCTCATTTAATTGCATTCTTATTTTAGTTATTAGTTCAAAAATCCAAAACCAATTTTCCCCTTGTTTTTTATCGCATTTGCATGTCATTTAGATTACTTAGGAATCAATAAAAGGCTTCTCGAGAAGAGAGAACGATCCTAGGGTTGTCTATACGCAATCCTTGGTTATTTTGTTGATTGTGGGCCCCAAGGCTAAAGATGAAAAAGGCTGCGCGATCAATGGGAGAAAATTATAAACTTTGAAAACAAAGTGAATTAATGTCTTATATTTATTACCAAAGTAAACTTATTGCCTATGTAATAACACAGATAGTTAAGAATAAAAAAACATTAATAATATAAGATAATTATGTTATTAGTATGAATAAATGAGTTTAATATGAGGTAAACGGGTTTCTTGTTTTATTATGTTGAATATTTTTTTAAAAGAAAAAATTGTATGCAACAAAGGGAACGAGATATCAAGTGGAAGTTATTATGAGTTGTTAATATGAGGTCTTGAAAGTTATTTTCAACATCCAATATCTTAAGTTAATTAATTTTTTGTGCATAGAGCTTTTTTTATTAAAAAAAAAAACCTTTTATTTGGGGATGAGCATCCCATGCGATGCTCATCCAAAGATGAGCATTGAATGTGGATTTGTATGTGTTGATAAATCTTATTTAGGTGCTCTAAATTATTATGGGCTGCATCCTCGCCTTCTTTAAGTAGTCAAGTTGTATGCATCAATATATGTTGTGGAGCGGAGCTCCGTGTATTACACTAAACTTGCATGCTATGTAGAAATTTCAGGAAGTATGCTTTGCATAAGAGAGTCTACCGAAATCTCTACCAATCACTTAATATTTTGATTGCAAGAGATATATTATATATTTGAGCAAGAAGTAATGTATTCATATTCAATATTATTATAATTATTTGGTGAGGCGTTTGTTTATATTTGTTTTAAAGCTTTAAAAATGAGTCTCCTAAATATTTCAAAAAAGTGTCCTGTGCAAGTCAAACGTACCGAAATTTCAACCATAGCATCCAAGTTCACATTCCATGCTTATCTAAAAGAAGGAGGGATCCTGCCCATAACAACGCGCAGCACCTAAAATGGTTTATGTTACATACAATCCACATTTCATTCTCATCTAAAAGATGAGCATAGGATGCTCATCCCCAAATAAAAAGGGTTTTTTTTTTGAAAAAATACTTGATGCACAAAAAATTAATTGACTTAAGATACTGGGGGTTGAAAAATATTTTAGATATTATTTAGGTTATACTGGAAAAATATTTCATGATACTGGTGATAAAGAAAAATATATTTCTGAATGCATGCAGGATTAGAAATTAATTAATTTGATATATTAGGAGTAACAAATATTTCAAGGTGAAGCATACAATTGAATCCAAATTAATATATATATATATATATATATATATATATATATATATATATATTAAAAAAAAGGTCCTCACCCCAAAATTAGAGGGATAAGCATCCCATGCTCATCTTTTGGATGAGCATAAAATGTGAACCCAGTCGCTTAACTAGTAGTCGAATACTCCTCTTGTTCCACCTAGTTTGGGTGTATTTTGGTTTTCAATATAAGACCTTTGTCCATTTTATATCTTGTATTTATCATCTTTTTAATCTAATTTGTTTAACTTATAAACTCATATATAGATATCATCATATCATATATTATAAATAAGTGCTACCTCTGGTCCTAAATATAGAGCTAGGTCGATGTCACACCCCAAAAAATTAAAGGTGGTCAGCATAGAATGTGAGAGGACACATTCCTAAAGCTTTAAAACAAACATATGCAAACGTCTCACCAAATAATTAAAATAATAATGAATATGAATACATTACTTCTGGCTCAAATAGGTAATATATCTCTTGCAAACAAAATATTAAGTGATTCGTAGAGATTTCGATAGAGTCTCTTCTGCAAGTCATACCCAAAATTTCTACTATAGCATGCAAATTCAGTATAGTACACAGAGCCCTGATCCACAACAACATATATAGATGCATACAACTTGACTAATTAAATAAGGAAGGGATCTTGCCCATAACAACTTGGAGCACCTAAACAAGATTTATCAACACATACAAATCCATATTCCATGCTCATCCAAAAGATGAGCATCGGATGCTCATCCTCAAATAAAATTATATTCTAGTCCTGCATTTACAAATATTTTTCTTGTAACATCAGTATCTTGAAATATTTCTCCAGTAGCATCTAATACCTCAAATATTTTTCCAACACTCAGTATCTAAAATTAATTAATTATTAGCCCATGGAGTATTTTTCAAAAAAAAAATCCCTTTTATTTAGGGATGAGCATGGGAGATGGACTTAAATGTGTTTATAAATCTTGTTTAGGTGCTCCAAGTTGCTATGGGCAGGACCTCCACCTTCTTTAGTTATTCAAGTTGTATGCATCTATACATGTTGTTGTGGAGCATAGCACCATGTACTATACTAAACTTGCATGCTATGTTAGAAATTTCGGGAAGTATGAGTTGCAGAAGAGACTCTACCAAAATCTCTATCAATCACTTAATACTTAGATTGCAAGAGATATATTATATATTTGAGTTAGAAGTAATGCATTTATATTGAATAGTCTTGTGATTATTTGGTGAGGTGTTTGTTTATATATGTTTTAAAGCTTTAGGAATGTAAGTCTTCTCACATTCCACACCGATCACCCTTAAATTTTTGGGGTGTGACAGCTTAGCTCTATCTTCAGTAATGACGAAAATTGGAATATATTTTGTAAATCTAATCATCCCGTGGCATGTTGCACTATCTTCAGTAATGACGAAAATTTATAGCGATTTTGCCTTGAAACTGCTACAAAAGTTAAAGCGTCAAGACGTTGGTAGTGGTTATGTCTCAAAACCCGCGACAGAAAGCAAATAGTCAAAATTTTGTAGCGATTAAATAAAACCGCTACAATAAGTCACGCTGCACGAGGTAGGGTTCGCGTTTTGTAGCGGTTTAGACAACGGTTCACTTGTAACCGCTACAATAGTTTAAGTTTTGAGGCCATTTTTTTTTATAAAACCGCTACAAATGTTGTAGCTTTATAAACCACACCGCTACCACAATGCAAATCGTTAAGGTTTGAATTATCGCCTCTGAACTTTCATTCTCTCACCCTCTCTTACGAGATTTAGGCATTAGTAGGTATGGATCCTACGAACATATAAATAAAGGGAAAGAGGTGAAACGTGGTAGAGTGCCTCTAAGAGGGGGCAACAGTAGAGGGGGTCGTGGTAGAAATATCCCTGTGTCACCTATGCCACCGCAAGTGGGGATCTAAATAGATCAGCTCTTCTTAAAGGAGCCAATCCCACAGCCAGAGACCCTACAAGGAAATATTCCACAAGAGGACGTATAGCTGTTCGTAAGCGTTTATGAGGAAAATGATGAGATAGACATCAACTTTCCTATAGGTGAGCCCAAGCGGTTTATTGATCGGGAATAGGAGCAGGACTAAAGGAACCCTCGACTGTTAGCTTCGCGCTAGACCAGATTTAAGGTGAATGTTAAAGGTAAATTTATTAATTAAATTGTTTTTACATTTAATAAAAAAATGTTATTATAATTGTGTAGATCTGGAGGGAAACATCACCAAGAGGAAGATGAATGTTCCCGGTGTGAATCTGCTGAAGGGGCTACACGTGGTAGTTGAATGGAATGAAATGACGGACCAGTCGATCGGGAATGGTAGTCACCTTTTCAACCAATGGCTGATGGACCAGGGCAGGAATTGGGTACGGTTTGCCATCCACTTCCAGAGTTTGAAGCATGTTCTGAGATTGGGAAAGGACACAACGTTTGAGGAAATTGTGTAGGTAATTAATTTTGTTTAGTTGTTTTTTAGATATAAATAGTTATAAGTTTTGGTTAATTAATTAATTTCATAATTAATAATTAATTAATTATTATACAGCATAAGTTTAAAGTCCAAGCCAACCGGAAGAGAAACTCACTGATGAAGATGGGGGGTGGCTGGAAGAACCAGAGGGGTCGTCTCTACAACAAGATGAATAAGGATGTGATTCCTATGCAGCAGTTGACCGAGAGCGTCCTAGACAACGTCCTTGCAAATGACTGGGTGAGTTTTGTCCAGTCCAGGAGGAGCCCACAGGGATAGGTATATTTTTTAAAAATTAGTAATTCCTTAATAAATATTTTTTTTTCAATTCTTGTAATGTTTAATTCATACATTCTGGAGGCTATATCCCAAAGGAACACCATAAGCCAGTCACAACAGAGGATCCATCACACGGCAAGATCCAAGACATTTTTTGTAACCTACAGTGAGCTAGTAATTTGAAAGTTAAATTAATTTCCGTTATATTAGAAAATTATTAATTGTTTCATTTATGAAATAACAAAGTTCATATTCATTGTATTCTTTCAGGAGAGGAAAGCCGGCTCAGGAGGAGAACTGTCAGAAGGATTATGGGGAGTTGTTCACATACACCCATAGACACCTTGACAGGACGACGACCTCTTAGCAAGCAGAGGAAGTTATTGTAAATTACATACAAGCGATTTATATAGCTTATTTCATTTATTTAAATTAAATGTTATTGTTTCATTAATTTTTTATAAAATGTGTGCACCAAGAGCAGATTGTGCAGACTCAGGCGAAGCTGTGGCAGTCTCAAACCTCAGAATTACAGGGGTCTACGGATCCTACTGCCCTTTTGAAAGCTGTCATGGGCCCAATTGAGCATCCTGGGCGTGTTATAGGTATGGGGTTAGGTGCCAGGCCTAGCATGGTCTATAGCAGGAGCACCGCCTCTGAGGCTAGACCCTCTGGCTTGAGAAGGCCGATATATGAGGCGGTTTAGGTGATGATTGATGCACAGGTAGACGCAAGGACTTAGCAGCTTGCTAGGCGGATGCAGGACTAAGCCGACACTTGGTACACTCGTCATAAGGAGAGCTGGAAGTTTCTGACTAGTGCCTTGGCACAGATGTTTCCTGACAGGTAGTTTCCACTTGCCCTACCTCCTCCTACGTTCATCTTCGATGAGGCCCTTCCGCCTCCTCTTATTGATGAGGATGGTGTTGTTAACTCTGCTCCTGCGCACGCTGATCCTGCCCACCTTGAAAGTGCCCCTGATGATCAGGCTCCGGATAGTTAAATTTTACTTTTGTTTTTGGACAAATGTATGTATTTCAAATATTTGTTACCTTTTAGTTCTGTTTTTGGACAATTTGAAATATTTTAAATTTTTGTTACCTTTTATTTATGTTTTTGGACAATTTGAAATATTTTAAATGTTTGTTACCTTTTATTTATGTTTTTGGACAATTTGAAGAATTTTAAATGCTAGTTAACTTTTATTTCTGTTTTATGACAATTTTAAGTATTTTAAATGTTTGTTATCTTTTATTGGTAGATATTACATAATATATCTGCTAATTTAAATAATTATATTTATCATTAGCATAATATTGAAATAATATTTTAATGCTTATATTAATTTATTATTATTAACGTTAATTATACTACATAACTATTTGTTATTGAAAATATAAATGGTTATATATATTTATTTAAAAATATTTATGATAAGCATAACTATTTACATAGATATATAAAATATAAATTGTTACATTTTGTAATGGCTTTTTTACCCAAACTACTATTAATGTAAAAAATTTGAAATTCAAATTTTTTAATTTCCCGCTAGAAATTTGTAGCGGTTATAAGCTACAACCGCTACAAACTTAAATGGCCTTCAACTTTTAGCGGTTTATAAGTCAAAAACTGCTACACATTTGAATTTCAAATTTTAAAAGACAGTCAAACATTTGTAGTGGTTTATTTTACAACCGCTACAAATGTATAATAAGTCTCGGTTTTTCACCGCTATAAATTTACTTTAAGTTAGTAGTGGTTATTGTAGGGGTGTTTTAACCGCTACAAATTGTCCAATGTTCCATATAAGGCTAGGGGTTTATTGTAGTTTATGTGCTTTTGTGCGCATGGACGGACCTGGGGGCTAGGGGTGGCCCCCGCCCCCCCCCCCCCCCCAATTTTTTTTTTTAAAAAAAGTTATGTGTGTGTATATATATTCATATGGAGTTATGACATATATGTGTCTATATACATTCAAATGTGTGTTTGTGTGTGTATATATCAACTGTAAATTAAAAAAATTACTTAGTGACTAGAAAAAATTGGAAAGTCAATCATTTACCCTCTTATTAATTGAGTGATTAAACTTACATTCACTCTTCCAATTTCTATAGTAACTATTAAAAGATCATTTTCCACTATGAAGATAATCAATAACAGACATTTGAAATATAATGAAAGACCAATTTCTTGTTATTTTTTTATTACACACATTGAAATAGAAATTGTTTTGAGTTTTAGCACGGGTTTAATTATAGATGAGTTTAACAATATGAAAACACGTAGAGTAATAGTCAAGTGATGAAGTGATCTTAATTTCTATAATAGATTTCTTTCAACTTTTTGTATATTATGTCTGTATTGTATTTCAAATATTTTTATTTATAATATAGATTTTTTTTCACCCCGTCATTAAAATTCCTGGGTCTGCCACAGTTTGTGATGAAGAGTTGTTCTTATATAGATCTAGAGAGAAGTTATAGGAGTTTATTATTATTCATTAATTTGCAATAGCAGTCTATGTTTACTACCTATGCCATTGTCGTCTAGGCCATATGAATGAGAAACGCATTTTAAAACTCCATCAAGATGGATTTCTAAACTCATTTGATTTTGAATCATTTGATACATATGAGTCTTGTTTATTGAGAAAGATGACAAAGGCACCTTTTACTGGGCATAATGAGAGAGCCACTAATTTATTGAGCCTTATACATACTGATGTGTGTGGACCAATAAATACATCTGCCAGAGGAGGTTATAAGTACTTCATTACGTTCATAGATGATTTTAGTAGGTATGAGTATATCTATCTAATGAAACATAGGTATGAATCTCTTGAAATGTTTAAAACATTCCAAAATGAAGTGCAAAACCGACTTGGCAAAACAATTAAAGCACTTCGATCTGATCGAGGTGGTGAATATTTGAGCCAAGAGTTCATTGACCATCTTAGGAGTTGCGGGATCATCTCACAACTAACTCCTCTAGGAACGTCACAATGGAATAGTATTTTTGAGCGGAGGGATCGAACTCTATTAGATATGGTTCGATCTATGATGAGTCAAACAGATCTTACACCGTATTTTTGGGGTCATGCCCTAAAAACAACTGTGTTCACACTAAATCGTGTTCCATCAAAGGCAGTTGAAAAGACACCATATGAGATATAGACTAGGAAGAAACCCAATTTATCATTTCTTAAATTTTAGGGATGTAAGGTTTACGTTAAACAGCAAGCCTCAGATAAATTATCATCCAGATCCTCAAAATGCCTTTTTATGGGTTATCCTAAGGAAACAAAGGATACTATGTCTATAATCCTATCGATCACAAAGTGTTTGTTTTCCGGAATAGTGTCTTTCTGAAGAAAGAGTTAATCTCTAAAAGAACCAGTGGGAGTAAGGTGAACCTTTAAGAAGTTTGAAAGTCACAAGACAACGTATAACCACAGATGGAAAACGTAGAAGACTTACAACAAGTTGATGAGCCTACTCTAACAACATAAGGCCCACGAAGGTCTGATAGGACACAGAAAAAACCTCAGAGATATGTATTTCTTATTACTGGAAGTCGTGATGTCTTGTTTATTAAGCAAAATGAGCCAACTACCTATCGAGAAGTCATAGTAGGACCAAACTACGAAAGATTGCTAGATGCCATGAAGTCGTCGGTAGAGTAGAAACTTGAAACAAACTGAAGCCTTAACTGAAACGATTTATTATTACTAGTAGATAATAGATAGCATGCCTATGAAAGAGGAGGATATGAAGAACCCTCATGATGACTACAAAGCCAACACGCACAATATATAATTATGAAAGGGCTCGGTAGCAGCACCACCCTCTATATCATCAATCTAGTTTTTTAACACTGTAGGCTAAGGGCATATTTGGATTTGTGTTTGAAAAATACGTTGATCTGAGTAGAAATAAAATTCTTCTCACATGCTTATGCTTACAGTGTAATTTTTGTTTAAAAGCCAATTTCCAAACTAATATCACGGACATCCTTGTTGAGCCAAGACCGCTTCTCCCTCATAAAGCCTTTTTTTTATTCTGTAAAAAGAAAAATTCCTTCTTGCTTTTTTTTTTTGGTTGAAAATTCCTTCTCTTTCACAATTAAGCGACTACTGACGGAGAGGGTGACGTATTGCTATGAGGTGATCACTTATAAAAATTACACATCACAAGTGTTACGTTTTACTTTGGTATAAATTAGGTCTCTAATTACCAACAAGTGGTTAGTTGAGATGGTAAGAGGCCTCACCTCCGTAAACTTGATAACATAAGTTTAAATCTCAAAAACCACATTTATTAGGAGATGTGATAACCCTACATACTTGTTGGGAGCAGTGATAACCCTTTGCTTTCTAAGTCTTGAAAGGGAAACCTTGAATCCTTGATCAAATAAAAAAAGGTCTCTAATTAATTTATTTTCCTTGAACGCTGAGAATAAGTGATTATTTATTATCCACAATTCAATTATGTTATTTTTGGTCTTGTTGGGCTGATTATGTTTTTTTTAAAAAAAAATTAATAATTTTTTTTTTCTAAATATGTTTTGAGAAGAACAAGATAAAATTTATTTTATTTGGATGATTATTCTAAAAATTTATATTTGAGAATAAAAATATATAAAAGACTTATTTGAAATAATTTTTTTTAAATCAAGAAAATTCAAGTGGTATTTTTTTAATCTTTTTTTTATTGGTTGCTTTTCCACAAAATCATACGAAATAGAATGAAAAATATAAACATAGATCGTTAAATGCGGAAGCATATTATTTCAACACGACATGTTTGAAAAGGAATTAAAAAAAGAAAAGGAAAAAGGAAAGGCCATGCTATGACTTTAATAATAGGGATGGATGATTCTTTCTTCTGCATTAATTGATTCCCTCAATTAGGCATATGTTTAATCAAAAGTACCTTACGTGTTTTCAAATATAAAATTAAAACTTTATTTGCTTGGAATATCGGAGATTGAAATCTTGAAGAGAACATCTTTAAAAAGAGGGGTACACACCTAACCGCCCAACGGCCAGAATTCTAAATTAGAATAACTGCGGTGACTAATAGCCTCCCAAATACCAAATATGAAAGTAAGAAAATAAATCTCATTATAGAAGTAATTATATATTACTCACTTATTAAATCTTAAAAATATCAATAAAAGTGGGTTGAGTCCAATGATCACAAAAGCGACCGAGAGTTCATTCCCCATGTGGAAAGTGGATCGATTTAATTATCTTGAACTCTTTGGATTTGATCTATTCGAGGCGACATATAATAGTGTCTTCACCCTTCAACATTTTACATATAATTTATTATTATTATTATTATTATTAAAATTTTAAATTAATAATTGGTTAAAATATATACTTGTTCATTTAAGTTTACATCAAATTTGAGTTCAATCCTTTATAAATATAAAGTATGATTTTAGTCTCTTAGAGTCAATACCGTTAACCTTCACTAAAATGATAACGCAACGAATTCAATGCTGATATATACAACAATTTGGTATTAAATTTTAATTTAAAATTTGTAAATTGAAAAGTATTTTTTTAGACCCTAACCCTTCTCGCTTCTACCCAAGATGTAATTAAGTTGGTGTTCTTGGTGCTCCATCAAAGAAATTGGCCATCGTTAATCCAACACACACCTCAGAAAGCTCCTTCTAGTGTAGTTTAAAAAAAAAAAAAAAGATTTTCAGAACCAATCCCTTATTTTTATTGTATTTGCATGATATTTATATCACTATCAAACAATAAAAGGTTGCTTGAAGAGAAAATGATCATAGGATTACATATAGACAATCCTTAGTTAATTTTTTTTTTTTTTTTAATTGTGGATCCAAAGCTAAAAACCAAAATGACCTCATCAAAGAGCTTTTATTTTAGCCAACCCCAAAAAATTCTAAAATTTCACTACTTCCCTTGGGTCGAAGTGAAATTAACTTTTGTGAGTAAAAAGACAATTATGTCATTCCTTTATTTGTTTTTCAAAAGGGTTTTCTTAGACGAATAAGGGCATTTACAAGATAAATAAAAAGATTAAAAGAAATCAGGGAGTTAACAAGAACATTTTAGCTATTTACAAAACAAATAAGAAAATTTATAATACCAATAAATGCATTTACATGAAAACAAAATAAGGCATCATTGTGTTTACACCAACAAAATTTAATTTCATTTTCACCAAAGGGGGTGCGGCTGGTAAAGTATCATATTTTTTTGGGGTTGGTTGAAATAAAATCTTTTTCATGGGGCTGATTGAAATTTTCCCTAAAAATCACATCACAAGAAGTCTTATTAGTTTGTCTACCAAAAAAAGTTTTAGTAATTTGGATTAAATTATTTATTTTCCTTGAACATCGAAAATCCGTCATTCTTTTTTATCCACACTTCAATTATAATATTTTGGTCAAGCTTGTTTGATTATATTTTTAATTTTTTGTTTTGAAAATAATTTTATAATTTTTTTTATGAATAAGTTTTGAGAAGAAAAATAAAACATTATTTGAATGATTATTTAAAAAGTATACTTAAGAACAAAAAATATATATAAATTTATTTGAAATATTTATTCTTAAAATCAATTTCATATTGAGTACCAAAAAGGGTAGAGAGTGAGAGGACATACTAACTGAAATTAGAGGGGCATATTTGAGTTTAAAATACGAGAACCCAAGCCGGGGAAGGATGATAAGACTTTCCATCTTATTTCACAATTAATTTACAAAACAAAATAAAAAATATAAGAAAATATAAAGAAGTTGATTTTGTTTTGCACTTTTTAGAAAAGATTATTTTCGTTTTATTTTACAGAATAATTAAACCAGAATGAATTATGTTACACCCCTACCGGCCTCGCCATATTTTAGATGGTGGGGAGTGTGATACCTCTTATTTAGTAAATCCAACTATCAAACCTTCAAATACTTTATCACAGATTAGAGCAATATAGCGCTGTGCGGTAACAAAACGGTTTGGGCATAGTACACTGACGATAAATTACAAAATCTTGGTTACTGAATCTGGAATATAATTACATAAAATTATTACAAAAATTCTTCAAATAATCTAGAACTGGTCCAATACCTCCATTTGCTGATATCTGTCTGGGAGCTACATCCAATAAATTGTGCCATATACAGATAACAACAGAGACTGGAATCCCGAAGGATACCAGAATAACTGTTAATCTCATATACAAAGTATAATCAAAGTATGTAAGAAAACCACAAACACAAACCATATAGCATTTAGTAGGTCGCACACAGCGAGGCACAAAGCCTAACCCGGAACAAGCAATCACATAACACAGATTGCTCAATAAGGCACAAGATTAATGCCAAGGGTCGCACACAGCGGGTTCCGATACCAAAGCGCTTGGAAAACAATAACACTAAATGCATACACAATCATGGTAAAACATACATACAAAGTCATATATAGCATATGAGATTAAGGTTACTTACCTAACAAACTTAAACTTATCAGTTACTTTCTCCAAATTCTTTTTAAAAGCCCTTGACGACGACACTTCCTATGATTATAAATAATACTCGTCACTTTTGCAATTCTCTATAATTCAAATATTACTTTGAATAAATTATCATTTCAAGTCCATATCTTTCAAAGTTCTTGCCTAATCTTCCTTTTTAAATCACATTCTTGATTTAAAACTCATATTAAGTCATTTTTATCGACTTCAGCAGAACCTTCCCTTAGGAATATTGATTCCCATAATCATAAAATATCACAAAAGAGGCTAAATCCAAACCACAAAGCCATAAGGGTGTCAAGGAAGGTGCTTACTTGATTTTGAGATTTGTTTTCCTTGAACTTCTCCTTCCTTAAACTCCTTATTGATTTTGGCCTAGGCTTCTACATACCATACATTAGTTGCTCATTAAGATCTCCAACATGTTCATGAAGATAGAAGGAAGTTTCACAAAATACCATAACTAACTTACCTTAGTTTTCAACTTTGCTTGGTTGCTTCTTTCTTCTTTCACTTGAGCTAACCTTTACTCTCTTTTCTTTTCTCTCTTATGGCAACTTGGTGCCTTACAAATGAGGGGAAGAAGTCCTTATATAGAGGTCATGAGCCCACCACAAATATCTCCTTTGACCAATTACCATTTTACCCCTTGGTCTTATCTTTTCTTTCTCTTGAATTTTCTCCCTTTTTCTAGACAATTCTTGACTTCTCTTGAGTTCTCTCTACTTGAACGAGATACTCACGCA
Source organism: Acacia confusa (assembly GCA_037074495.1). Classification (NCBI taxonomy): domain Eukaryota; kingdom Viridiplantae; phylum Streptophyta; class Magnoliopsida; order Fabales; family Fabaceae; genus Acacia; species Acacia confusa. Next base: position 7,569,376 of record CM073505.1, read on the forward strand.
AAAAGGGAGTGAAAATATCTTATATATGTTAAGAAGGCACTTAAAAATCCCCCAAGTCAAATGACCAAAGTGTCCTTACAAAATATCTCTTAAACTTTGCTTATTTTACAAGTTTTGGTGACTTTCTCTCCTCCTCCTTATTTTGGACGAATTTGATAGCTTATGGAGGAAGAATTTTGTTCTTCAAAACACATTGAATAAGGTATCCAAGTGCCCCTTTCTATTATTAATACATGGCCATTTGGATAATCATCAATATTTTGCTTAATGGATAAGATAATTGGGTGGCACAAATTATCAATAAAATATACACAAATGTCCCCTCCATTCCTCTTTAGATATCATGTTGACACCTTGGTAGGTTATGTGTTATTCCCTTGAATCCTTGTTCTTCCATGTGTTTTTGGCATTTTTCTTCTTCTTGTCTTTATCTAGCCTCCATTTTTTACTTTTTTGGAAAGTTGTCTTATCCTATAATCCTTATTAGATAAGAATGCAGATGTGTCTCTATCATTTTCAAAGGCAAGGATATTTTTTTGTTGTTGCTAATCTTCCTATTTTGCCATGTGTACATGTTCTTGAATTTTCTATTGCCTTTTCATGTCACTTCATAATCATGATCCTTTATTAGCCAATTAGATAAGAACACATATCATTTATCGCATTCCTGAACTGGGTCTGGTTGTCTGCCTGTCACAAGCTAATTCTTAAACCTCTAGGCCTAAATAAAATTTTTATTCTTAAAAATAAAAAATTGTTTTTTAAATAGAAAATCAAACAAGGCCTTTATTTGGAATATCGGGGATCGAAATCTTGAAGCGGACACTTTCAAAAGAGGTGTACAACTAAGAGGCCGCTACTGCCGGAATTCCAATTTAGATTAATTGTGACTAATTGCCTTCTAAAACCAACATAAAGTTAATTTAGTAGTAAAAGACCCCGTTAGATATTTTTAGATTTTAGATTCATCTCTTAAAGAAAATACTTATATTAAGAGGGGTGGTTACGAACCCCAAATTGGATTGCAGGTAGTACTATAAAAAAAAAAAAAAAAAAGCTTGCCAAATACCAAATGTGAAAGAAAGAAATGTGAATTTTATTTTATAAGTAAAAAAATTTGGCTTTAAATTGATAAAAATTAGGTAATATTTTTTTATTTTTTAATGAAAAATAAATCCACCTTTTTAAAATAAAATTTTAAAATTCATGATGTAAATTTTTAGTGTGTTATTTGTTTAATTACTTGATGACAAGAATTTTTTGAATTATCAAACTTAAAGCCTTTGTATTGTGTTGTATACTTGTATTTTTTATTTATTCTTTTGAAATTATTACATCGACTTTAGATGTTATACTTAATTTAATTGGTATGTTTTGTTTGTATTTACTAATTTTTTATTTAACAAAAAAAGATGCAGACATAAGAATCCACATTCAATGCTTTTCTTTATATGCTTCTTAGATGTTTTTCTCCCTAAGAAGCACATAAAGAAAAATACAAAAAATACTATAATACAAAAAATATCATCAACATTTCTTTATGTGCTTCTTAGGGAGAAAAACACCTAAGAAGCACATAAAGACAAGCATAGAATAGAACGTAGACTCGCAAGTACACAGGAGTCTTAAAATTGTATGAGGCGAAGAAAGAAGAAAAAAAGGTTATGGCCTTGTAGGTGCTACCTTTTGTTTTTTTTCCCCTTTCCCCATAACCTAGACATCACTTGTGTTGGATTTTTTCCCACTTGATATTATTCGGAAAAAATGTTGTCCACAATTCTTTATTCAAAATTCCAAAGTATTTATTCTGTTAAAAAATTTCTCCAATTTACTATCACAAAAATATTTCTCCACTTATTCTCCAAGAACTTGCTTTAAAAAATAAATAAATAAAATCCAACCATATAAAAAACGTACGTTCCTCCAGCGACTACAGAATTTTCAAGTTTTTGAATGTAATTTTTGTTTTCTGTTGAAAAAGAGTGTAATTTGTCTTTCTAAAAATTTTACTGTATATCAAATTTACACATAATTTCTTATATATTTATTTTCAAATTTGTTAATTAACACATGGGAAAACTATATACATTAACTGAACCTTATCAATATCAATCAATGATAAATAAAAAATCACGTTATTAAAATATTTTAAAGATCTTTTCAAAAGAAAAACAAGTACCTAGCCCCAAACCAGCAGCTCATAAGGCGTTTGTGTGTGTGATCTATAACATTGAGGAAATCTGGCTGGTTAAAAAAACAAAAAAACGTTGAGGGAATCTCATGCCCTTTTAATATCATATTTTAGCCCGTTACTTTAAAATATTAATCTATTATCTCTATGAGCCATATTTCTTCAATTAAAATGAGACCTTAATTTCTTGCCCAACCATTTAATCTTCACAACTCATTTACGTCCTCACCAACAAGGATTACTTCCTTCATTATTTAATATAGGACCTATTTAAAGAGTTGATCTTGATCCTTAATATAAAACATATTTTTTCGTATTTATCAATATTTTCTTTACTTATCCATATTGATGCTCCCTTAAAATAATAATAAAAAAAAAAGGAATGATTGAGGAAATTAAGAGAGATGACTAAGATGTTTTAAAAAATACATGTTATATTAACTAACTCAACTTATTTTCTTAATTTAATTTAATTAGGTAAATAAGTCTTATGTTAAAGACTAAAAGAGTAATGTAAAGTATTGTTTAAGATAATGTTTAATGCATTTTACTGAACTATTTTTTCTAATGCAACTCACTGAACAATATGATAATGCTTTTTGAGCGAACATCTCAGCATAGAACGCGGCTTTACGTCTTAATTTTGCATTAGGTATTAGATATAATATGATGATGACCTGATTGATTATATCGTAAAGAGATCAGACACCCAAAAAAATAATTACTAGTGCAACCAAATTCCTTAACACTTTACAGTATTTTAGTAAATTTAGGGGATTTGTTTATAAATAAGTCCCTTGTATGTAACTTTCCCAATATTGAATCTGTTTTTCCAAAATTTTCACTCTCGACCCACTCACAGTTTCTGTAATGACTTGAGATTCGCAAGGATTGAAAAAAATAAGACAAAATGTAATTCCATTTGCTTGTATAGATTAGTTTAATTCTACAATCGCTGGCCAAAAAAAAAAAAGTTGCGGATCAAATTTTGTTGCCTATGATTTTTCTTATGAATAAGACATAATATCATTGTTAGTCTTTATAGTTTAATTGAGTTTTGATTTTATTTTGATAATTTTAAATTTTTGGTTTTGCTTCATATGGTTTTATAAGAATTTGATACGAGTTTAACGAATTATCTCAATATTTTTAATGAGTTTTGATTTTAATCCTTATATTTAAACTCATACCAAATATTCATAAAATCATATGGAATATAAACAACAATTTGAAATTATAAAAACAAAAACTAAAATTTGGTTAAATTGTAAAGAGTGATAGTAATATTAACCCTATTAATAATGGTACAATAGAATCTTGAAGTCACTATTAGGTTTTGAACCTTAGTTTGTCTTGTCATTAGTAATTAGTTCCTTTCCACTGCACTCAACCATTAATTATCCAATTGTAATATAATTATGATTAGTGTTGGATTTTTCAGAGCCCATACTTAGCTTGATGGATCGGATAAAACCCAAAAGCTTAACCCATTCCTGTCCACCAGTCTATCAACATTTTTAGAGCCCATATGTGATGAACCTAACTTAGTTAAACTGTTTTAAAGAAGAGAACTAACTTGGGAAATTGACCAGAATAAGGAAAAAAAAGGGAAAATTGATTACAGGGCCTAAGGAAGCAAAATAATTACAAAAAAGGCCCAAGAAACATTCACATGCCAGATAGGGCCTTTTCTGGCATTTTTTCAAAAAACGTTAGCAATTACATCAGTAGCGGTTAACAACTATATCAGTCCCCATTAACAACTAAATCAGTTTAATTAACAACTACATTTTAACAACTACATCTGTAGCAATTAACAACTACATCTGTAGCAATTAGCAACTATGTCAGTACACTTTTTTTAAAAAAAATGCCAGAAAAGGCCCATGTGAATGTTTCTTGGGCCTTTTTTGTAATTATTTTGCTTCCTTGGGCCCTGTAATCAATTTTCCCAAAAAAAAATTACTTAAATAGGGCATTGTTGAAAAATTTTATCGATATAAGGCAGTTGGTGGCGTCACCTGTGGCTATGCAAGTGGTGACGCCACTTCAAGTGGTTTTATTATAATAAAAAAATATAATAATAATAATAATAGTTAATAATATATATATATATATATATATATATATATATATATATATAATTTAATAAAAATTAAAGATAGTGGCAACAAGTCAACATGCATGGACCCTAACAATAGGTGCACCGATTGAAGATAGTGTCATAAAAACCACACAAACTATCTCAAAGGAAATTGCTGAATATGATGAAGAATAATCCAATCCTGATGAAGATGATAGCCCTATAGTAAATAATCAACTCAAGAGAAAAAAAACGATATAAGAAGCAATGAGTAAAAAAATGACAAAAGGTAAGCAAAAGAGTGGAATTGCAACAAGCATGCTAAAAACATTAGACCGACTGACCAATGCAGCAGAATACAGCTGAAGCGGTTGAAATGTCATAAACATGAAATCAATGAACACTTTTCCATTCCGGATGACATTAAAATATTGAAAAATTTAAGATTGATAGTAGATATTGGTTTTATTTTCAAGGATGCATAAGTGCTATAGATGGATCACATATTCCTGTCATTCCTCCTACTAACAATTAAATTAAATTATATATATTTTATTAATTATTATAAATTAAATTACGTAAGAAAAATTAAATTCTTTTTATTAACTTGTATTATATATATTATATTAATTATTATTATTATATATTATTATTCTTATATATATATATTTTTTATAATAATACCACTTGAAGTGGTGTCACATATTTTTCATGTAACGCCCCTATTTCCTAAGTTCATTATGGAGTCCAATTATGATCCTAAATCTTCTTATTAGACTAATTCACGTGTATTTATCAGAGTGTAGGATCAGAGTGTATGCGTTAACAGATCGGAGTAGAACACAACAGAGAGCGTACTTAGGCATTTGGATAACTGAGTAACTGATTTCATATACGCAGACATATGCTGGTTAATTAACATTCCTGAAGGAATAAAAGCGTGATGCAATTTACATTCATTGCGGTGATCTCAGTTGACGTGATAGGTTACAGTAATCCGAAAGGTTCAACAATTCACACTTCATATAGTCCCAAAATCCAACTCATTCCAAGTCTTTACGCGTGTTGCTTACCCGTTTCTCCTGCTCCTACTCCTGATCCTCCTGATCTTAAAGCTAGGATAAATTCTGAAATTCAATGCCCATTGAATCTCAGGTAACCTTTAACCTTATGCTCAAGTATAACAGTATGCATGATAGATATTTCTTTATATTTCAGTATAAAACCATACATAGCACACAACACATGTAATACTTCATATCTCAACAATTACAAAGCACACAACAATTGTAATGTTCATCTCTACATAGCACAGAGCCCATGTAAGGTTTGCCTCTACATAGCACACAGCCCATATAAGGTTCACATAGTTTGCACACAAACCAATGCCACGCCCCGAAGCGTGTCCTCAGCGTTAGGAAAACATCCATACGGCATTACCAAGACTGTAACCCGTTATCAAATAAAAACTTAATGTATTTCAAATGGTGATCTAAGACCCAGTCTTAACCACAGTTCATGACCCAAAACCCAGTCTTGTCCATGACTATATGAATCATCACATCACATATAAATCATACAAGTAGCATAAGAGTTAGAGTTACAATACGCGTCCGTACCTTAATCCTTGGCGCTAGTGGTATGTGCACCTTTCGGTACTGGACCCAACCTTTCCGGGTATCCTATAATATTATCATCATGTTATTTCTCTTATAATCAGTATCCTAAGGAATGGCCTTGCCATTCATGACCCTTATTCCCCTGATAAATTTTATTATTATTGTTATTATCATTATTATCCCAATAATAATAATAATTCCTTATTCATTATTTATTATTTTCACCTCTTCCCAATAATACTAATATTATTTGTTATTATTATTAACTCTCTTTAATTAACATTAACTTCCATTAATTATTCATCAATAATTTATTTATTTATTTATTTCCCTTAATTTATTATTTATAATCAATTAAAATTAATAACAAACAACTATTATATAAGAATATGAGTTTATGTATTTATTTGATGTTTCTCATGGTTTCCCTTAAATATCATAATATAATAATATAATGTTAATTATGGTTAACAATGTATTTCTCTTAAAAATCTGAATATATATTACTTACCAATAATTTATTTATCAAAACCAATAAATGTTCATTATCATAAAATTATGATTTAATCCATTTAGTGTTTCTTATGCAAAAACACAAATATATATTTTCCTTCTTTGCAAACAATCACACATACACAGCATATATACATATACATATTCATGTTCCCAAAAGTCTTTCCTTTCACGGCACTCACACACAGTGAATATTATGCATAAATATACCTAAGTGTAGCAACCACATGCACCCTTAGATCTCATATTCTCTTTCTACTTCTTCACTGGGCAACACGATTTACATATAAAGAACATGCAGAGAGTTTAATCCTCCTTCCTTCCCACAACATGCACACATACTAACCTAGCTTCATTTTCTTTTTATTTCACCCAAACAGAACCATCCGAAGGAGAATTATGCAGCAACTTTTGGATAGCAAATGACACACACACATGACGCACCCACACATACTTATATATATACTCTTCTATCTTGCTTTTCTTAAACACCCACACACACTTAAACCCATATGTATATCCAACTTGTCACACCCGATAACACACACATACAGAAGCTTAATATACATATATAATCATGCGTACACCACATTCAGCGTTTTTGTTTTCAGCAATATTATATCAATAATTCATTTACACATATGCAGCAACAAAATATCTCTAAGATTCATTTTTCCTATCTTCAAGGTTAGTAACCGATGGAAAAGAAGGAAAACTAACGACATCAACACCTCCTTTATGCTTTCGTTTTGGGTTTCAGTCATTAACTCCCTGTTCTTTTTTAGTTTAAGCGAAACTTTCAGTAGCTTAAGCTCTTCTTAAACCATCGGCATACTACAGAACCCATGCACAGCGGAAAAATGCAGACAGCAAGGCATGCACTATATCTACATATATGACAGCAAGTTCTAGTAAAATATTTTTTTTATTACTTTAATCAATGAGTTTTTCTTTCTTTCACTTCCCTCGGCATATAACAGCAAAATGATTCTAGGTTCATGTTTTCATCATATAAAGTTGCAGAAAATAGCAAGCCCATACAATCAACATATAAGAAACCGATGACAATAAAAGATAAAAGCTTCAGCGTGTTTTTCTTTTCTTTTCTTCATCCATTATATATACATGCAACCACATTTCTTCTTTCATTATGAAACCCAGTCCCTGTTTTCGGTTTCAGTTTTCAGTTTTAACTCTGTTTTCGGTATTTTAAAGTTTTAATCTCTTTAGGTTCAGCTTTATCCTAATCTAAACCATGACAGAAAACGAAGGAAAGAACTAAAACTTGATCTCTTACCTTCAGAACAAGCTGAATGATGAAAAGCAACACTGATTCGTTTCCCCTGTTCCTTGACGGTACAAACAGAGGAAGTATGGTTTTCAGTTTTCTCTCTCTTTCTCAATGTTTTATCGGTCTCTCTTCCTCTCTTTCAAACTCTCGGCTTTCTCTTTTTCTTTTCTTAATGCCGATGGAACAAATGAAAACAAGCAGCAAGCAAGGTTTAAATATCAGAACTTTGATCCATTCTAAATGAAGAAACCGATGGGTAATGGCTCATGGCTCGAGAAGACAGAGGGAGTCTCTTTTCCTGACAAGAAATGATGATTTTATCTTCTGCTACTTAATTAATGCGTTTTCGGCTCTGTTTAATCTTCCTGCCGTCATTCGTGATTTGTGTCTGATCTTTGCGTGTTTGGAAAGCAGGAGAAAGATGGGCTGAACAAACTAAGCTGAAGAAAACTGGGCTTGGTTGGGGTGTATGGGCCGTGAAAACTGGTGAAGGGATGACGCAACTGATCCTCTGTTACCCTTCATTGATAGCGTGTTGCAGCTGGAATATTATTATTATTGTTTGGCCATTTGCGCAAATCTGATCCTAGTTCATGTAATTTGCAAGTTGGGATTTAGAAGAGTAAATCTTCATTTTTTGCTGATGCCATGCGTTTTGATGAGTTGATATTCATCTCATAAGGCAAGGGTTAACTAATTGGTTTTGGGTTATATGGGTGGAAGTGGGTTAATGATATGGGCTGAAAGATGGATTTGTTTTCTTCCTTTTTTTTTTTGACAAAAACATTATTTTATTTGCAATTTAGATTTAATTGCAAATATTAGATAAATGTTAGAAATAAATCCTTAATTTCATATAAGGATTTTTCTTCTCTTCCCTAATTAATTTTTCCTAGGCCTTAAAATATTTATTCCATAATATTTAGGCCTAAAACTTGTCACTTACAAATATTCTTTGGATTTAATTTTTCCTCAAAATAAATCAAGAGGAATTAAAATTTAATTTTCAATAATTATTGTCATAATTATTTTAGCCCAAATTTCATAATTTAATTTCCCTATAAAATATTAAATTACAACTCCCAAAATTCAGAATGTTACATTTCATACTTAGCTTGATGGATCGGATAAAACCCAAAAGCTTAACCCATTCCTGTCCACCAGTCTATCAACATTTTTAGAGCCCATATGTGATGAACCTAACTTAGTTAAACTGTTTTAAAGAAGGGAACCAACTTATATCCAAAAAAAAAAAAGGGAACTGACATTTGGTCTGGATCGGATAAAACCCAAAAGCTTAACCCATTACTGTCCACCAGTCTATCAACGTTTTTAGAGCCCATATGTAATGAACCTAACTTAGTTAAACTGTTTTAAAAAAGGGAACTTACGTCAATCAATGAGAGTTGACACAAATGATAAGAGATCTAAAACTAGACCCTTGGGTCATGGGTTTGATCCCCTCTACCGTTGTTGGGACTCCTTTGATAAGTGATCTTGTAAGTCCCCAGTAAGTGCTTATAGAGTCCGGGGCTGTGCCCTGGCCTTAATGAGGAACTGGTGTCGAACCCCTTAAAAACTTTTTTTTTTAACCAAAAAAAGAAAAGAAAAAAGGGAACTTACATTTGGTCTAGTAGTGTAAAATTCCGCTAGATGGATGTGTGTCTGAAGGAAACAGGCTGATGATTACATATTTACATATTGAATTGGAGGGCGGGCGCAGTCCAAATTTCGATTATTTCTGGACTATCCAAATTTGATTTAAATAAGGTTTTGTATTTTAAATAAATATTAGGTAAATTTTAAAATAAATACAATCTTATAAATATCACTTATTATAAGAATGAATCTATTATTTAAAAAATCACAGATGAAAAATTTTAAATTTAATTTGGATTAGATTTAAAAAGTTCATATCTCAACGATAAGCATCAAATGAGAACTCTAATTATTAATACTCAAAGTAAGTAAAGCGTTTCAAACCATCCAAAATTTTCCCGCTTCCATCCTCAATAGAGTTAATACAATCAGACATTCATACCCTAACTTTATGTTTTGTTGGATGGGAAGAAAATTAAAGAAGAAAGAAAGTATAAGGGAAAACTTCCACCCCTCATTTCCCCCCAACTTTTCCCTCTAGGGTAAAAAGATTGATTCTTCATATTACATGCACAACACTGATCTCATGCATGCAGTACAGAGAGAGACGCTTAAACAATTGAACCCTTAATAATAGAAAGGTTTTATTAGGAACAATAACATGAAAGAGGAGGATGAAGAACCTCCGGATTACAAAAGCCAAGACACATACACACTATAATAATTAAAGGGCTAGCTTCTAGCAGCAACCACCCTTTAATATTTGTATCATATATCAGCAACATATATATAGTTTTTATCACACAGTTCTTATCAATTATTCCTTAATATATATATATATATATATATGGAGATAGAGATGTTCAATAATAAGAGGTTTTGTTGGAGGGAACAGGGCTATTTCCGTTGTTGACGATGCACCCATTGCCGTTGCCATGCACATAGCCACTGTTGTGAACAAAGTTGCCACCATTGTTGTGGTAGTAAGGATATGAGTAGCGGTTGCCGGAATAAGCGCCGCTGTTGTAGTTAACGTCTCTGAAATTCTGAGAGCCTGATCCATTGTTGGTGAATGAGCCCTGAGTGCCACTATTGTAGCCTCCGGCGGTTCTGCTCGCCTGAGCGTCGTTTTCTTGCGTCATCCCAAGAATCCTTCTCATCATCATAAGCTCCGATTCCATCTGATCTCACTGATTAATTATTTTCTGATATGATATATTTTCTTATCAGAAAGATTTTCGATCGATCGATGTCTCGTCTCGCTTGCTTCCCTGGCATTTTATAGATGCCCTAACAAGAATCTGTACTGTTTCATTTCTTCACGAAGAAGCTTTGTGTTTGCATGGTATCTCTGTTTTTTCTTAATTCACTCACACATACAACATTTCCGATTCCATCTCTCTAATTTCGCTGACCAACGACTAGCTAAGGTTATTGGCTATTGGTTAAACGACCACTATTGGTTGATGGAATATGTTACTGTAGTATGCGGAATTCATTCTAAGGTTACAAAACTGTTCAGGCGCGCGACACGTTTTTCACTCTTGATCGCTTTTCATTTTGACGAGAGAGGTTTGGCAAAAATAAACAAACAATAGAAACATATTTGACAGAGTTAAGTAAGATTTAGGTATTAACTAGAGGGAATGAATAAAACTCTGGCTGCTTCTCAGTTGCGGTGCTTTGAGTTGAAGCCCTAAGTTTTTCAACTGTGATTTTACTATTTTTTTAGATAACTATATAAGAGAAATTTTATGTAAATGTATTTATAATGAGTAAATCCAAACAAAGGATGAGGGTGAATAAGATAATCGTTTATAGTTACAATGAAAGGACTGCTGACGTAGAGGGTGAATAATGATATGAGGCCAGAGGCACTCATCAAATTAAAATCACATCACGTTTTTGTTTGCCCGAAAATTAAAATCATATCACAAGAAGTGTAAAATTTTAATCAATTTGGAATAAATTCGGGCTCATATTAATTTATTTTCCTTTAGCACCGAGTATAAATGAATTTTTATTATCCACATACTTCAATTATGATATCTTATTTTTGTTGGTTTATTTTCCTTTAGAAAAAGCATATGATGCCTTATTTAAAGGATATGATGCCTTATTTCATTTTTCGGTTAGATTCTTATAGAATGACAAATAAAAAAGAAGATATATTATTAAATGAAAGCATCTATATTTCTATATATAGACACACATGTGAATGAATTAGTAAAAGGTGCTATAATGATAGGGACGTACGAACGACTATTTTTTTGTGCGGATATTATCATATACTCATTTAGTGTCCAGTTTAGGGTTCATATTTGCTCCTTCCACCACAAATGTATCTTTTAAAACTTAAACTCAAAACCTAAAGAGATGTAGCAGGGCCTTATACCTCTAAACCAACTTAACTTAACGAAGTCTCTCGTACACCTGTCAATCAAATTAGATAAACTTATTTCTTAGATTTATCAAAAACAATGAATTAAAAGTCATACCATGCTAGCCAGTTAAAAATCGCTCCTCCATAGTGAATACAGCATTTAAATTTGACTTCTTCGTTAAAAACAAAATGTAATTTGTCTTTCTAAAACCTCTACCATATATCAGATTTACATATAATTTCTTATTTTCTTCATTTTAAAATTTATTAATAAATGTATGGGAAATTCAGATATATTAATTGAAGCTTATAAATATCAATCAATAATGAATAAATCTACCACTGCCCCTAGTGGCGTAGTAATATGAGACTACTCTCTATCAAGTGGGAGATTGCAGGTTCGATATCGCTTGTTGTAATTCAGGCCATTAGTGTTGCCATTGTAAAAAAAACAATGAAGAATAAATCGGTGAAAGTTAAAGACAATCACATTATTGACAATTGGAAAAAAAGATCGAGTACCTAAACCCAACCCAACAGCACTCACAGGTCATAAGGCATAATTCTGACATATACTTTCGACACTTGATTGGGATTTTTTAGGTCGATCAAAAATAAAAAATGGAACTATAGATTGAACTGACATTTAGGGTCCATTTTGGTTTGATCCTGTTGTATCATGCAGTGCATTGTGATGCAATGGTAATCAATGCAATGTTAATTATAGAGCTAGTATTTAGTTGGATTTTTAAATAAGGTGCAATGAGTTATTTTTTTTTAATAATATTTAAAATTAAAACATCACACAAAGTCTGTGTTACCCTTAACATAACCTTTGTAGAAGAAATGGTTAAGAGTCATCGCATTGCCTCATCATAACTGTCACTAAGATCATCTGATGGCGATGGTTGTGGTGGTAGAGGTGAAGTGACGATGGTATGGCGGTGTCGGCAGGTGGTGACAGCGACACTAGAGGAGGAGGTAGTGGCAGTAGTGATGGGAGTGGAGGATGAGGATGTAGTGGTGGAAATAATAGGGTTCATGGTGCAACGATGACAATAATAGCTAGGCATGGCACCATCAGCGGCGGTGGAGGAGGAGGTAATGCTGATGATGGCAATAGTGACAATGACAATAGTGGAGGAGGAGGTAGTGGCTATGGCGGCAACAGTCTTAGTGGTGGGGGAGGTGGCAGCAGTGGAATAGAGAGTGGTGGTAACAACAATTACGATGGAGGAGGTAGTAGAGTGGTGACAACAGTCTTGGTAGCGACGACAGCGACAATAATGGCAATGGCAATGGAAGAGAAGGAGGTAATGGTGACAATGGCAGGTATGACAACGACATTAGTGGAGAAGGTAATCGTGGTGGTAGCAGCTACCATGGTGGTGGTGACAACAATAGAGGTGGCAACGGTGGCGATAGAGGAGGTAGTGGCAGCGACAACGATTGTGGTGGGTGAAATGAGTCAAGTGAAGTAAAGTTAAATGAGACTAAAAGGTAAAATGAACTTTTTTCAACTATGCAATATAATGGAGTGGTAATGAGTATTCATAGGATGGGAGGTATGTATGAATGAGGATTACCAATTTTTTGGTATTATTATGACCATAGTAAACCCTATTACTATGCTAAAGAATAACCAAACACTCTTTTCTTAGTAATGCAATCATATGATTACAATTGCAGGTATGAAATGGGGTGAACCAAACGGCTCTCAGTCATCTTTATTGATTGATGCGTTAATTATAGGGAAAATTTCTGAAAAAGAACTTAAAAAATGCTAAAGGACAAAAATGTATTTTGAATATTCATAATAATAGAGAGGTGTAAGAGCTTGATTATTTTTTTTTCAAAATTAAATGGAAATAACAAGAATGTCCCTCAAAGTTTAAAAAAAATGCTCCCATCTTTATAAAGGTTTTTAAAAAATTATAATAAAATTTTTAAGAATTTCAATTCAAAAATCACCACTTGCTACAATGACAAAGTAATAATTCTCACTTCTAATAAGGATTTTACAAGTTCATATAAGGTTTTAATAAATTCCGAAAAGATTTTCACAAATTCCAATTTAAAAATTACCATGTGCTACAATGACAAAGTATTGATTCTCACTTCTGATTTGATAAGGGTTTAACAAGTTCATATAATGTTTTAACAAGTTCTAATAGGATTTTCACAAATTCTAATTCAAAATTCACCACTTGCTACAATGACAAGGTAATTGATTCTCACTTCTAATAAGGATTTCACAAGTTTAGATTATGCTTTAACAAGTTCTTATAAAATTTTATTAAAAATGAGAATCAATACCTCGTGATTGTAATAAGTGATGATTTTTGAATTGAAATATGTGAAAATATTATTAGAACCTAGTAAAGCCTTATATGAATTTATTATATTCTTATCAAAAGTGAGAATTAATACCTTATGATTGTAGCAAGTGATATTTTGTAATTGAAATATTTATGAAAATCTTATTAGAACTTGTTAAACCCTTGTAAGAAATAGGAGCACGTTTTTTAAACTCAAAGAGATAGTTTTGTCATTCCTATTTAATTTTAAAAAAGATAAATACGACACTTACACCTCTCTATCATTATAAATATTTGGGACATATTTTTATCCTTCAGAATTTTAAGGGATTTTCGCTAAATTATACATATGATAACACTGAGGGATCACATGCCCCGTTATCATACAAATTTGTTCGAGCTTATCAATTATTGAGCCTGTTATAATGGTTGTGATGTGAATCTCAGTCAATTATATATATGATCTAAATTATATTCCTCTTCCAAAAAGTCTTCGCTCGGAGATCTTTACATACCATTGGCTCCTCTTTTTTTTTTTTTTTTAATATATTAGAGTCAAAAATGAAGCATACAAGTATATTTTTTTTAACATCATATTTTAATTAAATACTATAAGTTAGAATTAAATTTACAGGTCTTTATTACTCATATGATCCATATTTAGTTAACTAAAATGAGAATTGTTTAAGATAAACATAAAGAATTGTTTAAGATTCGTTCAGAATATCTAACAGCGGGAGATAATGCGATTTTTTATTTTTTCTGGGAGAGTGTGATTTATAATGCATTAAGAATGAATATTTCAACGTAAAAAGCGAGTTGACTTGATCATACCTGTCTAAATTTCTCACTTGCTATTAGATAATTTGATTATTTAAATAATTATGTTGGTAAGAGGCTGAGACACCTAAAAGTAATAGATTTAGAGATAGATCCCAATCATGCACAATTAAAGCATTATTCAGAGCAAGTTTAAATAGAAGCATAGTTCCTCACTTCATCCGATTATTGTTGAACTTATTATTTACAAAGAAGCAGAGGCGGACAGAGGGGGGGCTAGGGTGGGCCCCCGCCCCCCCCCCCCCCCCCCCCCCCCCCTAAAGTTTGAAGAAAAAAATACCTGAAACATTTATCTTCTCCTGTACTGCGTTATCGGGGTACTGAGTGTGTTGAAGAATAGAATACAGAGTTTGCGGTGCCTCTTGTGCATAATGTTTGGCTACAGGACCATCCAAAATGCCAAATTTCTGATCTCAAAATGGCTAGCTAATTAGCTAGATTCCCATCAATTTATATATCGCTTCCCGCTGTAATGATAAAAAGTGATTCTTGTTCAAAAGGATGCTAGCCGCATAAACTCACAAGTGCCAGTAAAAATTTGGATTAAGAATTTTTCTGTTTTAGCATTTACAAAATATTTATTTCCCGGAACAGAACATGATGATCAAGCAAGGGAAAAATTAAATAAGGAAGAGTATGAATATATGAGGGAGAAATTAAGATATGTCATATATATATGTGTGTGTTTTGATATTTGTACGTGCTAGTCTAATATTTGGTTCCTTTGGTTTAAGACATTACAAGCAGGAACAAGAGTAGTCTAAGGATATTTTAAACTAGGCTTCAAATTATATTTAAAGATAAGATTACAACATTTTAAGTTTGAGATTCCAAAACATTTAGATTTAATTAATTTATCAACTATATTTGAATTATATAAAGGGTTAGTAAAAACTGAAAAATCCATCATTTACTCATATATTAATAAAGTGATTAGACCTGTACTCATTCTTCCAATTTCTATAAGCAACTATTGAATGATATTACTCTGTTATGAAAATAATCAAGAATATGTTTCGAAATAAAATGGAAGACGAATTTCTTAATGAATCTAACATTGTAAAAGAAATTGTGGTGAATTTAACAATATGAAAACACATAGAATAATAGTCAAGTGAAATGTGATCTTAATTTTTGTAATAAATTTCTTTTAATTTTTTGTATATTAGATTTATATAATATTTTAAGTGCTATATTTTTCATTTTCGTCCCCCTTCAATAAAATTCCTGGGTCCCTGCAAAGAAGCCTTACATCCTAATAAAACATTCATCATCTTTTTCTTCCAATCTCTGTGTTTTTTCTCTCTTTTCTCGAATCATGATTCTTAAATCAAACAGAAAGCCAGAGCTGCTCTGTTAAGAAAATAATATATTGGAAAATCATGATCTAATAAAAGAAAATCTTATTCTTCACTTGATGCTTTTCTTAAAACAAATCAATTAAAAAAAAATTAAAGCTGCGCATATGATCGAATGACTCGAATCCTATTCAGTTATGGAGGTTGTCCTATATGAGAAAAAGAGATAGACATTATTGTGATGGGTCTTATTCAATTACTATACCCATTTAACTAATATAGGACCCAATTTTGTGTCTGAGCTCTAATTTTATAAATTATATTATTGCCGAGAATTTTTTTAGTCCCCGAATTTTGTCCTCCCACTATCACGTTGCATATATTCCTTCATATTTGCAGTTAGTTATATATCAAAATCGCACCTTATAAATATTAATCCCATCAAACTATATAATTAAGAGAAGGCAAATAATTACACATAGCGAAAAAGATTCAAGGCCAATAGATTGAGCCTAGCTAGCTAGATGGCCAATATGGAGGATTTGATTGGCTGGTTCAGACTCCTTGATCAGCAACCGTTTCCGGTGGAACCACATCCCCAGCACGGCGCCGCCCAAGTTCCTCAGGGAAGGCCCGTGGCGGCAGCACCAGCACCAGCACCGGTACCGAACTTGGCTCCAGGGTTCAGCAACACCGGCACACAGAACATGAAAGGTCTTATAAACAATACTGGCTTTACCACCGGCAACGGAAATGGCTCCATTATCTTCGGTTCATTTGACACCTCGACCCGAACCGGGAGGAACTAATTAACAACAATTATGTAATGATCTACAGCTAGCCCCCTTCTTCTGATGCCTCAGTAATAATCCTTTATGTTTTAGTTAAAAGAAAATGAATAAGCTGATAGCTTGTAATGATACGAAATTCCTGTACTTCTAGCTCTATTTTCATAATAATTTTTGTTTCTTTCTATGACATTAGATGAATAGCCTCATATTCTTTTTATACTAGCTCAGTTATTTATTATAAGGCCCATTTATCTTTTTTTTTGGGAAAAATTAATGAAATTAAATAAATTATTTTAAAATATTTATATTTATTTTTCTTATACCAGACTGATCTGACTTATAAACTAATATAAAATCAGATGATTGACTAACTTATTTAGCTTCCTTACTCTGTAAACAAAAAAATCAATTGGATCTTATATTAAATATTAGAGGGAATAATTTCCCATTAACTATAATTCGCTTGATGTAACTTAAGAAAAAAATATATTATTTATTTCTCGTAAAATATTAAAATTAAATTCAATAAAAGTCATTGGTCAGGTTGACTTAGTTGTGTTTTTTTTTTTTTTTGTTAGGTTAAAGATTTTGGTTAATTAGTTACAGGTAAAAAAAATTAATGCTCTAAACAATATACTAGAACAGTTGAGATATATAATACACGCGCATATACAAGAGACAACTGAGATTTCATGCGTACAAAGGCAACTCTAAAACGTTGGATCGGATTAGAAATATATATAATTATATATAGTTAATCATAATTCATTAAGGACATGAAAGCTAGAAGAGGCTAGCTGAAGAAGCTCCTCTGAAATACAAATTACACGTAAAGTAATTTATTATTCTGATTGCTGTGATTTATTCTCATGGGCGTAGCAATTAAGTTCTCATCAGTATCTGGTGGAGGAATCAAGGCCTCCAAAGATAATAGATCCGTTACCGTTACCCTGTGTGGTACCACTGTTATGGATTAAACTACCACCATAATCGTTGTGACGGTGATATGAGCAGAGGTTGCCGGAATAAGCACCACTGTTGTAGTTAACGTCTCTGAAATTTTGAGAGCCAGATCCGTTGTTGGTGAATGAACCTTGAGTCCCACTATTGTGCCCGCCGGCTGATGGTCTACCGGCTTGTTGAGGCTGAGAATCATTGTTATTATTTCCCAGGAAGCCGGCAACAAGCCTTCTCACCAGAAGCTCCGATTCCATAATTTGATGATCTTACTGATCTGAGATAATATATAGCTAGCGCTTCACTGATATATATTATGTTTAATTTTTAATATTTTGATGTTTTTGTGTCTCTTGATATTAGCTAGCCAGCGTTTTATAGATGCCAAAAAAAAGAATCTATACTATTTGCTGGCTTCAACATGAAGCTATATGGCATCATAAATGGGATAAGCTTCCCACAGTTTACCCCATGATATATTAATTAATTCCAAGGAGAATGATATAAAAATACGATCCTGAAATATTTGTTAGGATTTCAAAATATTCTAATTATACAGTTTAATAAATAATAATTTTAATTTCTTGATGAAAGGAATAAGAAGGTAGTGACAACTAATTTTAGTGACATTTTTTTGCTGAATATCAATAAAAACAGTAGCTTAACAACAGTGGCGGAGCCAAAAATTTGAATGACGGGGGGCGAAAATGAAAAATACTATATTATAAATAAAAGTATTTGAAATGACCTAATATATAAAAAAATTGAAAGAAATATATTACATAAATTAAGATCACCTAACTTAACTCTTACTCTGCAGTTTTCATATTATTACTCATCTATAATTGAATCCATGTTAAAACTCAAAACAATCTCTTTTTTCAATGTATGTAATCAAATAATCAAAGATCTAACTAGTAAACAAAACAAAAATAATCAATACAATGAAATGAACCACCAAAAAAAAATGCATAAAGGATTGGAAAAATGAAGTAAACCTATAGAAGAAAAAGATCTTTGCTGTCAAAGAATTGCGAGGAGAAAAAGATCAAAAAGATGAAGGAAGCAAGTAAAGAAGGAGGAAAATAGCTGTATAAAGTAAGAATTAGGAATGAAAAGGAAGGTGAACTAAACTTGTGTGAGTGAGAGACAATTAGGTTGCATGAACGACATTTTTTGCGTGGACAGTACTCCCTTCAATCCTAATTATAAGACATAGTTGATTTTTTTTGAAAAAATTAAGGAAAGTAAATAAGTTATATAATTATGTTATATATTATATATCCTTAGATTATATATAATTTATTAGACAAACTAATTAGTGTGAAGAAAAAAACAAAATAAAAATGTTCTAAACTAATTTAATTAGTTTTTTTATTTTTTTTAAAAAAAGTCAACTTTAACTTATATTTTTAATAGGAGGTACTATGTTTTTTCCCTGACCTTTCAACATCCAAGAGACCCAATAATGGGTCATGAAAACACTGTGCGTGGTTCATATAGTTAGTAATGGGCCTGGTGCTTTTTTTTTTTTTCTTTTTTTGCAAAATGGGAATTGTACTCAAATTAATGCCCAAAAGTATATATATTGTAACGTTCCAATTTTTAATAGCGGAATAAATTTTATTTTCATTAAAAATCATTTCAAATCATCAGAGTAAAGTATTTGAGCGGAAGAGTAACTGATATATATTTAAAATGCCGTAAGTCTGGCTGGAAACAATAGCGGTATAAGAACCGAGTCTTTCAAAAGTAATGTACAAAACAAAAGGAAGGCCTTTGCCGGATCAATGACAGGTATTCTTCCACCGAGTCTTTAAGCATGATGCTTCCCCTTTTCCTCCGACACCGATTCTCCCGACCCTGATGCTATGTAAAGAGCTGAGGTCCCATGCATATGGACCCCAAGTAACGGTTAACCTCATATTTACATATATGGTATAAAATCACAGCAATTGGTTCACTTTCAAACATGTCACTCCCAATAAATGCAAATGTACCGCTCCCAGCGAAAAGTACCACTCCCAGTGAAAACAGATGTATCACTCCCAGTGTAAACAGATGTACAAATATCCTTTAATAACAACATGTACTCAAACAGCACACCACAACATGCACACAACACACATAGCACATATACACATACTGTAAATATCAGAGTTAGTGTTACAGTACGCGAACGTACCTTCGTTGACGAGCGTTTAGTACGTTGACGATAAACTGTACTTTTAATGGAAAACAGCGGAATGACAGCGAAATGACCGCGGAACAAGATTACTTATATCCTATAATGATAATATCACATTTATCAATATTTGATATCATAACAGGCATTTTAGGTACAAATTACCATTTTGCCCCTGATCCCCTAATCGGTGGAATTTCGCCAGCGCTTCGCTATTTTGACTTTAAACTCTCAAAATTTTTGCTATAACCTTTCCTCTAACATATTTCTAAAATAAATACCATATTTATTCCTAAAACATGATATTTAAACTAACTTGAAAAATTAAAGACTATTCTAGCATTTCTACTAAAACTACCGAAAGAACTACCGAACTAAAGACTAGGGACCGAAGACTTACTCAGAGCTTCGCTAGGATTTTCTCCGGACTCCTCCTTCTTCCTTTCTTTCCAGATTTTCAAAAATTGCAAGAGAACTTGGTGTGAGGTTTGCAAATGAGAGGATTGACTATTTATAGAAAATCTCAATGGCATTTTCATAATTTCCTTGAACTTTGTCTGGTTGAATTCTGACCATCAGATCGCACTTTCTTGAGGTGGCTTGATCTTGGCCTTACACCTCTCTTTGCTGACATCATCTTGAGTCATCAAAGTGATGTCATGCTTGCATCATCTCTTGCTTTATGTGCCTTTATCTAATAAAGTTCCCTGTTCGGTGTCCAAACCGCGAAATTTGGTAAAATCTTAAAATTCCGGAAGCAGTACCCTGAAGGTCTTTGCTTCCTCTTCAAGAATAATGGGTTTTCCTAACCTTATTCTCTCATTAAGGACATTCCGTTATCTGCCGAAAATCCTCGGTATTCGTGTCTGATTACAGAAATAACTTCTGCCGGTACCAACTTCTGGATAAAAATCCACTGACTAATAATATGCTCTGGTTTTGCTTAACTCATCCCCAGATTCTCACAACGGAATTATTTTCTATCCGTTCTCATTTATCCTGTTCACTATTAAAATACTATTGTTTATAAATCACATGTCTAATTATATTATTATTATATTTCAAGATCTTATCTCTTATTTTATTTTATTTTATTTCTTTTTGGCGTAAAAAATTTCGGCCACTATATATATATATTATTTTCTTTTTTTTCCTACCCATATAAATTACATTTATCATATATTTATTTCTCAATGAATTCCCTTATTGGTCCAAAATCAATTTCATGGATTTAGACCTTATAAAATTTCTTAAAAATTTCCTAATTAATATTTTAATAATTTCTCAAAATTTTCTTAATTAAAACTAATTATTTTCTCCTAATTCCATGAGAAATTACCTTTAAGAAATAAGGTAATTATTTCACTTGTTTTGAGACCACAAATTCACCTATTTTCAATAGGTATTTATTTGTCAACGTAATATTTCAGATATATAATTATCCGGGTATTACATATATAAAAAAAAATAATGCCCAAAAGTTAGTTCGAGGTTGTAAGAACTTCTTTTTTTTTTTTCTTATAGAGGTTGTAAGAAGTTATGGCATAAAGAATTGTACTCCTTATACAGTTTTGTTTTTTTTTTAACTTTTAGGGGGGGCGGGGGCCCACCCTAGCCCCCCCCTCCGCCCTTGCTTAACAAGTAACAATTTTAACTTAGGCTGGTGCAAATTTGCTCCAAGAGTTTTTACTAAAGAACAATATTAATTTGAAAGTTTTTTAGATTCAATGTCTCGGAAGTATTAAAATGGAGCAATGTTGACCATTTTCATTAAAAAGTTCTTAATCAAAGTTAATTAATTTTAACAATCAATGTTAATTTTTTAACGGAATAGAGAATATTATTACGTTTTGAAACTTCCAGGGTACTATTAAACCTTAACAAAATTTTAGGGCTACATTACTCTTCAACGAAAACTTCTAAAACAGATTTATAGCTTAACCCTTCAACTTATTAGGTGACAATAACAACTAATTAGGCTGTGACAATCAATTTCAATGAGGGCAGTTAGGTTATTGCTCAAAAAACTTAATTCCATAATATCTTTAAAAATTTAAAGAAATTAAGCCATTTTGTGATTCTCTTATTTCTGTAGTCCTTGTATATCTTTTTCCAATAATTGATCTTGATGAATCATTAAAATTAGTTAGCCTCAAAAAAAGTTTTCATATTAATAGTAAGATTCCAACTTTTTTTGGCATTTTGTTTTTATTCATATTTTAACATTAAAACTGATTTTCTTAATATGTCATCCATACAAATTCATATCAAACTAACCTTTTTTTTTTTAATAAAAGTCTGTCGAAAAATAAATCACATATATTAAAAAAATTATATTAAAAAAAATTATCCCAACTTCAGTTTGCAAAAACTAGTTAAGATAAGAGCCAATTTTTCAAACTTAAATCCAAATAGTCCCTAGTTCTATAGACACGAATGCAAATTGCTATGAGGTGAGGGATCACTCGCTGGCAAAAAGAATATGATCGCAAGAAGTCAAAAGCTGCAAGTTGCTTGCTAACTTTGAGGGAACGGTAGGCATTATATATGCTACATTATATTTGCTTCCAATTATAGGGCTCAAGTATTTTCTTGAGAGAATAAATTTCCCTTCTCGTAGATAATGGTGAATGTTTTCAATAATTTGGATTCTCATTTCGATTGACTCTGGAGGAGGAAGGAATAGTTTCTACAATATATCCAATTTATTTGTTCTTTTGATGGGAAAAATCCTCATTATCACTCCCAATATTAAGGCTCAAAATCATACACATTATATGCCCGCGCGTTTTATAACTTTTAAGACACAATTTTTTTGTTTATATATATATATATATATATATATTATGTATCACTTAAATATTTTGGTATTTATTTTTTAAAAAATTGGATATATTATTATTTTAATTTAATTTTTTATAAAGTACATGATATCCATTAATATTGGGTCATACTCCATCTAATCTTTAATATAAGACATATTTATTTAATTTGATTAGATTAACGAAATTAGTTAAATTAGTTAATATAACGTATATTTTTTTAAACACCTTATAGTGATCTACCTTAATTCTCTCATTATGTCTCATCCTTCATTATTGTTGAGAGAGCATCAATGAGAAAAAATTAAGAAAAAAAATAACAATTTTGAAAAATATGTCTCATATTTAGGATCAAGATTAACTTCCAAAAGACAAGAGAGAGCATATTGTTAAAACCAAATTGGATTAGTTTTCTCAAAAGTGTATTTTTCATCCATACTAATGTAGCTCTTTTAAAAAAAAAATTAAAAAAAATTAATCCATCTATTTTGGCTATTCTTTTTTTATTTTTTTTTTTTGCATGCATGCAAGCATTTAAAGTAGCTATTCTCAAAATATTTTGATTAGACTCAAACTGGAGACTTTCCGCTTAAACAACCAAAGCACTTTCCATAGGACCAACATCTACTGGTATTTTTAATACTCCCTCGTACCCTTAATATAATATCTACTTTATTAAGTACGAGTTCTCAACAAATATATATTACTATCTGGTCATTTTGCGAATCAAATTTTGGTTAAGAAAATGATATATTCTTCACATCGATAACAATAATATCACATGCACAAGACTGATCTCATGCATGCACGCACAATAAAGAGACCCGTAAACAACTAAACCCTTTATTATATTAACTGAAACGGTATATTATATTAGGAATAATAACATGAAAAGAGGAGGATGAAGAACGTCCTGAATTACAAGGCCAACATACACTATAATTAAGAAGCAAACCAGTAATTAAAGGGCTAGCTAGCAGCACCAGTAATTGATTATTCCTTAATAATACACAAGCCCGACATATGTATATAAAATACGAAGATAGATCGTTCCTTCAATATTAATAAGAGTTCCTGTTGGAGGGAACAGGGCTATTGTTGTTGACAATGGATCCGTTGCCGTCGCCGTATGTAGTCCCACTGTTGCGGACAAAGTTGCCGCCGTTGTTGTAATAGTAAGGGTATGAGTTACGGTTTCCGGAGTAAGCGCCGCTGTTGTAGTTCACGTCTCTGAAATTTTGGCTACCTTGTCCGTTGTTGGTGAAGGAGCCCTGGGTCCCACTGTTGTAGCCTCCGGCGGTTCTGCTTGCCTGAGCCTGCGCCTCTTTCTCCTGCAGCATCGCCATGAGCCTTCTCATCATCATAAGCTCCGATTCCATTTGATCTCACGGATTAATTATCTGATATGATATATTTTCTGATCAGAAAGGTTTGATCGATTGATGTCTCCTCTTGTTTGCTTCGCCTGCGTTTTATAGAGGCCCAAACAAGAATCTGCGGTGTTCACTATCTTCAACACGAAGCTTTATTGTATCTTTCTAACAAGAATCCGATTGGCCATCTCTCTAATACCTAACAACCATGGCTATTAGTTACTACTTTTATACTTAATGTAAGACCTATTCGTCTAGCTACCGTGGTGATTAATAAAACTAAATAAACTTCTACTTCCATTACTCAATTAATATACTCCTCATAAAACTAAATAAACTTCTACTTCCATTACTCAATTAATATACTCCTCATGTTCTTAATATAAAATATATTTATCTAATTTAATTATATTAAGGAAGCTGGTTAAGTTAATTAATATAATATGTATTTTTTAAAATACACTAACACCTTCTTTAATTCATCCTTTTATATCCTTCTTGATTATTATTGAGAGAGTATTAATAGAAGTAAATTAGGAAAAATTGATAAATATGAAAACTTTGTCTATATTTAAAACCAATATAAACTTCATAAATATATTTTATATTAAGAACCAGAAGGAGTAAGAGTTAAATAAATAATTCACATATATTAAAAAAATTAGTTAAGTTAGTTTTTTTATTAAAAAAAAAGAGTGTTAGATTCCATAAAATACCTTCTTTAATCATGTGAATCAATTATAACCTTCATTTGATGAAAATCCTTTAATTAAGATGTGCAATTAATGGGAGGCTTATGGGGAAAAATTATAAGTTTTGAAAATAAAGTGAATTAATGTCTTATATTCATTATTAAAGTAAACTCACTGCCTATGTAATAACCCAGATAGCTAATAACTCATTTTATTATTAATGTTTTGGCCCTAAATATAATATATAATTTTTATATTTGTCAATCTTTTTCTAATTTCCTATGCACTCATTGTCTACTTCCTCTCTTATGTGTCCGTATATATGGGTGCAAGCTCCAATCTCATTTATTTTTTGTGATTTCTCAGCAGCTTTAACTTCGTGATTCTTCATCACTAAAACTTGTCTCCGCCTCTATGTTTTGCTGCCAGGGGTGGGTCCGGTGGTAGGCCTAGGAATTTTAATGATAGGGGCGAAAATAAAAAATATTATGTACTACCTCCGGTATTAAATATATAACATAGTTTGTAGTGTAATTTGTACTATAAATTATGTCTTATATTTAGAACCGAAGAAGAATATCATAAATAAAAATACTTGAAATACAATACAGATCTAATATACAAAAAATTGAAAGAAATATATTATATATAGAAATTTAGATCACTTCACTTGACTTTTAATCTACATGTTTTCATTTTGTTAAATTCGTCTATAATTGAACATGTGCTAAAACTCAAAACAATTTCTTTTTAATGTATGTAATTAAAAAATCATCAAGAAATTAGTCTTCATTTCTATTTCAAAGTTTATTCTTGATTATCTTCATAGCAAAGAAATCTTTTTCATTAGTTGTTGTAGAAACTGGAAGAGTGATTACAAGTCTAATCATTCTATCAAAAAGAAGGTAAATTATGGACTTTTCATATGGACTAAGAAAATTAAGCCGAAAATAGGAAGAGATTATTTAATGAAAAAGATGTTGTAACTACTATGGTAACTTTTCTGGCAATTATGTTGATTGCCGATGTGATGAAATTAATAGAGGATTGTTCCAAATCAGATAGTGAAGGCACGTCTGGGCTAAACCAGAAGGAAAAAAAATGAAAGCATGATCATGAACATATCCAATACTCAAATAAAGGGTATAAGCTAAGCCTCAATGTACCTGGAGCAGGTCCAACAGATTGGATTGCTGATTTTCAATTTGAAGAAGTTGAAGAAGTTGTTCATAAATGAACATATCATTTATGACTCAAACTTTGATTGCTATGAGGTGCTTAATGAATTGTATGTTTTCTGAAATTTTGAGTTATTGTGGGAAAACAAGTGTGACGAAGATGTTTGTGTTATGAGTTAATCTAGAGTGCCTTGTAGGTGTTTGTTGAAATGTTCAAAAAGAATGAGCTTAATTTAATTTGATGTGTTTCTATAGTATTTTTATGGTGAAGAAGAAATTATACACACACATAGTCTGACTTTGATTTAAATCTTTCTTAAATATGGAGTTTGGAAACTTCATATCTTCGTGGTGATGTTGGAAAGAGAATGTAACATCCCAACTTTTCAAAAACAGTATAATTTTTTTTTTCATCGGAGTAGAGCATCGGAGCGATTGAGTAACTAATATATATATATAGATTTAAAAAGCCATAAGTCTGGCTAATTACGATAACGGTACATTATATCGAATGTTATCAAAAAGGAATTACATCAAAAAAGAAATATTCTGCCAAATCTCTAAGCATGCTACTTTCCCTTCTCCTCCGTCCTTGATTCTCCTGACCCTGACGCTATGTTAAGAGCTGAGGTCCAATGCATACGGACCTCAGGTAATAGTTAACCTCATATTTACATATATGGTATATAATTAGCATAACAAATGAATCACTCCCAAATATATCGCTCCCAGTAAATGCAAATGTACCGCTCCCGATGAATACAGATATACCACTCCCAGTGCATGCATATGTTCATTTATCCTCTAACAACACTATGTAATCAAACAATACACCACCCACATGCATACAACACACGTACCACATATACACATACCATAAATATCAGAGTTAGTGTTACATTACGCGAACGTACCTTTGTTGACGACATATGGTATGATTGTTGGTCAGAACGTAATTACTAATATCTTATAAGGATAATATTGCATGTAATCAATTACTAACATCATAACAGTCATTTTAGTCATAAATGACCATTTTACCCCTGACCTCTCTAATCGGCGAAATTTCTTTAAAACCTCGTTACTTTGACTCTAATCTTCTAGAATTTTAACATATCTCTTAGTCCAACATATTTTCCAAAATAAATATCATATCTATCCTAAAACATGATATCTAAAACATACTGGAAGATTAAAGATCAAAACAACATCTACCCTAAAACTTTAGGAACTACCGAACTAAAGACTAAAATCGAAGAACTTACCCAGAACTTCGCTACAAATTTCCCCGGGCTCCTCCTTCTTCTCCTGCTCTAAAATTTTGAATTCCTTGAGAGGATTTGGTGTGAAAAATTATGAAGAAGGCTAAGGCTATTTATAGAAAAAGACGATGGCATTTCGGTAATTCCTTTGAACTTTGTCTGATCAGTTTCTGACCGTTAGATCGCACTTCTTTGAGGTGGCACAATCCTGGCCATACACCTCACAAAAATGATGTCATCCTTATGACATCATTCCTTGCTTTTTGGTCTTGTACCGATAAAGCTTCCTGTTCGATGTCCTAATCGCATATTCTTGAGAAATCTCAAAATTCCGGGAACATAGTCCCGAAGATCTCTTCTTCCTCTTTCAAAATACTTGGGTTAACTAAATTTTTGATCCCATTCAGGCATTCCGTTGCCTACCGAACATTTCTGGACATACGCCGTCGGATACGGAAATGACTTCTGGCAACACCAACTTCTGGATAATAATTCACTGATTCGTAATATGTCCTGGTTTTTATCAACTCGATCATCCTCAGATTTCAAGTTATGATTTTATTTCTATAGGTTCTCATTTCTACTATTTGCCCTAATTCCACAAAATATCTTCTTGGTCTTATCTCATGATCATTCCGTCGGTTACGAAAATGACTTTGGAGATAGGCCACTTTGAGATAAAAATTTACTTATTTATAATATACTCTAACTTTAGAAATCTAATTCACGGTTTCCAAGGTAGGATTTAATTTCTATTGGTTCTCATTTATATTATCTGTCCCTTTTTTTACAAATATCTTTTCATCTTATCCCATAATTATTCCGCCGGTTACAGAAATAACTTTCGAGATGACCCCACCACGGGATAAAAATATATTTGTTCATAATAAGTCCTTATGTTAGATACTTAGTTCACATATTTTGAGATAGGATTTATTTTCTATTGGTTCTCATTTATCCTATCAATCTTATTACAAAATATCTTAACTTATAATATTATTATAATACAAACATCAAAATCTTTAATCATCACCCATTTTCCACCGCCCTCCCCCCTTATATTTTTCGGTTTTCACATTTTTTTAAATTTTATATTATATTTTAATAATCTTTTAAAATTCCAAAAAAATATCTCATTGGTCCTTACTTAATTACAAGGATTTAGGCATTTAAAAATTGTTAAAAATTCTTGTAGCCCTTGATCTTACTTTATTAGATTATATCCTATCCATTGATCTTTGTTTAATTTGTCTAATTCAATTAAGAAGCTTAATTTGGGTCTTAATCCCATGATTTGTAATCTTTTAGGATTTAAGGTTTTTATGTACTTAATCTCACCAATATTTCTTAATCTTTACTAATTAATTAACAAGTATATTTTTGCTAATTTTAGCCACAGACATTTAATTAAAGGGTTTTTGTATACTTTACCTTGAATATTCTCTTGTTCAAACTTAAACAATTAGCCATTAATTACCTAATTAATCACTTACTAATTGTTGACAATTTCCTTAATTGAGATTAATTATTATCTCACAACTATTGTACTGACATTGATAATTTATGCACCATGCATAATATTAAAAATCATGGAGTCAATTATGGTTCCCAGAATACTTTTAAATTTTTCTTCCCTTTATTTTCAAAGGAAATAATTTAATAAATTGTCTAAATTAAGGAAAATATTCTTTCTAATTGTTAATAATTATTTTACTGCCCTTTAGAATTTTTCACAATATTTTTAGGATGTTTTATGATCCTAAAATGCATTTTTAAGCCTTTTTGGCACTGAATTTCCTTAATATTTCCCTTTGAACATAAGCTAATTATCTTACACTTTGAGACCATATTTTCACCTATCACAAATAGCCATTCTATTTATCTTAATAAAATATTCCAGACAAATGATTATCCGGGTATTACTTAGAACTATTCATAAATTTCAAATACCAAATTGTTTATTCTTTTGTTAGTATTTGGTTGGTGTATGAAGTGTAAAATGTTGGATGAAAGAACTTACTCAAATTGAATTCATGAGTATGTGGTTGAATTATATAGTGTAAAAATCATTTACACTATGTTTGGTTTGAGGGAAGGGGAGGGGAGGGAGTGAGAGGGAAAATGGAAAGAGAAATTTTTTCTCCCATTTTTACAAAATTGCCCATAGAAATTTTTCAATATTCCTAAAATATACTTTTAATAAAAAAGAATATTCTTTTCATTAATGACAATTTGGTAAATGTCCTCCCAGAAGATTTTTTCCCTCCCACTCCCTCCCCTCCCCTCCCCTCCCCTCAAACCAAACATAGGCTTAGTTTCAATGTTAAAACTTGAAAAAGATTTATATGCATCATAGGATATAGAAATCACGTGGCTGGCATGGCGAAGTGAGTTTTATAGTATGCATAAACAAGGATAATGAAAGTTATCTTTTGGAGGCTGTTGAGTTATTAAGTGCAAGATTAAAGTTGTTGGAAGAGGTTTGTCTACTTTTCTACAAGTAAGAATGCGTGGCTATGCAATTTAATAAAGAAAATAACTAATAAAATTATCTTGATTTTGGGATGGATGTTAAATCTTGAGAATACATGAAGTAAAAAAATTATATTAAAGAGATGATATTGTTCTGGCTACAAGGGTGATTATTTTGGAAAGTTTTAAAAAGAGTAAATTGCATTTCAGGAACACATTAGGTGAGCGAACAACATCCTATTATAATTATTATAATTGTTATAAATGATATTCTACTACTTGTTATATTTTTATATTAATTACCTCATTCTAAGCATGATTTTATCAAGAGAAGTCTATTAGACTTATTTAATTTCTTATTTGTATTGAAATGTATAAGGATTGATGATTGCATCTATTGTTATTACTTATTCTTCTATTGTTTCATAGTAATTCATGATTATGCATGGAAGCAATAAGAGAAGTTTCGAGATATCTTTCATAAATTTTCATGATAAGATAGTCTTGCATTTCATAATGTTCATACATGAGTTTTATTACTTGGGAAGGGTTTTGTTTACATATTGAATTTGAATGAATGTTTTGAAATATTATTTGTGAATTTTCATGTTGGGGCATTTTATTATGACGTATTTGATGAGTTATCATGATATTAAAAGAAGAACTTTTCATTGCTTTGATAAATTATCCCTAAGTATGCTTGTAAACAATTTTTAGGGGACTGAACAAAACACTGGTTACTAACAACAATATTGTTAGTCCTTAGTGTGTCATGGTTAATTTTGAGCACGCTTGATATTTGTGAGCACACTCCTACTTGATATTCGTAGAATTCATTCTCCCGCTTGTTATTCATAGGTCTTGTATCTGAGCTTATTTCGTGGCCTCGTGCTACGTTTGATTAATTCCTTACCCTCGTTGACTGAATGTTCACACTTGTTTTTGTGGCCTTGAGCTATGCTTGGTTAGTTATCCTCGTAGACTATGTATCCATGCTTGTTACTCGTTATGTTGAAGTCCTCATTCAAAATGGGTTTTCATATCAATTTGTAACTTAATTAATTAATAATTTGTTTATTTATGTAGTATTTTCTTATTGATATCCTTTTATGTAAAGTCATCTACATTTATGGTTTTGTACTTGGAATATAAATAGAATTGACATCTCTTTATAATGAGATTTTAATCGCTCAATTTATTCCTTCAATTTTTATTTATTATGTATTAATGGAACGATTATTCATCGGAAATATTTTTGGACTTTGATGGCGCAGTTGATGAAGTTCCTCTTGCTGATCATTGATGGTCTATATGGCTAGATTGAAGTTGGGGAGTCATTTGAATGGTTCTTAATTCAATGTAAACTTTAAGCTCTTTTGTTTGTGTTGATAAATCTTGTTTAGGTGCTCTAAGTTGTTATGGGCACGATCCCGCCTTCTTTAATTAGTCAAGTTGTATGCATCTATATATGTTGTTGTGGAGCAGAGCTCCGTGTACTATACTAAACTTGCATGCAATGGTGGAAATTTTGGGAAGTTTGACGTGCAGAAGAGACTATCGAAATCACTACCAATCACTTAATATTTTGATAGTACCAGATATTATATATATATATATATATATATATATATATATATATATATATGAGCAAGAAGTAATGTATTCATATTCAACATTACTATAATTATTTGGTGAGACGTTTGTTTATATGTGTTTTAAAGCTTTAGGAACATGAGTCTTCTCATATTTCGCGTTGGTCACCATTAAACCCTTAATTTTTTGTGGTGTGACAACTTAGCTCTCATATTTAGAACTAAAGGTAGTATTTAATTACAATACATGATATGATGATCTCTTTATATAAGTTTATAAGTTAAAAAGGTTAATTTAAAAAGATGATAAATATAAGATATAAAAAGAACAAAAGTCTTATATTTAAAACCAAAATACACCTAAACTAGGTGGAACAAGAGGAGTATTAGACTATACTAAAGCGACCACTAATTAAGTTGTTGGAATGTGTTACACTAGTATGTGCATTTCATTATAAAATTACAAATTTGGCCAATCATGCAACACGTTTTGCTCTATATTCCTTATGATCTGCTGGCTGCTTTTTTCACTCTTTTACTCTCACTGCATAGTTTTTTTTTTTTTTTTCAATTTTAACGAGAGGTTTTGAAAAATTTAAGAAACAAACAAAATAAACAATTTTTACGGAGGAAAGTGGATAAAACTCTCTGGCTGGTTCTCAATCGCGTTGCTTTTCAATTTTATTTGTGACTGAAATTTGTACGGATATAAGATAATTGCTTATTAGAAGACTAAAGAGTTGTCTTTTATTGCGTAAAATGTAAAATTCCTTCTTATATCACTGTTATATTTAAGCGACTGCTGACATAGAGGTGACATATGGCTATGAGGTCAGTTACATACGCACAGTATAATCTAAAAATTCCATAAAAAAAAGTGTGAAGTTTTAATTTGGAATAAATTAAAATTAGGGCTCAGATTAATTTATTTTCCTTTAGATCGACACGGAGAATAAATGAATCTTTACTATCCACTTCAATTATGGTATTTAATTTTTATTGGTGTCTTTTCCATAAAAGCATGTGATGCCTTTATTTATTTATTTATTTTAGCCTAGATTCTTATAGAATGACAACTAAAATAAGTTAGATCATTAAATGAAAGCATATATTTCTGTAGGACAAGTGTGAAGGAATTAGGAAAAGGATGGGTACTAATATAACTAGGGATGAGGCAGACCCCCCCCCCCACCCCACCCCCCCCCCCCCCCCCCAAGCATCGATTTGGTTAATTCGGTGTGTTGAAAGAAGATAAATACCTTTACGCTCAGAATAAAATTAAAGAAATTAAACTTACTCATCTTGTCCACTTCTAATATTTTTCACACCCGACAAGAAAAACTTTAAACCTTATTAACTCAGTTATAAAACTCAATAACTTTTCAACTCTACTCCTACTTAATATACATAATACTACATGAAAACAAAATTATCACAATAATTAATAAAAGATTAAATTATAAATTCACCTCAAAACTTTAAGGAAGTGTCTTTATAAATATGAAATAAGTTTCTCTCTCTACGATATAAATAGGAAAAAGAGAAGAATACTTTACTTTTAGGGTTAAGCTCCAAAAATACACATGAGTTTTTTCCCTAGAAGCGCCCAACACCAAATGCTTTTTTTTAGAGCAAAAATACACATGTGGTTACCATTTTAGAGCAAAAGTTACATCCTACCGTTAAGTCACTGTTCACCACCGTTAAGTTACTATTCACTTCATCTCTTTCTCTCTCATCACGGTGAATAGTGACTTAACGGTGGGATGTGACTTTTATTCCAAAATGGTAATCATGTGTGTATTTTTGCTAAAACAAAAAAACACGTGGTGCTGTGCGCTCCTAGAGAAAAAGCACATGTGTATTTTTTCACCTTAGCCCTTACTTTTACATTCATCCAAATTAACTTTACCTGTAACGTTAGGGGGTTGGAATTTTGGAGAGAACACGTTTATGGAAGGGTCCGTCTAACTAATGAAAACTCTTCACTCCAACGACAGAATCATCACCGTAATGTTTGAAAGTGACTGAGTGATCCTAAAATCCACAAACTTTTTGCTAGCAACGTTTGATGTTTCTTTGAGAAATAAAGTCTATTAATGTAATGGAAGTACTCCATCTAATACTTATTATAAGGCACTGCTTGTTATTTCTCAAGAAATAAGGAATAAAAATTAAGTCATTAAATTAATTTAAAATTGATAAATGTTTTCAACTTTACACCCTACTTTAATAATATGAATTTAAATTAATTAATTAAAAATGAGGACATAATGAAAAAATAGTGATAAATGAGCTAGTTAAGGGTAGTATATAATGAGAACAAAAACTATTAGTAGTTGGTATTTTATAATAAGAACGGGTTGGAGTAGGAGTACTTTTTATTTTTTATTGTGTGGTAGTTTTTTATTTATCTTTTTTTATGTTACGTCCGCATATACTAAAGGAAAAGGGCAAATTGAAGTCACAGGGATCACAAGATTTACTTTAACTCTAAAGTATTGTATGAGGTGAAGTCAAGAAAGAAGGAAAAAAGGTAGTGCGTAAATTTATTCCCACCACCTAGATGTCATCTCATGTTTTGATTGATTTTTCCCATTTGATTATCCACGGGAAAATTATGCATAAGATTTACTATAAGTTATTATATTTTTAATTTCAAATATCTTATTCAAGACATGGGAAAATTATACAGTTTAATTGAACCTTATCAATATCAATCATAAATCAAATTATTGACATTTTTAAAAAATATATGGATCATGTACCTAAACCCAAACCGAGAGAAGGCATATTTCTGGCATATTCGCTCGATGCTTGATTGGGATTGTTTGTGGCAAGAAATAAACGATAGAACTGTCGATTGAATGAATATTTTTAATGATTTAGCCATCTTTATATTCTTGATTCGAAAATGATATAATATTTATTTTATATATATATAAAATCTATAACATTGAGAAAAAGAAATAGACATTGTGATATGGGTCCTATTTTTATATATAAAATGAGGATGCAAATGGATCCTCCTTATCCATTTTCTTTCGATCGTCAATATGAGGTTCGGCCCAACTGTGGAAATTTGAAGTTGAGCCTCGTCCAAAAGCATGAGCATTACTTCTCTCTCATTGGTCATTCCGCACCGCAAGCTTTGTGGCCCGACTCATTTGATAATTTCTCTTAAAATAAAATCTGTTCTGAAAATTAAAAAATTTAATGTAAATCATATTTATTTATTTCTCAATCATTCCCTTTTTGAATTTTTAATTTAAATATTCGGTGAATAAATTCATTAAACATACTCTTTTTTATTTTTAAATTAATAAAAAAAATTAATGAAAAATAACTGAACATGGATTAAGTTCAAGCTTAAGGTGTACTAGCTAACACTTTAAGGTTGTTTTTTTTTTCATGTGCATTTATTACTCTAAAATAATTAATTAAATCATTTTTTAAAGTACATCCAGCATTAGAAAATAGTTTATGCCCCTTGTGTGGGATGTGCTAAAATAATATTTTATAGTGCTCGATATACCTAAAAAAATACTTTAAAATATTAAATGTAGCATAAACTATCTTAGGGGGCTCCTCAGAATTCTGCAACACAAAATTATTTAGGTGCTAGATATATTTGGAAAAATGTTTTAATTTGCGGCGTACGTTGGATCCACCTTAACCTTTAGTTTCCTGCACTCTACATTAGGGGCACTGTTGTAATTAAACAACAAGGGAGTACACATAGATAAAACAAAGACAAACAGAGACTTATTGCTCATAATTAATTATTCGTCCACGAAGCTCCACAGCTAATTAATAAGAGCATAGTTCAGTACTCATACTGTGAAATTCTCAAATATCACTCTTGAGAGGAATTGTGACATTAAACTCAACATCATCGACACCAATCTCCCAGTCCCTGTGTCCTCCAAACCCAAATGGATACTTCTTCTGCTTGTTAGGAAAAAACAGCCCAAAATGTTTCTCCAGTTCCGGATTCTTCTGGTTCTCATCAAACAAGGCAAAAATATACGTCTCTGTAGGACCAGGCCTCATCGGAGTACCTCTGTTTACATGACGAATCAGATTATCAAGGTAAGTCTTGGCATTATCGTAAGTAGCCCCAAAAGCCCCATCAGAAGGCCACCCACTCTCCGATACTACCACCCTCACAAACCCAATCCTAGTATTATC
The DNA here is from genome assembly GCA_037074495.1 of Acacia confusa. Classification (NCBI taxonomy): domain Eukaryota; kingdom Viridiplantae; phylum Streptophyta; class Magnoliopsida; order Fabales; family Fabaceae; genus Acacia; species Acacia confusa. Next base: position 7,605,026 of record CM073505.1, read on the forward strand.
CAAAGCCGCATGAATCGAGTCCAACATGGCGTCGAACAGATTCTGGTATCCTCTAGAACCATCCCAGACCACCACATTTGGAGAAGTGAACAGAGCATAAGGCAGAGATATGTCGCGAGGGTTGCCGGAATAGGCGAAGTAAGGGTAAACATTAGCCAACAATGGGGCGTTAGCGTAGACCAAGTAGCCGATGATAGGGTCCAAGTATGATCTGACGTCGTTTCGGAAGCTACCCTGAGATGGAGGGAATGAGTTTCCTATGAGGGTGGTGTCTATGGCGGTGGAGACTTTGATTTGGTCGTGAAGGCCTCTGGCTCTTATGGATTGGTACACGTTCTGGATGGCCGGAAGGACGTACTGGGCGGCCCATGAGGAGCCACCGACTGGGCTGACTTCGTTGCCGACGGCGATGTATTTGATGTTGACGGAGGGGTAGTAGTTGAAAACGAAGCGTTGAGTCCATTGGTCGGCGTTGGCGCGGCTGGCGGCCAGGTTTTGGAGGTTGTCGTTGGGGATGCCGAGCATGAGCTCGATGCCGGAGTTTCGGAGGGCATCCAGAGCTTCTTGGTTGGGATCGTAGAGTCTCATTCGCCGGATGTTGTTGGCCCTGTAAAGATCCACCACTTCTCTTTTGGAGGGCAGATTGTTGCCCATCATGCCATAGCAAACACCGATCTGAGCATCTGCAATTCCCACAAAAGTATGTTTTTGGTAGAAGTAATCAGTATTTTCAAGTAATTAAAATCAGTAAAGCGCGTTTTGGTTTTAACTCGAGAAAGTTTATTTCTACTTCAAACAAAAATAGAATCTACTGTACTAGTGCTTAATTATCTCCCTGAAGGGGAACTAGGTGGTTATATTTCTAGCTTTAAAATACAGGGGAAAATTTTAGTGAAATAGTCCTATGAAAAATTTCATGATGTTAATTACTTGGTTAAAAAGTGGAATTACACTGGTTGATAGAATTATTTCACGTATTTATAGAATTATTTTATTTATTCATGATGTGTTCACCACTTACAAATCAAGTTTTTTTCTCCATTAATTTTGAAAGGGTTCTTTTTATCTTTTTACTTCATAAATTAATTTCATTTTTAGCTCCACAGGACTAGAGTGAAATTTCAGATTTCATTGAAATCTAATGGATATTAATTTGCTACTGTAGCCCTTATCTAAAATTTTTCCTAAAAACAAAGTAAAATATCGAGTTGACTATATAGTATAAACGCCACAAATGAATGATGAGGCAAAAATGTGTGTGAAACAAGCATAAAAATTCCCCTGGCCTTTATAAGAAAAATCCTAGCACTATATATACTTTGAAAAAAAAACAATGGATTAACGGCGGAATTTAGGAATGAAATATGATTAGTTTGTCATTAAATAGATTGTCACTAATTAATTAGCGGCAAATTCTCTGCTTTTTGGGTAGTTTATGTCTCCCTTAGGCAAAGGTTACGTTCTTGATTATTGACTAACAAATACGAAATTTTAATGGCTGAACATACTATTCACAACTGAGTTAGTAAAATAGGGAGATGAATATATCACCTGAGATGTGAAGATTTGCAGTGAAGAGTGCCAATAGGAGAAATAGAGAAGGCAAGAAGGCCCTCTTTCTGGTTGCCGAGGAAGAAGCCATAATTATGTGTAAAGAGACAAGTATGCACAATGGCTCTGATGGAGAGCTCTTCTTATATATAGCTAGAGAGAAGGTATTAGGAGCTTATTATTATTATTATTATTAATGGCGCAAGAGGCTATTTAATATTTTCTCATTAATTTGCAATAGCAGTCTATGTTTACTAATTCAACCAAGTCACGTTGTCTCGCTTCATAAATCAAATAATTTCAAATTGTCTTATCCTTTCCTTCGTTTGGTTTCCATCGGTGAGTCGTTGGGTAGATATAACGTCTCACTTGAAATATTATATGCTTTCCGCCGCTTCTATTATTAATTCTGCTATATTTCCCAATTGAAGACGTAGACATAAGTCTAATAAAATAATAATAAATATATTGGCAAAATAATAATAACAATAAATATTTTAAGTTATTGGATCAAAGTAAACGATACAAAAAAATGCATATTCTACGTATAAAATTAGAGATCGCTAGTTACATTAATCTCATCTAATTGTTTCAGTCATCAATTCTTAAAATTAAGACTCAGCTTAATTTATATCAACTTGCTGCTGCTGGGATATACCAAGTGTACTTAATTAATAGTAGCTACTAGCTACTCTAATGAATATCATGGGCGGCCCATATTTTGAAGTATGGAGTTTAAATAACAAAGATGTTATTGCACCATTTGCTTTATATTATCATCTCAAATCTGATTTAGGGTCATGGCTACTCCTCCAAACTCAAGTAATCCCTCTAGAATTCAAACACGTAACTCACTTTTGGGTTTAGTGGGACCTTACACCACTAAACCAATAATATTGGTTGTTATAGCACCATATGATCTACCGGATTTGCTTTTATTCATTTCTATTTTTTAACTGTTATTTTTTGAAGTCTCGTATATATAAACTCAAATTTAAAGAACAAAAAATAATAATAAAGTTGGAGGACTACTGTTTTTTTTCTTAAACAAAAAATTGAATGATCTTTCAAAGACGCAATGACATGATTTAGTATTTATTTTAATTAGGAGCTGGTATCAATGAAAACGAACTTTCATTAATAATGGTTGGTAAAAGAATAAGGATTTACGTAGGTGTCTTGTAATGGAGGCAACCCATATAATAAAATCAATAGGAAAAAAAATATATAACTTGAAAACTTGGGAACCTCAGAATTATAATCAATACGCCACGTATTTCTTCTTGTCCATTAATTTCAAAGTTTTCCCCTTAATTACTTGCCACCGAGTTTGAGTGTTTTGACTAGCTAGCCACTTAAATTCAAGCTTTTCTATATAGCTCTTTCTTCAACTTGATATGCTGCCACGTAATGGCGACGACTCTCCCATATGCACATGCTAGTCAATATTTTAATTTGCAAATCAAAATATGATAGATCCACAAGCTATCTTATCCATCCATCTAGACCTCATTAATATTAATAATTTGGCAAAAAAGAAATATGCAAATATTTGTTCTTCAAATAATTGTCATGACTTGGATATCTTATAGAAACATTATAGCTAGTTTCCTCAGTTTGTAATATATATATGATTACTTTAATCTTTTAAATGCTGAGTATCGATATTAATTATGGTTTATATATTTTGCCGCACAATATTTTTGGCCTATATATGCTTGTTTATAATTTTTAAATAGATGCCAAAAATATGATATAGAATTGCATAGTTTTAATTATAATGGATCTTTATTTATGACCTTATGAGAGATTGAATAATAGTAGTTGTAAGTCTTTCATATACATAAAATTTATTAACAAATTGACAAACAAATTTATGATAGTCTATCCAAAACCCATGAAAGGGACTCGATCGAAGAACTTTCAAACGTGACTGGTAAGACGACTGACCAAAAAGTTCAAGTTCCGTGGATTATTGAAATGACTTGGGGCTGCTTACGCTTTTGATAATTTCTTGTGGGGCTGCCATATATATAAAGTAATAACAAAATGACATCATGATATATAAAAATACAACGACGTACCCATTAATTATTCCAGTCACTCTCTATTTTGGTACAATGAATTGCCTCAAGTGGAGTAAACGCATGCTTCTTAGGCTCCTAGCTACCCTTAAATATTCGGATCTTTTTTTTATTTCCCCTATTCGCCACTTGGCAACGTGGCTTGTTTATATTTTCATTTCTTTTATATTTTTTTATTTTTTTTCAATCTTGAGGTCAATTAAATAAATAGGTGTTTTGTAAGATTATATGCACAAATTAAAAAAGAAACTAATAAATAACTTAGATCATATATATTGAAATTTAAAGATATTCACTGGATTAAAAAGCAGCCGGCGGCGGCTTGCCTTCATGGAAAGAAATAAAAAATTGTCCGATTTGCTAGAAACGATCGATTTACATATTATACAATATCGTGAAAATTGTTATTGACGTGAAGATTTCGTTAGTAATAGAAAATTTTATGAAAATATTGAAAACTAGAAACCTTACCAAAATTATTTAAATCACCAATTTTTATTTTAAAAAATTCCTCTAATTAAAGGAAACTTTAATAAATATTTTCATAGTATTATCTTATCATTTTTTTTATAAAAAATTTCAAGTAATTAAAATAAAGTAATGTTTTTCTTTAATTTTTGTAAGAAAATAACTTAAGTACTAAACCTTATATATATACCTAAGTTGCCTATGCCCAATTAAATCAAAACATGTAAATTCTTTATACATTATTTATAATATGACAAACTCTCATTGTTAATATTTTAAAGTTTACTTATTTTAATTTTATTGAATAAAAGTATATTAAGCACATAAGGTTAAGTTTATAAATACACCATCCGCTTCTTAATATAAAACATAGTTGATTGTTTAGAGAGATTAATGAAACCAAATAAAACAATTGATTATAGTATATGTTGTACATAATTAAATTATGAGTCAAATACATTAACCATCCTTCTATATTCTGTCTTAATTATATGAACATTCTTCCTATTTAGAAAACAAAAACTTAAATTGAAACTACTAATTCCGTTAAGAATATTTTAAGTAGATTCTAAAAATATAGTTTTAATTAAAATTAATTTTAAAATAAAATATATTTACTAATTTACCCTTAATACTAAATCCCAAATTTTAGTTGATAGCTTGTAACTATCACAAACTTTTAAAATTTTGAGTAAATTTTTAAAATTTTTGTAGAAAAATAGAAAATTATAAATTTAATTGACTTATGCAATCTCTTAAACCTATATAGTTTATTATGTTAGATATATATTTTTAGTAGTTTAAGAAACTAAAAATAAATAAACTTCAATAAATATGGTGAAAAATTAAAATAATAAATTTTAAAATCTCAAAATTAATACACTTTTAACATATTAGAAAGTTAAAAAATATTTTAGAATTAAATTTGGTTGTATAAATTTTATTTTCCCATATATATGTATGTGTTTAAATAATTTTCATGTTAAAGAGGGATATTTTATTAAAACAAAAGTCTAAAGGTCAAACTTAACGATCAACTAATAGCTTAGTTTTAGTTGATGAAACTAGAATATCAAAATAAAAAAAGAAGGTTTGTATAACAAATATTTTAATTCTAAGGGAGGTATATGTAGGTTTTTAAAATAGAAGAGAGCCTTGTGTTAAAGTATTTTACTCTTAAATTATATATTATTATATAAGTCACATAAACTAGCTTAGAGAATAAGGATAAATATATATACTTTAAAATAATTTATTTAAGTTGGTTGATTTTTTTTAAAAAAAAAAAAAGTCAACAACCAGGACCTGGCGGTAGTATTATTTTTTATTCATGCATTTTTTTCATGATTTATTTATTAATGCATAAGTATTTTTTTTAATACGCATATATTCTCTTTTATGAAAGAGATCGACTGAAAAAAATAGGCATCAAAAGTCTTTTTGTCATGTGCTTTAAAGCAGTTTAAATTTTCCAATTTTCCCCCTATCAATCAATCTTATCCTGCCTGATAAAGATCGAACCAACTTATAATGACGTTTGCTAATAAGTGATCCTCACAAAGCCATACGTTTTTAACATCTGATGATCGTATAACACTACTCGTATGGTGGGTCTGTATGCGTTATCGCGATTAGGGTTATAAATAATAAGGAAAATTTCATTGAAGGACAGCACGACTAAATTTATTTCAATTTATGATTAAAACTTTCTAAAATTTTATAGCAAAAGGACCAAAATAAAGGTAAGTTTTGTGGGAGTAAAAAGGCAATAATACCATTACTCTATTTTTTTTAAAAAAAAAAATGTTTTATTGTCATGGTAGCCCCGGCAACTAGTCATCAACAGCCGGTAGGTAGAGAAGCCACCGCTGACCGGCCATCGAAAGTCCAACCGTCAAAATTTAATGTGTTCATGACAAGATTCCATTTATTTATTCATGAAGAGTGAACCCTTAAATGTCACTCTTGAGAGGAATTGTGACATTAAACTCAACATCATCAACACCAATCTCCCAGTTCCTGTGTCCTCCAAACCCAAACGGATACTTCTTCTGCTTGTTTGGATAAAACAGCCCAAAATGTTTCTCCAGTTCTGGATTCTTCTGGTTCTCATCGAACATGGCAAAAAGGTAAGTCTCTATAGGACCAGGCCTCATCGGAGTCCCGCTGTTAACATGACGAATCAGATTGTCCAGGTAAGTCTCGGCATTATCGTACGTAGCTCCAAACGCCCCATCGGAAGGCCATCCGCTCTCCGACACGACCACCCTCACATACCCAATTCTCGTACTATCCAAAGCCGCATGAATGGAATCCAACATAGCATCGAATAGATTCTGGTACCCTCTAGAACCATCCCAGACCACCACGTTTGGAGAAGTGAACAGAGCATAAGGCAGAGATATGTCGGTAGGGTCGCCGGAATAGGCGAAGTAAGGGTAAACATTAGCCAACAATGGGGCGTTAGCGTAGACCAAGTAGCCGATGATAGGGTCCAAGTATGATCTGACGTCATCTCGGAAGCTACCCTGAGATGGAGGGTATGAGTTTCCTATGAGGGTCATGTCAATGGCGGTTGAGACCTTGATTTGGTCTTGAAGGCCTCTTGCTCTTATGGATTGGTACACGTTCTGGATGGCCGGAAGGACGTACTGGGCGGCCCATGAGGAGCCACCGACGGGGTTGACTTCGTTGCCGACAGCGATGTATTTGATGTTGACGGAGGGGTAGTAGTTGAAAACGAAGGTTTGAGCCCACTGGTCGGAGTTGTCGCGGCTGGCGGCCAGGTTTTGGAGGTTTTCGTTAGGGATGCCGAGGATGAGCTCGACGCCGGAGTTTCGGAGGGCATCGAGAGCTTCTTGGTTGGGATCGTAGAGTCTCATTCGCTGGATGTTGTTGGCTTTGTAAAGATCCACCACTTCTTGTTTGGACGGCAGATTGTCTCCCAACATGCCATAGCAAACTCCGATCTGAGCATCTGCATTAATGCCCACAAAAGTTTGTTTTTGGTAGAAGTAATCAGTATGTTGAAGTATAATCAGTAAAGCACGTTTTGGTTTTAATTCAAGAAGGTTAATTTCTACTTCAAACAAAAATAACAGGGAAAATCTCCCTGAGCCCATGGAAGCAATTTTATTTCTGTTTGTGAGAAAATTACAATAATATTCTTCCTTTATTTTTTCTTAAGAACATTTATAAAATAAATATGAGCATTTACAAAATAAATCAAAGCAATTATATATAAGACAAAAAAGAAGGAATTCAAAGAAAACCAAAGAGTTAACTATAACATTTTGGTCATTCACAATATTAATAAAGGAATTTTCACAAGACAAATAAAGGGGTTTTGGAAAAAAAATTCTAGCGAGTTAAAAAAAAAAAGGTCATTTATGAGATAAATAAAAGAATTTACAAGATAAATATAAGTATTTTTAAAATAAATAAGAGAATTCAAAAAATAAAGTAACGGGGAAATTTCAGAATCTTTTAAATTGACGGAAATAAAATTGCTTCCATGGAATAGAAGGTAAGTGATAGTTTCTCAAAACTAAAATCTACTGTCCTAGTGCTGATCTCCCATGATGGGAACTCTGAGTGTGTATTTTTACCTTTAAAACAATCTAATTTCACGAGTTGACTATAAACGCCACGAATGAAGAAGCAAAAATATGTGTGAAACAAGCATAAAAATTTCCCTTTGTAAGAAAAATCCTAGAATTTAGGGACATAATTTAAGATTTTATCATCAAAAAAATTGTCACTAATTAATTATCGATTGAATGTTATCACTAATTCACTGTTTTTTTCCTTGGTACCCGTAGTATATATATGTCTCCCCTGGGGAAAGGATCTCAATTATTAGTAATTATAACAAATACGAAGCTTATATGGCTGAAAATATATATATATATATATATATATATATATATATATATATATATATATATATTATTCATGATTGAGTTGATAAAATAGGGAGATGGATCACCTGAGATGTGAAGATTTGCGGTGATGAGTGCCAATAGGAGAAATATATATAGAAGGCAAGAGGCCTTCTTTCTGGTTGCAGAGAAAGAAGCCATAATTGTGTAAAGACATAAGTATTAACAATGGCTCTGATGTCTCTTGATGATGGAGAGCTCTTCTTATAGCTAGCTAGAGAGAGAAGGTATAGGAGCTTATTATTATTGTTAATGGCGCCAGTGGCTATTTAGTATTTTCTCATCATTAATTTGCAATAGCAGTCTACGTTAACCAATTCAACCAAGTCACGTATCGCCTTCTTCATCAATTAATTTTAAAGTGTCTTATCTTGTATCCTTTCCCTAGCTTGTTTGATTTCCATCGGCGAGTCATCGTATGTGGTGTAGATATCACCTCTCACCCCATATTTTAAATTTCCCGCTCCCTCCATTATTAATCCTAGCTACTACTATATATATTTCCCTATTGACGTAGCCATATATACAGTCTTAAAAATATAATAAATATTTCATTTTAATAAGATCAAAGTACGTAAATGATGACACAAACAAATGAATGCATATCGTACGTATAATCTCATCAAATTATTTATGTCAATTCTCAAAATTAAGACTGATCAGCTCAATATCAACTGCTCAATTTTTAGATTTTTTTTTTTTCACTTTCTACCCCTAAAGTTTTGAGGTCCCTTCTTCAACTTCAAAATCATAATAATTAAGGAACATCCATAAACTGGGGGCGTATAGAACTCTTCCCCTACCTGATTTATATAATATTAAGTGAAAGTAAAGTCAACACAATAATAAATGAATGGATAAATTGAATATTCGCCTTAAAATTCTAATGAGAGGCCTGGTGGATAGAATAAAAAAGCTTTTTTTTCTCATATACATAGGACCAGAGGAGTAAGTGCGTGTGTGAAATTGGAATTTGATAGAAACTCATAACTCTTGCTGCTTTGGAAATTCCAAGTGTCAATCTAATGAATATTGAATATCATGGGCGGCCCATATTTTTCGAAGTATTGAGTTTAACTTACAATTTTTTATTGGAAATAGTTTCAGTACTTATTATTTAATGATGAAGATCAAGAGCTCGTCTCTACAAGGTGTTAAAATTTAATTTAGATGGTTTAAATTTTTTTTTTACGTTTATTTTTTAAAAAAATTGATTTAATCTGTACATCTAAAATAATAAGGATAATCTTTCGGGGCTCTTAACCACACCGGATTTTCCTTTATTCAGTTCTATTTTTTTACAGTTAATTTTTGAAGTCTGGCATAGAATCGAATATAAAAAACCAAAAGAAAATACTAACTGTTGTCTTGTTTCTTTTTAAAAAACATTGAATGGTCTTTCAAAAAGACCCTGACGTGATTTATTTTAGCGAGGCACTGATGTCAATGAAAACGAACTTTCATGAAAAATGGTTGTTGAAGAATAAGGATTATACTTGGGGGAAAATATAGAAAATGAATTTTAAATCAAAGTATGATAGATCTGCAAGCTATCTTATTCATCCATCTACATCTAATTAATATTTATAATTTCGATACGAATATTATGTATTCTTCAAATAATTGTCATGATTTGGATATCTTAAAGAAATATTATAGTTAGTCCCCTCGGTATGTGTAATATATATTAATTATGGTTTACATATTAGGCTGCACAATTTTTTTGACCTATATATATAAATTCTACTTTTTTTTTGGTCAGCTATATATAAATTCTACTTGGTAACGTGTTTGTTTGTTTATATATAAATTCTTTTTCTATAGTTTTGTAACATCCCAAATTCCGTTCGAAAATCGTGTCGGTCGACACTTAGTTTTAGGAAAATCAATGTAGTTTGAGGTGCTACAGTTTCAAGTAATGCGGAAATGGATAACGTGCACCAAGATTCGGATAATGAGTATCTGATATAAAATGCCCAGACATATGATGATGCCCCGACATAAGCTGATATTTTAAATATCTCGAAGGAATATTCATGTGATACAATTTACAGAGATTTGAATACATTTCTCTGATAAACAAAGTCTTAAATTAGACCTATGGCTTGGAACCTAACATCAGTTAATCAGACAATTTGGCCAGGTCGGTGTTCAATCTAATGGGAGTCTCACCAACTCTATGGCGACCTGTGACAACCCACCGATAAAACCTTCCTTAGTTTAAGCACCAAATGGTCCGAAATAACTTTGTTAAATCCGTGCCAGAATACTCTGCCAGAAACTAAGTCCTAATAACTTCTACCGACCTTCGTCTTCGACCGCTGCCTCTTCACGGCTCTTTCCACCGGCACCTTCTCTATCCCGGTTTCTTCCCTGTATTATTCATTAAGACTGAGGTCCAATGCCCATTGGACCTTAGATAACGGTTAACCTTATGCTCAAATATGACAGTATGCATGATAGATATTCATTTACATTTCAACATATAACTATACATAGCACACAGCCCATGTAAGGTCCACATAGTTTGCACATAAACCAGTGCCACGCCCCGGAGCGTGTCCTCAGCGCTAGGAAAACATCTATACGGCATTACCAAGACTGTAACCCGTTTTCACATTAAAAGCTGAATGTATTTAACAAAGTGACCTAAGACCCTGTCTTAGCCACAGTCCATGACCCAAGACACAGTCTTGTCCATGACTATATGAATCATCTCATCATATATAAAGCATACAAGCAGCATAAGAGTTAGAGTTACAGTACACATCCGTACCTTCATTGACGATATCGGGTACTTTTGTCGAAATATGGTACGTTTGACAGCGGTACGACGGCGGTACGACAGCGGAAACAGCGGTTCGTGTTTTCAGATATCCTATAAGGATTATATCACAGATATGAATATTTAATATCATAACAGGCATTTTAGATACAAATTACCATTTTGCCCCTAGTTTGATTAGTCGGTGGAATTTTGCCAGAGCTTCGCTACTTTGACTCTAATCTTCCAAAATTTTGTCGTATCTCTTTCTCCATCATATTTTCGAAATAAATACCATATTTAAACTTAAGCATGATATCAATAACATATTGGAAGACTAAGAGATCAAACTAACATTTCTACTATAACTTCCGAACGAAGCTAGAATCTTAAGACTAGGGACCGAAGAACTTACCCAGAACCTTGCTACTGCTTCCTCCGAGCTCCTCCCTCTCTCTAACATCTCTCTAGATTTTGAACTAGGCAAGTGAATTGGTGAGAAAATGAAGGAGAATGGAAGGGCTATTTATAGAAAAAGACAATGACATTTTGGTAATTCCTTTGAACTTTGTCTGATCAGTTTCTGACCGTCGGATCGCACTTCTTTAAGGTGGCAAGATCTTGGCCTACACCTTACTATGCTGACCTCATCCTATGTCACCAAGGTGATGTCACCAACTTGCTCAAGAAGCTTTCTACCGATAAAGTCCCTGTTCGGTGTTCTAATCACGTAATCTTGAGAAATCTCAAAATTTCGGGAACATAGCCCTGAAGATCTTTTCTTTCTCTTTTAAGATACCTGGGTTATCTAAATTTTTGATCTCATTAAGGACATTCCGTTGCCTGCCGAACATTTTCGGACAACCGCTGTCGGTTACGGAAATAACTTCGGAGATAGCCTACTTTGAGATAAAAATTACTTGTATATAATAAGTCCTTATGTTAGATACTTAGTTCATATATTTTGAGATAGGATTTATTTTCTATCAGTTCTCCTCTATCCTATTTGCTTTTTCAAAATATCTCACTTTATATTATTATTATAATCATAAATATGTAGATATTATTATTTTGCTACTACACACACACAACACTTAGACACACACACACTCACAACTCTCCACATCTCATAACACTCACACACCACACATCTCACACACACACAAATTTCGGTTTTTCTTCTTTATTCATGTCTAAACAATTAGCCATTAATTATTTAACTAATCACTTACTAATTGTTGACAATTTTCTTAATTAGTAATAATTATTATCTCACAACTATTTTACTTCATTGGTATTTTATGTCCCATGTAATATATCAAAAATCACGGAGTCAATTTTTGGTTTCAGAATACTTTTTAATTTTTCTTCTTTTTATTTTCAAAGGAAATAATTTATTAAATTGTCTAAATTAAGGACAATATTCTTTCTAATTTTTAATAATTATTTTACTGCCCTTTAGAATTTATCACAATTCTTTTTAGGATGTTTTATGACTATAAAATGTATTTTTAAGCCTTTTTGACACTTAATTTTCTTTATCCCTCCTAATTTCATGAGAAATCACCTTAGGAAATAAGGTAATTATTATACTAATTTTGAGACCACAAATTCACCTATTTCCAATAGGTATTATTTGTCAATATAATTATCCGGGTATTACAAATTTTCCCTTATATTTATATAAATGTCAGGTTAATGGAGGCACCCATAATAATAAAATCAATATATAGAAAAAAAAATATATATAACTCGAAAATTTGGGAGCCTCATATTAGTCGATGTCCATTTCAAGTTTTGCCCTTAATTACTTGCCACTTAAATTCAAGCTATTTGGCTTTTTCTTCAACTTGATATATATGCCGCCACGTCATGGCGATGACTCTCCCATATGCATAAGTTAGTCAATATTTAAATTTGTAAATCAAAGTATGATAGATCCGCAAGCTATCTTATTCATACATCTACATCTAATTAATATAATTTATAATCTGGATACACGTTTTAGTTATTCTTCAAGTAATTGTCATGATTTGGATATCTTATAGAAATATTATAGTTTGTTCCCTCAGTTTCATAGGCGGATTTAGGGGTGTGTGTGTGTGTTTCTTTGTCAGTGGCTTATTTTAATATTTTGACTATTTACAAATAAACACATACACAAGAGAAATTTATTATGTTTAATTTGCTTATCTTTTGATCTCAATATATAGTAGTTTTGCATAATCATGGCCTACTTGGTGCTTAACTTGAGTTTGAAATTGTCATACATTAACAAAATATAAGTCGATATCTACATGTATATACAAGCTTAATAAGCTAAGCTTGTTTGATTATATTGTATTTCATCATTTGTATTTAAAAAATTTAGTTAATGCTCCTCCAATCATAAATATAAAACATATTTACCTAATTTAGATAGATTAATGAAGTTGATTTAATAAGTTAATTTGACATATATTTTCTAAAATACCCTAGTCATATCTTCCTAAATTTTTCATTCACTATTTTCCTTAATTATTGTTAACGAATATGAAAACTATGTCTTATATTCAGGAAAAAAATCAACTCCTTACATATGTCTTATAAGTTTGTTGAAATATACATAGTCCATTTTGGGTGGATTAGGGCTGCCCAAGTCCAATGAAAATGGGGTTATTATGTGATAAATCTCTTTCAATTTTTTTTATATATTAAGTCTGTATTGTATTTCAAATTCTTTTATTTATAATATAGTATTTTTTTTTTATTTTCACTCCCATCATTAAAATTCCTGGTTCCACCGGCTCCGTCACTGCTCAGTTTGTTATATATATATATATATGTATATGTATAAAGCTCTCAAATGTTGAGTATTCATATTAATTATGGTTTACATATTAGGCTGCACAATTTTTTTGACCTATATATAGGTGTTTATAAACTATGAATGGTCGGTTTTAATATATAAAATTGCACAGTTTTAATTATAATGGATCTTTAATTTATTTATGATCTTATGAGGGACTGATTAATATTAGCTGTGAGTCTTTCATATACATAAAATTTATTAACAAATTGACAAACAGATTTATGGAAGTCTATCCAAAACCATGAAAGGCACTCGACCGAAGAACTCTCAAATGTGATTGGGAAGACTGACCAACCACTACTTAAAGCCCTATGAATTATTGAAATGACTTATAGGGTAAGGCTGCTAATGCTTTTAATAATTTCTTGTGGGGCTCTCATATATTTATAACGACATCATGATATATGAAAATACAACGTGCCCATTAATTATAACAGTCACGATCTATTTTGGTACAATGAATTGCCTCAATTGGAGTAAACGCATGGTTCCTAGATACCATGAATATTCGGATCTTTTTCTGCCATCCCCTACTTGGCAACGTGTTTGTTTATATATTTTCATTTCTTTTATTTTCATTTTGTTTTCCTTTTTTTAATCTTGAGTTCAATTAATATATTGCATCATGATATTAATTTTTTAATCAGTTACTCTAATAAGCCACTTCAAATTAAATAAATAGTTGGCTTGTAATATTTTAAGGACAAATTAGAAAGAAGAAACTAAATAACTTAGATTATATTAAAGTAAAATTAATGATATTTAAAAAAATTATACAAAATTAGAGAATAGCCACAATAAGTTTATGGTTTAAAAATAAATAGTGCCAATTGTTAGGGAAAAAATAGCGTCGATTGGTAACTCTTTTTGGCCAAAGGTGATCATGGATTAATAGTTTGATTTACTATATATGCACAAGATTAACTATTTCTATAGCACTCCCTCAGTCTTAAATGTGATATCTAATTTATTTTTTAAAAAAAGTATTAAAGAAACTAAATAAATTAGTTAAACATATTATATGTTGTATATCATTACATTATATTTTATTTTTTAAATTAAACAAATTAGTTTAGAGAAAAATATAAATTAAAATTTTTAAGATAATTTAATTAACTTTGTTAATTTTATTAAAAATGTCAACTGAATATAATATTTGAATAAGAAAATAGGTAGCTTAGAGCCTTATAAATGCAGCCGACAGCGGCGTGCCTTCACGGAAAGGAATAAAAAATTGTCGGATTTGCTAACAAAGTTACTCTAGAACTGATCAATTTATATACTCTGCTGTTTTTTATTATAAGACACCAACTATTAATTCACATAAACTACTAAAAATAGTTAAAAGTATTGAAATTGTCATAAAATTCATTTGATTTCTAACATCATTGCCCTTACTAACTACACTAAACTCAAATATTACATTAATTATTACTCTCTCACACTACCTTTATTAAATTTGGGCAAGTGTGGAAAAATAAATTAAATGATCATGGAAACTTGCAAGTGCCTTATAAAAAGAATTAGAAATATTTATTAGTTAGTACTTTATAATAAAAATCAGAAGGAGTATCTTATAAAATCGGGATAAAATTGTTTATTTTTGACTGGAGTGATAAAATTGTTATTGATGTGAGGATTTCGTTATTATAGAAAAAATTATGAAAATATATTTAAAGCTAGAAAGCTTACCAAAATTATTTAACTCGCCAATTTTTATTATAAGAAATTCCTCTAATTAAAGGAAAATTTAATAAATATTTTCATAATATTATCTTATCATTGTTTGTAGGAAAAAAAAAGTTCCAATAAAGCAGAGCAACGTTTTTCTTTATTTTTTAAGAAAATAACTTTAGTACTTAATTAACCTTTTATACTTAATTTGCTTATGCCCAATGAAACCAAAACATGGGAATTCCCTAAGTGCATAAGTATTTTTTTTTTAATACACAAATATTCTATTTTATTAAATTAAGACTAAAATACTTTTTTTTTGGACAAAAGACTAAAATACATTGACTACATATATAAAAAAAAAAAATACATTGACTACCCTTCTATTTTACCTAAATTACACAAATCTCCCTTCAATTCTGAAAACGTATATAAACCTCCCTTAAAATTAAAAAGCATGTTATAAAAACCTTCCTTAAATATTTGAGATTCTATTTCCATCCACGCAATCGGTAGTTGATGTTTACTTTTTTTGACCAAAATGCCCCTCTTTCAAAAAATGAATAAATCTTTTATTTTCATAAAAATAAATTTTCAATACAAACAACAACAACAAAATTATAATATTTTTCAAAATTTTCAATATATTATAAAATTTATTAATTTTATCATATTATAAATTTTGAAATTTTAAAATTTCTTACCACATTTTCTTAAACTTTTTTATTTAGTATTCTTTCAAATGACTAAAACATATTTCTTTCTTTTTTTTCACAACAACATGATTGAAAATATATCTAAAAGGAATATTTTTATTCACTGCATGTTGTTAATAATGTAAATTTGAAATATTATATAATTTATATTAATTTAAAATTTAAATTTTTAAATACCTTTTTTCACTAACAGTTATAAATACGTTTATATCTATTTAAAGACTAATCATGTTTTAAAGTAAGGTCTCTATGTCTGCACTAAATAAATAAATAAATTTTTCATCTCAATATGAAAAAAAAAGAAGAAATTAACAGATAACTATTTACAAAAGTAAAAAAATAAATTAAAAAAACTCTTAAATTATTAAATTATTTTAGTTGGAATTGGGGAAAATAGTAATGATGAAGGATAAAATATTAATAAAATTTATTTATATTTTAATATAAATTTTAATTAAAAAATAAAAATTCTTAATGGAGTTAACTATTTAGTCATAAATGCATATTTTTAAATTAGGGGAAATGTACGTATAATTAATACAAAGGTGAGAAATGTTAGAGTATTTTACTTTTAAATTAAAGAGCTTGGAAAAATGGGAATCAAAAGTCTTTTTGTCATGCGCTTTAAAGCAGTATGAATCTTCCAATGCACCCAAACAATCAATCTTATCCTGCATCATAAAGATCGAACTAACTTGTAACGACGTTTCCTAATAAGTCATCCCCCCAAAGCCATAAATTTCTAACTTCTGATGACCGTGGAACGCTACTCGTATGATGGATTATTTGTATATGTGATCACGTTTAGGGGTTATATATATGTGTGTGTGTGTGTAACTTGTAACCACGTAGATCAAATCAAATTCAATTTCAGTGTTCATCATCATCTTTGATGAGGATTAAACACTGAAAATTTGAACCATCTAAATTAATTTTGTTACGTTTTATGTTATTTTTTAATTTTTTTTTTAATATGCACATAATCTGAAATAAAAATGATCTTTTAACCGTTAATTTTTTAAAAAAAAATGATTTTTTTTTTTTCAATTTAAGACAATTAGATGGAAAATTCAAATATGAACAATTGAAGATGTATTTAACCGCCGCGTAGCAATTAGCACCATGCATGGTGCTTAGTATTGCCATGAGCATTGCCATCAAATCATTATTCCTAATCAAAAGGGATATACTCCTCACTATCATTAAATCAAATAGTTCTATAACAATGAGCTGATGATTAAAGAAAAAGAACAGAGGGAGAGACAGAGCTGATGGATGGATCCAATATAAATTCTATAGTAAATACTTAATAGAGCCATAAACAGTGAGGTTTTATATTTGATGACCTTAAGGGGTATTTATATTCACTCTTATTTTCTTCAACCAAAACAATTAAAGCATGTTTAGAAAAGTCGGAATCTACAATCGTCTCAACTTTCACATACCTTTTTGTTTGAGAGCAGATCGGGTTATGTCATCCAATAATTAACCTCGTCAACTTTTAATTTTGGGCCTTCTTTGGATTTATTTACGCATCAATACAATAATATATCGATGCCATTAAGGTCCATACCAGCAATTTATTGCTCAAATTTAAACATGTCTCTGAGAAGCCATTAAAACAGGATTAAAATATTTTCTGAATCAGAGACCTTTTGGTTGTTGTCGATCGAACAAGGCAAATAAACATGCCTTTCTATATGGTTGCTCGTTAATTACATTATTTATCAAGTGTGTCATATGTATGTGCTCCCTGGAAGGAGAGACTTTTGCATTACATGCCCTGAAATAGCGAATGTGACCAAGGACATGAGCGTAGATCTCCCAACAGTAGATCACTTCAAAGTGGATATTATTGGTAGTATTTAAATTGAGTTTCTAATGCATTCATGTAAGGTTATCAAACTCACAAGTTTGAGTAAACTCGTAATAAGAATTTAAACTTGAATTATAAACTCATAAGAGTTATTTTAAGCGTTAAAATTCTATAATAATGTAATAAAAATATAAAAAATGACGATAATTTAATTTAAATATATTTTAAATGCGAATACTTGAAATTAAATCGATAAACAATTATAATTTATCATATCCAACGAAAAGATTTCTATAAATTTCCTATATAAAGTCATTAAACATTATCAAAACACACAAATTGATACGAGATTAAGAGTGAGTTGACATAATTTTTTGTAAGGTAAAAATGTAAAAACGGTAAATTTGATATATAAACTTGCAAGTTTAACTAAATTTATAACTAACACGAGTGAGTTTAAGTAAAACTAGCTGACATGATTTTATTAGTTAGAAAAGAGAATTAACTTACGAGTTTAACAATAATTCTCCTATACTCTCATAGACTTTTTCATCGTCAAAGCTTGAATACTAGTATATGAATTTTGGTGAAAAATATATACGAGTAAGTATTTTACGGTTCAATATGAATGATTAAGAGTCAATTAATTAAAGAGGGAGATGATCACCTGTGACTCGGAGATTTGCAGCGGAAACGCCGTGAAAGTAATTCTTTCTAGTTCTATTGAAAGAGGCCACTATATGTCTAAAGATATCGGTACAATACGTTACAATCTTCTTCTTCTTCTTGTTTTTTTTTTTTTTTAATTACGATTATCCAATATTTGGTCCTATTAAATCAAGTGGCTCCACAGTCCCAACTAATATGCTTAAATAAAGTATGAAAACCAAATATGACATTCCTAGAAAGAAACCCGACCATTAAATTAAGGGAAAATATCAAAATTTGTTTTGCTTCAATCTTAATTAACTTAACAAATTATAATTTTTTTATTTGGATAATTTAAAACCTTACTCCCCTCGTAGGGAGGAGACCCACACGCCCATCACAGCCAGTCACCCCTTATTGACAACATAGTGTAGAACCCATGACCTTCGTATAGGAGAGGAGGTGATTAATACACTGATTAAGTATAATTTTTCAACTAATTGAGATTGAAAAAGGTTGTGGTGGAGACTGTGGAAAAGAAGCATAAATGATGAAATCTTGATATATATTAGAAAGATATCAAATTTCATTCAACTAAAATATCTTTTATTTTTTTCACCCGACATTAAACCACCAAAATATCAAAAGTTATAGGGAAACCAGTTTTGTTGCTCATCATGCACAATGACGGACGAAAAGAGCTAATGGCTACGGTGAAAACTAGACTGTTAAAATAAAATTTTAATAGTTCCAATTTTAAGATTTTCAACTAATAAATGATTTTAAATTAAAAAATTATCAACTTTATATATGAAATTTTGTAATACACGCTTAAAAACCCATTTAACATACAAAAATGAGTCAGGTAATCACATTATTAAATTAATCCACGCGTAATTATATTAACACTCATTCAATTAAAACCCGTTAAAGTAATTTTATTTTTTTAAAAAAAACCATTATAAATTATTTCCTAACATAGACAATTATCTTTTACTCCAGAATGTTAGACCTCTTCAATAATAATTGCAGACTAAAATTATGCATTCTATTTTCAAGTTATTTGATTTTATTGGGATATTATTCCAAACTTTTATTATTAGGGATTGAAGATAATTAATAAAGTAAATTGAATTTAACAAGAAACATTAAATCATGAATTGAATTTGATTGGATTTGAAGATAGACATCAAATCATGAATTGGAAATTATAATCACCTAATAGACATATCGAAGCTATAAAAACATAGCTAACCTTAGCATTAATCAGGAATTGTATGTTAGGTTTGCCAACCCTCCCTTGGCTATTGTTGGGCCTTTATATCAGGACTCTAATGGTGCAACATCTCATTTTTCAAAAGCGGAATGAGGTACTTTCATTAGAGTAGAGCATCAGAGCAATTTAAAAGAGAGAGTATCTGATAAACATCCTGTTGAGGTACCTAGTTGCTTATACAACAGTACAAAGGTCTGAATATTTACTGATATGGGAATACAAGTCCAAAAAGAAATTCTTCGACTGGGACTCTAAGCATGCTGCTTGCCCTTATCTTTGGTGCTTAGTCCTCCTGATCCTGAAGCTATATTAAGAGCTGAGGTCCATGCATCGAACCTCAAGTAACGGTTAACCTCATACTTATGTAAACAATATATGTATGACATCACAGCATTAATCAACACATAAGTATATAGCAGATGCAAGATTAATATATCCACCGTACACATCACATGTAAGGTTATCTATACACATCGCATGTACAGTTATCTATACAATTCACATGTATAGTTATCCATGTTAACAATACACATCACATGTAAAGTTATCTATACAATTCACTTGTATAGTTGTCTATCACATATAAGTATACAATAAGCATCAGAGTTAGTGTTACAGTACGCGAACGTACCTTCGTTAACGAGCGTTTAGTACGTTGACGATAAAATGCACTTTTGACGGAAAACAGCGGAACGACAGCGAAATGACAGCGGGACAAGATTACTGATGTCCTATAATGATAATATCACATTTATCAATATTTGATATCATAACAGGCATTTTAGGTACAAATTACCATTTTGCCCCTGATCCCCTAATCGCGGAATTTCGCTAGCACTTCGTTACCTTGACCCTAATCTTCCAGAATTTCAACATATCTCCAACTCCATAATGATTTTCGAAATTAATACCTTAATTACCCCTAGAACATGATTTCTAAACATACCTGGAAGATTAAAGATCAACCTAGCATTTCTACAACAACTACCGAAAGAGACACTAAAACTAAAGACTAGGGACCGAAGGACTTACTCAGAGTTTTGTTATGAACTTCTTACTCCTCTTCCAGAGCTTCTCTCTCTAACTTCTCTCTAGGATTGTAAGTGAATTGGTGAAGAATGAAGAGGAATGATGGCCTATTTATAGAAAAGCCCAATGACATTTTCGTAATTCCTTTGAACTTTGTCTGATCAGTTTCTGGCCGTTAGATCGCACTTCTTGGAGGTGGCAAGATCTTGGCCTTACACCTCTCAAGGATGATGTCATCCCTGCTGCATCATCAAGCCTTATGTCATCTTGCTTTATCAGGTAAAATTTCTGATTCGGTATCCTGATCGCGAAATTTCGTAAAATCTTAAAATTCCGGGAACAACACTCTGAGGATCTTTTCTTCCTCTTTAAGAATACTGTACTTTCCTATCCTTATACTCTCATTAAGGATATTCCGTTATCTGCCGAAAATCCTCGGTATTCGTGATCGGTTATAGAAATAACTTTGACCGGTACCAACTTCTGGATAAAAATCCATTGACCAATAATATATTCTGGTTTTGCTTAACCCATCTCCAGATTCTCGCAACGGAATTATTTTCTATCTGTTCTCATTTATCCTGTTCACCTTTCTTTATTATTATAATAATACTTAATTATCACATGTCTTAACTTATAATGTTATTTTAATGCAAATATCTAGATATTAATTTCTTAATTTTCATTTCATTTTTCTTTATTTTTCTTCTAATTTTCGTTTTTACTTATATATATATATATATATATATATATATATATTTTAAGTAATTTTCACCTTTTTCTCTTTATCTTATGTCTAAACAATTAGCCATTAATTATCTAATTAATCACTTACTAATTGTTGACAATTTTCTTAATTAGTAATAATTATTATCTCACAACTATTTTACTGAAATTGATAATTTATCCATTATGCAAAATATTAAAAACCATGGGGCAATTTATGTTCCCCAAAATGATATTTAATTTTGCCTCATTATTTCCCAAGGAAAATAATCTTATAAATTACCTAAATTAGAGACAACATACTCTCTAATTTTTAATGAATATTTAATTACCTCTCATGATTTATCATAATATTCTCAGGGTATCTCATAACCCACAAATTCACTTAGGAATTTTTAGCTCTTTATTTCTCCTAATTTCATGAGAAATTACCTTTAAGAAATAAGGTAATTATTTCCCTAGTTTTGAGACCACTAATTCACCTATTTTCAATAGGTATTTATTTGTCAATATAATATTTCAGATAAATAATTATCCGGGTATTACAAATGGTGTATTACATCCACGCTGTATATCTAGCTAATTCAATAATATGAATGGGCGTAATGCCCCGTTTATACAAAAAAAAAAAAACAAAACAATTATGCGAGGGGTGTAAATATTTTTCCCTTCATATCCAAAACCAATTTCAGATATGTATTTACAATGCTAATTAAATTAATTCTATTTAATTTTTGACGTCATTGTCATATGTTTATCACTCAATCAAAATATTTTGATAATCATACTACATAACATTATGTGTCTTTATATATTACTGTCGCAATTAACATAATACTCCCTCGTGCAATGCACAAAGAGTTATAACCATTTTGAAAAATTGAGTACTAGTAACTGAAAATTAATATATTATTTTTATTTTAGATTCTGCACATATTAAGATACATTTTTTTTTAAAAAAAAAAGTAAAAGTAAAATAAATTCAATCTAAACCATTCAAGATAGGTCTCTTAAAACTCATCATTACAATGAGCATTGAAACTGGTCCTAAGAGCATTAGAACTTCTCGCAACCCTAGCCGCCCCCCCCCCCCTTCTCTCTTCTCTCATGCGCTCCCCTCTGCATCTCGCCCTCTCGTCGGTGGCTTGTGATGAACAAGCCACTAGCGAGTCTACTTTTGTGTCACAGACAAGTCAGAGGTGTAGCTTGGAGTCCAGATTTGACATCTGCGGTCCTCTCACTTTGAGTTTTGTCGGTTGTGGCATTCTCTTGTCCTTGTGGTGAGTCTTCTCCTCTCCTTCTCCAGATCTGATCTACAGATGTGAGATTTATCTGTGTTTTGTTCCTTTTTTTGTGGTTTTGGGTTTTATGGTGGTGTTTTTGTCTAAGGAAATAAACAGATCTATAAGATCTGCGTTCAAATCCTCTTGGTTGGATGACTGTTTGAACGTTGTTAGATCTGATTATCTCTTGGTAGCTCGGATCTACGTTCTTGGGGGAAGATTTAAAGAGGTGTTTTTCAGTGTGTGGTCAAGGTCATCGGATCTACTTGATTAGAGGAACAGAAGTTTTATTCAGGACATTATGGGTCTTCTTCTTTCTGAGGTTGGGTTTTCTAGGTTCTTTACCCCAATATGGGGTGTTTGTACAGTTACTCTAATTGCAGCTAATGCTTATAAGAATGTGTGCCCTTCAGGGTGAGTTTTACGACCAACACTTCCTTTGTCATCATTTCTAACCTTAGATATCGAGGAGACCGCTATTGTCTATGAGTTTTCTTCTACTCTTAAATCTATTATGTACTCTTTGCTGTTTTTGTATCTGGTTTATTTGGTTGTATTTGAGATTGTTTTGTTTATATTTGTTTTCATCTATTGTATCAGTCTCTCTCAAGTATTAATATATATTTAGCTTTCCATCAAAAACTAGCTAAAAAGCGGTTAGCTAGGGAAGATTTTAGAGCAAAAAGAGCCACTGAACTCCAACTTAGTGGAAGCTCCAATCAAAGTATTCCTCATCATCACAAGTAGAAAAACGAGAAAGAAAAAAAAAAACGAAACCAAAAGTTTTATTTAATCTACAAATGACAGTTTTCTCCTAGATCTTTTATTTTAAAATTTCCATGAAGATCCTTTACTTCTTTTATCCTTGTCTCTAAATTACTATTGATAAATGAGTTGTCAAAATACACCAAAACAAGTATAAAATCATCAAGAAACCTTTTAACGAACAAGGAATGATCGTGTTTGCTTTAAGCAAACCCACTACAAATCAAGGTCATAGTTAACTTCTGGTTCCACTGCCAAGATGCCTGTTTTAACCCATATAACGATTTCTTACGCCTACACACCATTCCCTCCCCCATAACTTCATAACCTTGGGGGACAGTCATGTAGACCTCCCCATAAATTGGCCCAGTAAAAACGCATTATATACGTCCATCTGAAATAAATTTCATCCCTACAATGCAGCAAGTTTAAGCACAACTCTTACTGTTACTATTTTCACCAGAAGAGAAAATATCTGATGAAAATCAATACCCTCTCTTTGAGTGTAGTCTTTTAACTACCAAACGTGCCTTGTACTTATATCAGCTTGGTAGCAATGGTCTTTAATGTGGCCACGTTTGCCACAATTACCTCATTAAGGAGGCGTGGAAGCACCTCGTCCCCTACGGCGTCCTCTGCCTCTACCTTTGGCAGTCATAGCAATACCCTCAACTGGAGTATTCTTTGGCATAGCTACAATGGCACGGTGTGCCTCATCCTCTGCAATCATGGCAAAGACCTGATTGACCGATGGTAATGGACTCATTAAGAGAATTTGGATCCTCACAATACTATACGTATCATTGAGCCCCATAAAAAATTGCAACAATTTTGTTGCTGCATAAGATTAGACTGTGCCTTAGATGCACCACATTTACAGCAATTACAAGTCAGTGCTCCCACAAGAGCTAAAAATTCTTCCCAGAGCTCTTTAAGCTTAGAATAGTAATGAGAAATTGACAAACGTCCTTGTTGATGCAGAGAGTGAATTTCACAATGGAGGGTATTGCTAAACCGCATCTATAAGGGATTGATCATGACTTTGCGCAATTATTATAACGATGATCGATGCTTCCTAAGTAAATTAATCCCCCCACAATGCGTTAACTTTCTACAATTTCTTCAGTTGAAGACTACTATTATCATTCTAATTCCAAACATGCATTGTTTCTACTATGGGATCCTCGTCATTTCAATCATATCATCAATCCAATTCAATATATTTGGTTGAATCAATGTTGGGTTATTATGATGGGAAAATTTCAGTTAGCCCACTTCGAACCAAATTAATTTTAGTAAACCCTCAAAACTTTCTAAAATTTCACTGTACCATGGTCAAAACGAAATTAATTTTTGTAAGTGAAAAGATAATGATGCCCTTTTTTTATTTTTTCAGAAGAGCATTTACAAAACAAATAAAGACATTTACAAGACAAATAAAAGGATAAAAAAATACTTAGGAAATTAAAAACTTTTTGGTCATTTACAAGACAAACATAGAAATTTGCTAGATAAATATAGACACTTATAAGACAAAAAAAGATATTTGTGAGACAAATAAAGGGATTCAAAAGAACTTAAAGAGTTAAAAACATTTTAGCCATTTACAAGACAAATATGAGCATTTACAAGAAAAATAAAGGATTCAAAAGAATATAAGAAATTGAAAACATTTTAGCCATTTACATAAAAAATATGGAAATTCACAAGATAAGAATAATATGGGTATTTAGAAGACAAATAAGACAATTTACAAGACAAAAAAGTAAGGGTATCATTTTTTTTTAACCTACAAAAATTAATTTCATTTTGACAATAGGGTATAGTGAAATTTCAAAAAGTTTAGGGGTTTAACTAAAATTATTTTGCTACCAACGAGCTAACTGAAATTCTCCCTGTCATGATCGAATTGCTTAATCAGTCAAACTATGACCTGAATCTTGATTCAATCTGGAGCAATCCAACAAAAATTTCTTCAAAAAATTCATCAATAATCGACACAAATAGTCAAGAAACGTACGAAAGACAGTTCCTTTTTTATATATGATATTTTTAAATTTAAGAGTACCATAGGACCTGTACCAATTTTACGAACCAATAAGAATCGAATATAGTATTAACTAATTAATTTAATGAATTTTTGGCAAAAAAAAAATTAATGATAATTTTTTGCCTAAATTTAATGATCAATTAAATCACAAAAACATTAAATTAATTAAGAGTGAATTAAAATTACATCTCAAAGTATCAATTTGATTCTACTTAGGTCTCCAACAAAAATTACTCTGGAAAATGGTTCACAAATATCAATCCAAACAGTCATAAATGAAATCTCAATTTCAAACTGAAAATTACGTGATTAATTAAATTGAAAGTTACATATGAAAATTAAATTTTTTTATTTTTCATGGAGACTCTAAGCTCTAAAGTTTAAAAAAACTTAACTAATATTTAAAATTTATCTTTTTTAAAAAATTATTGAAAACCTATTTATCATTAAATTGACATTTTAAAATCTTACTGTAGTCACGTTGCCAGAGGCGTAGCTCATATGGTACCGTCTCTTGTAGCTCATTTAATTGTGTTTGAGGATCATACCCACCCTTATGGGTGAGGATTAGGATAGGTTTAAGCAAAAAAAATTATATAAAGTCTATCATGTAAGGTGAAAATTAAATTAAACCACTCAAAAATTTATTCAGTTGAAAGCATTGAACCTCCAGTTATTGCAAAATAAAGAATCAAATTAGATGAAGATAACAAATTTTTCTAAACACTGGAAAGACTAATTACAATGAGCACCTACACACATACACACTTCAGAAAAGTCTGAACGAATAAATGTCCAAAACTCAAGATGGTTTTTCGACCTACGAAAATATTGGACTATATCATGAATTATAAATTTAAAGCAAAACTAGCCACGCCTAAAATACCTAACATTAACCATTTTATTAGCTTTTAATTAGCCTTTTGGGCTTCTTGAAAAATAATAAGAAGAGAAAGCAAAAATCCAAAAGTGATTATTTTTATAGTTTTAATTAGCCTTTTCTTTAATGTGATAACTTCGCAGGGAGAAATATAGTTAGATTAATCATTCATGTATAATTGGATGAATAAATATATGATAAGCTTAAAATGGGAATTGCATTAAAAGAAAAGTTTAAAATTAGTCGTCCAGGGATGCAAAGCACTGTATCATCTTGAACGTAGAAGTTTCAGAAATAAGAATGCTGATCTGTCTCCAGCTCATGCAATCAATGATGGTGCCATTGCTGAAAAAGAGGAATGATGCGTAAATTCATATACTCACTTCCTCTTATCCTTATTAAGATTTATTAATGAAGAAAATGAAGTACATAAGAATAGTGGATCTTATATTAAGAATGGAAGGTTCATAGTACTTGTTACCGCAGTTCAGACGGCAGACACTTCACTTTTATTCCTATACGAAATTACACCTGTAGAAGTACTAGTCATATATCAGTACTCAAAAGTCAAAACCTTATTCATTATCACTCTTAACAGGAAAATATACGTTGCATTTATGTGTGTGTGTGTGTGTGTGTGGGCACAGCCGTTTTATGCCCCAAAGCCAAAGGAGTACTTCTTCTGCTTATTGGGATAAAACAGCCCAAAATGTCTCTCCAGTTCTGGATTCTTCTGGTTCTCATCAAACAAGGCAAAAACATACGTCTCTATAGGACCAGGCCTCATCGGAGTTCCCCTGTTCACATGACGAATTAAATTATCTAGGTACGTCTTGGCATTATCGTAGGAAGCCCCAAATTCGCCGGCAGAAGGCCACCCGCTCTCCGACACCACCACCTTCACATACCCGATATTCGTACTATCTAAAGCCGCATGAATCGAATCCAACATGGCATCAAACAGATTCTGGTACCCTCTAGAACCATCCTGAACCACCACGTTCGGAGAATTAAACAGAGCATAAGACAGAGATATGTCACGAGGGTTCCCCTTATAGGCGAAGTAAGGGTACACATTAGCTAACAATGGGGCATTAGCGTAGACCAAGTAGCCTATGATAGGGTCCAAGTATGATCTGACGTCGTTTCGGAAGCTACCCTTGGACGGAGGGTACGACGTCCCTATGAGGGTTGTGTCTATGGCGGTGGAGACTTTGATTTGGTCCTGAAGGCCTCTGGCTCTTATGGCTTGGTAAACGTTCTGCATGGCCGGAAGGACGTACCGGGCGGCCCAGGAGGATCCTCCGACGGGGTTGACTTCGTTGCCGACGGCGATGTATTTGATGTTGACGGAGGGGTAGTAGTTGAAAACGTAGCGTTGAGTCCATTGGTCGGCGTTGGCGCGGCTGGCGGCCAGGTTTTGGAGGTTGTCGTTGGGGATGCCGAGGATGAGCTCGATGCCGGAGTTTCGGAGGGCGTCGAGAGCTTCTTGGTTGGGATCGTAGAGTCTCATTCGCCGGATGTTGTTGGCCCTGTAAAGATCCACCACTTCTCTTTTGGAGGGCAGATTGTTGCCCATCATGCCATAGCAAACACCGATCTGAGCATCTGCTTGCCGCGGAGTTTTAATCAATATGGGGAATAATAATGATTTAAAGAAAGCTGATGATTTCGTCGTGTCGACATGCAATTTAAACTTTGAACCACCTTTTTGGTGTGGGAAAAAGCATTTTGATTTTAAAGTACCGTAATAACATAATTATTAACTAAGCAAAGTAGATACAAATTAAAGTACGTACATATGTAAAACTAATCGATCAAGGATAAAGGTTCCCTTTTCTAATGTTATCGAGATCAGTATTAGTTTGTCAAAACTCAAGAGTAACAAAATCCCGGGAGTGATATTTATATTCTTCTTGTTAATTAACAAGTAGTCATAAGATTAAATTGTGATGGCTCACCTGTGATGAGAAGATATGAGGTGACGAGTGTGAAAAGGAGGAGTAGAGAAGCCATTGAAGAACCCTTTCCAGTTGCGAAGAAAAAACTCATTATGTCTCTAAAGATATTATATATGACGACTCAATCACTTGTCCTAGATTGAGTTTTGTCTCATCTCTAAACATCCAAAACTCTGTATTTATAGTCAATGCATATGGCTTGCCCCCACTTTAATTACATTCTCTATGAGTATTTAAATTTTACGCTATTCGAAAAAATTTAATTTAATGCACCTCACATCGATCTATTTGCAAGTGAATCGCCGTTATAGGCTTATAGCTTAATTAAAATTCAATAAACTTTTCATATATTGTTAACTACTATCAGTTATATATAGTCATTCAAGATGACAAGATTTCTACAAAATTTTTTTTTTTTTTTTTTGCCACATAAAAAATGTTCGAAGTTGGGATTCGGATCCCATGAGTTCTCCCAATTCAGACTTAAATACATCTTTTTTTTTTATTTCTTTTTAAAAATATATTTATAATTCACTCCTCAAGATCATTCTATCATAATCTGATGATTAATAGGAAGCTCATGGTCTTTCTCTCTCTTCCCCCTCCTCCCTCCCTCCATCGAGCTAGGCTGGATAATCTCGACTTGCTTCCCTTCCACTTACTTTTCACCTTTTGACATCAACCATCATGTCAAATCTACATTATTAATATTTAAAATTTTATAAAAAAAAATAAATAGTAAATATTCCTTTATATATGTACTTGGAGAGTCTCGGACACAAACGCCAAAAAACATACTAAATAGTATGAAATAAAAAATAAATTTCCTCTATGATATCTAAAGACTTCGTGGGCAGCTCAATAGGACTGCTGTGCATTAATTATGGTGGGGAAAAACCTCAAGAAGTCAGTCCACGAATCTAATAAATGATAGGGCTTGGAAAAAATTAGCCCACTTTGATTTTTCTACTCATCCGATTAGTCTATCTTATTAACAAAAATCAAACTAAATTATAATATGCTTGCGCGTGTGTGTGAGCGGGTGCTTCACTTTACGCAAGTGTAAATTTATAATGACGTTCCCTAATAAATGATCCCCACTTTGAACTGAAAAATAAAATGATCCCCAAAGGAAAGGAGACTACAAAATAGCTGGGCAACGAGCAAAAGGAAGGACACCACATCTAAATTCAAACCCCAAGTTTATATGTGATACTTTTCCATTTTATTATATGTTTTTTTTTATTAAGTTCGATTTTATCAAGCTTGAAAGTTCTCTTATAAATCCAAACCCACTCATACTTGAACACCATTATCATTATAAATAAGCATGACTTCACTTTCTTTCTTTTTTTTTTCTGGAATTTCTAAATCCACACACACATTGCATGGTACAAGCAGCCATGAAATTCTTCCAGGGAACTGTTGTCTCGAGGAAATGGGATCCTCGTCATTTTACCATTAATTGAATTCAATGTATACGGACGAGTCAAATATTGTTGCAATTTGCAAAAGTTTTCCACCATTATAGGTTGAATAAGCCTAGTGGGATGATAGTGTCAAGAAATTAAATATACTGATTAATTCGTCTGATGAAATATCTTTTTTTATATATAAAAAAATTTTAGAAAAGGGGTCGGGTTCACCCACAATCCAAAAGCAGGGCGCTTGGAGCCCAGTCTACAGGGATACTGGTAAGAAAGTACATATATTTTCACCTCTACTAGCATTATCACTGCTTCCTAGACCCTTAAGATACCTCCCCTAGCGCTTTGACCAACACAGGGATCGAACCCTCTCCCTAAACGTGAGGAAGACCAACTCTCACGCCAGTTGAACCCAAGAACAAGGGGATGATGAAATATCTTTCATCATATATGTCAGCAACCACCCGAAGTGGCAAACCCACCACCTCCCAGCACTAGGCCCAAGTCCGCTGAAAAAAACACACAAACACCCACGGGGCCTCCTTGTCCCGACGACAATAGTAGTCCAATATTGATCCACACAATTCCATGTTTCCACTAGAGTAGTCCAATGGGCCCATTGATCTATGGAAGTAGTTCCTTTTTAACCATGCCTTTTGGTCAGATTCTTTTTGCATGCATAATAAGTTTAGCTACCCTAGTCTTTGGGTTCAACTAACAAAATTGTCAGAAAAACTCATCAAAGGGATGAGATTTGATCCTAAAGTTGGTTAAGGTGTTGGGGGAAATATCATAGCTCCGGGTGTCTAGATAAACGCCTGAAGATATTAAATGATTCGCTCTGCCCAATATTGATATCACCTAGAAAGATGAGAGATTTTGTCCTGCACTTAAATCATGGATAAACCCAATTCCTTTCCTAAAGTTTTTATATAAAAAAATAAAGTTTAGATGAGTGGAATGACTCACTAGAATAAGGGCGTGCTCCAAAATTCAAAGAGTCTATTGGGATGCCAAAAAAAATATCACAAATATAGGGCAATAGATTGTTATACGTTCACTTTGATTAAATTGCAAGAGTGAGCACAGCTGATGAGGTGCTTGTGTGTTTTTGACGGAGAAAAATTAAAGGAGCTGTTATTGCACTTTGAGTTAGTGCATATACAACTCCTAGTTAAATGTGAAACTGTTTTACTCCATATGTAAGTATGTAACTCTTTTCTTCTTCTATATATATGTGTGTGAGTGCACTTGCTCTCTCCCCTCTTTCTATAAATAATGTATTTGCTGTGTATTCATAATCGAATCTGTCACAGTGATCCAGTTTGATATGAGGATTTGAGATATCCTTTTGAAATAGTGGTAGTAGAAATGACTTTTTTCTTATTAAACTTTTTCGGATGAACTTTTTTCTAAAAATCAGATTGTATATTTGATTTGTGTTTAAGATAATGGTAATAGAAGTGACATTTTTTCATGTAAGTTATTGTTTGGCATAGCACTTAAAAATTCAGTTGATATAGAAAATAACTGAAAATAACATAAATCTTATTGAATATATTATATGTGTGTGTTGTATATTATGTGATAATTTAGGATAAAAACTAAATTTAAATGTAAATTTGCTTAAAAAGCAGTAACATTACTATTAAAAAAATTACAACACAATAAAGAATGAAGTACTTAAATAAACATATTATGCGGACTTTGAATGAATCTTCTAACTAATAATTTTTGTTCTTTATAATTTAATAATTTGGCGTGTCGTTTTCACTTGTCTATTGTGTTTAAAGGCTATCATAACCCAAGCTCAATAATTCACCTTTTTCCCAAAAGTTCGTCACAACTTGAAGCCATGGTAAACACATGTTTTTCATGTTTTCTTTTTCACTAGACTTTTTTCATTATCATTGGGCTTTTTTTTTTGGTCTTGCAGCAATACCAAACAGGCTATTGCATCCTAGGTGCGCCTATAAACTCACACATACATATTACTCATCAATAAGATCTCACATCAGTAGCTTGATTTGGACAGAAAACTTCATGCATTATGAGTTGACACATATTATCATTCGGACCAACCTTTGTTATCATTTTTTTAGTTCATATTCTAGTAACACATAGGATCCACGATAATTACAATAAATGGATTTATGGGAAGCAAATCATTCAAACATCTTCCAGGTAGTAGATTATAAACTCACACATACAGATTACTCAGAATTAAGATCCCCTTATTGGGAGCGTGATTTAAGCTCACAGGTTATGAGTCAACTCATTATCATCGGAAGCAGGTTTTGTTAGCCATTTTTGGTTAGAGTCTTGTTGCACTTACAGTGCGTTTGGTTTGAGGGGAGGGAGTGGGAGAAAAGGAGGAGAGATAAATTTTTCATCTCATCTTTACTAAATTGCCCCTAAAAAATTTTCAATATTACTAAAACATATTTTCAACAAAAAGGAATATTCCTTTTATTAATGGTAATTTGGTCAATTCACTCCCTAAGGATTCTTCCCTCCCCCTTCCCCTCCCTCAAACCAAATAGGGCCTTAGGATCCATGATAATTTCAATTAATGGATGCACGTACGTGAAGCAAATCATTCAAACATATTTAAGACGCTACAATAGGAAAGTAGGAATATATCAACGCTCCCTCTCACTATCTCAAGCTCACATGGTCATTAGCTGGTGCCACTTTACAGAGTAAAAGAGGGTATATGCATAAATTATAACGTAAGACAAACTGGATCATCTCAATGTCACACAAAGATAGATCGTACTTATATCACTACTCAAACCTTAACTAAATATATATTGCTTCTCTTAAATTATATATGTGTGTGTGTATGATGAGCTGTACTATATATATCTTATGCCCCAAAACCAAAGGGGTACTTATTCTGTTTATTGGGATAGAAAAGTCCAAAATGTCTCTCTGTCTCTTGTCCCACCTTCTTACTCTCATCAAACATAGCAAAAAGATGAGTCTCAATTAATAGGTTCAGGCCTCATAGGAGTACCTATGGCAACATGAGGAATCGAATTCTGCAAGTAAGTCTTAGCATTCTCCACAGTCGCATGTTCCTCGCCGGCAGACGGCCACCCACTCTCCGACACGACAACCTTCACATCCCCAATCCTCGTACTTTTTAAAGCCGCATGCAACGAGTCCAACATGGCATCAAACAGATTTTGGTACCCTCTCGAACCATCCTGAACCAGCACGTTTGGTTCAGTGAACAAAGCATAGTTCAAAGGTATGTCACCAGGCTTGCTCTTAGTATAGGCGAAGTAAGGGTATATATTGGCCAACAAGGGCGTCTTTGCGAACACCAAGTAGCCTATGATAGGGCCAAGGTATGATACGACGTTGCGGAAGGTTCCTTGAGATGGAGGGTATGAGTTCCCTATTAGGGTCATGTCAATGGCGGTTGAGAGACCTGGATCTTCTCGTGAAGGCCTCTTGCACGTATGGCTTGGTATACGTTCTGGATCGCCGGAAGGACGTGCGGGGCGTTCTGCCAATTGGCTCCGTCGACGGGGTTGACCTCGTTGCCGACTGCGATGTATTTGATGTTGACGGAGGGATAGAATTTGGAAACGGTGTTTTGAACCCATTGATGGGCGTCGTCGGTGTTGGTGGCAAGACGGTGAAGGTCGGTGTTTGGGACTCCGAGCATTAGGTCGATGCCGGAGTTTTTGAGAGCTTCTAGAGCAGCTTGGTTAGGATCATAGAGTCTCATTCGCTTAATGTTGTTGGCTTTGTAAAGATCCACCACCTCACTTGCAGATGGAAGATCATTTCCCAGCATGCCATAGCAAACACCTATTTGGCCACCTGCTTTAATTTGCCACAAAAGAAATATTAATACTTCCGTACTTAATATATAAAATATATATATCTAATTTAATTAGATTAAAAAAAGTTAGTTAAATTATTTAATATGATAAATATTTTCTAAAACATTTTATCAATAAGCTTCCTTAATTCTTTTCTTTCATCCCTTCTTAGATTATTGTTGAGAGAAAATCAAAAAAAGTAAATTAGGAAAATATTGATAAATATAAAAACTATGATTTATATTTAAAATCAAGATTAACTCCTAAATATGTCTTTTATATTACAGAAGGTGGGCCAAACACAGACCATGATTTTTTTCCTGTTAGCTGATTAAAAGAAGAAGCAAAATATGAATTCTTCATGTGAGATGATTAATTACAAGCCATTGGAGGCATTACAACAATGAAGCATCTACGACCCTCTTGGGTGAAACCAATAATTAAACCCAAAACATTTGAGGATTAATGAGCTGAGGAACTATTCAAAATAACCAAGACTCTCCTAACATGGTGAGTTAAAGTGACTCATTGTGATTTTATCCAACCAATTTCACCTTCATATCTCTAACTCTAAATAGCTTTATGCAACTTAGCCTACTATACATGTATGCTACCTTGTCTGAGTGAGTTGCATATATTTATATGGTTACAAAGCAGAGAGCTGGGAGATGAGAATCACCTGTGATGCGAGTTATTTGCTGTGAAGAGAGCTAAAAGGAGAAGTAGAGAAGACATGGATGCACCTTTAATTGTTGCCGCAGCTGGTTGTGAACATACAAGGCATATACGTATGTTATGGTTAAAGGTGGATTATGAGTGTGTGTCTCTATATATATATTCACAGTGGCTGAGTTGTGTCTGATCTCCAATGAATGATAGAGCTCTTCCAACTGAGAACGTGTATGAATTTAATTCTTATAGATATAGGCCATTTTCATATTTACTATGAATATATACAAGATTTGCAAGTTCAAGAGCTGTCTTTGTAAGTGTTATATTGCAATTCAATGAAACGGATTCTGATCATCCATGTCTCGCTCTACTTTCATTGTCTCTTATATATCCTTTTCCTGGTTTAATTATTACCGAACATTCTTGATACGCCACCAAGACACCAGGTGAGTACTCATAATAATGATGAGTCTTTGTCTATTTTGTGTAGACAACTCTCACTCTCAGTGATCAATTATTTTGTTTTTCACTAAAGAATCATTTATTATCAAGCGACTACCCTTTTAATTTTTTTTTTTAAATATAGCTCAAGCTTTAAATAATTCTCTTAACTATATTATATGATTTTAGCGAAATGATAACTTGATGTTTAGAAGCTTTTTTTGGTGGTTTTAAAACTTAAGCGGTTGTCTACATATAATCCAAAATTCAGGATCTGATCTTATTTATAATTTAATGTTTATTTTTTATCTGTTTAATTATGAATATACGGTCAATAAAAAATTTATAATGTCTTATTATTTATAAATAGTAAACCAAATGCTCCAATTTATCTGTATAAATTTTGCAATAAGGTCCCTATCTGATAATTTTTTTTTTGGTATAAAAATTTTAGGAAAAGGGCCAAACTCACCCACAATCTAAGGACAGGGCGCTTGGAACCCAATCCACATGGGACACTGGCTAGAGAGTACACATGTCTCCACTTCTACCAGTGTTACCACTGCTTCCTAGACCCCTAGATGTCTCCCCCAATGCCTTGACCAACACAGGGATCGAACTCCTTTCTAAAGGTGAGGAAGACCGACCCCACGCCAGTTGAATTCAGAGGTTCCTATCTGGTAATTGCGATATACGGTAAGACACTCCGCGTGCTTGGTGGGGCCATTAATATTTGACGGACTTTGTTCCGAAAACGACAAAACGATTAGCATCAACGCCTTCTGTTGCACTCTGCCTGTGAGTTCAATGATGTCGTAAATAACATGAAGTCATCACTTATGGTGATTTGTTGCTTTTGATTCTCCAATACTGTGTTGCTGAATCGTCTTCTTTTTTTCTGTCCAAAAAAAAAAAAACACTCCTTTTTTGTCTTCTTAAAATCTTACTCGCTTATTAAGTTCTGGTCAAAATTCGTTAATCAAGTTTTTCAAGCTTAGATGAAGCATATCTTATAAGAAATACTCGAACTTACAAGATGATCAGTAGTTCAGTAAAAGCATTTGAACAAAAATAAATAAATAAATAAAATTCGGTGTTATCCAACAGCATATTTCGATTCCAATGCTTTTCCTTGTCACATTGATAAGCCATTGCAAAACTATTACAAACAAATTGCAGAATCTCGCTTCCTAAAGAGGCATATTGTGAAAACTTTAGCTTCATATTCAAGCTACATCACATGTAATGGAGGCTATAATTTTGGCCCTCTATATATTAAAGGGCCAAGCTCCCTTGTTAGACAGTGTGTGTGTGAAGCAAGGAAAACCAAGAGAAGTTGCATAAAACGTGTTACTCTAATGGCATGTTTGGTTCGAGGGTTAGCAGATTTCATAGATGGCGGTGATACTAACAAGAGCAAACATGCTGAAGAAGCTCAATCTCACTCCATTCCAAAAATACTGAATAGCAGTTCGCCACCATCTCCACCTGCTTTCCTCAACGGTGATAATCAGAAGCTTATCGGTCTTAGCAACAACACCAACATCAACCTCCATGGCGATGGTAATGGAGTTCTCAAGGCTCCTAGCCTCATTAACTGATCCTACCACTTACTACTCTGGGTGCATGAGCACAAAGCAACTAATATTATAAATAAAGCCCATGTACTAGAAAATCTCTACTGCGTTTCTCATAATTTATCTCATCAGATGCTTCTGTGTAACCAAGTTAATGATATTCTCTATTAGCTAAACTGATCTTTCAGTTCTTTGTATCTTATTTAGTGCTATCTTATTTTTGTTTTTAAACTTCCCTCCTCTGGTTCCGGAAACTTGGGAGTTTGAGAGGGGATAAGAACGATAGGCAGAAAAAAATTTTAGTGCTGAATGCCACCTTCAGTTTCATACATCATTAATATGATTGTTGTCTATTTTGATTGGGTAAGCATTCAAGATAAAATTAATCACATAGAGAAAGTTTTCAATGTGTTGGTAAAGCATCATGTGGCTGAAAAATTTCCTCTGGGAAGTGCAGTTAAAAGACCCCAATACTAGAGTGTAAATATCCTCTCATCAACCATGTCTTACATAATAACAAACAAGAGTGATATGTTAGATCTCCAACCTTGATTTGAGCGAGGAACATTTTCAATCTCTCCACCGGTAGCCACAGTTTGGGTTGCAGCAAACAAAAAACAGTGTCATACCTTCTTCCCCTCTGGCCGTTGCCTGCATGAATTCAAAAACTTGTTAACACCCAAGTTCTTTCAAATATGTGTTTTGAATCAGAATCAAGTAAAGCATTGCACTTCTCCAACTTCTGTTTAACTCAACAAGCTTATTGGCTTTGGTGGTAGTGGAACAAATTAGACTCAAAGCCATAAAAAAAAGATGGCCAAACCAGTGTTCTTAAAGCATGTTGCGTTCTAAATCAAGTGCATGAATCACCCTAAAGCATACATCATCTGTTTTATCTGTATCAAGTAAATAGACATTGTAACAGCGTCCCCAAGATTTTGAAATATACAATATTCTGTAACGTCATTTGATCATCAAACTCAACTACGAACGATATTATTTATGTTCATATCTATTATAATAGATTTTAAATAATAAGCGGGTGAGCGCCCTTATTTTTAATTTCTAATAAGAACACTTAATATTTGCTGAATTGACTACAATCCAACAACTAATAAATTGTAAACCAGTGCTTTTGTCAGTTCAACAACTGAACAGTCATGACTCATGACACTGCATCATCCCATGTTTGAATTTTGATACGGACTCACAAAATTGAATTCTTACACGTTATTGCATTGTCGGGAAAATTTTAGCATATTCTGTATCTTCAGGCTTGACTTTGAGTTTTGGTTATTTTTTTCACTGAGTACCCCTGAGCAATGTTGTATTTCCACAACAAAAGAAGACATACATATCTGTTCTCCCTCCACTCCACAATCTAGTTTTCCTAAACTTGGAGGTTAGGATTAACATTCAGTGCTAATATTAAGGAAGTTATCATTTCATGTTGTTCCAAGAATAGACTCATGATTGTCCACAAATTGTTATCATTCCCCTCCCTTCCCATCCTAGTAAACAACTGCCCACAGGTAGAAGAGAGACTTAACCTGGAAAAAAACAGCTTCTCCATGGTTGCACTGAGTACAACGAACAGACTTTGTGCGAGGAAGAGTAGGATCTGCAGCTACATCTTGCAACACTTGAGTACGCTCCCCAACAGCATGATGTATCTCGTTTCTATAGACACAGTTATTATCAGCAGCCTCCTGGACAATGACGAGTTAATGATCAATAGGTATGTGGCTGAACATACTCATGATGAAAATGGATGCAATTCCCCCATAAAAAAGGCATAGGCAATTAATTTTAATAACAAAGCATAGCAGTGTAAACCAAAATTCATAATCAAAGTGCAAAAAAATGAAAACAGAAACGTTGGCAGTAAAACCAACATGGATTCGGCAAAGTGCTATAACAACAACAATAAAGCCTCCTACTAAGTGGGGTTGGCTACATTGATTGCACGACGTCATTGTGTGCTCTGTTAAAAACCAAATCTTTAAATAGATTATTGACCCAAAAATCTCGCTCTATAACCTCATTGAGTGTTTACTTCAGTCTTCCTCAACCTTTTTTTAGAAGACTCCATACTACTTGATCAACGCTCCTTACCACTGCATTCAATGGCCTCCTTTGAAAAGTGCTATAATCAAAACGTATTCTAAACAAAATAAATAAGTTCCAACAAGGACTAAACCCCATTTTCTGAGCTTTATTTAAAGCAAGTATAGTTGATTGAAAGACAAATTCATAAGA
Organism: Acacia confusa; assembly: GCA_037074495.1. Lineage (NCBI taxonomy): Eukaryota > Viridiplantae > Streptophyta > Magnoliopsida > Fabales > Fabaceae > Acacia > Acacia confusa. The sequence goes on from CM073505.1 coordinate 7,643,724, forward strand.
TAAATCCAACAATTTTGAATACAATCACCACCTATTTCTATTTTTAACAATTGTGAAGCATAAGGTCTAAAATATTGACAATCATGTCCTTTAACTTCATTATAGGAAATAAATGAGCCAATTACATCAATAATTTGATGCCTTCTTTGGCAAGACTTTTTCATTTTGTGCATTACTCTGCTGACAGCTGCAGTACAAAAAATGTGGGGAGGGGGGCATACTGCTGGGATCACTAGAACACCAACGATAAATGCTTCATGCTTCACAAGAGCACACCAATAGGCACAAAAAGTGAGCATCATACTGCAGATGCCAAAAGATGTTTCTGCCACAAATCACTGTGCTTTAAATCATAGGCATATGTCTTGCTACCTTGGATTCATTGGCTCCAAGATTTTAGGCATTTAAACATTCTGGAAACAGAGAAGAAACACATATGCTAACTAATCACACTAAGTATACACTATACAGCATGCCAAGAAGGTTGAGTTTTTCAATCTCCGGCTTAAGATCTTACAAACTACAAAGTAAGAACAATTTAGAAATCTCAACCATCTTGAATCATAAGTTGGGTTCAGCCCTTGAATCAACATGCATCAAAATTATAAAACCCCAAATACTAGGAATACATGCTAGAAGAAAGTCTTATGCAAGTTACTTCCACATAATTAAGTGAGCATGATGTTAATGAAAGTATTCTAATTTACAAACAGCAATTGGGTTGAATGGTAAGAGACTTAGTACAATTTAAGCAAAATCTTGAATTTGAGCTTTGTGGATGGGAAAAAAATCCACGTTGGAAAAGCTTTTCCCTTGTTGAGGCTCAAACGAACTCAAATCTAGATCAATTGGTAGTATTGGATGGGATGATTAATCACCAAAAAAAAAAAATAATATAATATATATATATATATATATATATATATATATATATATATATATATAAACTTGATGCATTTTAGAAACATTTAATCGGTAGAATTGTCAATCGAAATTTATAATAAAGCTACCCAAAAGCAAAAATACATCAAAACGAGAAAGAAATCAGAGCAGAAACACATACGTTCTTTCACAAACGAGGCATTCTGCTAAAAGAGAAAGATGTCATCTAAACCTAAAAACCGTTGGATAGGTACTTAGCAACAAGGCGTAAACAAGAAGGAAGGTTAAAGGGGAAAAGGGAGGAAATTAAGCGGAAATAAACTAAACTAAACAAGAACCTGGTGGTCGCAGTTACGGCAAGCATAGAGAAGAATCTTCTGATCCTTGTCCTCTTTAGGATACAGAATGTTGTTGCTGAAATCAGAAGAAGAAGAAAATGGAGTGAAAATTAAAGCCCAGTTCAATATCGTAAAAGCATCTTAATGAAGGTAAGGAAAACAGGTAGTAACCATTCGCGGCAGAACTTCATAGTACTCATCTTGGAAGGGCCACGAAGAAGGGAGACGAAGGAGATTGGAAGGAGCAGAAGCAAAAAATGAAACTTGCAGAGAAGAGCTCAGGGTTTTCGATTCTCGCGGGTATAGGCAGCCCTGGAGTCTTTTGGCGGGCATCTATGCCAAGATTTTTTATTTTTTTTACCAGGCTATGCCAAGATCATTCTAGAATTTTTTACACCCTCAGTGACTTAGAGTGATTGAAAATTTTTATCATTTAAATTTTAAAATGTTAAATTAGTGATTTTTTAATAATATAAGTATTCTTATTTCTCTCATTACTATTTTTGTATGATTTTGAGGAATTACAATGGGACTTTCTTTTCTTTCTTTCTTTTTTTTGTTACTAGGACCTAAATCAAATTTCCCAAATTTTTTTATTAGCCAATAAAATTTTATTGAATAAGAATAATAATTAAATAACTAAATAAATGTAGTTAACATGCTTATGAGCACTTCTCATTTAAATTGAGGGGAAATTTACCTATATAAGAACATTTTTAAAAAAAAATTACCGGAATACATCACTGTTTAAAATATTTACCTAAGTAAGGCAGTTGGTGGTATCATTTGACACGATGTCACTGTGTCAATGGCATCAACGGCACTGACGCCACTAAGTGGTGTAGTGGTGTCAGTGCGCTTAACGCCACCAAGTGGCGTCAGTGCTAAGTGGCGCCAGGTCAATAATGGCAGGGCGTCAGTCTGACACCCTACCATTATTGACCTAGCGCCACTTAGTGACGCCCTGCCATTATTATTAAAAAAAATGAAAAAAAGAAATGGGGATATATATTTAGGGCGAACGGAGGATCATCCATATCAGTTTACATTGGAAACCATCAAGCTTATATTTTATATTTAGTTTATAAAATGAGACCAAATAGGTACCTGTAGGCTACTAGCTAGTTTCACTGATGAACACTATTAATTAGGAAGGAATAAGTGGTACAACATGTCTTGCACAGTAAAAACCCTCACTTAGTGGCGTCAGTGTTGTTGACGTCGCTGACACAGTAAATATTTTGAACATTATTGCATTCCGGTAATTTTTTTAAAAATATGTTCTTATATAGGTAAATTTCCCTTAAATTGAGTTCTTGAAGGACATCTTGGTCCAGTAGTACTCCCAACTATTCTCATGAGAAAGTTGAGTTGAACATTGCAGAGTGACAAAAAATAGTGAAGGGGCGTGTGGAGTCCCCTCCCATGTGAAGGAGGGTTAAAAATTGTTGGCCTATCTGGTACAAGGAATAAGTGGGAAGGAAAGAGAAAATAAATAAATTCTTCTGTTTGATACAATTTTATATCCAATCTTTTCAGGAATTCAAGTTTACGGGCTCACATTGAGCCCACTAATCTTCTATTAGAGGTGACAGATACAATCTGGGAGTGGATCCTCTACCCATCCTCTTTCTCCCCATCCCTCCTTATCCCTTATAAATACCTCAAATGTTAAAAAAAGAAAAAGAAAAAAAGGTCTCAACATTTGGAGAAGGAGGGATTTATGAGGGATAAGGAGGGATGGAGAGAAAGTGGATGGGTAGAGGATCCACTCCCATAAGATCCAACTAAAATTGGTGGAAACATAAGTTCTCTAGTAGATAGTAACGACTTCAGATATATTTAACCCTTATAAAATATTTATTTTCTATAAGGCAAAAAAATATGATTAAATTCAAACTTGATAAAAAAATATTTTAGACAAATTTATTATTATTTTTTCTTTTTGCAAAATAAATGCTTCATCATGAAATTTGAATTTAACCCATAAATTCTTTTTTTTTTTTTGTGAAGTAAATGCTTTGTCATAAAATTAGAATTTGATCCAGAAATTGGAATTTAATGTAAGCAAATTCATATAAAATTAGAATTATGAAAAAAAAAAATTTTCCTTTTTCCTTTTTAATTAAGTACTTTTGAAAGTTAAATAGGTATTTTTTGATTCTTCACCAAGTGTCGCCATTTTATTTTCTATCTATCAAATAATTAATCTTCCCTCATCCTACAAAATCTTCTCTTCCCTCTCTTTTCATCTAAATTCTTTTCCCTTCTCAAATTTTCTTCATACCAAGCAGGCCCTTAGGTGGCAATAATGTCCTCTCTTTGCACTTATTGAGTATATTGTTGCCTGCAATGCTGGATGACCGAGAATTGATTTAGATGCGATTGATTATTATTTCTGGTTAAAAAATTGTTAGTAAGAAATCAAAAGAATGTTTTAGAGATTTGGGAGAATTAGAGGCAAGACTTAGAAAGAAAAAGGGTTAGGGGGCAATTTTACTATAAAATTTTGTATCAAGAAGCAATTTGATATTGGAAGTATAAAAAATGAAGTAGTTTTGTCTTAGCCATTATCCCAATTAATTTTTATTGTTAGTTGATTGTTATCCCAACTCACATATTTGATCAATTTATGATTAAAATTAACCGTAATAATAGCTAGAGCAAAATTGCTCCATTTTTTATATTTACAAGAAAAAATTGCATCCCAATAAACTTTCAGAGTAAAATTACCCTTCGGTGAAAAATTCTTAAGAAAAAATACCCCTTGACCCAAAAAAAATAACATTTATTAATAGAAACCTTTAAAAAATTGTAATTATTTAGAAGGATTAAATAAATTTAAAAATATTAAATTACTCCCTGCTTACTAAATCCCTACATTCCCTATTGCCCACCTAACCCGATCATGAAGAACCCAAACTTCACTAAACATTTTTGTAGTATAACTTATTTATCCTAGGTAGAAACCAAAAGGAATACACAGTATAAGGAAAGTCACTAAAGAGAGTGAATGCACTTATGTTATTTCATTATGTTATTAATATAATACATATTTACTTAATTTGATTATATTAAAAAAGTTGGTTAGTATAATATGTTTTTTCAAGATAATGATGACTATAGAAATATACAGAAATAATGACAAATATGGGTAAACTTAGAAAATTATGACAAATATGAAAATATATCTTATATTTAAGATGAAGATCAACTTCCCAAATATATTTTATATAAAAGAGTCGGATTGTTATTTAGATATATATTATTTCCCTTTAGCCCTTTTTTTTTTGTTCAAAGGATACACACACACACACACAACAAACTGATACAATACTTGAAAACAAATACAAATAAAGCCAAATTAAATACAACAAAATAAACTAAATATAAAAATAGTTAAGTGTATATTAAAGATTTACAAAACCTAGTACCACAAAAAAATAAACAAAAAACAGATAAATCTCACCTCTGCAAATCAAATCTGGAGAAGGAGAGGAAAAGATTCGCTACAAAGACGAGAGAAGGCCACAACTGACAGAACTCAAAGTGAGAAGACCGCGGATGAAAGATCTAGACTCCAAACTATAACTCTAGCTTGTTTGTGACACGAAAATGAGGCTCGCTGGCGACTTATGATGAAAACACAAGTCGCTGGAGAAGTGTTAAAGATGGGAGTGCGAGATGCAAAGAGAACTCCGTCCTCTGTAATATTGCACCTTATTTCCCTTTAGCACTTTACACACTATAGCTAAAGAAAATTGGCTCACTTGTTAGGTTTCTCTAGTCATATCGTCAAACCTCTCCAAAAAATTCCAGATTATGCAAAAGATTGAACTCTTTGTTTGTAACTTTTAAAGTGTTTTATAAGCACTTTTCTATAAATTGAGACAAAACTTATTTTACATACTTACCTTACTTACCTGTAAATCATAAAAACACAAATTCTAAAAAGATGAAACAAACATGCGCTAATCTATGAAAGGAAAATGGGCTTGAAATTCACTGCTGCTTATTTCCTCATTTCATAAAACTTGGCCTGTTCTGCTGAATCGACAAAGGAATTGGAGCATCATCAAAGTAATCTGACCATGTCACTTTCAACTAGCACGTTTGGTTTTTAACAATGAAAACCATTAAAACCATGACCCAGATGAAAACGGGTATTGCATTATCGAGGACTTAATTGAGTCTAGTCGAACACATAGAAAAGATAGAAACGGGATAATAATTCAAAGTGTCTCAATATTCAAAGCAGAGTATTCTGATACAAAACCAAGGATCAGATCAGAACTATTAAATCAAAAGCAAGTCATAACAGGACAGTTCGCGAATGTGTTAGACGCATAAACCCAAGGGCAATCATACACCGGGATACTAATAATAATAATACACATTAATATAATTGTGATGCCCCAAAAGGACACCTTGAATGAATCCTTCGTTGTTGATGCCATTGATGTTTGGATCTCCACTGCTTCCAAACACGCCTGTCACTGCCGGTATTTAAATTGCGTGGTGGTGGTTGGGCGTTGTTACTGGCGGTGGTGATGATTCTTCTGAGATGTTCTCAACTTCATTGAATTTCGATGTGGTGTGGCTCTTGGATTTCTTACCAAAGAGATTGGAAACCGCTTTATTGAATCTTGATGCGGTGTGCCTCTTGTACTTAAATATGTTTACGGGAGCAACCACCGTTATTTACAAAGACGCCGGCGGTCCCACATAGCTCCTCCTCCTCGTTGGTGGTCCCAGATAGATGGCCGTCGTCTTTATCAATCTCCATAGCAGCAACTTGCCTGGTCTTACCCTGCTAACTCTTATGGACTCTGTTTCTGGATATTCTGTAAGTGTTTAGGACCTCTTAGAAATGTCAATACATGTAACTAACCATTTATTTGCCAGCGTGAACTCAAAGCTGAATAATTATCTTTGGGATTCTTTAATTGAGAGTTTTTGCTCACTGTGCTTGGGAACGATTGGCTTAGTCTTGCACATTCAGTTATAAGATAAGATAAAACTATTTTGATGGTTAAGGTATATTATAATCTTATAGTTTTTAATGTAAGACATATTTATCTAATTTGATTAGATTAAAAAAAAATTAACAAATCAGTTAATTAATTTGATATGTATTTTCTAAAATACTTTATTAACATTCATTTATTCTTTCATTCTCTGCCTTATTTGATTATTACAGAGAGAACACCGGTAAATAAGAAAAAACTAACTAATATAAAACTATGCCTCGAATGTGACTGAGGAGTACTGGCTGGCATAGTGGTATAGGATCTACAAAGCATAAATGCAGCTGTTTGAACACATCAATCATCGTCGACACCACAAGTCATCTTCTGAACCTCGTTGAGTTAATACCAGGTGAATGACGGACCTTAATGGTTATAATGGACCCTAATTTTTTTCTTAATCGAAAAGTTAATATAATGTAAAATTCAATTTAGGCCCCAGTATTTTAATTAGTTAATGAGTATACATTTCATCCTAAATATTTATCATTCGCCACTGACCAGATGCAAGAGGTCATCTTCTGAACTAGTTGAGTTGAGACCAGATGCAAGAGGTTGAATATGTGAAAGAAGAATGAGCTTGAATTCTGTGTTTATTTCCTCTGTTCACAGAAGCTGATATGAAGCCAAGGATCAGAACTTTATTGAACCAAAAACCAGATCAGGCAAATCATAACACAAGGAAGATTCAAGAGGATCTAATGTTATTCGCATAAACCCAAGTGCAATACTAACATACAGGGATACAACAGCCTAACAATGGAGGTAGACAGTAATAGAATTGTTATGCCCCTGAAGGACACTTCCATTAAGAACACCTTGAATGAATCCTTCATTGGTGATGCCATTGATGTCTTGCTTCCCAGTGTTCGCAAACACGCCTGTAACTGCCGACCTGAGATCAGGAGTTGCCGGATTCGTATGGTGGTGGTGCCGGTAGGCCATTGTTGCTGGTGGTGATGATGCTTCTGAGATGCCCTTAGCTTTATTGAATCTTGATGTGGTGGGGTTTTTAGACTTTGATTTGTTATCGAAGAGATTGAAATCCTCGTCGTCGTCATCGTTGATCCCAAATAGATCGTCGCCATCGTCGTCAACCTCCAGAGCAGCAACTTGTCTGGTCTTACCCTGCAGCCAACTCATATGGACTCTGTTTCTGGCTCCTGTTGCTGCCTAGAACCACTATGAAACATGGAGCTATCTATCTATTTATCTTCTAGCGTGTACTCGAAGCTGATTTACTATCTGTGGGATTCTTTATTTATTTGAGAATTTTGTTTTTCCTCACATGCTTGGGTATCAAACAAGTTGAACACCTTGCAGAGTTAAGAAATATGAAATAATGGTGATATACAAATAGTTGAGTCTTGCACACGGTTTTGGTTATAAGATAAGATCGAACTGGTATAAAAAGAATTCTGATTCGGCACCGAAAGGTTACAAGTACCGAACAAATATCAGCCACAGAACTAAAAGCCAAAAGCCTAAAACCAATAAGTGATCTCACTTCATCTCTCGCCTTTTCTCAAGTTTTAACTTTTGGAGTTATATAAAAGAAAGAACATTCAATAAAGCCCCTGATAAGAAAGTCATTAATGGTGATTACAAAATTCAAAAGCAAACGTTACAACTTCATCTAAAACATGAACAACATATATATAAGAGGAGTGGGAGATTTTTTTTTTTCCTTTTTTGGGGTGGGGTACTGGTAAGAGGGAATCCCAGTTAGAAGATCCAAGAGAGGAGATTGGCAGCGGTGGTAACGGCGGCTCCGGTGATTGCACTTTGCACGATCTTCTCATGGGAGGAGTTTTCCGATGTAAGGGCAAGTGTGGCCCCTGTGAGTGCTCCTGCTACTGCACTGTTTTTCTGCCCCAAACATCATTAAGTAATTAATCAGGTTTGATTCTTTTAGTGAAACCTAAGATCGATGATGCTTTATAATAAAAGAAAGGAGGCAAATGGATGTTTGAGAAGATTTACCCAATCATGAACTCCACGAGCCTCCTTTAGGCCATATGTGAGACCTGAATATAATCCCGCAGCCAACCCTGCACTCAGATTCATATCTTATGTCAAGTATAGATTTTTCAACATGGAGAAATGCTAATAGACAATAATTAAGTTTGACATCATTGCCATTGATCATATATACAAGATTCATTAAATAGATTATGATATAAAAGTACACGAGATAAAATTACCCCATTGAAAGGACTCCATTCCGCTATTTTTCACCTGAGCAGGAGAAAAAAAAAACAGTAGAAAAAGAACCAAGTATGAAAAGTATGAGCAGAGTATGAGTATAATAAGGTTGCTTATAAACAAACTCACCATGGCCTCAAGAGATTTGCTGTTGGTCTCTCCTGATGGGTACATGCATGAAATATTTAAGCAACAAATAATTATTGCAAAATCATAATGATAACAGGGCCTCAAATATTAAAGCAAAGTAAATAATTAAGAAAAGAAACACACACACTCGTATATACCTCCGAGACCGGTAAAACGAGCTTTTCTGGAATCAGAAGCATCAGGGACGATGTTGCCACCATTATCAAGGCCAGAACCTAGAAATCATGTTCAGGAATGAATAGGAGGGAGAGAAAAACGGTGAGTTAACGATGAGAAAGAACTTGAAGAAGAGAGAAACAGAGAAAGCAATGAACCTACCTTCAACAGAGGAGAAATAAGCCTCACGGGACACAGCTTGGATAGCTCCGATCTTCGAGCAACAAAGAGAGTTTATCATGACATGCATGCAAATATGAAAAGCAAGTAATAAAGAGAACAGAGATGGAGAAAGAAAAGTACAGCGGCAGCTTTGAGGAAGCTGTTGGAGACGCGATTGAGAAGAGGGTGACCAAAGTCGAAGAGGGGAACTTCATTATCAAAGCTACGAAGTTCTTGCATCAGAGTTCTTGAATCCAACTTAGTACCGTTACCCATCTTACTCGATCTGATCGATACTCACTACACACTCTTGTTCTTTTGTTATATTGCTCTCAAGCTTATACCATACACACACAAACTTTTGATATGCACGAACAATGGAAGAAGATCGGGCCTTACGTGTTACCCTCACTCGTACGTGGCTGTTTCTGCTGTCGCCAACCCATTTTGCAGTTTCCTTCCTTTTGTGTGGTGCCACACGGAACTCATGCATTTTACTACGCCGGCCCTGCTTAACATAAGACATACTCCCCTGTGCTTAATAGAAAATATATTTAGGAGTAGATCTTGATTTTAAATGAAAAGTTTTTCATATGTCATTTTTTTCCTTAATTATTCTGTAGATAATAATCAAGGAAGAAAGAGAATCGGGAAATTGAAGAAGATGACCATGACATTTTAGAAAATATATATCACATAAACTAACTTCCTTAATTTAATCAAATTAAGTAAATATATCTTATATTAATGACTAGAAGGAGTATTTACCTAATTTAAAGAAGTTAGTTTATGTGACATATATTTTTTAAAACACCCTAAATATCTTCTTTAATTCTCTTAATCCCTATTTTTCTTTGATATTGTTGAAAGACTATCAATAAAGATAAATTAGAAAAATATCAATTAATGTAAACTATATTTTATATTTAAGACCAAAATCGACTCCCTAGAATACTATTCTATGCTTCACCTGTTTTCACCCTGCTAATATCCTCTGTCTGCTTTCAATCGCCTTCTTGTTTTTTTTTTTTTTTAAAAAATAACTTTCTATGCTTCGATCAGAACAACCGTTTCTTCCCGACTGAAAGTGGGGAAAGCTTTGACTCTAGTTGCCGCGGTTTTATTTTGTTTTCGTTTGTGTCTCGGTATGGAAGCCATTTCCTTGCAGCTTAGCTGATTTAGGCCGTCCAGATTATATTTGGACTGTCTAGATTTACTTTTTTTTATTTTTTATTATTTTTAAATAAAAAATTATTGTTTAAGAAACATTAGTTAAAAGATTATCTTTATTTTAAATTCTCTACTATATTAAAATAATTTTTTTTAAAAAAATAAAAAATAAATAAATCTAGACCGTAGATCAGCTAGGCTCTCCGGCAAGGAAACGGTTTCCATCTCGGTATATATACTTCTATAGGACCAGCACTTCGTTTTATATTTATAATAAAATTGTCCTTTCTTTGACTGTAAATGGGTTGAATTTAGCGGAAAGAGTTAATCTTTCACATTAATTCTCAATAATATCTCCTATAAAAAAAAATGATCACATTTATAGTGTGATTTGGATGGATAGGAAATTCTAGGGAGGAAAAAAAGTACGGAAGAGAATGTGGGGGGGATTGACTTTCTCTTGTTTGGCTGAGAAAATTATTAAGGAGAGGAGAAAAGTGAAGAGATAAAATTAGTGTGGGATCCATACAATTACACCCCAAAATTTTCTCCCCAAATTTGGAGAGATTTGGGGAGAGACCCACCATTTCCAATCATGACGCATTCATCTCCTTTATATTTTGTTTATTAACGGGTAAGAATATTTTGAAAGTTTTTGCCAATGAACATTATGTATCTTAAAGATTTTGAGGGAGCAATATTATCTTGAAAGTTTAAAAAATGAGGCAATATTACCCCTCAAACCCTAGCATCAACTTTTGTTGACTAAGTATACATAAGTGGCTTTTCTAAGTGGCGTCCAACTCACATTTTTTCTACCACATCAGTTTATTAAGAAAATGAAAATCAAAAAAACAATTTTTTACTTTCTCTCTTCAACCTTTGTCTTCTGGATTGTGGACTTCGATGCTCCATCCTTTGTTCGAATCCTCCACACTCTTCACCACCTTTTCCCAATCAATCACTTTCGCCTTTGTTGGCAAACCATTCATCTTAAGGGTGTGTTTAGTTTAAGGGGAGGAGAGGGGAGACTAAATTTAGAGGCCATTAATATGGCCTCTAAATTTAGTCTCCCCTCCCTCCCCTCTTCTCAAATCAAAAGCACCATAAGTGTTATTGGAGGGGATGGATATTTGAGGTTTGTAAGAATAAGAGATGAACAAAGCAAAGCACAAGGTCTTCAATGTGTGGGTAGCACTTTTCTTTAGGTTTGATTCGCTTTCATCTATACCTATCTTATAAGGTGCAATTTAGATTGATGGGTGAATTTTCTACAGGATATAACGAAGACACTTGAGTATAGATTACACTTCCAATACTCAAATAAAACAACAATGGCTTTTATAAAGTGATAATTTGACTTCATATATCTTTGTATGCACTTAAAGACAAAGGCAATAAGTTTGATCTTTTATTGTTATGTGATTTCTGATATTGTATCATATCTCACAAATGAAGCGATGGTGTACAATATATATAGACTATAGAGTGATGTATTAAAGTAGTGTCTTTTGAAGTAACACCTCTTCGATTAAAAATTACAATCATACGTTAGATTCATGAACCCGCGCAAACCAACATAAATTAAAGAACTAATGGTTACTTAAAATAACTCTTCCATAAAGAGTTATATCTTTATAATATATAGAGTTTCCTTAAAAACCAACACAGTATTCCACCAAGCAGTAATTATCACATATTTTTATAAATGTCTTTAAAAACAAAAAGAACATGACCTTAGTGACCTTTAATGTTTTAACTCTTTACATAGTCCTTAACATAAATTCCTTAATTTATTAGAACATAACTTTTCAACAATCACGTCTCTTCTTTTTAAAATATTCCAACAAGAGTGGTACATCATCACTGTTAACAAGGCAAATTTTTCAAAAAAAACCAAAAAAAAAAAAATTGTCAAATTGAATCACTGTGCAAACATATTGTCAAAGTACCCCAATTTGTGGCGCCACGTGTGGTGCCACATCACGTGACGCCACTGTACAGGTGGCGCTGCCACATGGGACGCCACTTAGGTGGCGTCCAAGGTGGCAGCGCCACCTATTTTAAAAATAAAAAAATAAAGAACGTTTGTTTTTAATAGCTACCGCAGGAAACTTTGCTGCCTTGCGGTATCTTTTCTCCCCCTGTTAGATTTTTTTTTAAATTAGGTGGTGTCCCATGTGGCAGCACCACCTATTTTAAAAATAAAAAAATAAAGAACGTTTGTTTTTAATAGCTACCGCAAGCAACTTTGCTGCCTTGCGGTATCTTTTCTCACCCTGTTAGATTTTTTTTAAAATTTTTTAAAATATTATTTTATAATATATAATATATATTATAAATAATATGATAATTATATATTAATATATATTTTTAATAATTATCATATTAATAATTATTACATTATTAATAACCATGTATTAAATTATTTTCCAACTACCTGAAAGAAATAATCAAGGTTCCCGTGAAAGAACCAAAAAAATTCCTGTGCCGTCATATCGTCGTTTGCTGAATACAACTTTTCAACAAAAGCACTTTGTCGTGTTAATAATATAATAATTATTAATATATAATTATTATATTATTTATAATATATATTATATATTAATATATATTTTTAATAATTATCATATTATTAATAATATAATAATTATATATTAATATTTATATTATATATATTATCCCTCTCCGGTTCCTAATAGAGTCGTGCAGGCCCTAAACCTAAATCTGGACAACAAAAGCGGCCACCCTCAACGTCAAGAACCACCCTGCTTTAATGTGGTGCCTAATTATATTATATATTATATACATATTACATACAGTACCCAAGGAAGAAGCAACCCAGATTGAAGACAATGATGACGTACCACGAGCTAGCTAACCAGCATCTGATTTGAGAAAAAAAAAAACGTAAAAACAACAGGATTATTAAGGAAGATGATGTTGCAGGCAGCAATGAAAAGCACGAGAGTATGATTATTCTTGGCGGTTCGATTATTATATTATTATATTGTATTGTATTATATTATATTATATTATATATAATATATTTGCTTTCGTTCAAAAAACTCACCGTCCGTCCGATATTTTCTTCCGATGTGGTCAAGTTGGTTATTGGAGCCGCAATTGCCCTCTCAACAACAAATCTAGCTCGCATCTCGCTCAAAATTCAAGTATCCCTAAAATTTGTTGCTACTGCGGTCATGGGTATTGTGAGGTTCGAATGATCAAGAATAATCTTATATTAATCATATTAATAATTATTATATAAAATATAAAATAATAATATTATTAACCAAGAATAATAATATTGTGAGCTAGATATTATTAATATAAAATAATATTAATATATAATTATTATATTAATCATATTATATGTTATTAATAATATATATATTATATAAAAAAATATTAATATATAATTATTATATTATTTATAATATATATTATACATTATATTATATTATATAAAAAAAAATTTTAAAAAAAATCTGACTGGGGCATCAGAAAGTTTTTTTTTAATTTATTTTTTAAAATAGGTGGCGTTGCCACCTTGGACGCCACCTAGGTGGCGTCCCACGTGGCAGAGCCACCTGTATAGTGGCGCCACATGACGTGGCGCCATCTGACTTGACGTCACAAATTGAGTTACTTTGACAATATGTTTGCACAATGGTCTTGACCAATTTTTTTTTTTTTTTGGTTTATTTTGGTAAATTTGCCCTGTTAACAAACGAGGTTGTGAGGTTCGGATTTATCTCAGGAAACTTGTTATATGGAACACAACCCACCGCCCCTACTTTCTTCCTCTATTTAAACCTTCATACTCTTATGTTTCTTTTGACGATCCTCTATTAGAGCAAAAGACATTTCATAAATTGTACATATAGGGATAACTTTACAGCAGTCGTGATGCTATTCTTATTTGTGCAAGACAAAATCCTGTTAATTGTAGATGGGTTTTTAAAACCAAGTTTAAAGTTGATGGTTATATCTTAAAACACAAAGCACAACTTATTGCTAAAGAATTTTAGGTTTCAGGAATTGATTATGGAGAAACTTTCAATTCAGTTATTAAACCAACAACAATCAAACTTTTGCTTACAATTGGGAGATATGGCAACTTGACGTTAATAATGTCTTCCTCGATTGATAGTTACAGGAACTGTTTTTATGCACCAAGCTGAATGCTTTATAGATCCTACTCGACCTACGCATGTCTGCGAATTAGTCAAGGCTATTTATGGGCTGAAGTAAGCACGGAGAGCATGTTTTGATAGACAAAGGATAACACTCATTCATTCTGTGGGGTTTTCAAAATGCCAAGAGTGATATCTCCCTTTTTTATCTCAGGACTCATAATCTAACTGTTTATTTTCATCTATGTGGACGACGTCTTGGTCACGGGTAACAATTCTCGATATGTTAAGAGGTTTATACAGAAGTTGAATTCTCTCTTTTCTTTGAAAGATCTCGGTCCATCGTACTATTTTCTTGGGTTTGAAATTTATCGAGACTTAACTGGAATTTTCCTTGATCAAGGAAAATATACCTTGGATCTATTAAAGAAATTTGACATGCTTGACTGTGCACCGGCGACAACTTTTATGGTTACTAGACTACACTTTTATGCTACAGAAGGCAAACCACTGTCAAATCCTTCTCTTTATAGAAGTGCAATTAGGTTGGTTCAATATCTTACATCAACACGTCCAGACATCGGGTTTGCAGTCAACCAACTCACTCAATTCTTGGCTTAACCAACTGACATTCACTATCAAGGTGTAAAAAGAATTTTACGGTCCTAAAGGGGACTTATTATTTTGGATGGCACTTGAAGCCTTTTACTTCTCTTCATCTCACAGCCCCTTATAGATGCTGATTAGGCCACTGATATTGATGACCGAAAGTCTATGGCTCGTTGCCTGGTTATTTTGTGTATCTCGGTGGCACGCTGGTTTCTTGGTCATACTGTAAACAAAAGGTTGTTTCAAGAAGTAGCTTAGAGTCAGAGTAGATCACTTGGCTCGCTGACGGTGCTGCAGAAATTAAATGGCTTCAATCCTTGATGTATGAACTTGGTCTTTGGTTGCGACAGCCTTTTTTACAATCTGGTGTGACAACTTGAGTGCAAGATGCAAACCCAGTGCAACATGTAAGAAGCAAACACATCGAGATCGATCTTCATTTCATTCCTGACCTTGTGTTATCTGGTGCTCTTGAAGTTCGTTATGTTCCTTCTACCTCTAAAATTGCCGACTGTCTCACAAAAGCCTTGACCCAACCTCAGTTTATTAATCACAGAAACAAACTCGGCTTGGTAGCAACCCCTTCTCGTTTGAGGAGGAGTATTAGAGCAAAAGATATTCAGTACGCCAGAGGAACATTAACCTATTGGCCACTTTTTCATCAATACCATATTACGCACCATAATGAGTCTTCCAATTATTATATTCACCTAAAGTTACGTACAGACTCATTTTATTCACAAAGAAACAGAATAGCATAACCGGAAGGGGGAAAAAAAACAGAACTGTAAAAAGAATGCTTACAAGATAGTAACAGAATTTGACTGGGAGATGCAAAGTAATGTTCAGTAAAGAAAGAAAGATTCCCACAAACATGCACTCCTGTGAGATGTTCTTGATTGATTCAAGAGGGAAAAAAACCAGAACTCCAAAAAGAATGCTTACAAGATAGTAACAGAATTTGACTAGGAGATGCAAAGTAATGTTCAGTAAAGAAAGAATGATTCCCAAAAACATGTACTCTTGTGAGATGTTCTTGATTGATTCAAGAAGAAGGAAAAAAAACCAGAACTGCAAAAAGAATGCTTACAAGATAGTAACAGAATTTGACTGGGAGATGCAAAGTGATGTTCAGTAAAGAAAGAAAGATTCCCAAAAACATGTACTACTGTGAGATGTTCTTGATTGATTCAAGAAGAGGAAGTTCCAGAACTAAGGCCACTTGAAAGAGCAAGGTTCATGACTTCTATCTGCTTCTGCAATTCCAAGCTCCTATCTCGTTCATCTGCGAATGCTTTTCTCTGAATCTCTAGCTGGTAAGCTATTTGATCACCCTCCTCAGCTGCAATTTCCTCTCCGCTTACCATATTTATCAGACTGTTAACCCGTTTTAGTTGTGCTTCCAAGCTCTGTTTCAATGCCATCAGCATAGGAAGTGTAATTTCCTTGTTTGCCCCCATCGCTGCCCCGCCGACCACCACCCCACCTCCTGTCGGCGGCGACGACGAAGACCCTCCTTGCAGCTGCATACCCGTGCACGAACCACTCACTCCTTGTTCTTCTGAGTCACCCATGCCTTTAGCTTGTGGTTTTGCAAAGAACAAGAAGAAGAAGATATTGAGAAACTGAGAAGGAGAAAGAACTGAGCGGTTTATAAAGTTTCAACGGATTTCTTGTGAGTGTTGGGAGGGAAAGAAAAGTATCCCGTGAAGTTTGCGAACGAACGGTAGTTATTGGGCTGAACAGATTGGGCTGAGCTTTGATCCATTATAAACCCAATTAATTCCATGGAGGCCCATTTGTTTCCCATGAAAGGGCATTATCGTCATTAAGGTGTCAAATATATTAAGACCGGGTATAAAACATCATCTGCATCTCGTCTTCCTCCACTGAATTAGTTTGGGTGATTTTCTATGGTGCTCAATGTTCAAATTCTTGCCATCAATCTTTGGAGTTTCTTGTGTGCTCTTGGTAAAGATAAATGCCTTAATCGAACATTGGTTATTGATTTGAGCTATGTCTTTCTTCAATTTATACTTCATTGATGCAGAATGAGGAAGGCAAGGATTTCAGGTTTTAAGTTGATTTTGAGCGTTCGAGGGAGGCAGCCTCTGTAAATGGCAAAATAACGATTGGTTGAGTCTTGATCTTGGGGAGGATTTTAGGATCACCCCTTGAAACTTGCAGATGTTGCTTTGATTATGAGAGTTTTCTGGAGTGGGCGATCTGAGTTTTTTTTAAAAAAAAAATTGTTGATAAAAAATCTGACGTAGACAAAAAGGTGAGTTGGATGCCACTTAGCCAAACGACCTATCCATACTATTAGGATTCTGTATTGAGTTTTATTTCAATCCAATACGCTACGTGCCATTCTAATCAGGGCTGGAATAAATATTTAGTGGTTAAATATATACTCATTAGCTAATAAAAATATTGGGGGCCAAAATTAAATTTTACATTATATTAATTTTTAGATTAATAAAAAAATTAGGAAGCTCTGAACAAATTTTTTTTGGGGGGCTATGACCTCGCCTTGTAACTATTAAGGTTTCTAATTATAATATCAAATTGATTTGTTCTTTAAGAAATTTAAAAAGCTAATTAAATTATTTTAAATATTTTTATTTTTATCTTTTTTCTTAATTAATTAATTTGACTAATAAAATAATATAAAATTTAAAGATACACAACATATAATATAATTAAATAAGTTATTTAATTTCCTTAATCTCTTTATAAAAAGCCACCCTGATCTTTCAATTAATGGAGTACTGAGTTTTACCTCAATTTCTTCATCTTGATTTGTGCCATTGCATCCTCCAGAGGTTTACTTTTTCTTGACGGGAAAAATACAAGACAGTCGTGATCAAGAAAGCAATCTTAAATTAGAACAAGAGCGCGAGAAAAACGGAAAACAAGTCAATATAGTGTCTGGGACGTGAAGAAGAATGACCCGTGTGGTTATCCAGAAATAGCATCTAAAGTTGAAAAATACATTGAAATTCTAATATCTAAATATACACCGGATTCTTCTTTTAACTCGCTACATTCGCTAACAATTGACCCTACAAACTCACTGCACACTCCTCTTACCATATCCACCGCAAAAACAAACACATTTAAAAAAAAAAAAAAAAAACAGAGAAAACCTATGTAAGGCAGATATTGATGCCCTGGATCACCAAGTTCAAACAACCGAAAAAAGGGAATGGTGGTAACAGGACTCTCTGCCCCCCATTCCCCAACCAACCCACCCTCTTTTCTGGCAGGATTTATGAAAACAAAAGGGCTCAAATGGCAAAAATTAAGAGAGAGCAGAAGAGAAGGAGGAAAAGATGAAAATTAATGCTGATGAATGTTATACAGAAAAGCAAGA
Organism: Acacia confusa; assembly: GCA_037074495.1. Taxonomy (NCBI): domain Eukaryota; kingdom Viridiplantae; phylum Streptophyta; class Magnoliopsida; order Fabales; family Fabaceae; genus Acacia; species Acacia confusa. Next base: position 7,661,938 of record CM073505.1, read on the forward strand.
AAATACTATAGCTGGAGGAGAGGATAAGATCCAAATGATGGCATTAAATATCTTCCCCGCCTCTTGGGCGCCACGTTATGCAATCTCCTCGTGTCCTCTTTTAGTGGATGGTAGCTTGCGACATTTCCCCCATATCCTTTGTCCTTAGTCATCTCAAACCTATATATTGCTTTTGGCAGTCAGCTCTCCGCTCACTAGCAAATCCACGTTATAACACACAAGACTATCCGTGCCTTGTTGCACGCGGTTCCAAAAACTCATGATCCGTTTACAGCCATCTCCGGTGAGGATTTCGGTGGCGCCAGTTGACATTCCTCACCATCCAACTGTCTATTATCCACACTGCCATGCAAGTGATCAGAACAGTTTCTAGAGTCGGCAGTTTCATTCTCTACACGATTCTCTTCGGTGGCAGTTGTGCTGCTGTTGTCCTCCAAAGAGGTGGTTCTAGGGACATTTGATTCCTTTTCTTGATTGTCCTCCAAAGAGGTGGCTCTAGGATCCTTTTCTTGATTGTCGTCACCGGAGCTCATTCTCCCTTCAGCTGCGTGAGGACTAGCATGTACGTTGATTGCAGTTTTCTTAGCAGGAAGCACGGCCTGGCTCAGTGTTGAACACAGGGCAGCAAAAACACTATCTTTAGGCTTTGGATTCATTTTAAACCACTTCTGCTTCTTCACCTGATCAGGTTCTCTGTCTTTTTGAGGCAATTTCCGTTTCAGCCTCAAAGACTCCATAGTCCCTTCATCTTCATCCGAAGCTTCTGGCTGCTTCCTCGGTGGTGGCTTGTAATCTTCATCATCCTCATCATCATCATAGTCTACAAGACCACCAGACCTTGGACCATAACCCCAAATGGACACGTGAGTTTGGGACATACAGAATGCAAACAATTCAATTTCCATAGAGGAAAGTTAAATTTACCTTGTCTGTGAGAAGCCCGCAGAAACGCCATTAGATATATTAGATTGTTGTGGCTGTCCTTTCTGATTGTGGGAGATGGATGCAGAAGCTGCATCTTCCTCATCACTAATACAATCACCAGAGTAAGACTGCATTATATAATGTGGGGAATCTCCAAGAATTCTCGAGAAAGATAGTATGTACCTGTCCTCATTAAAGTAGTCTTCCTCTTCTTTCTCTAGAGCCCGCTCATCAATTCGTCTCCGGGAGTCTGTCACATTAGCAGTACTTTTTGGCCCCCCATTATCCAAACACTGCAAGCAAGAATGTAAAATCAAACATGCGCGCCAAAGCCAGAAGGGGCAACAAGAAGGAAATTACCTGCTCATATTTTACTTTCAGTGATTGAATGGAAACCAGACACTCAAATTTCTCCAACTGAGACCAGAAAGTATCAACTAAATATTTCACCAATAGTTTTAGATTCTCCTGCATCATACAATGTTATCAGTACATAATGGCTTTAGGCATCTAAGATCCACAGTAAATAGGTATAAAAGAAAGAACCTTGCGGATATACTCAAAAAGTTCTAGAACTGCAGAGTTCAGCAGATTGTAGCGATGGCCATTGTCAACAAAAGCATCCACAATTGGTTTGAGAAGGTTGTTCCTAACAAAATGATTTATCAGATGCTCATCCTGCAGGTCAACAATCCAAAATCTCAGGTGAAATGCTTAAAGGGGGGTTATCTGCCAAAAACTGGCAGCAAAACCAGAATAACGTGGAAACAAAAAGGAAATATAGGGTCATTAAATGAAGTTCAAACCATCCTAAATAAACCCCCCTCCAAAAGTTAGCTATTAAGGTGGAAGAACGTAATACTTAAATACCCTATTGAGATTCCATACTACTTGATGCAAGATTTGGGGATCCTAATAGCTAAAATCCACAACACTTTGCTCATCTTCCTCACTAGTTAGAACCCTCCACCAGTTAAAACCCTCGATAGGAATCCCTTTCTGAAACTGATAACCATCAACTCTTATAACAATTGATAGGTGCTCAAGTAAAATGAGGATCTCTCCCCCAAAAGCCAACTATGGAGATTGGAGGGCCAATCTACATAACTGCCTTGGTTAACGTCCCATTACTACTCAATCTGAGACTTAGACATCCCATACTACTCACTACAGGACTTGGGCGTCCCATACTACTAAGTGACTATTAAAAACCCATCAATAATCCAATATGAAATTGGAGGCCAATTGACCATTACAATTAAAAACATTTGCTTTCCAAACTCCATCACCGCCCATTCTGCATTCCCCAAAAATTCATTGAACAATTAATTAGTGCAGATAAACTCACACGACGGGAGAGCATAGTACGAACAAATCGAACAGCGCCAACAACTAAGTATTTTTCCCTTCTCTTTGTCAGCAACAAAATTTTGTCAATCACATTGTTCAGAAGAAAGTTGCACCTGCATGCGGCAAAGAAAAATTCACACTCAAAATGAACATGACCAGCAAGCAAATTCCTAAAGGTATATCAATCACATAATGCACAGCTGCAACATACTTTATCCTGTATGGGTGATGCAGGACACAAAAGCACAATAATTCACATATGTTTGATAATATCTCTGGTTTTGTTTCCATCCGACACTTAACCCTTTGACTAGGATCCACTGAATTGCTACTTGCACCACCAACAATTTCAGAAGGACATGATGCTGTTACTACTTCGATCAGTTGTCCCAAATGCTTCTCATAGAAAATATCGATAATAGTGTCCCTCTGTCAGGAAAAAGGGGAAAAAAAACAGTGAATAAAACTAGTCCAGTAATAACGATCTAACGAACCTAGAAAGAGACATCCATCTTACATGAAAACTGACAAGTTTTCCAACAAATCAGCAGACATATTATAAAACACAAGTTAACATTCAAAATTTAGACCTGCATAAAAAAACTCAAATGTGTTGACCCCAAATGAAAAAACCATTACAGAACTAGAAAATTCAAACCACTCATTAAACCCAACAGAAAGCTCGTTCCATATGCAGTAAAATACCCCCCCCCAAAAAAAAAAAAAAAAAAAAACTTACATGATACCAGTGCTTCAAGTTGGATGCTAATCATTTACAGCGTATGAAGCGCATACATGACTAACAGTACTTTCAGAACATAGTTACCACTATTATCCATGGTTATTGAGAACATATTAGGCACATACCAAACTAATTAGGTGCAAATTATGTAAATATTAACCATCAGGATCTGGGCTGGTAGATAACTGCAGGCTAGATAACAACACAATCAATCAACCTTCCTACATAAAAATTACCATACTCAACTTAGCCAAGAGAGGACATACTAAAGATGTCTCAACAAAATCAACCACATTAGGCACACATTAACTCAGAAACTCAAGAAGACAGAAGGCAATGTGGGAAAGTGAATATCCACAGTATGATATCTTAGGTCTAACATCACCCATAACAAATTCTTAATGATACCTTTGCAGGGGATACTTTTACTAGGAATTCTTTTTCAGAAGGTAACTTTAAGTTTTAATCGCCACAACATTTAACCAACAAGAAAATAGAGTTAGCACTAACTAGAAAGACTTCAAATTAATTCTAAATAGCAAAATAAATGCCATTTAAAACTATAAACAACCTCGATAAATAAAATAAGTAAATTAAAAAAACTAGACTAGAACACCAAATCAAATTTCATGCATTGCTAACTAACTAAGAAATAGGAAGACTATAACTGCGACACACAATATTTTCCATCAAACAGAAGGCAGGTCACACAAATCAGATAGAAGTAAGGTTAATTTAGGGGCCAAAAAAATAGAAGGAAGAGGACCTGAGCCCCAGATAATGTGCAAGAGTCCAATAAACTGCGCAGAATCTCAAGAAACTGGCAATGCATGTTATCTCCAAAATCTGTAATCATTCCTTTAACCTGTACATGAAAGATTCAGGACTGGCCTTCAGAAAAAAATCATGGCCAAAAATATTATAGAAAATTATTAAAGAGAAAAAGAAAGCATCAAAAGAGTAAATACTTGTCACAAAATTTCAAGAATCGCCATAGTTTTCAAGTACTTAGAAATAATGCCTGTGTGCATGTATTGATGCATCATGTGCCTCATTCAAATGAATGCAAAACAAATTTCAAAAAACACATCAATGACAGACCAAAATATCTAGAAGTTTAAGTCGTTAGGGGAAAGTCCAGTAGAGGAGATATTTAGTTCCCGTTAGAGATAGCAATGGTAGAACTGACTTCTTTTCCAGATGAGCTTTTGCAAACGGAAGATAGGATAAAAGTCAGATTGTAAATGTGATTAGTGTTTGCGATAGCAGTGATAGAAGTGACTTTTATCCGAATGGACTCTTGTTTGAAATAGGGATTGAAAAGTCGTTTGAGATGTAAAATGACTGAAATCTTATTGAATACTAAATCTATATATTAGTTGTATAATTAAAGATAAAAATTTAAATTTGATAAAAAAATTTAAATTATTACTAAAAAATGAAAAAACTCTAAAGTACTTGATTAAATACATTCTAATGGATAAATTAGAATGCATACAAATGTATATTTAATAGTACATTGCTTATTAGATCACCTATCCTTACATTTTTCTCCAGAAACTGAAAAAATTCACTCCAAAAGTTGAAAAAAAGTCACTTTTTTATAATAACTCCATCAACCCTCGAAGCTATCCCAAACAGTCCAGATTAGCTTTTTTTTCTTCCGCTGGGCTTATTTACTGTTTGATGGGCTTTTTCCCTCAGCCATAGCCATGCCAGACAGGACCTTAATAAAGAGAATAGAGAGTGCCAAGGATTGAAACTCCTGACTACTTGATATTATGTCATGGACCACTTAGCCGAGGGTTTATGTCATTAAGTGAAGGCCCAGGGCTAGTTAATCGCTAATAAAATGGAAGCAACGGTGGAACTCTCAAGCATCCCTACAGCCACATTTTGATGAAGGGAAAATATGTCCCCACCCCATCTCTCAAGATGAAATATTAACCCTTCCCCACCTCATGAGGCATACCAACAGGGATCACTATGCATAGAGGAAGATGCCACCTGTAGCAGTATATCATAGCAAACAATGCTCTGAACTTGAAAAGAAATTAAGATGACTCATTTTAGAGATGGTGGGAAACAAATGGAAGCTCAGGAAGAAAATATAACAGCAACATCATAAGGAAACGAGTACTGACAAAATAAGGAATAGGGCAAACTCAGTGATTTCAACTCAACTATGTAAAATTTACTTCCTTGGTAAGGCTATTGTCAAAGTTCTCAAGCCAAGGACTCTGGGTAGATTCAACTTCTATTTTATCAAAATTAAACTAGATATGCTTCCTCATTAATCGCATGGAATCTGTTCAAGGCTTGACATTAACAAGTTTGTTATCTATTTCATATTTTATATTCATTGACATCTACAGCAAGCTCTAACTCCACAAGGCTATTGTCAAAGTTTAGAGACAAGGACTATATGGGTGGATTCTACTTCTATTTTATTAAAATTAAACTAGATATGTTTCCTCCTTAATCGCATGGAATCTGTTCAAGGCTTGACAATAATAATGTTTGTTATCGATTTCATATTTTATATTCATCAACATCTACAGCAAGCCCTAACTCCACAAATAGCTCCTATAAAGCAAAAAAACCCCAAAAATGTAACCATGTATATGTCCATTAACAATTATATTGAGACAATGAGATCTAAAACTGCTCATGCATATTTTATGTTACGTCAAGTTGCAATGGCATTGTTCATGTGTTTCTTCATAGACCAGACAAACCTTTGATGAGCCTTTATGCATTCGAAATCTCATTAAGACAGGATCGAAGAGGATTTAAAGCCCAAAAAATGACCTTACAAAGAATAGAAACATTAAATTGAAAAGTTCACGCATAATATAGGGCCTTGTTTTAGAATTTTTACAGGTTGTTCGCTAATTACTAAATAAGTGATAAACTAAAACGCTATCTCTTTCCTCTAATAGATAGCTTGATTACCCTGCCAAGCAATGAAATTAGTGAAACGCCAGCCCAAATGGCAAAACTGATTTTTCAGTTCAAAAAATAGCATAGCAGATAGGACAGACTTCAGCTACATTACTTGTTTCCTATTTATATGGTATTTGCCCGTAGAATTTTGATAAATAGGTTCACCAGCAAGGTTACTAAAATTCAGGTCCCTGATACATGCATGCCATCTTGAAATTAAAAGATGATCTCAATGGCAAATGAAGCATACCAACAGTCCTAGGAGTGTGATTCCTTCCTGTTGAACAACATAAGTTCTCAGAATAGCAGGATCCTGATTCAAGAAAAGAATGAGGATATCTGTTCTGCAACCATGACAACAATTTCCTGTCAGTAAGTGAATATATGTGATGCAAAAACATAACACCACAAGCTGAAAATGTTGTATGGGTCAAGGGAGAAGTGGCATCAGTACCCAATTAGCACAAGCTTCTTGTCTTCACTTTGCAAAATATCAGTGATAATCTCGAAGATGCCTTCGTTCACCAGATCCCTACAAATATTAAATTTTGATTCAATGAACAAGGGAAACAAGCACAGGCCAAAGGAAAAGAACAAATAGAAATTTAGCAGTTTTGAAAAGAACTTAAAAATTGTACAGACTTATGACTACCTTTACATTTCAGAAGTAGGTAACTTTCATCATTAAAAATCAAAAGTCCATTTAGAAGCTGTTTCATCGAGATATGTCTAGTTAACAGCAGTAAATAAATGTTCCAATCTGATTTTAGAACCTTGGCAAAGAAAAACAAGTCACAGAAAGGGCTATGTATTAAGACGTACTGTCCAATATAAAAAATACCTAAAGAGACGAAGCTGCTGGACCATCTGCAAGCTCTTGCTTAAAGTACAGAATTCATGCAAGAAATATACCTGACCACTCAAAGAAAAGTAATTTACTATAATAATATATGTATAGTGAGATCATTCAGTAGAATCAGCCAAGATAGCATTATGAACCTTAAAAATTACAAAAGAACATAATACAACATAAAATCTCTACATGTGGAGATTATTTTGGAAGAAAGAAATTCACACACTTCTCTATGACAATAAATAACTGCGTTAACCACTTCTCCCCCAACTCACTCTCCTCTTGTTTGTTGATAAACTGATAAATATTACACTTTAGAAGACCAAAAAAAATGAAAGAACCGAAAATTTTATCAAGGATATGTTCTAAGGTATTAAGGGCCACATGGTAGAACTATTCCCGTCCAAAGACTTGATCATCTTTCTCTGGTACTTTCAAGTCACGGGGAACACAAAATATGAATGAATTTCTAAGCCCTCTCAATTATTGAAGACATATTTAAACTATAAGGTTGATTATATAAACATAAATAGCTGTATGGGTGGAACATATAGTAACACCATGTTAAAAACTAGAGTTAGACAGCACTAATTAGAGCCCGTTTGGTTTAGCTTTTGGAGAATAGCTTCAAGAGAAAAAGTGGTAAAAGCACTTTTTCAAAATAGATTATGTGAAAATAGTGATTTTGATAAAACGATAGTGTTTGAATATTGTTATCAAAATAGCTTTTTCATGGTTAAATTTACTAAGAAGGACATTAGTTTTTGTTATAATTGCATATAAAGGATAAGCTTTTGTTTAACTGTTATGATAGTGTTTGGAAGAAGAATGCTGGCATTAATTTCAAAGGGTCACCAGCGATAGTCAGTACCTTAAGAAATTTTTTCAAGATCTTATATTTCAGGATGATACCAAAAAATACTTCAAAATATTGACTAGTACTAAAAATATGCTTTAAGATACTAATTGGTATTAAAAATATACATCATGATCTTGAAAAATTATTTTATGATGTTGAAAAAACATTTCAGGTACTGACAGGTACTAAAAAAATATTTCAGATTACTGACTGATACTAAAAAAATACTTTAAGGTACTAACTAATACTAAAAAAAATACTTCAGAATTCTTACTCGTACTAAAAAGATACTTCATGATATTGACAGGTATTGGAAAAATACTTCATGATCTTGGAAAAGAATTTTAGGATCTTGAAAAAATATTTCAAATATTAACCGGTACTAAAAAAAATACTTCAGGATGGCCAAAAAAAAAGTGTTGGGAGGAGAGAGAAAAAGCTGAAAATAATAGCTTTTCCTAGAACCATGGTTTTGGCTAAAAAAGCACTTTCAGCATTCTTTTAGTGTTTGGCTATTTTTTCTCCAAACCATGGTTTGCCCAAAAAAAAGTGCTTTTCAAGGGTTATCCAAACAAGCACTTAGTCTAGTTTGTTATTGATGCTCTAAAGCATTGGTATTGTCATGTAGTTCAATATAGAGTAAAAGGAAATTCTTTTAGTATATTTTTAACAGCAATAGTACTATGGCCTGAGTTAGAAAATGCGGCTCAGGTATGCAATTTACAATCTCTGAATTCCCAAAATCTTGGAGCAAATCAATTATGAAACAATAGAATGATAGCAATTAAAGTAATAACCTAAAGAAAGAGGAAAGCCACATGACAATAGGAACCACTTATTAGCATAACTTTATAATGAAATTCTGTTTCTTCTGTAAGTATAATGTCATCGACCACGTGCACTGCACATATAAATAAGCTACATCACTCAAGAGACGGAAAAGTTCCAATTTCAGAAATAAATAACACTATGGAAAATGAACATTCCTGCTGTCATCAATCATAGAACAAAAACAACTTCTGATCAAGAAGACTTACCAAATTTTTTTTGGACTCTGGAGAAGTGGTGGAAGAGTTTAGCCTTGAAAACAACTCCTGAATAAATGTATTATCATCCTTTAACAAAGAAACAACCTACAAAATAACACGCCAGTTAAAGATAAGATAAACCTCTTTACATTAAAGAGAAGTCTTGTTTGAGAAAACAATCAAATTTTACCAGCGCATTATTTCCGTGTATTATGGAGTTGAGATTTGCAACTGTGGCCTCATCCAATACTCTAGCAAGAACCACATCCTGAAAGTAATTACAAGTGGTAAGAGTCACACTAAAAAGAAACAACTCAACTACAAGACTTGAAAGGAATGAAACCTTCAAATAACCAACTCTGTATGTCTGGTGTATCTTTGACAACACAAGAGGATCTTTGATGGGTATGGCCTACAAAGAAAAGACAGAAAACTAAAAAATGTAGATCTGCCCTAACCCCTCCATTCCTTGACTTCAGCTTTCCTCCCAAAATAACAAAATAACCAGGTACAATAACATACCTCCTTAAAAACAACATGCTCTTTCAAGAAGGTTCTATGATTTTGAACATGGGGAACTTCTGGATCAACTGGAAATTTCAGATGAGGTTTGAAAGTCTAAGTACAGACAGAATGAAGAAAAATAGAAAGAAACCTTATTGGTAGATAAATTTCTGAAGAATAAACTTACACTCAAGGGCGCCAATAATGTCCATTATATATTCATCCCCAAATATTCTTTCAAAGATTTGCTGACTATTGAGCAGAACTGCAGGGAAAAAAAGAGTCTCAGAAATGACAAAAATCATATAATAGGGATTGGTTTACTGAAATCCAAATGAAGAAAATATCGATACTAACTGATCCCTTTGACTATTTTGAAAATCATGTGAAGGCTATCCATATTTTCCAAGTCTTCACAAACTCTGAATAGTTCCATCAGCTTTCGGAAAAAGTCTTGCTGCATTGGAAATAGTGAGAGTTGAAAAAATCAGTATGGAAAGGGAGCGGGAAAATATTTGAGTTCATAAATATGTTTTACTCTAAAATAGAGATCAACAGCACAAACACTCAAGTCCAAAAAAGAAAAGAAACCACACAGGTGCCGATGATACAAATATAGAAAACTTTATCAAATAGCCTTATCAATATAGTGATGGGGGAAATAGAGCACCATAATCATCACAGATGGCATATTCTTCAACTCCAAAATCTTATAATAAGATGAAGATTTAAAGAAACGCATATCATCAAGATGACATAAGCCCAGTAGCCACAGGCATATGAACAAAAATATATCGAATGATCATACTTCATTCTATTTGCTGAACCAAAAAAACAAATCAAGATTATTTTTTGAACATGAAAAATCCTCAATTTAAGCAATAACAAACCATAAACATTGCAAAATGATAAAGAGGTATTAGTCTCCCATGACTTATAGTAATCCAGTCGGTCATATTCCTTACATAGCTACATCTATATTCCCTGACTTACATACAAGTAAAAAATCTAGGTGAAAGCTTGATTGACTTTAACGTCCTCAGTTTTAAGAACATATATCGAATACGTCAACATATACAAACATCTGAATCTCCAAATGAAACTGGAAGAAGAAAGGCATAGGCCTATTATATCCAGGATGCACCTTTATGGCATACTACAGTGCAGATGGAACAAAAACAACGGAAATCAACATAACAAAAATAAGAGAAATCAAAAGGTTTGCAGTCGAACATAAAACTTGGATTATTTGGTGATCCAAAACTACAGTAAGACGCAAAACATGCATCAAGTACCGTAGGATGTAAACTTGCGCAAGTGCAAGAGGTTCATGTAAACTTACATCATTCAATAACAATTCTGTAAGCCGCATCTGATCAGCAATGCCACTTTCAACCACCGTCTGCAAATGTGAGGAAAACATGATTTATACAGATAGTCAGATAGTTGCTAGGTTATTGTGAGTTTTTAACTATAAAAAACAAAACACAACAGAAGTGCACAAAGCTTACAAACACTCAATTTATATTCTGAAGAACAATAATGCAAAATAAATACTATTCAATTTATGATACAGCTTTCTTATTGGGGGAGGACAGTGTCCAAGTACAAGAAATGAAGGATCACGATAACAATATAATTTATTTCTACATACATCCACACACAGAAATCTAAAGAGTCATCAGAAAATACATTAATGGCAATCCAAAATTTGAAAGTTCATAATTTATCAGAAAACTCTACAAATAATCCACCACAAAAACTCTACTGAAATTACTGAATCAGAACAATAACATTCCTTATAGTTTTTATATGGAGAAAAATTAGCCTAATTCTCAAATCTTAACCAATCCGATCGTACACTGCTTCATCCACCGTGCATCACATTAATCTCAGACAGTGCCCGTTGACACTCATCTTTAATGAGCCGAGAGGTCATACAAAAACCTATGACAATCACCACCCAAAATAGGCTAAGCAATAAACCCTCTCTGGTAACCTAGGATTAAAGCAATTCCACCAAATATCACCAAACTTCACTAGTAATTCGGTTTTGGTAGGTAAATACAAGAGATCCAGAGTGGCTACAGCAAATTCGCCTAACATTAGATCATAAAACTCAGCAAGTTAAGAGAAACAACTGATAAAGATTAACAATGAGATTACAAAATATAGAAACAAACAAATAAAATGAACTGGGTAAATTTTCTCATTTATCATACAATGAATTGAAATTGAATACTGTCATAGATAAATTGATATTGGTATATTATTTAATAAATTGATGCCTCATATGGTATATTTTATTCTTCCTGATATTTGCAATAACTATTTTTTTTCTTCCCACGCATCACAGAGGCAGAATTTTTTTCTTTCAATAGACATATTTCAACTATAATAGAAATTAGACTTCAGAAAAAGTGAAAATCAAAGTAATGTGGTAGGATACGGATTAAGGGAAGGTTAAATGTGAATGGAAATGTAAAGAGAACTTGGGAAATAAAAGGAAAATAGATTTACTATTGTGTCTAAAGAGAAACAAGAATCTCACTAACTCTTTAAGAACAGCCTCTCTGAGATAGAGAGTAAGCAAGAATCTCACCTCTTCTCTAAATCAGCCCACATCCTTAATAGTAGATGAGCTAGAATTTGTAACTCATCGGACTATTAAAGTCCAAGGAGAATCTCCCGTAGTGATTTACTCTCTAAATCTTTGATACCTTATTGATGAGGCACTAGGCCCATTTATAATGATTTACAGAGGGTAGACTCTATTCAAAATATAAATATGAAATATATCTAAATCTAAGATTTAGATAACTAACAATCATAAATCCTAACAACTAAATCTTAACTAATAAGATATTCACCTTATTTCCTAATTCCTAAAGATAATAATAAAAATAGACTCAATTAATTAAATATTAATTCCTAAAATCTCTAAACGTTCTGCAACTTCCATCATCTCCCGCTAATCCGATACTCTATCAATACTTCCCCCTTGAGATTCGCCTTGACCTCAAGGCAAGACCAAAGTGCCAGCCTTCAGATTTATCTTGAAGCTTCATTATGGTGGTCTTCTTTCCAATAAGGAGAACGGAGCGCAACGATGCCCATATCAGAATGATTCGGCAACGGAAGCTGAGGCCCTTTGGTGGCTTTTGATGCCAAATGGTAGGGTACGGATTATGGGAAGGTTAAATGTGAATGGAAATGTAAAGAGAATTTGGGAAATAAAAGGAAAATAGATTTACTACTGTTTCTAAAGAGAAGCAAGGATCTCACTAACTCTTTAAGAACAACCTCTCTGAGATAGAGAGTAGGCAAGAATCTCACCTCTGCTCTAAATCAACCCACATCCTTAATAGTAGATGAGCCAAAATCTGTAACTCATCGGACTATTAAAGTCTAAGGAGAATCTCCCGTACTGATTTACCCTCTGAATCTTCGATACTTTATTGATGAGGCACTAGGCCTATTTATAATGATTTACAGAGGGTAGACTCTATTCAAAATATAAATATGAAATATATCTAAATCTAAGATTTAGATAATTAACAATCATAAATCCTAACAACTAAATCTTAACTAATAAGATATTCATCTTATTTCCTAATTACTAAAGATAATAATAAAATAATAATAAAAACAGACTCAATTAATTAAATATTAATTCCTAAAATCTCTAAACTTTCTACAACTTCCATTATCTCCTACTAATCTGGTACTCTATCCTAATGGCAAGTATTCACAGGCCAAATTTCATGCTTCCAACAACTTCAAATATATTAGTACTGAGTTTTAGTATATATTGATGATTAAGGCATTCATACAAACCTTAAGAATTAAAGGAAGAGTGGCTAGCTCTACAGCAGGCAACTCACTTAACTCGCTGCTTACACTGCGATATGCCTCACCTGAACACATAAAACATCCCAAAAGGTGCATGATAAGGCAAGTCAATAAATAATATGTTCAAAAAATTCCAATGTAACAAATATAACAATGTCCTCATTCTGTAGGATTCAATCAAAGATGCTTCTGAAGCCATAAAGTCTAGAAATGACAATGGTTAAGCGAAAATTTGATTTCCTTTTATAAAAATCATAAACTATCCTCCAGTGAAATATTGTATTCTCATTCCTTTGAATGACAGCTGCTTCTCTTAAAAAAAGTCAAAAACTAAATAACCATCAATCTTTTGCACTAGCTCAAATGTATTTCTCCGTTTAACTCCTTCACAAATCAGATGCCCATCTTTAGACAGGATTGACAATTGACAAAACGTCGTTATGGAGTCAATTGATTCAAAATAAGCAAGCAGCATGTCAGATATGAACAAACAATTATAATCTAAGCTAGATGCTGCATGATAAAGGCATATGCAGTCATTCATGCAGATATACCCTAACAAAATGGTTATGTAAAATTGCAGGCATAAGACCCAGATAGTCATATCCTGGATATTATTCATCATTCAGAGGATAGTCCACTCTTGTCCGGAAAGGATTTCTTTGTGTAAAACCACATTGAAGCTAGTTATTATTATTTATAAAACTTGTTCAATAATCAATTTTATAAAGAAGATACCTCAAAATGAAGTATGATGTCCACGGTAACCAGACAGTAGAATGTTCAAATCATGTTATACCCATCAGATATATGCACATAATTCACTTATACAGAAAAACAAAACTTTAATGCAGCAGATGCTAATAATCATCACTTCCAAATTCATTTACACATCATCAACTTAATGCTAATAAAACCAAAGATAAAAATTCTGTTCAAGCCAACACATGCATGCACACACTCATAAGAGATGTAATAATGTGTTATGTAAAAGGTATGTGAAGAGGAAAGAGAAACAGATATGGAAGTTTGAGAGAAGATAGAAACAGAGGGGAGAGGGGGTTCGAGATAGCGGAAATGCACTTGGATTTATTAATCTCTCAACTACTGAGCACAATAGCTTTAGGGGTTTTATTTATAGCCTGTGACCCCTAACAACCCTAGCGGCTAACAGATTCTATTTATTTTAGTTTCCACAACATACTGAGACACAACTTCCAGGCCTTCGATAACTTGAGAAAAACCAATACTTACTATTTAGAGTATTGAATTGCATATTCCTTTGCACACTGCAAATATGGTCCCTGAACAAAACAAGTATAGTAATTAACCTCTATTTCACAAGAGAAGAAAGAAAGACACAAAATCGGGAAGATTAATTAAAAAGTAATGCTTATTTATAACCATATGTAAGAGCAGCCACTGGTCTCTTGAAAACTAAGTGCTAGTTCTGTATTATACTCAGGATCTCTCCATGAGATGATTGTATCTGAAGAACAGAAAAATCCTCTCTCATCAAAAAAACATCAAATTAACGGATCAAACAATAATATTTGAGGAGGCATGAGAAGTTATCAATTACCTTCTTGCTTCCTATAAATATCATCACAACTGATGCGATGTAAGAGTATGGTCTCACTGTCGTCTTCATCCAAAACAAACAAAGCCAGCTCTTCAGACCGCTGCATTATAAGATGTTGACTCATTCAAAATGCAGAACTCAAAGTTTTCAAGTTATAACTATAATAACAACCTATCAGATTTTCTTCTTGTTGATAAGCAACAAGATTTCCGTTATGTAAATATGAAAATACAAATCATTACTAAAAGGTCAATAGTGACCGCCTACAGTAGGCTATAAATAAGACCCTATCGCATTTGTAATCCAGTTGTTGATAGTTGATGAAGCAAAATCCAGTTTTCCTCTCAACTCCCTTTTCATCTCTGTTTCTCTCTCCCTTCTCTCTTCTTTCACTTTACTGTCTCTCTCTTCCTCTTTTTCCCATTCCTTTATGCATCACTTTCTCTAAATTGTACAACTTCCTGTTTTATTTTTGGGAAGGAAGGGATTAATAGTAAAAGAAATTTTAGAAGAAGGACAATGCTTATTGTACCAACCATTTAACACCCTCAACGAGAACTTAACTTCAAAAGAATACAATTATGATTCAGAGTCAAAGGCATAACAACTGAAGCAGGCAGAGAATAAACAGATGTTGAACACATGCATGATTCACGCTCCAACGCCCACCAAAAAAAGAAGAAGCGTGCACATATGTAATAAGCAAGTTAATCTTGAATGGAATGCCAGATTAACAAGATTTACAGACCTCCCAATAATCAACAATAGTAACATTATTAAAATATATAGATCAAAATCAGAAAGATTGAGGTCTTGCCCATGCATATCTCCCCCACCAAAAAAAAAAAAAAAAAAAACTTCCTGGGAAAAAAAGCCATACAAACACAATAAGCATTTTAGTCTCAAATGAAATGCCTTATTAACAAGATAGACAAACCTCCAAATAATCAACAGTGACATGCCCAGTACCCTGGTCATCCCATTTTCCATTATCACCAAGCCGATAGACCTTGACACGCTGACACCGACAAAAACAAAGTCTGAGTATAAAAATATTAAGGCCAATGTAAAGCAAGCAACAGCAGCTACTAAGACAGAATGTAATCCTTCACGAAACCTCCAACGACAATACTCTCAATTGTCAATACTTCTTTATGACATGATACGCTAGAGGAAAATAACTGGGACTAAAATGACGGAATGAGCACTGTAGTTAAAAGTTGCGCTAAATGAAACTCAAGCCAAAACCAACTATGATGATACAGAACTCTCAGACAAGTTTTAAATTGCTTGCTGAAAAACCAAGGCCTATGATAGTTAAGGACGCTAGCATACTCCCAAGTCCCAATTCTCTAAAACTTTTCAAAAAGTACATGAGTTCAGATTTTTGTATTTTATTTAATATACTTACTACTCAATAAACTATTACTTTGGCTGATCGATGGAGGTAGCATGAGTTAGGCTTTTGATATAGATTAGTCATTTAACAGTGCGTAACTGTTATTTTGGATCATACAACTAATGTGCACTATGCATACGTAATGAAGTGCGCCATAAGCAACAATGTGAAGGAAATACAGAATAGGTTAAAAAGGAAAGTGCAGCCACAAAACTGTCTAGGATGATTAGTTTATTACCATGGGCTGAATTATCAGGATTATCATTATTAATCTACACTCCATAAATTTATTTAGAGTCCCAAGAAGCATATGTTAATCATCTGAATTCACAATTTTACCCTTAAAAGGTCTAACAGTAATTTTAAATTCAATACAATTCCACAGATGCTGCCATTAATCCTAGCAAGCGTGTCACAGTTACGTAATCTCATCCTTCCTTCTACTAACCCGTGTGCTAAACAGGCACCAATTGGTAACTATGAGTCTTGATCTTTCCTTCACTTTACTCTCATCTCACTTTTTAGCAGTCCGGACTTTACTAAACTGCTGAGACGGATATTTAAGAAATACGGACTGATAGCTAAGGAAAAGGTCCAGGAAACGCAAATAGTAGTTCTTAACTCTATCAAATGTTTACGACTCCACCACCATTCAATTAATTAGAGCGTATCAAACCACAACATATGATTGCGTCATAAATACAGGTAGACACAAGGACCAACTTCAATCTTCAAAAAACATCGAAAAGCAAATATCTGTATTGACTACAACTAGGGCAAGTCGAAAGCTTTAGTCACTAGCCTGCATCGAATTATTGTTGGCCCGTGATTTCTCTGGCGCGCCCATCACAGGTGCTTCGTTTGTAATTGAAAATTGACAGCAACGCGAAGACACTGACTCGTGGGGGCTTCAAATTAGGGTTTTGAGAAGGTGAATGAGCAAGAAGTACTACGACAAGGAAATTAAGTTTCGGGGGATCAACAGGAAACCCTAACCGCCATTGACGTAGCAGCGCAAACTCACGATTCTCACCCCTGCTCTCTTCTCCCTCTCTCTCCTCTTTAATATTCTCTCTCTGCTCTGGTGTTTGTCCCCAACCCTCGGTTAAGCAAAAGAGAAGTAGAAAACTATTCGGCGAGCATGGCCAAGACAGGATCTCCAATATACCCCTGAATTTAGGACGAAATCACGAAGACGCCATTGTCGTTAGTGCCCGCGCTTATACGGGCGCGATTCTTTCTTGTGGGTCCCGCGCTTATGCTTCTTTCTTGTGGGTCCCGCGCTCATGCTTCTTTCTGGAAGTAGGCAGTGCGGGCACCCGCAATAACAATAATAATTTCCTTCGATTTTCTTTTTTGTTTCCGTGTGATTGGTCTGTGAGGAATATTACACGTGGAGATGAGGGTTACCTACTGTGACTGAATAATGTAACTTGGTCCAATCATTGGACGCCACACTTAACACACGAGGGGGGCGTCACGCCATAGAAACAGAACAGAGGCCGTTACGTTAGCGGAGCTGTATGGTTCATGCCAATGTGAAATGACTTTTATAGTCACCCAAAAAGCAGCTAAGTTTATCGTGGATCGATTTCATTGGCTGACTTCGTACGATGTCAGTGCTCTTGCTTCAAGAAATTCAGACTGGTGCTGCTTTATGGTTCCCCAGGCCAAAACAGATTGTGATCGTGATTTTATTTAGTGAAAGGGAGTTTTATTCATAGATTCAAATCACAGTACTTAAGAAGTACAATTTCATCAATTAAATGCATAGCTTTGATCGTGTGGCTAAGTATGGCTTCAAAGGCTGCAATGATCTCCTCCGGTCTAAACGATTCACCTCCAAAATAACACCTCTTGTTCCGAGTGTTCCAAAGCTTCCAAGTGAGGATGCCAAATAACAGAACCCATACCAGTTTTTATATTGGTTCATTGATGAAACTGGCCAGTAAGTGACCAGGAATAATTAATTCTCAGCACGCATGGGCGAGGGGGCATTGACGTAGAGCATGATCTAAGGTCTCAGGGCCACCATCAAAAAGTTCACAAGAAGGCTCCAATGTCAGATGTCGTCTCACTCTCTCTGAATTAGTGAGGAGCTTATGCTAGAAAGCTAGCCAGAGGAAAGATTGAATATGTATAGCCTCTTCATTCCATGAATGTTCTTCTAATGATTGGTACCCTGAAGAAACAGAGAAGGAACCATTTTTGGTGAATTTCCATAGTTGGGGGGTCGATCTATGGCAGCAAAGAGAAGGTTTATCGACATGGATGGCCTGTCCTGAAATAGCTAGCTGCCAATTCCATTGCCCATTCTCATCAATGAAGTCGACTATGGGCATTTGAAGTAATGAATCACTCAAATCAGAGAATGCAAGGTTCTTAAGGGGGCCGAGTTCTCCAATCCAGTTATCAATTAAAAAACGAACCCTGTTGGCCATCTCCAGGTTGCCATTCATGTCCTAGCATGGTTCCTGGTTGCGCCAAGTTTGAGAGCATGACTTGATCTTGAACTCACATAGTTGCTTGCATGAGACCAGTTATACTTTGCCCTTAGGACTCTCACTCACAATATATAGATCGGATTGGCTCACTAGCATAAATCCCAACTTAGATAGGAAAGCTGAGTTTTGGTTCTGTAACTTTCGAAGACCACTCTCCTCCATTCTTGATCGACCGGTACATCGTTGTCCGGCTTAGAAGAGGTATGCCTCTGTGATGATCATCCCCTCCCCAAATAAATTTTCTAATATTTTTTTTCAATTTGATTGAGACACGTGGGGGGTAACATTGAGGCTTGCAAAGCATAATATGAGACGCTGGCCAATTGCAAGGGTAAATCCATCGGCAAGAGATAATGTTCTTGCTTTCCAGTTTGGTAGTTTCTGTGGCACTCTCTCCACCATGTACGAGGAGGTATCCTTGGTTACTCTAGAATGTAGCAGAGGCACTCCCAAGTACTTAACCAAGCAGTTAGTCTTGGTGTAACCAAGTTGGTTGCAGATATAATCGGGCTTCATGTTTTCCCACATTTTTTGAGAAAAAGATGCATGTATTATTTTGACTAAGTGCCTAGAAGCATCACAGAAATATGTCAGGATTATCTTGATTTGCCTTGGATTCGTAGAGCTGAAAAGCACAAGATCATCCATGAAGAACAAGTGGGATAGGGGGGCCTTCTCTTCCCATTCGAATGGTTTCCCACTTATTAGCTTGTACTTCGGTCATAATGGCTTGAGAGAGGCACTCCATGCAAAGCATAAATATATATAGAGATAGAGGATCTCACCTTGTCAGATACCTTGTGATGGTTGGAAGGATTCCGATGGGACTCCATTCCAAAGTACTTGCATGCTAGGCATTGTACGTAACACAATGCATGATTAGTTGAATGTCACCATTTGGAAACTTAGCATCCCTTAGAGTGTCTTTTATAAAGCTCCATTTGAGGCGATCAAAGGCTCTCTCCAGATCAACTTTAATTGTTATCGATCATTTCTTGCCTCCTTTCTTCCTCATAGAATGAATCACTTCTTGTGTGATAATATGTTTTCTGTTATATTCCTCCCTGCAATGAAACTAGATTGGTAGGGAAAAATTAGGTTAGGTAGAAGTGGTTTCAGTTGATTGGCTATAATCTTTGTAATCGCCTTATAAGCCACAGAGTAGAGACTAATTGGCCTAAAATCTTTGAAGACTTGGGGTTGCCCTGTCTTGAGGATTAGAGTGATGAATGTATAGTTGTGGAAAGGTGTCAAGGATTCTCCATTGAATACTCTTGAAACCATATAAAAAATTGAGGCCCTAACTATTCCCCATTGGCTTTGATAGACACATGCATGAAGCCTATCAATGCCCTATACTTTTAATGGCTTCATAGAGAATAAGGTATGTTTCACCTCCTCTGTAGTGAGTCAGCCAGTTAGGGGCATCCACAAAGAGCTTGTAAGTTGAGGAAACATGCCCTTAAAGGAGAAGGGGGTTAAAGAATCATCACAGTCCATGTAAACATTGGCAAAATATTGCTTCGCCATTTGGAACAAGGTACCTTCATTTGTGATCCAAGTTCCTTCATGTTCTGTGACTCTATCATTTCAACATCGAAGGCGAGCTTGATAATACATAGTATTACGATCACCTAAGCATATCCATTCACTTCTTGACTTCTAGAGTCAAAGGGTCTCTTTGTTTAAGCATATATCTTCAATGTCAGACTATAATTAACTATCAAGCTCGTTCAGGTAAGATGATAGAGGTCGTTCCTTAGGTGCCTTCTGAACCCCTTGAATATGTGCTTTAAGTCTTCTCTTTTTGTTCCTAATGGAGCCAAACACGTCCTCATTCCAGGTGGCTATAGCTTTGGTAAAAAATTTATATTTTCCTCCAACTCCAATATGCTATTCCAGTCATTATAAACCATTGGAGCAAAAAGATTGTGGTTAGTTCATACAACTAAGAACCGAAATGGTTTAGGAATATTACATGTCCGTGAGTTGAGCACAAGATTAAAGTATGGGATTGTGATCCGAATTTATTTGGGGCAAGTGGTGGACCTTGGAGTTTAAGAACCGATTAGGCCAAGCATCATTTGCAAGACACCTGTCTAATCGAGCCATCGTAAGGCCATAATGCCAGCTAAATCCTAAATCTAAGATGTTGTTGGAATTGCAAAAGATTTAAAATGAGTACAGTCGTTGCTATCTTTACTTGCACCCTGGATCTGTCATTAAAGGTAAGTTTGGCATTGAAGTCGCCAACTAGAATCGAGGGTTTGTTATTTTGCTCTATGATTGTTCATAAATCCAACGAAAGATTATGTCGTAGTTGAGGGTTTGGGCTTATATATATTGCAGTGAAGAGGAAGCTACCAGAATCATCCTTTATAGATATCTGATAGTGGATGAATGGATGGTGGTTGACAAGGGTTTCAATATTAACAACATCCAACCAAGTAAGCCAAATACCCCAGAGAAGCCATTAGCCTCGACTCGATGGGATTAGGACATGCTGATTTTCTTAATCACTTTATTTGCCTTAAACCTCGAGATTATAGGCCCAACAAGAACTACAACTTGTGGTATATACTCCTAAAAGAGATAAGGGAACATAAGATCCCCTTGCCACAGCCCTTGTGAAGGCCTAAACATCTCTCCCGGGGAGCCATTCATCACTACTTGATAAGATACTATTGTGATGCACTGCATAATCGATCAATTGGATCATTCAATGAGGAAAATTCACTTTCTCTACAATTCTCTGCAAAAAAGGCCAAGATACCTTGTCATATGCCTTTGGAATATCAAGCTTGATAGCACACCACCCATCCTTTCCTTTCTAAGTCATATGGATTTTATACATACATTCCGATGCCAGAATGATGTTCCCTGTAAATGAGCCTCCCCTTCAAGAAGGCATTTTCATAAGGAGTAATTAACTCTCATGGCATTGGCTTTATTTATTGCACAAAATTTTAGAAAGTAGTTTGTAAATAACATTGTATTAACTAATTGGCCGAAAATCTTTAAAAGAGCTTGGAATTTTACACTTGGAAATCAACACAATGAAAGATCTATTTAATTCCTTGATGATGTAACCATGTTGGAAGATTTGAAAAACCACAGCAATGATAATATATCATCCTAATTAAGGATAGATCAATATCTTTGATAAAATATATATCGTAAAAACCATCTGGTCCAAACGAACTATCAGCCAGCTTCTCAATTTCCTTTGCGGAGAGCTGCCTATTTAAACACCACAATTGATTAGCAAATAATGATGGTAACCCGATATTATTTAAGTATGATCAACGCAGAGTAGATCATAAGACCCAAAAGCTTCAAAAAAAACTCGTGAAAGTATTTGCTAACTTCATTTCTAATAAGGTTTTGATCATCAATCCATTAACCCTCTTAACCCCTTGAGGTTCTAATATGAACAATATATTTCTTCATTCTTTTGGCATAGGCGAAAGTATGGAAGTATTTTCTTTGATAAAATCTATCGTGAAAACCATTTGGCCCGAACGAACTATAAGCCTTCATTTCAAACACATCTTTCTCAATTTCCTCTATGAAGAGCTGCCTATATAAACACCACAATTGATTAGTAGATGGTGATGATAATCCGATATTATTTAAAGTATGATCAACACAAAGTAGATCATAAGACCCAAAAGCTTAAAAAAAAAAACTCGTGAAAATATTTGCTTGCTTCATTTCTAATGAGGTTTTGATCATCAATCCATTAACCCTCTTAACCCTTTGAGGTTCTAATATGAACAATATATTTCTTCATTCTTCTAGCACTAGCGAAAGTATGGAAGTATTTTGTCATCATAAATAGCTAATTTTGCCTTGATCTTTGCGACCAAAGAGCCTCCTAACAATTATACCAAAACTCTAATGAAATTTTGAGATCATTAACATATCGCTCCTCCACAAATGTTAAGGATCCCTTGTTATGCCTAAAAAGAAGTTCTTTCTCTAAATCACTAATATCAGTAGAGATTCGGCCAATTGAGACTGAGTTCCACTGAGTGAGTGCTATCTTAATAGCCCTGAGACACTCAACATTTTTGAATGCCTAAGATCACTGGAGATTAGATCCCCATTACTGCTAAACAATATTTTGACATTGAGGAAAAGTGAACCAAAAGTTCTCAAACTTGCAAGGTTTAGCACCCTTTACTATCGAATGAGATTGTAACAAATCAGAGAATGATTAGAAGCGACAATGGGCAAAGCCAGTGCAAAGGTCACAGAGAAGTGATGAAGCCAAAGTGAATTACAAAGAGCTTGATCCAGCTTTTCTATGATGCGATCAGAACCTTTGCAGTTATTAGTCTAAGTATATTTCCCTCCTCGCATCGGAATATCGATTAAACTACATTCGTCAATGAAGGTTCACAAAGATGCTGCATCCACAACAAAAGAAGATGCACCAAGTTTATCACAAATGCATGAAATTTGATTAAAATCGCTAATAATTAACCAAGGCTTAGAAATCGAGATAGCAACAGAAAACGAAGATCGATAAGACCACAAAATATGCCTATTATTATGAGACAGAAAACCATACACAAAGGTGATATATGTATATATTATATTATATTACCTAGAAAAGTACAGGCAATATGGATCTACTTAGGGGAAACATCCAAAATATTACAAATAATAGAGGAATTAAAACCCCAAAAAAAATCCCCCCTCGTGTCCTATAGGATTAACAACAGAAACATCAAAAAAGGAAAATTTACATAACTTCTTAGCTAACTTAGGCTGCTTCAAAAGGGTTTCACTAAGAAACAAAAATTCAAGGGAATATTTACAAAAGAGCTTCCAAAGTCGTTGATCTGTCATGATTTTAACAAAACCATGGCATTTCCACAACAAATACCTTCATGCCCCTATAAGGAGTTTTTTTGGCACAACTGCTAAAACCAAGCAATGAGGAGTAAGTGATACAAGGGACATGAGCCGCTGGAGCTGCCTTTCCTAAGCACAAACACTGAGATGAAGAAAGCTTACCCGTTCTAGCTCTTTTGCACCTCTGAATCGAAGGAGCTGTCAAGACAATCGAAGCTTCATCAACGAGTTGATTTTCTCTGTGCTGATTGGATGATGAATCACCATCATTCCTCTGTTGCTTCAGTAACAGTACAATGGGGATATAAGACTGGATGCGAAAATTATAAAAAACCAACTGGTCATGCATGTCAATAGGGTATGCTACATGCACAACAAATTCTGAAAATGAGCTCATATTTAAATTGCACCCACTTCAACTTATGAGGTCTTTCAAGATGAACGTGAGTGACAACCCATGATAAGTGGTAAAGCTGGGTCTATTGTTGCTCGAACACGTAGAAAACTAACATTTTCCAGATCATCAATTAAAGAAGTCGCCAATAACATCTCCCATAACTTTAACGCAAAACTTAGAAGAAGAGTATATCCCAAAAAACACACGCTGTTTAACGCAAGGAACAGTTAGGAAACTTGGTGAAAATGTTGAGTTATAGAGTAGAAGAGCATAGGAACCAGGTGCCAGAGATGCGGGAGACCAGAGTTCTCTTCTCTCTCCTTCAAGGACCAGGAGGTCCTCTTCCGTTTCAAAGAAGAGAATCATTTAACTATTTCATCAGAAAATATTAGCATTCTGATACATTACAAATTCAACCATCGATATAATACTTATATTGATAGCTAAAATTGACTCCAATCGAGAATAATTTTCTCATTGCCAACTCTGGGGCCAATAACCTCTTGAAATTTATGTCATACCCTGTAGAGTTTCTTATAATCAATGTCTTACAACATTAAAATATATTACTCACTTTGTTAGGATATATATAATTGATCTTATAGTTGACCTTGTTAATCATAGTGCTGACTGGATTACTGGATTAGTTAGTAGTTAGTTACTTTGTTAGTTTGTTCTGTTCTGTATGGTAGTTAGTTGGTTATATATATTTGTCCAGGTCTATCATAAACGATGGATTGTATTCATTTCATTTGATAATAATAATAGATATGTTCTTTCTTCTCCTGCCTGGTGCGATACGCTTATGATCTGAAGATCATGGAGTTAAATGTTCATCATGGTATCAAAGCCAGGTTATTTAATTCCTTTGTAAGTTTAGAAACAGCTATGAGGTTAAATTTCAGTTGTGAGGAATGTAATACTCCATTTAATTTAATATGAGGTGCTATAGTTACTGATCCTATATGGGTAACAAGTATTTGTTGTCCATCAGGGATCTTAATTGATTTGATTGGCCCATTATATGCAGTGTGACTATCTAATAATGAGACATCACTAACTAAATGGGTACTAGCACCTGAATCTAGAATCCAGCAAGAGCATTCATTATTTCCAGAAGATGATGAGATCAAACCTGTATCATTTAAGGCATGTACAGTGGAATCAGCATCCTTCTGCAGCATCATAAGGAGCTTGTCATATTGTTCTTTAGAGAAAGATGGTCCCACTGTAGTTGTTGTATTAATTAGCGCATCTAGATCCCCAGTGGACTCAATCCCTAATTGGCTAGATTCTTTTTGTTGCTTCGGCTTGCCTCCCCTGAAATTGGGAGGATATCCAACTAGCTGATAACACTGCTCACGAGTATGCCCTTTCTTGTGACAGTAACTGCATTCGATTGAAGAGTCACCATGCCCTTTGCCTCTACCATAGCCACGGCGCTTAGACACCATGGCAATACCTTCGACTGGGGGACCACGATCAGAAAGCGAGCGCTGAGTTTCGTCTTAGATAATCATGGAGTAGGCTTCGTTTACAGAAGGGAGTGGACTCATGAGGAGAAGTTGTCCTCGGGCCTGAGAATAGGACTCATTCAGCCCCATCAGAAACTGCAAAAGTCTCTATTCTTGAACCAGATCGCAATAAGCCTTAAATGCACTGCATGTACACGGTGGAAGAATCGTTAAGGCCGATTGCTCCTCCCAAAGTTCCTTCAATTTAGTAAAATAGACAGATACGGATGAGGAGCCTTGGTGATGCATCGCGATTTCACGATGAAGCCCAAATATACATGCTCCGTTTTTCTTGTCGAATCTTTCCTTCAAATCTGTCCAAACTTGATCGGCAGTTTGAAAATAAATGACTCCGTTGGCAAGATCCTTAGAGATGGAATTAAGAAGCCAGGACAGCACCACGACATTACAACGTTCCCATTGAGGCACCATCTCCAATTCTTGGTCCTCTTTACGGCAAGTTCCGTCAACGAGTCCGAGCTTGTGCTTTCCAAGGAGTGCAATTCTCATTGCTCTACTCCACACAGTATAGTTCTCAGAGCCTATGAGTGTATGCTGAATGATGGATAATCCCTGGGTGTCCGATGGGTGGAGATACAGGGGGATGAGAGAATGGGATGGAACCTGGTGTGGTTTTGGCGGTGAAATCCTTATTCTTTGCGGAAGCATCTCTCTCCGCCATGGGGAATGATAGGCTGCTTCAGTTTGCAGCAAGATGATACAATTGCAGATCCACGAGATCAGATTAAGAGCGAAGTCTCCAGATGGTACTGGAATGACCTTCGATGGCTCGAATAATTCTGTTCGGGATAAATCTATTGGGGCTCCAAATCTGAATGATTCTTGAAAAACCACCGTCTCGGGTCATGGGTTTCGCTGGATCTGCCCCTTACCCATGTTAATGGAATAAAGAATTCTGGCCCAATCTTTATTAATGGGCCGCAAGTCAAGCACAACAAGACCTATCCAGCGAGACCCCCCTGTTGGGGTGAGTGTGTTAAAGCAGCAACATTCTTAATAAATAGATTACCATAAAAAATTATTGATTATCAAACTCTATTTGAAAGGGTTTATAGGCATAAACCAGACTTATATCACTTGAAAACATTCGGTTGTCTTGCATATGCCACGGATTTAAAAGTGCATGATAAGCTACAATCTCGTGCTATTCCTTGTGTGTTTTTAGGATATCCAGAAAATAAAAAAGGATACCTATTATTGAACCTGAAATCTGACCTCGTTTGCTAGTCGTCATGTTAGCTTTTCAGAGGAAGTTTTCCCATTCAAGGGGAATTATTCACAGCAGCAGCAAGAAATCAATCATACATTAAAGGAAATGATCTGGTTTGACCCAGAAAATCCCTTGACAGAACCTGATTTGGTGCAGGCTCGGTATGCTGATTCTGACACACAAGACAGTCAACCTTTAAGCCACGGTGTTCCTGATCAGCCTACAGATCATCCTAGTGGCTTAGAGAGTTTTAGACCTTCCAGAGTAAGAAGACCACCTATCTGGTCCACAGACTATGTGTGCTCACTTGTGGTTTGTAACAAAACACATGTCACAAATTGCGCTTACCCTATGAATCATTATACTTCTTATGATTCTATTGATGCTGACCATTTAGCTTTCTTATCCTCTATTGACACAGTTGCAGAACCTTAGAACTATAATCAGGCCATGGGTAATCCTGAATGGGTTAAAGCCATGAAGGCTAAAATGAAAGCTTTAGAAGACAATCAAACATGGGAGCTTGTGAAATTACCCAAGAATAAAAGGCCAATCGGTTGCAAGTTTAAGTATGACTCAAACGGTAATATTGATAAGTATACGGTTAGATTGGTAGCAAAAGGATATAGTCAGAAAGAAGGAGTAGATTATTATGAAACTTTCTCTCCTGTTGTGAAAATGTTTACTGTTAGAATAGTATTGAAATTGGCTGCGATGAATTCCTGGAATGTTTATCAAATGGATATCCATAACGCGTTTTTGCAGGGTGACCTCCATGAGGAGGTGTATATGAGATTACCTTAAGGGTTTGAGGGTAAGGGGGAGCATGTGGTATGTAAACTCAAGAAGTCCCTTTATGGGCTTAAACAGGCTTCCCGACAATGGAACCAAAAATTATGTCAAGCTCTTGTAGAGGGTGGTTTTATTTAAAGTAAGAGTGATTACTCATTGTTTACTATGGAGTGGAAAGAGAGTATGATATATATTCTGGTATATGTTGATGATTTGCTTATTAATGGTAGTTCTAAGGAGGGTATTAGGTATGCTAAGGAATTATTACACAATAACTTTAAGATTAAAGATTTAGGACATATGAAATATTTCCTTGGTATAGAAATATCCAAGTCTGAATCTGGTATCATACTGTCGCAACGAAAGTTTGTTTTGGACTTATTATCTGAAACAAGGATGAGTGGGTGTAAGCCACTAAGCATTCCAATGGCACAAAGTTTGAAGTTGATGCCTTTTCAAGAAGGAAAGGACAATGTTCGGTTTCTGTACGGCAATCCAGAACGTTACCAACGGTTAATTGGTAAATTAATTTATCTAACTATGACACGACCTGATATTTGCTTTGTGTGCAGACTTTGAGCCAGTTTATGCAAAAACCAACTAAAGCACACATGGCGGCTGCAAGAAATGTGCTCAGATACTTAAAGGGCACGGTTGGCATAGGTATAAAACTAAGTTCTGGTGGAAGTGCTGA
Organism: Acacia confusa; assembly: GCA_037074495.1. Classification (NCBI taxonomy): domain Eukaryota; kingdom Viridiplantae; phylum Streptophyta; class Magnoliopsida; order Fabales; family Fabaceae; genus Acacia; species Acacia confusa. The sequence continues at coordinate 7,689,972 of CM073505.1, forward strand.
TTTAGAATGCTTTTGTGATGCAGATTGGGCTTCATGTGGCATCACCAGAAGGTCAGTATCCGAATATCTACTAAAGTTTGGAGGATCAGTTGTCATGTGGAAAACTAAGAAGGAAACTACCGTATCCAAGTCTTCAGCAGAAGCAGAGTACAGGGCTCTGAGCATGGCTACCTCGGAGGTGGTTTGGGCACGGAGCTTACTACAAGACTTACGGATTTCACACACTAGGCCAGTTCCAGTTTACTGTGATAGTGTTGCAGCCATACACATTGCTGCGAATCCAATGTTCCATGAGAGGACTAAACATATTGAAGTAGACTGTCATTTCGTTCGTGATAAGTGGAAAGAAAAGGTGATAGATCTTCAACATGTACAGTCCCATGAACAAGAGGTCGATTTATTGACAAAGTCGGTCTCTGGAGAGGTGCAGCGCCGACTGTTGTGCAAGTTAGGGTCTGTCAACTTGTTTACACCCCAAACTTGAGGGGGAGTGTTAGGATATATATAATTGATCTTATAGTTGACCTTGTTAATCATAGTGCTGACTGGATTACTGGATTAGTTAGTAGTTAGTTACTTTGTTAGTTTGTTCTGTTATGTATGGTAGTTAGTTGGTTATATATATTTGTCAAGGTCTGTCATAAACGATGGATTGTATTCATTTCATTTGATAATAATAATAGATATGTTCTTTCTTCTCCTGCCTGGTGCTATACGCTTATGATCTGAAGATCATGGAGTTAAATGTTTATCACACTCACTCATTTTGATCTTTGATATACGACAAAATTGATTTATTTTGGAGATATTTAAGAAATTAAATAAGTTAATTAATCATATTATATGTTGTATGTCCTTATATTATATATCAATTTATAAGTTAAATAAAATGGTTTAGAGTAAAAATGATAAATATAAATGTTTTAAAGTAATTTAATTAGTTTTTCTAATATCTAAAAAGAATTAATTATGTATTATATTTATTATAAGAGGAGTATATGTTATACCACTATATTTATTATTACAATATTATGATATTCAATAATGCTAGGAGCTTCTTCTTCATTGGTCTAAATCTGATGTCCATATCATCAAAATTACCTTTCTTGTTATGTTTTGCTCCTGGTTTCAGAAAGAATGAGTAAGCAAACCCATTGGCGTTGGGAATAGCTCAAAAGCTTGAAGTGGTTGATTTTGTTCAATGTTATTTTTTTTCATAATTTTCTTGCATTAAATAATTCGTTTACTCTTTTAAATTTGAATCATTTCAGCTTGAAGTGGTTGATTTTGTTCAATGTTATTTTTTCATAATTTTCCTGCATTAAATGCTTCGTTCAGTCTTTTAAATTTGAATCACTTCATATTATTAATCCAAGGCTGGTTTCTCCCATACAGTCTCAACTCTCTTCCTGCGGATTTTTCAGATTTTCAACTAAATAAAAAAGCTGTTTGATAGGATAATTGGTTGAATCAAATATATCTATCTATTTATTTAATAAAACCATTTCTATTTAATGTGCTAAATTCTTCTGCTCCTACATGGTGATATGTCTTGTTATCTTTTATTTATCTACACACTCTCTTTTCTTTATTTTATATCACTCATAAATTATCAAATGCCATTCCACTAAAATTAAATGTTAAAAATAAATTTTCTTATTTTCAAAAATGTAAACTGGACGAGCAAAAAATTGTCAAAGCTAGTTAACGTTTTTTTACCGGTCACAAAAGCCAACCAGCTTCCTCGGAGCAGAGATTCAAGGATTACCAATCCATTTCAGATGAAAAATTACATACATGACACAGAAATAATGAATATCATGTTATGAATATTCTTATTATGTGGATGTCCATTGACCTATAATCTCCAAATACAGGATGACATGGTATATACGCATAGTAATCTACTATTTGCATCCTTCTATAAATAGAGGTATCCTGTAACTATTCATTATACTTGAATGGATTTCATCTCTCTAGAATTTCCTCTAACTTCTCTCTAGAATTCTTCAGTTTCATAACACGTTATCAGCACGATTGCTGATATCTTCTTCTCATCCCGTAGATCTGCAGATTTCCAGTTTCTGGACGAGCTTCTTCTTCGGATGGGTGCCAGGGATTTGTTCCTTCTTTTTCTCTACCTCTCATTTTTTTTTTCAGATCTGCGTTTTCTTCTTTAACCATAAAATCCAAAGTTTATGGTTCACGGTTAACCCTGCAACTCCAAGCTTTCTCTTTTCTCTAGCTATGCCCAAGGATCTGTTAAGCCGCCGACGCCTTCATTGAGCATGTCAGCCCCTACCACTTCCCCATAATCACAGTCACTAAGTACCGTGAGCCATGTTCCTTCAGCAAGCTCATCCCCTTCTTCTTCTTCTTCTCCGGCGTCTCCAGCCCTGACAGGATCATCGGTCTTGACTCTTTTAAGTTTCAGTTGGATCGAGCGTGGCACAGTGTTTCATGAACCGTCTGGGCATTAAGGATTTTTCCATTGGGCGAAAAGCGAGAAAAAAAAAAGGAGGGGGGAGGGGCTACCGACGGTGAGAGAAAAAGGAAGAGAGAAAGGAGGGAAAAGAAAAAGAATGAAAAACGAATGATAGGTGAGAGAGAATAGAAAAGTAAAAAAAAAAAAAAAAAAAAAAAAAAAAAAGAAAAGGAGAGAGTCACGGTTGAGAGGGAGACAAAGAGAGAGAGAAAAAAAGTAGAGAAAAAGAAAGATTCTGATGCATGCATGCGCACTCCCATTCATGTTTTTCCAATTCATTATATTATTATTGCTTTATTCTTGGAATATGCTTGCACACTCATATCCATCAATCAACGCTGCTGGTTTTTGTTTACAGGTTTGGCGAAAATTGCACAAGGAGGAGGATCACTGTTTTTGCCGACAAAACAGTGATCTTTAAAAAAAAAATTATTATTAAAACTGTCGGTAGAAACAGTACCAAAAAAAAAAAAAAAAAAATCAAACTTTGTCTTTATTATTATTAATTTGATTCTATATTAGAAGTCTAGATTTAATTCTTTCTTTTAAGTGTTTTAATTTGAGATTTTATTATTGTGACTAACATTTACTTGTGCGTATTTATTTTTATTGTTACTAACATTTACTTTTATGCATTTACTTTTATTTTATTTATTTTTATTTATCCTTTATGGTGGCAACACTATATTAGTGGGCTCCATTTATTTATTTATTTATTTACTGCTTTACTTATTTCTCATGGTTGCAACAGTTGCAACACTATAGTGGGCTCCATTTATTAATTTTAATTCTTTACTGCTTTATTTATTTCTCATGGTAGCGACACTAGTACTGTGGGCTCCATTTATTTATTTACTGCTTTACTTATTTCTCATGGTTGCAACACTATATTTGTGGGCTCCATTTATTTATTTTATTATACATTTATTTATTCTTCATGAAGGCACACTAATATCTATTAGTGGGCTCAATTTATTTATTTTATTCAGCATTTATTTATCTTTTATGGTGGTGACACTTTGTGGGCCCCATTTATTTTATTTTAATTCTTTACTGCTTTATTTACTTTTTCATGGTAGCAACACTAGTATAGTGGGCACCATTTATTTTATTATTTACTGCTTTATTTTTCATGGTGGTAACACTGATATAGTGGACTCCATTTATTTAAATTTTATTTACTGCTTTCTATATATTATATATATATTTACATTTGCATATGCATCTTCTTTCTTACCTTTGAATGAGATAGGTCTCGCTGTGAGTTTACTCCCATTCCTATTTCATCTTCTTTTTATTTATTTAGCACGTTTATTTCCAGTCATTTATTTTATTTTTATTTATTTATTTACTGCTTTATATAAATCCCCCTTCCCTTTTATTATTTATGGCAACGACACTAATATATACATATTAGTGGGTTCCATCTATTTATTTTATTATGTTTATATTTTATTTATCCTGAAGATAAACTGTTAAAAGGCCATATATATTATATATATTATGAGATCAAAATGCCATAGAGAGATGAGGCATAAATTGGCTTGAGACCAAGAGGCAAGATAGCCTTAATTTCAGAGGCAAGATAGCCTGAAGCCAAGAGGCAAGTTAGCCTGATAACAAGTGACAAATTATGAAACAATATTTGATTCATAAATTTTGTATGCCATCAGTTGTATAAAGGTCTCAAAATTATATATTTGGCATTAAATATTCCCTTAAATTATGAGACAAGAGATTGTATGATCATGATTGATATTATAAATAAATATATTCAATTTGCTATTGTAGTAGAAATATTGTGGTAAAGTCAAGAAATATTATGGATTAATTTCTTGCCATGATCAAACAAATAAGTGAGTTATGGATCATGAATTTTTATCCAACTTCATTCCCAGAAGTGAATGAAGCAAATATATTATTATGGTTGTTTTGTGATTTCTATGATTATAACAATTTTTGTGAATACGGGAGAGGAATATTCATAAACAAAATAATTAAACAAAAGGAAATATTATTTCAACAAAGTTTAATAGCGAGTGGCTCAACATCATTACAAACCTTAATCATCTCATTCTGAAGATATTTAATGTCTTCTTCTTTTGCTTTTCTTGAGATGGGATCCAGATGAGGCAAAGCTCTTCGTAATATCGAGATTTGCGTCATAAGTTTCTTGAGCTTCTTGTGTGGCCACTCAGTTAACCCTCCTTTTTGATAGATTTTTTGTATGGTGTGAGTAGACATATTTAATTGTTTACTCGCTTCATCAAGGGTTAAGTGAAAATAATTTCTTAAATCATGGAGCGTTGTTTTCTTTATTCTTTCTCTTTGCTCCATAGATAACCTATATAATTCACCCTGGTTAAGGGATGAAGTATCATAGGGTATACTTACTGCAGGTTGTTTTCCTTTGCCTAATGAGTGTTCAATATTGGTTTGAAATGAACTTCCATGGAGGTCATTTGGATTTATAGCCCATTCTGAACCAACACAGAGAACCTCATGATAGGCTAATACAGGATCACGCATCAAGATATATCCTGATGCTTGTAAATCTATACAATACTGTGTCAGAAATTGTTTGATTTCTTCAAAATTTTTCTTTGTGAAATCAAACATTGGAAGCCTGTCAGTATTATAAGATTTATCCTGTACTTTTTCAAATAAAACAGCATGGGTAATCATACCTGTTCTTCTTCCGTGAACTTCAAGTTTATGGTACTGAAGTCCGTTGGTATGAATAATTTCCCGTAAAACATGACAGCAACTACATTCCAATAAGCTAGTAGTTGTTAATTGGCTTGTAGCTGTTGGCTGGCTAATTGTTGCTGGCTGGCTAGTGGTTGTTGGCAGGCTGATTGTTGTTGTCGGGCTGGTTGTTGCTGGCAAACTGATGATAGTTTGCTGGCTAGTGAATGCTGGTTGATTAACTGCCGACACTATTGGCTGAACTGGATTGGTAGATTCCATTAGTTCTGCCATAGTTCTACACCTCTTAACAGGCCTCCTTGATGAACCTGCTTCAGTTGTACCTTCAATCCTTGTAGATTGAGGAAGAACACTTGTTCTAGGGGGAGAAGTAGGTACATTTGAAGCAGAAGGAGGAATAGTAGAAGGAGGAATAAACATTTCAAAGGGATTAGGAGATAACAAAGAAGTAAATGACATGTTATGCTGATCATCATACAACAAAGCATCAAGTAATGCTGTTTCGGATGTATCAGAAACTGGGATAAAACTGCTTGGTCCTGCCATGGCAATAGAATTTAGAGAAATATGTGTGAGTATCTGGTAGTTGATATTATCAGATGCTTGAGTGTTTGTGAGGCATGTTCGTTTGCCTTCCTCTATTTATAGTTGAATTAAATCCTATTGAATCTCTGCAGATTTGCGTAGTCCTGTTAAATCTCTACAGATTTGCTCCATATAAAGCACGAGCTTGGAATCTTTTTGACTTTATATGTATACGACAATCTGAGTTGTCGCGCCTGTGATTCCACAGTGATGTGCCTCAGATTTGCTCCCTATAAAGCACGAGCCTGGAATCTTTTTGACTTTATATGTATATGACAATCTGAGTTGTCGCGCCTGTGATTCCACAGTGATGTGCCTGTGATTACACAGTATTGCGCTCGTAAATCTGCAAAGATACACCTGATGATTTTGTATTTAATATATATTTGTTGATTCTGGAAAATGGAAATTTTGTTACCAGAAGTAACAAAATTATGCATTGATAATGCATTTAGAAATATGTGGAATTTTAATGAAATAGATATCATATATGCTATTATCATGGAATATTGTATGGAAATTCCATAAATTAATTTTTAAGGTCTCACACTTGAGGGGGAGAATGATAATGATATATATCAAGTGTGAATATTTATGTGATAATTCTTTGTGAATGTTTCTATGTTGATTCCCCCAAAATGAATATTAGGTTTGATGATAAATCATATGAAATGTTGGCATGACTTGTTTGATCATCCGAGTCATATATTATGTGCTGCATGTTCTCAGATAGAATTAATTATTGGAAATGGATCTCTGGAAATATATCAAATTGAAAGTTTACATATGAGATTATAAATTTGCAAAGTTTGCAGTGATGTTTGCAACCAGAATTTTGCAATATATTATGCGCGCAATTTCCAGATTGAATGATCCAAAAATAATGTATTAAAGTATCCATGAATGGATAGATCAATGATTATGAGAACAAAATTTATATGTTGTGTAAATTTGCAGCAATTATATAAGCCAACAGAATTCTCCCCGTATAATTGGCTTTTGGTCAGGAGCCAGATTAATTCCATCTTGAAATGTTTTAAATGTGTAATGATTATTTATCTATTACAATGCACATAGATGGATATACAAAGAAAATTGATGATTTGATGAGGGGGAGAAAAATAAGCAGATTGGGTAAAGATAAAGTGAAATGAATTATCATTGGCTCATATTGGTCCTCATACAAAGAAATGTGCACTAAAAGTTTAAAAGATAATTCATTTGCAGATTTTATCTAATCAAATGCTAAAAGCATTTACTGACCTAAAGTGACAAAGTCACATGTCCCAACTGTAAATGCTCCTATATGAATTGTTATAAAGCACGCCTGAAGCGTTGCTGGTCCATCGGTTATAAAGATAAAAATCCTCGAAAGAGAAAAGGAGCTATAAAATATAGATGATCAAGTCGAGGATAATTAAGTAAAGCTCCAGAAGAGTTATCTTTTGATGAGATGTTATCTCCAGAAGAGATATTACAAGAAAAGTGTATTGTGGTCCAAGAGAGACCTAGGTACCTAATATATGTGAATATAATGAGATCTCAATAAATTATGAATGAAATCCGATGGGACTGAAAATGAAGTTGACGTTAATAATATCTATGATAGCATATGCTGCAATGAATGATAATGAGGATTATAAGCCACAATATATTTGTATGTGCTAGAAGCACATAAGGCGCCAGAAACACATATGTCCCAAAAGATGATAGTGCATATAGCATTATTATCTGAATAAACATTTATTGAATTTCTATATGCACATATATATTTATGAAAAGATTATTATGACTTTACTTGACAGATTTAGATCTTGCAGGTATATAATGAACAATCAAATTGGGCGTTTCTAACAGAATATTTGATGACAAAAAGAATAATATGCTCAGAAAGACATTGAAGCAATGCAGTCATCAGGGGGAGTAACACTGATGTAATCAAGAGGGGGAGACGATACACGCTGTACTCTTTTTCCCTTATCTGGGTTTTATCCCACTGGGTTTTTCCTAGAAAGGTTTTTAATGAGGCAGCACTGGATAGTGTATTAATGGATGTTGTACTCTTTTCTTTGGCTAGGTTTTTATCCCACTGGGTTTTTCCTAGTTAAAGTTTTTAACGAGGCACATTCATAAATGGACATCCAAGGGGGAGTGTTATGAATATTCTTATTATGTGGATGTCCATTGACCTATAATCTCCAAATACAGGATGACATGGTATATACGCATAGTAATCTACTATTTGCATCCTTCTATAAATAGAGGTATCCTGTAACTATTCATTATACTTGAATGGATTTCATCTCTCTAGAATTTCCTCTAACTTCTCTCTAGAATTCTTCAGTTTCATAACATATCAAATAATTTAAAATACATTTATATATTATATTATATATATAAATTAATATTTTTAGCTTGAGCCACGCCATTACTCATTGCAAGGAAAATATAAGACAAATTGTGAGGAAAGTTTTCAGTAACTGTGTACTTGCATAATTCGTTGATGAGCTTGAACGAGGAACAGAACAAAAAGCAGAGGCTACGCACAGTGCAAGGCTAACAAAAGTGGTTAATCCGCCGCTCTTTGATATATCCGCCCTCCTCTCCTAACTCCCAACGGACTTCTCGAGGTTTTTTTCCCTTCCTCTCTTCAAAACACCTCTCTGTTTTCTCCCCAATCTTCCCTTGCATCACTCTCCTCCTTTCGCCATTTCCATTACTCTCTCCCTCTCTCTCTTCATATCTCCAAAATGCAGTCCTCTCTATCTCTCTCTTTCTCTCGCAGCTCCGCTGCTCCCGCCATTTCCAGATCACCCCATTATTCTCAGTGTTTCGCGCTCAGTGATAATGGGAGGCTTTTGGATTTCCGGTTCTGCGGTTTAAGGCGCGAGGCTTTAGGATTCACTTCTCTCAAGCTCAGCGATAACAATCGTAGAGTGCAGCTCCCTAGCCGTAGGCACTTCAAGAAAGTAGCGGCTGCGTTGCCCGACAATGGGGCTCCTCCTAAATCGTTCGATTACGATTTGTTGATTATTGGGGCCGGCGTTGGAGGCCACGGTGCGGCGCTTCATGCCGTCGAGAAGGTAACATCAACGGTTTGATTCAATTGATGCTGAAATGGGGTTGTTCTTAGTTTCGAATTCACTGGAACTTGCAATTATAAAACCATATTCACTTGTAAAATCTCAACTCAGATTGGTGTTGGGACTTTGACAAAGAAGGCAGCCTGCTTCTGTGCCTATATTTATTCGAAAGCTGATTTGTGCTGAACTGAAAAATTCAGCTAGATTAAGTAGCCGTTTTAAATCTTTCCTCTCATCAGGCTTACGTAATAATAAATCATTAACTGATTTCACTTTCGTTACATACTCACATACAAGAATCTTCCCAAACAAGGTGAAATCATTATTTTGTTGCTTAATTTGCTTTTATTTACTGAGATATCGATTTTGGTAGAGAAGTAAATATTAGATCAGCCTGCATATGAATGCTTTCATTAGAACGACTTTCTTGTATATTGATTTGTTGTGATTAATAAGCTCAGCTCAAGTGAACTATGCAAGAGAAATTGAAATGACATGGTGGTGGCTACAGGGTTTGAAAACGGCCATTATTGAGGGAGATGTTGTTGGAGGAACATGTGTAAACAGAGGCTGTGTCCCATCTAAAGCTCTTTTGGCAGTTAGTGGACGTATGCGTGAACTACAAAGTGAGCATCATTTGAAATCCTTGGGCTTACAGGTAAAAACAATATATAATCATGTTTTACTAAATTTAATGATATGACTGTGTTGTAGCGTGATTAGGAGATATTAGCTTCACCATCAATTGTATTGCTGACATTATTTATTTCAGGTTTCTGCTGCTGGGTATGACAGGCAGGGAGTAGCTGATCATGCTAATAACCTTGCTTCAAAAATCCGGAGTAATTTGACCAATTCATTAAAGGCTCTTGGAGTAGACATACTCACAGGTTTCGGAACAATTTTGGTAAGTGATATATTGTGTTACGAGTGATCTTCCGTTTCTATTATGGTCAATTTGGAAAGATCAGCCACGTTTTCATTAGCAAAGGCTTGGCCGGTTGACCTTAAATCATGGGGCTGCAAGAAGTGGCTGAGTACGTTTTTGTTTACCACCTCATTTATGAATCCATGCAGGGTCCTCAAAAGGTGCAAGTTGGTTCTTCAAACAACATAGTAACTGCAAAAGATATAATCATTGCAACTGGTTCTGTTCCTTTTGTTCCCAAGGGCATTGAAGTTGATGGTACTATTTTATCTTTTTCAACACAATTTTTTCCTTGTTCCTTTTTAACTTTACACAATTCTACAGACTTAGGATTTAGCAGGTTTGTCATTCAGCTATTAGATATACTGTGTTTTACTGAACTTCTCAAGTCTGCATTGAGTTCAATAATAGTGCTATAGATTAGTACAGCCATCTTGCAATGGTGAATCAGAGTTGATTGATACAGTATCAGACTTTCCAACTTTTTTCTATTGATTGAGATTTTACATGATACAAGAGGGTATTGGAATCTGCATATTGGGACTTAAGAGGCTATTGGAATATGCATTCGGGTATTTCTATGCTGGATAGGAAGAGTCTCGTTCAAATACCAAAACCAAAACTGATTATTCAAATCTCCTGTCTAAAATTGCATTTTATACAGCATATCAATCACACATCTTTTGAAAGTTAGTAAAAAATGTGTGTCCACAAATAATTCTCAATCACAATAGGCCTGCACAATAATTCAACTTTTATTTAAGCCACCTTTTCCATTGGTGAAAGAGGTTTTACTTGTTCTTTTAATATCCTCTGAAAATTACATCGAAGTATAAGCAACTTGACCTAAATGCCCAGTGATTGAAATACATATAAGCATATGACGGAGGAATCACTGAGGAAGATAGCTTATGGATGGCAGGTATATTATTAAAGAAAGAAGAATGATAATTCATTATCTTTCTGGTGGGTTAGAAAATGTTAGACCGGGGGTTCTGTTGGTCCTTTGATTAACTGGCTCCTTCCCTATCCATCACCTTAGGCCAAAGCTCTTGCAACCCTGAAGTAATGACATGGCAGTATCTCCATCGTATACCTCCTATCCCTATGAGCAAAACTTCATTAATGTTGTAAGTGAAGATGTCTGAGTGACGATGTGCATATTCAAGCAGTTAAGTAGCAAGACGGGGGGAAATACGGACAAGACATAGCTCAACCGAGTAGGAGGAAAGTGAGGGTGGATCTGTCAAAAGCATCACACTCATGAAAAAGAGGGAAGACTCGAAGTAAATAGGTTTCAAGGGGAAAGAATCACTTGCTTATAAAGGTGTACCCTGAGCACAGGAGAGACATACTGAAGAATCACAGTTGTGAGTGTGCTGATTAAAAATATTATTGTGATTGTGATTTCAGACAGAGATGTTGATGATTAATCCTGAACTGCATGGAAGGCCACTCCAACTTAAACATTCAATTACTGCATCCCAGGAAGCTATGACAAATTTGTCAGTCAACTCCTCATGCAATATGCTGCTGACCTAGGTTTAGGACCTTTGTTATCATTGGAAGTGAACATAAAATAATAGAAAAGAATGAGAATAAGAAAAAAATCTTACTTGTTCAGACATCTAACTTGTAATTTAGCTGTCTTTTAAACATGTGATATTAAAAAAATTAGCTCTTTGTGCTCAAAGAAGTTATCAAATAGGATGTTTGGTGAACCGTGTATTTAAAAATTGGATTGTTGATAAAGCACATTCATGTAATGTGATCCATGATCCATGTAACTAACCTCACCTAGTGGGATAAAGTTTGTCATTGTTAATCTTGTTGTGCTCTGTGTCCATCTTGAGCAGCCCTTATCATCACTCTAATCTTCAACTAGTATAACTCTTACTCTTGCCTGAAGTTCTCATCTTGTATTCCATTTTCTGGTTTCTTCTTGTCCAATATACAAGTTAAGGAATAATGGCTCCATTTTTGCTTTTTAAGAGTATATACTTTGTAATTACCTGCAGGGAAGACTGTGATTACCAGTGATCACGCACTCAAACTGGAATCTGTTCCTGATTGGCTGGCAATCGTAGGAAGTGGTTACATTGGCCTTGAATTCAGTGATGTCTATACTGCTCTCGGAAGCGAGGTAGATCTTTTCTGTGTTAATCTATTTGTTCTCTGTTACTCTTCCTTCTGGAGTGAGTAAAATTTCCAAATAGCTGAACCTGGGTTTATTTATAGGACCGAAAAAATCACTGTAAAATCATATACTTCATTATACTTCTTTTAAGTACAAGAGTTGGTTGATAATTAATTTATTAGTTGTACAAATTGTTTAGTCAACAATGACGTGCTCTGCAGGTTACTTTCATTGAAGCCTTAGATCAACTTATGCCTGGATTTGATCCTGAAATTAGCAAGTTGGCTCAAAGGGTTCTGATAAATCCCCGAAATATTGACTATCATATTGGAGTTTTTGCCTCCAAGGTAACTGGCTACAAATTGTAATTGCTTGATTGAATCTTTGTCGGTTGGTTATTTTTATGTGTCATGCTCGTTTATTTTCTATAGATTACTCCTGCAAGGGATGGGAAACCAGTTATCATTGAGCTCATTGATGCAAAGACCAAGGAAGCTAAGGACACTTTGGAGGTGACATGGCCTTTTCCTTCAATTTACTAATTTTCTCACTTTGCTTGAAATGTTAAATTTCCTCCCAGAAAAAATGAACTGACCAGATTGAGTTAATTGTCAATGAATTTAAATTTTCTAAAGCCAATAACAGGTGTATTAGTCATCAATTAAACAATATTAGCTTGAGTTAGAGCATGTAGGGGGAGGTAGGTACATAATTCAAATCTTAAGCACTGATGCATAAACAGATCATGTGGTTAGTCTTTTACTTCCCCCTCCCCCTTTTCTAATGGCATATAATTGGTCATGCATTGCTTCAGAGACTTGTTGCTTCTGCATCCCTGTTGAACATGTTATTGTGAACGAAAATCTCTTAACATTTTGTCTGGCTTTATTAGTGTGGCACCCCAGTTAAAATTTATAATTCACATTGATGACCAGCCTTTATTTTATATCTGTGTTTTTTTTTTTTGGTTTGCATATTTAATCACTCTTGGATATGTTATAAGCTCCCAATGCTGGTTCACTGCAGGTGGACGCTGCACTAATAGCAACTGGAAGGGCTCCATTCACACAAGGACTTGGCTTGGAAAATGTATGTCTTTCCAGTTCCAATGTTTAAAATGTATTAGTTTCCCTGAAGGAAGTGATTAAACAATTTTATTGACTTTGTTCCTTCAGATTGATGTTGTAACACAGCGTGGTTTTGTTCCTGTGGATGAGCGCATGCAAGTAATTGATGCAAAAGGAAATCTGGTCTGTTCCAAGTATCTTATTTAGAAATTATTTTTATCCAGCTGTGACCTGTGGTTACTGAAACAAGATATGGAATGATAGGTGCCTCATTTATATTGTATTGGTGATGCAAATGGCAAGATGATGCTTGCTCATGCTGCCAGTGCACAAGGAATTTCAGGTAAGTGCCTAGGTGGTAATATAGTGTTGCTACTAGAATTTACGTCTTTGACTCCCATTTCACTTAAATAAAGTAACTGTCTTACAGTTGTTGAACAAGTCACTGGAAGAGATTATGTGCTCAATCATTTAAGCATCCCAGCTGCTTGTTTCACTCATCCTGAAATCAGCATGGTTGGATTGACGGAGGTATATATTGAACCTTTTCATTTTGAACAAGGTTGTCACTTTTATCAATAAATCTCAATTCAGTCCTCTTTCTCATGTATGGTTAGTAACTCTGCATCTCCCTTCAGCTCTCCCACTCCTTTTTCCTTTATGTTTTAGATGATAAAATCTCTGCTCAATTCCTTGTCTTCCTATCAGATGGACTAATGAGGTATAACCAAATATATAAATTTGCAGCCTCAAGCAAGGGAGAAAGGTGAAAAAGAAGGGTTTGAAGTAAGCGTGGCCAAAACAAGTTTTAAAGCTAACACGAAGGCCCTAGCAGAAAATGAAGCGGAGGGTCTTGCCAAGGTTATGTTTCTGTATTCCTTTTAGTTGGCCTATACAGAAGACTATGTTCACATTAAATACTGCTAATGAGTTATCTACCTAGGAGTTTCTCTCATGATACAAGGAGTTATTTGTCTTTGTACGAATTGTGATTCCTTCTTTTCTTGATCTACATCATTATCATTTTCCTTGAGATGCATTTTTAATATCCCCACCCCAGCTCTGTGGATATTTTTCTTTTGGCCTAAAACCCAGCTTCATGGATTGCTGAATGTCATTTATATTGTTTTCGTGCAGCTGATATACAGGCCTGACAATGGAGAGATACTAGGAGTTCACATATTTGGGCTGCATGCTGCAGATCTTATCCATGAAGCATCCAATGCAATTGCATTAGGAACGCGTATTCAGGTGAATTTTCCTTCCTTAACCACCATTATATACACACTGCATGTGGTTATAAATGATTGCGCAGTTACATGTTCATCTCTGTTGAGATATTGATTGCATCTTTAGAGTCAGAGTTTCTTATTCTTGTTCATGTCTCTTCATAAAGTTAACTGTTAATGTCTCCAAAAGTTTTGCAGTAAGATATGCTTGAACTTGATTGTGGTAAAATGCAGGACATAAAATTCGCAGTTCATGCTCATCCAACTTTGTCTGAGGTGCTTGATGAGCTATTTAAATCTGCAAAGGTGAGCCTTCCGTTTTCCTCTCCCTATATCATAATGAGCATAGCGAATCTAGCCTCCCTTGTTCTTTTTTGCCGCATGGTGATGCATTGAGAATGTAGTTGTTAACAAAATTTCCTTTTGGACCAATCTTGTCAACCAAAATAAGTGACCTGCTTCACCTTAAAGTTTTCTATCTAATTTGAGATTTGATAAAGTTCCTGTCTGGTACCATTCCAAAACACGTGAAATCTTCATTCTCTGGTGCCTCATGAAACATCGTTCTGGTGTATAGTGCCTCTGAAAGCACACAAGGAATTTTCTTTTCAAATTTTCCTGACTGATTCAAGTTCTATTTGCATATAGAAAAAGAATAGCTGAAATGCTCACAACACCATACATTTTCCACTAATGCACTCACTCACTTACGCAGACAGCTAATTCATTTTGCCCTGTTCATTAATACACCCCCTCTTCAATTACTGAGGCAGGTCAGAGCACAGGCTTCTAGCCCAGTAAGTGAAACAGTTGCAGTCTAATCTGCAGAGTATAAATTTTTGAAGAAATTTGCTTGTGATAGGGAATTCCAAGATGTTGCCCATCTTCAGACACAGGACATGAGCACATTAGCAGACCTGTAAAAGAAGAAAACTACTCGAGGGTTTCAGCCAACAGCTTGAGAATGGATGAGCGCCATATATTATTTGTTTTGATATTTAATTTAATAAGTTTTATTAGTGGCTGTTATAGTTACTTATGTTCATTTGTATTGCGTTCTAAAAACTTGTTCACCTCTTGAATTACGGTCATAATTTCACGAGAGCCCTTTAGAGCAGCCTATTAATGCTGTGGTACTTTAGTTTTGAAGCCAATAAAAGCATATGCTCGATTGAATGTTTTGTATTAATCTCTCAATATATAAAATTTGAGCAAATGATATATGGAATAATATGGTTTTATGTCTCTCAGGAAATCAGATTTTTAGTAGGGTTATATTATAATGTATTACACCCAATCCCTAATATAAGATCTTCGGTATAGAACAAATTGTATCAAATTATATCTTATATTAAGGACGAAAACTATTATTTATTGGCGTTCTAGTATCTAGTCTTTTGCTAATAAATATTTAAACGCATAAAAAAAATATATCCACATGACATGAATTTTTATTTTTTGGATATAACACATGACATGAATTAATATGCCGAGTGGTCTGCACTCTGATATCAGTGGGCTTGAACTCACAAAATGTATATATGAAAGGAAAACTCCATCAATTTTTTTTTTTGGGTAAAAAAAACTCCATCAATTCAGTCCAAATAAAATAATCAGTATTTGTAGTTTAAATGTTTAAGGTGTTAAAATAGCATTTAAGTTGCACCAAAAGTATAAGAATAATCATAATTTTTTTTGGGTAAAAAAACTACAAACAACCGTTTCTTTAAGTCTTTTTAATGAAGGATTAATGGGTTAAAATAACCATTAACTTGTATTAAAAATAACTACAAATTCAATGCAAGCTTGCGAAATTGAATTCCTTCCCCCTTTTTCAATCTCTCTGCCTTCCTTCTTTTTCCTCACAGTTTTCATCATTAATTGGAAAAAAAAGTAACTTATTAAAAATTAATTCATTAATATAAAACTTATGAAAATAGAGAACAATAACAAGAGTATATAGAAATAGAGAGAGAGAGAGTAAGGAGAGATTCTATTACAGTGTAATCAGAATGTTTACATAAGGCCTCTATTTATAGAAGGAAAATGGGCCTTTAGTGTAATTTTCACTTTGGGTCATTTGATGCAATATTCCCATAATTACATAACTGTACACTCACGGGAATGCATTCCCGTGAGTTGTATAATTTTGTGCGTGGGTCCCACCAAATAGTAAACTACTATGCAATGGTACTATGCGTGGGTCCCATGTCATCTTATAATATTTGGAGCCCGGGAGTCAATGGACATCCACATAATCAGTATATTCATAACACTCCCCCTTGGATGTCCATTTATGAATGTGTCTCGTTAAAAACTTTAACTAAGAAAAACCCAGTGGGATAAAAACCTAGCCAAAGAAAAAAAAAATACATCATTCATTGATACACTATCCAGTGTTGCCTCATTAAAAACCTTTCTAGGAAGACCCAGTGGGACAAAACCTAGATAAGGGAAAAAGAGTACAGCGTGTATCGACTCCCCCTATTGACAACATCAGTTGAGATCTTTGAATCTTCGAAGACCAATACCATAAACAAGCTTCTCAAAGATTGCTTCTGGAAGTGACTTGGTAAATAAATCTGCCAAATTTTCCCTTGAACTGATTTGCTGGATATCTATTTCACCATTCTGTTGAAGATCACGAGTAAAGAAAAATTTTGGTGAAATATGCTTCGTTCTATCGCCCTTGATGTATCCTTCTTTAAGTTGGGCAATACATGCAGTATTATCCTCATATAGAACTGTTGGAACCATTTTACGAGAAGATAAATGACAAGTAGTTCGTATATGATGAATTACTGACCTCAACCACACACATTCTCGACTTGTTTCATGCATGGCTAGGATTTCTGCATTATTAGATGAAGTGGCTGATATAGTTTGTTTCATAGATTGCCATGAAATTGTTGTACCTCCACATGTAAATACATAGCCTGTTTGTGATTTTCCGTCATGTGGATCAGACATAAATCCAGCATCTGAATAACCAATCAGTTCATGTTTAGATACATTTGAATAAGATCCATAGTACCTCTGAGATAATGAAAAATACGCTTTACACCATTCCAATGCCTCAGTGTTGGTGCAGAACTATATCTTGCTAATAAATTAACAGCAAATGTTATATCAGGTCTTGTGTGATTAGCAAGATACATTAGTGCCCCAATAGCATTAAGATATGGCACTTCTGGACCAAGTAATTGTTCTACACCTTTTTTGTTAATTACTTGGGGTTGGAATGGATCTTTTTCTTTTATCAAAGATCTTACAACCATTGGAGTACAGAATGGATGTGACTTATCCATATCAAATCGTTTCAAGACCTTCTTTGTATAAGTTTCTTGATGTACAAAGATCCCGTCCTTCAGGTACTCAATTTGTAATCCAAGACAAAATTTTGTCCTACCTAAATCTTTCATTTCAAATTCTTTCTTCAAACAATGAATGGCTTTTGTAATCTCTTCAGGAGTTCCAATAATGTTGATATCATCAACATAAACAACAATTATAGCAAATTCATTTCTCGATCTTTTTATAAAACTGTATGGGCATATCGGGTCATTTTTATACCCTTCTTTCAACAAATATTCTTTAAGGCAATTATACCACATGCGCCCTGATTGTTTCAAGCCATACAGGGACTTATTTAATTTGATCGAGTATTGTTCTCGTGAATTTGAATTAAATGCTTCAGGCATCTTGAGTCCTTCAGGAACTTTCATATAGATATCACTATCAAGTGAGCCATATAAATAGGCAGTCACAACATCCATTAGATGCAAATCAAGCCTTTCATTTGTTGCTAGGCTAATTAAATAACGAAAAGTAGTTGCATCCACTACTGGTGAATATGTTTCTTCAAAATCTATGCCAAGTCTTTGTGTAAAGCCTTGGGCTACAAGGCGTGCTTTATACCTTGTAATTTCACCCTTTTCATTTCTTTTCCGTACAAAAACCCATTTATATCCAACTGGTTTTACATCTTTAGGTGTATGGACTATAGGTCCAAATACTTTTCGTTTTGCTAATGATTTTAATTCTGCATTAATGGCATCTTTCCGTAGGAGCCAATCTTTTCGTTGTTGGCACTCTCTAATGGATTTTGGCTCATGATCCTCTTCTTCATTCATTACATCATATGCCATATGATTAGCAAAAATGTCGTCAATGTTGACTTCATTACGGTTCCATTTGATATTATTTGTGACATAATTTATTGAGATCTCATTATTTTCATACATTTCAGATACCTGGATCTCTTCTGGGGCCTCAATATTCTCCTCTGGAGATAATTTCTCTTCATGAAGTGGCTTATCCAGAGCTACGTTTTTTTCTTGATTATCCTCGACTTGGCCATCTATAATCTTAGCTCTTTTTCTTTTTCGAGGATTTTTATCTTTGGAACCGATAGGCCTACCACGCTTAAGGCGTGCTTTTGATTCATTTGTAATCGGTTGTCCTACAGGACATCAATTTGAATAGGAGCATTAGCAGCTGGAATATGTGACTTTGTCACTTTCTTTGGGTCAGTGAATGCTTCTGGCATTCGATTAGCTGAATTCTGTAAATGAATTATCTTTTGAACTTCTAGTTCACATTGTTTTGTACGAGGATCAAAATGAGCCAATGATAATTCATTCCAGCTAATCTCTTTATTCAACTGCTTATTTTCTCCCCCTAATGTTGGATAAACTGATTCATTAAAATGACAATCTTCAAATCGTGCAGTAAATAAATCTCCTGTAGATGGTTCTAAATATTTTATAATTGAAGGAGATTTATACCCAACATAAATTCCCATTCTTCTTTGAGGATCCATTTTAGTACGTTGTGGAGGTGCTATAGGCACATATACTGCACATCCAAAGGTCCGTATATGAGAAATATTAGGTTCTTCATCAAAAACCATTTGTAAGGGGGAAACTTTTAAATAACTAGTTGGCCTGATGCGAATTAACATTGCTGCATGCAAAATGGCATGGCCCCAAGCAGAAATTGGTAAATTAGATTTCAAAAGTAAAGGTCTTGCAATAAGTTGCAATCGTTTTACCAATGATTCTGCAAGTCCATTTTGCGTATGAACATGTGCTACAGGATGTTCAACATCAATTCCAAGGGACATACAATATTCATTAAAAGTCTGTGAAGTAAATTCACCAGCATTATCAAGACGTATTTTCTTGATAGGATAATCCGGGTAATGTGCTCTTAATCTTGTCAATTGAGCAAGTAATCTTGCAAACGCCAGGTTTCGAGAAGATAATAAGCACACATGCGACCATTTAGTTGATGCATCAATTAAAACCATATAATACCTAAATGGTCCGCATGGTGGGTGTATTGGCCCACAAATATCTCCCTGTATCCGTTCTAGAAATGTGAGAGACTCACTTTCTACTTTGGTTGGTGATGGCCGAATAATTAATTTTCCCTTGGAACATGCATCACATGAGAAATCATGGGATTTTGGTATTTGTTTCTGTTTCAAGTTATGTCCACATGAATTTTCTATTATACGTCGCATCATAATTGACCCGGGATGGCCTAACCGGTCATGCCAAACAATAAATATGTCTTTATCAACATGCTTCTGGTTTTCCATAACATTTATTTCAATTGTACTAATACTTGAATAGTACAAACCAGAAGATAACATAGGTAATTTCTCCAGAACATATTTTTCACCATATCTAACAGTAACAATTTGTAGATATTCTTTATTCTCCTCATTTATAGTCTCAATATGATATCCATTTCGACGGATATCTTTAAAACTCAACAAATTTCTATGAGACTTAGAGGAATACAAAGCATCATTAATAACAAATTTCGTACCATTGGATAATATTATTATTGCTCTTCCAGAGCCTTCAATCAATCTTGTATTACCCACTATGGTATTGATGCTTGTACTACAATTTGTTAGATGTGAAAAATATTTCTTATCTTTAAGAATTGTATGTGTCGTTGCACTATCAATGAGACATATATCTTCATTCTTGTGTGCAATATTTGAAATGTCCATGAGCTTCATTAAAAGAAAAGAAATGCATTAAAACATATTTAATATACATAATTGGCAACAAGTCAAAACGAAACAAAATAATTATTACAATTTTTGCAAAACTTATTTAATCATAAAAATCTTCCACCTCCAAGTGAGACATAACATCATCATTTGGCTCATTGACATCATTATCTTTATGAGCCTTATCATCACATTCCACATTATTAACACTCTTTTTTATAGAGGCTTGGTAAAGTTTCGCTAAATGTTCTGGTGTACGACAATTACGTACCCAGTGTCCCTTCATACCACACCGATAACATTTATGTTCAACAACTTTTGAAGGACCTTCTTTATCATTCTTTTGTCCTTCATTGTTCATCTTTTTCTGGTGGGTATAAGGACTATAATAACCTCTTCTACCATGATAAGGACCATGATTATTTCTACCTCCACGATTTCCACGTCCTCGTCCACGACCACGGCTACGACCACGACCGCGACCATGGCCACGACCATGATCATTCCGTACACTCACATTCGCTTCAGGAAATGGAGAAGATCCAGTGGGACGATTTTCATGATTTTTCAATAATAACTCGTTATTTTGCTCGGCTACTAGTAAACATGAGATTAACTCAGAATATTTTTTAAAACCTTTCTCACGATATTGCTGTTGTAAAAGCAAATTTGAAGCATGAAAGGTAGAAAAAGTTTTCTCTAATAAGTCCTCATCAGTTATTTTTTCACCACATAATTTTAACTGAGAACTTATTTTGAAAACAGCTGAGTTATACTCACTTACAGTTTTAAAATCTTGTAACCTGAGATGAATCCATTCATAATGAGCTCTAGGCAAAATCACCGTTTTCTGATGATCATACCTATCTTTCAAACTAGTCCACAATTCAAATGGATCTTTCACCGTTAAATATTCAGTTTTCAAACTTTCATGAATGTGGTGTCGGAGAAAAATCATAGCTTTAGCCTTTACTTGAGGGGACGCATCATTTCCTGGCAATATAGCCTTTCCAAAGTCCTTTGCTTGAAGATGGATTTCAGCATCTAAAACCCATGATAGATAATTCTTCCCGGTGATGTCAAGAGCATTAAATTCAAGATTTGAAAGGTTGGAAGACATGATTCAAACTAAAAATAATTAGAATCATATTATAAAATCTTATTATAAATTAAAACATAATTTAAAGAACGGTAAATAAACATGCTAAGAAAATAAAAAGAAGATGAGATAGGAATGGGAGTAAACTCACAGCGAGACCTATCTCATCCGAAGGTAAGAAAGATGATGCATATATTATATATATATAGACAACAGTAAAGAATTAAGATAAACAAATGGAGCCCTATTAGTGCCGCCACCATAAAAAGTAAATAAATGCATAAATAAATGGTAGTAACATAAATTTAAATGTTAGTGGCATAATGTAAATATTAATAAAGTCAGTATGGAGCTTAATATCGCCACCATGAAATAAATAAAGCAGTAAGTAAAGAATTTAAATTAAACAAATGGAGCTTAGTATCGCCACCATGAATTAAATAAATAAAACAGTAAAATTAAATTACAAATGGAGCTTAATGTTGCCACCATGAATTAATAAATAGGGAGTAGGAAGAATATATAAACATAAATAAATTACTGTAAATAGTTAAAATATAAATTTACCGTGAATAGTAAAGTTACTATTCACAGTGAATAGTGAATAAAATAAAATTACTGAAATATTAAATCTAGACTTCCATAAAGGAGTCAAAATGAATAGAAATATAAAATTACTGAAAAAGGTAAAATTAACATGAATAGTAAAAATTACTATTTACTATGAATAGTAAATAGTAAATAATCTCAAATCTTAACCATGGAACCCGATATTCAAAATAATTGGTAAAAGTAGAACTTTAATTTCATATCATGGTTAAGATTATCCCAGATAGAAAAAATAAACAAATAGTAAAGGAGATGGTAATAAAATCTTACCTTGGTAGAGTCTTCGTGCTGATAACGTAATATAAAACTTATGAAAATAGAGAACAATAACAAGAGTATATAGAAATAGAGAGAGAGAGAGAGTAAGGAGAGATTCTATTACAGTGTAATCAGAATGTTTACAGAAGGCCTCTATTTATAGAAGGAAAATGGGCCTTTAATGTAATTTCCACTTTGGGTCATTTGATGCAATATTCCTATAATTACATAACTGTATACTCACGGGAATGCATTCCCGTGAGTTGTATAATTTTGTGCGTGGGTCTCACCAAATAGTAAACTACTATGCAATGGTACTATGCGTGGGTCCCATGTCATCTTATAATATTTGGAGCCCGGGAGTCAATGGACATCCACATAATCAGTATATTCATAACATTCATAAGTTTTTCTTTGATTTTTTTTTTTTTTGGTGTTGATGATTACTTTTGTATTTTTTTATAAATTAATTGCTTATTTTAACACCTTAACTCTTCATTAAAAAGGGCCAAAGTAATCGACATTTGGGAGAATTAAAGCTATGGTCACTATTGCTCTCGTTTGTAATGTTTGTAGTTACTTTTAATGACTTGACTTTTTTCCTGTACCTCTTTCTATCATTTTCCCTTTTCTGCTAATGAGAGTTGGCACAGATAGTAAGGGATCCAAGACTAGACCCTTGGGTCGTGGGTTTGATCCCCTCTGCTGTCGCTGGGACTCCTATGGTAGGCGATCTCATAAGTCCCCAATAAGTGCTCATAGAGCCCGGAGCCGTGCCCTAGCCTTGGTAGGGGATTGGTGTCGAACCCTTTCAAAACCTTTTTATATATATAAAAAAATCCCTTTTCTATCGTTAAATTAAGATCTCAATGATCAAAATTTACCATATTTTTAATCATCATTTTCCTTTATAATAATATTTTTATTCTATGGTAAATCTTATTGAAATCTTAATCCAACGATAGACAAGGAGGAAAAAGGATGAGAATGAATATAGTAAGAAAGCCAAGTCCTACTTTTAAACCTAAAAAGTTTATAAATATTTTACACTTTTAATATAAGTTAATGGCTATTTTTAGCCCCTTAACTGTAATTGATATAGTTAAGGTGTCGAATAATCCAGGCAATTCCGACCTGTAGCTTTTTTTTTTTTCCTTGTTACTAGTCCATAGCTCATGCTTATTTAGTTAGTTGTGATTGCTGCAAAAGAATGAATTTGTCCCCCGACAGCAAATTAAAATTAATAGGCATTACGATTCTTAGTTTAGTAATCGCAAGTCCTGATCGTTAAAAGCCTTGTGAGCGAGCTTGAAGGAGTAAGTACACCTTCGGATCAAGGTTTTCAAGGTTATTAAAACCGAGATTTTACATAAAACCAGAAAGGGCATAAAAAAATCGTAAAACATAAAATTGTTACGTAAAAAAATCCTAAAAACCATTTAAAAAATTAGTAAAATCGTTTTAATAAAAAAAAATCATAAAAATGTAAAATCACTGTGATAAAACAAGATTTTAACTACCATGTTTTAGACAATTCTAAAACTATGGTTTTTAGAAGTCTTTTTCTGCATATTGAAATAAAACCTCCCTCATATACCTATTATAAAAACACTTCTAAACAACTAAAACAAATGAGTACTAAGACACGCCAGTTGTTTGTTTGTTTTAATTTGTATGGTTTAGTTTACGAGATATACAGAACTTTAGCCAGGAAAAAGTGTTTTTATGGGCTAGAAGACAAACCACTTTGAACCATGTCGTAGAAAATTCTAATATTGCCGTATCCAACGATATATACTATTGTACGCCCACATGATCCTCAATCCTCACGCCTTTAAAAATCATTGCCAGAGCTAGACTTGATTTGAAGTTTCAAGGCTATGTTACTATGGAAGGCTTTCGAAATTCATTTAACAGAGAAGGGGGAAAATTCAAATATGTGAAAAGAAAATGCTTCGTCAGTGGTCTGGAAAAAAGGTAGAGTGATTCTAGATAGTCTATAGATCTATACGCCTGGTTAAGTTTAATAAAAAAGATCGTGTGGGCAGAAGTGGCTTAAAAATTGAACCAACCCAAACAAGCTTGGATCAAGAATCCGTTTCTAATTCCGCTTCCACAATCGGAGTTCTTGCGTACCAGTTCTTTCAGTTACATGAGATGATACAAATCCAGCTAACCATCCAAATTTCAGACCTAATATAGAAACATGCTGGTGTACACACACAGACACCATGTTCCTACAAGGAACTTTTAAGACTAGACAGATATGAAAAGAGATTATTCAATCGAGACATCGACACTGACAGACACAAGCAACGAAAGAAAGCACAAGCAACTTGAAAATCAAAGTGATGATAGAATGGAAGAGTTTTTAAATAGAAGATAACAACAATGCTGTATTATGAAGCTAGTGCCGTCTGTTCGAATGGATCAAAACACTGGAGAAAAGGTTTAAGCTCGCTATACTACTGATAAAGGATAAATTAATTAAAAACAAAAAAGATGTTTCAAGCTACAACAAAAAACCTAATTTGTAGCTCCATAACAGAGTGCTTCCTTACTCTTCCTCCGTGGCTGCCTCAGCAGCCTTGTTGTTATGCTTCCTGGCATACCTCTGGTTCCTCAGAAATTTGGGATCCATCTGCAATAATTCCCCCACAAAAGTAAATCAATAAACCACAATACTTCTCCTTAAATTAACATCATCAGAAGTTTGATATTAAAAAAAAAAAGTTGAATGGATAAATAAAATTGTACCCCTTTGGTGGAAGTATGGCGGTGCCTCTTCGGCTTTTTGATGCCATTCTTGTGGGCCTTGTAGGACTGGTTGTGAGCTGTGTGGTTCTTCGACTTCGCCATCTCTGCAATCAAAACACACAGAATTCAAAATTCAATTGAAAAACGTGGAAATGAAACACGGAGATCATGACCGGTAGCCATATGAGTGATTCGAAATTACGCACCGAAATACAAAGGATATGTGATAGTCCGGCTCGCCTAGGGTTTTCAGTGGAGGAAGACGAGATGCAGATGATGTTTTATACCCGGTCTTAATATATTTGACACCTTAATGACGATAATGCCCTTTCATGGGAAACAAATGGGCCTGCATGGAATAAATTGGGTTTATAATGGATCAAAGCTCAGCCCAATCTGTTCGGTCCAATAACTACCGTTCGTTCGCAAACTTCACGGGATACTTTCCTTTCCCTCCCAACACTCACAAGAAAACCGTTTTTTTTTTTTTTTTGGTCTGAACACAAGAAAACCGTTGAAACTATATAAACCGCTCAGTTCTTTCTCCTTCTCAGTTTCTCAATATCTTCTTCTTGTTGTTCTTTGCAAAACCACAAATTAAAGGCATGGGTGACTCAGAAGAACAAGGAGTGAGTGGTTCGTGCACGGGTATGCAGCTGCAAGGAGGGTCTTCGTCGTCGCCGCCGAGAGGAGGTGGAGTGGTGGTCGGCGGGGAAGCGATGGGGGTAAACAAGGAAACTACACTTCCTATGCTGATGGCATTGAAAGGGAGCTTGGAAGCACAACTAAAAGCGGTTAACAGTCTGATAAATATGGTAAGTGGAGAGGAAATTGTAGCTGAGGAGGGTGATCAAATAGCTTACCAGCTAGAGATTCAGAGAAAAGCATTAGAAGATGAACGAGATAGGAGCTTGGAATTGCAGATGCAGATAGAAATCATGAACCTTACTCTTTCAAGTGGCCTTAGTTCTGGAACTTCCTCTTCTTGAATCAATCAAGAACATCTCACAGGAGTACATGTTTTTGGGAATCTTTCTTTCTTTACTGAACATTACTTTGCGTCTCCCAGTCAAACTCTGTTACTATCTTGTAAGCATTCTTTTTGCAGTTCTGGTTTTTTTTTTCCTTCCGGTTATGCTATTCTGTTTCTTTGTGAATAAAATGAGTCTGTACGTAACTTTAGGTGAATATAATAATTCGAAGACTCATTATGGTGCGTCATAAAATGTTATTTGCCCTGGGGATGGGTACTTGCTTTTGTCTTTGATTCATACCTAAATATGGGAATGCTTGCTGATATGGCGCAATGTCTAAATATGTTAGCTTGAAAATCTTCAGAGTACGAGTGACCAAGATGTCACATTCTTGTGGTTCTGGTAAAGAAAATAGGGAAAATCCTTTCTAGGGCCTAATTAAGTAAAAAAATTTTAAAAAAAGTCCCAACAACTTTCACATGTCAGACCTTAGGGTTTCTAGTATTATTTTGAAAGTGTTAGCAACAATATCAGTATCTCATTAACAATAAAATCAATATCCGTTAACAACAATTCCGTTAACAATAAAATCAGTATTCATTAACAACAAAATTAATACCCGTTAACAACTACATTTTTCTAAAATAATACCAGAAAATGTGACATGTGAAAGTTGTTGGGGCCTTTTTTGAAATTTTTTTGCTTAATTGGGCCCTGGGGAGGATTTTCCCAAGAAAATAAGGTTTGTTTATTTACGTATTTAGAATATGGGGTAAGAAAATAGCGAAAATTTCAGTTCACTCCCTTGATAGCAAATTAATTTCAGTTTACCCCTAAACTTTTTGAAATTTCACTGCATCCCATAGTTAAAATGAAATTAATTTTTGTAGGTGAGAAAACAATAATATCACATAGTCAAATAGAGTTATTGCTAATAAAGTTAGGAACAATGAGATTCAAAAGTCTTTCCTTTGACCCCATTGCCGAATTCTCCTATATTAGTTTATGTTATTGTCTTGTGGTACTAAAGTCTCTTTGGAAAATCTACATAATTAGGGTATTAGCCACCGTTGCCGGTGGTGGATACTCTGAGCCTTTAGACCCACTTTCTAATTTTGCTATTGGATATGTTGGAGATATGATATAACATGTTAGTTATGTTGGCTATCATTATAATAATGAAGGTTAAATTTTATAAATAGGAATCTTATAGTGTGATTTAGGTGTGTGGTATGTGAAATCTTTGCCTAAATGGGAGAGGTTAACATTGGGTCCTAACCTCATTAACAGTTCATTTTTCGAGTTTTTGTTTATCCTATTAACTTGTTCTCGCCGGAAACGATTCTCTCAAGAATCAATGTTCAGTTTTGTTATATAGTGAAAATATAACCTAAGTAAAGGCCATTTGCTATTTAGAAATAAAATAAAACAGATTGCTGCATTATGAATGATAAAACAATATAATATTGGCAAATCTTAGATTTTATAAAATAAAATAATGAATTTTTCAAAGCGTGTGGCTTATGGGTCCTTTAATTTGGTGCAATTTTATGTAAACTCTCTGACTTTTTGTCGTCTCTTGTAAATGAAAAAATTACACTCCTCGGAACCCGATCAACATGCAGAGTAGGCCCAAAAAAAAAAAAAAAAGAGAGAGATCGACTTATCGTGTGTTTGGTTTTTAAGAGAAATGGAAAGAAAATTTTTACCCACAAATTTTTTTTTAATATTTCATAACTACATTCTTAACAAATTTTTTTCTCATTAATGACAATTTGGTAAAAATTTTCTCTCTCTTTTTCTCCCCTCAAACCAAACACACTCTTAATTATCCATGAGTTTATAGATTGAGAGCATCTTCATCAAGGAAAAAAAAAAATTATAAACCAATAAGGCTCACAAAGGTACTGTATGACCCCGGTTTAAATCATGTGTGACTTATTACATGAATTAGAAAAACACTAACTAATCTAAATGCAGCTATTTAGATGCCAAAATATTGTTCTGCTCTCAGTAAATTATTCAACCATTAAAAGTAAGACAATTGTTACATGACCAATTATTTGGTTGCATTTAAAATTTTGGATACTCTAATTTAAAATTTTGAAAATTCAAATCACTTGAACACCATTGCCCTACTTACATTCAAATCATTTGAAGTTACGCACCACCTCTTCAAATTTTTTTGACCTTGTGATGGAATTGATAATGTTATGTTAAAAGGCCCTCCCTCCATTTTATAAGATTTAGATAACCGAATGTGTGAGTTAAGAAAATATGCTAAAATTAGTTGAAGGTAATAAATGTTTAGAAATGTACTTTTTTCCATATATCATGATAAGTGAGAAAGAGATAGTGGGGAAGAAATGAAAAAAGATGATGAGAAATTGTCTGATTAATTTTTTTAGTGTCATACTCACTATAAAAAAAAAAAAAACACTGAGAATTTGCCATAATAAATAATAAATTGTAGGATATATTTGATAACACATTATTTGAACGGTAGGTACATAATATCTTCATGCGAAGCCTCGTGGAGAATTTTTTTCATTTGATATCCATCATTTGAGAGGCTTAGCTTCCATCTACCCCAACACCAGCCAGTGTACTTTACTAGAAGGGACAGGATCTCTTCGTTGGTCCACAATCAAAGAGTAAAAGAATCGATATTCCTTGCTTGGATGGAGAAAAATGCAGATAATTAATCCATTCGCAAGAACACTATTGTACTCTTATTTCCCAAACTACTATACTTTTGTGAAAGAAAAAAGATTTTGGAAGCTTCGTGAGCGTGATTTTTCTATTGGAAGACTTAAAAACTGTACACCATCTCATGGCAATTTATACTACGTGTGTTTGTTGTTAACTAAAGTCCGAGGACCCAAGAACTTCGAATACACACACACACGCACAATTAATAGTATTGTCGCTACCCAACATTTAGCGAAGCCTCTATGCTCTTGGATTATTTGATAATGATAAAGAACATATAGATGCCATAAAAAGAAGCATGTTTGTGGGCATCTGGCAAGTGTCTTCAATAATTTATTGTTAGCAGGTTACTGAGCCATTGCCTTTCACAATCATTAATTCTATTCGGAGCAGACGAAAGAACTACTTTATGAAGATCTATTGCATTTGCGGCAAAACGACCAGCGTTTCACAGGATACTAAAGTGTAATACTTTTTTAAATTTCATGTCTATTATTTTTGGTATAACAAACACTTGAATGTTATAAAACACACACTCACACACACTTGAATGTTGAAACCTTCAATAAATCACTTAAATTATCACAACCCCACAATTCATTATCTTAACTGCCAATTCTGTTATCACAT
Organism: Acacia confusa; assembly: GCA_037074495.1. NCBI lineage: Eukaryota > Viridiplantae > Streptophyta > Magnoliopsida > Fabales > Fabaceae > Acacia > Acacia confusa. The sequence goes on from CM073505.1 coordinate 7,719,265, forward strand.
ATTGATTTAATCAATAAATTAAAAAAATTAATGAATAAGTGCAATATTGTCGATGTAGAGCCGAATATTGTGGATGCGGCTATCAATACATATCATCTATGGAATGAGTGCAAATTGCTCCATTTAAATTTAATGAAGAACATGAGGTTGGAATCTTCATGCTATCCAGAAGAACAACAAAAAATCAAGGTAATTTTTTGGAGTGGTTGCCACTAGTAGGAGATGGATAAACTGGGCTTCCACATTATGGGGTTAAAGATATAGCAATACCACCTGTGTTATTGCTTCATGATGAAAGAAACCCAACAAAATCAATATATCCCAACTTAGAGGAGTGTAATGGAGAAGATAATTATTTGACTAATAGGGGTATACTTACACCTACGACAAATAATATTGATACGTTGAATTACTACATATGCTCTTTATTGTTAGGTAATAAGGTAGAATACTTCAGTTGTAACATCCTAAATTTTGAGGATTTATAAATTTAGGTATTATCTAAGAATTGAATAATAATATGGGATTAATTAAGAAAAATTTACCCTTCATAAATATTAAAGTTAATATATGGGATTTAAGGACAAGTAATTATGAGAATAATATATGAAAAATTAAATAATGGGGTTTGGCCTAAAATAACTATAAAAACTTATTTACTCGGAATTAAGGAAGATTTTTCCTTAAATTAATGAAGGAAAATAATAAATTCAAATATGCAATACTTTTAGAATTAATATTTTAAGAACTAGGAAATCCTTATATGAGAGAGGGAATTAATTGTAATATTATCTAATATCTCTTTAATATCCTTAATTAAATACTAATCATATTTTCTTCTCAAACCCAATTTATTTTAAGCCCAAAATGCATACATAGATACCCAATGTGCAGCCCATCTCCTTCAGCCCAAATAAACCCCCATACTTAAGTCTGGTCAAATTCCAAGCACCCTTATATTCATCCATTTATCCAGAAGCCAAAAACTGAGAACGAGTTGCAGTCATATCACATTACTTACGCCGAAAACACATTTAAAGCGGCGCAGGAGCCCATACTTCTTCCTCAGTCGTAGAGCCCCGAGCCACACACCCTCTGGTCCTTATCCGTTGAATAAAACTTTTCTTCCGTCAATATATATATAATTACATATCAGTTTTCATTTCCACTCCTTCTCCTTCACTCTCTTCACTTCACTTCATCGAAACAGAAAACAGAGACAGGAAACAGAGAAGAGAAACTGAGAGCGAGAGAGTGGAGAAGAGAGATAGAAAGAAAAGAGAGACAGAGAGACGAAGAGAGAGTGAGTGCAGGAAGGAAGAGAAACCCGATACCCAGCTGCTCTGTTTCAGATCGATAGAACAGAGGAAAACTCCAGCATCTTTGTAAGTCTCCCATAATCGCTTTCTTCTATCCTTTTTGCTGTCGTTGTTCTCTGTTCTGTAGTAACCGAAACAGGGTCTGTGTGTGTATGTTTCGGTTTCTTGGCTGCTATGAGAGTTTTGCTGAGTTTCGGACATAAATTTCTGGCCTTCATCGTACACTGTCCAACCATGCAAGCCGTGGCTTTTGAGCATGTTTGCTGTTATTGTCTTCTTTCACTTAAGTGTTGCATGTCTTCGAAGGTTTCTGTGCTGTGTTAACCGAAACAAGGATCTGTATAACCCATGCTGTGAGCGTTTTAACTGGTTAAGATATTTGGTTAAAGAGAAAGAAAAAGAAGAAGAAGGATAATATGAATTTGTTCCGTAGTTGAATAATAAAGGAGTTGGACTTGGCCTGGGGTGAAATCCCAAAGTCCTACGTACTACAGTGGTGGATCAAAGTCCACGTAGTTCGAGAGTAAACCGTTTGACCTAAGATAACTAGAGGGGGTGGGGTGTGTGCTCTGTGTGAATAGAAAAGGTAGGGTTTCGAGAGCGTGTGTACCTGATGACTGCACATTGGTATTTAAAGAGTGTACCTGGAGGGCCGTGATCCGATATTCTCTCTGCACGTGGTCCCACTTGTAATTACTCCGTTACCTGCACGACTGACGGCGGTTGGCGAGATAATGGGATAATACCTTATCAGGTATCTCTATTTTCATGGCTGGATAGCTGGCTTTGGGCCCAGCGAAGCCCAATTCGCCCGTCCATAACAGATGCCCCAAGCTCGGTATTTCAGGCCTCTGACATGCCGAGCTTTATTAGGTTAGAACTACCCTGGATCGTATATCGGATGAAATCTTTGACTCCTCGTTCTTTACTCATAACACGGTTCGATTTCATCTTATTCTCCGACTTACTTTGATCGCCTCCTTTTCACTCGTACCCCGGTTCCATCACCGTGTTATGCCGAGTTACGTTTGTATGCCACGTGTTTCCCCGACCGCCCTTAATTCAGAGCGCTATCTGTAACTGACTTAGAGATACGCGTGCTCTTGCCCCTTGGCGTGTGTAGCGTCGTATTGGGACCGGCGCCAACAACTCCACTGTCAGCCGTTCTCGGCTTTCGCGCTTCTTTAAATACTCGCGACTTTCCGAGACTCATGATGACCATCTACTTTAGGGCTTTGCCAGCTGTACTTGTCTTCTCGTATTCCCCTGACGTCACGGGTCCCATCGTTTCGCATTCGCGCCTGCTGGGATCTTTCAAATCTGCCTCTTCAGACCACTTCTTTATAACTTGAATGTCGCGGTGTTCTCCTTTTTTACGCTCTGAGTTTCCAGTTTTCAAAAGAAAATACTCATAACCCAGGTGTTCCAAATCCAAGTCTCGACCCTCTCTTTCACCCAGTTCCCCCTCAGGTACATCTTCATCGTCAGTTTCTGTTTCAAGTGTTTATTGTTTTTCCCTTTCTTCTATGTTTTTTCTTTCGTAGTTAAGTGCGTTTCGCGTCATTTGCATGTCTGGGTTTTTCTGGTTTCAATCCTGGGATTCCGTATACTAAACCTTGCATTTCTGGGTTTTCTTGGGAAGTTCTTGAGTATTTCATGGATAAGGACAAAAATATACCTGTAGACATATATGGTAGGCCTATTCTGGAAGAGGATTGGGAAGATATTAGAAACATGCCTGAGAAAACTGCTTTTTGGTTGTATGGTGCTCGTCGATCTTCTGCAGCCATGGCTACAGATGTTCTTAGACCTTCTGGGAGCGGTGACCGTAGGAGAGGCCTTAGGGTTCCGCCTCTCCTTCCGAAAGCTTCTCGACCTCCACTACCTCGGCCTCCCCCTCCCAGGCTAGCCATTAGGCTTTCGTTTCCTGTTAGGGCGGTTCCTATTTCGGTCGTTCAGCCTTTGTCTGTTAGCGAATCCCGGCCTAATCTGGTTAGCCCTTGTGAGACCTGTCAACACGAGGCTATCGCCTTCGTCAATCTCGGCCGGGAGGTGGTTGCCGAGACAATGCTTAGGAGTTGCACTCACAGATCTGTTCCCATCCTAACATCGAAGCGTGCGTTGCATCATATGCCTTCTTCCCGAGGTAGATTTCTATCTAACTCGTCTTTGCTTTCGTATTTATATAGGTATAAATGGCATCTTCTTCTTAAAGTAGCGAAAAGTCGGTTGCTGAGGAGTCATGTTCTACCAATGCCGCACATAGTGTCGAAAATAACCCATGTCGTTTCGTTATATGCCCTCAAGTGTCCCGGATACAAAACAAGATGACCTTTGAAGAGTTTAGGGGGCCCATCCTTAAAGACGGAGAAGGGTATACGGTTAGGTTACCTTTAGAGGGAGAGTCGGTAGCATCATGGCGTGGTAGAGATTCCCCTCATTTCTTCTTTATGTATCGAGATGTGGTTACCGTCCTAGGTGCTTCATTCCCTTTCTCAGATTTCACCACGGAAATCTTGAACCATTTCTATTTAGCCCCCACACAATTACACCCGAACAGTTGGGCTTACGTCATCTGTTTCGAGAATTTCTGCAAGGAACAAGAGATACCTTGTACCCTACCATTGTTTTTCCACTTCTTTTCCCCAGTAAACACCTATAAAACCAAAGAAGAGCCCCTAGAGTTTAAGTGGACCCATCTTCGGGGTATCCTTAATAAGAAATTGTTTAATCCGTTTACCGAGTCACTCAAGGGCTTTAAGTCGGCATATTTTAAAGTAGAGGCCATTCCTGGCCAGGTTCCGTGGTTCCTCCGTTTGAATGAACAGGGAGAGTTGGAGGAGAGATTCCCCCTTTATTGGACTCCCAACCACCACCACTTTGGAAATAGGGCCTTTAACTCGAAGGTGTTTAAGCTTTCCCCCGAAGAGGAGAAAGTTGAGGAGCTATTGAAAGACCTCGGCCAGGCGATGGGGCCTTTTGATGCCGAGATGTATTTATCTGTTCCTTTAAAGAAACATAAGAAAAAAACAAGTATGTTGTGTCTATAGCAATTTATTCCTGTTGTCTTATTTTATCACGTTACTGATTGTTTTTTATTGTGCAGAGACAACCATGCCGCCGAAGTCTACAACTCCAACAGTGCCGGCTTTCATGAGGAAATTCAGCGGAAAGCGGAAGGCATCTGAGGCCGAGAAGACGGGCCCTGCCAAGAAGTCTTCCGTCACTCCCGCACAACCAATTACCAAGGTGGCTGAACCAATCACCAAGGTGACTGCACCTCCATCTTCTCCCAATGTAGGAGCTACCTCTTCTCCTACCGCGGCCGTTCTCTCTCCCAGCCGGTATACTTCACCATCCTTCATGTTCGAAAATCCGGTTGACTCTGAGGTCCGGAATAGTATCCGCCCTCCTTTGAGCTGGTTCACACCTTCGCCGCTTTCCGCTGAAGAAAAGAGCATGTTGATGGATATCGAACATTTTGCTCTTCGAGCCGCTGGGCTTTCTCAAGCTGTGGATTATTTCAAGGCTCAATGGGCTGAGTTGGATGCGAAACTCAAGGCCGTCGCATCCGAACGAGCCGAGGCTATTAACTCGACGGTAAAGAGCGCGGTTAAGTTGGTAGAGGATGCCAAGAATAAGGCTGTTACTGAGGTGGAGAAGGTGAAGAAGGCGGCTGATGAGAAGATTAGGACTGCACAGCTAGAGTTAGAGGGTGCGAGGCGGAAACATTCTGAGGACCCCGCCGAAATATCCTAACTCAACTCCAACCTGCAGAGCCTGCAAGATCAGACAACCTCCGATGCTGCCTACATTGCCGACCTGGAAAGAGGCGTGGAGGAGTCTTTAAATAACGCTTTGGCGCAGGTTATTTTCCTCAATCCTAACGTCACGCTGAACCTCAAGGACGCTCGTGTTAATGGGATTGTGAAGGATGGGAAGATTGTGCCTGCAAGCGCTCTGGAAGAGTCGGCTGGGGAGGGCCCATCTGGATTGGAAGGAGATACTACTGACAATGTTGAATCTCGGCCTCCTATCCTTCCAGATGGTGCGGCGATTGTCTGATTTGTCGGTGTTGTTTGATAGGCCGTTTTTGTTTTCCGGCGTTAGTTTTTCTTTTTCCATTTGTAATCAACTTTGACAATGAATAAAATTTTTCTTTTCTGAATTTCCATGTGCACTGTGATTTTGTTAGCAAATTTAATCGCTTTATCGCTCAGTGTTCTACCCAGCATTAATAATAACCTTACGGCTTAAACTTGGTTAAACCAAATCTTAACCAGGCCAGATTGATCAAGTCCGGCCTTAAATGGTCTTATTTCGGGCGTATTTTCATCGGCCTTGCCTATGCTTTCCTCGTAGGTTTAGCACGGTCTTTCGGGCTATAAAGATGGCACCGAGGAATTGTCGAAAACGGGTTATGGATTCCTTTTCGTAATTCCTTGTCGTGGAAGCCGGGATATCCTTATGCTTTTAATGGGCCTATCGTTTTAATACGGCCTTGTGGAATTCATTTGAAAATAGGTTTCAGAACTCTTTTTCGTGAATTCGTGTGGTTTCGACGGTGCGATCTCTTTCGCGACTTTTATGAAGCTATCATATAGTCAAAATATTTTGATAAAAGCTAACGTTCCTCAATTAATTAAAATGGCGACTATGTCGCTAACCAACATACTTGCATAGACCATGCTAAAACATCAAAACGAAACTTAACTATAGTTGTTTCTCAATTTGTCGGCATTCCAGGTTCTCTTTACTGGTTTACGGACCAAGGTTTCAAGTTCGTATGCCCCGTGCTTCAGTACCTCCCTAATTCGGTAAGGTCCTTCCCAATTGGGAGCTAGCTTCCCTTCTCGTGCATTCTTGTTGCCTATGTCGGCTCTCCTTAGTACTAGGTCGCCTTTGTTGAAAGAACGGGGTTTGACCTTTTTATTGAACCTCGCCGGGACGAGCTGTTTCGCTGTTAAGTCTCAGTAATGTGCTATGGCTCTTACCTCGTCTATGAGATCTAACTCAGCCTTAATGGCCTCGTTGTTCTCAGTTTCAGACAAGGCCTTTTCCCTTCTCCATGACAGTTCCCCGACTTTAACGGGTATCATGGCTTCACATCCGTACGTGAGTCTATAAGGCGTTTCTCCTGTGGTGGATTGAATACTAGTCCGACATCCCCATAACACAACGTACAATTGTTCAACCCAGTCGGTTTTGGCTTCTTGCATTCTCTTTTTAAGGTCGTCCACGATCACCTTGTTTGCCGACTCGGCCTGTCCGTTAGACTGCGGGTGCTCTACCGATGCAAAATGCTGACGGATCTGGAAGTCGGTCATCATTTTTCGAAATCCTTTGTCCGCAAATTGTGTCACGTTGTCGGTAATGACTTCCGTCGGGATTCCAAAACGGGCGATGATATTTCTCGCCACAAACTTTTGTACTCTAGCCGATGTTATGGAAGATAGCGGTTCGGCCTCGATCCATTTAGTGAAATAATCCACCGCTACTATCAACCACCGGAATTGCCCCGGTGCCCTCTGAAAAGGTTCCAAAAGATCTAGCCCCCATTTGTAGAACGGCCAAGGTGCGGAGATATACTTCAGCTCAGATGGGGGAATTCTGATGATTTTATCGTGTTTCTGGCAACTGTCGCATTTCCAAACATGATTCTTTGCATCTGTTGATAGCGTCGGCCATTAGTACCCGGCCCTTATAGCTTTCCGGGCTAGTGCCTTGGCTCCCATGTGTTGTCCATTGATACCTTCGTGTATTTCAGCTAATACATATTCCGCCTCTTCAGAACTGAGGCATTTTGCCATTGGCGCGTGTAGCCCTTTCCTGTACAGTTGGTCATCTACCATTGCGTAAGATGCCGCCGTTCATATCAGTTTCTTAGCATCTTTGGGTTCATCCGGTATAATTCCTCGTTCTAGGTAATCTGCGATGGGTTTCCTCCAATCATTTTTGTTGGTTATGATCATCACGCATGTTGGGGCTTCCAATCTTTGTTGCACTATTGTTCGGTTGTTGGTCCCTTGGGTGCTAGCCAGCTTGGACAGTACGTCGGCTCTGGTGTTATTTCCACGCGATATGTGCGTTATCTCTACTTCATCAAATTCATCCATTATAGACTTAACCTTTCCGAGATACTTGACCAGTAAAGGTCCTTTAGCTTGATATGTCCCATTTATATGTGATGCCACCAGTTGGGAATCAGTAGATACCAGTACTTTCCGAGCTCCGTTTTCCTTTGCTTGGATCAAACCCGCAATCAAGGCCTCGTATTCGGCTTAATTGTTGAAAGTTTTAAACCCAAGGCTCAAGGAGTATTCAATAGACACACCCTCCGGGTTCTCGAGAATTACTCCGGCCTCGCTTCCTGTCGAGTTATAAGAGCCGTCTACAAACAGCTTCCACTGTGTGGCGTGCCCTTTTATTGGGGAGAGTTCTGCAACAAAGTCGGCTAAGGCCTGAGATTTTATCGCTTGCCGGGATTCGTAACTAATGTCAAACTCGGATAATTCTATGGCCCAGCTAGTCATTCTTCCTGCTAGGTCAGGTTTATGCAATATCTGTTTGATGGGTTGATTAGTTCGAACTACAATAGGATGTAGGATGGCTCTGGAAATACTGACGTAGCCGTCGGGTCGTGATTAGCAATGCGAAAGCCATTTTCTCAAGCTTTTGATATCGTATCTTAGCTCCCTGGAGAACCCGACTTATAAAGTATATCGGCATTTGACCTTCATTTGCTTCTCGCACCAAGGCCGCGCTTACTGCCTCATTGGTTACCGCCAAATAAAAGATCAGGACTTCACCCGTTATAGGCCTGGTTAATACTGGTGGGGCTGCCAGGCATTGCTTAATCTTTTCGAAGGCTACCTCGCATTCAGTGCTCCATTCGTGAACAACTTCCTTTTTAAGCAACCTGAAGAAAGGAAGCAACTTTTCAGCCGACTTTAGTAGGAACCAAGTTAATATGGCAAGTCTTCCTGTGAGTTGTTGGACTTTCTTTCGGCACGCAGGGGCCTTCATTTCTAAAATGGCTCGGCATTTATCGAGATTGGCCTCTATACCTCGATGGGTTAACATGAAACCCAAGAATTTCCCTGACAGGACTCCGAAAGCACATTTGGCCAGATTAAGCCTGATTCTGTGTGCTCATAACTTACCGAAAATCTGTTGTAAATCCTGAACATGCTGCCCCTGGTCTCTCGACTTAACGATCATGTCGTCGATGTAAACCTCGACATTTTTTCCCAACTGATCTTCGAACACTTTTGTCATCATTCGTTGATATGTTGCTTCGACATTTTTTAACCCGAAAAGCATTACGTTGTAACAGTAATTCGCCCTTTCCGTGATAAACGCCGTTTTTTCTTAGTCCTCGGGGTGCATAGCAATTTGATTGTATTCGGAGTATGCATCCATGAAGGATAAGAGTTTAAAACCTGACGCGTTATCTACTAATTGATCCACATTAGGCATGGGGAAAGCGTCTTTGGGGCATACCTTGTTCAGGTCTTTGTAGTCCATACATACTCTCCACTTGCCATTGGATTTCTTTACTAGCACGATGTTTGATAGCCAAGTAGTGTACTGGACCTCTCGTATAAAACCGGCCTCTAGAAGCTCCTTAACGTGCTCTTCAAGAGTGGTTACTCTGTCTAGGCCCATCCTCCTTTTCTTTTGCGCGACTGGAATCGAACCCGGTCGAATTGCCAACTTATGGCAGCAAAATGTTGGATCTATGCCTGGTAGATCGGCAGGTCCCCAAGCAAATATGTCAGTGTTCTTCAATAGGCATTTCGTCAAAGCATGACGAACCTCGGCACTTAACTCGCTTTCGATCTTCGTGGCTTGTTCCGGCCTACTGCCCAGGATGAAGTCTCGCAACTCTCCATTAGGCTCAGGCCTTTGGATTTTTTCCTCCGCTCTCATGTCCATCTCAACCAGATGAACACCTTTTTCTTCCCGAGTTTGCGACGAGGTTGCGTTCTCTTTGTTTCCCGTCACTGAATTGTAGTAGCATTTCCGTGAATCTCTTTGGTCTCCTCAGACAACCACTATCTTGTTCTTTCTACCGAGCATTTTTGCCTTTTGATGCTTCCAATTGTGGATTGTTGGCCTTCCGAGAATGACGTTGTAAGGGGATGGGAAGTCGGCAACTACAAATTTGACCACCTCAGATTTAAAAGCTTCTTTAGTACCCAAGGTCAGTTTCAAGTCTATACAACCTTTAGGTCTAGTATCTTGGCCATTAAAACTGGTTAAGGTTGTTTTGCATGGCTTTAACTCATCCGGGTTCAACTTCATTTTTCGAAATGCCTCCGACAGAAGGATGTCCACCAAGCTTCCGTTATCGATGATGATTTTTTGGACTCTACAATCCAGAATCGTGCCTGTTATCACTAGGCCATCGTAATGATCGGGGACCACATCTTCCAGGTCGGCCTCGGTGAAATTGAGTATCGATCTATCTCACTCCTTTGTTTCCTTCTTAAATTGTGGGCGACCTTGGATGGTCAAGACTTCCTTCAAATATTTGCGACGCTGATTTTGTGAATCTCTTCCACTGCCGGGTCCCCCACTGATGACACAACAGTCATACTTTGCTTCGGGAAACTCATCATCGCTTTCTTCCTTCCTCTTCTTCTTCTCCGGACTTTTATTTCGTCCCACCCCAGGGCGTTTATTACTTGAACGTCCTTGCGTTTGAATCACATATCTCTGCAACTTCCCTTCTCGCACAAACCTTTCTATTGCATCCCTCAGATCCCAACATTGGTCCGTTGTATGGCCGGGTTGGTCATGAAATTCGCAATACCGAGATTTGTCCAGGACGGCTTTATGCCGCATAGGCCGCGGTTGCTCTGCTTTTCTCATATCGGTTAATCCGACCTCTCTCCATATCCGTTCTCTGGACACCTTTAAAGGCGTGTACTGGCTGTATTTTCCTTCTGCCTTGTTTCCTCGGTGCTGGTTATCCATTGGCCGTCTCCTGATGTCCGACTTTGAACCACCGTGATAGTCTTTATTCCTCGGAGGTGGGCTCATATTTCGTCCAAGTTACTTCGGCTGGCCATCTCTAACTGTTCGAGTTCCAGGTACTGCTTCGATCGATCTCTAAATTCGACTAGTGTTGTAACATTGTCTTTTACTGTCGACCTTTTGAGACGGGAATCGTCATGTAAACCGAAGATTGCCAGATGCAAATGCACGTCCTCCTTTAAGTTTGGTACTTGAAGGGCGGCATCTTTAAAACGCTCGAGGTATTGCTGCAATGTCTCGTTTGGGCCTTGCCATATGTTTCCCAACTGGAATTGAGTTTTAGGTTGCTTTCTGCTTGTCGCGAAATTCAGTAAGAACTTTTGGCCGAAACTCTCCATATCTCGGACTGATTTTCGTGGTAAAGAATGGAACCATAACTGGGCTGCCCCTCGCAATGTTCCCGCGAATAATCGGGGCACTATTGGTCCTTCAAACCCTTTCACCATTATTTCCATGTTGAAGTTGTTGAGGTGGACCTGCGGGTCTTGAGTTCCATCGTATTTTGGCAAATCCCTTGAGTCGAAACCCTTTGGGTATTTTGCCATTCGTATCTCATCAACAAAAGGCCCTTGCACTCCGCCGCCATGACTTTTCTCCGATACTTCGACGTTAGCCCGGGTGGTTTCCGAAGTCCCCTTATCTCGGATTTTCTCAGTGCGTGGCGCATCCATATCTGTAATATTTCAAGGCGTTGATGCATCTGCCTGTCGTGTTGCTATGACGGCATTTGGATTTTCTTCTCGGTCATTACTCTGCTCCACCTCCGCTAAGCTTCCTTGCCGAGTTTGCGTTGCCATTCGACTTGGGTCCTCCTTATCCCGGCAAGCATTATGATTGTTGTTCTCTTCTCTCCCTAGCCTCTCGTCCAGAATCTGCTGGAGTCTCCGACCTTCCTCTAGCCGCCATAGAGCATCCCTGCGCTCCATATCCTCCTGCAGACGCTTAACGTCGACCTCCCTTTGTAGAGCATGTCGTTCTTCCATGTCCTCCATCCGCTTGAACATAGCTTCTATTACTGATTGTAATCTTCGAACGTCGGGATCCTCAATTTAAAATTCTTGCGAAGAGTGTTGAAGTACGGGTGACGGCTGTACCGGCCACGAAATTTGGTTATCAAGGGCCTGAGTTGTTTCCACTAGCTCGTGTTCTACGTCCTTTAGCACTGCCGGTGTTACTGACCCGTCTCGCGTTCCCGCCTCAGGATTCGCAGGCGGTAGCGACTCTGGTTGTTCCTGCCGGGGTGCCTGATTCCGGCCCCTGGTATTTGCCATTCTCAACTGCTTTGTAGGTCGGGGAATCGTAATTTAACGGTCCCCATAGACGGCGCCAATGTTCCATAGTTGAATAATAAAGGAGTTGGACTTGGCCTTGGGTGAAATCCCAAGGTCCTACGTACCACAATGGTGGATCAAAGTCCACGTAGTTCGAGGGTAAACCGTTTGGCCTAAGATAGCCAGAAGGGGTGGGGTGTGTGCTCTGTGTGAATAGAAAAGGTAGGGTTTCGAGAGCGTGTGTACCTGATGACTGCACATTGGTATTTAAAGAGTGTACCTAGGGGGCCGTGATCCGATATTCTCTCTACACGTGGTCCCACTTGTAACTACTCCGTTACCTGCACGACTGACGGCGGTTAGCGAGATAATGGGATAATACCTTATCAGGTATCTCTATTTTCATGCCTGGATAGCTGGCTTTGGGCCTAGCGAAGCCCAATTCATAAGGGTTATTGATATATAACATAAGGGTTATTGATATACAAGACTCATGTAAGAAAACCTGATAAGCGGTAAATCTACCATTTTTTTAAGGCCCAAATTGAGCTAAACTTGATCTAACATAATTAAAAAGCTTAGGAATAATAAGTAAAAAACATGGATTCGATGTCAGACATGCCCTCACAAGTATTCTCGTGTATTTTACAAGTTTTTATTCACAAGAGAAACCAAATTGAAGAGCTAAAGAAAGACGAAAAGAGAAGCCACAAAGGAAACAAAATTGGCGCCCAAAGCGCCAACTATTTGGGCTACTTTTGGAGTTGGCGCCCAGGGCGCCAACTAGTGCAAAGTTGGCGCCCAGGGCGCCAACTCTCGGTCTGGAATTTTAAAATTGGCGCCCGGGGCGCCAACTCTCTGTCCTGTGAAAAGAGTTTGGCGCCCAGAGCGCCAGAATTGCGAAAATCTAATTTTTCTTATTTTAGGGCTCGAAAAAGGAAAGAAAATTTATATTCTTTAATGGTTTTAAAGTCCAATGGGTCCCAGAATATAAAAAGAAGAAACCCTAGCAAAGAGAGACACTTTTCTTGAACCTGTGGCACAAGAAACAACCCTACAGCATTGGAGAAGAAGATCAAAGCTTCATCGTGGAGATCAACCTTTCCCGAATCATCGAAGACCTATTCTATTTTCATCTTTTCTTCTTTATTTTCTTAATCTAACCATGCTTGGCTAAATTTCTTTTTATAGTTAGGACTAGGATGAACCCTATGCAAGTTTATCGTATTTACTCGAATTCTTGATTGAATCTTGATTTCCCTTATTGAATGAATTATCTTTGCTTAATGCTTTCTTGGAGATTGATCACCTTTAAGATTGTTCTTAGGTTGATGTATGACAATAGAGATGTTGATGCATCTAATTAGAACTTGTTAATTCGTCATAAAGTTGCATGACCTAGACATACGCTTATGAATTTATGCGATCATAGGATTCTGGTTCAAGATCTGATCTTTATAGACAATACTAAGATATTAGGTTGTTTTTAAAGATAAAATAGACTAAGGTAGCATCAAGACATTGGGACTTAGTCTAACCTTAGAGAATCGATCGTCAATTTGAGAATCATAATCAATTAGGGTTTCAAACCAAACACTTAAATAAGCATAGGAGGATTCTAAGCCTTAGCTGCGTTTTTCTTGATTATTTATCTCTCTTAACTATCGTTCTTGAGATCCTTGCTTTTAGTTCTTGTTTTCTTTGAATTATTGAAATTCTTGATTGGTCACAATTTATCCCTTTTACGCAATTTACCCAACTAAAGCGAATATAGCGAATTAGTGATTGAATATTATTCCTCGTGGGACAATACTTTCTCATTATTTTATTATTTGTAATGACCGGTACATTTGCCGAAGTTGCCCCTATCAAAACCCCCAGGAACTTGCAGCAAATATGAAAAACGTGGCCTTTGTGCTTATACTGATTTGGATATTGATTCATGAATGTATATAGCTATAAAAGCAACAGAATGGTTATTGAAATCTGTTTCCTTCGTTATCGTTTTGCTTTCTTTTTCGTTTTGACTTGGAGGGTGGCAAGAAAGAGAGAAATGGGTGTGTTTGAAGGTATGAATAAACACAAGCATGTGTGAGTCTTGTGCATTTCATTCCTTCCTTCAAGCATCTCTTTCATAGCGCATAAACAGGAGTTAATATGTTAAATGATATGTTTATATATTTTAAACAATGAGATAGCATATATGTGTACAGTAAATCAAAAGAGCATTGTAGGTGAATCAAAATATGGTTATATTTATCATGTGAAGCTAGTTATATATATATATAGTTATTAGTTTCGAAAATTATAAGGAAACATTAAGAGACTACTAATGATAATAGTAGTAGTAAAAATAATAGTAATTTATATTATATTAAGAAAGAAAATAAATAAGGATATTAAAGATGGAAGATAATTTTCAGATGTTGAGTAAGAGAATGGTATAAGAAGAAATAAATAATAAATTGGGTAAATAATAATAATAATAATGAATAATAATATATTGACCCTAGATTATTAACTAATTTAGTTGCTACTTTCAAAAGGGTATTTTGGGTGAACTCAGAAATTCTATATATGTTAAAATACTATAACTTGAGGAAGTCATGATAAATACTATAATTCAAAATAAATAATAATTATTAAATAATTGTTCATATGATATTGGTTATTGAGGAACTCAAACAAATGAATAATAAATACTGACATTATTATAGGAATGAATAATAATTATTATTTTCATTAGTAGAAATGGAATAAATAAATTCAGGAAATTACTTATACGTAATAAATAAGGAAAAGGGAATTATTAATAGTAAATTGAAAGGAGAATTAATGCATACAATAGTCTTTCTCATTTAGTACCCTCATAATTTGCAACTCAAGTACTCCGGAATTTATTATTGAAAATATTGTATAATTTAGGTTTATGAAATTATTGTTATAATTTTGAATAGGTGGAATTTTTCTAGAGTTATCACCTGATAACAGAATTGATTCTGATAGATTGAATTGGGGAATATGTTGAGCCCCTGGTTTGAGAGCAATGTGAAAGTAGTTAGCTCGGGCGAAAGGTAACCATTTTCCACTTATTATCTTATTAATATGTTGTCTGTGAGTATTTTCTGAAATGATTAAGCATGTTTAAATAAAGTGTGCCATGTGAAATTTTAATTGTGAAATTATATGCATTGACATACTATGATAATTATGGGAATGGAGATATGATGACATAACAATTGTAAATATTTGGAAATTCTCCTATTGAATTATTATAATGTTGGGGAGAGAATATTTTGGAGAAAATGGAAATGTTATTTATACCACGTGGCGATGCCTCCAAGGATGCATCATGGTTGGCTTTTGATTATCCCACCAGAGTGATGGGACTTACCTACCAGAATGATGGACCAGAGTGATGGGCTTACGACGCCTCACAGGGGTAAAGTGGGGAAAAAACCCATGGTCTGGGGTAGGTGCTTTGAGGATTTTGGTCGGTCTTCATCACTTGACCAGTGAGCTTTTGGAGTAACCAGTAACATGGGTGTAACTTAGCCCATGGGTCTAGTCAGGGGGAAATAAGGCGGTTCGGTTGGATTGAAAGGGAGGGATTCTGTGAATTAAATTCAAAAGATTTGAGACACCCATTATGTTATTTAATAATAATGTGATTTTATACAGAGAAGATGTTGATCAATCGTTTTAATTTGGACTGAACTGTTGTATTATTGAACTGTGTATTTCACTTGACATCTCACTAGCACATGTTAATATACATAATGAACTGGACTGATGGTTACAAAATTTTTTCCAGGTTACCATATCTGCCCAAGTCTTTCCGGGAAGACTACAAGAGACTAGCCTACTTTGATCAAGTAGGGCTTCTGTTTGTTTCTGTGTATGAATGGATTAATGTATATTGCCACACACTAGAGCTCATGATGCATATTTTGGGATATTTTTATTTACCACATAAAACTTAATTTGTGATTACTCTGATTAACTCTGATTAGTAGAGGGTTATTTAGTTAATTAAACGGTAGTTGTTTCATCAGTTCATGTTTCATCAATCGTATATATAATGCGAATGATAGTTTTGAAGACCTGCTGCATGATAGGTAAATTTCTTAACACAATCAAATGCTAAAAAGTGCCTCATCATGAGCTAATTCTTAAAGTTGAAGTACAATTGTGTTGATAAGAAACATTGATCAAATTGTTGGATTGTGCAATTGGACTAGATTGCGATAACACATCTAGGCAAAAACTTCATAAGGGTAAATGCATTGAATGAGATAAGTGTTGGCGATGATATATTAATACATCGTATGAATATGAATCATTCGGAGCCTAAGCTACCTTTTAGTATGATAAGGAGGCAATTTCTAATCATCATTTCATTTACAATGACCATTGTACAAGAGTCAAGGGTAGTCTATATCTAATGTTAGTCTTTACCTTCCAAGCTTGGTTTTTTCACATGGGCAATTGTATTTCACCTTATCAAGAGTTAAGAGGTTTCATGGGTTGAAATTATTTGTGTTAGATGAACATAGGAAATGTACGAGTAAAACAACTAATATAGTCTATAGAGAGGTATTTCAAAATATCATAATAGATTCAATTAATTGAAAATGGAATTGCATCTTTCAAGTATTTTGTAGAATAGGTAAATGTGTAAAATTGCATATGTGGTTTTTTTAAAAGTGTACTTAACACTAAATGCTTTTTTACACATGTGGTTTTTCTAAAAATGTACCTAACACTTTTTTTTTTTATATGTGTAAAAGTGACCATGTAGTTACAAAAGTGGAGGAAAAAAATACCTATTGACCATTAGTTGACTATTAGTTTGATTTTTTTATATTTTTAAAGGCTGATATAAATGATGACTCAGTTAAATTTCATCTCAGTTGACAACAAAGAATTAGAGAAAATTATAGAAAATGACAAAGGTATTTTGAAAATACAGTTCAACCATTTTCTCTCTAATTCCCCTTCTCTCTCACAATCCTGATTTTACTTATCGGCTCGCCTATCTCCATATCCTCACTGTCATTGCTATCTTTCTATAATTTTGAAAACAATATGGGTCATTTTTTGAAATTTTCTCCAGTTCCCCAATTCTAGCTAGAATGAAATTTATCTAAATCATCATCCATGATAGCTTAATAATTATAAAAAAGTCAAACTAACTATCAATCAATACTTATACCCCACTTTTATAATCATCTAATCACTTTTATATTCAAAAAGCATTGAGTGTACTTTTAAGAAAATTACATTTGTATTTTTCCTTTTCAATCTTTGTAAAATTCATAATTTCGTGCATGACATGTGTAGTTTGTCCTGTTGTGGGAGATATCTACCCTCACCTTCCTGGTCAGCTACTCCACCTACATCTCTCTCCCTGTCAAGTCTATGTTCCCTGGGTATTACCAAATAGTCATTGCAAGATCATGAAGAATTAATATAATTGTAAAACGTCTAAAAAACTAAAGAAAAAATATAATTATAAATAAAGTCCGACAACAAGTCAAAAGGATGCAATAACATGTCTTAGTACAGAAAAATGGCAATATGTTCCTACTACTTACTTATTATTGAAATTTTAAGTATTTATAGTTTGACACCTCATTTTGATGTGCCCTTCATTTTTTAAATGCTAGGATTGAAAACTTGATTACAATGACATCGACTAACTACATAGCATAATTTTTTTCAATAAGGGAAAAGTGTACTTTTAATGTCATAATTTTATTAAAATTTTCTTAACCACTTAAAAATATTTGGTTAAGCATGCCCATTAAAATTGGGATCAAAATTTCCTTTCCTTTCTGTCAAAATTATTTGTCATAAATATTGCTTCCTACTTTGCTTTTACTTTTAATTTTAAGAAAATATATAACTTTTAATATTGAATTTAAAAGTAAAAAAAATATTTTTTACCTGAGAAAACATGTCAAAAGCAAACGGTAGAATATAAAAAGATATTGACTCGTATAAATTTTATTATTTCAATTCTAACACTATTATTATCAAAACTCCCTGATAATATCAAAACTTCCACTTGCAAAAAGATAAACGTAGCATGCTGATTATAATAGGGATCAAATTTTTCATTGCCTCTTGTTAAAATTATTTGTGATAAATATTACTTCATAAGATGCATTCACTTTCAATATAAAAACAAAAACATGAATCTCAAACATTTATAATCTTCTATATATATATATAGTAGAACTTTTCTGTCCTTTATAATTTTGATGACGTTCATTTGAATTAGTCTGAAGCGTAATAAATTCTTTGATAACATGTTTTAGTACGAAAACATGGCAATATGTACTACTTTCTTATTATTGAAATTTTTAATAATTATAGTTTGACTCTTCATTTTGATGCGCACTTAATTTTTTAAAGGGTTAAGGTGTAAAAATACACATAACCTTTTTTCTCAGGAGCGCCCAGTACTATAACCTTTTTTTTGGTGCAAAAGTACCCATGACGTTACGTTTTAGATGCAAAAATACCACGGGCCGTTAGTTGACCGACTTTGACCGTTAACTTGGACAGAAAAGAACAGTAACATAGGTGAAATTACCATTTTGCCCTTAGTTTTAAGCTGAAATTACCATTTTGCCCTTAGTTTAATTTTTTTTTAAAACACTAAAATAAACCCTCCTCCACCGGTGGGCCCCACCACCGCCAGCGTTCGCCCTCCCCACCGCCGGCCGCCAGTGGCAGCAATTTTTATTATTATTATTATTTTAAACTAAGGTTTTTTCTTTAAAAAAAATAAGGTTTTTTCTACAAAAAACTAAGGGGAAGCCGGTGGGCCCCACCACCAGCGGCGGACGCCCTCCCCACTTCCGGCCGCCGCCGGCGGCCACCTCCGACGACCGGCGGCGGCAACGGTTTTTTTTTTGTAAAAAACTAAGGTTTTTTCTTTAAAAAAAAAACGAAGGTTTTTCTTGTTTTTTTTTTAAAAAAAAAGTGGCTGCCGCCGGTCGCCGAAGGTGGTCGCCGACAGCGAGGAGGGCGTCTGCCGCCGGTGGCGGGGCCCACCGGCCTCCCCTTAGTCTTTTGTAGAAAAAACCTTATTTTTTTTAAAGAAAAAACCTTAGTTTTTTAAAAAAAAAAAAAAAAGTTGCCGCTGCCGGCGGCCGGAAGCGGGGAGGGCATCCGCCGGCAGTGGTGGGGCCCACCAACCTTCTCTTAGTTTTTTATAGAAAAAACCTTATTTTTTTAAAGAAAAAACCTTAGTTTTAAAAAAAAAAAAAATTTGCCTCCGCCTGTCGCTGGAGGTGGCTGCCGCCGGCAGCTGGCGATGGTGGGGCCCACCTGTGGAGGAGGGTTTATTTTAGTGTTTTAAAAAAAAGAAAAAAAAACTAAACTATGGGCAAAATGATAATTTCAGCTTAAAACCAAGGGCAAAATGGTAATTTCACCCGAGTTACTGTTCATTTATGTCCAAGTTAACGGTCAACGTCAGTCAACTAACGGCCCGTGGTATTTTTGCACCCAAAACGTAACGTCATGGGTACTTTTACACAAAAAAACAGGTTATGGTGCTGGGAGCTCTTGGAGAAAAAGGTTATGTGTATTTTTGCACCTTAACCCTTTTTTAAATGCTAGGATTGAAAACTTGATTACAGTGACATCAACTAATTACATGGCATAATTTTTTCAAACAAGGGAAAAGTGTACTTTTAATGTCATTATTTTACATAAGATTTCAGTTTCACCTCTTCATCTTGTAATATTTCTTTTCAATATTATAATTTTAACACTTCATATGATGATTTTTTGTACCAATCATTTTTATTTCTAAAAAATTTAAATTTTTAACATGTTAGCAGCATTTGATCAATATTTAAAATTTTAATGTTGATATTCTTTGTTAATGAAATTCATTAGCATTAGGGTTAGATGGTCTTTGAAAAGACGGTTTATATAATTAAATGACTAAATTTAAATATTGGGTAAAGTTTAAAAAATTAAATATACTTTAGACAACAAGTAAAGATAAAGATGTTCCCAAAACTCTAACATCTGGTCTTTATCATAAGAGCTCGTTCCTAGTGTAAATAACACTACAGACGATCTCTTATATTACGAATTAAAGATAATATTTTTTTAAGATGTGTTTAGCATCATATGGTATTAATTAAGTGGGGCAATTTTGTCCCTAATTTATTAGAATTGGTTTAATTTCATCCTAAATTAACTTGCCTCAATGGTCCATTCCTTCCCCTCCCCAATCACATTCACATGCATTTACCCAAAAGAAAAAAAAAAGTTTTGAGATTATTTTGTATCATAGTCATAGAGAAAGCCATACTTTTGTACGTCATTTAACTAAACTCGCCCACATTATGGAGGGAACTAATTTATTGATATTTGATCAGCCCACCTATTAGGTAAGAGGTGGTTGCTGACAAAAGTGCTTTTAGGCGGCTCTTGGCGCATCTTGTTGCCATTAGTTTTGTTATTTAGTATTATTAAAAGAATATTATTATTCTCCGGACTATTTGAACCTTTTACTTTTTACCTTAAAGTATTGTTTTTTATTAATATCGTTTTTATCTTCATCTAAAAAATGTCCAAGATCGTATTGGCATTTGGTCAACATGAATGAAAGGCAAAAGCAAGTAAGCAACCCTAAAACTCCTCATCTCTTGGTTTGACAACACAACATAGCTTCAAGCTTAGTTACTCATTTGAACCCAAATTGATTGATATGTGAAAGAATAAAAGAAAAATCTCATATATCTTGTAAACACATAGAGATTCTGAAAAGCTAAATATGTCATAAGATTGCTATGATCGTTGTGGTTTGATAACCATTTTATTATCAAATCATGTAGATTTTATCAGGATGAGAATCAATCCTCATTAACGTCCAAATGTCTAGATTGGTTTGTTGGTAAGATATGTCTAGCAATCTTCCACAATAACAACTAGGAGTTAGGGAGGATTTTCAAATTAAATCAAATGCCCCGTATTACATTGTTACTATCTGAAGTGCCTCGAAGAAAATAGGAGCAATCAATAACCATCTTAAACAGCATTTGTCCCTGTATTATTGATAGTCCATCTAATAATATCAGGTGATAGAGACAAAGGAACTGGATGCTTTGTAAATTGTTGAAAAACTTGCTGAAGATATAGTGATGATATCAGTGGAAAATTCTAAGTTCTCTTAGAGTGTCGTATAAGATGAGATACCTTAAGGTTAAGATAGACATGATCACACTATTGTAAAGGCCACAATAGCCAACTACTAAGAGATATTGAACATCCATCACCCACTTGCAAGGTAAGATGATTAGTCACAACATGCCTCACATTAACAATATGTCTCCATATGAATAAACTATTATAAGCAGGTATATAATTGTGGTTGGAATCCAAATATATTTTTGGTCAACATTATTTTACGGAGTAATAAAGATCTGTTAGAAATAATCCGCCACAAATTTTTCCAACACTGCATCACTGAAGGCTTCCAACTAGACAATTTGTAGTCCCCCATTGACCTTAATTAGGAAGGCATACTTCATCCTATCGGAGGAAGTGAGCCTTATTTGAAGTATCAGTTTGCCCCCAAAAGAAATTTATCATTTTCATTGCCATCAAGTGACATATCTAGGAGAGACATTAGACAAGAAAAAGGGTACACCAACAAGAAAGATAATGAATGCTATCAAAACAAGTCTTCCAGCTTGTGACAAGAGATTACTTTTCTACCCTATAAGGCGTTTGTCAAGTTTTTTCCAAAACTTTGTGGTACTTCATTTTCTTTGAAATTGGATTGTCAATATTGGTACGCAGATATTTTCCCAAGCTTGAATGGAATTTAATTTGAAGCAGTTCTCATAAATTTTGCTTATGTTGATGTGGGATTGATAGACCAAAAACTAGAGAAGATTTTGATGGTTAATGTTAGCCTAGGATCAAAGAGTATCGACAGAGAAATGAGAGCAGCTACGGTCTACTGTAGTGGACTGTCCGCTCCCCGCCTCCCAGTGTATATATATATATTTTTAAAAAGGCTCTCTCTCTCACTGCTGGGGGCAACGGACGGTCCACTGCAGTGGACCGTAGCTGCTCCCCAGAAAAATGCTTTGACAATACGGTAATCATTCTCCATTGCACGACAAAAGAGAAGAGTATCATCAATATACATTAGATGAGTTACTGGCATGACATTACGAACAACACGGATTCATTCCCACCAATAATAATTCTCAGCTTGATTATCATGCAAGACAATATATTTGCACAAAGCAAAAGGAGATAAGGAGAAAGAGGGTCACCTTCCTTAAAGCCTTGTGATGAACTAAAAGGACTTCCTAGGAATCCATTAAGTATGACCTGATAAGAGATAGTTGAAATGCATTGCATGATTAACTAAATAATCATTGACGAAAATTCCATTTTTTGAGAAAACCTTGCGTGAGAAGGCTCATGACACCTTGTAATATGCTTTACCAATATCAAACTTGATAGCACACAATCCATCCTTGCATTTTC
This sequence comes from Acacia confusa, assembly GCA_037074495.1. Lineage (NCBI taxonomy): Eukaryota > Viridiplantae > Streptophyta > Magnoliopsida > Fabales > Fabaceae > Acacia > Acacia confusa. Next base: position 7,741,433 of record CM073505.1, read on the forward strand.
TTGTACCATGAATTTTTGTCGTACACTCATAGGCCAATAAAATATATATTATCAGTAATGAGTCTTACCTTGATGAAAGCATTCTGATTTGGAGTAGTAATCATTCGAAAACCTCCTTCAATTGATTGTAAAGTATCTTAGAAATTAACTTATATATGATAAGTGTAGATGGGTTGAAAATCCTTAAGTGGAAGGATTATTATATTTTGGAAGCAACACAATGAAGGATCTATTCAACTCTTTAAGAAGATAACCACGTTGGAAGACCTGGTAAACCATTGTAGTAATGTCATGCTTCAAAAAGACCAAAACTTTTGATAAAACCAAGTGTGGAACCCATCAAGCCCTGGTGTTCTCATCTCAAAAATTACCTTTTCAATTTCATTGATGAAGATGTTGTGGTTCAATTTGACAAAATGTATAGGAGATAACACTGTAAGATTGATAATGCTTGAAGTTTGATCGGTACAAGAATCATTGAATGAGCCAGGATTCTCATAGATATGCTTGAATTACAGTGTAGCCATATGATGAATTGTCTCTTGGCTTGGTCCTCAATCCAATCACCTGTTCTGGATACAAAATATTTGCTTCTTCATCCTTTTGGATATGGCGCAACTATGAAGATATTTTGTGTTTCTATCTCCTTGCAACATTCAATTTTGTCAAGCCTTTTGCGACCATAAAATCTCCTCACAATCATACCAAAAATCAAGAGAGGATTTGAGAAAAGCAACTTGATGTTCTTTTTCAGAGGATAAAACTTGCTTATTGTGCCAAAACTGAAGCTCAGTTTCCAAATACATTTAAGGTGAACAACATTTGTATACACCCAAGAACCATATAGTAGTACTTCCCTAGGCCATTCCTTGCGAACGATCTCATGGCACTATTGGAAAGAAAACCAGAAATTCTCAGACCTGATTAATTAGACCCCTTTCGGCTCAAAATGGGTTTGAAAAAATAAAGGGGAATGATCCAAAGCTGCTATTGGTAGTATATGATCGAAACGATGCGAATGGCTTTAATAAAAAGGTTATTATATACATCTTCATAAAAAAAAAAAAAAAAGAATTCATTAACACATTCCCTTCTAGTCAAACCTATCCTTTTTTTTTTGCCAGCACAGTCAAACCTATCAACCTATTTTAATATTTAGAGAAAATATATTTTGAGGGAATTAAAAGTCACAATTTCCTTTTAATGCTTCTGACAAAATTTCCTTTTTAATTGTGGGAAAAAAAATCCATATCAATATGATAAGATATAGGATAAATATTATTCTTGATCCTTACAATTTTATTAAATTTAAGTTTTGGTAAATGTAGCTTAAATTATATTTTTTATTCATGTAATTTCATGAAGATTTGGTTTAATTCTAATAACATTAACTCTAGTTAGTTAGTTAGTTATGGCTTGTTAATATTACTAAGTAAAGAGATCAAAACTTTTGGTTATGGTCTTTGTACTTGGGTTTATGTTTATACAAACTTTGATTTTAGTTCTTATATTTTCTAAAAATTTTGTTTTTGATTTTCATGCTTTAAACAAATTTTCACTTTAGTCTATACTTTGAAACTATTCAAATCTTTTGAGCCACCAAAAAAAAAAACTATACAAATCAATACAAAATTTGATCAACCTGTAAGTAAAATAATCAAGGACTATGCCATTAATGATTTAGATTGCGTGCCAGATACAGTCTGTACATCGTATCTAACCAACCTGTTTATCTATAAATGAGAACAAATTTTTGGTAAAAATAAAAGATCCAATATTTGTTTGTTTATTATAAATAATAATATGGAAATCAAAATAACAAGGGGAGCCACACGCTTAGTTTAGGATATTGGTCCCTCTGTGACCGTCTTCTTGCCAACACCGATCTGAGGCGTTTCCTCCATCAAGCGTTTACGACGCTTGATCTAGGATCTCGGTGGGATCTGGGTCCTTATCCTTCCTCTACCGGCGATCTGAAACTTCCCCCCTAGATTCGAACTATATTCCGCAATTCCTTCCGAGCTTTTGTTTGGATCTGAACCTTTTGAACCAAATCCTAGGCTAACATGTTCATCTTCGACTGGTTCTATGGCGTTCTAGCTTCTCTGGGCCTCTGGCAAAAAGAAGCCAAGATTCTATTCCTGGGTCTTGACAATGCTGGAAAGACCACCCTCCTTCACATGTTGAAAGATGAGGTTGATTTGGTGTACCTTTTACACAACTCGATCGTGTTTGTCTTCTTCTTCTCGTTTTTTTTTTAATATCTTTTTGGAGAATTGAATTTGTAATTGATATTCCTTTGCAGAGATTAGTTCAGCACCAGCCAACCCAACACCCCACTTCAGAGGAATTGAGCATTGGGAGGATCAAATTTAAAGCTTTTGATTTGGGTGGTCATCAAGTCGCCCGCAGAGTCTGGAAAGATTATTATGCCAAGGTTATTCTTTTTATTCTGGTTGCCTTTATATGGTTGATCTTCAATGATAATAGCAATGATCAACTTAATGTGATTTGTGGTATTTAAAAAGTGACATTTGTTGGTTGGTTTGATTTATGACAGTCCCACTTGATTATCAGTTATCATGTGGTCGTTGCAATTTATCGTTTTCTTTTCTAGCAATATATTATAGACAGTGTTTCCATTCCAATTGGGCTTTCTGAGCGCCTAAGTGCAGACTTTCTTTCATGTGGGCGGGATGTGTCATCATTGTTCTTCGTTAGAGGTTGTCTTTCAAAACATGTAATCTTTCACTGATTCTGCTTCCAGTTGCTTTTGATAAGGTTATGTTGTAACTTAGATGCTTCAAACTGAATTAATCTAACTCTCGTCCATATCTCTGGATCTCATTGGAACAGCATTGATATCTAAATGTAGCATGGTTACTTCGCCGCGTGCTTGTTCTTAGTGTCTATTTCCTATGTGGACGCCATTATGTGTTTTTCTCTACACTCCAGTAGATGTATTGTTGCTGTTCTAAACATTGAATTTCCCCAGTATGGTTTTCACAAATTTATCCCATATGCCCTTCTTGTCTGTAATTTTAATTGTATTTTACAACCCAACTAATAACTATGATGGTTACTATTTGGTCTCACCAATTCAGCAATGCTATGCCTTCTGAGTCCCGGATAAAGTTCCTTGTATTCATCTGAATCATGGGAGGCATTGAGGCAAATATTAGAATGGAAGTTTCGCTGATAGCACCCTTTTAAACTTTGCAGGAGGTGTTTTACCAGTAGCTTTCCTAAACTTTTCATTTTTTTATTATGTTTTTTGGGATTAACTTGAAAGACGATGACACCCAGATACAGTGGGAAGAACAAATAAGAGTTGCAGGCCATGTTAATGTTTACTCTCAATTTTAGCTTTCAAGGAAAATGTGTACGTTCTTTGGATGTATTAGGAGAATCAAATATCGGAAATCATTATGTTATTCACCTTGAGCAAGGAGTGTGTCAGAGATTACAGTGAAAATAGCTATAGGCTTTTACTTGACAATTCAAACTTTCGAGATGACTAAGTAATGGGAAATTCCTTGTGACCCCTGGTTCTAGTTAAAATTAAGCTGCAGCACAATGTCTTGCCTGCTTTTGTTTATTCTGCACTTACAGACCATTTGACTTCTTCCATATGAACAAGCGTATTAAGGATTATGATACAACTTTCCTCTGTTAACGGTCTTCGTGTAGTAATGATTTAACGCACTGTCATCCTTCAACTTTAGCATAAAATCAACTTGTTGGGTATTATCTATCATCGGATGCATCACTTATCCATGCTTAACAATTCCAACATGTAGATTTGATTTCATGGATCTTTTCCGGAATTGTCTAACATGATTCATAACGTAAAATGCTACAACTAACTTCTGAAGCTTGGTGAATAATCTATTTTTCTGTTAATTCTTACCTGGGTTATTCCTCTGCTTTAAACTCTCGGTTATTGATCAAGACATACACATATTTGTTGGCTGTTTTAGGTGGATGCTGTCGTGTACCTAGTGGATGCCTATGACAAAGAGAGATTTGCAGAATCTAAGAAGGAGCTAGATGGCCTCCTTTCAGACGAGTCTTTGGCAAATGTACCATTTCTAATATTAGGGAACAAGATTGACATTCCATATGCTGCTTCGGAAGATGAGCTCCGTTTTCATCTGGGGCTGAGCAATTTCACCACAGGCAAGGGAAAGGTCAATCTCTCAGATTCCAATCTAAGGCCTCTTGAGGTGTTTATGTGCAGCATTGTTCGCAAGATGGGATATGGGGAAGGCTTCAAGTGGATGTCACAGTATATCAAGTAGATAATGTCCCCTCTTGATATAATTAATTAGCACATTTGTCTGCAGCTTTCAGAAGAGTTTCTTCCCCGTTTTACAATTGAATTCTTATTGGATTATTTGATCTCACATCTTTCAGCAGTAATGTTATGTGCTGCATTCTGTATCTTAAGAGCATTCTTTTGGGGATAAAATCTTTTTTTATAAACTTAGGATCACCTTTCTTTTGAGACAATTATTGAAATACTGAATTGCATTCTTATGTATTGTTGGGTGATATTATTGAAAATTTGTCCTTACTGTGCTCCATTTTTTTGAAGAGAAAGAATCCTAGTTGCCTTTTTTCTTGGTTGGCTGCTTTTGACTGGAAAAGCGGAGCTGTCTTTGATTTTTGTTTCTTTAATGTGGACTACTCAATTGCCATACCATGGGCGGCCGAATTTGACTGTGGCAAATGATTCCAGAAGTGAAAGGTAATTTAGTTTTAATGAATGTTTTGGAACAATTCTAACCTTTTTGTATATTGATCATAAATAGAAGATTTTGATTTTTTTTTTTAAATTAAAGAAGCTAAATGTGTTACTTAATCTTTTTTTATCATCATCGAAAATGTTATTTAATCATATTATATGTTGTATATGTTTTAATTATATATCTATTTATAAATCAAATAAATTAGTAAAAATAAAAATGATAAATATAAATATTTTAAAGTAATTTAACTAGCTTTTTTATTTTCACTCAAAAAGTTAATTGAGTCATATATTTAGAATTATATGTAATAGTTTACAATTCAGAATAATTTGTTTTATAATTTTAACTCAAAAAGAATTAAAATAAATTTTTCTGTATGAAATTTGAATATTATTTTTATCAATACTTATAATGAATCAAAACTTGTTTTTTAATACATTCAGCTTTTTTTTTTTTTTTTTTGGCATCTAGCACCAGAGTAGTGGGGAAAAAATTCAGCACCTGAAAAATATTTCATGGAGCTTAATACACTTAAAATAATATTTTAGTGTTTTGAATGTACTTCTTGATCCTATAATAAACAAATTAAAAAAAAGGGAAAAAGTATATTAGCTAAAATATAAACTTAATAAAAAAATATAAATACATGAAATGAGTTTAACCCTTGAAAAAACTGAGAAATTTGGTGCTCGATTCAGCTTTAAAGATAATGCTGCCTCCTGTACTTAATAGTTAATAGAGGAGACTTTATAATTCAATTTTTTTCCGTTAAACATTTTTTAAAAAAAAGTGCACCTACGTGGGAGTATGAGAAAATATGATAAAATAATACCTTAAAATCTTAAAATTGAAATGAAGTCCTGGAGACATTTTTACAATATTTTTCATATAACAAAAGACACAAATCCCCACATGTGACCAGTTTTAGCAATTCTATTTGCATCTTTTGATAAGTCTGCGTGTTTGTGTTGACAAAACCATAAAAATATTTGTGTTTTTTCATCTATGAAAAATATTGCTCAAAAGTTGTAAGGGACTTTACTGCAACCTATGAATCATTTTGACATATTTTTTCTTATTACTCAGATCTAGGTACAAGTTTCTCTAAATTTAAAATGCTTTTATATTAACTTACTAAGGACCTGAGGGAGAAATAATTGTGTCGACGTAGGTAAAAGGGTAATTTTACCTCTCAGCACACGTCATCAGTCATACCCATGGTTAGTAAAAACGCACTTTAAAACGTTAAAAACGCGTTTTTACGTTTTAAATTAAGCAAAACGATTTTTTTTTGGAAAAAAACGTGTAGGGTTAAAAGCGTAAAAAACATATCCATAAAGCGTAAAAATGTGTGTTTTTTGGAAAAAAACGGGAGTCAAGCACAATGTTGGATATTTTGAAGGCACAATTACATTTGAGTCCTAAAGACCAGAATTAATTACAAAAAAGCCCCCCACCAAAATCTCATTACAAAAAATTCCCTTATGACTTTTTTATAATTAATTAAAAAATTCTCATTCCATATTTACAATTAGAAATGTTATATTAACAATAAAAAAAAAGCTATATTTACAACAAAAATACATTGTTTCTGTATATAGGTAAAAACTACGTTTTGTATTACGATTTTACGTTTTACGCTTTTTCATTTCCCTTCCGCTCAATTTTCACAGCCTTAGTGATAGCCAATGGCAGTCAAAAAGGAATCGCGTTACTTTATTATAATCGATTTTACGTTTTCACGATTAAGCAATTCATCCCTTGCTTGCAAATTGTAAATCGGGATTCCGGTTTAATGCTCTTTCCCCTCTGTTCTTCTGACACGTAAGCCTTTCCCTGATGCCCACATCACTGCCACTGTAGCATATATAATGACGCGTACCACCCAATCACATCCCTCCAACTGGGATTCTTGCGCCTTAACCGGCTTTCCTGGTCTTCGAAACGGGCCCACTTGCCTCATTTTTCACTGCGTCTTGTTCACTGGCCACACCGGTGATCGGTCTCATCTTCTGGGTGTTTCATCTGACAAAATTTCTTTAATTTTCGTTCCTTCGTTTGGCTTGCTGTCTCTGGTGATTGATTCTTTGTTGGCCTTAGCCTCTCTCTCCGATCTTTTTATCTACCATTCATCTTCGCATCGCTGATTGCATTGTCAGCGATCTTGTCGGTGCTTTCTTCTTGGCGGTTTTGCGCTTTCGGTGGAACGCCGTACAGTTTTTCCGAGAGAATATGTTTCTTGTTGATTGGTTCTATGGGATTCTAGCATCACTGGGTCTCTGGCAAAAGGAGGCCAAGATCCTATTTCTAGGGCTAGATAATTCTGGGAAGACTACTTTACTTCACATGCTGAAAGACGAGGTTGTGTTTTATTCTGTAATTAAATTTTGGTTCGGGCCTCGGTGGTTTACTTTGTATTGAAGTTCTTATTTTAATTAGCAACCACTCCTTACTTCCTGCGAGTCGTTCCATTTAGCCACTCGTTCATAAACTGAAATCTATCTGTCTATTTTATTTATGTTTTTCCTGATTTTGCAGAGATTAGTTCAGCATCAACCTACTCAGTATCCAACTTCGGAGGAGTTGAGTATCGGCAAGATAAAATTTAAGGCCTTTGACTTGGGTGGGCATCAAATCGCCCGCAGAGTCTGGAAGGACTATTACGCTCAGGTGTGTCTCTAGTTTAATTTAATGTAGTTTTTGCAAAGAGAAGTATTTATTTGCCTGAAAAGATCGACGGTCTACGGGTACACAACCAGCGTCACACAGGGAAGGCAATATACTAACCGCCTGCCTGACATACCTTTTCACCTTCAACATGATACATATTAACCCATCCTTGTCTATTCATCACTCTGCCCGCACCGGACAACACAGAACTAGCATCAGTCTTGATAATTCCACCTAAATTGAATGGGCTTGCATTATACCAATAAATTAGCGGCTTTGTTTATACTCCTTGAAAACCATTATTAACTCAGTTTTGATCTGTGTTGTAATAAATTTATGCATTTTTTGAACTTGATACACATACACCTCTGCTTGAGTCTTCTGTTTAGCTAGGGTGGGTTAGACGGAAGTTCAAATCTTCATCTTGGAGAATCATTGATTAAATTGACAGTCCAAATTTTCTCTACTGAAATTGGTGAATTATGCGCTAAGTTGCTCTAGCACTTGGTGATTTTCTTGATAAAGGGGAAAATGTTGACAGTCACTGAGCTCATATTTCATCTCTGATTAGTTCTTTAAAATGTAACTTGTGTTAGTCCAATCATCTTGATTTCTCGTCAAGCCTTTGCAATTCTTCTCTGCGAGGTTCAGATTATCCAAAAGCTTTGAGAAAAATATCTTGCATTTTTTGTCTATAACAAAGAGATGGTGCTTAGAGGTAGGTTAGTATTGGAAATCTTTGCTTCAGAAAAAGCCCGCTTCCCTCGCTTCAGATGATTGCACTTGATATAGTTTTTTTAAGCTTAGGTTTTGATGCTTGTTGTGCATCACAATTCTCTTATATTTCCAATATCATACATTGTTATGCATAGCTTGCTTAAAGCTTGAATTAATTGGCTACAAAAAATCTTGAGACTTTATTCTTGTATTGTTAACTAATTATTTGGGACCTGTTTTGAGCCCTATGTCTGAATATAATGACTAGTTACTAAGACGGGAGCTGCATCATCCCTTTTCATTTAATGATGAAATTTCTGTCATGTAGGTGGATGCTGTAGTCTACCTCGTTGATGCAAATGATAAGGAGAGGTTTGCAGAATCAAAGAGGGAGCTAGATGCTCTTCTTTCTGATGAGTCGCTAGCAAATGTTCCTTTCCTTATCTTGGGAAACAAGATTGACTTACCTTATGCTGCCTCTGAAGATGAGTTGCGATATCATATGGGCCTGACTAGCTTCACTACCGGCAAGGGCAAGGTCAATCTGGCTGACTCTAATGTCCGTCCTCTAGAAGTGTTCATGTGCAGTATTGTCCGCAAGATGGGATATGGCGAAGGCTTCAGGTGGCTCTCTCAGTACATCAAGTAAGGCAGGTGAATAGACATTTAACTGCGCGCGTACTTTTGGGTTATCATCCTTCTGATGCACTCACATTAGTATTGTAATTTTTAGATGTGGCTGCCCATGTAAATTGGATACTTAATTGTAGTTATATGGGCTTTCGGGCAGGGTCAATGTGCTTGTGTGTCTGTACTGGTTGCTAAAATTGCAGAATTAATAAAGTGAGTGTTTTTAAAGATCTGGGTATTGCTGTTCAATTTTCATACGGAAGTAAAAAGTTTACAATGCTTCTCCACTATAGCTTCTAGAAATTGACTGCTTCCTCTTCATCAATTTCCCAGTAGTATTTCATTCTGGAGATTGAAAATTGTCCCAATGAATTGCGGCATTTGCACTAGCTTAGAGAGAGATGGTGGTAAAGGCCATTGGGAGGAAAAGAAGAACGAAAGAAATTGGAAAAGGAAGTGTACTTTTCTCAACTAGCTCTATAGATTACACGTGTAGCTTATATACTCTTAGATCAATTGGTTCTAATCTAACAGATTAACCGAGACTAGTTGAGTTGCACACGTGTAAAGCTAGTACACTTGTCCACATGGATAATTGGTTACCACGTAACACAGAGAGAGAGAGAGAGAGAGAGATATTGATAAAAAAAAAGTTTTGGAGGGGTTCAACACCAGTCCCCCACCAAGATTAGGGCACGGCCCCGGGCTCTATGAACACTTAGAGAGAACTTACGAGATCGCCTACCAAAGGAGTCCCAGCGACGGGAGAGAAGATCGAACCCACGACCCAAGAGTCTAGTCCTAAATCCCTTACCATCTGTACCAACTCTTATTGGCACGTAAGAGAGATATATTAATCCTTTTCATGTTGGTTGGTATTGGATGGACCATCTCTACACATTTGAAGCATCAATCTTGCAGTTGAGGTATTCTTGAGCTAGTCACTCTCAATTAATAGAAAAGGATTTCTAAAATCACGGTTTCAGAATTATCCAAACACACGTTAAATAAATTTTTCCTGGTTCTAAACGAAATTAACTTCTTTCAAAGTTCAAAATGCAACCTCGGAGATTTGATTTTTATCTCCTTCAACTCTCAAGGCTTTAAACTTTATTAACATAAGTCCTCCAACACGCAGTATTTTAGTCGTAAATTGTTATGGATACACTGAATGAGATTTGATCGAACTAATTAATAGTCCTTGAAAGAATCTTGTAAGGTGTACATTACTTTTGACACATGCAGTATATCTATAGCAAATTTGAAAATTTGCTTCAATTACATATGTTGCAATTACTTAAAATTCAATAACGCCATTGTCATGATTTGTTAATACAGTATTTACTATACCAGAGGATCGTACATTGTACATAAGCAATACCTTGTTAAACAAACTAGGAAGACTCTTGAATTATGTAAGATATGGAATAATAATATACAGTCCTCCAACAGATTTGTGGCAACAAACATTTCTGTCAATTCAACCCTAGAAAGGCATGCCACCCTAAGGCATTTAAAAAAGAGTCTTACTTAGACTTTCACAAATAACCCTTTCAGGACATTAAATCAAATTGAAAGGGCTAAGGATTCAATTCGAATATACACTAGGGTGTAGGAATTTACAGCATCTACACTCTAAATGCCTAGGACATACTATACAAAGAGGAAATTAAACAAACATACCATTTCTTTTGCCACACACAGCATGCCTTCTATAACATGTCAACCTCTGAATTGAGCAGCTCTTCAAGTTCAAGTTCCAACTACAGAAAGCAAATACTACAGAGTTAAATATCCAGATCAAATGAAATAGTTGAAACAATGAAGATATGTTGCATGAAGTTGTTACCTTTGCTTGATTGTGAGCTAGCTTCATCCTCCTATAATCTTCTTGTGCTTTCTTTGAACGGAACATGGCCTGAACACGTACTACAGATCTCTCCACGCGTTCTTCTGCTTGTTTTCGACCAGTCCGGAAGAAGTCCTCCTCTGCGTCAATTTCCTGCTTTGGTTCTTGCTCTTGTTGGACAGGGTTAACCTGAAGTCCACGGAAGCCTTTTCTCTTCAGTCGCCATCGCAGGATTGCTTTTTCAAGTACTCCAACAGACCAGAGAATTTTACGATACTGCCTCCTCACTTGGTAGGCCCGGAAAGCAGCCTGAATTGAAATATGCAATCAATCATTTCCTGAACATGAATTAAGAGTGAAAAAAAACAAGGTACATGCAAATTTAGAAAGCAAAATCTGCTTCTGGTCCCATATAAAACTTTCCCCTTTGCATTTCTGAAAGATGTGGCAAAAACCAATAGAAGGCTGGAAACCCATTCCAAGGGACTAATTCAATATTCTCGAGTATAAGCCCCATTTTTACCTTCTGCTTTTAGGGGAAGGTAAGGCATGCCTTGATTCTACTCATTCTAAATGCATGAAAGAAAAAGCTCAATACAAGCAAATCAACATAGTTAAGTGCATGAGGAAGGAAAGAGATTAAGTCGTGAATCTCCGGCCAACAATTTCAAAAAGCAAAAGATCCTTAATAACATATAAAACAAGTCAGGTTAGGATTTGTGCAAACGGCTATGATACAAAATAAGACTTCAACAAGCAGACATGGATTGGTAATGCCACCTATATTCACGGAAGGCAACCAGAAATATCAGAAGTAGGAAGGGAAGCTCTTACTTGGATTGTGATAGCCTGACGTCGCATGTTGAGAAATTCCTTACGCAATTTCCATGTACGGAACCTATGCTGGATGCGAGCTGCAGCTGCCATCATCTTCCTTGTGCTATAGTTGTGGTAGGCATGTTGAATCTTCAATGCTGCAACAATCATGCGGGCCTCATCCTCTGGATTTAAACTCTGAATTGCCTTTGTTTGTACTTTTAGTGAGTGCTCCCTATATGCAGCCTGTATTCGTGCTGCTACCTCAGCAGTTGTTCGGTAAGCTGCCAATGTATCCTTTAGGTTTAGTTGATCCTCAGTAAGATTCTCATACTCTACTGGATCATTTGTGCTTGTTTCCAGTTTGCCGCTAATATTTCCAGCTAAGCTCATGTCATTGAACTGCTCAACCAGAGATTTTTCCGAAAGATAAGCTGCTAAGCCATCATAACCCTTCATATAAGCAAGATCAGCGGCAATACATCCACCAGGATTCTGTGGAGTAGGATCTGTGACTAAGTTAGGCTTTGCCCCAGCAGATAGCAGCAACGCAACCATATGCCCCCTGCAAAAGAATTTTACTTAGTCAAATAATGATAGATATTGGAACCTAAAAAGGTGCTAACCAAGGGAGGAGATTGTGTCGCTGGTCCAACCATCAGGTCACTAGTTAAATATATCATTTTGTTAAGAAAAACATAATAACTTTGACACTGCATTTTTTGTATTGATAAATATATCTATACGCCTTTCCTATTCTATTAGCATTGGCTAATTTAACTAGACATATATCATAATAAGATAATAAACTTTAATAAAGTTTTAAAACGAAACATAAATATGGCATGTTTCATTTTGATATATATATATATATATAAGAAAGTTCGTTATTTTATTTAAAAATGAAAAAAGAACTTCAAGGAAACAGAACTACAACTTTCGTCAGTTCAACACGACTTACTATACCAGAGGCTCACATTGGTTGGATTATTTCTTAAAATACTCTTGTCTCTAACTTTAAAATATATATTTGAAAAGCACGTGGCCTAGGTGTGAGATGTTTGCTTATAAGCATCCATTAATACGAAATAAAACTTCACTACTGCAACCACTCCAGTTCAACCAACCTAGTTTATGTTTCTTGGTTAATAAAGACCCATGCTTGAACTTTCTCCAGTTCTATCGTATATTCTGCCTGGTTGATCAGTCAGTTCAATCTCAGTCTCATCAACCATGAGATGAACAATAAAAGGTCATCCCAAATTCTAACGGGATTCAAAGGAAGAAAAACTAGTATAGTTGTATGAAAGTATTAATGCACAGAAGGGTGATATGCAAAAGTCATGCTATATTGAAGTGATCAAATATTTGAGTCTGTTTATCTGGGGAGAAAAAGATATAAAAAGAAATTGACTTTTGAACAGAGGGACCATATTGGCAAAAAGAAATTGATTCAATTTGGCTGCAACAAACTTTATGGATTAAGCTAGTGGAACGTCTGAGTGCATAAATCTGTACCTTCCACTATACGCTGCCCAATGAAGAGCTGTCCATCCAAATTTATCTCGAAAATCTAGGGACAAGCCTGATCCTGAAAATAACGAAATAGCCCAAGTATATCCTAGAGTTGCGCACAAATGGATTACACCTTGACCTTGGGAATCATATTCTGTAGTCTTACGGCCCAAGAGAATTCTTTCTAATAGCCATTCCTTTAATCCGTTTTTCAAGGAGGTTTCAAACAGTGCATCTTTTGCTTGAGGAAATGGAGTTTTGTTGTCTTCAGCTAACTTCACCAAGTATTGCCAACTTTTGAAAACCAGCGAGGTCTTTGAAGCAAAGCTTTTAGCCTCCTTTATTGCATTAGGTGATACTTTAGTAGAGATAATATCAAGACTCTTATGAGTACTAGAGAGCAAACAAGCAAGCCTCGTTTGAAGTCGAAACTCAGCCCAGTTGTACTTCTCTTCTATAGAGGGTGTAGGGTCATGCAAAACTGGAGTACGAATTTCAAAATTGACAACCTGGCTTATGGGCTTATGGCCATCAAGGCTCATATAGAGATTTACGAATCCTGGAGAATGTGATGAAACCCAGCATCGGTAGACCCCAACTTGAACAATTTCAGCTTGAACACTTACATCACCACAGACACAAAATAGATTGGACTTTCCAAGATGCAGATAGTTATCATGGAAGATTCCAGTGACCAGGATCTGCAAGAAGTATGCAAACATCAGAAAGTTCAGTAAAAAATGCAAAAATAGATGGTAGTAAATATAGGACTCGACTACATGCCAGTTAATAAATATATAAAATCTGAAGTAACAATTTGCATTGATGTAGCTAGAGATGGTTCTTCAATGCCAACCACAAATGCATTTATCTGTACTAAAAAAGGAACAATGTGGGAGTTTAGCTATCAGCAATTAAAGCATTTGAATTTTCCAAGAATAATTTGTTGGGCAAGAGACAATTTATTTATTTGCATTGGGATAGAAGAGAAAATTTATATTTCTGAGTTGAACTTATTTCTTTGAAGCTTTTGAATCGTGCAAGCAACTTTTCAGAGCAAAGTGGCAAGAGTCGCACTACCTTTGATGCCGACTGAAAAATGCATTTGTTATATGAACAAATTACTAAGAAGTCAGCCGTGGAGTTTCTAAGTGTTCAAAGCGTTTAGGTTTTACAAGAATGTTTTATAAGCTAAAGAGGTTGAGAATCATCCATGAAATCAAATAATACATAAGAGAATAATTTCTTGGAAGTAGACACATAGGAATAGGAAGGAAGGAAAAAACCTTGGTCTTCTCAGTGGAAGATGCCCATGAAGGAGAGACGTCGGTGATATTAAAAAGTCGTTCAGACAGAGAAGGTTGTTGATGATCCTCTACCAAAGAAGAACATGGTTCTTGAATAGATATAACAGGTGAATCAGACATCATGTGGTTGATCCACCTTCCAAAGTTGTCTTGACTCTGCAAAGTATCATCAACCAAAGTGTCCAAAGAACCAACACCACCCACAGAGACAGAATATCCCTTCTGTGCATTCGGATTTGCTTGAGTATCCATTGTCTGAAGATTTACAGCTTCTGGGAAACCATAAGGTGTACTGGTGCTCCCAGTGATAGGTTGTGTTATGTTATCAAAAGAAGGAATTTCAGCAGACAGGCTGCTAGTAACCTGGTGACAGAAAAACAATAGAAGAAATTACAGAAGCTAGGACAAAGTATAAACAAAGTTTTGAGCTAAATAATTTAATGTAGTGAAGTGATCCCCTCTATGTTTTGTGCATAAAATATACAACCATACTTCTAGCCTTCATCCAAACGATTCAGTGAAGCAAATTCTATGTTGCATAATTATGTAAAAGGTAGGCAAACTTAGGTCTAAGCCACAAATGAGAACACCAAGAAAAGAGGGAAAATATAGCAAGTCCACAATAGTATTAATTAGGCCTAACAATCATGTGTTCACAGCCATTTCAAGGCCTCTTTCACTTGACCGGGGCTTTTTGAAAGTGATTACACATGATTGAAAAATATTATATTATGATAAGGCATAAGTAGTTTCATAACTTATTATCACCCAAAGAGAAATTATTTTAATAGTGAAGGGTCATGTCAACCGGTGGAAGCTAAATTCTTGGCCATCATTTGAATCTGTTGCTAAAAAAGCATGATTAAACCACCTCTTTTAATAATTTGTATTTGTATATTTAAAGGCAAAGAAGCTTTGACAGGAAATTACGAAGTTAATTGTCCTTTCAGCAGAAATAAGCCAAAAAGAACATATAAACAAAGATAAGATCTTCTTACGTTGCTTAGATTGCCATTAAGCAAAGACTGATTTTGTTGATCAAAATATGGAACCTTGTCTGCAAAAAGTTATATAAGATTTTAAGGATGACAAAGTGCTTTTCAGAGAAGAAACTGATTTTGCTGAATCCACAATCTTTTACCTCCAATAGATGTGGTAGAGTTGTTGGGGTCATTTGTAACTACTAAATCATCCCATTCAAGTGTATTGAGCTCAAGAAGCCTCAGTTCATGACTCTTGAGTTTCAAATTGTCATCAACTTCTGCTTTTCTCCAAAGCAGAAAAAGGGATCAGAAATATAGCTCACAAAAGAACGTCAACAACAACATTGACAACATCATCAAAAGGCCATATTTTAACATATTACTACTATATATGGCATCATAAACAAAAATAAACTCCAGTCAATGAATAGCTTTGGAAAGATAAGGGAGAGAAAGATGAGCTGGGAGGAGAGGGGGGAACTCAATATAAGGAGACATGCAGCTGGTCATTAGGTATGGGCCGTTCAATCCGCATCATTCACAGTCCTGCATCTTGTAGTTTAATAATATATGTATACGGACAAAAAAGTCTTTACAGGTCTAATTTGCAATAAATTATACCAAATCCAAAAGTTTTTTCTCACCACCAGCATATGGATTTTTGGTCCCAGAATCCAATTCTTCTGATAAAATAAACGGCGCAACTGGATCAGAGACTGAACTTGAACTTGAATTTGAATTTACAGGTGTAGCTGGAGAGCCCTGCAACTGTATCATAAACAACAGCTCAATGTAGGTAAGAACGCCAAATCATATTCATCATCCAGATTAAATTGATGGTTAAGTGTCAGTCTAATTATAAAGCAGTGTCAGGTATTCCTACACACAGAGACAGGCAATAAATCTACAATAGATGGGATATTGGTGCCAAGATATGCAGCTATCTCAGAACAAGAGTCACACACACGCACACACAAAAACAAGAGTGAGTTTATTGTACAATGGTCAAGACTGCAAGTTATTGGGGGAAATGTGTGGAAGCAAAAGTCTGTGCCATTAACTTTTTTTAAAAGACTTCATTTCAAGTTTATAATACTGTCCAAAGGGAACCATATTAACTTTGAGTATGACATGGTATTTTTATGCCATGAATAACCTAAAATTTTCAATCAAACAGGGAAAGTTGGATACCGCAACTCACATAAAATATGAAACAAAAACAAGAAAAAGCGGGCATTATATATGTTACTGATGATCATAAAACTATTTAGAAGCCTCTGCTTAACAGCTGAAGCTTTTGGGTTGGAATGATTGTTGACATGGTATTGAAAAGTGTTTGAATCTCATCACACTCGATTCTCTTGATTAAGTTCAACTTTAAACAAAAAGGAATGGTTGTGCTTTGTCCGTACTTAAGCCCATTGGCTAACTACGGACAAAAAAAAATTTCATTTTGGGTTGAAATGCTTGTTGACATGCTATGAAAAGGCCTTAATCTCTAGAATGTTGTAAGTATATGTACTTTCAAATGAGCAGTGCCACATGCTAATTAATTTCCTTGGTTATATTTTTGGGCTGAAACAGATCTTATAAATCTTAAAGGAAGAAAGCAAGAGATGGGAAGAGAAAATAATTTTACCTCTTGTGTTTCACGATAATGAACAAGAACTATGTGTTCCAAGCTCCTAGAAAAAGAAAAGGAAAAATCAAAACAACAGTATGAGTCACATCGAAATTGCAATCAAACAAATAACACACAGGTAATATATAAGCATTTGTAACAACTCATACTTCAAAAGTTTAGGACATGCATAACTGAGGTGTCAAGAGTTAAGCTAACTAAAGATAAGCATACTTGTCAAGAAGCCAATAACATCTACGCACAAATGTTGGCTTATCCTGACTGTGTGCATAGTATACATGGATCCTTTCTTCATTACCAACCTGATTGATGGGGAAAAAAGTATCAGAATGAATGCCCAAAACTAGAAACTGCAAATGTTGGCAATTATTCAAGCCATTATCAAAAGTACTTGCAACATAAAAACCGCAGGAAGGAAAGATCATCGTGCATTTTACAAACTATCATTTGATAAAAATATTCAAAAAAAGAATATAAGCACAGAAATTAATAACTGCTAGCCAGAAAATTCTTTAAAAGAGAGAGAGAGAGAGAGATAAAATGTTGTCCAAATTTTACACAGAAAGAAAGATAGAAATGTGACTGAATGGTTGTGCAAAAAAATTAGATTCATGAATTATAACTTACAAAGAAAAGAGAGCAGACATGTAAATCAACAGCACCCAATTAATTACGTAAGTACTTGATACCTAAACCTTGCAAATGCCAAAATTCCTAGAAGAAATTTTTAATTGTAGAAGAAAGCACATCAAAAACTTGAAAATCTTGGCAAAGTACAAAGAAGCATTATCAAGAATTTTTTAAACCTAATGCTTATCAGTCTACTTGTTGCCATAGTCTATTTCTTTAGTGTAAACCAAAATATTATTTATTCTCCATGAAAGTCCATAAATACAGAAGAAAAAGAAGAATTTCATCATTGTAATACATGGTAAATTCCTTCGTAACCATAACATGATTGATGTTCTTTAAATACAAGCTAAAGAAATGAGATACATTAGGGTGCCATAAATTTAACATTAACGCAATGAAAAACACACAAAGAAAAAGAGAAGACTCACTTTTAAGTGTTCATGAGCTTCCTTCACAGTCTTTCCATCCTTTTTCTTTTTCCAGTTGTATCCATCTTTTCGAAAGTTTCTAAGCATCTTGCGGTCGAATAAAACAATAGTACCACCTGTTTTTCATTTTAGCATTGAAAAAACCATATCAGTATTCTATGTCCTTGGTTTGACATCATATATTGGTATCTCAACTAGAAACTTGTAACTCATATGTAAAATAATTAAAAAGAATACACCCAACCTTATATCAATCAAAATGCACGTTATTGCTTCATTCACAACATACGCAAATGTAGATACTAATATCTAGTTTGACAAATGATGGACGTGACAATGTCATGTGGAAAACCATTCTATCAGAAGGGAAAGTGCTTGATCAAAAATTGGAAATTTAGAAGGCAGTAATAAATATGATGAATAACAATATGAAAAATGAAGCATGCATATCCAGTGTACCAAAATAATACTGCGGCCAGAAATAGATTATTACTTGGAGGCAAATGCACTGGCTTCACATGGATGGAGAAATACTTGTAATTACTAAGTATAGCTTGAATCTCATTAGGGCGAAGCCACCTGCTTTTTGCTTCCTCCATAGTGTTCTTAACATCCAGCTCTACGACACATAGAAGGAATACTTTAGAAAAAGGTCAATACAGATAATTGAAGTCATTGATCATTAACCAATCACTCCGTGGTCCAGGTAAGATTTGTTGCAGAGAAAACAAAAGTGCGCAGTGAACTAATAAATTGTCAGCTTTCTTTCAACCCCATGTCAAGAGGTACAGGTTAGGATTCTTGTATTAAACCCCATGATATACAATTGTACTGAACCGGATGTTAGGATTATGACAAACCACCATTCCAGATCCAAATATCTTACTTCTCTCTTTCCTTTCATAAAGGTCTAAACATTGGCGAATTAATAAGATATCTCAATTGATTTATAAGATGTAGAGACATTTCATAGCTTGATGTTATCACATTTTACCTGAACATCTAGCTGAAGTCAACATACATATTGCTATTCCAAGCTTCAAACACCATAACCCTGAATTCCTCACTACCTGAGGTACTAACATATATCAAAAACTACATTCTAGGCACTTTACCTTAGTACAAGAAACAATATTCTGTCCATTTTATATCTCCACATTGTTCTCAGGAAACATTAAGAATTACTTACTACAAGTGGGTTTCAGCTTTGCGGAAATTACATCATTTCAAGTGCACTACAAAAGAATCCCCCGATATTAATTACTCAATTTCTGTTGATAACTAAGGTAAAGTTAATTTGTAAATTTCATTATCCTATTGGAGTTATCCAGAAATTCCAGCAATTTTTATTTCACCCACGAGACATGACTTAGGACCAACCCTGTTTCTTTTTCACTTCAAGGCCGCTTTCTAAACTTCACCCTTGCATTTTTCAAGAAAAGCAACCACAAATACCCCCCAAAAAAAACAACAAAACTAACAACAATAAACAGGAAAAAGAACACAGAGCAGACTAAAATTTGAAGTTTTCCAGGTCCTTATTTGCTTTTAAAAGAACCTTGTCACGTAGGATGGCGTGATCAGAAAAGAAGGGGGTAGAAGCGCGCATGTACCTTGCAATGTATGGAATCCATGTATCTCTGAACCAACGAGCTGGCCCGTTAAGTTATTTGCCATTGTAGAAAGCTCTCAGAAAATTAAAGACCTCTCGGTGCTCAATCAACCATTGCAAAACTCACAACCTTAAAAACAAAGAAAATTCGTAAAGAAGAGGATCCCAATGATAAAGGATAACAAATTTCATCTGAAAACCAGGCGGTGAAAAATCGAAGGATGAGCCGAGAAACCACACAAAATATAAGGAGGTTACCTGATTGAAGAGAGGGAAGCGTAAAGGGGAATCAAAGATGAAATACACTCACTCTGTTCTGCAACTTTGAGCTACTTTTTTTCATACGGCATGGACTTCTTGTCTGCAGGTCTGCGTGGGGGGACTAATTAAAGCGACTTTTCAAGCGTGTCGTACATTGGCTGGCTCAAACAAATTGCAATTAAAATTAATATTAATTTTAATTATGTCTTATCAGAAAAATTAAAAATAAAAGGCGAAATTTAATGAGACCTTAGCGAATCATGAACTGCACCACCGGGGGACGACGAGCTACAGAGTGCTCCTAAATTATCTAACGATAAACGACTGAACATACGAATCCCCAGAAACCAAAGTTGCAGTGGTTTCCTCATTTAAGAATTAAGAAATGATAACCGTTTATCTGTGATGCGTTATTTCTAGACCTCAATCTGTCATGCCTTTGAAGAATGAACAAGATTACTGTTTAATCGGGTCAAAGAAAACATGTAATATTGGAAACATTGTTTGGGCCTTTGCCCTGTTTTAGCATAGAAAATAAAACAAATTAGAAGGATGAGTAAAAAAAATAAGCAAAAATCTCGCTTAAATTCATTTGAAATACAATTTTAAATAAGGCATGCATTTTTAATAGATTCCTAATAAGACCTTGAGACCTAATTAAAGATTTATGAATTTTTTAATTTTATCAATATGTCATTTTGTTATTTTTTTCCTTTGCTCATTCTTCTTCTTCTTTTTTTTTTGGTTAAAATCTTCACCTTTATCTTATCGACTCCTCATATCTGCTATCTCCCATCTTCAGATTTCTCCAGTTGATTCATTATTTAACATGCTAGTTAGGTTTTAGTTTCTTCTTTAAGTCTCTCTCCAATCACACAATAGTTTTCTGAAGGAAGACAATTCATAATTACCTTGAAAATTGGGCTGATTTTATTTCTAGGAAAATATGAGATTTTTTTTTTTTATCTACAGTTGTGGAAACATGTTCTTTCAATCATTTCATATACATTCTATGTAAATTGTGAGACATTAGAGTTAAAAAAAATTGTAAGGACTTACCTTTAATATTGTTAAGTCAACTAAAAGCTGAGATCCTGTACTTAAAGGAAGAGTGGATTCAAGGGTTAGGTTAAAAGTTAATGAGAATTTGCAATTAAAAGTCTACAATTTAATTATAAAGGGTATTATGGTCTTTTAATAACATTCATAGATCCATAAACCATAATCAAGCCATTAGACCCTATTAGGAATTTATTAAAAGTGCAAGCCTAATTTTAAATTTAGGTATTTTAAATAAATTTAAACGGGATTCTCCCAAAAAATAATTAGGATGGAGTTATTATGAGTTAGTTAACTATTACTCCATATAATTTGAGTTGTTTGGAGTCATAAAATTATTATAACCAAGTTATAAAATGTAGTTTAATTTACTTTTCGGACCCATTACTACTAAAACTCACTACTCACGTAGTAACGCTCATATTATGAGGTTTGCTTTTTCTAATTATCATTTTCTTATTATTTTTTATAATATTTAAATTATTTCTATCCAATTAATTTAATAGGTCATAATATTACTTTGACTTTATTCTTATCTTACTAATTAATGATCCATATGAACTCATGAGGAATAATAAGAAAAGAAAGATGATGAAAAAAATCTATTTCTGACACTATTATGCATTACTCGAGGACGACAATGTGTCATTTGACACATGGATTACAAAATCTGGCAACAAGTTATTTGTCTTTATTATATCTATCACTTACCCGTGTTAATATATCCAATAGTACTAAATTCGAGAAAGCAATGGGTTAATATAATTTTATATCCTTTAAATTTGTCACCATTTTAATTTTAGTCCTTAAGCTTCAAATTATATACTTATGTGTTTTAGTTACTTAAAAGAAAAATATATAGTTCAGATTTTATTAAAATATGAAGACTGAAGATATTTTAAAGGAAAAATTACATTTACGTCCTAAGCAACCGAAAAAAAAAAGATCCCTAAAAATCTTTAAATTGTATTTAAGTCTCGTTAGATTTTTTTGCAATAAATTTTTACTGTCAACTTGTCATTGGACACCCCTCAACTTGTCAACAGACCACATCAAACTTGTCAACGGACGCCTCTGGACTTATCAACAGAATTAAAATTTATTGCACAATAGTTTTACGGGACTTAAATGCAATTTTGAGATTCAAGAACCATTTGTTCAAAAAAAAAAAAAATTCCTGTTGTTTAGAATCTAAATACAATTTTTTTTTATTTTAGATGAATGAAACTTGAGAGATGATAAAAAAAATTATATCAACTCAAAAATAGTAGTTAAAGGTTGTGGCTAAAATTTTCAATTTGTTTGGCTCTATAGTTCTACATTAAGTCATTTATCTTGTCCAGTGGTTACGCACTATCATCACGTTATATGTAATTAGGGAGTTTATTTTCTTTAAATTTCTTGATTATAAATAACCCAACGAGGTCTCCTGTGCAATAATCCGTCTACATACTACATATGCATAATTTAAAAAATGGATGGCAAAAAATTTCTAAAAATAATGAGAAATAGAAAATACCTAAAAATAATTTGTTTTGTATGCTAGTAATATTTAAGAAATGAGTCTTATTATTTACTAGTTGGCCACAAAATCAAACTCCTATTCTTTGTCATTTATGAAGAACGAGTTGTTATGTTTTTTTTTTTTTTTTGCATGCGTCGTTATTTTTTGGACTTATCTATATTGTATCATAAAGTGGGGGAAAAAAAAAGACTTATCCATATTGATTTGATGGGCACGCATTATACGAGAAAAATCATCCACCCAATAGAATTAAAAAAAAAACATCCACCGTAAAAATGATTAAAGGGTTAAATAGTAAATCCGTCCCCAAAGTATATATAGAGAAATAATATTGCCTTGAAAGTTTTTTTAGGCTTAATTTCACCCTGAAAGTTTAAACACTTAACAATATTGTCTTTTTTCATTGAAAAATTAATGCTAATTGTTAACTTTTTAATGAAATAAGACAACATTATTACGTATTTACACTTCTGGAATAACATTGAGTCTAAAAAAAATTTCAGAGCAATATTGCTATTAAGCATATACTACTTCCAAAACAAGTTTACTACTTAACTCAATGATTAAGGGATTAGCATATTTAGTTAAAGTTGTAAGTGTCCTTGCGGGACATCGAATAAAATTGGAACAATAAAAAAAAAAGGTTAGCATTGCTCCTGCGGTTAAAGGTTAAAACTGTAGTTTCGTCAGCGTCTAAAAAATAATTGAATAAAATAAATAAATAAATGTCTTGCTTTTGTGCCGACAATTTTGGTTGGTGAAAACCTCTCTAACTTTTCGCGCTCCAGATTTTCAAATAAAAAAATAATCATTTTGTCTGCATGATTTATCCATCTAGTGTTCAGATTACTTTTGTCCCGAAGTTTTTAGTGAGGAGTTATGACCATCTAGAAGTATTTTAATGCTCAATGTTACTCTTCAATGTAATAATTTCGTAGCAATGTCACTCTTTTTTAACAACATCAAATGGTCAAGAGTTAATATGACTAATAACGGTTAATGTAGCTCTACTATATAGTCCCTCTAGTCCTTATTACAAAACACCAACCATTATTTCTTGTTGGAATTTAGGAAGAAATCTCATAGTTTATGAATAAGAAGAAGGATGGAAAAGAAGAGGGAAGGAAAAAAAATAATAAATAAGAAGGATTGTGTGTGTGGTATTAAGTCTCACATTGGTTAGGAGAAGGGAAGTTGGAGGGTATATAAGCCCCAACTTGGCTCCTACTAGTTGGGCCCTTGGGCCTACCCACTTTTGTGGAAGGGTGAGGACTTAGGCAACCCTTGGTCCACCACACACGCGTGCGCCGCCCGCCCGGTCCAGTCTGGTCGTGTGAAATAAAATAATAATTTTTTATTAAATTATTTTTTGAATAAAATAATCCTTTTATTTTTATTTCCGTTGTGCCTCTCCGATTTTTTCTAGCGGCTACATACGACTCATTCAGCCCCGTCTGTTCGCGTCTGTTCGTACGACCCGACCCGTTTAGCTCCGTCTGGTGCGTCTGTTCGTGAGACACACCAGTTCGCCGGCAACAAACGCAGGTCGCCTCTATTCGTTCCGTTCTGGTGTGTCTTTTCGCACAACGTACCAGTTCGCGTAACAGACGAGTCCATCTGATCATGTTTTTCCGGAGTCTATAAATAAGGGCCCCTAGTCACAGAATTTTTCACGTTCTTTTCTCTCTGCATACACATTTTGTGCGTTCCGAAAGCAGACTCGTTGGATTCGCTTGGGCTTCAGACAGACAGAGCCACCTTTCTGGAGACAAACAATCCGCTCTATCCTGAGAGGCAATTGCTCAGAAACCTGTGGCATCCGTAGAGGGAGCAAAATTGTCTTAAGGAGACAATGAAAGTTGGACCCGGATTTCTGCATAGTTCATAACCATATTCGGCAGTCTTGTGAGTTCGTTTATAGCTTTTTCATATGATACAGACTTGTTGTATGCTCTCTGTATGTTATACTTTGTTAAACACAGATTGTTGTTATACTGTTTTGTTTACTGCATATTCAATTTCTACCTACTCCATACGTTAGAAACAACATTTCTCATAAACCAAAGAATGGAAGTTAACTTATTAATTAGATCAAAAATTAATAAATGTTTCCAACTTCACCCCTACTTTAATAATATAACTTTAAATGAGTTAGTTAAAAATGAGGGCATAATGGGGAAAAAAAGTAATAAATGAGTTAGTTAAAGTAAGTTGGTGTCTTATAATAAGAACCAAAATATGTTGGTAGTTGGTGCCTTATAATAAAGACCAAAGGGAATAGATATAAAGTCATCTATCATCTGCTTCTTCAAAAACTTCTTTTACCCTCTAAAATTGCGGACATTGAAGAACCCAAAAATCTATTTCACAACAAGAAGACATCGAATCCATAATTCTAATTCACAACAAGAACGAAATGATTAAAAGATGTAGCAATACAAAGAAAAATCTCTCATTCTTCAAGGTCATCGCCACTGCCCCATACCCTTGGCTACGTCTCTGTCTCATAAACCCTATTCCTCCAAACATTGTAATACACAACCACGACCACACAATAAACAATGTAATAAGGATCACCGAAACCTAAGAATCAATGAAAAAATAAAAACAAAAACTTGAGACCAATTCCTAATAATTCTTTTGAAAACGTGGGTTTGAAATTCATATCAAGCGAGGCATCGATAATGACCAATAAAAATGAGCATTGCAATAATTGAAATCTAAGAAGAAAAAATATATACAAAAAATCGTTGTCCAAAATACATTAGAATTTCATAAAGGTCAAAATCTGTGTAATCAGGATGGGACAATCTATGAACATATAACAATTCTGTGTGCATAAACGATTAAACATTTACTCGCAATATATGATGATCAGATGTAGAAGAATATGATAGTATTCGAGCCCAACATACGTTGTCTCCTTAAGACAACTTGTTCCCTTTATACCAATGCTGAAGGATCTCGAACAATTTTCTCTCAAGATAGAACACATTACATCTCCAGAAAGAAGGCAATATCAATCAGAAGCCCCCACGAACACAACCGAATGCCAAAAATGTAGCACAATATATGGAGTTATGGCAGGATGCAAAATACTATATGTATGAGAGCGACAATGTTAGAAAATCAAGTGGATTTTCTATCTATTTAGAGACGACAAAAAATAGTTAGATGGACTCCTGTTGGCAAATCGACGCAACTGGCGGTGGCAGATGTACTGATAAGGTTGAATTGACCTGACCAATGGTGGCGCACGTATTGGTTTGGTCAAACCAACTCGATCGATGGTGGTGAAAGCACTGGTTTGCATGCACTTCTTATTTATAACCCATAGAATTTAGATACAAAATCCAATAAAACCTGAAGAACGATCTTTCCTTCAACTAAACTCATTGCTTGCAAACCAAGAGTGAGGACGCTGGGGATAGTGACATTGAGGATTGCAGCAGATCGGTGCCTGGATGAAACCACCACCGCTTTAAATCATGTTCCATATCTAGTTTCTTCAATTTAAGAGACAATGTAAGGGGCTTTTCTTCAATCTGAGAGAAGATTGAGCAAAGAATTTCTCCAAAACTGAATAAAATCTCTAAGATTGATCTTGTTGCTTTGTTCATCTTCCTCTCTTTCTATTTTCTCTCTCCCTCTCTAGATTCTTCTGCATTAGTGAGGACATGTTTCGTATTTCAATTTTTTAATATAGCATAATATGCAGAATAGTACATAGCACGATATCTCATATGGCATAGCCAACTCAATAAAATTAGTCAAATTAATGGTTGAATGTTTGATGATGTTAAAAAAGGGTGATATTACTACGAAATTGTTACGGAGGCAACATTAGGCAAAAACATTCTTTTGATCGAGTGCCCATAGCTTTTCATCAAAAACTTTAGGGGTAAAAATATCCTTTAACCCTATCTTTTAATTCTTATGATTTGATGGTTTTTTCACACAAAATATTTTTTCTCCCATAAAGATACTAATTATATTGCAATTTACTCAGAAGAAATAATATAAATAACTAAACAACCAAAAGACTAAATGAAAGATCCAAACAAGTAGCAAACAAACTAATAAACACAAACACTACCTTCTTGCAACAACATAAGTCTAGATTAGGTATGGAAATAAGCCAAGCCAGGTTTTGGCTCAATAGTTCTGAGCCCGTAATGGGGGCATGAGCTTAAGTCTGGGTCTGAGCTTGAATTCATGTTTTTTTTAGACTTAGACATGAGCCTTCATAAGGTCTAGTCAGGCTTGAAGCCTTTTTAAAGGCCTACTTATAATGTAAGCCTTTAAAAAGGCCTCATATTGTAGGCCTTGGAAGTCATAAATAGGTTTTATATACGTTGCACCTATCAAAATCTATATAAATATAATTTGAAGTTAGAATATAAGAATGAAAAACAATAAATATTATGTTATTTATATGATATAAATTTAATTATATTTATTTAATATGTAAACAGGTCAGGCCTCATCAAAATAGGTCTGACCTATTTACATATTTAGGCTTTTAAATAAGCCTTAGTCTGACTTTTTTGACAAACAGGCAAGGCCTAACCAGTTCCTAAACAAGCCAAACTATAGACCACCTGATAGAAGCATGGCCTATTTTCACCCCTCATCTAGATAAATAGAATGAAACGCCAACAAGATCAACAATTGAGACAAAGGTCGAGATACCCATATCGGGGGCTAGACCCGTCCAATGAAACTTTGACAATCCGCCCGACTATCAAATATGCTTCCATGGGAACACATATATAAGGATAGTCATTGATAAAAATCCTTGAGTCCCGAATATTCCCAAGGATAACAACATCACCATAACAGAGAAAACAAAATCAATATAGTAATGAACGAGAGAATAACAACCCCTTTCTAAAGATAAACAATAAGAACATATACACTGAACTGACCCACCTAAACCATTTTGGGTGTGCGTAATGGTTCAGCATCTCGTCCCTTAAGCAAGTGGTTGAGGGTTCGATCCCCAACTCTTGTGAATGGAAAGCACCTCGTGGCCAGTCTTCTACCGCTTTGTGCGCTGACAGTAGGGCGAAGGATTAATCTCATGGGGATACCTTGCGTAAGCAAAAAAAAAAAAAAAAAACCGACCCACCTAGCCCGAAAGTAAACAGAGTTGACCTAACCACAGTCGCATTGTGAGCCAATAATTTGATCATTCTAAACTGAATAGCACTTGACTCTGCCTCAAAGCTTCGATCAACAGACAAGTTAACATCCCTCTCACAAAGTAATACCTCAAGCCAATCATAACAATTCGTAGAAGACGACCCGGCCTCATGTTCAAGTATAAAAGGTTAGAGGATGTTGATAGCTCGAGGATCTAATGCAATACATGGTTCACTCCACAGGCTCCTTTTTTTTTTTTGGGATAATTTTTGTTGTTATTTATTTTTCCAAACTCTACAAGTTTTACATTCATAAAAAAAAAAAAAAAAAAAATTGCAAGCACCCAGAAATAATAAGTATTTTTGAAGATAAAATAAGGAAACATGGATAGCAGCATGATCTGCATTAGCATTAGATTTAATGGGGGCATTCCACAAACCAATTTTTAAAAGATAAAAGAAGGAAGGGAACTTAATCCAAATTAAACCCGTAGGGCTGTAAGAATTAAGGTTTACACACACACACACACACACACACACACACACACACACACACACACACACACACACACACACACACACACACACACACACACACACACACACACACACACACACACACACACACACACACACACACACACACACACACACACACACACCCCCTCTGGTCCTTATTATAAGGCACCAATTACCCAAAATTTTTGGTCCTTTTTATAAGGCACCAACTACATTTAATTAACTTATTTATTACTATTTCCTATTATGCCCTTACTTTAACAAACTTTTTTAAATCTATCTCATTAAAGTAGGGATAAAGTTGGAAACTTTTATTAATTTTAGACTCATTAATGACTTAATTTCCATTTTATTGGTTTGTGAGAAAAGATAGTTGGTGCCTTATAATAAGAACCAGAGGGAGTATAAGCTAACTAATCCCTCTGGTCCTTATTATATACTCCCTCTGGTCCTTATTATATACTCCCTCTGGTCCTTATTATAAGGTATCAACTAACAATTCTCACATACCAATAAAAACAGTTAAAGTCAATAAAGTTGTCTTAGAATTTAAGTAATTTCCAATATTACCCCTACTAATTACACTAAATTATAATATTCTATTGATTATTACTCTCACCAACTACCCTTATTAACTAGGGGCATACATGGAAAAACATAATTAATGCTCATTGGGAACAAGCAAGTGTCTTATAAAAGGGACCAAATAAACTTGCTAGTTGGTACCTTATAATAAGGACCAGAGGGAGTAGCATCAACTACCAAAATATTTTGGTTTTTATTATAAGGCAGCAACTACCTTTAACCAATTCATTTATTACTATTTTTTAATTATGTCTTTATTTTTAACTAACTCTTTAAATTCACATCATTAAAGTAGGGGTAAAGTTGAAAATATTTATTATTTCTGAACTAATTTAATGACTTAAACTTCATTTCTTGGTTTGTGAAAAATGGTGGTTCTCACCACATAATAAAAATCAAGGAAGTATTTAGAAAAGCAATCATATCACCTGTATTTTATAGGTCCTAATGACCTGGAACGTGGTTTTCAAGTCTATATGAAATCTAACTAAAATAAATCATACTCGTCATAATTTATGGTGGATATAGTGCGACTTTTGATATATTTTGCATCACATGAACGTTACGATTTTAAGAATGGTTTTTTTGAACGTTTTTATGTGGAAAAATTATTTTTTAAAATTTTAATATGTGCCCAAAATTAGTACCCACATTTATTATTAAAGTAGTGAGCCAAATTTCAAATCTTCATTTATAAAAGTGCCTCAATTTAGTGTTTGATAATACTTCAAATTGGATTACCTCTTACAAAAGAGAAGGATACATACATGTAACACCTTCATCATATTTATAAGTCTAAATTAACTGCACTAAAAAAAAAGGTTAAAATTAACTAACTCTTACATGTCAATGAAAATTAGTTAACTTATTAATTATGAGTTCAATTTTGCCCTTATATATGATTGGTTCCAAAAGTTAACATGAATAAACCATTTTTGTTTATTACTCCCTCTGGTATTTTTTATAAGCAAATTTCTCTTCCTTATGGTTGATCCTTTTTATAAGCAATTTTCTTTTTGAGTCTCAACATCTTTATGTTGGTTTAAGATTATTGAAATAATCAAAATGAAAAATGGGTTTCTAATATTTTAATATTTGAGAATCTACTTTTACTATTTGAATAGTTTTAAGAATAATAATTATATACTTTAAAGAACACTTATAAAAATATCAAAATATATGAAAATATCATATATTTTTTAAAAGCTCTAAATAATAAATTAATTTCAATGAATGGAAATAAATACACGTAAATAATATGAAACCTAAAAATAACTAAATAGTAAATATTATTAATGATTATGATCAGAAAATAAACTAATTCATGCTTTCGATAAAATTTATGAATAAATTAATTTTTATGAATTTTTTTAGTTTTTCTAAATTGCAATAAATTATGAACTTTAAATTAAGGTTTAAGTGCCAATTTTGCCCCGGAAGTATACGCCCAGGAGCAATTTTGCCTTGAAAGTTTTCGCGTCACAATGTTGCCCCTGAAGTATCAAAACGTAGCAATGTTGCCCCTTCGTTAAAAACCCTAACGTTGACCGTTAGGGTTTTTAACGGAGGCGCAAAATTACTCCTGAGTGCATACTTCAGGGGCAACATTGCTATGCCAAAACATAGCAATGTTGCCCCTGAAATATCAAAACATAGCAATGTTGTCCTACTGTTAAAAACTCTAACGTTGACTGTTAGGGTTTTTAACGAAGGGGTAACATTGCTACGTTTTGATACTTGAAGGGCAACATTACTACACCGAAAACTTTCAGGATAAAATTGCTCCTGAGCGTGTACTTTCAAAGCAAAATTGATACTTAACCCTTAAATTAAAAATAATAAAAAGTCAAAGTGATCGATTTGAAGGAACGTGACAATACAAATTGGGTGAGACTTATTTTTCTGGCCCAGCTATTCTCCCCTGTTGCTGTTACCATTCTTTTTCCCTCCTCTTCTCCCCAATACTCATCATAACCTTTAGATTAAAATTTGAACGGTCGGGATTTAATGTTTTATTAAATAAATGAAAGGTTAAATTATTAAATAATAAATAAATAAATTCAAAAGCTACTAAATTTTAGTTTTGATAATTTAAAACTATAATAAAAATTACTTAAAAACTTTTTTATGAAACATTAAATATGAACTATTCAAATTTCAATTTAAAGGTTTTGATTAAGAATAGGAAGAGGAGGATAAAAGTAAAAAATAGAAGAGGATAGCCAAGTCTTATTTTTCTCCACGTTAGATGGGGCTCCACTTGGAGCATGAGGTTCCGGTTATTTATAATTATCTTCGGTCTTATTTATAAAATAAAGTTGACTTTTTTTTTGAAGAATTAAGAAAACTAAATAAGTTACTTAATCATTCCATATGTTATATATTCTTAGACTATATATTAGTTTATTAGTTAAACTAATTAGTTTAAAAAAAAATAAAAATATTCTAAAGTAATTTAATTAGCTTCCTTAATCTCTTCAAAAAAAGTCAACTATGTCTTATATATAGAACCAGAGGGAGTATTTAGGATGGAAATTCAAATAAGAGAAAAATGATTTAAAATTTTTGGGTTAATGTAATATTTAGTCCTTAAATTTATCATTATTTTAGTTTCCTCCGAGGGGTAAAATAGTCTTAATATTTATCAGATTAGAGTGAGAAATGTTTTAATTTGTTGGGAAATAATCCAGACTCTAGAAAGGTGTAGGAAAGGAGTTGTGGGGTAATCGTTCCTGAAGGAATTGATGTGGCCGTTAATTAAAGAGTGCCAAATGCACAATTAATATTTGGCAGAGCCTGAGCGTGTGAATCCAAATCAATATTTCAGGCTGACATGAACTTGCGACCTAACTCTGTCCCCCCCCCCCCCCCCCCAACTGTTTCTTTGTTGCTTTTTGGTCCCACCTTTTCTAACTCCTACTTCCATCATAGATATAAGATTGGGATTGAGGCTCCGAAGTAAAAGAGGCCATGTAAATCCGTTGGGGAAACCAAAAAAAAAAAAAAAGTGATAACAACAGAAAAAAATAAAATTCAGTAACTCCGATGCATCGGAGGCAAACCAAGTTCATAAGATTGTGTCAGAGCGTGTAAGTCATTTGAAGAGTAGTAACGGTTTATTTATCAATTTTATTCTTATAATTAATATTTAAATATAATTCTTTGTATTTTTTCTTTTCTTTCAATACCTCATTTAATATAATTAAAATTAAAAAATAATAATTAGTTAATTATGACTTTTTTTTTTTTATAAAGTAACTTATATTGTGAACGAAGGGATTACTTTCATTCACAATATATTACTCCACTTTAACTTATTCATCACAATCCACTTTAAACATTAATTGTAGGGATAAAATTGAAAAAAATATGTTAATTGCTCTCTAAATGATTTATCATTTTGCGAACTAGAGAGATTATATGATACACTCCGTCCGGTGTATAATATAGAGCACTTCTAGAAAAAAAAGACATGATCTACACTATAAATCACATCCAATTTAACTATGTGTTTTCTTCTTCTTGTTTTACACATGTGATTAATACCCAATTTCCAACTTTTTTCATTCATTATATCTCATCCCTCTCTAAAATAATATTCCTAATGCAATTAAACACATTTCTCAAAAAAGGATAAAAGTAAAAAAAAAAAAAAAGTTTACATTTTAGGACGTATTAGATTATTTAACCGTTTTTCATAATTTCTCATAATATAGCTTAAGTGCTCTATATTATAGACAAGGGGGTTCCTCAATTTTCTGTATGTATATAAGTATTAACTGTTTCATTTTATCATTGTTAAAAAGTTGGCTAAAATGGTTTAACTAATAAATCTGTATTTAATCACAGTTGTTTTTCAAATTTATTTCGGATTAACTCCTTTCCTTACGCTGTAAATTGAATTAACCTAATGTCCTCTCTAACCTAACATTTAGAAGTCAAGGAAAAATATGTTAATGATCCTGACTATTCATAAAAGTTGCTTATATTTTATACGAGGAAAGCATTTCAATAAAGTGACTTTTGAGAATAAATGAAGTACGTACTACTATTTATTGTTTACCACTAGTTCCACATTGATTTTTAAAAATTGTTAGTGCTATATTTCATAGTCACTTTAAAGTCAAGTTGACTATATTGTGGTAATTACTATTTTGGGTTAACGAGTAAAAACACTCAAAATTTTCTATCAAAAATGCGTTCGGCACTATGTATAATATGGAGGTACAAAATATACACATGAGCATTCAAAATATGAGCAAAAATACCAACACTCTCAAATTTAACCTAGCATGAATAATGAGTGTTAGACTAAATTTAACAGTGTTGGCGTTTATGTGTATTTTTACGGTTTCAAAATGTATGTGTTGCATGATATACACTTTTGACAAAAGTTTATAGGTATTTTTTCACTTTTATCCTACTATTTTTAGCATTATTTTTATATAATAATTATTAAAACATTTATTTGTGAGTGTGAGTGTGACCATTCTAAATCATAATGTTGGAGTTGGTTCACAAATTTTAAGGACTTATTCTAAAATTTTGATTAATTGATATAGAGTGGATAATATTGGTTTAGATGGACGACCATAATAATGGCATGATCGGGCCCAAAAAAAAAAAGACGTGGATGTGATTCATACGAGTATGACATATTGACATTGATAGACCTAGAAATTTGGCCCACCAACAAGATCAACCCTACAACAATTATTACTTTCGTTTTGAATTACTATAAAATCAAAGGAGGATTTAGTTTGATAACAACTAAAGATTATATAATGAAAATTTTCAGTATAAAAATGACAGTAGATTTGTATTGTTCACTTGTCATGTACGTATGTGTGTGTATATATTAATTATTAAATAACTTTCTTAAGACTTTATAATAATAGAAAAATAACAGAAAAATATCACTTGAACTTTGAAATCGTGTTTATAATAATAGTAATGAGATCACCAAAAACAGGAAAGTAATTAACAAATCATTTTTTTTGGGAAATTACCTATTTAGAATTTTGAAATTCCAATAATATTTTATTGAGATTTTTCCTCTAATAATTCAAACAACAACTGTTAGTATGTGATGCGTATATTATTGTAACACTTGTAATCTCTTCATCAAATCAAGATGGGGTGATTAAATTATTAACTTCATCCAAAAAAGAAAAAAAATTAAAATCTACTCATATTTAATGCAATGAATTACATGTAAGAATGTGTGGTAGATGCACTTGATGTGAGATTTTCAATAGAGGTTATATTTGACTCCAAAAAAATAGAGTTCATATTTGCCACTGACCTTATAGCCTAGTCATATAATACATGTAAGTGGGAGGACATCTACTTGATGATTCGATCTTACTCGTAATTCATGTGGTTAGTGTGAGACATTCCAATTAAAAAAGGAGTCAATATTAAAAAAAATGTAATTAATATTTCACTTGGTAAATTATAATAATTACTATATATTTATTTTGAAAGGCGCCTTATGAAAATGACTCATAAAACTATAATTAACAATGTATTAAAATTTAATAATTTTTTTAACTTTATTCTTATTTAAAATGAATGATAGAGTGTGAGTTGAGAAGTTTCAAACAATAAATTAGGGTAAGTTTGTATATTTATTCTTTATAGACTGTTTTATGATTTTTCATAGTTTGTGAAGATTATACATAGATACATACAAACACACACACACAGATATATATATATATATATATATATATATATATTGAAGAAAAATAAATATTTTTTAATTAATAAGATTTAAAATATTAATTTATTAAAATACTATCATATAAACATGCTTGATAAGCATTTAATTGCACAGTCAGTCATTGCTTAAAATTGTTGGGTTAGTATTTTCCATTAAGTCAAACTAATAGTGTTAACATTAAAGATCAAACAAACACTTTACAAACTTAAGGGACTAAAATGATACTAGAAACAAATATGAAGGACCACGCGTATACTTTAGCCTAAATTTAATAAAGACTTAAAATAAAGCGGGAAAATACTCACATTCTACCTGTAAATTAGTAATAAGGCCAGTGGAGTCCTCTGTTTTGGAACGTGGCCAGATTTAGATAGAGAGACAGGGCCCCTGTACTTCACTTGACGAGCGCACTGTTTTTTTTTTTAAAAAAAATATTTTAATTATTTCTTTGACTTTTTAATTTCCAGCTAAATGAAAAGGCAAAATCGAAATCAAATTCAAATTCTAAGCGCTCTCTAAAACATGCAACAGCCACAACTCCAATAGTATCGCATTCATTCATTCTGGTTCATAAACTCAGTCAGGGGTCGTATTGTGGGGCCACTGATAAAACGTGTTTGGGATGATGAGGAGGTAGTCAAAGCAGAAACAAAGGACTCGTACACTGGTGTAGTGCAGTGGTATGACACTGGGTTATTTAGCCTTTATATCAAGATTCAAACCCTGCCCGGACCATTGGTCCCTTTAAAAAAAAAAAAAAAAAGGACTCATGCTTGGCCAGAACCAATCATATATATGCTGCGAATTACGTCTGGAATTGTCTATGTCTTCTTCATATTCAAAATCAATGCTGCGAATTATGTCTGGTCTTGTCTATGTCCTCTTCACATTCAAAATCAGTGCTTGTTGATCACGGTTTGTTTGTGTTTGTGACTTTTAAAAATGTTTATTTACATAAATTAAGATAAAACTTATCTCACATGTCAAAAAAATACACACCACAGGGAGAGGAATATCTCTGAATAGCAATGACAGTTCCCTTTGCAATCAAATATGGTTATATTTCGGTATTTTCTCGAGCCTAATCACCTAACCCCTTGGTTAATTACTTGATAAATCGATTTTCAAATTTTGGTGAGTGCCCAGAAAAATTAAAAAAAAAATTATCCTATTTATAAGGTACCTAATTAATTTTTTTCATATGAATTATACAATTTTACCTTTAATTTCTTATATTAATTCAACTTTGTTCTCATAAGGCATTATGTATATTAAATAAGAACAAAATTAAAAAGTTGTTGAATTTTACTCTCGTGTTAATAAAGTTTAATGTCTTTTATGATATGTGCAGAAACATGCAGAAAACATCTTATAAACATGACCGGAACTCCGGAAGAGTTGTTAAAAGTTAAAACTCATCATTAAACTCATCTTATAAACACTAGCAAGAGTTTTTTTTTTTTTTCCTTTTTTTGGCCAATGGATTTTATCAACAAGTTACCTCATTTAATGCATTCCTTTTTTTTAAATAGATAATGAAAAGAAAAAAATTTTGAGCTTAACAACAATGATAGCATCTCCATAAAAGAACAAGAGTTAAATATCATAGCATATGCATACATTTAACAATATGTGTGCACTGTTTTAAAGACATTTTAGCCAATAAATTAAACAGAAAGATTTGTTTAGGCTTTATAATTTGAGTAATCTTGTCTCATCATAAGAGTTTAAAAATGCATATTTCATATTTGAAATATTTATTATTTTTAATAAAATTTTAAATCTAATGATTTTAATAATTATTTCTTAGGATCACTCTAGGAGCGTCAAATCCGACACAATTATCCCAATGAATGCATGAGGATGAACATTTCGCTTTGACCAAAAGAAAAAAAAAAAAAAAAGAAGAACAGTCCCTGGGCCGACTAAAGATAGAATATAGGTCCAATATTTTCAGAAAG
This sequence comes from Acacia confusa, assembly GCA_037074495.1. Taxonomy (NCBI): domain Eukaryota; kingdom Viridiplantae; phylum Streptophyta; class Magnoliopsida; order Fabales; family Fabaceae; genus Acacia; species Acacia confusa. The sequence continues at coordinate 7,777,765 of CM073505.1, forward strand.
GCCCAACCAGTTCTCTACCCCTGTGCTCCTTCCCTTTCATACTCAATTAAATTGGAGCTAAGCTATTAAAAAGATACTCATATAAAACATTTTTTTAGATTGATTAGTTAATATGTGATATATTTTCTAAAACCCCTTAGTCATCTTCATTAATTCTCTTATTCTCTCTTCTTTTTAATTATTAATAAGGGAGCATTAATATGGTTAAATTAAAGAAAGATTGACAAATATAAAAACTATGTCTTATATTTATCACTAAGATCACATAATAAATATTTCTTATATCAAAGATGGGTTTAATGTTTCTACCTTTGTTGCAGAAACTTTTTTTTTTTTTGCCTCACTCACATAAAAGTGAGTGGGTCCCACTAATATTTTATCTCTCTTCTCTTTATAATGGGAGCCACTCATTTTTATGTGAGTGAGACAGAAAAAATATTTCGGTAGCAAAAACAGAAACATTAAACCTATAAAAGATTAAATAGTATATTATTGGTTCCATGATTCATCAGGGTTGACCGATTTTGGTCCAATTTCTTGTTCTTCCCCCAGTTTTGAATCATACTAGTAGTTACTAGTCTGTGTCTATTTTGGTTAAACCAATCGATCTAATCAGGATTTTCATTTTTTTAAAATTCGAACAGTTAAATGATCATAATTCAAGAGTACAAAATTTATGAGAAATAAAATTTTAAATATTAGTATAATAAATAAAAAAAAGTATTAAAAGGGTTTTGAATACTAAGAGTTTAACTGATCTCAAAATCCACGGGATGCAATGGTGCACAGTGAGACGCAGACTGGATTAAGGGGTTTCTTTGTTTTTTTTTTTCCTCCTTCTCTTTTGTTATTAATTTAGAAGGGAAAGTCATTAACCCTTTAACCTCCTCCTACATAAATAAAGCTTTCATGCGATTAAACTAAAAAAGTCATTAGCAAGAGTTCAAAATTTTATAATCGTGGATGAATATTTCCAATATTTTATTTTATTATAAAATAGAGTGTGACATGACGTGGTAAACCAATTATTCTAGGCTAATCATGCTATTGAAGCCTTGGTGCATGAATGTCCCAAAACACAAAAACGGTTCAACTTGGTGCCTGAATGTGTGTAATTCTGTATATGGATGATTTATTGTAGACCCAAAAGAAAGTATATGGATGATTTATGATTTAATATTGTAAATAATATTTTATGGTATATTTTGTATATTTAAATTGAATGGGTATATCAAAAGGAATTAAATTTAATGTATTGCGTATCAAATATTAACATATAAGAAAAATATTTTTTCTATTTTAATAGACAATTATCTGATTGTTAATTGGTTACCATTTAATTTATTCTTAAAATCATTAGAAATGTTGAATATTCAGGAAATAAACTAGCCAAAAAAAAATAAATTGACAAGACATATATAAATATTTTAATGAGTTTCAGACAGACAAAATACCTAGTTGTTGTCTTGCGGTTGCGGAAGACTTTTCAAGCTCACGGGCCCACCCGCAACCAGAGGAGGGTGGGTGATGTACGATAACTGAGAAGTGACAACGGGGAAGCACTGAAAGCAAAGTTCTAGAAATTAGCAACACAGCGGAAATTATAATTAATTTTAGATCGTGTCGTTAGATTTATAATTCGATTATGCTTTTAAGATTAAATTTTTAGTATACGGATTATCATACATAATTTTAAATTAAAAACATTGATCAAAATAACTGTAATTCAGACTTAAAAAATAAAAGGAAATAAATTTAATCACCTATACCAATTAAGATTCATTCAATAACAAATTCTGAACAAGATATAAATGTAGTTCACTTGTCATTGGGATTTTTTTATTGAAAATTCAAGAAAAACTTTAAAAATACAAAAATATAAAATAGTGTTTCAAATATTTATAATATCAAAGAAATATTATTAATACATGATTTTTCTTTTTTGAAATGTAGTGGAAATGACATACATGCCCTTATACATTTTTTAAGAAATATTACCCCGCCCCGCCAGTGATACACGGCTAAGGTTTTTGCAATGGGTTGAATGGGAAGCCTGACGGTCAACCTATGACCTGGTCATTTATTTCTTAATAGATATGTGCTAGCCTATGCCAAATTGGCTAATCTAAACCTATGTGGGTTTAAATGGACGTGAGTAGTTTGAGAGTGCATTTTTTCAAAATAAAAAACTCAATATGTAACTGCAATTCAACTACATTATTACCATTGGTTTCTTGATATAAATTACAAAAAACACTAATAATAAAACAACACAATCTGCATCATTACTCATTGAAACCACCCATGAAATGACATTCACAAAATTATCAACATCAACCTCCAATTTGGAAGGACTTATGCATAGACAATTTTGAGTACAGATGAGTGATTCAATCATTTTTTTAAGATAAGGAGCTTATAGAAGTATCTAGTACTCGACCCTGTATATTAAATGTAGTTAGTTAAATGATTATGACGTAAATTTTCAATTTTGCCCTCATTTATAAACGAGTATCTTTTAACTTTTTCTTTTCTCTCTATTTTCATTGGTACAATTAATTTTGGCAACATTGTCACAATTTCATTTATTATTTAAAAGATGACTTGTAAATAAGACCAATTTTTTTAGTAAAAAAGACTTATAAATAGGATCAAAATGGTAAACAGTATCATCCGATTGCTCTAAGGATGACTTTAGACTAAAATCCAGATGCTTCATCCCTCATATAAACAATGCAAGATATTTATAATATTCTTCAACTTGACTTCATGTCGTATCACATCAAGAAAAATGGTTTCTAAAGTAACTTTGACTTCACCTTAAATATACTATATTATATTTATATTTAGATATATTTTATCTCACACATTTGAGATATGATTGAATTAATATGGGTTCCTTTGCCTAAAGTTATACTTGAATCCACACACACATATGGCAGGCATGAGCGACCTAAGGGAATGCCCATAGCTTGTCCCATTTAGTACACAACACCTGCCCATTTAAGCCTGCCCTCATCAACCTTTCTTAGTCAAGCTAGAACGGTCGCTTTTTCATTGTGTTTTGGCGGGCTTGTTAGGTTGTAGGTGACTTACTTAGCCTAATCGACTACCATCAGCTGTCCAACGAGCTTCCCCTGTTAGCCCCAAAGCTCCAGTGGCTGGTAGAGAACAAATATGTGGTAAAGTGGTAGGGGTGGGATTTAAACCTCCACCATTTCGTTTGTCTAAAACATTGATGGCCATTGGGCGACCAATGCTTTAAAATATATATTATGCACACAAATATATATAAACTAACTCTTTCTCTTTAACTTAAGTTCATTTATAAATTTTGTTAAAGAATTTTCAAGTTTTATATAACTCCCCCTAATTAGAGTGTTACTTCTTATCAACCGATGGTAGCGCGCGGAATATCTGTTAACGACAACGTGCTTAGACAGGGACCCTGTGTTTCACTTTATGAGCGCACTGTTTTTTTTTTTTTTTTTCGTGAGAATGAAAGGACCCAAATATTTAATCATTTCTATGACTTTTTAATTTCCACCCAAATGAAAAAGCAAAAGCAAAAGCAAAATCAAAATCAAAATCTCAGCGCTCTCTAAAACGTGCAACAGCCACAAGATAACATTCTTTCTGGTTCATAAGCTGAGTCAGGGGTCGTATTGTGAGGCTACTAATAAATTAGGGGGAAAATAGTAAAATAAAATGACTGTGTTTGATAAGTGATTTAATCGTGTTTGGGATGTGGAAGTAGTAAAAGCAGAAACAAATAATTAACGCCATTAAATTAAACCCCCTCTTTAAAAATATTTATTTACATAAATCGAAGTAAAACCTACTTTCTCTTACTTTTATTATAAAGTAGTATCAACTAATAATTATAATAAACCAAAAAAATAGTTAAAATCAGTAAAGATGCCCTACAATTTAAATAATTTTTAATATTGTCCATACTAATTGTATTAAACTTTAATATTATATTATTATTACTCTTATCCATTACCCCTATTAATTATAAGCATGCATTGAAAAAAATAATCAATGGACATTGGAAACAAGCAAATATAACTTTATAAAAATAACCAAATATACTTATTAGTTAGTGCCTTATAATAATGATCACAAGAAACATATCACATATTTACCCCGTATACCATAAATATCCAGAGAAAGAAATGTCTCCGAATAGCAATGACAGCTCCCTTTGCAATCAAATATGGTTATATTTCGGTATTTTCTCGAGCCTAATCACTTAACCCCTAATGACTTGATAAACCGATTCGCAAATTTTCGTTGGTGCTTAGAAAAATTTCAATAAAAAATTATCCCATTCATAAGGTAACTTATTACATTTTTCATGTGAATGTATAGTTTTACCTTTAATTTATTATTAATTCAACTTTTTTCTCATGTATATTAAATAAAAATATAGTTGAGAAGTTATTGAATTTCCCTGTTAATGAAATTTAATATCTTCTATTAAATGTTTAGAAATATGTTGAAAGTGTTTTATAAATATAATTAAAGAGTCATTAAAAGTTGAAACTCATCATCAAAAAAATAGTTTACTCTGGCACTCTATTCCAAGCTGGACGTGACTCAATTGTCAAATCCCTCCCTACCTCCAATAATTCCATTCCAATTTTAACTCTCACTCTGAAAATCAATCATCACATTTAACCTTCTTCTTCTTCTTCTTCTTCTTCTTCTTCTTTCATTGGCCAATGGATTGTATGAACAAGTTACCTCATTTTATGCGTTCCTTTTTTTTTTTTTAAAAAAATATATATATAATGAAAAGAAAAGGACTTTTGAGCTTAACAATGATAGCATATCCATAAAAGAACAGCAAGATTAAATATCATACTGAACGACTTCTTTAGGTTTTATAATTTGACCCCGTTTGGATGAGTTTTTTAATTTAAAAAGTGTTTTTTTTAAATAAAATTATTTTTTTCTTAATTTATGTGTTTGGATGAGAACTTTAAAAAAAAGCAAGAGTAATAAAAAAAAGTCAAAATTCTGTTTTTTTTAAGCTACAATTTTATAGCTTAAAAAAAAAAGAGTGAAAAAAAAAAATGATCCACTATTCTTTAGTGATTTATTTTAATATCAATTATCCTTGATTTTCAAGAAAATAACAACTAATATCCCTAGACCTTTTTATATGCCCATTTCAATAATTTTATTGATAAAAAGTGTTTTTCTAATTTAACACCTAAACAATTTTTTATTTAAAATTGTCTTTTAAATGATGTATCCAAACATAAAATAACTTTAACTTCTAATTAAACTATTTTTTTTAAAAAAATCCTTTTTAAAAAAAAAACTCATTCAAACGGGCTCTTATAATTTGAGTAATATTTTCTCATTACGCAGGCAAAAAAGTTTAAGAATGCATATTTTATATTTGGCATGTGTATTATTTTTAATAACATTTTAAATCGTATGATTTTAATAATCATTTCTGATAAAAAAGGATCACGCTAGTAGTGTCAAATCCGACAAAATAATCCCAATGAATGCATGAGGATGAACATTTCGCTTTGACCAAAAAAAGGACGAACAATCCCTGGGCCCACTAGAGATGTTGTATTGGCCCAATATTTTCAGTAAGGCCCAGTTCTCTACCCTGGTGCTGCTTCCCTTTCATGCTCAAATAATAATTAAATATTATATAAAAATAATAATAATTAAATAGGAACCAAGCTATATTAAAAGCACACTCCTCGATAATATAAAACATATTTTAAAATTTAATTAAATTAAATAATTTAGTTGAATTAATTCATATAAGATATACTTGTTAAAACACCATAATTATCTTTCTTGATTTCTTTATTTCTTTTTCTCATTTATTATTATTATTAAAGAAGACTAATATGAGTAAATTAAGTAGAAACTGATAAATATAAAAACTATATCTTATCAAGATTTTCATTTTTTTTTAATTCAAACAATAAAATGATCATACTTCAGGAGTACAAAATTTCTGCGAAATAACATCGTAAATTTTAGTATCATAAATAAAAAAAAATGTATTAAAAGGGTTTTTAATACTAAGAGTTTAACTAATCTTAAAATATACAATGGTGCACAGTGAGACGCAGACTGACGTAAGGGGTTTCTTTGTTTTTTGTTTTTTGTTTTTCTTCCTTCCCTTTTGTTATTAATTTAGAAGGGAAAGTCATTAACACTCTAATCTCCTCCTACATATATAAAGCTTTCATGCGATTAAACTAAAAAAGTCATTAGCAAGACTTCAAATTTTTATAATCGTGGATGAATATTTCCAATATTTTATTTTATTATAAAATAGAGTGTGACATGACGCGTCAAATTAATTATTCTAGGCTAATCAAGCTAATCGCAGTCTTCCTAAAGAATGTCATTGGTTCGCCTTGGTGCATGAATGTCCCAAAAAATAAAAAAGGTTCAACTTGGTGCCTGAATTTGACAATTTGTAATCCTGTATATGGATGATTTATGATTTAATATTGTAAATAATATTTTATTGCATATTGTGGGTATGCTTAAATTGAATGGGTATATCAAAAGAAATTAAATTGAATCAATCCTCTTGATGGCGCATCAAATATTAATATATAAGCTAATGAGAGTTAGTACAGATCGTAAGAGATTCAAGACTAGACCCTTAGGTCGTGAGTTCGATCCCCTTTACCATTGTTGAGACTTTTTTACTGTTTTACTATACATTTATCTGACTGGTAATTGGTTACCATTTAATTTATTCTTAACATTATAAATGTTGAATATTCAGCAAAAAAAAAAAAAAAATTGACAAGACATATATGAATATTTTAATGAGTTTCTTACAGACAAAATGTCTAGTCGTTTTCTTGCGGAAGACTTTTTTTTTTTTTCTTTAAAGCTCACGGGGCGCGGCCGCAACAAGAGGGGAAGCCCATAAGGTGATTTTTTCTTTTTCGATTGTTACATGCTTGTCCCTCTAATTAGAGAGATAAGTAATTTTTTTTTATTTTTTTTAAATTTTTTTTATGTTCTATATATTTAGATTAAATTATATTCTGCTTTCTGAAAATTTTTTTGGTGCCCAGTATTTCAAATTAATTAGTTTCTAGTTCTGAATTCAGAAATATGTCCTGAAACACTAGTATACTGGAAGCTAATTAATTTGAGATATTGGGAGCTACAAATTTTTTTAGAAAGAATTATATAATTTAATCTAAATATATAAAATATATAAAAAAAATAAAAAAAAATTGCTTATCCCTCTAATTAGAAGAACAAACATATAAGAAGTATATAAGGGAGAAGAATGTAAACCGTAAAAAAAGCGGAAGGTGGGTGATGTACGATAACTGAGAAGTGACACCTGTGAAGCACTGAAAGCAAAGTTCTAAAAATTAAGCAACACAGCGAAAATAATAATTAATTAATTAATTTTAGATCGTGTCGTTAAATTTAAATACATTTTATGATGACAAATTTAAAATATTTTTAAAAATTATAATTCGATGTTTTTAAGATTAAATTTTTAGTATAATAATTATCATACATAATTTTAAATTTTAAAAAATGATCAAAACAACTCTAATTTGGACTTAAAAAATAAAAAGGAAATAAATTTAATCACACATAATAAGTAAAAGGAAAAATTTTATATAAAGACAGTTGAATTATTTAAATTTTAATTTGTGTTATTAAATTTAGAAAATTATTAATTAAGTTATGTAATATAATTAAGAATTTAGAATTTGGGTCAAATTATTTTTATATCCCTTAATTATTAAAAAAAAAATTGGAGAAAGAATAATACTACTTATACCACAAGAACTATTACGATAAAAATTTTATTGGAGATGTCAACACCATTGGAAAATTGTAAAGAATTGATGTTAGATCTTCAATTCAATATTTAATTATGTTTACTGTAGGAAGCCGATCATCAATTCAGTATTTAATTTGAAAATTACGTCAGTTGATTTCTGGAGAAGGAAGCCAATCATCCTCATGGTGCTTGCCCATGATTCTGCTCTGCGCTTGTACTGTGTCTAATCGATTTCATTGCGAGTAATTTCACTACATGCTAGTGATATCCCTAATGGCGCAAAAACAATTCCAGAAAGACAAAAAGGGCAAAGATTTTGCACTAAACCTGCCTGAATTTATTTAAAAAACGAACAAAATAATGATTCAAATCACTTAAAAGTTGAAGTGTAATGAGATGAAGCATAAAGCACCAAAGGAGATGAATAGGAGGTTCAGAAAAACAGTGAAGTAATGAAGGGCAATAATCACGAGGATTATGCTAATGAGCAAGGAAAATAAACTGAATTACCAACAGTTTGCAAACAATTGAGCTACAGATTTAAGTGATGCCGAGGACTGAGGGTGCGAGAGAAGGGAATCATAAGTGAGATAGTGTGTTTTGTGTCTTGCGAGATAGCAACAGATTTGAGTGACGCTGATAAAGACTTGACCGAGAGTCAGATTTGATCGACACCAAGGACTAAGCAAGCAGTGAGTGAGAGAGTAAACTATGTTGTGGTTTGGGGCGCAAAGAGAGAGTGAGCGACCACGATAACAGGGATTTCTGGCTTTCCTTTTTTTTTTTTTTTCTTTTTCACTGTGGGTTAAAGGTATTATTGGAAAATAATTAATATTTTAATATCTTAGATTGAGTCATTGATTTAATTTAAGATTTGTTAAATTTGTCAACCTTATATAGAATTTCTCTACTACAACCGTCTTTATATGAGATTCTCCCTAAGTAAAAAACATGTAATAACAAATTCTAGATAAAATATAAATGTTGTTCACTCATTGACATTTTTTTTAGAGAAAATTCAAGAAAATGGACTTTAAAAATAGAAAAAGATAAAATAGTGTTTCGAATATTCATAATATCAAAGAGATATTAGTACCTAATTTATCATTTTTTAGTGAAAATGACACACATGCCCTTATATGTTTTTTAAAAAATATCATCCCACTTCGCCAGTGATCAGCCGCTCGTTAATTTCCTAATGGACAGGGCTAGCCCATGCCAAATTGTCTAGGCTAAACCCGAGTGGGTTTGAATGGGCGTGGGTAGCTCGATAGTGTATTTTTTCAAAATAAAAAACTCAATATGTGTTGCACTTCAACTACATTTTTACCATTGATTTTTTAATATAAATACAAAAAACACTAATAAGAAAACACCACACTCTTCATCATTCCTCATTGAAACCACACGTGAAATGACACGCATTCACAAAATTATCAACATCAACCTCCAATTTGGGAGGACTTATGCGTAGCCAATTTTGAGTACACGTGAGTGACTCAACCATCTTTAAAGATAAGGAGCTTATAAAAGTATCTAGTATTCAACCCTTTGTAACAAAGGTGGATTTTGAAAACGCTGTGGAGACTAATAAAGCTGATAAATAATGTGCAATCAGATTTATATCTTTATAATTAGAGGCACGCACTTTCCACCATGTGAAAATGTCAAATTTTAATTTACAATATTAAATTAAATCAACTTGAAGATATTCATCTGTCTCTAAAAGCTGCTAAGCTCTCTTAGTCATAGTCTTTACACCGGCTAAAAGCTTCTTAGACTGAAACAGCCTAAACACTATAATCTAATTGCTCTAATGCTGACTTAGACTAAAATCCACATGCTTCATCTATCATATAAATGATGCAAGATACTTATAATATTCTTCAACTTGACTTCATATGTGTCGCATCAAGAAAAATTGATTCTAAAGCAACTTTGACCTCACCTTATATATAATATAATATATTTATATTTTAACATATTTTTTCTCACATGTTTGAGGTATAACCAAATTAATATGGGTTCCTTTACATAAATTTATACTCTCACACACACACACTTATATCTCTCTCACACACACACACACACATATATGTCTCACACATACACATATGGGCAGGTATGAGCAACCTAAGGGAGTGCCCATGGCCCATCCCGTTTAGTACACAAACCCGCTCATCTAAATTGCCCCCCATTGGCCTTTCTTGGGCAAGCTAAAATGGATAAATTTTCACTATATTTAGGTTGACTCATTGGTTTGCAGGAGACTTATTTAGCCTTACTAGTTGCCAACAACCGTCCAATGGCCTCCCCCCACTGATACTAGAACAAATATGTGGCAAAGTAGTGGGGAGGGATTTGAATCCCCACAATTTTTTTTCCAAAAACATTGATACCCATTGCGCCCCCAAGGCTTTAAAATATATATCAAGCACACAAATATATATAAATTAACTCTTTCTCTTTACTCAAATTTATTCACAAAATTTATTAAATAATTTACAAGTTTCATATAACTCCTCTTAATTAGAGTGTCGCTTCCTATCAATCGATGGTGGCGAAATAATTTTTAAAGACAACATCGTTAGACGTAACTCAGATTATACACATCTTTTGCAGGTGCTGCACTAAAACATGGTACTTGATTTGATGGCTCAAGCCTGGAACAAAATGGGGAAAAAAACATTGCTTTAGTTTTAAGGATGAATTATTGAAGGAAGAAGCATATAAATAGAATCACGTTTTTATTGCTTCTAATATTTTTCCTTCTTAATGCAAAATTATAGACTATAATATTTTGAGGCACTGCTTTCACTTTTAGGCCGTTTGGTTTGATTCTACTAGAAATGAAATGATTATTGGTATCGACAGATTGAAATGTAAAGAGCCTATGTAATGTAAAGAAGATTACATTTTGTAATATCAAATACATCATTTGATGGAATTAAGATTACACTGTTAAGAGTGATAAATGAGGATACAAACATCCTGTAATCAAGTGAAAAAGACATTACTGCAATTATAATATTTAAATTTGATCAAAATGCCCACCTAAATGCTGTTAAATGTTAAATAATTAGCACAATTAAATATTAAAAATCTAATTAATTATATAAAAATATAAAAAATAATCCCCAATATAAAATTAAAAAATTATTTTTTACCATAAAAAATATTAAAATATCCCCTTAAATAAAAATCCCATCATTAAATATTAAGAAATTCCCATGAACCCAACCCGCACACTACATAATATTTTCACTATTAAATATTAAAATATTATTACAAACCTAACCTATACACTACATAATATTTCTACCATTAAAGGAGTAAGAAGCAATTTGACCAATGTACTTTTACCTTAGGAGCGCCCATCATAAATAACTTTTAAGTAAATCAAAAATACCAAAAAATTCTTAAAAACATGCAGTCAGCACAATGCCATTAAAAAAAGATAACGTCCGTTATTTAAAGTGCATATTAGCCAACAAACTTTTACTCCAGGAGCGCTCAACACGAAAAAATTTTACTCCAAGAGCGCTCAGCACCAAAAAGCCCATGTGCAATCCATCCAAAATCTGACTACTATAAATCATTGCCTGGACCTCCAACTATGTGCATTGGGTCTAGAAAGAGTGAATGCAACAACAAAAAATCAAAAATTATATTAATTATTACTATCAGTTATCTTATGCAATTATTGACTATATATTTACTCTTTAAATTAATTTTTTTTGTTATATTTCTTTTCAATCTTTTAGAAATATTACATATTTATGTGTGTATAATATGTGTAAAAATTGATATTTACATGCGTAAAAATATCACATAATTCATAAGCCAACTTTATTTATTTGGGTATGTCATTCTCTCTTGTCTCTACTGATAAAAGGATCAAATTCATTTATATTTATTTGTATAAATATAATATTTTTGCCAATGAAAATTGATATACGGTTGATGAGATTAACATACTATAGATTCAAATCTTATTGTCAGTTAAATAGGTATTCTATAAGCATTATTTTTAAAAATGGGACAAAGGCTTCTGAATTTTTTTTGGACAACCGAAAGATCCCATCACATTAACTATTATAAATTGATGATAAATAAAACTAAAAAACTACTCATATTATACACACTTATATCAATAACTAAAACATATCATTAGCCGTTTATCAATTTTTATGCATATTTATACACACGTAAATATGTAATATTTTTAAAAGATTGAATAGAATTACAACAACCAAAATTAAATTTAAAGAGTAAATAATACAATATTATAATCAATAACTACATAAGATAACTGATAAACATAATTAATATAATATATGATTTTTTTGTTACACTCACTCTTTCTAACTCCAATGCATATGGTTGGGGTTCAGACAATGATTTACAGCAGTTGGATTTTGGGAGAATTGCACATATACTTTGTTTGTGCTGGGCGCTCCTGGAGTAAAACTTTTTTGTGTTGGGTACTCATCGAATAAAAGTTTGTTGGCCAATCTGCACCTTAGATAACATACGTTATCTTTTTTTAACGGCGTTGTGCTGACTACACATTTTTAAAGTTTTTTAGTATTTTTTATCCACTTCAAAGTTATTTATGCTGGGTGTTCTTGAGGTAATAGTTTATTCGCTAAATTGCTCCTTAACCTAATATTAAAATATGATTATGAACCCAATGTGTGCACTACATAAATTAAAAAAATTATCTTGAACCTAACATGTACATTATACATACATGTCTAGATAAGGATAATTGTGTCTCTTGTTGTATTATTTCATATATTCTTATTTTTGATATAATCCAAGTAAATATTTTTACACACATGCATCATCTTTCCTTAATGACAAACCAAATAAATTCATGTAATCATCATTATACAACACATTGTATTGTATTGCATTCCATTACATTACCTCCGATTATGTGAATCAAACGGGCACTTAATGACTCTATTAGAATTTCAAAATTAATTTACTAAAACGCTCTTGATAATTTTTTTTTTATAATGTTTTAGTTTCAAATGAGTTACTTGTGCTGGGATAAGGGCTATTTTGAACTAGATACTGAATAATAATATAAAAATATCTGAAAGCTTCCTTACAAATTCGTTGATAATAAATTGTAAATGTTATGAATGAATTAACAATTTTGTTCTTAGCATTTCTTGTTAAAGTTTAAAAGCTTGATTACAAACAATTTTATATATTTTTTTTCCCGCAAAAATTTATTTTATGTCATTTGTGCGTTTCGAAAGATAGATGCTGCTCATTCGTTGGGTTCTCAGAAAGGTAGCATATGACATTGAATTTTGTTTGTTGACTTGTTTATCAAAGTCGCAAGAGTTTTATCCATCACTATTTTGAAATTTTCAATTGATTATAAAATTATTTAAATAAATTTACTTTAAATTTTTAATGATTTTTCAAATGGTTTTCGTCCTTTTTCATTGCTAATAATGATGACGGCGATCATAACAGTGAGGGTGGTAGTAAAGTGTCATTGGCCCGTAATTTTGAATTTTATCGCGGTATGATGCAGGATATGATTAAAACAGATTAAAAATATTTTTCTGAAATTATTAATCTAAACTATAAAGTTAAATGATTGGGAACATGAAAACATGTCATTTTCGTTCCTCTATTTTGTTTCTAATATAGTCTGAAGTGTGTGTCTGTGTGTATATATATAGTTACCAACTTCGTATTAATTAATATTCATATCAAGGCACAGGAAAACAGCATCAATAATAGTGTATCTTCTTTTTTTTTTTGTTGGATATATGCTCTTAATCACTTAAGCTCTATTGGGCTTTAGTGAGACCAAAGCCCATGAGGCTTAGGGTTAGATTAAGTCTTGCACTTAACTCTATATATTCTAACTTTCTCCTGCTGTGCCTAAGAAGGATAGCTTATCAGAAATAGACCTAAGAGGCAGACGTTCATCATCTGAACGGTTGCCCACACACCCACCCCATCCTACTCGAGAGATAGTCTGGAAGATCGGTCATAGAGCGGACGAGGATTGTTCGTGAACTGTTCGTGCAGAGGCTTTCAGACCGGTTTCATCTTTCTAGGTAATCAAAACGATGAAGGTTCTTATTTTCCTACATCAAATCAGTTAAATACGCTTCCGTGTTTTCTGATGAGATTCCTACACTTGGCATCAGAGCCAGGTTGATGAGGAAAAGAACCCAGTTTTGATGTTCTTTTATTTGTCATGTGATTCTTTTAGAAAAATTTTTTTCTTGAAAATATGACATCCTTTTCTATAATTGTTATTTATTTCATGAAGATTATTCGTTTATAATTCAGATTTGGTTCCAGTTTTAATTTTAAAGGCTTTAATCCATGGTTAGATTAACAAGGAGGCTAATCCCATATGATTAGGTTTCCTCCTTGCTATTTTACTTTATTTTCAGAATTTCCATGTAAATTTTTTGAATTTGTGAAAAGTTGTAAATCAAGAAATTGCAAGAAGATGAGCTTTCAACGCTTCCGGGCTACTTTTCGTGGACCTCTGGACCTCGGAATTGAACAAACCATATATCGTTGGAAAGAGAACGGAAAGAAGAGCGAGAATATAAAAACCCCGACCCCAGATGCTCATCCACGCGCCTCCACGCGCCGCCACAAGGGATGCGCGTGGAATTCACGCGTCGTCAAAGAACCAGCGCGTGACGACGCGTGGGACCTCCTTTTGAGGTGGTTCCGGAGGCCGTGATCTCGTCTCTCCGTGGCGGTCCTTCCCCTGAAGTTTGGTGATGATCTGACTTTGGTTGACGGCGTGACTTCAATGAAAGCTAGGGTTTCTCTTTTATGTCTTAGGTTTTTTTAGCTAAGGATTGGGTTTTGGGCTCATGGATACCCTAAAAGGGCTTGGACAAATACCATGGACTGGACAAAAGAGAAATTCCAAAGTTGTAAATTTTTTTTATCTTTTAATTTTATAGGAAAGCCATGGATTAAAGTTATTTATTTAATTATTTATTAAATAGTATGAATTATATGTGCGATTAACATGATTAGAAATAACATGTCATATAGAATAGGAAAATGTCATATTGTTGCATAATCACATGTCATAAATGCATAATAGCTATATGTCTTAAATCGACTAGTATCATAGTTATTATGTGAGATTATTTAAGCTTTCCACTAATTAATTATCAATTATTATATTTTTTTAATTGGATTAATTAATTATGGAATTAAAATCTAGATAACCATTAAATTAATTATCGATTATTATGATTTTAAATTAAAATCTAGAATAATAATTGGATTAATTAATTGTGGAATTAAAATCTAGATAAATAATCTAGGAAATTTCCTAAGAGAATTGTAATTTTGAGTAATTTGTGGGTTATTTAAAATGATCATGTGAAACAAATTTTGCCAAACATGACTAGATTTTAGATTCCTAATGATTTCTCTAAATTGAACAAATTCTTGGAAATTGAAAATTCTAAATTTAAAATATTGAATGGGTGAAGGTTTTAAATTAAGCATTTAATTTTAAAACCTACGGGCTCCAATTGTGGGTTTATTAGTGAAATGGTTATCGCTGAAGCCCCATCGGATAAGGATAATCGGATTTCACTAGATTAAACCCTAATATTTTCAAAATTCTAATGAAGTTTTGTACGGCCCATCATCGGCAACACTTGGACACTAAAGATAATTTTGAAAGTAAACAATGGTTAAATACATTCAACTTTGGTAAATTGTTAACCCTCCCATCGAGGCTCTGGCAATGGAACTGAAGGCCCAAATTAACAATATTGGTTTTACAAGTATCTTGCCCATCGTAAGCCTTGTAAAGATAACTAATGGATTGTTAAACAATAAACGAATAGTAGTTATTAGAATCTACTAGCGCTTATCTGTTTGTTGTAGTTTGTAAATAGTGTTTTTCTTTATTTTTTCAGAAAAATGTCTTCATTCAATCCTTTAGCTACTATTTTGAGTCAAAAACCTATGGATGGTACAAACTACAAACAATGGAAAACTAATTTGGATATTGTTCTTCAATATGAAAAGCTCAACTTTGTTCTAACTACCCTTAAGCCAACGCAGCCTGCTGCAGATGCGTCTGATGTAATTCGTACTCAATTTTAGCAGGAGAAGGAAAGATGGGAGAAGGCGAATGTGGCAGTTCGCTGCTATATTTTGGCCAGTCTTGCTAGTCACCTTCAGGAGCAAGTGAGCATGATTGAGAGTGGGGCAACAATGCTCCAGACTCTTGATGGCATGTTTGCTACGCCTAGCAGCTCTGCAAGGCAAAATGCGCTGAATGCAGTCACCAAAACAGTGATGTCTGGAGGAAGTGTGCAGGATCATTGTCTGACAATGATAGCAAACTTCAAGAAGGCTGATGACCATGGTATCAAGTTTGAACAAGAAGTGAAAGTTGACCTTCTCTTACATTTTTTTTGGTAAACCATAATAGTGTATCTTCTATTCTTGCAAATTTATACTCTTTACTGTCCTAATTATAAGACAACATTTGAGGGTTAGTTTTGGTCCTAATTATAAAACAATTTTTTAGTTTTTGCCAATTTCTTCTTAAAATACTCTTATTTTATCATCTCAAGTGTGTTTGGTTTTTGGTAAGTATGTGTGTGTGTGTGTATTATGGGTTGCAACACACACATGTGTATGTCTATAAACATACATATATATATATATATATATATATATATATATATATATATATATATATATGTGTGTGTGTGTGTGTTTGTGTACGTGCCAATATATATATCTCTGTGTGTAAATACATGATTGTGTGTGTGTGTGTGTCTATATGTGTGTGTGTATGCATGATAGATCTATATATGTACACACACATATATGTATATCTAGCAAGACTATTATTTCAATTAGAAAGCATATGAAAAGGAAAATTGATCGGAGAGATATGTGGCATAGTTGTTGATTAACTTTTACTTATGTCATTTTAAATGTATATAAAGACATTTTAGGAAAATGAATAAAATTAACTAATTTAACTTCTCTCCTTAATTTTTCCAAAATTAGTAAAATATGTCTTATAATAGGATCGGAGGGAGTATTATTTACAAATTATATTTATATTTCTAGACGCCATACAAAGCATATGACTTGTGATTTACTGTATCGTAAATTTTAAAACGGACTACACCTACTGGTATATGTATATATGAGTTGAGTATCTCTTATTATTATTTTTTCTTTATATCTCATAATCTCTAAATCATATCCGTCCAATTAATATAAAATTTTACAATATTACTTTAAAGTTCTTAATCATCGACTCAAATGAGCCTGATGAGGGATATGTAGAAAAAAGATGAGTAGATGATTCTCTTCGTGAGTATATATGGATTGAGTAAATGTGGTCCCACTCTATTATGGATGGAAGATGCTCATAGTTTCAAAAAAAAAAGCATCAAATTTATGAATGATGAAAACCATTACTAAGAAACAAGGCAACAAAAAGTAATAGAAAAACATATTACCATATCAGAGTGTAGATGTATCGAGATCCTAATGAAAGTGTTGTGTCGTTACACCTTTAGTTTCAATTGAGATAAAGAAGGCAAGAGACACCAACAATGTCATTGGGACCTAGATCTATCCTATATAAAATTTAGGAAACAACCCAGAAAGCCTGATAACCTGAAAATTATTATGCTGAAACTTTGCCTATAAATGAGATCTTAGAACGAGGACAAAATCCAGTGGACAGTCTAAATCTTTCGAACCTCATCTCATACTCCTACACTCAAGAACACTTTAAGATTTAGGCCCCATTCGAAGAAATCACAGCCAACCCTTCCGTAACTTAAACCCCCGAATTCGATTTTAGTAACAGGATGGTCCATTGTTATATAAAAATATCTTTCAAGAACTTTATGATACTATCGTCCCTATATTTACTATCAGGGTCAATCTACCTAGGCTTTCATTTGGAAAAAGGTATCATCACAGCAAAAGGTTGCTCAAATCTGTCTTCGAGCAACAATTCACTGGATAATGAAATGCTCGCCTTTCAGATTATATCCAAAAAAAGGATTTATGTTATGAGATTATATCCAAAAAAAGGGTTTATGTTATGATTGTCAAATTTATCAACTAACTTTCTGAATTCATTATTTTTATATTTCTAGTTTATAGAAACGAGTCAAGTTATGAGTTTATATTGAGTTGTAAACTAAATTAAACTAATGAGTTTATCGATTTTACGTTTATAACTTATAAAATCACATTAACTTATCTTTAATCTTGTATTAACTTTTTTGATTTGATTATATTCAACGGCTTTATATATATATTTTATAGAAATTTCTTTATTAAATATGATAAATAGAAATGTTGGTAGATTTAATTTCAATTATTTGGATTTAAAATATATTTAAATCAAATTATTTTTATTTTTTATATTTTAATTATTTAATTATACACTAATAATACCTATTTAATAATAAAAATAAACTCTTATATTTACGTCACTGTTACTCGTGAGTTTAACAACTTGTTTCTACCTCAATATGAAAGAATGAAAGAATGGGACAATTGGTCAAATGTGATTCTCCCGGACATTTCCTTCATGCTTAGATTTTTTTTTTTTTAAAAAAAAATTCATTAGTTAGTAATATTCATCCACATTTATATGCACTTCTGCAGTCATGTTCATGTCTGAGACTTTAGAATCCTAATGTATATGCATTTGATATTTAAATGAATATTGTTTATCATAAAAAAAACGATGATTTAATTTTCCTTTTATTCTGATAATTTAATTTTAAAATTTAGTGTTTCAGGTCAAAAAAAAAGTTTTCACATTTAGGGCAATGTATAAGTTACCTCTACAGTCTAAGAGCCCGTTTGGATGTTGCTTTTGGGGAATAGCTTTGGGGATTTACGAGGCAGAAATAGCTTTTGGAGAATAAATTTTAAAAATAGCTTTTGCAGAATAGTTTTTAGAAAAAAATGATAGTATTTGAATATTATTATCAAAATAACTTTTTGAGGGTAAAATTTACCAAAAAGGACATTGGTTTTTGATAAAATTGCACATAAAAGATAAAGTTATATTTTAAATATTTTAAACATTAAATTTGATAATAAATACCAAAAATTACATAAAATTGTTAAAAAAAATATTTCCTAAATTATTATCACTAGTTTTGTTCTGTCGACTGGCCTAGGATTCGCGGCATATTTTTGAATTCAGTTTGCTTTCCATCGTGAAAATTAACTTGTTTAAATTCATGCCGTTTCGCTTTAAAATAAGTTAATGGTTTTTTTTGGTCTAGTGATATAGTAAGTTTTTCCTGCAATAAGCTGCTTATAACCAAAGGTGGTTCGTATTAATAGTTTTGGTCAAAGCAAAAAGGAAAAAAAAAACTTGAAAATTGTCCCCGTGGAATCATGATTCTTTCGAAACTGTTTTCTTTGGGTATAATAATAGAAGTCGTGTTTAATCATTTTTTCTCAAATTTTTAGCATGATTTATCATTTTTCAATTACATTAATGGATATAATTGAAGAACAACTCTCTGGAAAAAAAAATAATAATAATAATTGAAGAACAACTCACACACATATATGATATATTCATGCCACCACCTGCGGGAAAGTTGTTCAATTGAGGGCGTTTTGGGTTTTTGCAAGGATAGTGGGGACCACTTCTCAAAGGGGTTTTGAAAAGTGAAAAAAAGTTGAATTTTCGAAAACCTAGGTTTTTGGATTCAAAATAGTTTTTAGAAAAAAAAGAAGTGTTTATTGAACATTTTCTCAAACTTAAGTTCTGTTTCCAAAACCTAAATTTTGGGGTTTGCCAAGCTCTAAATCCTCCTAAGATTCCGTTTAGTTAAAACACTTAAAAACATGAACAGAGAACACCGCCAAGATAATACTATGACGCCGAACTCGGAACACAGGAAAAGTAAAAAAATAAAAAGAGAAATTGGCTTCGTCAGGCAATAAGAGCCGTTGGATCAGGCCTCCACGTTGTCCGAGACCTCCTATATATAGTATCACGAGGCTATGAACTCAACTGAACTCAATTCGTCTCGCTTAGACGTAGTGAGAGGGAAAACAGAAGTTCTGTGTGAGAGAGAGAGAGGCGGAGACGATGGTGGTGGCGACCGACATAGACGATCTGCCGAAGAACGCGGCGAACTACACAGCCTTGACGCCGTTGTGGTTTCTAGAAAGAGCAGCTCAGGTACATCCCACCAGAAGATCGGTGATCCATGGGTCCCGCCACTATAACTGGCTTCAGACTTACCACCGTTGCCGCCGATTGGCCTCTGCTCTTTCTCTCCGCTCCATCGGCGTCGGCTCCACGGTATTTCCCTCTCTCCTTTCACGTATGATAAGATCCCATTACTCTGATTTTACGGGAGCGATCGATGGAAGCTCACAAGTTTATCTGAATTTTTAACTTCATTTTTTTTCAAGAGCAAATGATTCTATGAAATTCTGGATACATTTTCTTTTTGATTTTGAATATGAATTTCGTATCACATGGCTCCTAGTGTCGGGTTATTTTTTGTGGTGGAAGATTTGAAATTCGATCCCTCGCAGTTTTTTCTCGCTCCGTCCTTATCCTCTGGGATTCTATTTCTACTTCTACTAAAATAATTTCTAGCAACAGTATCAATTTTTCCCCCAGATGAAAAGCATTAAGTGTTTTAATTCAATTATAACATGTTTGAAAAATTAAAATTTTTATTTATTTTTTTTAAAAAAATCAAATTGCTCTTATTATAACTAAATATTTATTATACTGGTTATATTATATAATTATATTAAGAATTCTTGTCGGAATTAATTAATTTGTGCGTTTCTTCTCATTTTTGGGTGCGTAGAAATATCATTGAATTGCAAGGGAGTATTTTTAAATTCCTAAAAACGATTAGCCTGTACTTGCAGAATTCTGGGGCTTATGAATTGCTTGCTTGAATTTGAACTTTTTTTCTCCTGCGGGTGGAACAATCTAATTATTTTTACGGGGAAGAGTTGAAAACTAATGCTGATGAAGTGTATTTATATTTATTACATGCAATTTTTAATGCACATGATTTGATTCTTTGGAAATTTAAGATTCCCTATTTTTTGGGTGAGATTTGTATTTGTTGGTGAGAGAATTTGAGAAGCTTTTGAATATGCCATATAAACTTCTTCCCCTTTAAAGAGAAGATACACAAAAGATTCCATTTCTAGTTTAAGCAGAACAAAACATTCATAAATTATATTTCAGTCATCCCAAAGTCCATTTTAGCTGTTGCCACTTGATGCCTTTCCTACGAGAGACGAACAAATCTGCCTGCAGATTCTGTTTTATTCTGTAATGGGTGTTACTAGAGACAAGCCAAATTCAATGATCGCCGTATGTCGATTCATTTCTGGGTTCTTGGTGTTTTCATCATTTGACTGAACTTGAATGGATTCATTTTAGCCCTACAATATAATTGTTAATCCCAAAGTTCCCGATAATTCACGAATATAAAACTAAAATCTAGCGTCTTCTTTGGATAAGACTACCACATCTTTATCGAGCTAAATTAAATTAAGCAATAATTGGTTTTCGTCGCTGACCCAAGTTTGTTACGTATGGTTGAAAAATTCCCAGGCATCTTGTCATCTCATAATTTAGATTAAAGTAGATGATTGACTTCTGAACCATGTATGCTCTGACTTTTCAATTTTATTTGATTTCATAATAAAAGAAGTAATTCTATGGTGAAATGTAAGGGAAACTTAATAACAGAGATAAGAATTCTTCCGTTGTATGACGAATAGAAATAAAATTACTACTCCATACCATTTAGTAATTGGTCGCCTTTAGGAATGTCGTGTGTGATTAAAATTTGCAGTGGTTCTACTTGGGGACCTGTTCTTCACGGGAGCAAATTCTCTCTAGCTTTTTTTCTCAATATATATGATTTAGAGATGAGGAAAAGATGATGAGAGAAACTGAAACCTGTCACAATTTAGTGAAAAGACTTTTCTCAAATCCTTTGGGACTTGTTTCTAGTCTTTTCTCTATGTTTAAACTTTCAATATGATTGCCTTTGTATTCTGTCATGTTCATTACTGAAGTAATTTTATGTTTTTCTGCCAACAGGTAGCAGTTATTGCACCCAACATTCCTGCCCTTTATGAAGCTCACTTTGGAATTCCTATGGCAGGAGCTGTACTGAACACTGTCAACATTCGACTAAATGCGCCAACCATAGCTTTTCTTCTTGGTCATTCATTAGCTGCAGTTGTAATAGTGGATCAAGAGTTCTTTCCCTTGGCAGAGGAAGCTTTGAAAATCTGGTCTGAGAAAAGCAAAAATTTCAAGCCTCCATTGTTAATAGTCATTGGTGATGAAAACTGTGATCCTAAGGCATTAAGGTACGCATTGTCGAAAGGAGCTATTGACTACGAGAAGTTTCTAGAAAGTGGTGACCCTGAATTTGCTTGGAAACCACCAGAAGATGAGTGGCAGAGCATTGCTTTGGGTTATACATCTGGGACTACTGCTAGTCCTAAGGGTGTGGTGTTGCATCACCGAGGGGCATATCTCATGGCTCTAAGTGGAGCTCTCATTTGGGGAATGAACGAAGGAGCTATCTATCTATGGACACTCCCTATGTTTCATTGCAATGGTTGGGGCTACCCTTGGACACTTGCTGCACTTTGTGGCACAAACATATGCCTTCGCCAGGTACATCAGTGGATTTGTTCTTCTTCTGCATTCTTATTGTTGACTTGTTCTACTTCTGGATTAGTCCTCTCGGTTTGTTCAGTAGGTAACTAGTGATAGCATGCTCATTTTAAAACATAGCAGATGGAATCTTTTGTTATACTCCCTCTGGTGCTGCTGGTGCTGCTGGTGCTTAACATAACACATATTCACCTAATTTGATTAAATTAAAGAAGTTTGTTAAATTAGTTAATATGTCATATATAAAATACTCTAGTCATCTTCAATTTCCCCATTCCTTCAGCTGAATGCTTGTTGTACAGGTTACAGCAAGGGCAGTATATGAAGCAATTGCCAAGTATAAAGTGACACATTTTTGTGCAGCACCAGTGGTACTGAACTCAATACTTAATGCCCGGCCTGAGGAAACCATTCTTCCTCTTCCACATATTGTGCAAGTGAATACAGCAGGGGCTGCTCCTCCTCCTTCTGTTCTTTCTGCCATGACACAACGAGGATTTCGGGTCACACACACTTATGGTCTCTCAGAAACCTATGGCCCCTCCACGGTATGTGTGTGGAAGCCTGAGTGGGAATCGCTTCCCCCTGAAACCCAAGCCCGGCTCCATGCAAGGCAGGGTGTTCGCTACATTGGTTTGGAAAGTCTTGACGTCATAAACCCGAAAACCATGCAACCTGTTCCTGCCAACGGAACTACCGTCGGAGAGATCATGATGCGAGGCAACATTGTGATGAAAGGCTACTTGAAGAACCCGAAAGCAAATGAAGAAACCTTTGCGAACGGATGGTTTCACTCTGGAGATCTTGCTGTGAAACACCCTGATGGATACATAGAAATCAAAGACAGATCAAAGGACATAATCATCTCTGGGGCTGAAAATATCAGTAGTGTTGAGATTGAGAATACTCTCTACGCTCACCCAGCAATACTTGAGGCTTCTGTGGTCGCAAGGCCAGACGAGAAGTGGGGCGAGTCTCCTTGTGCCTTTGTGACATTAAAGCCAGGCGTGGATACTTCTAATGAGCAGCGTCTTGCTCAAGATATAATGAAGTTCTGCAGAGAAAAGATGCCTGCTTATTGGATACCTAAATCAGTGTTTTTTGGACCATTACCAAAGACGGCCACTGGGAAGATACAGAAGCATATATTGAGGGCCAAGGCAAAGGAAATGGGTCCCATCAAGTTGAGCAAGTTGTAATTTTATGTGCTAATAATTATCTAGTGAGTAGACTAGAAGGTTGCTTTGATTTATCCTAGGATGTCTTCCTTGTTGCACTGTTTGATTAAGATTGCTCTGTCCTCGCTTGTTTATATTTAATAATGTTATAAAACTAATGAGAATAAGAAAAGAGATTAGAGAGAGAAAATAGAGAGAGAAATTCTCATTTTATAATCTATTGAATAGTTATAGAAGACCTTTATTTATAGAAGGAAAATGAGGCTTTAATGTAATTTCCACATCAGGGTCATTTAGTGTAGTTTTCCCCAAGAACCAAAACTATTCAGTCACGGATTTCCTTCCTGTGATGATTGTATAATTGTGTACAGGTCCCACCAAATAGTAAATCACTATGCATGGTACTATGTGTGGGTCTCATATCATCTTGTAATATTTGGAGACCGTGAGTCAATAGACATCCACATAATAAGTATATTCACAACACTCCCCCTTGGATGTCCATTTATACATGTGTCTCGTTAAAAACTTTAACTAAGAAAAATCCAGTGGGATAAAAACCTAGTCAAAGAAAAGAGTACATCATTCATTGATACACTATTCAGTGTTGCCTCATTAAAAATCTTTCTAGGAAAACCCAGTGGGACAAAACCTAGATAAGGGAACAAGAGTACAACGTGTATCGTCTCCCCCTCTTGATTATATCAGACTTGCTCCCCCTGATGACCACATTGCTTCAATATCATTCTGAGCATATCATCCTTTCTATCATCAAGTATTATGTTATTCGTTGTGGAATAATAGAAACGCCCAATCTGATTGTTCATTGTATACCTGCAAGATCTAAATCTTTCAAGTAAAATCATAATAATCTTTTCATAAATATACATGTGCATATAGAACTTTAATAAATGTTTATTCAGATAATGATGCTATATGCACTATATGAATTTATTTAATTGATTGTTCTCGAGAATTTGATGCTCCCAGCATCTTGAGTCCTTCTGGGACATATGTGTTTCTGGCGCCTTACGTCCTTCAAGGACATGTGCTTTTGGCACACATTAATATATTGTAGCTCATGATCCTCATTATCATTCATTACAACATATGCTATCATATCAACATAAATGTCGTCAACGTTGACTTTATTTTTCGGTCCCATCGGATTTTATTCATAATTTATTGAGATCTCATAATTATCACACATTTTAGGTACCTGGGTCTCTTTTTGGACCACAATATTTTCTACTTGTAATATCTCTTCTAGAGATAACATCTTTTTAGGAGATGACTCTTCTGGAGCTTTCCTTAATTATCCTCGATTTGATCATCTATATTCTGAGCTCTTTTTTTCTCTTTCGATGATTTTTTATCTTTAAAACCGATGGACCAGCAACGCTACAGGCGTGCTTTATAACAATTCATATAGGAGTATTTGCAGTTGGGACATATGACTTTGTCACTTTTTTTAGGTCAGTAAATGCTTCTAGCATTTAATTAGCTGAACTCTGCAAATAAATTATCATTTTGAACTTTTAGTGCACATTTCTTTGTACGAGGATCAATATGAGTCAATGATAATTTATTCTACTTTATTTTTTTACCCAATCTGCTTATTTTTTCTCCCCCTCATCAAATCATGCAGTATATATCCATCTGTGTGCGTTGTAGTGGATTAATAATCATTGTAAATTCAAAATTTTTAAGATGGAATTAATTTAGCTCCTGACCAAAAGCCAATTTTATGGGGAGAATTTTGTTGGCTTATATAATTGCTGCAAAACAATGTACTCATAATCATTAATCAACTCATATATAATTTCTGGATCATTCAATCTGGAAATTGCGCGCATAATATATTGCAAACTTTTGGTTGCAAACATCACTGCAAACATTGCAGATTTATAATCTCATATGTAAACTTTCAATTTGATATATTTCCAGAGATCCATTTCCAATAATATTTTCATAATCATATCTATTTGAGAACGAGCAGCAAATAATATATGACTCGGATGATCAAACAAGTCATACCAACTTTCCATATGATTTATAATTTAATCTAATATCAATTTCGGGGGAATTAACACAAAAACATTCACAAAGAATTAACAAACAAACTTTCATAGATAATTAACACAAACACTCACACTTGATATATATCAATCTCCCCCACAAGTGTGAGTCTGTAGAAATTAATTCATAGAATTTCCATACAATATTCCATATATGATATCTATTTCTACAGATATCATTAAAATTCCACAGATTCATTATCAATGCATTATTTTGTTACTTTTGGTAACAAAATTTCCATTTTCCAGAATCGACAATCAAATATATAATATTATAAAACACTAAATCATCAAATGTATTACTGCATATTCACGAGCGCAAAATTGTGTAATCACATATGTATCACTGTGGAATCACAATCGCAACAACTCAAATTGTCGTATGCATATAAAGTTAAAAAGGCTCCTGAAAAGGTTCTACGCAAGAACTTTATAGGGAGCAGATCTGCAAAGATTCAATAGGACTGCGCAGATCTACAAAGATTCAACAGGATTTAATTCGACTATAAATAGAGGAAGGCAAACGAATATGCCTCACAAACACTCAAGCATATGATAATATCAACTACCAGATACTCACACATATTTCTCTAAATTCTATTGCCATGGCAGGACCAAGTAGTTTTATCCCAGTTTCTGAAACATCTGACACAACATTACTTGATGCTTTGTTGTATGATGATCAACCAAACATGTCATTTACTTCTTTACTATCTCTAAATCCTTTTGAGATGTTTATCCCTCCTTCTGCTTCAAATATTCCTACTTCTCCCCCAAGAACAAATGTTCTTCCTCAATCTACAAGGATTGAAGGTACTACTGAATCAGGTTCATCAAGGAGGCCTGTTAAAAGGTGTAGAACTATGGCAGAACTGATAGAGTCTACTATTCCAGTTCAGCCAATAGTGACGACAATCAGCCAACCAGCAACAACCAGCCAGCAAACAATGTCTAGCCAGCCAGCAACAACCAGCCAACCAACAACAAGCCAGCCAGCTACAACCAGTCAGCAAACAACGACTAGCCAGCCAGCAACAACTAGCCAGCTAACAACTACAAGCCAGTTAGCAACAACTAGCTTATTGGAATGTAGTTGCTGTCATGTTTTACGGGAAATTATACATACCAACGGACTTCAATATCATAAACTTGAAGTTCACGGGAGTAAGATAGGTATGATTTCCCATGCTGTTTTATTGGAAAATGTACAGGATAAATCTAATAATACTGACAAACTTCCAATGTTTGATTTTACTACTAAAAATTTTGGAGAAATCAAATATTTTCTGACACAGTATTATATAGATTTACAAGCATCAGGATATAACTTGATGTGTGATCCTGTATTGGACTATCATGAGGTCCTTTGTGTTGGTTCGGAATGGGCTAAAAACCCAAATGAATTCCGCGGAAGTTCATTTCAAACCAATACTGAAAAACAATCAAATAAAGGAAAACATCCCGCGGTTAGTATACCTTATGATAGTTCATTTGTCAAACAAAGTGAACAATATAGAATAACTATGGAGCAACGAGAAAGAATAAAGAAGACAACGCTCCATGATTTAGGTAATTATTTTCATTTAACTCTCGAGGAAGCGAGTAAACATTTAAGTATGAGTACTCACACAATACAAATGATTTATCAAAGAGGAGGGTTAACTGAATGGTCATATAAAAAGCTTCAAAAACATATGAGGCGAATTGCTCAGTTGAAAAATATGTTGTCTCATCTAGATCTCAACTTAAGAGTAGAAAAAGAAGATGAAATAGAATCTCTTAAAGGAGAAATGGTGGAGCTTTGTAATGGAATTGAACCATTTGCTATTAAACTTTGTTGAAATAATATTGTCTTATGTTTAATTATTTTGTTTATGAATATTCCTCTCTCGTATTCACAAAAATTGTTATAATTATCTAAACACAAAATAATAGTAAAATAACCATAATCACAATTTATTTATTGCTTCATTCACTTCTGGGAATGAAGTTGGATAAAATTCATGATTCATAATTCACAGATTTGTTTGATCATGGCAAGAAATTAATCCATAATATTTCTTGACTTAATCACAATTTTGCTACTGCAAGAGCAAATTGGATATATTTATTTACAATCAACCATGATCATACAATCCCTTGTCTCATAATTTAAGAGAGTATTAAATGTCAAATATATAATATTGAGGCCCTTATACAATTGATGACATACAAAATTTATGGATCAAGCCTTATTTCATAATGTCTCTTGGATTTAGGCTAACTTGCCTCTTGGCTTCAAGCTAACTTGCCTCTTAGCTTTAAGCTAATTTATCTCATGGTTTGAAGCCAGTTTATGCCTCCTCATAGTCTTAGGCCAATTTATGCCTCATATCTCTCAGGCCAATTTATGCCTCATATTACCATGGCATTTTGATCTCATGGCCTTTAACAATTTTTCATCAAGATAAATATAAAATATAAGAATAATAAAATAAATATATGGAACCCACTAATATACATGTATTAGTGTCATTGCCATAAATAATAAAAATGGGAAGGGGATATATAATGCAATAAATAAATAAATAAATGAAAATAAAAGGGAAGGGGATTTAAAACAGTAAATAATAAATAAATGGAGTCCACTATACTAGTGTCACCACCATGAAAAATAAATAAAGCAGTAAATAATAAAATAAATGGTACCCACTATACTAGTGTTGCTACCATGAAAAATAAATAAAGCAGTAAAGAATTAAAATAAAATAAATGGGGCCTACAAAGTGTCACCACCATAAAAGATAAATAAACGCTAAATAAAATAAATAAATAGAGCCCACTAATAGATACTAGTGTGCCTCCATGAAGAATAAATAAATGTATAGTAAAATAAATAAATGGAGCCCACTAATAAATAGTGTTGCCGCCATAAAAGATAAATAAATGCTTAATAAAATAAATAAATAGAACCCACTAGTAAAGATACTAATGTGCCGTCATAAAAGATAAATAAATGTTAGTAATAAAATTAAATGTTAGTGACATAAAAATAAATACGTAAAAATAAATGTTAGTAAAGTTAGTACCAATAATCAAATATCAAATAGAAAAATAAAAATAAAAAAATAAAATAAAATAAACCTAGACTTTCAATTTGTAGTCAAATTAATAATAAAATCTTATACATAAACAATAAAATACTAAAATGAGAAAAATAGTATTAAATATGTATATTATACTATATCTACTAATATGTCTACAGTAGGAAGAAAACGTACCTGAAAGAGGAAACATGTGTAGTTGATTCATCTAACAACTCTTGATTTTTATTTTATTTTATTATTATTATTTATTTTCTTTTTCTTTTGGGTGTCGACAGATATAGCCAAAATGATCACATAAAGTTTCCCTCAATTATGTAATCATTATTAGCCTTTCTTTCTTTCTTTTTTTTTTTTTTAAAGAAAGCCAATGAGAACAAAGTCTCCAAAGACAAAATTGAAAAGAAAACATGTGGACCCGCAATATTGAAATAGAATTCTTCCTTTATGATAAACTTAATTATTAAAGAAGAAGAAAGTGATTAAGAGATGGCGGCTGCGTGAGAGACGGAGAACCAGAGATTTTCTGACCAAGGCAAAGAGAGGACTCTTAACAATGATTCAGAGATGGGAGGTTTGGAAGAAAAAGTGAAAGAAACAGTATTTGAAAATGAAGATGAAGAACCCATAATTGTAGCGAGAGGACTAGAACAGAATGGAAATGGATTCTACAACTTTTGAACACAAGAGCGAGGAAGAAAATCAACAGAGCTTTTCGTGCTGATAACGTGTTATAAAACTAATGAGAATAAGAAAAGAGATTAGAGAGAGAAAATAGAGAGAGAAATTCTCATTTCACAATCTATTGAATAGTTACAGAAGACCTCCATTTATAGAAGGAAAATGAGACTTTAGTGTAAGTTCCACATCAGGGTCATTTAGTGTAGTTTTCCCCAAAAACCAAAACTATTCAGTCACGGATTTCCTTCCCGTGATGATTGTATAATTGTGTGCAGGTCCCACCAAATAGTAAATCACTATACATGGTACTATGCATGGGTCCCATATCATCTTGTAATATTTGGAGACCGTGAGTCAATGTACATTTATATAATAAGTATATTCACAACAAATAAGAGGTTTATGGAAATTTAGCACTTGCAACAAGGCTTAATCCTTCATCCAAAATTCTGATTAACTCGGGCTTCCTTGTTAGATTTTTTTTAAAAAATATTTCCTTATTTGAATTTTAGTTTACAGTAATATTTTTATAAAATACTTAAAAATAATATTTTAAAGTATTTTTTAATAATTTAATATTTTATTAATATTTTTATAACATGAAATTTGAACGGTTTAAATTTCAAGAAATGAAGAAGAGAATGGAAAAGAAAGAGGATGAGAGTCAGATCCCTTCTTCCTTGTACATCATGACACGATTAAGAAAAAGGGAAAAAATGATTTCATTATATTAAAATTGTATTATTCATATTTAATTTATGTTTATATTTTTTAATCTAACATTTATAAAATTTATAGTTGTCACATTTTTTTAAAAAATAATATAAAAAATTAAATTGCGCTCATCTTGACTATCAGTACCTAATCCAAACCAAGGCCGTATGATTAGGAAGTAACGATAATTGGAAGATCTTAAATAGGGGAAGTGTTTTTAAGTACATAGGATTTGTTTACTGGAGATAAATATGAAACCCAATCATAGAATTATAAATTTAAAGTTAAGATTAAGGATGTCTGATATTTTAATACTATCTTCTATCTCTAGTACAAACACATCGTTGGTCTACTAGAAATTGGGCTTCGGCCCATGAACCCAGTCCAGTAAAGATAGATGGACACCCAAAATCTGTCTCCTTCAAAACAAACAATTTTATCAGCAAATGTTGGTTATGGAAATGGGCTTTTGGGTCTAAAAGCTGAAACCAAACCAAACCCATTTTTTTTTCCCAAGAAAAAATGATGTATTTTTAAAATCTTTACCAGTCAAGAATCAATGTTGACAAGAAATTAATCAAC
Source organism: Acacia confusa (assembly GCA_037074495.1). NCBI lineage: Eukaryota > Viridiplantae > Streptophyta > Magnoliopsida > Fabales > Fabaceae > Acacia > Acacia confusa. The sequence continues at coordinate 7,808,622 of CM073505.1, forward strand.
CCCTTCTATGAGAGAGAACCTTTGTTAACCTCCATCTTTTTGGATGAAGGTAACTTCCCAACAGACCTAATTTATATTTAGCACCCTCTTTGATTATATACTACCTCCGATTATTAATCAACTAATGTGATCTTAACTAACTAGATCACATATTTCAGCAGGAATAAAACTTGCTTAAGAGGCTCCAAACCACATTATGAGCTCTCCTAACCAAGGGACAAAAAAGTCCACATGATATCAACAGGACAACACAGTCGTTTTATGTCTGCAAACGGTCAAATAATAATCATAAATAGATAAGTATCAAGAGTTTGTTTGGATTAACGTTATGGGAAGTTGAATGTCGGTTGAGAATGGAAAAATGTCAATTGAATAGCTTGACATATGTTTGGGATAGCTTTTGTATGAAATGACTTTTGGGGTAAAACTTGCTTGTTTGAGTTAACATTTAAAAGACATGTTTACATAAATTAAGACAAAATTTATTTTACATGCTTATCAAGTACACTGTAAAACATACTGAAAAAATAATTTTTACAACCAATCTAAATAGGCACTTAATTTTATATACAGTGATTCAATATCCCAAAATTAATTTTCTTAATATGTCATCCAAGCAAGTTTCTAATTTTTTTTTTTATAAATCATATTGCATTAGTTACTCGATTTTTCCTCCAACTTCAATTTGTAAAAATCAATTAGGATAAAAGGCCACTCTTGTGAAATTGTAATCCAAATAAGTCTTAAACTGTGATCAAGCATGAACCTCTAGCTTGAGAATGAAATCAAGTAACGTGAAAATTCAATTCCTTGAAGGTCTAGTGGAGGCAACAAAAAGCAAGTTTAATTGTTGCCCACATCCAATAAAGACCATGACAATAATGTGTGTGAAAAGTAGAAGAATCATTGAATGAATTTGAGTCTATCTCTATATCTTGATGTTGCTTTGGGTCGGTGATTAATAGAGTAATTAATAATGAGAAGGTGTAACATCTAGAAGGTCAGTCATGTTGGATAGTGAAAGTGGCGTAACACAGAATGAAACAACTCATACGTAACCTCTCTAATCAATGCACTTAGCTTTGCTGACTAGATTTTGCAAACAACTGTTTCGAACCACTTTTTCAAGCTGATTCGTTAATTGCTTGCAGTTAACCATGACAAGTTTGACTCGTTCAATCCGGACTGAATTGTAATTCAATAGCTCTTTCAATTTTAATTTTAATACCTTTTTCAATAATTAAATAAAATAAGAAGGTAGGTTATATGCGCTTTAAAAGTGAACATCCCATCAACTTTAAATTTTAATCAAAATGACTATATATACTTATCCTTGTGGCCCAAAAAATTATGATCTTAATTAGATAAAATTACATTCACTTGAATCATTAGTTGAAATAGCAAAGCATGTAATTAATAGAAGTCCATATGAAGATTTAAACTTGTTCAAGTGTCATTTTCTTCCAAACTATTATATGGCACATTTTTTAAGGAAATAATCATTTTCAGTGTGGTTTAAATTCAAATTTCCTTTCTTTGGGAAAACAAATTACGGAAAAAATAATTTTTAATTAATTAAACAACGACTTTTATCTAAATCGAAAGATATTAAGTGATTTCAGTCTAAGGGATTCTTGTTGAGTTTATCTTGTCCATATATTTTTTTATTGATAGAAGAAAACATCTTTTCATATCTCGTGCAAGAATCTTCTTTTTCATTTTCTTCAAAATTGAAAAAGAAATAATACACAAAACACACACACACACGTACAAAACACGTATGAGACTCTTTTTTCTTCTTCTTCCAATTAAAAAAAAAATATATCAAGAACTTGGAGAATTCAATCTCTCATACATATCCAAAAGCAGGGCAATTTTTGCAAAGAAGCCAATCAAGTGTGAACCAAAAAGATAGGATGCTTTGCTAGCTTCATAAATTGGGTTAAATATCTAAAGGGTTAAGTAGCAAATTCGCTATGGAAGTATACGTCGAGAAGCAATGTTGCCTTAGAAGTTTATTCAGGTTTAATTTTGTCCCGAAAGTCTAAAAACGTAGCAATGTTGCATTTTTCCGTTAAAAAAAAATAGCGTTGACCATTAAAAAATTGACTTGACCATTAATTTTTTAATGGAAAAGGGCAATATTGCCACTTCTTTAGATTTCCGAGACAACATCGAGCCTAAAAAAACTTTCAAGGCAACATTGTTTTCGTGTACTTTCAAGACGAGTTTGTTACTTAACCCTTTGCTAAATTAAAAAGAGAGAAAGTAGTATTAGTTGGAAGTTGGGCAAAATTAACAGAACGTCACTGTCGTTTAAGGATAAGAATGTTATGACATGGAATGTGGTTGATTGGCAAAGCCCATAAACACAGCATGCCACTCTTTGTTGCATCTAAACAGGAGCTTTGTATCTTTTCTCCCTCTGTTCTCATCCATTCAACTCTTTATCTCTCAGTACTGAATTTTATTTTCTTCATACGTCTTTCCCTAAACATAAAAGTTACTTAACTAATTCATATAGACAAAAAAAATACTAAGAAATATGTTGATAATCTCCCTCAACCATTTATATTGAAAAGTATATATTTATGTTGATCACGTATAATTATCAAAGATAGTTTAAAATATTTTCTCCAGTCTTTAATATAAGGTTTAATTGATTTTTTTTTAAAGAGGTTAAGGAAGTTAAATAAATTATTTAATATATCATATGTTATGTATCATTAGATTATATTTATGTTTATAAGTCCAACAAATTAATTTAGAGAAAAACAAGTGTAAATATTTTAAAGGAACTTATTTAGTTTTATCAATTTCTCTAAAAAAATCAAATTGGTTTTATATCCAGAACAAGAGTTAGTAATAAATTTGTAAGGAAGACAATGGAGATCGTGATATTATATTGAACAATTAAAGAAAAAAAATTCAACTCCTCTTTTCATTAATGATAGGAAGGATTAGTAAATTAAAAAAAGAATGAATAAATCATGACTTATGAATAATAACAAGCCTTAATATAATTCCTTACTTTCTCATGTCCTAAGAGTTAATTAGTAAAGAAGTATGTTTTAATCCTATATATAAGATGTTAATCCACTTTATCTTCTAAATCTATAATTCCTTTCTCAAATTCTGGATGTTGATTACCCATATTATATGGAGTTTTGATCATTGGGTACGTAATTTCTAATGTAAATGACTAAAAGCAGCATTTTAAAGAAATCAACATACATTTGTTATAAATAACTTGTCTAACTAATTTTTTTTAATATTTATAAATTAGTTATTTAACTTGTATATTTAGTATCCATATTATATGGAATTGAGAGATTGAAGTAGACATGTAGGGATAGGCATGAGGGAGATGTTGGACAAATAAAGTTGAAGTTGATGATTGGCATCCAAAATCCAGAATAGATAGTAAGCTTACGATTTCAAGTTGCTACTCTAACAGATAGGATTTGTTGTGTGGGCCCATTTCTTCTATCCTCTCTTCTCCTACTTTCCCTCGCCAGCCACCTCATCAATCTCTATCCTCTCTCTCTCTCTCTCTCTCTCTCTCTCTCTAAATACAGTCTGAGATCGAGTTTCAGAGTCAGAGAAGTGGTGGCTGAAGGTTATATGTTACACTCAAAGAAGATAGCTTCAATTCTTTCTGGTTGGCATCCCCACCACAAGAGATCATATCATAATATCATATTATTACGTGTAATTTCAGTCACTCTAATTCTCTGTATCAAACTGACCACAACGTTATTACAAGTTTTGCCATCTTAACTTAATTACTTGACATGGATAGTTAAGATATTCATTCATTCATGCATGGCTGTGACTTTGAACTCATCGTATTCACTTCTATTGGTGTTCATCCTCCTCAATACGTCTTATTTATAATCCAAAGAAAGAAGATTTTTTTGGGTTTGATGATATTTATAAATTAATTACGGCATATTTTATTAATTTCACCTTAAAAATATTTTGTTAAAATTTTATCCTTATTTAATATACATTATATCCAATGAGAGCAAAATCTATATAATAAATAAATGAAAAGTAAGATTACAGAGTAATATAATTTTTTTCTCTATGCCCAATAAATAAGACCTAATGAGCATTTATTAGCCACATCATTAAATTTTCATTACTATTCAATATATATTTATTATTGGGTAGATTTTGCACTTTTTTAAGGCAGTAAACACTATGTCCATAACATAAGTCGCTTAATTTATCAAAATCAAAAAATGACAACTGATTTACTAAATATGTTTTAAATTGATTTTTTTTTTCAACCTTGTGTATCCACGTTAAATTAGGTTTCGAAGGAGAGAGAAAAATGCTAAAAATTCACATTTAAACACTAATAATCATATTGTTGACAAGATGGAGTATATTAATAGAGGTAAAGTTGAAAAGTTGTTAAATTTTTAAGACAATTATTAAAATTTATTCTTTTAAAAAAATTCGGTGAAATATGTTAAAAGTAACTTATAAATAAGATGAAAAAAGTAGACTTTTTGATGGCTTGTTTTCAACCATGACGGAAAAAAGGCAAAAAAGGGGAAATATGTTTTGCTTACACATAATTGGAGAGGCATATAGCAATTAATAATGGATCTAAAACAACCATATGAAGCTGGCAATTCAATTGAGGCAAGCAAACGAAATCCCAAATTGTCAACAACGAACAAGTTAAATCATGAAACGATAACTTTAATTAGTTATCAAATCGATAAGCTTTAAAGTTAATTACTTGTGTCCACTCACAGTCTCCGTTGGTTACAGCAGTATATGCACTCATGTCCGATGTTGTGTCAACATAAAATCTGTTACATTGTCTCTGTAAATTTTGTTATATATATGGCACCAAGGTCCCACAGGCATCAACCAAACAGGTCACCTACGATCAGTTTCAGTTTGATCCTCCAAGGAATTACAACCCCAACACCTACCCTTTCACATATATGGAAACATTTTTATAAATAAATTTATTTACATCCTATTCATATTAATATTTTATATATATGCATATTTTTTTTATCTTGTATATAGAAAAACTGACATGAACATATGCATATACTCCCTCTGATCTTTATTATAAGGCACTAACCACCATTTTTCACAAACCAAAAAATGGAAGTTAAGTCATTAAATTAGTTCAAAAATAACAAATGTTTTCAACTTTACCCCTACTTTAATGATGCAAATTTAAAATGGTTAGTTAAAAATGAGGGTATAATTGGAAAATAGTAATAAATGAGTTGGTTAAAGGTAGTTGGTGTCTTATAATAAAGACCAAAATATTTTGATAGTTGATGCCTTATAATAAGGACCAGAAGGAGTATATAGTTTCTTAATGGCTATTCGTATATGTGTGATGAGAGTAATTTGGAATATTTGATTCATTGTACTCTTTAATTAATGATCAATTACTTTCGTACAAACAATTATTTGAGAGTGATCCTTATTGATTTCAAGGTACGTCATATGCATAAAAAGGGTTTTATATATAATATATCACATTATAATCAGTGCTTGTGCTGATGCTTCAAGTTGAAGTTTAATTTGTTCCAAAAAATGGTTGGTGCTGCTTTCATTATATGCTCAAATTTGTCCTCACTTTCCCAATTATGCCTTTATGATTGGTGCTTAACTGAATATTGAAAACAACCGTCTATATATAAAATTATAAGCCAAAAAAATTGTGCCTATTCTGTTAATTTGGACAAAAATCTTAAAGGACTTAAATAATTAGTTCCATCTAAAAAATGGTGAAAACAAAAGCAGAAAAAAGATATTCTTCTTAAAACAGAACTCTTACAGGATTCTACCTCTAAATTTTTTTAATAACAAATATTTGATAGTGTTTTAATTTTTTGAGAGTTTTCGCAGTGAAATATCGTAGAGTTTACAGTGAGAAAATATTAAAAAAAATATTGAGTATTTAAAACAGAGAGAAGGTGAATTTCGCACAAACTTATACTACCGTTTTATTTCATTTTTTACTCTATATATGTCAGAGCTTTACAATAAATCCTTACGAAAAAGCTTTACAATCAACAACTTTATAGGAATTTTACATCAGGGAACAAATATTAGACCAGACCAGATTAAGTGTTCAACTACTCTAGTCGCGACAATGTTTGTGGAAAAACAAGAAAAACGAAAACCATTGCGTATACTCGTCTCACTTTTTCGTGATTTAATCTGGTTGCTGTCACTAAAATAAATATATATTGAAATTGCGTAGCCTTAATTTATTCTGAATAATTATTTCTTAAAGCACATGGAAAGATACACAGAATGGATATCTTATGCTTTGCATTGCCACCCTTATCCAATCATGTATTTGTGTTTATCTTATTTTTTTCGTCTACTTTCTCAATCAATTACTGGTGGACCCTTTTAATAAGAAATAGTTGGCCAATATTCTTTTGAATAAATGAACATGTACATGTATTTGTCCACACAATACAACAAAAACATAATTTCAATCTAATTTTATCATCATTCTTTGGTGAGCTAGGCGAACAACAACCTTGAAAGAAATAACAAAGCAAAGAAAAAGAAAGTAAAGAAAGAACAACATTACAGCTTTGTTATATATATTCAAAACTCATATAAATAGATTATTGGGTCGGTCAAATAATTTTTGTGTATTAGTCAGTTCAAGTGACATCATATACGAAATTAAATTGTTTTGGTTATTCTGGTAAACACCTCAAAGTAAAATTTTTTTTGGTGTGTCAAAAAAGTCTCTGTATTTGGTGAGGGGAACTCTAAGAAATAGTCAAATATTTGGACTTCATTGGCTCTTTCACTTCATTTTTTCTCCTCCTATATTAACTTCATAAGTTCTACTACTATTATATTTAATAAGGACAGGATTATAATACGGATATAATTAATATGACGAAGAAGAAAAATATTATTAACAAGACCAATGGCAACTTGTGATAATAAAAATATTCATGACGAATTCACGTCAACTCAAAAGAGCATCTTGGTTGAATTGTCTAAATATTTTTTTAATGCGCCGCACATGACTCATCCAGCTATGCTAGATGGAAAATAACATTCAAAACTTTGTTTTTTAGTCCTTCTGCTTTTGTTTCCTTTTAACTGATATGCGAGTCATGGCGTATATGCTAAATAATACTACAGAGTATTAGGTATGAGCTAGCACTCACAAGTTTCAGATCAGCTATGGTACTAAATTATTGCAAAATTTAGATCCCGAATCATAAAGTAAATCCAAATGTGTGTGTGTGTGTGTGTGTAGAACCCCCTTTCAACGTTTAATAACTGATGAAAATAAGAACATAAGTAAACACCAAACAGGAACCTAAGAATATTATTAATTGTAGCTTTAGTTATAATTAACTTAACACATAATAAATACCAACAAAAGAGTTGGTCTACCTTTAGATCTCAAGTCCTCCTCCGGGAGAGAGAAGACACTAAGTGCATGTTTGGCAATCCATCAAAATTTAGGTTTCACGCAAGCCGAGAAAAAACTCCTCTCACATACTTATCTCGTACTACGCAAAACTTAGGTTTTGGAAGGTTTCCAAACAGGCCCTAATTTTGAGAGAGGCAGTCATAAAATCTAAAACTGGAGTAGTCTATTTCTTAGGTACCTAGTTATGATTATAGGATCCATCTAGAAAAAACACTGGATACCGGATGATAATATAAAAAAACTTATAACATACTCTGCCGGTCTTTAATATATAAGACATATTTACTTAATTTGATTAGATTAATTAAATTAGTTAATATGACATGTATCTTCTAAAATATACAAGTTATCGCTTCTGTAATTCTCTCTTTTTTTTTTCATTCTTAAAAATTGTTGAGAAAGTATATATGAATAGGGATAAATAAGAAAATATTAGCAAATATAAAAATTATATCTTATATTTAAGACTGAAATCACATGATCATTAAATATGTTTTTTATATTAAGCAGAGGAGAGAGAGAGTATTAAACACTATTTTATCAAACGATTCATGTTGATTACTTTCAGTTTCAGAAGTTAACTTTCCGACGACTCTTATTCAAAAGGCGCTTTTAATATCTTAGGTAACCGCAAGAAAACAACTAGTAGGAGAGGCACGAACCATATCTAACCCACTGAGCCTAACTGCGTGTTACACTGATAAACTCACTCTAGCTAATTAAAAGTAAATAAATACCAATATATATATATATATATATATATATATATATATATATATATATCTCTGAGTTTTGGGATTTAAATCAGTTTCTGAATCGTTGTAAAAACTCCATCGACGTGGAAATCCGATCATGAATAGAACTCTCTATTCTCTCTCTGTTGTTGTTATTATTATTATTCTATCTCTACCCATACCCGACCAAACAAACTCTTGCGTAAGACGCAACTTTTGTATCTCCGTGGACATATCTATATATATAGCCATAGCTACCACCAAATTCTTCAAGCTCTTAACCACACTCTCCTTCTTCATATCTTCTTTACCTTCGTGTCTCATTCTGTGAGATATACATGAATATGGCTAATAGTAAAAATAAGAGCCGTTTCTTTTTCTTGTTCATTGTTCTGGTTCTGTGGTGTGTGTCGTCGTTTGGGTTTGGGAGGGTTCCGTTTGCATGTGACCCGAAGAACGGTTTGACGAGGAGCTTTAAGTTTTGCCGGACCCATGTGCCGATTCATGTCAGGGTTCAGGACTTGATCGGACGGCTGACATTGCCGGAGAAGATAAGGCTGGTGGTGAATAATGCGATTGCAGTGCCCAGATTGGGAATTCAGGGATATGAGTGGTGGTCGGAGGCGCTTCACGGCGTCTCCAATGTGGGTCCCGGTACCAGGTTCGGTGGGGCCTTCCCTGGCGCCACTAGCTTCCCTCAGGTCATCACCACCGCTGCTTCTTTCAACCAATCTCTCTGGCGCGAAATCGGACGGGTAAGATTTCTCTTTTATTTACTCTATTGGCTACTGCTCCATCTTGTTTCTTCTTTTCTTCTTTTTTCCCTGATAATCCAAATATTCGTCCTTTTCTTTTTTTCAGCCATACGTGATTTATTAACTATCCATTCATAAAAAAAATATTAATTTGATTAGTTTTACATCATTGTTTATGTTTTTCTATTAACAAGTTATGCATATTTTAAATACTAGCCAAGACAACACACACACACATATTGGATGCGGCAGCAAAAATAATCAGTTATTTTTTTATCCAAAGTTTAATTATACAGATTAAAATTAATATTTATAAATTATAAACGATCCAATTATTATAATCTCTATGTTGTGGTGATTAATTGACTAAGGATAAAAATGAAATTATAGTTTGCTAAAGGTCAAACGTATAATGTATTGCACTTGAATAATTATTATGATTATATAAATTGAAACATGAAGCCTATACCTAGCTAGGGATGTTAAATTTTAGTCTTAGTGTAATTTTTAAACCTTTTGACGACAGAATAAATTAAAGTAACTTTGATGAATGTGTGTGTCTGAAAGTGAAATAATTAAAAAGAAAGGATGGTTAATTAATACTTTGTTCCATCCCATCCCCATGTGCGATGTGAGCCTCAGTAAAATTAATTACGAGATTGATGTAACTTTTTAATTTAATTCCTTGGGGATTTAATAATAATAAAAATATTTACGGCAATACCAAAATAAAATAAATGAGATGAGGAGCTGAAAGTGCATCACGGAACAATAAAGATAACAAAAACAACACAACAAAGTATGGGGATGGTTGGTCTGCGCGTTCGTGTGTCCACAGTAAAGTCACTCGTCCCTGTCTTTAATTTCTTATCTGGGTTTGGTCTCCCGTGACATCATCCAATTCATTATATAATTGATCAAAGTCTTAAGATTGATACTTTCGTTTGTCTCTATTTTCTTGTCTTAATTTAGACTTTTGTTTCATTTTTAGACATATATGTAGTTTTGAATATAATTCAAAGTTTAATCATTACTTAATTATTTTCAATAAAACCCCTATTAAATGGAAGTAATAAGAGTTTAAAGTAATATAACATTAAATAGATGATAAAAATAATTAAAATATAATTCTTACATAGTGCATATATATATATATATATATATATATATATATATATATATATATATCACTCTAGTCCTATTTATAAGTCTACTTTGACCAAAAAAATTTAGTCTTATTTATAAGTCAATTTTCATATAATAAATGAAATTGTGACAATTTTACCTATATTAATTATACCCATCAAAATAGAGAGAGAAGAAAAAGTTGAAAATTAGTCAATCATAAATGAAGTTAAAGTTGAAAATTTACCTTCATAATCATTGAGTTAACCACCTCTCTTTGGTATGTGAGATTTGGCCAAAACTAAACTTATAAATAAGACCAGAGTGATATATATTTACTGGTGTGTGGTTTTGTGTGTGTGTGTGTGTAAGGGTAAATAAATAGGGATGAAGAAAGTATATATATACTATTATTGAGCTTTAGGTACCCTTGCTTGTGCATGCGTTGCTTTGTTATTTCTAATGACTTCGATTACTGAGGTGGCGATAGAGACAAGGTTACCCCCGTGGATTATTAATTATCATTTATTAGCGAAGTATTAAAATAAATCACGTCATGTGCAACCAACCAAGTTGTTGAAGTTTTTTAGCTGAAGATTCTTTACGTGAATTTTTTAAATATCTCCACATAATCATACCTCTAATCAGGCACTTCTCTACTACAACTCAAAAAACATTTTAGTATTAAGGCAGAAAAGGCATCTTTTATAAATAATTTAAATTGATTTTTTTTAATTCGTAAGCGGAATCTATATATCAAGAGGTATAATTGTTTTTATTATTTTCAAATTTTATTATTAAATATGGGAAAATCTCTTCAAGTTGCACACTAATAGCTAGCCCATGCAACTTGCAAATTAAAAACTTTTGACTTATATATATATATATATATATATATATATATATATATATATATTGGTTTCCTTTCAAGAAGTTTAAATCAGGCCATCAATTTCAGGGACCTATCCTCTTTTTTTCCCTTCTTTATTATTTCTCCGGCGGAATATTATCTTGTGTTGAAAATATATAAATAAATAGTGTAAGACAGCTGCTTACTTATATGATCCATCTTTCTTCAATAAAGTGAAGTGACACACACACACACACACACACACTCAATAAAAGGCCGTTTAGTTTGGCCGTTTGGTTGCTTTTTGCTTCAAATGAGCTACAACCACTGGTGACCTATCACTTTCTCTGAAGAGATGAGATGTGCATAATTATTGGCCAATCGGAGTCCTTCTTTCTTGGACAAAAGAATAAATAAATATTCGAGAAACGTCGATATATATGCTGATGAAACTAGAGATATTATTAAGAACGTACGCACGACGCTTTCTCATTAGCAAACACACAAGACTTTAAATATAAATATAAATATATATATATATATATATATATATATATATATATTTGTGTTTTTGGCCAAAAAGGTCAATATAATGAAAGAAAATAAGAAGAAAGTGTGTGATGATGGTTGCAGGTAGTATCAGATGAGGGGAGGGCAATGTACAATGGAGGAATGGCTGGTTTGACATACTGGAGCCCTAATGTGAACATCTTCCGTGACCCACGGTGGGGCCGTGGCCAAGAGACTCCCGGCGAGGACCCTCACGTGGCAGCCAAGTATGCTGCTAACTATGTCCGGGGACTCCAAGGTGACGGCCCCGGCAACCGCTTGAAGGTTGCCGCCTGCTGCAAACATTACACCGCCTATGATCTTGATAACTGGAAAGGCATTGACCGATTCCACTTCAATGCCAAGGTATGATATTTATATATATGTACCTATGTTTTTTCAAAATTGTTCTCCTTAAAAAAGTATGTTTTATTATTTATTCCACTTACGACACAGACATGTGCAAGTTGTTGAAGGGGAAGTTGGTCCCCTAAACTACTGAGTAGGAATTAACGTCGTCGTTTTGTGCATGTTTGATAGATAAGTAGGATGGCGGCTACTTAGAAATGTTAATAGAGCTTTATGACTTTTGATTTTGAGGTCGTAATGAAGCACAAGTTGGGGAGAGGGACCTACGTTGAATTACGGTCTCAATATTTATATTAAAAAAAAGGGAAAATGATGGTAATAATGTAGGGTGTGGGGTGGTGCAGGTGAGCAAGCAAGACTTGGCGGATACATACGACGTGCCGTTTAAGGCATGTGTGGTGGATGGAGGAGTGGCCAGTGTGATGTGCTCGTACAATCAAGTTAACGGCAAGCCCACTTGCGCCGATCCTGACCTCTTACGCAACACCATACGTGGCGAATGGAAACTCAATGGGTCAGCCCAATTCCTAATTCCCATTTATTTTAATTTATAATAATTTTTATTCATGTATATTTGGCTAATTCCTATTTTGTTGCATGACCAGGTACATAGTCTCGGATTGTGATTCAGTTGGGGTTTTGTACGACACTCAACACTACACACAAACGCCAGAGGAAGCTGCTGCTGACGCAATTAGAGCGGGCTTGGACTTGGATTGTGGGCCTTTCTTGGCCCTTCACACTGCTGATGCCATTAGATTGGGCCACATATCAGAGAATGACCTTAATTTGGCTCTGGCTAATCTTCTTACAGTCCAAATGAGACTGGGCATGTTCGACGGCGAGCCCTCGGCCCAACCGTATGGAAACTTAGGCCCAAGAGATGTGTGCACTCCGGCCCATCAACAACTCGCCCTTGAAGCCGCCCGACAAGGCGTCGTTCTTCTGCAAAATAAAGGAAACACTCTCCCACTATCCCCGACGCGCCACCGCACCGTAGCAGTCATTGGACCCAACTCTGATGTCACTACAACTATGATAGGAAACTATGCGGGTAAGTAAAGCTTATTCAATCCATTCTTTATCAAGTCAGTTTATTTTTAATTCTAAAATATGTGTGGTATTTTAATGTAGGTGTGGCGTGTGGGTACACGTCGCCTTTGCAAGGGATCGCAAGATATGTCAAGACTATTCATCACAATGGATGCAACAATGTTATGTGTACAGGAAACCAGCTCTTTGGATCGGCGGAGATGGCGGCGAGGCATGCAGATGCGACGGTTCTTGTGGTGGGCCTTGATCAATCCTTAGAAGCTGAATTTAGGGATAGAGTTGGGCTTCTCCTGCCAGGCTTCCAACAACAGCTTGTATCAAGGGTGGCTCGGGCCTCTAAAGGCCCAGTTGTTTTGGTCCTTATGTCTGGTGGGCCTATCGATGTCACTTTCGCCAAGAATGACCCCAAGATCGGTGCTATTTTGTGGGTGGGCTACCCGGGTCAGGCCGGAGGAACCGCCATAGCCGATGTCCTGTTTGGCACAACAAACCCAGGTAGAGCATCAACTAAGAAAGAATTTTTTTTTGGAAATTGATTATTTATTTATTAATGATATGACATGATTGTAGGAGGAAAGCTTCCAATGACATGGTACCCTGAAGACTATGTGAACAAAGTGCCGATGACAATAATGGACATGAGACCAAACCCAGCAAGAGGGTACCCAGGTAGGACCTACAGATTCTACAAGGGCCCAGTGGTGTTCCCATTCGGGTTTGGGCTCAGCTACACCAGATTCAGCCACTCCCTAGCCGTCGCCCCAAAACAAGTCTCTGTTCCTTTAGTCAGCCTTGAGGCTCTCACAAACTCCAGCACAGTCTCAAGCAGTGCCCTGAAGGTGAGCCATGCAAATTGTGATTCACTGGAGTTAGGATTCCACATTGACGTGAAGAACGAAGGTAAAGTAGATGGTACTCACACAGTGCTCGTATACTCAAAGCCACCTTCAGGAAAATGGTCTGACATGAAGCAACTAGTAGGATTCGAGAAGGTCCATGTTCCTGCTGGCTCGAAACAACGAGTTAAGGTTGGTGTTCATGTGTGTGACCAACTCAGTGTCGTGGACGAGTTTGGGGTTCGAAGAATCCCAATGGGTGAGCATGAGCTTCACATTGCTGATCTCAAACATTCCATTTTCGTCCAAACTTCCCCACAAATCAAGACTTAACAAAAGAAAAGGATTATACAGTATTTGTCAACAGCAACTGTTTATACAGATATAGCTCGCTTATGTTTTTTACCTATTATTACCAAATCGAGAAGTCGAAAATAAAGGTCATTCTCAAGTGTATCATAGGGTATTGGTGGGTTATTTGTAAGGTGGTCGAGTGATGTTGTGTAGTTGAAGCAAGTCATAGTTTTATTAATTTTTTACTGCAAATGTAAAATAGGGGAAAGAGAAGATAAGTCTGTAAGCCAATAAGGATGCAAAAAATTGCATAATTGGTCAAGCTGATGTATTGATGAATTATGAGTATTGGATGTTATTTGAAGTTCTGGTCCATTTCACTGACACAAGTTGTTTATCAAAGCCCAGACAAAGTTACAAGGCTGGGTCTTTTCCTGGGCTATCTTGCACCCTTTTTCTTGGGCATTTAAAACTTACCCTTTGAAAACAACTGCCATTATTCATGTGACCAACCTTCCCTTGTGGCCCAGCATTAAAGGGGATATATACTAATTTGAACATGATTGTTTTTCTAATATCATCTGGTATCCAGTCCAGGTTGACTCTCTTAACACAAGTGCCTTATTTGAGATTTTAACTCATAATCCAGAGATCTAATAAGACCTTACATCTCTAAACCAACTTTATATTGGTTGAATATGATTATTTCTAATAGAAATATACATGTACTTAAAAAAAAAGAGGAGTGATATAATCGGGATGAAATTAGCATTCTGACGCTTAAATTTTATTTAAAATTTTTATTGTACTATGGAATGTTGAAAGTCATTTATTCGTCCTGAGTGGTTGTTTTTGCTTCAAGAGTCTTATTGGCCACTTGAATTTTCCCCCCTTTATGGGAAGTTCCTTATTCTCTCTTTGTATCTCAATTATTTGATGGCAACGTTAGATGAGAGCAATATCAAACAAGATAGGGTTGTGGGGCCAATATGCCCAATTGGCACTGCTTGATTGGGTTATGGTGTCCCACTATCTTAAAGAGTTTAAAATCTGTTTTCACTACTATAAGTGATTTGGGTCAAAATATCGGCAAAAATGCCAAAATATTGTTAAAAAAAAAATTGGTCAAAATCGTGCACTGTGCTAATTAATTGGCAAAGTAGGCCATTTTTTGGCGCCACGACAGGTGGCGCCTTACGTGGCGCCACGTGTCGTGGTGCCACCTGCAAAGTGGCGTGCCATGTGGGCACGCCACTTAAGAGGCGCCAGCAGTGCTGGCGCCTCTTAAAAATTTTTTTTTAAAAAAATAAAAGACGCCCTGCAAAGTGGCGTGCCACGTGAGCACGCCACTTAATGCTGGCGCCTCTTAAAAAAGATTAAAAAAAATAAAAAAAGGTGCAGGGCGTGACAAGTGGCGTGCCACGTGGCACGTCACCTAAGAGGCGCCAGCGGCTCCTAAAAAAAAAAAATAAAAGCAGGGTGCGTCAGCGCCCTGCAAAAAACCTGCCTCAAGGGCGGCTATAATAGCTGCCAGCTGCCTCAAGGCAGCTTTATAGCTGCCTCAACGAGGCCGCTTTATAGCTGCCTCGTTGAGGCAGCTATTAAAGTTGCCTCAACGAGGCAATTGTATAACACAGATGCCTCGTTGAGGCAGCTTTAATTTGGATGACGTGTACCGGAATACGCCATATATAAGGACGCATTACCAAGGTGGAGTCTATCAAACGGTATTGGCACACCCTCCTCTGACATTTTAATATTCACATAGAACTCAGCAAATTTGTTCGTAGGACTTACCTCAAATGTTTCAAAAAACATTTCCATATCCTCATCATCGGCTACATCAACACCGGTATATTTGTCGTCTCGCATAGGAACTCTAACCGTCACTGAAGATATTACTTGGTCTTGTTTCAGGTTTAGCTTCTGACGGATCTTTTTATTTAAATCTAAATATGACATGCTTCGAACAATATACAAGTATCGTTTTTCACCTTCAAAGGTCAATCCATCTGCATCTATATTTTTAGCTACGTTATAATATACAATTGCACGAATATGATTCATTTTTTTTCCTTATATTGTATAATGAACGAGTAGAAAAAAATTACAGATAATACAAACCACAACACAAATTGAAACTAATTAGAAGAAACACAATGTATATAGCAAAGAAACAAAGATTTTTAGAAACAAAATGTGATTAAAAGAACAAATGAAAATGCAAGAAGAGGATGAAAATGAAAATTATGAAGTCTGATTATTTTCTCTCGTTTCTCCTTCTCCTTCTACCAATAGATATGTGTGTGAATTTGAGTGTGTGTTCGAACTGAGGAGATCCTATTATATAGGTAATTTTTTTTTAAATATATTATTGTAGGGGCGTGAATTTTTCACGCCCTTACACGTTCTTCATTTGCCTCAAGGGCAGCTATTAAAGCTGCCCTTGAGGCAGCTTTCCTTTTTTTATTTTTTTAAAAATATTTTTAAGAGGCGCCAGCACTCGTTGGCACGCCACTTTGCAGGGCATTTCTTTTTTTTTTTTTCTTTTTATATTTTTTTTAATGTTTTTAAGAGGCACCAGCAGTCTTAAGTGGCGTGCCCACGCTTTGCAGGGCGTCTTTTATTTTTTTAAAATTTTTTTAAGAGGCGCCTCTTAAGTGGCGTGCCCACGTGGCACGCCACTTTGCAGGTGGCGCCACAACACGTGGCACCACGTAAGACGCCACCTGTCGTGGCGCCAAAAAATGGCCTATTTTACAAATTAGTTTGCACGGTGCACGATTTTGACCAATTTTTTTTTAACAATATTTTGGCATTGTTTTTCAAAATATCTCAAGATATTTAAAAAAAAAAAAATCTTCTTAAACTAAACGTGTCTTGATGCAGTTGTTAAGTTTGATTGTCACTTTTCATAGTGGGGATATTTATATAGAATTAATTAATCGAGAAGATGAATTTTTTTGTAAAAACTAATTTGTTTTTTAAAATTTATTTAAAGGCCAAGCTCTGTTTTTAGTGTCGGTCATCATCTTCTTTGCCTGTGTCAACCCCAAATGTAGGTGGACCATGTGTTCTTCATTGTTCTTTGTCTTTCAACCTCATAATTATGACATCAATAAAATACATAACAACAATTCTGTGAATGATACAATACACACTGGCAAAAAAATAAAAATAAAAAATGATCAGGACATTCTCGTAAGTGATATGATAATTCCAATCTATTGATTATGATATTTTTGGTTTTTGAATGATCAATTTTTTAGTTCTAAAAATAAGTTGACATGAAGCTAATGTAAAATATAAAATGTATAAGGAGTTGTATATTATAAGAAACAGTGCAATTTATTTTAAAATTCTTATAAACTTAGGGGACTCATTCTAGTTGATTTGAATTTGTTTATTTGATAAAACGAAATTTTAATTGTTATTAATTTTTTAAATTGTTTTGGATATGAAGGTATACTCTTATTGATATTATAAGAAGAGATCAATAATATAGAATTGACAAATTAAGGGGGAAAACATTTGTCCATTGTGCACTTAAATAAAAGACAGCCTACTAGCTCACACAACATTGATGTAAGGATTGAATTGATAAAAATAAGTAATGGCTATAAATTAAAATAACTAAGATATGAGCCATCATAAAAATTATGACCTAAATAAATAAAAATTAAAAACAGAATTTATGTTTTATTTATGGGAATATCATTTCTGCTTTATGCTAAAACTACGCCGTTTTCGCTCTGTTTTTTTTGAAGTTTTTTTTTTCTTTCATCTCTTCATTTAAAAAAGAGCCAAAATGACGTAATTTTGATTTAAAGCAGAAATGATATTCTCTTTATTTATTTATTTAAAATGGTTGTGCATGGATTGATGCGAGTTGAAAAAAGGAATTTATTAATTTTAGAAATAAAAGTGATTTTCTTATTGTTTTATGGATCAGCCAAGATCAATTGATTTTCATAGTTATTGATTTCCAAAAAATTCACAATAAACATTGAATCAAATATCAAATTAAAAATATCTTAAAAAATAAACAAATCCTCCTTTGCGGGGGAAAAAAGAGAGTAAAGATATAATTATAAAATATAAAAATAAAAAGAGGGAATCAATAATTGGCAAATCGAGTACAAATAACATGACTCAGTAATGATTCATCATGTAAATATGCGTACTTCATGTGGGCACAATCCTAATGCCACACGCAAAACACATGCTCCAGCTTCCATTATTGCATGTTGTAAATAAATAAATAAATAAATAATTAAAAGAAGACACGCATGTATACTTCTTCCACCAACTGAAAATTTACACAAAATTATTGCCGGTGACTTGTGAATGAGAGATGCGTGACAGCGAAGACATAAGAGACACCAAACAAAAAAAAAAGATAAAAAAAATCGAATAATACTATGATTTATGTGGATTAGAATTCAGGTAAAAAAATATAAATTTGAGTTCCTGTATTTTATCGAATTAATATTAAATTATAAAACCAAATCGTTGTATAAAGTATATAGAGTTATAAATAGGTAAAAGGATAATTAACATGTGATTATACTCCGATAATTCTTAATGGGACACCTAATTAACTAATTTGATTGTTTTATGAATGTTAGTTAAATTTCTTAATAAAATATCTTAATTATCATCCTTAATACTCTTTCTCCCTCTTATTGGTGCAGAATATCAATAGCGCTAATTTTAAAAAATAATAAAAATGTAAAATAGATCATATAATACCAATTCTAAATTAAGTCTTACCTTAAAGACCAGAAAGTAGTTTATTACATACAGAAGCGTGTGGGTTTTCCAAATCTTATATTTTTATCCTTTAAGTATATAATATCAAGTTTTAATTTACTCTCTTAAATTTATAAAGTATACATTATTATTCTCATTAACAAAAAATGTACTCAGAAGATTTTGTTAATGAAACTAAGAACAGAACTTACCTGAAATTCTTTACAACCAGTTTATATACTAGTTCAATTCTCCGATAAACAAGAGCGGCATTAATTCATTAACCAGGTAATCATTTAACGCCGTTTGAAGTCTGGCAATGAGTCCATAAATTGATTTACGTGCTTACGCGAAGAAGACGACAACCAAGAGAAAACTCAGATCTTCAACCAAACCAATGAACACATCCAGACCACAAACGGTGTTAAATGGTGACTTGGTTAATAAATCCAGGTGGCTTTTGTCTATTGGAGAACTGGATAAATATGATCACAAGGAGCTGGGGGAAAGTTTTGTCTTGAAACTAATAGTTTTAATATTAAATAACTGAAAACACACTTGATAAGTTTTTTTTAGAAAAACTAATGACGTGGTTTTTGGCCAATAAAAATCTAATAACTGTGTAACACGTTAGTGAGAACGCACAGATTCGATCTTACTTTCATAAACATATGAAAAACAAATTGAAAAACATAAGGGAAAATCCCCTAATTAATCAAAATATTGTTAAAAAAAAGTTCAAAGGAAAGTCACATATTAAAAAAACCCTAGGGTTTTTCCTGGTATCATTTCAGTACTTGTTAACAATTATATCAGTACACCATTAATAACTAAATCAGTATATGTTAACAATTATATCTTAACAATTAAATTAGTACTCCTCATCTTTCAGCTCAACTGGCAAATGGATTGGATTTTCTCACCAAAGGAAAGAGGTTCGATCCTGGAGTTAGTCAAGGCGCTGAGGGAGGCATCCTAGCTCCTAGGTGCCTAGGTAAACGCCTGAGGGATACCTAACATTGATATCACCTAGGAGGAAGGGAGATTTCGTCATGCCCTTAGATTGTGAGTGAACCTAACCCCTTTCCTAAAATTCTTCTATAAAAAAAAAACTAAATCAGTATCCGTTAATAATTATATTAGTACCTATTAATAATTACATTATTTGAAATAATATAGAAAAGACTTTAGAGTCTTTTTAGATATTTAATTTTTTTTAGGTCTTTTTTAATAATATTTTAAGAAAGATTTTCCCATAACAAAAAGAAGGGCGGGGGAGCTTGGAAGTGTGCATGTGTGAGGATGTACAGTTCAGGTTAATCCAATGACCCACCGATGTTGATATTCTAACGGCTCTTTTCTTCTCTCCTCCAATAACCTTTTTTATTTCTACTTTCATTTTGCCCAATGACAAACAAAAAATATTATTATTATTATTTTTAAAAAAATAACAATGAAGAGTAGGATCAGAGAAATCTGCTATCCAATGGAAATCTTCCACCTAAATCCTCAAATGTCTGCAAGATTGGAATTTTTTTTCCCCTTTTTGATGATTTCCTCTCTTAATAATTCACCATACATATCAATGTAATGTAAGTTGCTTCCCTTTTCTCAATATCTTCTTAATACGATTCATATTCTTGTCTCACCTTCTCACTCAACCCCTCCCCTCCTTTCTTCTCTCTTTCTCTGCATCATCTCAGATTCCTTCCTCCAACTCCAAGGTAATAATTCTCCAGATCCTTTCTTTATGCTTGCTTATCCTCTTTTTTCCTTATCTTTTCTGGCTTCTCTGTTCTCTCTCCCTATAAAAAAGTGTTCACTTCCCCTTGTTGTTTATTCCTTCCTTCATTTAGACTGCTCTGTTCTCTTGTGCTCTGTTCTTTCTGTGATTTTTTAATTCCCTCTAGCTGCTTCTTTTTGCTCATCTGTTTCCGAGGTTGCCTTTCTGGGATATCTACTGATCACAGAATTGAATATTATGTGAATTTTTCTCAGCGTTTTGTTCTGATAAAGCCTGATCTTTTTGTTGCTTCCACAGGGAACAGTGAGATGGCAGATTACAACAGCGAGGAGTATTTTGCTTCCCAGGAACCTGAGGTACCTAACCCCCCAATCTCCTCTGATCTTTCTTTTTTAATCTCGTTCTCTCAATGCGCACATTCTCTAAATGGGTATCATTAATCAGAAGAAAGAAATAATCTTTGGCATTCAAATGAGGGTTAAATTGAAGTAATGAGATTTATATAATTTCACTAAAATAAATATAAAAAAGTTAATGTGATATGTTCTTAGTAGGGTTACCAAAAACCAGTCATCACCGACAGAATGTGAGAATTAGGAACAGAAAATTTCAATTCTCAGCGGAAAAAGGAAAGTTTTTGGTTTTGTTTGGTGTGGCAATGCAGGGCTGCCACACGTTTTTAGATTTTTTTTTCCCCGCCACGTTTTATAGGGACATGGGTGTAATTTGACGTTATAATTATATCTAGCTGATTTCATTTAAGATCATTAAATGTTCATTATGATTTATTTGGCGCAACATGACTTTGTTTCCCCAAGCAAATGGGTGCTGCAGGGAAGCATATTAAATAAATGGTCATTGAGCGAACATATTATATATTTTCCTCTTTTATAAAAAGTTTTTTTTTTTTAAATTTTCTTTTCTCAAAAGGTAAGTAATACCCGAGTTTAATTGAGCATTAAAATATTGCCATTTGGAATAATCCTTGGAATTA
Organism: Acacia confusa; assembly: GCA_037074495.1. Taxonomy (NCBI): domain Eukaryota; kingdom Viridiplantae; phylum Streptophyta; class Magnoliopsida; order Fabales; family Fabaceae; genus Acacia; species Acacia confusa. The sequence goes on from CM073505.1 coordinate 7,830,142, forward strand.
GTCAGATGCAAATGTTTGATTGCAATTAAGAAAAATTTCAATAAATAAAAGTCGTGCCCACTGATAATTTGGGAATTGACTTGGTCTAATTCCATGGACCAGGAAAATGATCATGGAGGTCGAGAAAGTAATTTTGAATTGTCTAACTTAATTTATCAAAATCATTAATTAATTTTGATAAAGTTCAAATTAATATGATGACGGGAATAATCAAATCATTATGTTGTTGGTCTCCTTTTGTAGATATTATAGATTCTTTTTATTGCATTATACTCCGAAAAGGATTTTTTTTTTTTTTTTGGGGAATAATCAAATTATTATGTTGCATTTTTTTTTAAAAATTTTGTGAAACTTCTAGAATAATGTCGTTGTTGAGTGTCGTGTTCTCCTTCTGTCACAGTTGAGAGACAAAAAGCAAAGCATGTGCCAATTGGTTAAACCTAATGATTTCAAAATTGAACTCATCAAAGAGCATAGCTATATAGCATTAGCATCTACCACACACAATGGAGCTTTGTTGAATTAAATAAATAATTAAATTTTATTGAATTAGTGTTTTTTTAAATTAATTTTTGTGGTGATCAACAAATGGCAGGAAGCTTCCCCGGGAAACAAATATGGCGGCCTTACACCCAAGAAGAAGCCTTTAATTAACAGAGTAAGCCCAATAATATATTAGTATCAATATTTTATAGAAATCCCGTGCCATGCACGTGACGCCAACATTATAATATAATAGTGATATATATTTTAAAATAATTTTAAATATAGACACTAGATACTGATTAGAATGTGGTGGTTATCGTGGTTAAGGATCACGAGCGAGCATTTTTTGACTCAGCAGACTGGGCATTATGCAAGGTTTGGTCAAATTCAAATTCCTATTTTTTCATTTTTTAAAAAAAAAATTGTTTGGTTCTGTGGAATTTGAATAATTTTAATTTTAATATTTGGAAAAACAGCAAGGTGCTGGAGTGAATAAAAAATCCACAGCAGCCATAGAGACGTTGCGACCTAAACTAGAGGTTTGAATTTTTTAAAGACTTATTATTAGTTAGTCTTCGTTTTTTCTTATTTCTTCGCTTAAAGTTCAATATATATATATATATATATATATATATATATATATATATATATATATATATATATATATTTGGTTTTTTGCTTTTGGAATTTTGCAGAGAACACCACACCAGCAGCTTCCTCCAAGAAGACCAGCCTGTACATCTGGGCCAGATAATCAGGTGATCTAATTTATTCAATTTGATTATTTAAAGTAATAATTAAGAAATTTATAAACTAATATTTTTTAAAATTAATTTGTGATGATCAGGGGGAGTAGAGGAGAGATGAGAATAAGAAGTAAAAGGAGGTGGTGAATGCAGTTGATGACGTGGCTAATCTCTGTTTTTATTAAATGATGAGATCATGTGCACATTTGCCATTATTAGGGCTTCCATGCTTTCAAATTTTAATGATTTTTAGTTTTTAATAAACTCCATCCTTATGACTTTTCAGCCTATATACACACACGCACGCGCACTCGTTTTTCACCTTTAATGCTTACATCTTAATCACTTTATTAGGTAATGACACACACACATATATAAAAGACAAGACCTTTTTTTTGGTTACAAACAAGAACAAAATTAATCTGTCGCAAAAAAGGGGGAAAAAAAAAGAAGAAAGAAGGGAAAAAAATGGTCCAAGAAAAACACAAAGGGAATACTCGGCCCACATAACTACTCTCAACCCACGGAATAAAGCACTATCTGTAAAAAAAAAAAAAAACACTGTTTGCAAGACAACATATTTGTATTGTTGTATTGAAGTCACTTCAAAATATGTAAGTTTTGAGAGTTGACACAGATGGTAAGGGATTTAGGATTAGACCCTTGGGTCGTGGGTTCGATCCCCTCTACCGTTGCTGGAACTCCTTTGGTAGGCGATCTCGTAAGTCCCCAGTAAGTGCTCATAGAATCCGGGGCCGTGCCCTGACCTTGGTGGGGGACTGGTGTCGAACCCCTTCAAAACTTTTTTATATATAAAAAAAATGTAAGTTTCGTATCAATCAACTCTCATATTTGTACCGAATCAAACTAAGAGTTGGTCAATGTGCTATAGGAGGTATTCAAATTTCTGGGTGTTTAGGTAAATGCCTAAAAGTAATAAATGACTCGCTTTGCCTAACATTAATATTATTTAAGAAAAAAAGAGATTTAACTATACTCTTAGATTGTGGGTGAGCAGTGGCGGATCTTGGGTTAAAAATTTGGATGGGCCAAATGTATACTCATTGACTAATTAAAAAAAAAAATTATTTGAGGGGGCCGAATATATAAATTTTTGGGATAAATATATACGTTTTTAGACCAAATATATAAAAAAATCCTATTCACATCAAAAAAATTTCACAGTTTTTTTTTGCGGGTGCCACAGCCTCCTTTTGTTCCTATAAAGATCCGCTACTATGGGTGAGTCCAACCCATTCTTAAAAGTTCAATATAAGAAAATAAAAAAAATAAACTCTCATATACTTGTACATGTATTACCCTATGACTGATACTGCATTAATAAATTTCACGTTTAACAATGAAAGAAGTCGTCCTAAGTATACGGGCTCATTAGAAATATTGTGTATATATGGCACGTGTGACCAACCTTTATGTAATTGTTTTTAAGAGTTACGTAACTGAGCACAGTAAGGCATAGATTTGTTTGGTATTGGTCTGAAGATAATTCTATCTTATTGATGTACATGTGTCTCATGTTTGTTTGTTTGTTTCAAACTCATGCATTTCCATTTAAAAGCTTGGATATGCTAGCTGTTGATAGTTAGTAGTTCATCTGGCTCTATTGATTTCATTTGCTATTCCATTTTTCCTTGTATAATTGACCATTTGATTGTGTTGAATTTGAGTATTGTTAAATCTAATCTATCTATCTACTTTCTTACTTGAAAGCATGTAGTGACGGAGATTGGTTAACATCGTTTATGATGCGATGCTTCTTTGTTGTTGGAACACTGTCTATGATACTCCTTTTTCTGTTGTCATTTGCTTTTGGATGTTGATGAATAACACCATTTAATATACTCATCCTTTGTTGTTAGGTGCTTTTGAATGTAATTAAAATAATTAAATAATAATATCAATGTGTAACCCCCTAATTATTTCCATTCCAAAACCCCACCACTCCAAATACCAAGCCTCCACTTCTAGACGTATTTAATGATAATGCAATCCCCTCTATATCTATTTTCACCTTTTTTGTTATTACTTGCTTTTGGATATATTGTTGGCTAACACACACTCCTCTTTTGTTATTAATTGCTTTTGGATGTAGTTAAAATAATAATAATATGTAACCCTCTAATTATTTTCACCTCCAAAACCCTCCACTTAAAAATTTCAACACCCCCCCCCCCCCAAAAAAAAAAAACCGTAGACCCATTTAATGATAATGCAACCCCCTCCTTATCTATTTCTAGCATAAACATTTTACTAACTCAAACCCTTCACATGCTATGAGTCATACCTTTCGCCTGCCTTGAAAAAACTTCAATTTGAAACTAATTAATTCAAATTTAATTTTGTTATTATTATGCCTGCCTACAATTCCTTATGGTGGTCTCATTTGCATATATGAGTAGAACCAAGCTCCCCCACTACTTATTTTTTTATTTCTAGTTGAAACAACATTGCACATTACACATTTTCGTGGCTACATGACCTCCTCTAAAGTTCAATATGACCACTATTAAAGGCCATTGATCCATAGGGGAAATGGATCACTCATTCTTCCATTGGGGACTGGTGCACGGACAACAACTCCAAATGTCACACATCTATTGCCTACCTATATACAGGACACATGGGTTATTGTAGCATGTGTTTTTACAAAGTTTGTTTTCTGTAAGAAAACCCACCACATACCCCTTAGAAGATTGGCATGATATTGGCGGATGAGCAATTACATATTCAGTGTCTTTGTATCATTCCTCATGGTGCTTGATCCGCTATTGCTAAAGGTAACTTTTGTAATACTTGTAGCGCACCCAGATCGAGGCTTTTGCAACATAATAGAGATTATTAGAACGTTATATGAATGAGATCACGAAGGGCCCACATTCAAAATTTTGAGGTACTAGAGAACAACAACAAATATAAAGTAACCACGCACTAATGGAAAATCAAATTCCACAAGGCCACATATTGTGAGGAAGTAGATTTCCGAATCTCTAAGGAAGCATTCAACTTTGTTTCCCTAATAAACATTGCCGAAATTGAAGAACTAATTGGTAATCAACATTTGAAACTCTGTTTCCCTAATAAACATTGCCGAAATTGAAGAACTGATTGGTAATCAACATTTGAAACTAATTTTTTTTTTCATACCAATTGAAAATTGAATGGTGTGCATCTCACTTCCTACCTTTGAGCTGTTCATCAATTTCCCCAAAAACATGTGATAGGATTTCTTCAAGCTTAAGGTGAGTTGGAAGAGTAGAAAACAAACTCTAACACCCTGTAAAAGATTGAACCTCACACTAGCTGATAAAGAGTATAACTTGTTTAACGACGCCCTTGTGGCCTGTTTTTTTTCCTGTAAAAACCAAGCAAAATACCATTTTAATAACAATGCTTAGAAAAGAACATTATTGACTCTAAGTAAGATTTTGTTTTGCTTTTTGCTTTCATTGAACAATGAGAATTTAATAAATGCGGTATTGTTTGGAAACTGTGCAACTGACACATTCAACCAAAACATTATGGCAATGGAACCGGCAATCGTCACTCTTTTGAGGTTTACAAAAATCAACCCAAAACAAAGGTAATGAAATGGCTACACTTATTCAGACCAAAAAAAAAAAAAAAAGCTACACTTATGAAAATCATGCCCGCTTCTTTTGATTATCTAACATCAATTCACATTACATGCTTCTCCCTTATATACTTCTTAGGTGCTTGTCCCTCCAATTAGAGGAATGGAGGTTTTTTTTTCTCTATATATTTTATTTCTTTAGATTAAAATTATATGTGGCATCCTGAATTTTTTTCTTGTACTTAGTATCTTAAATTAATTAATTTTTAGAATATTGGTGTTGCAGAAAAAATATTTCTGGATGCAGAAGTAAAAATTAATTAATTTGAGATACATGATGCAATTTTTTTTTAAAATACAGCATATAATTTAATCTAAATAAATAAAATATATAAAAAAATTATAAAAAAATTAAATAAAATGCTCTCATCCCTCCAAGTAGAGAGAAAAGCACATAAGAAACATGTAAGAGAGAAGCATGAATTGTGAACCCATCTAACATAGGTTTTTTGATCCTCTTGTCAGCATATGGTCACATCACCAACATATTTGAAGCAACAACAATTGTGTTTAACTCTAAAATACATGAAGTGATCTCCTACTAAATAGGTACGGTCAATTCACTAGGATCGCCCTCCTAATTTGAAGTTTTTTCATGGAAGTTTCAACCTAAGCTGAATCCTCACAGGGTTCAAAAGTGAAGGTTTCAATCATATTTCTTAACACTTATTCAAAAGTGAAAGAACAATCTCATTTCTTTATTTGATTCCCTTATTTTAGCCTTCAAACAAATCCTACTGCTGCTCATTACTTGTCTCAAGCATCGAATGTCAATAAACAACACTTCAATATAGAAGGCCTTTTGGTATTTCCTGTGAGGATCCCATTAGGAGATTGAAAAATATTAATGTGGTTATATTTAATATTTATTCTAGCACTGCTAAAGTAGCATTGATTTGGATTAAATGAATAATAAGATGGTATATCTTTATACTTTTATTAACTAAATAATTGCACCTTCCTCTCCTGTTCCATCCTCGCTAAAGGTGTGACATTGTCTTTAAAGTATCTATCCAAAAGCTAGAGACTACATATGAATGGACATATGATGCCTGCCCATGCATACTAGAGCGATCGAGGAAAAGGGCAAACTCATGTGCAGCAATTGTAAGGCTGATGTGGTGCATGCTCAACCAAAGTATGTGCATATTATTGCACTAATTCTTTCCGAGTAGTTATTGTTGTTTCTAACGTATGGAGTATGTAGAAATTGAATATGCAGTAAACAAAACAGTATAACAACAATATGTGTTTAACAAAGTATAACATACAGAGAGCATACAACAAGTCTGTATCATATGAAAAAGCTACAAATGAACTCACAAGACTGCCGAATATGGTTATGAACTATGCAGAAATTCGGGCCCAACTTTTGTTGTCTCCTTAAGACAATTTTGCTCCCTCTACAGATGCCACAGGTTTTTGAGCAATTGCCTCCCAGGATAGAGCGGATTGTTCGTCTCAAGAACTGGCTCTGTCTGTCTGAAGCCCAAGCGAATCCAACGAGTCTGGTTTCGGAACGCACAAAATGTGTATGCAGGAAGAGTGTATGCAGAGAGAAAAGAACGTTAAAAAATTCTGTGACTAGGGGTCCCTATTTATAGACTCCGGAAAAACACGATCAGATGGACTCGTCTGTTGCGTGAACTGGTATGTTGTGCGAAAAGACACACCAGAACGGAACGAACAGAGGCAACCTGCGTTTGTTGCCGGCGAACTAGTGTGTCTCATGAACAGACGCACCAGACGGATCGGGTCGTACGAACAGACGCGAACAGACAGGGTTGAACGAGTCGTACGTAGCCGCTGGAAAAAATCGGAGAGGCACAACAGAAATAAAAATAAAAGATTTATTTTATTCAAAAAATAATTTAATAAAAAATTATTATTTTATTTCACATGACCGGACCGGGCGGGCGGCGCGCGTGTGTGGTGGACCAAGGGTTGCCTAAGTCCTCACCCCTCCACAAAAGTGGGTAGGCCCAAGGGCCCAACTAGTAGGAGCCAAGTTGGGGCTTATATACTCTCCAACTTTCCTTCACCTAACTAATGTGGGACTTAGTACCACACACACAATCCTTCTTATTTTTCCTCTTCTTTTTCATCTTTCTTCTTATTCATAAACTATGGGATTTCTTCCTAAATTCCAACAGTTATCTACTATATAATGTTCCAAAATAGTCTCCTAAATAATATTCCTACACAGACTAAAGGTGTATTACGAAGTGTCTGATTCAACTGATGTATGCTTTGTACTGTTGTTTGACCACCATTCTTTGATCTGCTTGGTTCAGCAGTTGAATAAATGAAGAAGAAATTAGAGAGCTAAATCATTAATATCAGTACATTATAATATCCACTGCCAACACCTTACTTATAATTCACATACTCTAATTTTTTTTTTTTTTTGTATCAGGACAAGAAGCCTCACTCTTTCCCCAGTGAGTTGAGCGATTGTGAAGGAAAGGAATTGCTGATCAAGCTTAGAGTTAAATAGTATAACATTGAAGATCGATTGATTAGTAGCATGACAGTGACAAATTTTACAGCAAATCCATATATGTTAGTGCGGTTTACTTATTCTAATGACAAGGTTTGTATTTTGACCTTGCACTTCGTCCTACATTGTCGTATTGCACTATTTGGTAGATTATTGACTAACAATTATTTGCCTGATTATATTTACTTCAATTCTTCACAGGAGACCCAGAGTGGCGGGACTGAAAAGAAGTATCATATCCCAATTTCACATCTTTTTAGTGTTGAAGCGCACATATTCAAGCGAAGCAAGCTTGCATAGGAGACTGCTTTGGACAATGCAAATGTCAATTTGATTGACAACGCGCCAAAAACGTAGCCCAGTAAGAAGCATCAAGAAAATACAGAAAGAAAATTGAAAACAGGGAATATGTCGGTGTCATATTATGTCTAATTGTTAGACTGGCCACTTTTTATTGCTACATTAACGCCTTCTGATAATACTCTCTGCAACTTCACATCTTCAATTCCTAATGTTTTTTAGGTAATGTTTTGAAACCTTCCATAACCTAAGTTTTGTGTAGTCCTAAGGTAAGCATATGAGCGAGAAGAGTTTTGTCTTGATTTGTACAAAACCTAAGTTTTGAGTGCCATCCAAACAAGCACTTAACCTTTTATCCCTTTGTATAATTAAATTCATGATGAGCATTACTCTGTTGAACTCTTCTGTTGGCATGTATTTCATATGAGCCAACGTCAAAAAGAGTACAAAAATATGTCCATTAATGTTATAAGGTATGTGCATGGCCTTCTTTTGGCTTTAAAATCAATCGGCTCCAATTCAGCTTCATATCAAAGTAGTGAGGAATGGAGACGTATATTGAATCAATATGATCAGATCCTATAAAGGACAACTTATTCCGTATTGAAGATAAGCTTTGATTGCTTGCAACTTATCACGATCTATTGTTTTTCCTACAAACCAAGCAAAATGCCATTCTAATAATAATTGTGTTATTTGGAAAGTGCGCAACTGACACATTCAACAAAAACATTGTAGAAAAGGAACCACCAATCCTCAAGGGCGAACTCTAAAATTTTTAAAACTTTTGTTTGTAGGAAAAGCACAACACAATTTTAGAGTATCTATCCTTTTCAATGATTTGTAGTTCAATTTAATGTAATGCAGATCCATTTTCTAAATGAGGACTGCTTCGATTTCATGCTTTGGCGTTAAAAAAAAAATCATATGCACATGGCATACATTATTGCCTAATAAGTATAACCACTCAGAGTCCTAATATATGAAATTATTCCAATTAATCATTATTCTTCTATTATTAATTAAATTTATTTATTTATAATGACATTTAAATTTTGAAGGTATTAATGCGAAATCTCAAAATATTATTTTATGAGTAGTTAAAATATTCTAAATATCAATAAGTTTATAACCGTTCATAATCTTCTTTTTTCCCTTACAGTTTAAATATTGTAAATATCAATAAATATTTATATTACATTTTACAAATTATTAGAATGTGATTATTTTTATTTCCTTTTAAATTATATTCTTCTTACTTTAATTGATTTAACTTATAACGATTGAAATTTGATTGGCATTAATTGTCAAATTTTAGTTAGTATTCATTACTAGTAATTATTAATTGAAACGCATCCGCCAAAAGGGAGTAGAGGTCTGGAACATTGCCCCAATGAACTTTTACCATTATTTTTGACACTACTAATTAAGTGGAATATCTACAACCACACATAATGACAATTATTTATATTATTATTAATAATTAGTATAATTAATTAAATCTGATCAACTAAACAGCGTTAAACGACACACTGATTAGAATTCAACGGTCATTAATTGTCAATTGTTATTTAATATTTAATATTATTAATTATTAATCATAACTAACTCTTCATTTTCCTATTGTAATAAAATTAAAGTCCCACACATAATATACTTCTAAATGTCTTTTTTTTTTTAAAAAAAAAGAATTAAAGATGGTTTTGATTGTTCTCATGTGTTCATTGAAGTTGCAAACTTTCATTTAAGCAATGTAGATATTATGCCTTTCTGATTTCTGTAACTCTATTAATCAAGTTAGTTTCAATAGTTTTAATATACATTGAAGTTATAGCAAGAGAATGAGGAGCCAAAAAAAACATCAAATTAATCGTGTTAATAATGATTGCAATAGAAGTTAAACATTAATGCTTAAAGTGTGCTTTTCTAGATGCCCAACGTTATTGTAATAACTACTCCCTCTTGTCCTTATTATAAGGCACCAACTACTAAATGTATTTGGTTCTTTTTATAAGGTACTTGTTTGTTTCACAGGAGTATTGATTATTTTTTTCCATGTATGCCCATAATTAATAGGGGCAATAGGTGAGAGTAGTAATAATATAATATTAGATTTTAGTGTAAATAGTAGGGGTAATATTGGAAATTACTTAAATTATAGGACAACTTTATTGACTTTAACTTTTTTTATTGGTTTATGTAATTTGTTAGTTGGTGCTTTATAATAATGACTAGAGGGAGTATACAACACTAACCACAAACTCATTACCAACTAATAACCCACCAAAAGCCACCTTAAAAATATTAATTCTCATCTCTTGAGTTCTCCAAAAGTTATAGTTAATGAATGCAAATTGTCCATTTCATTTTTCAAATTCTATAAATTTCTCTGACTAGCAATCGTAGGCACCACACGAATTACATGGCCTTCCGAGACAATCACAATAATTTCAAACTTGGAGGCGCAACTATCAACCCACGAAGAAGGTAAATGAGCGGCATTAGATTGTTCGTTGCTTTTCATTTTTATGATATCTTTTGAATTGTCACATGAAGATTACTTGAAATGTAGATGGAGCTCAAGATAATTGTGACGATGACGACATCAATGGAAGATGGACCCGGGAGCATTGTAGACATTTCTGAGGGCAGGTATCTGGATGAAGGCGATCCTTACTTGTATGAAAAAGGGCTTTTAGATTGGCTATAGAGGATCATATTTAAAAATTAAGATCGGTGGTAGTTATGTAAATATAAAGAACTTTTTAGACTAGTTCCTTTAATATAAGGTCTAAAATATATTATTTAGACCGGTTTTCTAAACACCCGGTCTAAAAAGAAAAATAAAATGTCAATTTCTTTTTAGACTAGTTGTCACTTATAACTGGTCTAAAAGATGAAACTTTTTATACCTTATGTTTCTTATAACTGGTCTAAAAGATATTGAATAAAAAAAATAATATATTTATTACTTTTAAGAACGGCTTTTACAAATAATAAGTCTAAAAGACGAAACTTTTTAGACCATATGTTTCTTGTAACTAGCCTAAAAGGCGTGAAGTAAAAAAAAAATTATTACTTTTAAGATCAATTTTTAAAAATAACCAGTTTTAAAGGGGGATACTTTTAAGACTTTATTTTGAGCAAAACTAGTCTAAAAGATTAGCCCCACATTAAAACTCTCTTATTAAATGCTCTCTTTGTTGTGCCAAAAAATTTAATTTTGCTATCTGAACCTCTCTTCTTGTCACAATAACTTTGAACTTTGTCGCCTATTTGAATTGATCCGTCGTTCCCTGGTCCTCTTTTATAGCTTGTTTCTCTATCATTACCACCAATGCCAGAGTCTGTTATGTAGCCTCGTCTTTGCTTTGTGTTTCTTTCTTGACAAGCTAGTTCCAATAAGCTCACTTTTGGCCTAAGGTTTTTTTCTCCAATTTTTGGTACAATAATGCCCTTACACGCTCGTCGCATGGCATTTTCCGATCTTTGAAATTAATTTAGTGCAATTTAATTTGTTTGTTATCCTCTCTTGTCTAAACCACACATGGCTTCAATAAATGCTCAATAGAGCTTAAAATCTTTAGCTCTTAAGTAATAGAAACCCAAATAAGTTAGGTTTTATAGGTCAGATTTGCATAGAAAAATCCTTCCAAGAGTGGGCTTTGTTAGTTTTGCTAGGGTTCCCAATTTTAGGGCCATAGCACCTAAACATTGAAAGAACTTGAATAATTGCCTTTTTTGTTTGCTTTATTCCCGCCTTCTAATTTGGCCTTGTTGTTAGCATATTATATGTATAATGCAGACTTTAGCATCTTGCAAGGTTTAATTTTTTTTTTTTTTGATTCAAGATGCATCTTATATGTGTTAGTGCTAATGTTTCAACCAAGAGGGGGTGAATTGGGTGATATTTAAAAATTTAAATTGAATGTGATAATCAATTAATCAAATAGAAGAGTTAGAGAAATATCATTGAAGTGTGCACAATAGTCTATATTGGTTCGACCTTAATTTCCTTATCTATGTCTAGTCCCTAGAGCGTCTTTTAGATTTTCATTATTCGTTCCAAGATTACACGGGTTCTTGGTACCTTTGTAGAGGGTAATCATCACTAAGACTCACTTCCCTTGAGATTTTACAGAAATCAAATCGATTGTAAAACTCTCTCATAGAGTAGATATAGAAACACTAATGAACAATGAATATAAGAAGATATTTCACAAAGAGTTTATGAGCAATAAATGAGAAGTAATTAATCGTGTGCTTGGTTGGTTGCTTCGTATTGAATGCTCATGTTTTTATAGTTGAATGCCATAAATGACTGTTTTGAAGTTTCAAGCTTTCCATTGTGAGTGTTCAAACTTTCTGTTACATTGATCAAGTTTTCTATTAGAGACAGATTGAAGTTATTGAAAGAATTCAAGGTTTGGTCATTTTCACTTCGCTGTAATGTATCTTCACAAGACATCCCTTTGGTATGCTCTGGGATTGGTTAAGGTTAGGTCGCTTTCGTCTTCACAGCGATAGGTGCTTTAGACAATATTCAGTTGACTTGCTTTGAGAATACTCGAGTGGACTTGTTGTCACACTCAAGAGTGCTGAAAATTTTATCTTTGGTAGAAGATTGTTGAAAATAGATTACTTGAGTACTAGTTAAAATGGTTTCAACTTCTACCACATACTTGAGTATCACAGAGCTAGTAACACTTGAATGTGCCTCATAAAAGAGATAATACTCTTGATTCACTAGCAAGTGTCTTATATTGAACTTGCAAGTGTTTATCTTTCACTCGAGTATTGGCGTTCATACTCGAAAGTCCATCACATTACTTCTAGAGGTGAAGCGAGTGTCATGCAAAATTCCTGTGAGTGTTAGCTAGCACTCAAGTGTTTATTTATGCACTAGAGTGTTCAACATAATACTTTCATAAATCAAGCGAGTGTCAGGCAAAGACTCTGTGAGTGTTTAGCAAACACTCAAGTGTTTACTTAAGCACTCGAGTGTCCAATACAACACTTCCAAGAAATGAACCAAGTGTCAGGAAAAATCTTTACGAGTGTTTAGCTAACACTCAAGTGTTTACTTAAGCACTCAAGTGTTTATCTCAGAACACTTTAAAATAGCTTTCAGATTCAAGTTTTACTTTGAATAACAGTTGTTCACTCAAGTATTTTGAAACATACACTCAAGTGACTTAAATCATCAAGTCCTCTTTTTTTTTTCAAGTTTGTTATCATCAAAACATAAACCGAGAACTAACAATATGTTGGGATAATGTAGGTTAAATCTTTCTGTCTATAGGAATTTGATCACGGATCACAATTGGATAAAAGCTAAATGGATGAGTGTTGAACATGATATTGGGGTGAGGAAATTTTTAGAATTTGCTAAAAAAAATGCCGATAATGATAATGAGATGTTTTGTTGCCCTTGTGTGGAATGTTTGAATGAGAAGCAACTAAGTGTTGCAGATATATATACACATTTAATTTGTAAAGGATTTTGTAAGAGTTATTATGGGGTTATTGAAGAGATGTATGTGGTGAACTATGTTAAAATTAAACTTCCCATTTTCAAATGTAAATGGGTTAATGTCAATAATGATGTTCAGATTGATCAATTAGGATTTATATTGGTAGATATGAATAGTAGAAGTTTTGGAGATGAACCTTTTATTATGGTAGATCAGACAAAACAAATGTTCTATATCATCGATCAGACAAATAAAATGTGGTATGTAGCTCTTCAAGGAAAAAGAGTAATTGATATTGGTAAGAAAAGCCATTTAAAGTATGATCTTCTTGAGACTCCTTGTTAAGGGGTCTACCAAAATTGAAAGAAGAAGATTAAACGCATAAGAAACGATCATCATAAAAGGATATGAGAGGATATTCCTTTATAAAAGCGAGAAAAAGTATACTGATTTTCTTGTATTGTCATTGATGTCCTTTTTTTTGGATGTATTATTGTTTGTTCAATGTTATATCTTTAAATTGAGAGGTTTTATATTAATTGTTATTTTACTTTTTTGTTGCTTATTTTAGGTGATTGACGTTCATGTGGTTGTTGATATATGGACAAGGAGAATCATGAAGGTTTGGATTTGTGACAATGGAAATTATTGAGGAGGTTGACCATTGTGTGAAGTATCGGATCTCTATGTTATAGAAGGGCATGCCATCATAGTAGAAAAGGTATACTTTGTAACATAAGTTGATTTTGAGTGAGATTGTTAAATATATTTGTTAATTGTTGATTCAATTTAACTCGCTTTCATTTTGTGTATAAGATATATGGATAAGTTGCTCATAGTTATTTATGTGATTTGAAAGCTTTTTTGCTTCTTTTCCAGTGAAGTTTTCATGCATGACAACATTTCTCTCTTTTTATTTAAGATCATTAGGGTTGTATGCCCTACACATTTCTCTCTTTTTCTTACCATTTACTATTGAAAATGATGTTTACATATGTTATGATTATGCTTCCAATTGTCAGTGTAGTAAATGAATTTATTATTTACCATATGAAGTATATTGTCTTCTTTGCCTCATGCTATTATTTGCAATAATTGCAAGCTAGAAGAAGTCATGGTCAAACCCAACACCTAAGAGGTATCTTGGGCTGTGGTATTTGATGAATAATTGTTGTTAGATTGATTTTGTTCTCACTATGAATTAGAATATTGTTTGTATTATATTCATTTATAAAATTCAATTTGTATATTCATTTTCAGTAATTCAATTTGTAACTCATGTTGTTCAAAGTTTGTAGCTTAAATCGTTTTTTAGGTGCTGGATTAGATAGTGGATAAGAGAAAGAAATAGAGTAGATATGTAAAAAAATACAAAAAAAATTAGTTCGGATGTTATAAATATTAGGTCTAAAAAGAATTAAGATGTGACTTTTAAAACCAGTCTTAAAAATATAGGGTCTAAGAAGTGAGACTTTTAAGAAGTGAGACTTTTATGACTTGATATTTTACAAAATTGGTCTAAAATGTCAGACTTTTTAGACATTATATTTTTAAAGTCGGTCTTAAAATTTGGAATTTTTAGGCCTTATATTCTTAAAATCGATCTTAAAAATTAGACTTTTTAGATCTTATATTTTTAAAAATCAGTCTTAAAAGTATGATTTTTTTGACCTAATATAAACCAAGTTAGGTTTAAAAAGTTAGACTTTTTAAACCTAATATTTGAGTAACTAGTATGTCTACAAAGTGATTTTCAGGACCGGTAGCTCAACCGGTCTAAAAAGTAACAAATTTTTTTAAACCGAATGAATTGAGCATGATTCAGAACTGGTCTAAAAATCAATTTTCACTCGGTTTAAAAAATGATTTTTACACTAGCTAATGCCTATTTATGAGTGCCTATATTATGGCACACTATTATGGTATAACGAGAGGATTAAGAGGTGTCTTGCCATTGAATACCCTCTTTTCTCAATCTACTGCGGACATGAAAGATTACTGTACCATACTTTGAGCAGTCCCTGCCTGAACTAGCCAAACTCTTCTTTGACAAAGAGGATGTGCAATCCACAAAATTCTTATCAAACATAAGAGCATATAATAGCATGTTGCATTATTACAGAAAACACTTTTAACGTAGGTTTGTATGCCCTTTTTACATTCATTTCAAAAGGGATGTCTAGGTGAGCGGCGTAGTAAATTCTAAGAACAACATTCATTAAAAAAGGGACATCGTAAGAAACTTGCGGTGTCCCTTTTTAAAAGGGTGCCAAAAAGTTTCTTTTTTTTCTTAAAAAAAAAAAAAATCTCTGTAGCTCCACCTCTTTGTAGCTTCCCTGCAACTCTCTGCAGATCCTCAGCTCCACCTCCACCCTTGTTGTCACACCAGCTTCCTCTTCTACTCCACCTTGAACGTTGACACCTCTGGGATCGAGTTCCGAGTGGGAACCACTTGCCATGTTGGAATAACCACCGCCACAGGTAAGAAAAAGTGTTGTTCGACCACCGTCTGCCTTGCCATCTTAGGATCGTGCTGAACTTGTTTTCCCCTCAGCTCTTGGCTTCTTTAATGCTAGGATCACGTCACATTTGTACAGCTCTGGGCTTCCCTCTTCTATCGGTTTCTCCGACGCTTGAACGTGATAGGAAGTGGGGTTGTGTGTAGAAGTAAGGTGTCACATGGGTGATTTGAATTTTTAGAGACGTCCTAACTTTAAATTGGGATACCAAAAGTAATATTTTTGGTGTTTTTTTTAAAGTTAAGACGTCAAAATTTCTTACTTTTGACGTCCCTTATCTAAATTAAGATGCCAAAAATATACTTTTGGGTTGGCTCTAAGATCAAAACCCATATAAATCACCCATCGGAAAGGGCGAAACAGTACCGTATCAAATCCTTCTTCTAAGTTATAATTAATTATTCGTTATAAAATCTTAAAATTAATCTTGATAAAAGTTATTAGTTGGATGAGTTAGGTTAATTAGTTAGTAGTACAAAGTGAAGAAAATTATACTACTCTAAACGAAATATGTTAATTTGAAAATATGTAGAGAATTCTTACATACTCATAATAATCCTACTCATGTAACATGTCCTATGACAAAAATCGGTGAAAGCAAATAAATAAATCCGAGTAACAAAAACTTTCAATAATCTACAGAGTACTACAATAATAAACAATGGCGCGACACGGCAACATTCGTTGTAACATTCTGGTACATTTTTTGTGAAATTTATACACGATGATGTCTCAAAGACTCAAACTGCTCATTAATAGCAAAGGAATTTGTCTCCCTCCATGATTATGGCCCAAGAACGTTAGCTCTAAAATGTGCTCTTTTTTCTTCCACCAGGAAGCTATAAAATGTGCTGCTCCTGCTAGTGCACAACATTGTAAAAGACAAAGCTACCATGTAAATTGCCCCACAAGCTCTCTAAATCCAGTTTATTTCCCCATGTGCTACCCGTTACTAGGGACCCAGTAATTTAATGCGCATTTGAGGCCATCCGTCGTCATTTGGACGTATTTAAATTGTGCTCCTCCCCTGAACCACAAGAGTATCTATCAATCCACAGTTACTCACACCACAAACTCCAAGATAAATTATCAAAACAAACCAGCGATGAGACACAAGCCTTTCACTATTTTCCCATTATGTGGGTCCCGCTTCAATAGACTCTCCAGTATCAATCGCCCCGCTCTGCCCCACATGTTTTGACCAAGAACATCTATCAGGGCAGCCGAAACCGGCAGCAATCAAGGACACGTATTTCTTTTAATAAAAATATACTTTTGGCGTTTGTTTATATATAAGGTACATCCAATATATCAAGATTCTCACATATAATTATTAAAATATCGTTGCATTGTCTTTATTTTTTACTTCATCTTTTAAAAAATAGACAATTTTTAAGAAAGTAAAATCTATATTTTGTAATAGTTGTTTCACATCCAAGAGAAGAAAGATTGATCACACAATTAATTAGAACTGAAAAAAGACTATTCATTCAAACTCTCATGTGATACCAAAGCAACCGAGAAAAAGGGCAAACTCGTGCAGCAATTATAAGGCTGATGTTGTGCAAGCTCAACCAAAATACGTACATGTTATTACATATTATTGAAACAATAACATAATATGAAAACATTAATCATGATCATTATTTGCAGAAACACTAACTCTGAATTAATATGCGCAGTAATATAATTAATGAACATATAAGGAAATTTAAGGGATCATTTTCATGTGCCTGAGCCTTGCGATCCAGAACCTGACGCTCTTGAAACTATCAGCGAATCCAAAGAACCCGCACTCTTTACTCTTGTTCATGCTTGACACGTGCTGAAACTTGAAATTTGACACGACTCTAAACGGCGGATAGCAAGCTATCTCCTCCAGTTTTGTCTTATAAAGCCCATGTTTCTCCACTACCTCCTCCCAAACAGGGCCTTTCTTACTCATCATCTCTACTATATCAAACTCATCCTCTTCCTTGTACTCCACAAACTCAACCTTAAACTCTTCGCTCAGCACCTTCCACATCTTCTTCCACGTAAAGAAATCGCCGTTCGTGCAATTAAACGCTTCGTTTTTGGCCTTCGCTGTCACTGCGGCCCACACGTGTTGCTCCGCTAGCACCCCGGCGTCCGTCATGTCGCAGAAATGCTCCCACGTGTACCTGTTCCCTGGGTACCGAAACGGCAGCCCTTCGTGATGACAGATAGCCGCGTAAGCCGCCAGCATAAGCAGCGCGTTGTGGGTACTCCTCGTTGACGCGCCTATGATGATGGAGGAACGGTGAACGGAGTAGGTGAGGGAAGGCGCGTAGGAGGCGATGAGATCTTCGAGGGCGTAGTAGAAGTTCGGGTACGGGAGTCGGGGCATGGACTCGTGGAAGGGCGGGTCGTGAGGGGCGAGTTGTATAGAACGGACGGGGTCGTTGATGGGGCCCATATAGTGCTTGGTGCCGGTTTGGATGCTGACGTGGCTGAGCGGAGACGAAGGAGCGGACCTGAGGACGTTGAGCACGTTGGTTAACATGGCTCCGTTCATGGCGACGTTGGTTTCTTCGTCGTCTCGGATCTGGAAAGTGACCCAGAAGACATGGGTGATCTCGTGGGCGATCGGCGAGAGCTTGGCGCGTGCGTCTTCGGTGTCGAGCGCGTCCAAGGTAATGAAATGGTGGAGGGAGGGTGGGAACCATGGCGGTAGGGGACGGCGAGCGGCGCCGTAAACTTTCCAAGGGCCGCCGAGACAATCAGGGCGGATCAAGTTTCGGCTAGGCTAACGCCAGTCAATCCGGTGACGCCGACGATGAGCGCAACGAAGTTGTTGTTGTTGTGAGTTTGTAACTCCATGCTGGGAATTCAGGTCTCAGGGCCACTTTGGGCGACACACGGTAAGTGGGAGAGGATGATGCTATTTGTAATTGCATTGAAGTTGACAAAAATATATAGATTGAATTTTCTGGCTCTTTTTGGATCGAGACACGGAGTTCAAACCTTTTGTTTGTTTTGAGCAATTGGCCCAGATCCGACAGAAGAGAGGCACATGTATTTATTGATTGACGTGGTGTTATATAAAAAAGGGTTAATTACGAATTTTGTCCCGGAAGTATGCGTCTAGGAGTAATTTTACCTTGAAAGTTTTTGGTGTAGTAATGTTGCCCTTGAATTACGCGCCTAGGAGTAATTTTACCCTTCCGTTAAAAACTCTAACGGTCAACGTTAGGGTTTTTAACAAAGGGGCAACGTTGCTATGTTTGGATACTTCAGGGACAGCATTGCTATGCCGAAAACTTCCGGGGTAAAATTGCTCCTGGGCGCGTACTTCCAAGATAAAATTGGTACTTAACCCTATAAAAAATTACTTACATTTTAAAAGAATCTTTTGTAATATGGAATACTCTATGACTAATATAAAGATATATATGGATGGTGAGGTGCTGTTATAGCAGTTTTGACCAAAGTTATTAAAACATGATCGGTCATTGAATTGGTCGGGGTACTGGTTCAATGGTTAGAGCGTCAAACAGAAGTGAAATCGAAGTGAAATTAATGAGAAAGTGAAGATTTCATATTATTAATATGAAATTATAAGGAAAATAATTTCCTTTAATAATAAAAGTGAAGTACTCCCTCTGGTCTTTATTATAAGGTATTGACTATCAAGTCTATTTGGTATTTTTTATAAGGCATTTAGCTGTTTACAATGAGTATTAATTATTTTTTTGATGTATGCCTATAATTAATAAGGATAGTGGGTGGAAATAATAATAATATAACATTAGAGTTTAATGTAATTAGTAGGGGTAATATTGAAAATTATTTAAGTTTTAAGATAATTTTAATTGTTTTTATTGGTTTATGAGAATTGTTATGTTGGTGCCTTACAATAAAAATGAGGGGAGTATATATTAACTCACAAAAGTAATTTGGTAAAAAATAATTTAGAAAACTGAGGAAAAATTTTCTAATATTGTTTGACAGTTTTCAAAATACCAGGCTCTTTGTAGGAAAGTTTGACGGTTATCAAAACATTTTTTAATATTTATATGATAAAACAGCAAAACTCAAACTTATCTGAAAAAGAATCAGCCTAGGGTTATATTCAATGAATCTAAGGGTGTGGTTTGGTTGAGGGTAAGGGAGGGGAGAAATTTTTTATATTTGATCAAATTGTCATGAAAAATTTTTAATATTTAAAAAATATACTCTTAATTTGGTAAAAAAAATTTAATATTTACTTCATATCTGACGAAGCTTAAAGGCTTTGGCTCGGGTTCTGTTTGACCGGTGCACTCAAAGTATGAGAGAGAAACTAATAATATGAATGTACATATTTTTGTGACTTGACTTGAGAGAAAAAGACGGATCACGCTCGAGTATATTATGTCTCCAACAATAGGAAAAACTTGAAGGTTTAGTTGCGTTGGTGTACCAGCTTTTTGTCTTTCCTTTTTGTTAAACAAAAGTTGAAAGGTGACATGGTTTTTTCCTATTGATTTTTTCCTGCTTTATCCTATGTGTTATATAATAAAAACACAGATGTCCAGCTTTAAAGGATTGGTGGTTGTTTATATTAGATTAAATATAATCTCTAAGGTGTCTATAAGGATTAAGCACTAAGAAAAAGAAGAATACTCAGTGATATCTATGAAAGAGATATCACGGAGATGTGTGCACAATGGAACAATACTTTGAATAGATGAATCGAAAACTTATGTACTTTGTGGGTAACCTCCTATTTATAGAGATTACCTAGGGTTTCTGCCCACTGTTATATCTGTTAGTAGTGCTCTTCCACATTCTGATCATGTCTGATCCACTACCTGTACCATGCATCATTACATGCATGATTATAGGAGAATTAGTGTTTTACCTGATTAGAGGGATTCTGTCGTAAAGCCTGTTTGTTGGGCCTTGTTTTATTAAGCTCATTTCATCAGTCCATAACACTATGGATGTTTGGAGAATACATGGAAATTTTAATACATCTATTAGCAGACATTTCACTTATTTATTTCTAGTTCTGACTCCAGCACCTCTCAGTTCTAGAATCAAACCCCATCTTCTCTTCCGTGAAGCTCTACTGTTAGATATCTTCTTCTTCTTCTTATTGTTGGGTTGTTGTTGTCCAATCTTCTCTTGCTTCCTCTTCTTCTTTTGAGCATTGAGTTTCTACCTAAGTCTTATTTTTATGTTAGAAAGCAACATTTTGAATTTTAAATCTCAATCCCATCGATGCTGCTTCTATTTTTTGATCTCTCTCTAAATCTTTCATCCAGGAACACCTTCAATAACAAACATCTCCATAAAACAGAACCATCCTTTCCCATCCATTTTTAAAATATTTTTCACTCATTTTGTCAAGATTTCTTGGACAGTTTCTTTTATGGTAAGTATTTTTATTTGGATTTCTTCCTCTAATTCCCTTCTCATCCCTGTCTTCTTCCTTCCCAGAGCTCTAGCATGTTTTAGGCCACGCCAATTCACTACATAGCTTGGTAGTTCACGCCGGGTTAGCTTTGGTTCAAGGTGTGATCTCGATTTTTATGCCATACTGAACTGGTTTCGTGGCAGGTTCATCGATTTCTGATCCAAACTGTTTGGTTATGTCCGGGTTTCATAACCATGATTTTGACTTTCATTTCTTAACACGTACATTAAATACTCAAAACTGCTGTATATAAAAAGTCATCATTCATTTATTGGAATCCCAATATTTTTTATGGCGTAGATACCTACATTTTCACATTTGGATATTTGTATTTATAGTTATAATATTATATTCGTTCCTTTTAAACATCTTTGATGGAGGTCAATATATATATTAATTGATCTTAGGTTTTTTGTGGGACTTAATTGAATATTTTGGGCATAATTAAGTGTTAATTGAGATTTTAGTGAAAGGGTAATTTGAGAATTATAGTGGTTAAATTTTTATATTTTTAATTAATAGTTGTTGTTCTCATTATTCCGTAATTGTGAGCAAAAAATATTATCTTTCTAAATGTAATTTTGTAGGTGATGATGTGGCACAACCTTTATTAATTATTCAAGGACAAAGATGTCATCTTTGAAGCTTAATGAATGCCAAAAGAGGAACTTTTTTTGGTCAAAGCAAAGGAGAAGGAAGTGCATAATTTATTTTCTATTATGAAACTGAAGGAAATCTAGAGAGAAGTCAGAGAGAATTTTAGAGACATGAAATGGATTCTCATTCAAGTATATTGAATAGTTACAGTAGACCTCTATTTATAGAAGGATGCAAATAGTAAATTACTATACATAGTACTATGCATGGGTCCCATATCATCTTATAATATTTGGAAACTGAAGGATATCTAGAGAGAAGTCAGAGAGAATTCTAGAGAGATGAAATGGATTCTCATTCAAGTATATTGAATAGTTACAGTAGACCTCTATTTATAGAAGGATGCAAATAGTAAATTACTATACATAGTACTATGCATGGGTCCCATATCATTTTGTAATATTTGGAGACTAGGAGTCAATGGACATCCACATAATCAGTATATTCATAACACTCCCCATTGGATGTCCATTTATGAATGTGCCTCGTTAAAAACTTTAACTAGGAAAAACTCAATGGGATAAAAACCTAGCCAAAGAAAAGAGTATATCATCCATTGATACACTTTCTAATACTGCTTCATTAAAAACCTTTCTAGGAAAACCCAGTGGGACAAAACCTAGATAAGGAAAAAAGAGTATAACGTGTATCATCCCCCCCTCTTGATTACATCAGTATTACTCCCCCTGATGACAACATTGCTTCAATGTCTTTCTGAATATATCTTTCATTCTGTCATCAAAAATTTGTTTGCTATAGAATAGAAAACGCTCAGTTTGACTATTCATTGTATAGCTGCAAAAACTAAATCTTTCAAGTAAAATCATAATAATATAAGATACATCAAGATCTTTTCACTAATATACATGGGCTTATAGAACTTTCAATAAATATTCATTCAGATAATAATACCACATGTACTGTAAATGTTTCAGGCAATATATGAACTTATTTAATTTAATTAATCATTATTCTTGATAATTTTATATTTGATGCTTCTAGTATCTTGAGTCCTTCAGGGACTTGTGAAGATGGAATATCACCTAGAGGGGGGGTGAATAGGTGATTTAAAAAAAACTGCTTAAACAAAATTTTCACAAATTAATGAACTAACTGATCAAGAATTTAAAGGAGAAGGAACACGAGAGAATTTATCCTGGTTCGGTCTATCCTGACCTACGTCCAGTCCCTAAGAACACCTTGAGATTTTTCACTATCTTCAGAATACAAATACAAATACACAACTCGGAATGATCTCTCAGACTCACTCCCCCTTACTACTTGTAATTGTACACCCTTACTTAAGGTTCCACAACCTTAAAATTTTACAAACGAATGAAAATTAAATGGTTAAGTAACTCCTCACGAGTTGAATAATAAATGATCACTGAAGTACAAGTTGAGAGTAATGAAATTGATAAGATAATAACTCAGAGTAAATGCGCAGAGTTTCGGTAGTTGGCCGAATTGTATGCTTGGGTATTTATACTCTTTCGCCATTAATGCCGTTGGGAGGAACTTGAGAGTTACCGTTGTGACTTATTTAATTTTCCGTTAGACACAGCTTGCTCTCTCTCTTCCTTGTGCAGCTAAATGGACCGTTGAGGCCTCATTAAATGAAATCTGTTCTTTCATTAAATGCGTTGATCGTTGAGAGTGCTTTTGCAGAAGAATGTCTTGATTAAGTAATCCTTGGAAGAATGTTTCTTCCTGCTGCTCTGGGCTTCTTTCTATTTGCTGCTCTGTTCCTGCTTCAGCATTAAATGCTGTGACGTAAGCATCAGCTTTATGTTGATTTTGAATAATAACCCGTTGTAAGTTCCTGAAATCACTAGTAAACATATTAGAAATATTTTAAACATCATTCCGAGGGATTCTGGAGGTTACAAACCAAAAGCTCAAATTTTCGCAAGATCAAATATCAGTGACAGCGACAAGAACTCGAGTTTTCAAAGTAGAACTCGAGTTCTTTTGTTTTTCCATTTTAGTATCTCAGTGATGTAAAGTAAGAACTCGAGTTAACAAACTAGAACTCGAGTTCTAGAACTTGAGTTCTTATACAAGAACTCGAGTTCTTTTGGTTACTTTTCCCCCTGTGTGATGAGAACTCGAGTTGATCCTGGAGAACTCGAGTTCTTTCTTTGTCCTTCAAAGTCATTTACAAAGAACTTGAGTTCTCAGTTATGAACTCAAGTTCATGAACTCGAGTTCTATTTTAGGAACTTGAGTTCTTAAACTTGTTCATCAGGTCATAGAGTATCGTGCAGAGAGAACTCGAGTTCTTAATTATTAACTCGAGTTGATGAACTCGAGTTTGTCACTAATGAACTCAGACTTGAGAATTTTTCATGACCCTGAGCCGCGAACTCGAGTTCTTAACCCAAGAACTCAAGTTCTTCATCTATGAACTCGAGTTGTATGACCATGAACTCAAGTTCTTCATTTTGCTGAGATGAGAACTGGAGTTTTAAATCGATCTTATGTAAACCATTGATTCACAAGTGTTTAGTTATCATCAAAACTTGGTTGAGAACTAACAATTTATACTTCTAGCATATTTGGATCCATTTGAAAATTCTATTCCAATCTTCATATTTTTATAAGCCATAACATAGGGCTATAACAATATCTTACAGACGCATAAGTTTTCTTTTATGAACTACCAGATATACAAAATCATTGTCACCACAAAATCATATATCACATCATAATCATATTAAACTTTGTGAAAATCTTTATTTTCACATAATCATTCATATATCACAAATTTTGGACTTCTGGCCCATAACAATCATAATATGATTATATTTGCGTCATTTTCAATTTCACTTTATCCTCTTGGCCAATCCTCTTTTTGTCATCTTCTTGTGACATATAATATCCTCATTTAATCACGTGATATCATTCTCAAAATTATTGTCGACATCTTCATCTATTCGGTTCTATTTTTCCAATTCAACATAACTTATCAATATTATTTAGGTACCTGAACCTCTTTTGAGGTTTTTTCAATTAGTTATGTCACCTCCTTAATATGATCATCTTTATAATATGCTCTATTTTCATGCTTCAGGTACATGATGAATAATCAGACTGGGCGTTTTTGTAATTATTTCATAAGGGAGTTATGCTTAGAAGATATTGAAAATAATGTAATTATCAGGGGGAGCAAATATGATAATAACATCATTAATTTTAGCATATTTATCATGCCAATTTTCCTTTTGTGGTTTTTATCAATAATCTTTCTCCACTTTGAGTGAGAATTTGAGAATTTAAACCACTGCAATTACAACCATATATCCATAATCACAAATTTATTTATTACTTCACTTCTAGGAATGAAGTTGGATGAAATTCATGATCCAAAACTCACTGATTTGTTTAATCATGGCAAGAAATTAATCCACAATATTTCTTGATTTTATCACATTATTGCTACTGCAATAGCAAATTGGATATATTTATTTATAATAATAATCATGATCATACAATCCCTTGTCTCATAATTTGAGTGAGTATTTAATGCCAAATATACAATTTTTTTTAGGCCTTTATACAATTGATGGCATACAAAATTTATGGATCAAGCCTTGTTTCATAATTTGTCTCTTGGCTTCAGGCTAACTTGCCTCTTGGCTTCAAGCTAATTTATCTCATGGTCTCAAGCCAATTTATGCCTCCTCATAATCTCAGGTCAATTTTTGTCTTATATCTTTCAGGCCAATTTATGCCTCATTTCTCAATGGCATTTTGATCTCATGATATATTAGTAAAATTAGTAACAATAATAACATCTTAAATTAAAACAACAAACTATATGTTTAATAAACATATAATACAATCATTATAAAGAGATAAGAAAAACATACCTTTGTAAGGTATCAAGTTTTTTTTTTCTTTGCTTTCCTCCGTTTGACAAAAGAGGAAAATAACAATAACAGTAATAAATTATATAATATGATTATCAATGTGAATTTATAAGTACTTGTCATATAATAATTTTTTTTTTTGCTTTAGTAACCTCAATAATTTTCCCAAAATATCAGTCACAGTCATAACATAAGGATCAATATTTTATGCAATTATTTGATCATTTGTAATGACACTAATAACAATTTAGCTAGGTAATTGACTAGTAATTAAGTTTCCATTATTTGACTAATGAACATACTGCACGTGAGGAACATAAATATATCAAACAAGTATATATTATTTAATAATATCTTATAGCCATAATAATTAAAGTTATCGTCCTTTGTGCCCCTCACAAGCCATTATATACAATTTTCAATTATTTAGTCTTCATCTTAATTCCAACAATCAACATAATATTATGGCTCGGCACCACTTCAATTTGCAGATGATGCCAAAAAGATAATGACTATATGATTTAATCATGCAAAACATACGATAATGACTATATGATTTAATCATGCAAAACATATCGCCCCACACAAACTCTATTTAGAAGAAAAAGGAAAATGTATGAACCAATAAAAATATATGGAGCCAATGAGGAATTTTTTTTTTCAACATACCTGTGTTCCCGTCCGTGACTCATGAATGAATAATGAGTGGGTCGCTATATGTAGGCTCAGGAAAATCCCTGGGCCTACTTACCTGCTCCTTGCATGATTCTTTGACAAAATGAGCATTAATATAAAACTAATGAAAATAGAGAATAATAACAAGAGAATCTAGAGAGAGAGAGTAGGAAGAGATTGTATTTCAATGTATCCAAAATGTTTACAGAAGGCCTCTATTTATAGAAGGAAAATGAGACTTTAACTTTAATTTCTATTCTGGGCCTTTGATGTAATATTCCCTAAAATCAGAAACTATTCATTCACATGAATTCATTCCCGTGAATTGATTCACATGAATTCATTCCGTGAATGAATTATAATTTCACGTGGGTCCCACCAAATAGTAGATTACTATGCGTGGTACTATGCGTGGGTCCCATATCATCTTGTAATATTTGGAGACCGTGAGTCAATGGACATCCACATAATAATTATATTCATAACACTCCCCCTTGGACGTCCATTTATGAATGTCCCTCGTTAAAAACTTTAACTAGAAAAAACCCAGTGGGATAAAAACCCAGCCAAAGAAAAGAGTACATCATTCATTGATACACTGTTGAGTGCTGCCTCATTAAAAAACCTTTCTAGGAAAAACCAGTGAGACAAAACCTAGATAAGGGAAAAAGAGTACAGCGTGTATCGACTCCCCCTGTTGACAATATCAGTTGAAATCTCTGAGTCTTCGCAGACCAATACCATGAACAAGCTTTTCAAAGGTTGTACATGGAAGAGATTTAGTAAATAAATCTGCTAGATTTTCACTTGAACTGATTTTCTGGATATCTATTTCACCATTCTGTTGAATATCACGAGTATAGAAGAATTTTGGTGAAATGTGCTTCGTTCTATCACCCTTGATATAACCCTCCTTGAGTTGGGCAATACATGTAGCATTATCCTCATATAGAACTGTTGGTACCATTTTATCAGAAGATAAATGACAAGTAGTTCGTATATGATGAATTACTGACCTCAACCACACACATTCCCGACTTGCTTCATGCATTGCTAGAATTTTTGCATGATTAGCTGAAGTGGCTGTTATAGTTTGTTTCATAGATCTCCATGAAATAGCTGCACCTCCACATGTAAATAGATAACCTGTTTGTGATTTTCCATCATGTGAATCAGAAATAAATCCAGCATCTGCATAACCAATCAGTTCATGCTTCGATACATTTGAGTAGTACAATCCCATATCCATTGTACCTCTGAGATAACGAAGAATTTGCTTAACACCATTCCAATGCCTCTCTGTTGGTGCAGAACTATATCTTGCTAATAAATTAACAACAAACGATATATCAAGTCGTGTATGATTAGCAAGATACATTAGTGCCCCAATAGCACTTAGGTATGGTACTTCTGGACCCAGTAGTTCTTCTACACCTTCGTCATTAATTATTTGAGGTCGAAATAGATCTTGATCCTTATCCAAAGACCTTACTATCATTGGAATACATAATGGATGTGATTTATTCATATAAAATCATTCTAGGATCTTCTTTATATAAGTTTCTTGATATACAAAGATCCCATCCTTTAGGTACTCGATTTGTAGTCCAAGGCAAAATTTTGTCCTTCCCAAATCTTTCATTTCAAATTCTTTTTTCAAACAATTAATTGCTTTTGAAAGCTCTTTAAGAGTTCCAATGATGTTGATATCATCAACATAAACAACAATTATAACAAATTCATTTCTCGATCCTTTCATAAAAATGCATGGGCATATTGGGTCATTTTTATACTCTTCTTTCAACAAATATTCCTTAAGACAATTATACCACATGCGCCCTGATTGTTTTAAACCATATAGGGACTTATTTAATTTGATCGAGTATTGTTCTTGAGAATTTGAATTAGAGGCTTCTGGCACCTTTAGTCCTTCAGGAACTTTCATATAAATATCACTATCGAGTGATCCATATAAATATTTAGTCACTACATCCATCAGATGTAAATTAAGCCCTTCATTTACTGCTAGGCTAATTAAATAACGAAAAGTAGTCGCATCCATTACTGGTGAATACGTTTCATCATAATCAATGCCGGGTCTTTGTGTAAATCATTGGGCTACAAGACGTGCCTTATATCTTGCAATTTCACCCTTTTCATTTCTTTTTCTTACAAAAACCCATTTGTATCCAACTGGCTTTACACCTTCAGGTGTTTGGACTACAGGTCCAAATACTTTTCGTTTTTCCAGTGATTTCAATTCTGCATTAACAGCATCTTTCCATAAGGGCCAATCTTTTCGCTGTTGACACTCTCTAATAGATTTAGGCTCGTGATCCTCTTCATTATTCATTACATCATATGCTATATGATTAGCAAAGATGTCGTCAACGTTGACTTCATTTCGATCCCATGGGATACCATTCATAACATAATTAATTGAGATCTCATTATTTTCATTTATTCCAGGTACCTGAGTCTCTTTTGGGACTGCAACATCCTCTTCTGGAGATAACTCTTCAAGAGATGACTCTTCTGGAGCTACTAACTTTTCTTGATTAACCTTGACTTGACCATCAATATTTTTAGCTCCTTTTCTTTTTCGAGGATTTTTATCTTTAGAACCAATGGGTCTACCACGCTTCAGGCGTGCTTTAGATTCATTCACAATAGGTTTTCCTTTAGGGATATCAATTCGAATAGGAGCATTCGCAGCTGGAACATGTGACTTTGTCACTCTCTTTGGGTCAGTGAATGCTTCTGGCATTCGATTAGCTAAATCCTGTAAATGAATTATCTTTGAACTTCTAGTTCACATTGTTTTGTACGAGGATCAAAATGAGCCAATGATAATTCATTCCAGCTAATCTCTTTACCCAGCTGCTTATTCTCTCCCCCTAATGTTGGGAAGATTGATTCATCAAAATGACAATCAGCAAATCGTGCAGTAAATAAATCTCCTGTAGATGGTTCTAAATATTTTATGATTGAAGGAGATTCATACCCAACATATATTCCCATCCTCCTTTGAGGACCCATTTTAGTGCGTTGTGGTGGTGCTACTGGCATATATACTGCACATCCAAAAATTCTTATATGGGAAATATTTGGTTCTTGACCAAAAACCATTTGTAAGGGGGAAACCTTTAGGTAACTAGTAGGCTTGATGCGAATTAACATTGCAGCATGCAAAATGGCATGGCCCCAAGCAGAAATCGGTAAATTAGACCTCATAAGTAAAGGTCTTGCAATAAGTTGCAATCGTTTAATCAAAGATTCTGCAAGTCCATTTTGCGTATGAACATGAGCTACAGGATGTTCAACATCAATTCCAAGGGACATACAATATTCATTAAGAGCTTGTGAAGTAAATTCACCAGCATTATCAAGACGTATTTTCTTGATAGGATAATCAGGGTAATGTGCTCTTAATCGAATCAATTGAGCAAGTAATCTCGCAAATGCCAGGTTACGAGAAGATAATAAGCAGACATGTGACCATTTGGTTGATGCGTCAATTAAGACCATAAAATATCTAAATGGTCCACATGGTGGATGTATTAGTCCACAAATGTCTCCCTGTATCCGTTCTAGAAATGTAAGAGATTCACCTCCTACTTTGCTTGGTGAACGTCGAATAATCAACCTTCCCTTGGAACATGCATCACATAAGAAATCATGGGACTGTGGTATTTGTCTACACTTCAGGGTATGTCCATCATAGTTGACCCAGGATGACCTAACCGGTCATGCCAAACATTAAATTCATGAGTAAACTTCTGGTTTTCATTGGCAAACTGTTGGTTTGCATTGGCTGATTTCTGGTTTGTATTAGTAAACTTCTGGTTTACAATAGCATGTGTTTCAATTGTGCTTATAAATATATAATACAAACCAGAAGAAAAAGCAGGAAAATTTTCTAATATGCATTTCCTACCAAAAATTATGTTTGTGATAGCAAGACATTCTTGATTATCTTTGGTTGTTGTTTCAATATGATATCCATTTCTGCGGATATCTTTGAAACTCAACAAGTTCCTTTTTGATTTGGTAGAATAAAATGCATTTTCAATGCATAATTTTGTTCCTTCAGGTAACAAAATATTAGCTCTTCCAGAGCCTTCGATCAAATTTATACTACCAGATATAGTCTGAACATTGGCTTTTCGCATTACCAATGAAGAAAAATATTTGTCATTTTTTAGTATGGTATGCGTTGTTGCGCTATCAACGAGACACAAATCTTCAGGATTGTTGTCAACAAGATTCATTCTTCATTAAAGATACATGAAAATAATAATAAAACATAATTAAAAGAAATACATATAACAGAAGAAAGTATCAACATATTAAAACATAATCATTAATCATGAAAAATGATTTATACTAAGTAATCAGCAATATCAAAATGAGTCATTTCAACATGTTCATGCCCAGAATTCTCAGCCTTATCAACATGATTTGCTTCAATCTTTGGTCCTTTACCATTATTTTTTAATGATTCTTGGTAAAGGTCAACCAAATGTCTTGGCGTACGGCAGGTACGTGACCAATGACCTTTAACACCAAACCGATAACATGCATTTTCAGCATGTTTGTTATTTCCACTTGTTTCCCTTCTGGGGTTCTTGTCAAACTTTCCTGATTTAGGGCGGGAATTTGATCCACCATGATTTGGGCCACGACCACTTGAAAATTCATTAGTTACTACATTCACTTCTGGGAATGGAGTTGAACCCGTTGGACGTGATTCATGATTTTTTAATAAAAGCTCATTATTCTGTTCAGCTACTAATAGACAAGATATTAAATTTGCATATCTTTTAAAACCCTTCTCATGGTATTGCTGCTGTAGGAGCAAGTTTGATGCATGGAATGTGGAGAAAGTTTTTTCTAGCATGTCCTCATCAGTAATGTTCTCTCCACATAATTTCAGTTAAGAAGTAATCCTGAACATAGCTGAATTGTATTCACTTACAGATTTAAAATCTTGTAAACACAAATGAATCTAATTATATCGAGCTTTTGGTAGAATGACCATCTTCTGGTGGTTATATCTTTCCTTCAAATTGTTCCAAAGAACAATGGATCTTTTACAGTCAAATATTCAACTTTTAGATCATCATGCAAATGGTGGCGTAACAAAATCATGGCTTTGGCCTTTTTTTGATTGGATTCCTCATTCCCTTCTTTAATTGTGTTTTCTAGCTCATGGGCATTCAGATGGGTTTCCGCATCCAGCATCCAGGATAAATAGTTCTTTCCGGTGATATCAAGAACCGCAAACTCAATTTTTGAAAGGTTTGACATGATTCAAACTTGGTAGAGTCTTTGTGCTGATAACGTAATATAAAACTAATGAAAATAGAGAATAATAACAAGAGAATCTAGAGAGAGAGAGAGTAGGAAGAGATTGTATTTCAGTGTATCCAAAATGTTTACAGAAGGCCTCTATTTATAGAAGGAAAATGAGACTTTAACTGTAATTTCTATTCTGGGCCTTTGATGTAATATTCCCTAAAATCAGAAACTATTCATTCACATGAATTCATTCCCGTGAATTGATTCACATGAATTCATTCCGTGAATGAATTATAATTTCACGTGGGTCCCACCAAATAGTAGATTACTATGCGTGGGTCCCATATCATCTTGTAATATTTGGAGACCGTGAGTCAATGGACATCCACATAATAAGTATATTCATAACAAGCATAGCATTATTAGGAATTATTTCATCCAAGATCACGGTCAGGACAGTACTCCCTCATCCAATCATCACGCAACCAAAACAATTTGAATTGATAAATATTCAATGGAATTAAAGGTGGATCCCGTGGCTAAATAAATCAATTCAGTCCTCTCCTTCCTGTAAGCAGTATCTGCGTCTCATGCTTAAGAGGCAGAGCAAAGATTTCATATGGTACCTCCCCACTGAGTCTCCAACAAAAGCCATGGACTTTCCTCTTACTAGCTTTATGAACAAAATATCTCAAGAACAAGATCTCTGATTCTAGCTTCACTGGAAGAGCTATATTTTTTTTTAAGAAAACTGTCGGCAGAAACAGTTTGCCTCTTTTTTTCTTGCCTGTTGCACAAATTTCAGCAAACCTTCGGAAGATCTGATTGCAAAGCTGGCGAAGGAGCAAGAGACATGGGCGTCACAAATAACCCAACGGCAAAAAATGTTCCCGGCAATTCCAGATGCATCCTTGCAAACTTGAAAAATGTTCCCAAGTGAGTTCAGGGAACTAAGTGTCAAGGTTAGATCTGATCTTCAAAAGAGCAATCACCTCATCATCGGTCCAGTTGGTGGAATTAATCAGGGAAGATATTGAGAAGGTGAAGAGTATAAATATTATAAACAAGTCTATGATTTCTTTTAGAGAAAAAGAAAATCTTGAAACATAGCAACTATGAGGGAGGTGGTGAGAGAAGTGGAAAAAGAAAGATGAAGAAGTCATAGAATTAGCTGGTAGGTAGAGAGAGAGAAAAAACGTGTATGTGGATCTTTGCTGGAGGATACTTTAATGATAAAAGGAAAAGATAGAAAGGAGTGTTTCATTAGGAAAATTTTTCTGGGTGAAGATGATGAACACAAAGAAAGGCGATTCTTTAGGTGAGATGAAGAGTTTATGGGAAAGAGAAGCATTCGTGCTGGAGAAGAAGGAAGTTAAGAACATGGAACAATGAGAAGAAAGATATGGAAAAGAAAAGAACAATAAGAAATACACATGATGATCAATGACACACAAGGCTCATTTGATTAGAGTCCCGTGCTGATAACGTATTATGAGAAATCAGAGAAAATTCTAGAGAGATGAAATGTATTCTCATTCAAGTATATTAAATAGTTACAGTAGACCTCTATTTATAGAAAGATGCAAATAGTAAATTATTATGTATGGTACTATACGTGGGTCCCATATCATCTTGTAATATTTAGAGACCGGAAGTCAATGGACATACAT
The DNA here is from genome assembly GCA_037074495.1 of Acacia confusa. NCBI lineage: Eukaryota > Viridiplantae > Streptophyta > Magnoliopsida > Fabales > Fabaceae > Acacia > Acacia confusa. Next base: position 7,863,416 of record CM073505.1, read on the forward strand.
AATCAGTATATTCATAACATTTTCATATTTTTTTTAAGAGGAGATTAAATGAGTAAGGGCCTTGCTGTTACAATTTTGAGCCTTACTTTTCCTGAAGAGAAAAAGGGGAAAATAGCGGCTGAGAAGGGAGGAGAAAAATTCCAGATTTGACACAAAATGGAAGCTCTCAATTCCATAAGCATTGACATCCTCCATCCTCTATTCATCCCACCACCACCTTGTATCTTTTGTAGACCAATTAGGATGAGGAAGCAAAGACGCATGCTTCTGAACTATGGAAGAGAATTGATTGGAGAGAAGGAGCTACCAAAAGATGAATTAAAGAAAATAAAGAAAAGAGAAGGAAGAGGTAGGCGGTGATGGCTAAAGGGACCTAATGAATTGATGGAGAAAAGAGGAGATGTGAAAGAAGGAGATTGGATCGAATGAAGAAAGAAGAAGAGAGCACATAGAAGGCTGATTCGGTGGAGATTGAAAGGGGACTTGAATGGGCATGACCAAATTGATCAAGGGGAGTTAGGAGCTTGACTGACTTGATGGAAATTTTGAAGGCTGATCCGGTTTGAAGAGCAAAGAGCAATATAATTGCTGACCAAGAATTAAAGAGATGGCTGATTTCTTCCTCTTCTTCTTCAAGTTTCATATTCCTCTTCCATCAATAGCTAAGTTTCCTGTGATTTTCTTGAGTGGGAAATGGTCTAAGCTTTAATGGAATTCTTTTAAGCTCTCTTTCTAGTTCATGATTATATGGCTTCGTTAAGTATGTAGTTGTGAGCTAGATTGTTTTATTCAAGTGAATAAACTTAGTGGTTGAGCTAGGAGTTAACTAATTAAGCTTTGTTTGATTCATATTAAGAGTATGTTAAGTTGTTTATTTTTTAAATGACTAAAATTAATGTTTTGAATTTTTGAAATATATAGTAACTATAATTTAGAATTGAAAATTAGTTATTCTTCTCTTTGAGTCATATTTATATGGTGGTATTCATTTAATTGCCTTGGTAGAATGATTTAAATGAGTATTGCATGTATGAATCTAGTGGTAGTATAGGTCCAACCTTTTGACTCATGCATTATTGAATTCTTATCATTAGCAAACAAGGAAGACTAAAATTGTAACGCCCCATATTCCATGCTTGAAAATCGTGTCGGTTGACACTTAGTTTTAGGAAAATCAACAGAGTTTGAAGTGCTACGGCTTAGAGTAATGCGGAAACGGATAGCGTGCGCTAATATTCGGACAATGAGTATCTGATATGAAATGCCCAGACATATGCTGATGCCTCGACATAAGCTGTATATTAAAAATTTTCCCGAAGGAAGATTAATTTGATACAAATACAGAGCTTTGTATAATTACAATTCTTATATGTAACTATACTATATCCAACCAAGCCATAGCTAGACTTGAGGCAATGAACCTAACTCAGTTAATCAAACAATTTGGTCAGGTAGGTGTCTATCATAAAAGTCTCACCAAGTTCACAGCGACTTATTGACTAATCCACATAGACTAGCCCTGCCTTCGGCACCAAACTGTTTGAAGTAATCTCGTTAAATCATGCCAAAATGAATACTCTGAGGACACTCTTCTGGCATTTACTTCGACCGGTGTCTCTTCCCAGCTCCGTCCACCGGTGCCTCTCTCACGGCTCCATCTACCGGTACCTTCTTTATCCTGGTTCCTTTCCTGAACCTTAGACAGATCCGAGGTCCAATACCCATTGGACCTTAAGTAACAGTTAACCTCATGTGAAAAGTATAAACAGTATATATGACAGTTATTCAATACATTCAGTGGACAATACATAGCACACAACAAATGCATGTCAAAAACACCATACATAGCACACAGCTCATGCATGTATGACTATGTTTGCACATAACCAGTCCACGATGGCCCCTTGTGTCCTTAGCGCTAGGAAAACATACAAACGGTGTTATCAAAACTATAACCTGCGTTAAACTGAATCCACAGCTACCCTGAATGTACGCAAACGACTGAAACCATAGTCTTGCTCATAACACATGAATCAAACAATCATATATAGGCATACAAGACACACAAGTGTTGAAGTTACTAGTACACGAACGTACATTCGCTGACGATATTCGGTACTTTTGATGAAAAACGGTACGTTTGATAGTGGTACGACAACAGCACAACAATGGTATGTGATCTCAGATATCTTATAAGGATAATATCACATTTATCAATGTCTCATGGTATAACAGGCATTTTAGGTACAAATTATCATTTTGCCCCTATCTTTATGTCTACTAAATTTTGTCAGAGTTTCGCTACTCTGATCCTAATCTTCCAAAATTTTGACATATCTCTTTCTCCAATATATATATATATATATATATATATATATATATATATATATATATATTTTTTTTTGAAATTAATATCATATTTATCCCTAAAACATGATATCTAAACTAACTTGAAAGATTAAACTATTAATCTAGCATCTCTACTACAACTACTGAAAAAAAAAACACAAAAACTTAAGACTAGGAACCGAAGAACTTACTCAGAGCTTCGCTATAAATTTCCCTGGACTCCTCCTTCTTCCTCTGCTCCAAGATTTCGAATTACTCAAGAAGGAATGGTGTGAGAATTATGAAGAAGGTTGCAGCCTATTTATAGACAAATTCTGGTTACTATTCATGCTTTATCAGACGGATTTTGGACCGTAGGATCGTACTTCATTGAAATGGCAAGATCTTGTCCATACACCTCTCAAAAGATTATGTCATCCTTATGACATCATTCTTGCTTTTTGGTCTTGTACCGATAAAACTTCCTGTTTGGTATTTTACTCGCGTAAACTTGAACAATCTCAAAAATCTAATAGCAAACCCTTGTAGGTTTATCCTTCCTCTTTCACAATATTTGGATTAGCAAAACTTCAATCCCATTCAAGACATTCCGTTGCTTACTGAACATTTCTGGACTAGCACTGTCAGTTACAGAAATAACTTCGGATAACACCAACTTCGAGACAAAAATTCACTGATTCATAATATGTCTAGATGTTTACTACTTAGTTCAAGGATTTTAAGTTAGGATTTAATTACCATTGGTTCTCATTTACACTATCTGCCCTTTTTTTCACAAAATATTTTTTTGGCTTATCTCATAATCATTCCGCCGGCTACGGAAATGACTTCGGAGATAGCTCACTCTGGGATAAAAATATACTTGTTTATAATAAGTCCTTATATGTTAGATACTTAGTTCACATATTTTGAAATATGATTTATTTTCTATCGGTTCTCATTTATCCTATTCGTTTTTTCTCAAAATATCTCACTTTATATTATTATTATAATATAAATGTCATTATTCCATTTTTCACAAATACGTCCACCCTCTCTTTCTCTAAATTTTCGGTTTTTCTTCTTTATTCATGTCTAGACAATTAGCCATTAATTTTTTAATTAATTACTTACTAATTGTTGACAATTTTCTTAATTGAGATTAATTATTATCTCACAACTATTGCACTGACATTGGTAATTTATGCACCATGCATAATATTAAAAATCATGGGGCAATTTATGTTCCCCAAAATGATATTTAACTTTGTCTCATTATTTTCCCAGGAAAATAATCCCATAAATTATCTAAATTAGAGACAACATACTTTCTAATTTTTTTATAAATATTTAATTATCTCTAAGGATTTTATCATAATTTCCTCAGGGTATTTTATGACCCATAAATACATTTTAGGGATTTTTGGCCCTCTATGCCTTTTAATTTCAACAGAAATTTTCATAGAAATTACCCATAAAATAAGGTAAATATATTTCAAGTTTTGAGACCATATATTTACCTATTTCCAATAGGCATTATTTACTAAATTATGATACTTATTATAAGTAGGATTTTTAGGGTATCACAAAAATCATCTCAACTCAAGAGAATCTCACTTCATCATTATATTAGTTTATTGAATTTGCCTTATTGTCATTGTTAATTTCCATTCCGTTTACTTCTTTATCTTGAAAACCAAAAAAATATAAAAATATTGAATTAGATTAGATTATTTCATTTGTATTAGAAACAATTTCTTAAAATGAATTCTCATAACTTTAAGGTACTTATCACTTAATTATTTAGAAACTTGGAAATTAATCTCCTCACAACAACGACCTAGATTGAGTTACTGTGCTACATTTTTCAGCATTTTATTTTTAGAACTCACATGTATGGCTTTATCATTCTCCAAGGAAATAATCAAAATATTGAATTAAATATTTACTAAATATTTTGTATCGACCTCATTATTAATTTTCAAAATATTGTTTGACAACATTCCCCATTATCTATCTTTTATAGCCGTCTTTAATTATCATCTTTTTTATTTTAATATTTTGAATTTGTCATTTTACTAAGGGCTTTGGTTTTCTCATGTTACATGAGAAAAAAAAGTTTCCTACACACACATGAAATGGTGAGACCCACATATACATATATGAATTAATATATGTATATATGGGTCTCATCATTTTATGTGTGTAACATGAGAAAATTGTTTTCCTACAACATAAGAAAATGTTTTCCCTTTTACTAATGTATCGATCAGGAAGACACTTATCACCCCAATTCTATACATAGTTAAGATTGGCTGACAAGTGATGAACACATGCAGGGTCCTGGACTCTAATGTCCCTGCCTTCAATGTTTCTTGTACTAGAAGTATCCAACCAATTTTTTTTATTTTTTTTCAATATTCTATGTAGAGTAGGGGGTCAGGTTTCTCTCATTATCTTTTTTTTTATCATCTTTTATAATTTTTAAATTATATCCATCCAATCAATACAATATTACTTTTATTTTTCTCTCATCTTTCCAATCAACAGACTAGATGAGATGATGAGGGATGGGGAGAAAGAATACTTATGAGAGGATCTCCTTCCGTAGAGTAGGTGATATCATAATATTTTGTGGTATTGTAATTTTTTCCCTCCCAAATTCATTTTTTTTTCAAGAAAGTATCCAATTGACTATAACACACTCAATTGAAAGAAATACACATGTTTTATAAAATAACTAATTTAATTAATTTTTTAATACCCATAAATTAATTTTGCAACTCTTGTACTAATAAAATAATATGCTAATAATCATGGGAATAAGTGGAGGTAGAGGACAAATGGTAACATGAATCAACATGCTTAGGGATTAAATTTCCTTGACTTATGATGAAGTTAACAATGCTAGCTTTAACTAAGCCTTTGTCACTATACAGTTGGCGCTAACATGACATGTCGGGAAATTTAATTATAAAAGTATATAAAAGTCTAACTTACAAATAGTAAAATGAGAGGTTTAAAATTATTTTAAATCTAAATGAGTTTTTACATAATAACATATTAATAAGTACTCCGTCTTTCACCCATGTCACAGAGATCTAGTTAGTTTGTTATTCCTTCTCGTTTTTATTATAAGACACCAACCATCATTTTTCGCGGACCAAATAATGGAAGTTAAGTTATTAAATTGGTTCAGAATTGATAATTATTTCCAACTTTACCCCTACTTTAATTATGTGAATTTAAAGAGTTAGTTAAAAAAATTATATTTGGAAAATAGTAATAAATAAGTTAGTTAAAAGTAGTTAGTGTTTTATAATAAAGATAAAAAAAACTTTTGATAGTTGTTACCTTGTAATAAAGACCAGTATAAAAGAAGTAACTCAACTAATTTTTATTAATTTTGTAACTCTTGTACTAATTAAGGAGCCGATGGAGTTATTATTATCCTAATTATAATGTGCCTAACTGTAAACAAGACAAAAAGACCGTCCATGAGGCAAATTACAATATTTGACTATTTGTATGCTTATTAGCTGAGACATAATTTAGTAATACGAGAGCGCTGTCAATAGATCTGGAATCGAGACCACTGTTGAAAAGGAATAGACGTTTTCCAAAAGCAATAGACGTTTTCCATTCTTTTTGTTCTTCTTTCTCTTCTTATTGAAAAAAAGAGGAAATAAGAGCGGCTATACCGCCGCCGCCGCCACCACCAATAGTAGTAGCATAGCCGAAACCTCGAGCCGCCCTGATTGTCTCGACGGCCCTTGGAAAGTTTACGGCGCCAGTCAACACAGGAATATATTAAATAATAATATATCAACAAATACCATCTTGGTTCTCTCTAATATGTCCTAATTTTGTTTCATCAATTCCTTAAGTTTTAGACTATAGGTTTGGGTACTCCTTCAATGAAAGTTTCATTGGTTTAAAACATTAGTTCATATAATTTAATAAAAACTTAGATAATTTTACTTTCTTAGGGATCAAAAATTATATTAACGCTTTATTAATGATTTCATCAGTTTGGTTGGATTAGTTGATTCTCACCCATCATTTCCAGTCGTATATGTATGGTGATTCCATCAAAGGCTCATGTTGAATACGACAATACCAGCCAGCATTTTTTTTATCAAAGTAATATCAGCATCATGATACTGAAACTTAATTGTGTGTGTATGCATGCGCGCACATGTCAAAGCCTCAGAGTTGAATTACTGTCTTTAGAGCGTGGTCCACAAAATAAATCTGTAGAATTTAAAATGCTCTCAACTAATCCATTTTATGTGATCGTGGGGGTTATATATTTATATAATGATTTGCTGTTAAATAAATCCTGCAATCAAAGCAGAGTATATATAAGAGAAAGTAGCTAATAGAAGTGCAGAAAAAATATATTTGGAAGGATTTTGGAGTTCAGCAAAAGTTCATTATAAAATAAAATAATTAATTCAGACAAAAAAAATCTAAATATATTGGGCCTTTTGAAATGTGTCACATATTCTCACAAAAGAAAATTACGGCTATTTAAAATCTTAATTAAAATTTATTTAAATAAATTTATTCTAGAAATTGGAACACTTTCTCTTGTGCAATGTACGTTGAAAGTAAAAAATATTCATATTTTTCGACCTCATGCCTTCGACATTATGTCCAAAGCTCTTTGTCACGCCTCCCTCTCGTCTCTCCATCTCTAAACCACCTATGAGCCTTAGTAAGAGCAAATAACTTCTTCCAGCCCACTCTTAGACCCCAAACACGAACTTATTCATCAAAGACCTCATTCCCGTGCCTACGACGAAGCTCTCATCAATGCTCGGTCGTTTACTCAAGCAAGCGTTATTCGCACAGCTCTACTTCCTGCACTCTCTGCTTCTCCTTCTGTCTGCATTCTGCGGTTGGCGGCGACTCCGCCTGCGGTGCCTTGATGGGCTCCGTCTTTGGCTATGGTTATCTCTCTCTCCTCCCTCTTGACCGACCGTCTTATTCCTAAATATATACATTATTTTAATAGCTTGATTTTGAAGATTATGCTCTAGTTGGGGAGTATTAGATGTTTAGATGAATTAACCTAATAGGGAACGCATTACGTGTTGAATAGCTTATGAACTATAACCTCCGTTGTTAAGGATGGTATTGGCCTTTTCGGTTATGGAAATTGTCGTTACATTATTGTTGTACCACAACGTTAATGGATTTGAAGTAATGTTCAATAAGTGAGAAATCTTTGGTTTGGATTAGTGGGAAGTTTTTCGTAGGAATGATATATAGTTTGAACTAGGAAACATGTTCAATTCAATTTCCTCCTTGTTGGTCGGGCCTGGATACACTCGCTTGTGATGATGTTGGTGCAAATGGATGTTGATACATAATTTGTTCGGCTTGTGATGATGTTCGGCAAGTATTTTTTAGTTTTAAATACACAATATTAATCAATTCCTGATGGGTGACTTGAGAATTCAGTAATTTGAGGCAGTGACTATAGGATTATTTTGAAGAAATCTCTCTTTTGAGTACAGTAATGCATTCAATTCATAAGATCTTGCTCACGGATATGTCTTATTGGGAATGCCTCTGGTGCTGGGTTGTTCCAGAAGAAGGGATTTAAAGGATCATTTGTAGATGCAGGATCTAATGCCAAGTTTCATTATGAACCTTAGTCCTTATCCTTTATTTTCTCCTTTCAGTTGTTTTAACTTTGTTAATAGTTACACATTTGGATACGCATACACACACACATAAACAGCTCATACTCTTTTGTCTCTGAATTAGTCATTTGCAGTTTTTCTGGAGTTCACGGTTTTGTTGTTTGCATCTTGCTCAGAGGGAAGGATGATGATAAACTGGGTTACCCTAGTATTCTTAGTTTGTTGTGTTTTATGATATTATCTTTGATTTTAAATATAAGACAAAGTTTATAGTACAATTTGTATTACGAATTTTGTGTTCTATTTAGAACCGGAGAAAATAATATTTGTGTGATACTTGGTAAATTTTTCATTACCAGCCATTAATGTTGGGGTAGCTGAATGTTGTACCGGTCTTGTTCTTGTATGTGAATTCTTATTTCATTAAATTGATTAATTTATGTTAACTTATTTTTCAATTTGCCCGCAAATTTTTTGTAATGAGGAATCCTACACAATCAAAGATATTAATTTGATTCGAGACTTTTTTACAGAACATCTTATACAATAGATAGGAGATGTATAGAGATCGATAAAATATTTTTTTTACATAGTGTAGTGGTTTAGATAACTTGTGGGCATTTATTTGATTTATATTAACCAAGTATAGTTTTAGAGTACATTAATTACTTGATTATAGAAATACTTGTGGACATACTTGATTATATTAACTTGTGCACATCCTTATATTAACTATGTTTAGAGAACTTTTGTATATATACAACACATTATAATGTGATTTGACTTATTTTTTTTTTATTATCTATTTTGGGAATTGATTGTTTTTTACTTATTTTTTTATTATCTATTGTAGTTATTTTTTAAAGGTTGTAGATGGAAAATATGAATTTCATTTTTTTTTTTCAAAAATAGACTTTCAACGTCTGTTTTTTTAAAAACTAGTCATTGCAAAAGAATTACAACATCTATTTTCAAAACAATAGGAAAAAACAGTTATTGTAAGGCTTACTTACAATGATTGTTTTTAAAAAAACAATGTTGTTGGTATGATTTATAATGACTGTTTTTAAAAATACGATGGTTATAATCTTATTCTAAGTTAATTACAACAATGATTTTATATAAACTGACATTGTATGTTTTTACTTATAATGACTGTTTTCTAAAAATCATTGTTGAAAGTAACTTATAACAACAGTTTAAAAACATAGTTTATTTTAAAACATTCAACAATATTTACATACATTACTCTTAAAAATAGTTGTTTAAGGGTTTTAAAAACGGACCTTTAAAGTGCCTTATTTAGTAGTGATACTCACCTGGAAAAGGCTTGTAAATTCGCATCATCATTACTTAAGTGATCTTTAATCTCTAAAAAAAATACAGAGTAGAGTTCACTGAATACCTCGTTAAGAATAGATTTCTCAAAAATGCTTTTAACATTTATACGGATTTAATGTCTATTGGTCATTTGCCATTACATTTTTAGAAAGATGAGCCTAGCACACTACTACAAAAATGTAAAAAAACGTCCTAAATTAGAAGTAATAAACGTCCTTTTTGAGAAGGGCGTTTGTAGAGGGGAAATTGTAAAAAATAGGAATAAGGCGTCCTATGATAAATATAGGATGTCTTAAATAAGGCGTCCTATATTTATCATAGGACGCCTTATTAAGGGGTCCTGAATGATGTTTCAGGACGCATAAATCGTTTTTTTTTTTTAAAAAAAAACCTCATATGGATGCAAGAAGACATAGAAAATCAACCCAAAAACTGAAGAATAATTTCTCGTTAAAAACTGAAAAAGATTTAGGCTCATTCGATTGAGAAAGCGGAAACAACAAAAATGATTGACAAGAAAATGCAGATGCGCTTAAACAGAATAAGAATAATCCGATCTTTCATCCACTGAATCATACATAACATACGCATTTGAATCCGCAGAATCTTAGAAATCAGAAAAAGCAGCCACTAACACATCTAATGAGGAGTATTTTCACGCCTTATTATGACTCCATCAAACAGGAAAACAACAGATTATTCAGAGTTTTGCGATGTTCGATCACAATAATATATAATCCTGGATTTTGCGAACAAGGACCAAAATCTTAAATTCATAAAATTAAACCAAAAAAAAAGAAGCAAAGACAATACTCAAATCGACAAACAACCTGAAGGAGTCACAGATCTGAGGAAATAAGAGCGAAGGAGCTACGGATCTGAGGAAATAGGAGCAAGGAACCGCAGATCTGAACGAAGGCTTCCTCGTTGTCCTCCTCAGATCTGAATGAGAGCCGGTGAAGGTGTCACAGTTGTCGAGGGAGGACTGGTGGTTCCAGTAATTATCGTCGTTGGTAAGAGGGGTGGTGGTTGTGGAGTTGGAGAAATCAAGTTCATGGAGGGAGTCGATACCCGTGATAGCAAAAGTAGAGCTTGAGCTGTGCAAGCTCGTCATTGAATCAGAGACACTAATATTTGGCGATGAATTGAGATTTAGCGGAATGAATGAGGACCAATCAGGGTATGGGTGACGGATCCATATACTTATTGAATGATTTTTAATGAATTAAAAGGACTTTGGTGCCCTGAACCCATTTTTAGGGCGCCTAAAAAATAACTTTAGGCACCTTAAACAATATTTAGAGTGCCTAAAGTTAATTTTAGGCGTCCTTAATTTAAATAAGGGCGCCTAAAGTCTGACTTTAGGCACCCTTAATTTAAATAAGGGTGCCTAAAGTCTTTAAATAAAAAAAAGTTTAAAAAATAATTTTTCACAAGTTTTTTGGCGCCCTAAAATAATTTTAAGGCGTTTAAAGTATATTTTAGGTACCCTAAAAAAGTTTAGGGTGCCTAAAATATATTTTTTGGCGTTAAATTTTTGACACTTTAGCGCCTAAATAATTTTTTGAAAAAAATTTGACGCTGAAGTTTTAAAATTAATTACTTTAGGCTCCCCAAATAAAATTTAGGACACCTAAAGTATATTTTAAACGCCCTAAATAAAGTTTAGGGCGCGTAAAATATACTTTAGACGCCCTAAATAAAATTTAGGGTGTTTAAAGTACTTTTTACTCCTTTTTTTAAAATAATAATGCCTTTTAAGAAAGGAATATCCATTTTTTGTATTAGTGACCGCAAGCTTTTCAACCAGTGCGTCCGTGCCCCTTTTCCTCACCTATGCTTATGTTGGTGCCCAGAACAATGTAGACCTCCTGAGGCTCATGACCTGATGTCCTTTTTCTTTTTCTTTTTCTTTTGGGGGGGGGGGGGGGTGGTCCTTCCTGTTCATGAATAAACTATTTACATATTTACTTGATTTACCAGTTTTCCAAAACTTCAGTATTATGTTTAAGAATTGTTTAATTAGTATCATGTTGGCAAGCAAAATTTAGAAACATGTCAACGATTATCAAGGGATTAACAAGTGTACGTTAATGCTTAGCTTGCTATGATCTGGATACTATTTTAAAAAAATTATTAATTTAAACCACATAATATTTCATCGTTGATTCCTATTCTTTTACTTTATTAATTAACTTAATAATATTGATTAGAGTTCATTGATAATTAGATTATATTTTGGCTCCATTTGTTTTTTAACTTCTGTCCTTGTATATATTTATAACTTACTATCTTCAAAGTTTCTACATCAAAAGTCACGTGCTGGTCTGTTTCTCATCATCAGCTGATTTTTTCTTCTTTTCAATCTCAAAGATTCTGTTTTTATTCAGTATCTTAAACACTAACATAACATGAAAACATTAATCATGCTCATCATTTGCAGAAACACTAACTCTGAATTAATATGCGCAGGAATATAATTAATGAACATATAAGGAAATTTAAGGGATCATTTTCATGTGCCTGAGCCTTGCGATCCAGAACCTGACGCTCTTGAAACTATCAGCGAATCCAAAGAACCCGCACTCTTTACTCTTGTTCATGCTTGACACGTGCTGAAACTTGAAATTTGACACGACTCTAAACGGCGGATAGCAAGCTATCTCCTCCAGTTTTGTCTTATAAAGCCCATGTTTCTCCACTACCTCCTCCCAAACAGGGCCTTTCTTACTCATCATCTCTACTATATCAAACTCATCCTCTTCCTTGTACTCCACAAACTCAACCTTAAACTCTTCGCTCAGCACCTTCCACATCTTCTTCCACGTAAAGAAATCGCCGTTCGTGCAATTAAACGCTTCGTTTTTGGCCTTCGCTGTCACTGCGGCCCACACGTGTTGCTCCGCTAGCACCCCGGCGTCCGTCATGTCGCAGAAATGCTCCCACGTGTACCTGTTCCCTGGGTACCGAAACGGCAGCCCTTCGTGATGACAGATAGCCGCGTAAGCCGCCAGCATAAGCAGCGCGTTGTGGGTACTCCTCGTTGACGCGCCTATGATGATGGAGGAACGGTGAACGGAGTAGGTGAGGGAAGGCGCGTAGGAGGCGACGAGATCTTCGAGCGCGTAGTAGAAGTTCGGGTACGGGAGTCGGGGCATGGACTCGTGGAAGGGCGGGTCGTGAGGGGCGAGTTGTAGAGAACGGACCGGGTCGTTGATGGGGCCCATGTAGTGCTTGGTGCCGGTTTGGATGCTCACGTGGCTGAGCCGAGACGTAGGACAAGAGCTGAGGACGTTGAGCACGTTAGTTAACATGGCTCCGTTCATGGCGACGTTGGTTTCTTCGTCGTCTCGGATCTGGAAAGTGACCCAGAAGACATGGGTGATCTCGTGGGCGATCGGCGAGAGCTTGGCGGGTGCGTCTTCGGTGTCGAGCGCGTCCAAGGTAATGAAATGGTGGAGGAGGGAGTGTGAGAACGATGCCGGCAGGGGACGGCGAGCGGCGCCGTAAACTTTCCAAGGGCCACCGAGACAATCAGGGCGGCTCAAGGTTTCGGCTAGGCTGACACCAGTCAATCCGGTGACGCCCACAATGAGTGCTACGAAGTTGTTGTGAGCTGATAGCTCCATGCTGAAAATTTAGGAAAAGTGGACGACACAGAAGCGAGGTGGGATGATGGGTCTTTAATTTGGAGTTGTATTAAGCTCTTCGTTTTAAAGTAAACTTCCTTATGATTGGAAGCAACTTGGTCTTTAACTTTTTTCTGTTAAAGGTTACATCTTATGAATATATTAAGCAATTAGCCGGCGGGTTAGTTCAGAGTTTCCCTCAATTAAATAAAATAATATTCTAATAATAATGTATATAATTGGAGGTAGAAGACAAAATAGCCGTCCATGACCGGAATGTTAAATATTTTTGACTTTGGTAGAGTTAACAATGCTAGCTTTACAATGATTTCATTTAAAATAATTCTGTTGCTCAAATTTGTCACAAATTATATGTTTTTACAATGATTTTTTTCACGTCACAAGTAGCAACGATCTAGAGCCAGACTTGCCATAGATTCTGTGACAGTAGTTTCGTGGCGGCATTTTAGCCTATTTTCTATCGCACTTTGTGACGGTATATTAAATCCCATTGCAAATTGAGACGGATTTTTTCCCTTGGGAATTCCATCACCCTTGTGGTATTTTCTAATAGTGAAAGTAGTTTTTGCTAAGAAACCAAAAAAATCAAACTCATTCACAAGTCTAGGTTCTTGATACATTCAATTAAGGGTTAATGCCATTAGAATTGAAGGATTGAAATAGAAATGAAACAAGAGCCTTAACAATATTATTGAATTATTAATGTTTAATCTTTAGTACAAAGAGTAAGGGGCTTTATATGGCAAACCTAAGCTCATCCAAAAATCTAATCTAATCTAAATAAATCTAATCAAATAATAATATAAAATATGATAATATCTTAACACCCCTTCAAACTTAAGATCATCCCAACACTGAAAGAGGTACAACAATTACATGGTAGACCTGTCAGGGAGAAGGAAATGTCTCTCCCTTCTTCTTGTTCTTCTTTCTCTACTTAGGTTTGTCAACTAAACAGTATATCTACTACTACACTACAGTTGAAAAGGAATATAATGGACATTATCCATTTAATTAAAGGAAAGAGCGAATGAGAGCCTTTAAAATATTATTTAATTCTTAATCCACTACAGAAAAAAGCTAAATTAGGGATGGAATAACAGATGGAAAAACATATGTTAGAAATTAACAACAGCATTTTGTCGGTAATTTATTTGCGATGGAAAATACCTACAAAATTTCGTCGATAATTTAATTTGCGACATAAATTACCGATGGAATTCCATTGGTCATGTCTTTTACCACATTTTTTTTTTACGACGTACTTTTTCCGACGGAAATCCATCACAAATCAAATCAAGTTGGAACACTTTCTTTGTGCAATGTGCGTTTTCTATTCTCATATATAATATTTCTTTCCTTACATAATGTGAGATTTAATTTTAATAACATTTTTATGGCAGATCATGTTTTTTACATAAGTATGGCAGATCAGAGTAAAATGCTATTTTCAATGTCAAATTATGCTCATGTCCATATTTAGCAATTCATGTTGAGTTTGTTTTCCAATTTTTTCAAATACTTTTCATTTTAATATATAGAAAATGAAATAGTTTTCAAAATTTAACTAATTGTAATAGTACTAACTTCTTGTGCAACACATAGATAAGTTTGGTATCTTCTATATAATATCATAATATTCTTTTTCTTGGCCATTTCCATGTGATTGATCAGTACTATTAGAGGATAAATTCTAATTACACAAGATTCAGTACTATATGTCTGATTATATGCTCCTTTAATTTTGGTTGGGAGGCAAGACACTTCATGGGGCAACGGACAATATGGCCTAACGAAAGGCACAAATCATTTGCTGTCATCTGCTGGTAATTATTCTAAGAATATACATGACGCCCAATGAGTTTTACTAAAATTTTACTCTGGTCCTAATTATAAGACATATTTAACCGATTTTGGGGAGATTAAGGAAGGGAGTTAAATTAGTTAATTTCACTCATTTTCCTAAAATGCCCTTATATAAATTTTCAATGACATTAACATGCCCCAACCTAGAATCTTCCTTTCTATGCTTTCTAATTGAAATGATGGTCTTGCTATATATACATATATATTTGTGTGTATGTACACATATATATGTATGTGTATGTGCGCACACATATATATCTACAACCCCCAACACATACACCCCCACACACACACACACATATCTACAGATCAATAGAAACCCCCACAGCTCCCCCCCCCACACACACACGTACACACATAAGTATACGAGTATGTACACACACGTATATACATAAACACACACACATATATATGTTATATAATGCGTGTGTATGTCTATATGTGTGTGTATACATATATAAATATGTGTGTGTGTCTATGCATGTGTGTGTATATTTTGGTAAATTAACGTTAACTTATTAATAAACAAATTAAAATCTAACAATTTAAGAGTTTTATTGACTGGAAAATTTTATGTACCTAAATATATATACTTACTAAAAACTAAACATAAAATAGGGGTATTTTAGGAATAAATTGACAAAAATTTAAATTTTGTCTTATAATTAGGACCAAAACCAACTCCTAAATGTTGTCCTATAATTAGAACCGGATGGAGTAATATCTTTTATCCATAATATAAACTAAAACAGTGTTGATGACAAACTAATTTCCCATAACCAGCAGTGACTCCCACATGCCATAATTTGATTCGTTCTTATCAGTCTTCTACTTACTTGTCCTGGTGATCAAAATCAGCTTCTCTAGATTACCTGAGATTAAGTTTTTACCATGTATAATTTGAAACAACTTTATATTTTCGCTCCCAGAAACAGTCATTAATTAATTTCAGAAACACAAAGTTTGGATTAATCCGCACATACACCAACATACTCAAGGGATAATTTTCATGTGCCTGAGCCTTGCGATCCAGAACCTGACGCTCTTGAAACTATCAGTGAATCCAAAGAACCCACACTCTTTACTCTTGTTCATGCTTGACACGTGTTGAAATTCGAAATTTGACACGACTCTAAAAGGAAGATACCTGGCTATCTCCTCCAGCTTCGTCTTGTAACACTACCACAAAAAACCAAAATAACGTCCTAAATAAGACACAATTAACGCCCTAAAAATCAAGGACGTCTATCAACGGGTAATAGAAAAGTTGCATTTTGGCGTCCTGAATATTCCTCAGGACGCCCTATAAAAGGCGCCCTGAAAGAATTCACATAAGGCGTCCTGAATAAAATTCAGAATGCCTTAAGGCATCCTGAATTTTAGCATCCTGAGGACGCCTTAATGTTTTTTTTTTAAAAAAAAAAACCAAAACCTGCGAAGAACCGAAGAAAAATCAATTTGGAGCAGATATAGCAAAAACAACCACTAATTTAATTCATCCAAGAATCTTGAAATCAGGTACTCTTATTTATGTTCCCTACTTCTTTCCCTTTGAATTTACACAAAAATCACAAAGAAGCAAATAATTGCATGCCAGACAAAATCAAACAACACAATAGAGATCTGAATCCAGATTATGATGAAAATTCAAAGAATCCTAAGCCAAAACATGAACTCATCAAAAACTCAGAAAACACAGAAACAAAAACATAATGGTATGAAACTAATGGGAAAAATCAAGGGAATAGAGGAAACTAAGAAGAAGAAGAAGAAGAAGAAGGAGAAGGAGAAGAAGAAGAAGGAGAAGGAGAAGGAGAAGAAGGAGAAGAAGCAGAAGCAGAAGAAGCAGAAGAAGGAGCAGAAGAAGAAGAAGAAGGAGAAGAAGAAGGAGAAGAAGAAGAAGAAGAAGAAGAAGAAGGGGAGAGAGAGAGAGAGAGATAAGATTGAAGAGAAGAAACATACTTGCCGGAAGCCCTTGTTAAACGCCACCCACACCTCAGTATCACCTTGTTCGACAGCCTCAACTTCTCTGTTGAAGTCCCTAGTGGTTGTGGTGTTGACGATGGTGGTGGTTGGAGATGACCAGCGGCGGCCCTTTCTAGGTAGGTTTTGGAAGGGACGGAGGGATCTTCCATGAAAAGATGAAGAAGAATAGGATTTATTGGAAAAACATTGCAAAACAAAATAATATAGAAAGGGTGTGAAGATAGAAAGAAAAAGAATGAGAAAGATAAGTAGAATTGAGTGCGAAGATAGAAAGGAAAGGAACAAAAGATATATATATCTATATGAGAAGGAAGATTATTTTTGGCGCCTGAACATGGTTCAAGGCGCCAAAGATACTTAAGGAAAGGAACAAAAGATATATATATCTATATGAGAAGGAAGATTATTTTTGGCGCCTGAACATGGTTCAAGGCGCCAAAGATAGTATCTTTGGCGCCCTGAATTTCTTCAGGGTGCCAAAGATAGCATTTTTGGCGCCCTGAAGCTTATTCAAGGCGCCACATATAGTATTTTTGGCACTCTAGCAGCAAATTTTTTTAAAAAAATTGTTTAGGCGCCAAAAAATTTGGAGACTTTTATTAAAGAAATCTGAAAAAGTATGAAGA
The DNA here is from genome assembly GCA_037074495.1 of Acacia confusa. Lineage (NCBI taxonomy): Eukaryota > Viridiplantae > Streptophyta > Magnoliopsida > Fabales > Fabaceae > Acacia > Acacia confusa. The sequence goes on from CM073505.1 coordinate 7,880,867, forward strand.
TTTTTAAATATATGAAGCCAGGACTATGAATCTTATCCCAACACCAAAAATATAAATGAATATGAAAAAGTATGGAGATTTTTAAATATATCAAATTTATTGGTCCAATTATTCATATATATATATATATATATATATATATATATAAGCATGATAATATTCTCTACATTTATATTCAAATTCAGATATGAGATATCCTACCTTTTAGTTGATATCTCCTACAAATTAGGAATATGATATTGCTTTCAAATATGTTGATATGTCCTACAAATTAGGAATAGGATATTGATAGATTTTATATTAAAATTTCATTTATCATATAATTAATTAAAGGGTAAAAAAAATATAAATATAATCAAATAAGTATAAAATAGTAATAAATTCAATCTAATATATATTAAAATCTATACTTATTTAATTATAAAATATATTCATATCAGACTTTAGGCACCCTAAATTTAATTTAGGGCGCCTAAAGTAGATTTTTGGTGCCCTTAATTTTTTTTGGACGCCAAAAAGTATATTAAGGCATCTTGGTAAGTACCAAGACACTTTAAATAAAAAAAATTTAAAAAAATAATTTTTTACAAGTTTTTTAGCGCTTTAAAATTATTTTAGGGCGCCTAAAGTATATTTTAGGCGCCCTAAAAGGCGCCTAAAATATATGTTTTGACGCTAAATTTTTGGCACTTTGGCGCCTAAATAATTTTTTTAAAAAAATTTAGCCCCGAAGTTTTAAAATTAATTACTTTAGGAAAGTATTTTTTACTTTCTTTTTTAAAATAAGGACATCTTTTTGGGAAGTAATATCCACTTTTTGTATTTGTAGTAGTGTAAAGCCCATGCTTCTCCACTATCTCCTCCCAAACAGGGCCTTTCTTACTCATCATCTCTACTATATCAAACTCATCTTCCTCCTTGTACTCCACAAACTCAACCTTAAACTCTTCGCTCAGCACTTTCCACATCTCCTTCCACGTAAACACATCACCGTTCGTGCAATTAAACGCTTCGTTTTTGGCCTTCGCCGTCACCGCCGCCCACACGTGTTGCTCCGCCAGCACCCCGGCGTCAGTCATGTGGCAGAAATGCTCCCACGTGTACCTGTTCCCCGGGTACCGAAACGGCAGCCCTTCGTGGCTGCAGACCGCCGCGTAGGCCGCCAGCATAAGCAGCGCGTTGTGCGTGTCTTGTTGACGCGCCTATGATGATGGAGGCACGGTGAATGGAGTAGGTGAGGGACGGCGCGTAGGAGGCGATGAGGTCTTCAAGCGCGTAGTAGAAGTTCGGATACGGGAGTCGGGACATGGATTCGCAGAAGGGAGGTTCGTGAGAGGCGAGTTGGTGAGAACGGACCGGGTCGTAAATGGGGCCCATGTAGTGCTTGGTGCCGGTTTGGATGCTGATGTGGCTGAGCCGAGACGAAGGAGAGGACCTGAGCACGTTGAGCACGTTGGTTAACATGGTTCCGTTGATGGTTTCGTTGGTTTGTTCATCGTCACGGAGCTGACGCGGGACCCAGAAAACGTGGGTGATCGCGTCGGAGATAGGGGAGAGCTTGGCGCGTGTGTCTGCGCCGTCCATGACGTCGAAGGAGATGAAATGGTGGAGGAGGGAGGTTGGGAACCATGGCGGAAGGGGACGGCAAGCGGTGCCGTAAACTTTCCAAGGGCCGCCGAGACAATCAGGGCGGCTCAAGGTTTGGGCTAGGCTGACGCCAGTCAATCCGGTGACGCCCACAATGAGTGCTACGAAGTTGTTGTGAGCTGATAGCTCCATGCTGAAAATTTAGGAAAAGTGGACGACACAGAAGTGAGGTGGGACGATGAGTCCTTATTAATTTGGAGTTGTATTAAGCTCTTTGTTTTAAGGTAAACTTCCTTATGATTGTTATCAACTTAGTCTATAACTTTTTTCCGTTAAAGGTTCCATCTTATGAATATATTAAGCAATTAGTCGGCAGGTTAGTTCAGAGTTCCCCTTCAATTAAATAAAAGAATATGACAATAATCATTTAAATAAGTGGAGGTACAGGACAAAATGGCCGTCCTTGACCCGAATGTTAAAATGTTTTTGACTTATGGTAAAGTTAACAAAGCTAGCTTTAACTAAGCCTTTATCATCAGTTACTTTACAGTTGGCACCAACATTTCATGCGGGAGATTTAATTATATTGAAGCTTTTATCACTTGAATATCTAATTTATTCATATACGTACAAAAGTTAACGGGAGATGCTGCTAATTAATAAAGTGGCAAAAAAGTACAGTTAACAAGGGATCAATACAATGACTATATCCACTATGAAATCCTCTCAATCCATCGTATTTAACAGTCAAGCTTGGTGCATAAGCCAATATTGGCACATTTTGTCGAAGTTCTCGTGCGGTCAAATTAAAGTCTTCTGATTTCCATGGAATTAAAAGGCACGAGTATAAAATATAAATACTGTATATATTCAATTTATGTTAAAGAATGAACTTAAGTAGTAGTGGTATACATTTCAAGATTCAAACAGTGAGTCACGTGTAATAATAGCAAATACCAAATTTTTTTGATAAAATTACATATTTTTTTGATAAAACAAATACCAAATTAATTGATAAGTAATGATGAGTTGCATCAACCAATTTAAAGTAGAAAAGCGAGAGAAGCAAGACGACCCATTATGATGAAGGCAAGCACCCATATGATTTGAACATTGTTGGCCTTTCGTCCACTGCTTCCTTCATAATTCTGTATGTGCTTTGCCACATTGAAGTCTCCTGCACATATATACAGATGATCATCGTTATTTAATCTCTGACCACGACAATCATTGATTAATTATATTTATATATATGTGTGTGGGTGTATTTAACTAATAATTACCTCTTTCAGGGCCATATCCACATCCTGATTTGATAGTAGCGGCGACGTCGTCGATGGTTGCCTTGTTGCCGAACAAGAACTCACTGAATATGTTATGGAGGCAGTTCAGCACCAAGTTTGTCTCCGACGCACATGACCCTTCGCAGAACTCTTCTGTCTTCTCCGGCGGCACTTTCAGGTTTCCTTTCTCGTCCAATCTATTGGGTTCTTCACAGCTACTATATATCTGTTTCGTACTCATTAATTTCTCCTTCATTAACGTAAATCACTACTACTAGTATTATTTTACTTAAAAAAGTGATGAATAGAGTTAAATAAGTTATTTAATTATATATGATTTGATTATTTATTAAATTATATATTAGATAAATTAATTTAACATAAAAATATATATAAATAATTTAAAATAGATTATTTAGCTTCTGCAGTTGTTTTTAAAGAAGTCAACAGTGTCTTGGATTAACTACAGGAGGTAGCATAGCTCTTGCGTGCTTACATATTTATCATTGAAACACAGCAAGGCTTCGGAAGCAATTTCGCCAGGATCTGCCACTCCACCTCCGGCGCCGCCGCCAAACCCAGCCCCACCTCCGGGACCACCACCAATCCCAGCCCCCCCACTACCGCCACCGCCTCCAAGTCCACCGCCAGGACCACCACCAAATCCAGCCCCACTGCCACTACCAGCTCCAACAGCACCACCAAAGCCCGCCCCACCACCACCTCCGGCTCCGCCGAATCCGGCCCCGCCAGACCCTCCAAACCCAGTGGCCTCGTCATCGTCGGCATTAATACCTGTGAAAAGATTACTGATTAATGAAACCATGAACAAATTAATCAAACAGAACGTTTCGTGGATGCGTACCGAAGTTTTTAGAGAACAGAGTGATGTTAAGCAGAGCTAGAGCTAAAATCCAGAGTCTGACACTCCCTTGGAATGCCATAATGGATCGAAGCTTTTAATTTTGTGGGATATGATTTCAATTCATCATAAAAAGGCATTGAATTGGATCAAATTATATAGTTATAAAGTGTTTCCCGTTTAAGCAGACTGGTTGGTTTAGTAGGTACTAATTTCCAAGTTAATTTATCTACCAATATTACCTACCAAAACCTTTTTGCTTATATATGCAATATGATTAAAATCAATAAGCTTAAAAAATGAGAATGAGAATGACTTTGAAGATTAGTGTAAGGCATGGTTGGTGAATTTAATTGGAAAGAGTTGGAGGGAGAGGCGTTCGAGAATTTTCTGGGTAAGCTTTTGAGCAATGCTCTGGGACTGAGAAGAATATACATGGGGCAGTTGAAGGGCAAGCCACCAACATATACTCACCTGAGTCCAATAAATCAAACCTAATTATTAATCTTTTTTTTTTATGTTTAATTATAGTTTTCTTATGAAACAAGTTCATATTTCTTACCGTGGAGGGAATTAATTAACAGATCCACCATGTAATTCAGTCGGTTTCTTTGTAGAAATACTTGCTTCCTTTTAGCTCTCGGCTATGGATTAAGACACAAAACAGACTTGAGCAAGGAACTTGATCTTTATTCTTGTTCTTTTTTTTATTTGGATTATTCGATCTATTCCCATTTCAGTATGTGGCGTTGTTTATGTTCTTTGCTGGGAAGTCAAATTTGCTTAAGCTTTGGCCACCCAATCTTCAATCAAATTAAATTTGCTTCTTTAGATTTGTGATCCCATGAAAAATTCCTTCATTTAAGCTACTTTTTAAAAAGATGTCAAAGCTCTTGTATTTACACACTCAACCAGACTTTTATTATATCAAGTTCAAAGATTGCCTTATCAATTTGATTTTCCACAGCATATTTAACAGCTTCTATCACGGCCATTATTTTAGCAACCAAAGGAGATTCAACACACCGGTTTGTGATAGCTAAAAAAAAAACAAGAGAGAGAGGTTTTACACCCTACCAAACAAAATTAGACCCCGTTTCCCTGCCTTTTCTTGGAAAGACAGGGGGAGCTCGTCCGTACGGACGAGCTCCAGACCGTCCATATCTGATTTGGACGGCCGAGATCGAAATTTTTTTTTAAATTTTTTTTAAAAAAAAATTAATGGGTAGGGAACCTAAAATAAAGTTAATCTTTGAACTAACATTTTCTCAAAAAATGATTTTTTTCATATAGGAAAAAATAAAAATGAAAAATGAAAAAAAAAAATATGGGCCGTCTAGATCAAGATCTGGACGGCCAAGAGCTCGTCCGTACGGATGAGCTCCCCCTACCTATCTCAAAGATAGGCAGGGAATCTAGATCCAACAAAATTTTTCTTGCGTAGTTTGTACAACACAAAATTACTTAATAAACTAATTCAAAACACACACTCAAATTCACATTTTGAGATACGCTCCATCAAACAATAGACAACAAACCTTAGTGGTGCTTCACGTACGTAGATAGCCCATCTGAAATACACAATCTAAGTTAACTTTGATCCAATTGTTCTATGGAGCCTCACAGAATTCTCAGTTTCAGATTTTCAAGGCTAATTTGAGATGAATTAACCTCCTTAACACATCCATTTGTATGCCGGTAATTCTGTACAATTGAGGCAGCTTGATTAAAAGTGAAAATTGTTGCAGGTTGTTCGTGTTCATAGGCCCCTTTACACCTTCCTTTCCTGATCATATATATTTAGTCACACCAGTGAAAGTTAATTAAAGGGTTAAGGAATGAAATGGCCAACAAACTATTGGCTCAAAACCACCTTAACCAAAAAACTCTTATGTAGACTTTATATACCAATAAACTTTACAAAACAGCAAAAAAACACAAAACTGCTAACGTCCGTTTCATTCTGTTTGCTTCAGTTCCGATGAACATGGATAAACTTCAGCTTCCTTTTTCTGGAGTCGCTTTTGTCTTGATTTGAAAGGAGTTGGTCATCACCGGCCACGCCATCCATCTCTATGCCGGACCTGCCGTTGTTCATACTTGATATTCTGGTGAGAAACTACCTGTCGGAGACAATGAGGTTGATGAGTAAAAAACAACGGAGACCGCAATGGTGTCCTGTATGAATAGTGCATAGATTAAAGCATGTATTTCTACGGTAGAGATCATAAGTCTTCATTTTTCTCTAGCTCTTGATTCAATTGTTTTGAAATTAACCTCACCCGGAATTTCCCTAATTCTTCTTCATCTCCATTAGGTGTTGTGATTTACTTTTAATTCTTCTATGTATCATTTCCGCATCTTTTCCCCAGTAGTTATGTCTTTGGGAATTATAAACTAGCACATAGGTATTCTATTTTTGTTTCTCTGAATCTGTTAAATTGGAAACTGCAATCTCTTCTTTGTATCATTAGTTTCTCATTCTTCATGTTGCTGATGTTTCATGGTCTTTCTGAGGTAAGTTTTTTCTTGGGGGTTTTCTTTATAATAATAACCTTTGAATTTTAGAAACTTAAGTTGAATTCAGGGGATCTGAGATGAAGAGATTACAAATGCAAAAAGTGGAAGAGCAATTAAAAAAGGACTTTGCTTATCAGGATCTTTCCCTTTTTATTTAGCTCTGTTTTAATTTTGTTGTTTTATGTTTGCTACTTTTTTTGGGTGCTTTGTTCTTGGATGCTATCAGGATATATCTGAAGGCTTAAACAAGATTAACATCGTATTTACTCATCACCTTCAACGAGATCAGCAGTGCTGTCGATGGTGGGTAACAAACAGAATGAAACGGACGTTAGCAGTTTTATGTTTTTTTGTTGTTTTGTAAAGTTTATTGGTATATAAGGTCCACATAAGAGTTTATTGGTTAGGGTGGTCCTGAGGCAATAATTTGTTGGCCATTTCGCTCCTTAACCCTTAATTAAAAAGTGACAAGATGTTAGCTTCATATATATATATATATATATATATATATATATATATATATATATATATATATATATTGAAGTAAAAATTTGTTAATTGTGAATAGTCAACTATTAATTTATATTTGAACAAAAAAAAATTATTAATTTATAGACCATGAATATCCCATTTAAAATCAACTTAAATAATAGGAATAATCAGATGTATGATTTTTTTAAATATTTATTTTGAATAAAAATATGATTTCTTAATTAAAAAGTACACCCTACTACAGATTTGTGCATTTATAATAATTAATACATGATAGTTACAGCTAATAAGCATCATGTATGTCGAGGCGGAAGTCACGCAAAGATATATGATACTTAAAAGTAACAGTTAATTATGTGTACCGTCATATATTGCGAGGCGGAACTCGTGAAAACATAAAAATAATGGTTGTAGTTAATTCGCAATTGATTGTTCTTTGGGGGGAAAAAACCTTCACGTAACACTTACAGATGATTTTACTTTCAACCTTATATCAGCAAAAACACAAAAATAACGGTTATATTAAATGACCATAAAGTATGAACGACAAAAATGACCTTTCATGAGAAACAACTGTCATTTCAAGAATAACTCTTAAAGACACTACCGCCTCCTTCTCCAACTACATGCTCCTTCCCTACTTGCCAACTAGTCTTATTTTAATTACGTTTTAATAAATCTCTAATAAATTCTCACCTATGTAAACCCCAAGGATCAAAGCTCTTCCTTCACAAGCTCTTCCTCCTCCATAGTCATGATATTCTTGCTAGCTAGTTGTGAATGGAATTCGTGATAATTGGATATGTGAAACTTGTGATTATAATTTTTGTATATCCAATTATCACGAATTCTATAGACAAATATTTATAGGGACACGCATGTTTGGCTAAAAAACTTACCTCTTTTGTTCTCTCTCTAAACAAGAAGATCGACAAATTAATTGGAGAACAAAGAATCTGATGATGCATCAGTTGTGTTCCTTCATATCCACAACTTTTGTTTTTGTTTTTGTTTTTTTACATTGTCTTTTTACTTTTTAAATTTTTTTTATAATATTATGGTTGGTTATGTAATTAACAATAGACAACAATAAATTAGAAAAAAAAAATTGTCAAATACATAATGGTTAACATTTAAAAAAACTTATAAAAACTGTCATTATTGTAATACACTATTTTAAATTCCTAACGGTTGTTTATTATTAATTGTCATTATTTATAAAATATAATTATCTTTAATCCTAAAAGATGATGGCTCAATAATCCACGAAATCCTCTCTATATGAACGTCCGAAAACTGAACTCCAATACTTCTCTGCTTCCATTTCAACTTTTCAAAGCTAACTTTTGATTCACCAAAAAATCATGCACAAACGAAAGTTAACTTTTGATTCACCATCTAGCAAAAATCCAAAAGATGGACTCCCTACGCCAACAAGCATTGAAGTCTTGTCCACACAACCTATGAGCTCCATTATATGGTCCAGGTTTACCTAGGAGAGTAAGAAAGCATAGACCAGTGCTTGAAGGAACTTTCCTCTCTTGTTCGCTCTTTGAACGAGAATGCGGATAAGTTATTGGAGAAGGAAGAATCTAATGATGCATCAAATTCTAAAAACATATTATAATACCCCAGATTATTATTATTGTTGTTGTTAATAATAATAATAATAATAATAATAATAAAAGTAAAAGTAATAATAGTAATAATATAGTATTAGCTTAATTTTATTAGTTTAGATTAATTTGATTAGTTTGTTAGTTTAGATAAATTTGATTTTATTAAGTATAGATTATTGATTGATTTAATAGAATTTAATAATGTGTGTATTGTTTTATGATTTTTTTTTTATAAAACAAACAAATACTTATCTCTATATACAATATATTTAAAAAAAATTAAATAAACTATACTATTAATCAAAATAAAAATTATTCAAACTTGTATATATCCTATATGATCGTAACAAATATTTTTATCCCGCAAGGATATTTTATAAATATAAGAACATATCTGTATGTGCGATATAATTTTTTTAAAATAACTGTATTATTTATCGATATAAAAATATTTAAATTTGTATATATCTTGTATAATAATAATAAATATTTTTGTTCAACCAATATATTATATAACTATAAGAATATAATGGGCAGATTCATTCTTCTGTTTCGTGAAAAACCTTGGAGTTAAAGGGTTTATCCATATATAAGACAAAATCTATAATTATTTATTAATTTATCAATAGCTAAAAAGCTCAAAGCCCAGCTCATAACTAAACCCTAAGAATCTAATTATAAGTTAGGTTTAGCCGCCTAACTTTAGTCATCGCTCATTAGCTCTCTCCCTGAAAAAAATTCTTTGCGGCAGAGTTTCTCTTTAGGAGCTTAGCAAACACGGAGACCAGGTAATCCTAATCCCTAGAGTAATTCTAATCCCTGGAACAATAGGAACCCATTGTGTTTTTTTTTTTTTTTAATCTCCCTCTCGATTCACATGAGCAAACAGTACGCCTATAGCTTTTGTTTTACAAAACTGCTCCACGTCCGAATCAATTATGATGTTGCGTTATAGATTTATATATACATAAAAAGAATTCCTTTTTGTGTGTTTCATTTTGTCAAACTGTACCAAGTATTCCTTCAATTAAATTGGTTATTGAATTACATTCCTTCTCGATTTACGTCCGGTTTTACAGAATTGATCCTCGATGATTTAATTACAATATTGGTTATAGGTTTTTATATATATATATATATATATATATATATATATATATATATATATATTAAATGTGTTTCAATTTGCAATCTACCTACGCAGTAACATTCATTCATTCACTCACCTCGTCTTGCGTGCTAGAATATTGCAAATATGTTATACCTTACGTGGGTCATCTCTAGTGTTTTATCTTTTTGTGTGTTTATTTTATGTTTGATGTGTGTGTGTACGGTGTAAATGATAGTCCAACATTTTATAGGAACCATAATATTTACTCTATAGTTTAATTTGGGAAACCCTACGATAAAATAAAGACAACATTTTAATGATTATATTTGAGAAATCTCACGAGCTTTCATAAAGAGTTGTAGCTTTTGGGTTTGTGAAATTAAGATCAACACTTTCTTGTAGGAGTTAGGGATTTTATTATTATTATTATAAATATTTGATTACACATAATAAAAATAATTTAAGAATTTTATAATGAGTCTAAATTATTTAAAATAATTTAATAAGTGGGAGGATAGCTTCGGGATGGTACCTCCCAAAGTGATGAACACACCTTTGGGCTTTAAGCCTCCGAAAAATTATTTGATGTGAGCCGATATATCCGTTCTTCCCAAAGTGGTGTCTGGCAGGGTTTCCCGAGACACTAGTAGCAACTTTAGGAAGAGGTGTGCACACTAGGAAGAAATTATGATATGATCAATTTTGATGATTTGTGACTGGCAGGGTTTCCCGGGTCTAGGGTAGACTGGCAGGGTTTGCCGGGTCTAAACAAATCCAAAAAGATAATGATTAATGTTTGATGCAATTTTATAAACAATGACACCTTTTAATTATACATATCATGATATTTTTATTTTGTTTTATTTTATTTTGTAATTATCTTATTATAATTTTTATAATTATTTTATTTCATTTAAATTTATTTTAAAATTAATTAATTAATTAATTTTATTTTATATTATCTCTTCTTAATTAGGATTACCAGCGTTTGCTGATGTGTGTATTCTTGGGCTGCGATGATCCTTCGGGGGAGAAGAATTTCAGTAAAACTAGTGCCAAAAGCTGGGGCTAGCAGTGAGAAGTGAGAAAGACGTCCGATTTTAGTTTTATTTAAATTTCTTGTATTTTTATTATTTTATTTTATTTTGCGTAAAACATTTTTGTTTAGGTTTAGATCTATTTAATGTATTTAGTAGCTTTGCACTTGTCCCAACAAGTGTGGCGGTGACACTTCCCGAATTTAGGTATTTTGAATTTTAGTTATTATTTATAGAAATCATGGAAATTTTATATTTTATAATTGTTAGAAATTCGGGGGTGTTATACATATCCGTAGCTTTTTAGTAACAATTGTCACTTATTAGAATACCATGCAACTACAAAACAATTGTAATTTGTAACAATCATATATTGTCTCACAATAATGACGGTTCTTATTGTAAAGTTGTCAATAAATGTTAGATGAACAAACAAACGATTTGTCTTCTAACTTTATATCAGCAACAAAAACATAATGGTTTTACTTAAATAACCATTAACTAAACAATATGTCAAAACATTTCCCCTTCCTTACGCTCATATGATAATACTATGTGCTTCTTCGTTCTTTAATAATCAGCACAAGAACTAAGTACCCTTTCATTACTCATCACTGTGTGTGATTGCTCCTCTTCAACTTTTGACATATGCAATGATGGTTCAAAGTTGTCACTTCCAATCTATATAAACTCCCCATTTCCATATGTTTATCATACTATGTCTTCATCGTCCTCCTTTATTCTTTCAATCGCCAAGATGAAATGCCATGTTGAAGACTTGCTAGAAAATCCACAGCGTCATTATCCTCCTCCTCCACTTTTGACCACCTCCTTCTCCCCCTTCTCCTCCACAACCTCTTGCTCTTGCTCCCAACCTCTGCCTCTGCCTCAAGTGGAGGCAATGTTTTAGAACCAACTGACACCCAAGAAGGGGAGTGAATTGAGTGTATGATAAAAACTTGGGAACTTTGAAAACAATGTAAAATGACTTATAAATTCATGGTCAGTTATTCAAAATGAATGTGCTGGAAACATAAGAGATAAGAGAAGAGAATATGCATACTGTGATTTATGCTGGTTCGGCCCTATCCTTGATGACCTACATCCAAACCCTAAACTTTACTTAAGATTTTCAATTCACTATCATCTTTACAATTCACTACAATCCCATAAGTTTAGCCGAGCACTTGTGAAGTCGTTCACAAATCTCTTACCGAAATACTTCCCTTTACACACTGTTAGGATACAACTTTATAATGAAGGATTGCGATCAATCTTTTCTCTCAGAAGTAAATAAGATAAACACTGAAGTACATTACAAATAATCTCAATATCTATGGTAAATTGTATGATCGTAGAGAAAACAGAGAGCAAATGAGATAAATGTCAGAGTGTTGGCATTTTGATGGTGAAGATGAAAGCTCTTGTCTCATCATCGCCCTTTTCCGACTTTAACGCTTCACTATTTATAGTCAATTGATATTAATGATCGTTATGATTATTGACCATTATGAGCATTCATTTATGTTTGTTGGAGAGAAATAGTCATTGATATATTTGAATGCTTTTGTCTCTCTCATTCCATTAAATGCTTTCTTGAACTCCTCCATTATTGTATGTCATTTAACTTTGTCGAATGACCATTGTAGTATTCCAATTTGTCCGTTAGAAATAGATTGGACCCGTTAAAGGATTTTAATAATAAGTTACTTTCATCTTCGCTTCAACAAATGCTTCATATGTAATCTCTTTGTTTCGGTCTGCAATTCCTTTCATTTGCTCTATTTTTTGCAATGCAAATTAATGCTCTGATAGAGACAATTTCTTTTGTTGCTTTTGCAAATTATCTGTTGTTTAGTGATTTGAAACTTACATGTAAACATGGTTAGTATTAATAATCAATATTAAACAGATGTTACTATTGAGATGCTTATTTTTTAAAGACGATGAACATGCACTTGAGTGTGATTCTAGATCATTCAAACTAGTTTTCAAGTGATCTCGGACCACTCAAGTGATCTACTGTTAAGATCACTTCACTTTAGTTCATTTATGAGTGCCTCATTGAAAACTTTGCACTGCCACTCGAGTGATCACCAATTCACTTAAGTGATCATGATCTATTACTTAAGTGCTTAAGATCATCACTTGAGCGATCTTCCCCAACTCACAGACCACTTAGCGAGTCACTCGCAAAATCTTGCAAGTGTCACTTAATTACTCGAGTACGCAAATGCTCCACTCGAGTGGCCCACTTAAGTTACTCTTTTCTTCACTTGAGTTCCTGCAGAGGTAGAGTTTTGATTCTTTCTTAATTTATGTATCACTTGAGTTCCTAGAGGCTCAATTCAAGTGCCTCAGTAACCTATTCGAGTGATGACTAAAGTTCATGGTGCTTTTTCTCAGCCATCTTGTTGTCACTCGAGTGCTCAACTTCCAACTCTTAGAATTAGTGCGAGTCACTTACTGAAGCACTGCAAGTTAACACTAAATATTTCAAGTGCTTATCTAGCTACTTGATTGATCTTGTACAACTTTCAAAATATTAACGAGTGACTTTCAAAATACATGTACTTTGGAGGTACAAAGGTAAAATTCCGGTGAGCATAATGTTTTGAATATAACTCCGAATTTGACAAATGACCTACCGCATAAATATCTTTAAGTATTCTTTCCAATAAAAATAGAATCAACTCTAAATTCATTGTATTCTATAAGTTTCGATTACATTCTTAACAATTGGTTTGGAGCAGCGTCTTACAACATCTTTACACAATTGTGAACTTCCAAAATTCATATCTCTTCTAGTTGTTCTTTTTTTTTTTACCATTATCTCGATGTTTTTGAAACTCTTTTTTAGTCTAGTTTCATATGCAACAAGTTTTAAATCAATTGGATATGTATTTTGTGAGATATATCCAAATTATTGAAATTGTTCTGAATTGACGCACGAATTTCTAGTGTCAGGTTCCGAATCTCATATATATCTTTCATATGAACTCCTTTGAGCTTGATCTTGGTGTTTATGTGTCTCATTGGGAGCCTAATTTCATATGAAACAATTTTCACCTTAATCAAATTTTTTGTTTTGAAAGATATGGTCAAATTACTTAACCTTATACATGTTGGATGAAGAAAAGAGCTAAACAGAGTCATTAAAACAGTGAATTCACTTGAGTGAATCACTTAAGTGGAACATCGCATCACTCGTAGATCTCACTTGAGTGAAGCCAAAAGTAATGTTACTGTTCACATACTGTAGCTTACTGTAGCAAGTCAATCAGTATTCATGCTAGAGCTTGAGATAATTTATTTTTACTCTAAATTGAGTTATTCCAACTTTCATTTAACTATAAAGACTTCCAATATCACAATGAAGAACTTGAATGTTGATATTCCCATTATATTGAGCAAGTTCTTCTTTCTTTAATTTCTTCTTTCAATCATTCTCCATAATTCAATTTAGACTAATCTGTATTAAATATAACAGCTTGTCAATGTAAGAGATAAATATACTATACAAACGTTTTGCTCTTAATATTTGACATCTATATTTGACATCATCGAAACTAATCATATTTAACATTCTCTCCTTTTTTTATAATGGAAAATTCATTAAAAAAAACATGTATGAGTATTAAAACGTATTAGATGCAACGTATTTTTTTGGTCATTCTCTCCCTCTATTTGACATCAACAAAATTTTTTAAGAATAAAGAAGAAGAATTGCTTGTTGAGAGGTTGATATGAAAACAAATAAAAATGACAAACCCTCCCTTAATCAAAAGAAATATCTCAAGAAAACAATTTCCTCCCCCTTATTTAAAAATATTTTCATTTTTAATGTGATGTAAGTAAAAGAGGGTTTTCACGAAAACAAGTTTGAAATAATTTGGAGAGGCTTTCAAGAAATCTTTCATAATTAAAAAACTTGATACCAAAGATATGCAAAATATTCACAAAATATAAAGAGATAAGGTTTAGAAATGCTCAATTATAATCGGTAGCAAGATGAGGTATGATCCATGAAATTCAAGTTTCTTCATTGAGGTTGGGCTTTCTTTCATAATGATCATGTTAAGCTAATTGCTCATTTGTATTGGCAAGGATGATATTGCTTTGAATGTTGTAGGCAATATTTTTTTTTTTGACTGATCGCCAAAGTATTTTTCCTCAAATTTGAAATTTTCTTCTTTTAGTACATTGAGGAATGATTTTGCATAGAACAAATTCTCCGGCCATAAGTTTAAATCAGTTTTGCAAGAAGAATGGTTAGTGTAATTAAGTATAAAAAATTTCTTTTCTTTACCATATTTTTCAAATTAAGATCATGGAAAGAAAAATATAAGAGTAACTTATCATTGAAGTTAATCAAAAGATATTGAATGCAGATGAGTATTCTTAAAAGAATTTTTTAAAATAAAGGAGATGAACTTTTAAGATATATTACACATGTGAATATGAAGCCCCTCCTTAATAAATGCATAGCTTAAATAAGTTTAATCAATCAAGAATACAATACCTCACTCGAGTAATGTCACAGTTACTTGAGTCATAATCCTCTATAGTCTATTGATACATTATTGACTAGTCATTATTTGATAATGTGACCTTTACTTAGGATCTCCTATATTTTATGCATAAGGATGAGTTTCTGTGGCCAACGGCTATGAAGGCATCTCAGGAGCAGCATCCCAAATGATCATTGAATATGATATCAAAATAAATTAGACTCTACTCCTAGCTTCTCATTAAGCTAATATGCTCCTATATCATCTTGATCTAAGACTCTTGCTATTCAAATAAGGCCTTGAAGTTTCGATTGATCAATTTACATAGTTGTCTAATCTTGTCATTCACAGAAGTGATGAACTTCAACATTGTTTGTAGCAAACTTAGTATAAGATTATTGAATTTCCCCTCTCAGATATCCCAAGATAGATTGACCAAAGAAGAAATGACAAAGGGACCAGTTTTAGCAAAATGTTGTGTCTTAACTTGTGAGTGCAACTCCATTAGACGTTACTTGGGTGGTCACTCATGTAATGCGACCATTTTTCGAAAGACTACATCCATCACTTGCAATTCACTTGAGTGGACCTTCCTCTGTTTGTCTTTCTCTTTCATTGCATCATTAGCAAGTTACTTGCTACAAATGGGGTGTTACTCAAGTGATCAATTAAGTGATACCAAAGACTTTACTTTCGCTCACACTACAACACTGCCAATGAAACATACTCTGTTCTCCTTTATTCTTTATACTCAAAAACAAAACATTTTGGTCAACTCCTGCATGTGTATGAATACATGTTCTTTAGTATCCAACTTTTCCTGGGTCCACACAAGATTATACATAACAACTCTTATGATATTAAACAATTTAACTATATGATATTTGAGCAAGGAGTATAATAAGTTAATCAGAGACCAAAATATAATTTTACCCAATTAAATAAATTCAAACCAATTAATCATAAAGGGTAATGAGCAAATGGCACCAAGAATGATGTTTTTCAATGATCAATGATAATTTGTAGTCAACTTGGACTAATCTATATTAAATATAGAGTTAGTCAATGTAGGAGATAAATATATTATGCAAACTTTTTACTTTTAATATTTGACATCATCACAACTAATGATATCTAACACATTGATGTAGCATATAGAACACAATAATCATGTTGTGAGGAGGTTGGCAGGATATTTGTCGAGTATGAATAGAAAGGTCAGTCTCATTCTTAATGAGCATGAGATTGGTGACCATGATCCTGATATACTCTCAGATGATTTAGACCACTCCTATAGTGACAAGTAACGTGATGATGTGAGGTTTGCTGCGTATTCACAGAACTTTTAATTTATTAAAATTGAAGGGAAAAAAAAAGTTTCTAAATTCATACCATACCTTAGATCATCTATCAAGCAACTAGTCACCAGAGGATGATATTTTTTTGTTTTATTTTTATAAAATATAAAATGGTAATTATTTGGGCACCGGCTGCCCAATCAAGTTAAAAAAACAAAAATAAAAACATACCTAATGGTTATTAACTAAAAACCGTGATTAATGAATAAACATATCTCACAATTGTTAACAATAAACCATAATATATAATCAAATAAATAATAATTTTATCGATACAACTGTTATTTAAAGTATTCGACACGACAACCCAAAAAACTCTATATTTCTTCTTATATTAAAGCGTCTGAAACAAAACACACTTAACACATAGCCTGTTCAAATGAAACTTACCAACATCATAACCTACTACTCCTGTTGTCTTTTTCTGCCATCAAGAGTCATTTTTAGTCGAACCCCACCATAGAAAGCCTTCATTTGACTTCTCAGCGACAACGACACTAGTAAATAACTTGACACTTGTCTTAGCAACTGCCACTCGAGTTTCTTTCTCTTTCCCTAACCTGTGTTTTCATTTTTCGTGAGCCCTAGCTAGGTCACATTCCTTTGGTCCTCTATTCTCCTTATTTGATTGAGGTGCCTTTATGAAGTCATGACTTGATAAAGTATTCAAAGTGATATTAACTTACTCTTGTAAAGTTACGTTTCTTTGAAAAACCTATTATTGGTTTGATTGAATGTTCATTTCTTCTTACATGAAGTTGTCAAAACATTATTTTGAGTAAAGATTCCTACTTTATTGATCATTTTTAAAGTGATTTTTGGAGATATGGATACCTGAGAAAAACATCCCCTTTTTTGGAAAGATGCATGTCTCTAGAAGTTACTTCAAAAAGATCAATAGGATGTGATGAATAAACTAGTTTAGTTGTACCGATGAGAGTAATACATGAACAAGTTCTGTGAATAAACTAGTTCAATTGCACCTATGAGAGTTATACATGAATAAGTTTTGTGAATAAACTAGTCTAGGTGACATATTTATTTGCTTTTGTAAAGTTATTTTTTTTAGAAATCTCATATTGCTCTGATTGAAGGCTCCTCTTCTATTTTTCTATTGAGCGGATAGCACTAAGTTAAAAGTTATGAAATTCAACATTATGATCATTCATAGACTCTTCAATGTGAGAGTTTCTGAGCTACTTGGTTTCATCTTTATATATATAATAGAGTAATACTTTCATATCGAGTAGTCATGCAATTTAGATGGATCAAGATTTTCTAAGCTTTGTGGTTATAATGAATCTCTCTCACTCACACACACACACACTCTAATGGGAGTGTTTACCTATACATTCTGTCTCTTCAGCAATTGAGCCTGAAAAGTAAAGGAAGATGGGGTATAAAACAAATAACCCTATCAGAAAGGGTACAAGGGTTATGCAAACCCTTGAGTTCAAGGGTTTCCATATGTCCTCCGCCCTTTCTAATAGGGGATATGTTTTTCCCCCATAGCCTTTTGCTTTCCAGGGGTTAATTCTTAAAAGAGATACAATTATATATTAATCACCAGTTACATTATCACTTATATACGTCAACAGTTGCTATTGATACTTTCCACAAAGCCTAGAATGTCTTGATATATGCCAAATTGCATGGCCACTCGATGTAGAAGGTATTGTTGTTCTATTATATATATAGAGAAGATTAACTAATTCAGAAACCCTCTCTTTAGGAGCCTTATATCCATACATCACGGTTATTAAATAAAAGCTATCATGTATTATAAAATTTCGCGGTTTTATAAACCATTATTTGTGTACTAAATACATAACAATTGTCTATGTGAGATAGTTATTTATTTTTATTAAAAGTCACGGTTCGTACATAAAACCATTTTCTATGTTATTTATAAATAACGGTTGTAAAATAAGATTCTTATTCATTAACATATATTATGACGGTTGCTTACAATGTTATCAGAATCGGACCAGTCATCAACCCGGTTGGGGTACTGGGTCAATGGATCACTGGTTGAACCAGTGGATCACTGGTCAAATCGCATAACCATGACCCAGTCTCGAAAACCATATATAAATATATATTTAAAAAAAAAGAGTTTACAAAAGATAAAAGTACCTAAACCATTTTTACTAGTTTAATGGATGCCTTTCAATTCAACCCAGACCAGCAAGATAAAACGCAAAAATCATCATTCCAACACTCAAAAACGACACATTCAGAAGTAGTAAATAGCAAGTCCTAATCAATTTGTAGCTTCAAAGGGAGTATATACTTAGCAAGTTGAGATCAAGACAACTTATATTGCAGATTCTATAAAATAGAAAATGTTGTTGAAGAATTCTGTCATTCTTATTAAGTTATTGTAATATCTGATAGTGTTGCAAGTCTTTTCCCAGGTTGCTCATATATTATACACTTGTCATAGTATTTTCTATTTTCTATTCCAACGATTTATTTCGGCCACTCTAAAGATATCAATGGACAAGACTAAAATTCGAGTTGGAACCACAACTAACAAAACTGATGATACAGGAGATTATAACACATCAAACATTTGAGAATTTCATTGCCATGTTTTCTAAAACTACATTTTGTTCCAATTGCAAATGTAGACTAGAAATCAACTAGGTCCACACAACACTTGGGCATCAATATCTTAATTAGCTCTTATTTTAAACCTTGAACATAATTTTTCAAGCAGGTACAGACTGCTGCAAGCATAAGATTATGCAAGCACAAAGAAATCAGGGATTTAGGGAACATGAAAGTGAAGTTACGTCATACAATTGATGATCACAAGGTTTAATTATCTACCAGCCACTAAACATATTATTACAAATAAGTCTTGATGACTTCCTAATTTTAATAGATTTGAGGTATATTTTGATATATTTAGGAAGTCATTAATACTAAATTAAAGAGATTTTCTTAAGATTTTAAGAGAAATTAAGTTGATGCATCATTTGTGGGGTTTCAATTTAAAATAAATGTTTTTAAGTTTAGAAAATAAATAAAAAAATCAAAGAAAAAAAAAGATTTACCATTATTATTAATTATTATTATGAGTTGTTTTGCACCAGGAGGCGTGAAGTCACAGATTGAAATGGATTTATAGCAATTGGACCAATGAATTGAATGGACTTTGGGTCGTAGGGAGATGATGCTGGGTTGGACAAATGAGAAAGAGACCTAATTGAAATGAATAAAAAAAAGAAACAAACAGAGGAGGAGACGTGCAGAACAGAAGGGTGCTGAATTGGAATGGATTAATGAATGGACATTGGGCTGAGTCATTGGAAATTGAAGTAAAACGCATGGGCCCACGTTGGATTGGAGGAATCAATTGAATTAAACCTAACAGAAAGAAAGGTGGAGGCAGTGGTAACGCTGGTAGAGGTGGAGGCATGTGTATTATTTGGTCAGTATCTCCTGTGGACTGGGCTCCAAGCGCCCTGCCCTTGGACTGTGGGTGAGCCCGACCCCTTTCCTAAAATTTTTTGTATCAAAAAAAAAACCCTAACAGAAGAGAAGAAGGATGGGAGACGGAAAAAAAAGTAGAGGGACGTGAACCGAAATAGGGAGAGCAAGACGCAGAATACGCGAAGAAACAGAACCGGAAAGAGAGAAGACAACGAAGGCCGAGAGGAAAGAAAAGAAAGACGCAGGCGGCTGGAGAAATGCAGAGGAGGTGTTCAACAAGAATTGATTAAATCAAAGAGAAGAGCATCTCATTTTCTTCTGCACTCTACCTTGGTTCCTTCTTGCTTTCTCCTCTTTTCCAGCTGTTTCTTCATGAGTTCAGCTAGGATTAGAGTCTCTTGCTCTTTGGAAATAAGTAGCTAAACACTTTTTATTCTAGGATTCTTTTGACTCTTTTGTATGGATTAATATTTGGATAATCCTCTCTTTTAGTAGATAAATATTTATATGCGTTGATTTTAATCTAGGCTTAATGTTTCTAATTGATTGACCACCATTTAGATGATTTATTCACTTAAGTTTAACTTGAGAAAGCTAATCTAAGTGTAGAATTTGATTGAAATCATGCTTGTCTTGAAATTTACTTGATAAATGGATAGTTTATTGGTAAAATAAAGATATATTTACCAATCTTGCATTGTCCCATTAAGGTTGTTGCTTAATATTGATTCTCATTAATTGTAGCAAGAGATTGTGCATTTTAATGAGAAGAGAAACTTGATGTTGACTTGAGAGAGCTTGTCAAGTATTTGTGAACCTTAGACTAACACATATATGTATGGAAATACTAAGAGAGAGGAAATTAATTCAATATTATGAAATACAAAAAAGGGAAAAAGAATCCTAGGCTTTTATTAAATCCTTGAAAATAAAAAAAAAATCATTTTCTTTTATTAATTTTTATTTTTAGAAATAGTCCTTAAAAATTCTCATTTCTCATCAAAGCTTTGTTTTAGCTTAACTTAAACGAAAGTGTAAAATCAATGCCTAACCGAAGTTGTGGATACTAAGTCCTCGTGGGAACGATACTTTACTTATCACTTTATTACTTGCACGACTTGTACACTTGCGAGGGGAACAAGTCTCAGCCCCCTGAAGAAAAAACCAGTAGAACAGAAGCAAAAATAAGAATCGTAAAACCAGAGAGTGAGATTACCAACAAAAAGAGACAACCTCTTTCTCTAGGTATTGGAAAATTGGGCAACGCTGGCTGTGGCTTGGCCGCTTGGACCTTGGAGCGTAGAAGAACCAAAGAAAAGTAAAATTGGAAGAATGATCGACGTCGGGCTTGATGCTTGACAGATTAAACGGCGCGGCGGTGGCGGTTGATGGTTGATGGACCAGCGACAGCGATGGCTAATGGCGGCGTGAGTGGTGAGTGGAGGTTGTCGTTGGTGTGGCTAACGGCGTCTGGACTCTGAGAATGAAATTGGGAACAAAAATGAAAAACCCCAAATCGATTTTCATCCCCGATCTAGCTGAGTATCTATTTTTTTTTAAGACCAGAAACGACGTCGTTTCTGGTCTAATCTGCCAAAAATAACAAAAGTGCATGAACTGGCCAGGTTTTAGAGACTCGGTTGGTTCGCCGGGTTTGTTCAAAATCGCCGGTTTTCCACCATTTCTGATCCTTTCACTAGCTCGGACAAATTCAGCCACCAGTTCGTCGGTTCATTGGTCAGACCGGCCGGTCCGAGCCGGGTTTGATAACACTGGTTGCTTATGTATGCCTTTTAATAATTATACAACAACGAGCATATTATGACCTCATCAAATCTCAACACATAATGGGTTTTATATTATAACTGGTATAATATAATATGTCTATCATAAATATCTGCGCTAAGTTTTTATAACACCCTTATATATGACAATTCAAAATTGTGATGTATGACAGTTAATAATCGTTATATATGTTGGTTTCTATAACTGGGAAATATGGTTTCTTTAACTTTGGGATGTTGTATTGGAATTTTCTTTTTGAGCAAGGATGCTGACAACGGGCTAATATACTAATATACTACCTCTGGTCCTTATTACAAGGCACCAACCAACAAGTGTTTTTTATTCTTTTTATAAGGCATTTACAAGTTTTTAAGGTGCAATTAATTCATTTTTCTATGTCTGCCCATATTTAATAAAGGTAGTGTGAGAGACTACTATATTTGAGTTTAGGATAGTTAATACAGAGAATATTGAAAATCACTTGAATTTTATGACAACTTTAATACTTTTAACTAACTTTGTTGGTTTGTGAGAATTAGTAGTTGGTGCCTTATAATAAGAACTAGAGGAAGTATGAGGTTTTAAAAATATCCATGATATTCATATAATTAAGATGGAGAAATCAAGTCGTCTTCTTTTCCTGAAACTTGCCAAACCCCAAATAAGTAAATAAATAAATAAAAAGTGGCCAAAAATGACTATCAAGTTTTTCAACTTTTAATTTCGGCAAATTTGTTAAAATAAGGTTTTTTTGAAAAAAAAAATTGTGAAAATGGGATACTGTTCAAACATATTGTGAAAATAGGGCACTGTGATGCCACGTCATATGGCATGGCGTGGCGCCACTGACTATGTGGCGCTGCCACATGTCACACCACAAGTGGCGTCAAAAGTGGCGACGCCACTTGTGGCGTGACCACGTGTCACACCACGTAAGTGGCGCCAGCTGTTATTAATTTTTTTAATATTATATATTATTTAATATATATTAATATATTATTTTATATAATATATATTATATTATATATAATCACATTTTAAAATGATGTGAAGTGTTCACGATTTCAAAAAATTTATGAAATATTCCTTTTAATTACGCGAAAATTTAGCAGATAGCCATGCACATGTAGCTTTAGCTACACACTAAAGCTACATGTGCACAGTTGTTCGCTAAATTACTACGATTTAATCGCGCTACGAATAGCTAATACGGTGATCCCGCTAGTCGGTTAGCGGGTGGGGTCAAGGAGCAATGCCCCTTGCAGGGTGCGGGGCAGCGCCCCGTTCAGAAAATTTTTTCAAAAATAGAACATCATTTTAAAAAAAATATTTCATAAAATTTTCAAAATTGTGGATACTTCATATCATGTGATTATATATAATATAATATATATTATATAAAATAATATGTTAATATATATTAAATAATATATAATTACGTGTCACGCCACAAGTGGCATCGCCACGTTTGATGCCACTTGTAGCGTGATACATGACAGCGCCACATAATTAGTGACACCACACGTGGCGCCATCTTACTTACTCGTGGTGTCACAAAAGTGTGCCCTATTAACAGTACCCATTTTCACAAGTTTTTTCAA
The DNA here is from genome assembly GCA_037074495.1 of Acacia confusa. Classification (NCBI taxonomy): domain Eukaryota; kingdom Viridiplantae; phylum Streptophyta; class Magnoliopsida; order Fabales; family Fabaceae; genus Acacia; species Acacia confusa. Next base: position 7,904,074 of record CM073505.1, read on the forward strand.
AAAAAACCTTATTTAAACAAATTTGCCTTTAATTTCGGTTACCTCACAATGTCGTTTCTTTTCGACATATTACGAGTCTAAGACGCAGCTTCCTTCTTCGAAACAACGAGGAGCTTTAGCAAAAGCTTGACACCCACGCTTTACTGTTTGTTTGATCATTCTTTCAACTCACATCTGTGCTCGTTCACAGAGAAACTCGTACGCGTGGCTCGCAGGATCGTCAATTGGAGCTTTGTGGCCCTGGCGTTCGCTGCTGGAGAAGATGAAGATCAACGTAAACACCGTCGCTCGCAAAGTGGAGGTTGACAATCGCATACCCCTCCATTATTATTACCGAATTGCCGATAATCTCCTCAAACAGGTATTGTTTGAAATTTCTTCTCCGGCGTTTCTTTGATCCCATCTTTTGTTTGTCGTGGTTAATTGTCGATTTGTAGGGATATTAGGGTTTTAATTCTCTCTAGTTAGTGATTTCATTTCGAAGTTTCTCGATGCTGTGAAGAGAAACCCGTGATTTGTCCGGGCATATGGAAGAGGTCCTTTGTAATCACGGATAACGAATTCATAAGTTAAAGAGCAATGGTGGTCCTTTTATTCCTGTGTCTTAGGCAGATGCCTTAAGAAGTTGTTATGCAGCGATATGAATAATAGTTTCTATTCTTTACTGGTTTATATTTTATATCCTTCCGTTGGTCGCCATTGGTACAAGATAAAATGAGCGGATTACCAATAAGCTAAGGTTGGAGAGTGCTGAAACTTGATCTCCTGCATACTAGGATTGGACAACACCCAGATGAGTTCAGGGAACTTACATGGAATAATTAGATTATTGAAAGTCCTATTTAGAGGCCTTAAAATAATAGGGATTTTGAAAATAATAGAATGATGGATCTATAAGGAGTTAAGGACTGATAAATGAATGATGCTAATACTACTACAACAACAACAAAGCCTTTTTCCATTAGGTGGAGTTGGCTATATGAATCGCATGATACCATTTTACTCTATACTAGTTGTGGCAATCATTTCGATGTAGCAAAATCAATCATTTCCTTCACAGTTGAGAGTAGATTGAAGACTGAATCAATAACCTTGAGATTGCCGTTGCTTTTGCTGAATGAGACGTGTGTTTCGTGTAGAAAAGCTCTTCATCTTCAAGCATGCTAAATTCATATAAATAGATATGTCTACGATGTGATCAAGGTTTGTCCGGGTGGGGCAGATGAGGTGCTTCCATTGGTTTTTTAATCTTTATACTGAGTATGACACATGGAAACAGATGCTCATATCTGAATGGAAGAATGTTCTTGTGCTATCATAATTTGTAGAGTTATAAGTTACAGTTTGATTAACTTTGACCTATGCATTTGGTGCTTACTTTTGGATTTTCATTATTTTACTTGGCGATTTTATGGAGTTATTATTTCATATTCTGCAATTAGGCTAATATCTACCGGGAGGAGAACAATGTAGTGGACTTGTATATCATTCTTCTCCGATTTTCAAGGTAAAATGATAAAACATCCTTTGATTTCCTCATTTATGAACTGGTAAGGTTGCTATCAAATTGTGTTTAAACTTTTATAATTTTCTCTAACTGTACATGTTTTTTTCCTTCTGAAGTTTGGTTTCTGAAACGATACCATTTCATCGAGATTACCAAGCTTCACTTCCCAAACAAAAAGCAGCATATAAGAGGGTGAGAAACTACAACATTTGCCATTTTGTTAGGTGGATGTAACTTGCTTCTTTTGTTTTAAATTCAGTCCAATATGTGGTAATTTCTTTATTTTCCTCTCATTCTTCCATCTCAGAGATTGCTACCTGTACTGGATGAGCTTGAATCTTTGAAACCAGAATTCAAACAAAAGGTTAATGAATTGAACGAGTTACATGGGAATGCTCACTTTCCTAAAGCTAATGACTCCAACAAGGCTCTGAACAGTTCGGTGACTCCATCTTTGGAATGGCCTGCTGCCAATGATAATTCTTTCTCAAGAATGGATTCTAAACAGGTAAGCTATAGTTGATGCATTATTTTTGTTGGCTACTTGTGTGCTGCACAAATTTCAATTTATTTGATTGCTTTTCATTTTTTCTGATCAAGATACCATTTGCGCTTTTCAATTTATTTTACTTCCTTTTGAATTTTCATGACATGCCTGTGATGCGGTTGTTTAATTCTCAGGACTTCAAATATTTGCGCTTTACTTGCCTACCTGCGGTTTATACCCTTTAACCTTTTTTTTTTTTCCTTTTTTGGGCTTGATACAGCTGCTGCCTGCTGGGTTGGGTCTGCAGTCTTCATGGAAATTTAATAGTAATTCTGGTCATTATGTATCTTCAAATGCTGTTCCTATTGACAAGAAGTTTCAGAAACTGTATGTTTCTTGTTCTAATTGTATTATATTCTTCTGGACTATTTATATATGAGGCCTGCATGTAAGTAAGAGCGACATTTTTCTACGGAACCTCTTTTGCTTTAGCCATTCCAGTTCAGGACATCATTACTTTGCTTGTCAAATTTGAGCTTGGATGGCTGGCTTTCAATGCTCTGAGTTCTGACTCCTCTTTTTATCATTAAGTTCTTTTTGTGGTTTTTATGGTAAAGAAGTTTAATTTTTCTTGTTTCATGGTTTACAGTACTTTGTGCCAACCTTCTCCCCCATGCCTCCAAAAGGAAAAATCAAATAATAGATAGAGAAAAGAACAGTTTGAAGTTAGCAATTTTGATTCTGTTATAGCTTTTGAAAGAATTGTTGTATACTCCTTTTGTATTCAGTATTATAAATGTCAATGCCTTGTTTGCATATCTTGGTGTGCTGATATATTCTTTTCCAACTCAAGTTTAGTTCGCTCTGAACATCTTCAGTTGGCTCCACCTCTTTGTTTTTCAGCAGCTTGTATGTTGTGAGCTGTGATTTGATTCAACAAATATTGAACCCCCCCCCCCCCCAAAAAAAAAAAAAGAAAAAACATTTTACTTTCAAAAAGTATATATAGGCATATGCTTAATGTTGGGATACGATAATTGCTTGTGGGAATGTGCAGATCTCTTAGTTTACCTATTCCGAAGGAGGAGACTCTATCCAGACACTCATTTTTGGGACAAAATGGTCTTCGGGGCCAGTGGCTTGGACCAAGTGCAGGAGTGAAGGTACTACTACAGGGTAGCATTCTAGTTTTGTGAAAATTAAGATAGTGTTTGCTTTTAATAAAAGATAGATATTATTTTTTATGTTTGCAGGTTAACTATCCAAGCAGCAGTGATTTGACTATTGCCGAGAATTCAAGGTTAGGAACATCCATTCTTTCTTCAGAATGAAAATAGTGGGCCTTTTAATCGTTTCTAATCTTTTGGCTTGACTTTAATGGTTCTTACACTGGCTACTGTAGTGCACTTCCTTTATGGAAGTTCCCCTGCCCCCTTTCTTTTATCTAAATTGTTCTTTCTTTAAAAAAGCAATCCTATTAGAATAGTAGTCTTTGTTAATAGTCACTTTACTGTGTTTTATTCAGCTCTCTACCTAAAATATTACCAACTGTATAATTGTAACACTTCTTATTTTTGTTGTCAATGTCGACAGTCTGAATCAGGATGGAAAATATGATCTTGTGGCAGTTAAAGAGGGTGATCCAGGAGCAGGCTTGTCCACAATGGATTCAGTTCTCTCCTTGGATGATGGAAGTTGGCCACGTCCTGCTGATGGGTCATGTCCTCCTCTATTGAATGAATCAGAGGACAGTCACTTCCATTCGCTCAACATTAGGCAGCCTTCACCTCCTCCAGTTCTTGCTCAGGTTCAGCCAGAATATGCCCCAATTCCTCCTTCAAGAGTTGCAGATCCAAGACCAGGACCAGCTAAATCTTCTCCAGATTCTCCACTTGGTTCTGCTGCATATCAGCACCTACATATTGTAAGTGCCATGATTCTTTTGAAAGTATATATGTTTCTTTGCTTCTCTTGGTCATTATCATTACTTGTTCTGTTTTGTAGTCAGTTTACTTGTTTGTTATACTGCATCCAAGTCATCTTTACTTCTGTGTAAATTTGTCTTGCAGCCTGTCAAAATGATGGATGATTTTTTGAGATTGGCTCTGGAAAATACACGGAAAAACCTAGAGACCTGTGGTGTTCTTGCTGGGTCCCTGGTAAGAGAAGTCAAAATTTTAAATTGTGTTGTCATTTTCGAGTTGCCTTGATTGCTAATAATAGTTTTTGGTGTTTGCAATCTGTGGGGCTGTAGAAAAACAGGGTTTTCCATATTACTACACTCATAATCCCAAAGCAGGAATCAACAACTGACACGGTAAGAAAACAATCGTCTTTAAGTTAATGCCTTAGGTTTGTGATCTATGTTACTTTCCCTCTATTGCAATGTGATCTGATCCCTTGCTATTTGAGGCTTAAAAGGACAATTTCATGTGTAGAGGCTAATTCCTATGAGACCCATTGTGGTGAATGATATAATGTTTAACTCCACATTGGTTTTTTGAGGTACCTAGGTGTGGTGAGGTTTTGCATTTTTTTTTTTTTTGGGGGTAGTGGATCTCGCATTTTTTTACTATTGATATTATTGATAACTCGTAACTACATAAAGTGGAAGTATTTCTAGAAACTCCATCACTACTGTACATCATGTGAGAGAATCCTACTCAAACAAATAGTTCTGTTGTCTATTTTAATGAAATTAATATTGGGGTGGCCAGTTATTGGAAATAAGATACTGCTTATCACATCCCTTGATTATAAATAGGATTATTTGATTATTAAATGCGTAATTGTTTGAAATACAAGATTGTAGGAAATGCAGTTTTGTCGTTAATTATCATCTCAATCTACTTGTCTTTCACTCATCAATATTTTCTCTTTATTTTCCCATATAATTATACAGCTCCTCACCTAGTGGGATTAAGGCTCTGTTGTATAATTATGCAGCTAATTGCTTTTATTTTTCAGTGCCAAACATTGAATGAGGAAGAGATATTTGAAGTTCAAGATCGTTTATCACTTTTTCCTTTAGGCTGGATACATGTAAGTGCTCCTCTATCCTTATGGGTGGAAGTTTTCTTCTTTTTTTTCAGTTTAATTCTATCAAATAATATGTTCGTTGCATCTGTGAGGTGGCAACAAGAATTATATCACGTATCAAATTATATTAATTGGAAACTATATTGAACTGCATAGAATGCAACAGATGTGAGTTTAGTAACAAGAAGAGGAAGATAATTGACAAGAAATAATTTTTGGAGCATTAGAAAGAACTTTGAGATGGAATATTTAAATTTAAGAATCTGTAGGCCTCAATTGAAATATCTTGGGTCCTGTATCTCTACATCATAGGTGATCATTTCTGCCTTCCTCTGTGCAAATCATACTATTACATACTGCTTAAGATCCCTTGACATGTTGATTTGTTGACAAGTGTGTTAGTAGTTTTTAAGCAATTGATAGGCTCTTTTGAGAAAGAGCAAGCTTCTGTGGTGAATTCTTTAGCATATATTATGTTTGTATCCTTTTTTCCTTCCCTTCTCTTGGCCATCTCCTTCATCAATTTCTTTGGCGTTAAAGCTTTAAACCTCATCTGTTTTGTCTTGTTAATTTTTCATGTGGATGACAGACACACCCATCTCAGACTTGTTTCATGTCATCGGTGGATCTCCATACACATTACTCATACCAGGTAACATGGCTATAATTTTGTTTCTTCTCTCTTTTTTCACTTCATAGGTTAAAATGAAGTGTTATTTTGTAGCCTTAATGTGGCAACAAGTTATTTAATTCTACTTTACTAATTTCAATTCTTATAGTCTTGATGTTGTACTTTGTGCTTTCTTTATACTTCTTTTTCGCTGAATCCTATCCTTTTCTTCTTCCCTCATGTAGATTTTTTAATGGGTGATTTGAATGATAGGTTCCAGAGGGGGTTTCTTGGTTAATTTATGAACCCAATGGATTAATTGCTTTGCTATTAGCTAATGATAGTGGCAAGGAAGTATTGGATACCTTACTCCCTAATTGTGTAGCATGGGCTGCTCTATAGTGTACTTTAGCATGTTAGTTTTTCCACCTCAGTTGCTAATAGCTATATTTTGGGGGAGGGTTTCCTAGCTTGCTCAGGAACCTGCCAGCTAATTGATCCTCAATTATGATTAACTTTGGCCAGCTGCTTCATGTAGAATTTCTTTTTGGGAAAATAATTCTTATATATTATTGTGACTTTATCTTGCTGAAACAATATATTTTATGCCTTTTTTAGATCATGTTACCAGAGGCAATCGCAATTGTCATGGCCCCTACAGATACAAAAAGGTGCATTTTCTTTTTGTATTTTTTGCTCCCTTTCAATTTGGAGTGCTCACTGTACATACTGAAATTGGTTCATGACCTATTTTGGCTATGGGGTTATTTAGGTCTTTTATGTGTACAGCAGTTGGGAACATTGCCTGGTTTGAAACTAGATGAACGAAAATGAAACTTATATGAAACATTAGGAACCAAAAGCTATTTAGCAAGTAATCTCTATCTTTATTATATTTTACTGTTGCTAATTAGAATCTGTGCATTTGTTGGTGATCCAGTCCACATGGCATATTTCATCTGTCTGATCCTGGCGGTGTGTCAGTAATTCGCAACTGTCAGCAACGTGGATTTCATCCCCATGAGGAGCCTTCTGATGGAAGCCCAATTTATGAGCATTGCTCTCATGTCTTTATGAACGCTAACATGAAATTTGATGTTGTTGACCTTCGGTAGAGATGATTTATCCAGGAAGGCTTGCAGAAGAACATCTTTCCAGACCTAGACAAGAACAGCATGTTTTTCTATCTGACTGTCATCTTGAAAATTGAACTCCATGCTGCTTCTTTTGTATTTGGTGAATGAGCTAGAGAAAAATAATTGCGCACCTCGAGATTTTGTATTATACCGGGGAAATTGCATGAGATGATTGTATCATAAAAGAATGATTGTGTAAATAGTGGTTGTTAAGTTAGAGGTGAAGAAAGGAGAAACATGACAGCTGTTATTACGCAAGATGGCACAATGAATTGGATGGTTGCCATCGGATGCACAGCCTACAGGACAAATGTTAAGGTGAAGTCATTGTATAGACATGTTCATGGTCACTAGTTCATCCTTCTCTTGGTCTCTTTTTCTTTCTTCTGGTTGTTTGGTGGGTCTCTGATCATATAGGCCAAGGAGTAAAACTGTAGTGTTTATTTATCATTATTCATTTATCTCTGATTCTTCGTCTTGATGTTTATTATGGAGTTATATGCTGTCCTAAATCCCATATCCAAACCTTTATTGGAAGAAGTTATACCGAATGTAACTGCAAACCACAATTTTGATGGAAGAATGTAGTTTGATTTGACGATCTCAAATATGGGAAGAAAGGAGTTATTTATGAGATTACTTTTGCCCACTGAACTGGTAAAGACATGCTCTGCTCCAATAACTTCACCCCATGTAAATACTAATTTCTATTTGAGATTGCATAAATCAACTAAATCACAGTTTTTGTCGGTTTTTTACCCCTAACATCATGGGAATTCCCGTTTTCTAATATATACAACATCAGGACAGAAGCAAAAAATCTGGTTGATATCACCCTGACTTTTGTCTCCCACTTGACATTCATCTTCTGCAGCAAGAATTCCAGGAGACATTCTTGTGACTTAAGTTTAGACAGACTCATTAACTAATTGCCTTTTTTTGTCATTTTAACTCTCAGGCATATGAAAGTTAAGAACAGCGTAAAAATCCAATCTTGGTCCATTCATTTAAATGTTGTATAAAAACTATTCACCTAGCTGTAGGATCTGTACACGTGGCGAAAGGATTTCATCCATTAAAATCTTACGAATCTCATAAAAAGGATCTATCAATGACATTTAAATTGGGTTGGTAATTAAAACCGTACCTTTTAGGTATGGATGCTCATCTGCGTCTATTCGAACTCGTGGGTTAACATCTTCTTACTTGACCAATCTTTATGAGCCGACTCTACAGATCCACTCCCTCTACCTGTTTCCACACCAAACAGCTCTCCAACACGGAGAGCAATGTGCTAGCGCATTCTTACTTTGCGTCTTACGCCTTCTAGGGTTTTTCTTTTGTGGCTATTCTTTAATTTTTAATACGGCTAGATCATTATCTTATAGGGTTTATAAAACCCTAAAGTCCCGTATTAACAAAAAATATTCAAAATTAAACTTAATTAATCTTGAAATTTGAATTTGGATTTAAAATAATATTAATTAAATATGTCCAAAAGATCTAATCTAATTTATTTATTTAATCCAAATTAAAAGCCGGCAAATTTAATTTATCTTTATAAATTAAATCTTGAGATATTATATCTCTATTCGAAAATTAAATATGAGATATGATATTTGTCTATTTAATTAAATATGATATACCATATCTCAATTCAAATGAAACCAGATATATAATATCTCAGTTTATTTTAGTTATTTAATTTATCAAATAAATTAAATACTATATATATAATATTAATATTATCTTTATAAATAAAATTATTATTATTATTATTATTATTATTATTATTATTATTATTATTATTATTATTATATATATATATATATATATGCCTGGATTAAACTTTGTATTAATTAAATCTTAGATATATCTAAGATTCAATGAATCTAGACACTATTGCTCATGTTAGGTCATTCTTGTATGCAACCCTGCAAGCCCACATGAGATTGGCAGCGGGCCAATACTATACCAGTCCACAACTCGCAAGCAGCCTCTAGCAAGACATTGCAACTACCCAATTTATATGGGGATCAATGATACGACACAACCTATCATACAACTATGTCACATCCCTTTTGTCATAGGATAATTTGGTCAAAGACGAAGCATGGATAATGTCAACCTCCTGTTCTTGACATTACTTTCTTGATTCTTGTGTAGTCTGACAATTGAAATGAAAACTCTTTTCCACCATAATATGACCATACATTTCTCAGACTCACTCATCGAGGGGCCCAATATTATCTCTCTGCAAATGTGATGAACAAATTTCATCTTGACCGTTCACATTTCTTTCCATGAAAACCACTAATCCCGATCGAAACCTTTATCATCACCTGGTCAAAGGTGACTTTTGACTAGGTTAAAGATCAGCGACTCTCATGTAAGAATCCATGATGATCTTAGGTCAAAAGGCATTGTGACGTGGTTATACATAAGAAAAGCTTATAACTTAATCCATGTAGCTTTCTCATAGTAGGTCAGTCCAGTACCTTATACTCTTACACTTGCCTATAAATTTGATTCATATCTCCATACCTCATCAAAATTATATTTGTCTGATTTCATCTTCGCTCCGCGTAGATGACTGACTAGAAACATTCAGGATAATCTTTATGATATATCGAAAGATAGAATTTTCATAATACGCATGCAAATGATTTGATAACTAAACGGAGGAATAGTTTAAAGAACGTTAATGTTTAAAATACAATGATTTACCTTCAGGCATAATTTCCAACACTACCTTCACATACTTGCTTGAAGTTTTGAATGCCATGTCTTCTTGTGAGCCCCTAAACAAGCCTAATGAAAAACAAACACGCAGTATTTTTTTTCATTTTTTACAATAAGACCCCACAAAACCCCATGTGATGCGAACGCATCAAATTAAAAAGGGAGGCTCACTATTTCTCTCAATTAGTGGCAATTACTAGAGCTAGCTGTAAGGCCTTCCACGTGTGCGGTTGAGCCCCAAAAAGGGCCATTCTCTTTAAATTTGTTTCATTAATAATTGGTTTGAATATGGGATCAATGGGTAATCACAACAATTACTAAAATGTATTTTCTCCTGTTCACATTACATGTCACTTCTAATTAATTTATTATAATCAATGAGAAGTGATTGATTCATTAACTTTATCTGAAAATAAAACATTTTTCCAACTTTACTTGTATTTTAAAGTATTAAAAAAAAACACTACATTATAGTATATAATAACTTATAGTATAAACCAAAAATTTCTTCGACAATAATACAGTAAGGGGACCGAAGGGAATAATACAGTATACGCAAGGGGCCTCCAAAACTGGTAGCTCATTTAATACCTTGTCCAATACATTGTTCACATCCAAGCTTTGAATCTTATTAGAGACTTTAAGTGTTACGTTCTTAGGTGGAAGCAGTAAATGTAATGGCCAAGTCATGTGTCTCCGTCAATGTAGTAGTAGTTTTAGAGTAGATGGCCTTCGATGCCCGTATATGATACATGTGAACGTATTCAATTTCTACGTACCCACAATGAAGTGTCATTGACATTGACTGGTTATTATCGACGTACACATCTTTCAATTTCCATACATCTCACCCCAAAGCACTTTGTCCTTTCCTCTAGAATGAAACAAAATATCATTATATTATTGTCTGCTAATCAAGATTATAACATGGAGATGTAACTATTATATATATTTCTCCGTGAAGCAATGAGGGACCCGAAAAATTTTAGAATGTAAGGGCAACATGCATGTGCATGTATTAATTGGAGGTATTAGGACTAATTGTTGAATATTAGGATCATAGAAATACTACCTCTAATAGATCCTAAATATAAGATCTAGTTGACTATTTTTGTAGAGATTAAAATAACTAAATGAGTTACTTAATTATATCATATATCATATATAATTATATTATATATCAGTTTATAAGCCACTCAAATTAATTTAAGGAAAAAATAATAAATATAAATACTTTATAGTAATTTAATTAGTATTCTTAATATCTTAAAAAAAACAAATAGTATTATATTTAAAATAGGAGGTAAGGTAGTATATAATAAATATAAAATTAAGCTAATGATTCCTCTTGGTGGGGGCTCTTGCTTAGCTTGCAAGACCTACGATTTATGTCCATCCCTGCAATGAAGTGACGCTCATGTTGAATATATTCTTGTCCAAATTCTCTTATGCATATATAAAAATGGTTTATTTTAAAAAATTAAATCCAATTATATATTCAGTTGGTCTAGAGAGAGTAATTTTCGTACTATAATAATTAAATTTGTTCTCCTCAACAAAATCAGACCATTCAAATTAGTTGAATAATTAAGATTTAATTAAAATCACTATTTTTTTCCTTTTCTTTTTTTTTTTTTTATACTTTTAGATGCTTAACATACAATCGTCCTTTATATATAGATCCATCCATTCAACAAGGAGACAATCAAAAGATTTTCTTTTGGGAGGCTTCACCCCGTAATATATGGACTTGTTTGACCAGCCAAAAGCTATCTCTTTCAAATGAAGGGATCACCATAATACGAAAGAGGATTCTCTCCGAATCTATTTTCTTATTTTCTCTTATTAATCCATTTAAGCTATTGATTGAGAAAGAGAGAGAAATGTTAAAATAGTATAGTGATTGATTAGATGGATATAATTTAGATATTATAAGGGATAATGAGAAAAGGATTAGAAGAGAAACACGACCCCCATAATACACTTTGGTCCAACATTAATATTTAATTATGACAAATCAACACAAATTTAAACATCAACACACGTATATAGTTAGAGAAAAGTGATCACCCATTTCAGTTAATTCAAAAATAAAAAATTGAAAGTAAGAAGTGACTACAATAGAACAAAGTAGAGAAAACAATTCATATCATGTATATATGCTTCTATCTATTTCAATTTGTGTCTTTTATATAGCTACACACACATGCATGTTGTCATATAGATCATTTGAAATAGGTAGCTAATATAAAAATATAAAATGGAGCATTCCAAAAATAGCTGATCAAGTTTCACTAGAGTAGCCTGAAGCGTATAAAATAACCTATGTCTATTTGGTTTGGTGGTAGGGAATTGATTTTATACTTTCCGAAATAGCTAATCTTAAAAATGCTGTCAAACGAGCAAGTGGAGGAGATCGGAGTGATTACAATAGAGAAAACCTTTTCTTCTTCTTCTTCTTCTTCTTTTTTTTTTTTTTTTTTTTTGTAGAGATCTGCTGGAAATATAGATAATTGTTCCTTTCCTTAAATGGCATCACATAGGAGACACGTCACTGTATGAGAGGGCCACGTGGCTCATTATTAGGTGATATATTTTAAATCAAAAGGTTTGGAATGAATTAATGCGATGGCCCCAAAAGGGGGAAAAATTATGTAGTGAAACCTGGTTAGGTATTAATTCATTCCAAAATTAATGTGGACATAAGGTTATAAGAAAAAAAAATATTATGAGTTTCCTCCTCTCTTTCTCTATCTCTCTCTCTCTCTATAATATATATATGGGACTTGCATTATCTAAAGGGGGAAAAATTACATATTTTCTCTGGGGAAATGGTACCGAGATCTTATAAATAGATTAAAAAAAAAAATTCACACATCATTATATTGACAATGTGAGTGAAAAATGTCCCCGCAAAAATTAAAAAAAAGAGCATGAAATTTTGTGGAAATAAATTAGAGACAAAAGTGAAGTTAGATGAGAGAATTGAAGCACGTGAAAAACAATAAACTAAAGATGAAATAATCGCCAACATTATTGGCATTTTAATCTGATGCATTTTATGTGTAATAGGAAATTATACGTATATTATTTTTTGTGGCCGACATTTCAAACTAGTTTTTTTTTTTTTTTTTTTTTTGCAGAGATCAGTATAAATATGAAAAACTTGAAATATTAACCCCAAAAAAACAGAAAATGTTGTGTCCACAATTATTTCAAGTTTTTTTTTGGCTTTTTTTTATTGTTTTTCGTAATTATTTTAACGCTATCAGTCACGTTATTAATAGTATAACAATTTTTCATTCATCATACTTAAAAAAGAGAGGTAATTGCCCATTGATTCAATTTGTGTGAATCATCGGATGCAAGATTAAAAAAATATTAAAATAATAAAGGATAATAAAACAAAGGCAATTAATTAAATGTGACTTAGTTATGCTTGCCAAGTTTAATGATATTTCATGAATCGGAATCCTCTAATGCTCTCATTGCTTCAGCTGCATATCTCACTGTTCAAGGAGAGGATGACAAATCTATATTATTTAAATTTCTTTTTTGTTAATACTACTCATTTTATTGGCAAAATAAAATGAGTAGTATTAAACAATTAATTTCTGTCAGTTAAACTTAGAATCAACAAAATGGAAATTACTAGTTGCTGGTAAAGTGGCGAACTATGATTTGATTACCCACTGAAAAATGTGCATATTTAATATCCTACTATCTCTCAAACATAATTGCTTTTAATAAAATTATATTTGCCGGATAAAAAATTTGGAGCCTTGCTTCTAATTTTGAAAAAAGAAAAAAAAATTACTGGACTGCCGGCAATTATATTATCTTACGACTTCTAAGAGATCTATCTACGTTAAAATTTTGAAAGATAACAGAATTTCAGTTTTTCTTAATCAAAACCATTTTATTTTCAATTAATTAAAAATCAAAATAATAGATAAAAATTCTACCATACTTACATCAACTTCTCCAATCACTCGGCAAAAAAAAAAAAAAAATCATGTTCTTCAATTACATATGAACATGTGTCATATTATTTTTTTATATGGGTTTATAATTAAATGTAATAATAATTAAAAAAATAAGACACGTGGTTTTATGTGATAAGAGAACTTTAAAAAAAAAATGAAGAACTTGACCCAAGTATTTTCCTAAAAAATACTCTTTCAACTTATTATTATAGCTTGATGTGGCCCATTGCATTTTCAAATATTTGATAAAGGAATTGCCCTCTAATGATATATGAATAAATAATATCACTTGTGCGTGTGTGTAGGAGGAAGACATTCACACATTCACATCACAAGGTTCACACACACATAATTCCAATTGGGGATGGGTTTAAGAAAATATCACATCAAATATTTATATATGATAATAATGGTGTGCATCTGTTTTAAAAGGTATGAAAGCAGACATGGTCACATGGTTAAGTGGCAGATGCATCAACGCTGAATTTTTATTTTTATTTTTCATTTTTAAGGATATATATTAAACAAACCTGTATTCTTAAGAATTAATTAAGGGCGTTTCAATTATGCCGAATTACACTTTATTTGGAGCCCTCATCAAGAATTTCAGGACCACACTCAAATACTTAGTTTGTTGAAATTATTTTACTCTTTAGATGCTTTTTCTTTTCCGTAAAATTTTCGGGGGAAAAGATGAATCTGAGTTCTCGTATTTTTAATTTCATCCAATATATAGACCAATGAAGGACAAACAAAATAACCACTGGTTGTTGATTCATCGTACAAGAAAAGACAATGAACAACACTAAATTATATTACTTTAGTTCTTAATATAGAAGTTAGTTAACAAATTTAAATAGATTAAAAAATTAATTATATTAGTTATTTACAACAAATATATATCTTTCATCATTATTACAGTAAAAGTGTGTGCAATTAATTGAGATATTTTGTAAGAGAAAATTATTAATATCAGAGACAAAGTGAATTAAGGCATTGTATTAAGGACTAATGCAATACATCTCTCAAATTAAGAGCACAAGAATAATAACTCCTCAACAATATTATCTATATACATATATATCCCTAAATTATGTTGCAATCTTCAATATTCTTCTCTTATATTATTGTCAGATCAAATCCAAAATACTCTTCGCAAATTGGTCTAATCAAAGAAATCACAAGTGTAGTTAGTAGTCTTAGTCTCTTAATTAATAAGACAGAGTTAAGTCAGATCAGAGCGGAGCAAGAGGAACAAATATTTTCACCGTCTAAGTCTAACTATTTTTATGATTACTCATTTGATTCTAAATATAGCTCACATTCTAGAAGGTATTTTTTTCCCCCTTAATTATAAGTCACATTACATATTTTGAGAGCATGAATCATATTTCTTCCTCATATTCTCTTAATTAGAAAGGGTAGCGAATTGGAAAGAGAGGGGTATAAATTACTCTCTTAATTTCATAATACTACTCCCGTCCTAATCATACAATGTAACTGAGTTTTTTTTTTTTTTTTGTAAAGATTAAGGAATCTAGCTAAATAAATTGTTTTAAAGTTTTTATATTGATCATTTTTCTTTCAAACTAATTTGTGTAACTTATAAACTAATTTATAATCCAATGATACATGACATATATTATGATTAAATTATTTATTGAACTTCCTTAATCTCTAAAAAAAATTTAATTATGTCTTATGTTAAAAAGTGGAAGGAGAGAAGGAGTATATAGTCCATTTGATGCCTTTTAAAAAGGCCTATGAGTGCTTTATGAATAAAAATTGGAGTGAGCGTATTTTAATAAATTAAATTGGTATATAAAACTATATATATAGAGACTCATTCAAGGAATAGTGACAAACCGCAGGGATCAATTCAGAAATATTGAATGCAAGTATAGGGGCCTTTGTCCTTAAACGTTATTATTACATTTGATATCTTTTTTAAGAGAAACTAATTATTTTACCCTGAATCAAAACAAAATCTTTTACATGCTACCTCCAAAAAGAAAATATCTGTAAGTATCTTCCCCAATTATCTACCATCTGGTTGGGTCAATCTAATAAAATGATAAATACTTATGCACTCTAGAGGTGTCACGTGGTGATCTGAACTCTATTTAATAAAAATATAACAACTTGTATCATTTTAATCTTATTTATTTGACAAATGATTCTTTTGAAATAATTCACATTTTATTTTGTTTTTAAGAAAATTAACATCTCAATTTGAAAAAACAAAAACAAAAAACAAAATATCAGCCAATATTTTTCTAAAACACAATAAAATGTAGAGGGAACATGACAAATTAACTAGAGAGGTGAGGTTAGATGGGAGAATTAAAACCGTATTTAAACAAGATGAATTGTAGGGGACATGACCAATTAATTCTCTTTGTACCACACATACCTCCAAATTAAGCTGTCATTGTTGCGTACTCGTTATTTTCGTCAGCACACTTCAACACGGTGAACTATATAGACACCAGTAAAAAAAATCACACCGATACTTAAGAATGAAGATATACGTGAACACGCACACATTGAAAGGCATATATATCCTATATAGAAAAGGGGAAAAATTAGAGAGAAACATTTGTGTCCACAAGTTTTTTGCTAGGTTGGTCGTTATCCAGTTCATTGATGGTTTGTTTTAATTGAATTTTCTTGGCTAGGAATGATCGTTGTATCTCAATCAACAATAAAGATCCCCCTACCTGCAAGGGCGGAATCAAGTGGGGCTAGGGGTGGCCCCCGCCCCCCTAATTCTTTTAAAAATTATATATGTGAAATATATATATATATTAGTAGCTTCCACCACTATACTATGTCTTCACGTACTGTGGATATTAAGTTTCTCAATTGTGTTTCTATATATGTTTGGTGCTTGTTTATTTTACCTGTCTCTGTCTCTGTCTCTAGTTTCTACGTGGCCTCATCTTTGATGCACTCAATAGAAATATCAAAGCTGAGGTTCTATTTTTACTGCTAATATAATTACTGTTGGTTAGTGCAGCAAATAATACAAATAAGTTACGTGCCATTTATTGTTTCTGTGTTGCATAAGAGGTAAATGCTGAAAGCTGATTAGTGATATATATAAGCTTAATTTGGTAAAATTAATCAACAAAAACGGGACATTATTTCCTGGATTGAGGGGCCAAGGGATGCTTTTCATTTTTACCATCATGCATGATCATAGTGGTGGTAAATAATTATCACGAGTAAATGATGTGAAGTAGTAATTTATAGAGGGAATATAATGGAGAATGTAGTTAGGGCGTGAGGGAAGGCCTTCAATAAAATGCAGCTAAGGTATAAATCAATGAAAGTTTGGTGAAAGCTTTGAATATCTGAAATTTTTTCTTTCAGCCCCTAAGACTTGTATGGATAATTGGAATATTGTTCTCTGATTTTTTTTCCCTTCCTTTTTAAAGCAAAATAAATATTTTACTGTGACTTTTGCAAAACTACCTGTAGTTTTCTGATTTTTGTGTCTAGCTTGTGTTAGGAGGGATAGTTAAATAATTTTTGTATTTAGATTGGGGAGATATGTTTTTTGTATTCTCCATGTTGCTATTTCAGGCCAGTTTTATTTCGATTGGGGATATATGTTTTTATTTTGTTTAAGGTTTATGCATTCTATTTTGAATAAAAGATAAGGACAAATCGGTCTAATTAGATAGAAACCAAATGCCTGAATTGAAGTAGAATAGCCAAACCGAACTTTATTAGTTAGACTGATTTTCAGTTCGATTTCGGTGTTTGATCTAGTCTGGTTGCTATTTTCCTGTTGTTTTGAGTTTTAGCACGGATTCAATTATAAATGAGTTTAAAAATATGAAAACACATAAAATAAAAGTCAAGTGAGTGATCTTAATTTCTGTAATATATTTCTTTTAACTTTTTGTATATTATGTCTAAATTGTATTTCAAATACTTTTATTTATGATAATATTTTTTATTTTCACCCCGTCATTAAAATTCCTGGCTCCACCACTGCCTACCTGCCATTTATAGGACAATTTTCAACTTCTTTTTTCTGTTTCGTTTAGCTATCTCTACCTTCTTCACCTTCCTCACTATACCTACTATACTGTACAGTGCATTTATAATAATTTCACGCTCTACTCAATCTTACTTCATCATCATCTCACTATACCTGCTATATACTGTGGATTTATAGTAAGTTCTTAAGCTGCACAGTAAGTGTATAGAGATCATCATATTAAATTAAGTGAAATCTACCACTTCATCAGTGAATCTCATGTGCATCCATATATTTCAAAATTAATATAAATAGAGATTTTATGGGTCATAAATCTTGCACCCCTTATACTTCATAGAGGGTTTGATCCCACAACTTTATGACTAAAAAAATTTAAAAGGGGACTTTATTTGGTGTCATTGGGATGTAAGGCCTTGACTAATACAACTGGATCATCATCATCGGATTAACTTGAGACCTTGAATAAATTGATTGTCAAATTTTGCAAACTAAGGGAGATTATTAGAGAAATAAGAATTACAATGCTCTATATATATATATATGGGGTCTGCGAGTTAATTTACCGACTCAACGGATCTATGAGTCTGAGAGGAGTGGCTACGGTCCACTTCCCTCTCTCCCTCCCCTAAACCCTAAAATATTATTTTAAAAAAATGAAAAAGAAAAGAGATGTAGGAGAGAGAGAGGGGAAAGTGAACCGTAACCACTCCGGAGTCTAGGTTTATCTCACATCGTTAAAAGGTCCAATATGATCTTATAAACTCTTAAAAAAAACATCATCGTTTTGCGGAATGAGCTTGTAAGTTTACAGATCCATTGAGCAGTAGTGTGGACTCATACATAATAGCTTATTTATTGTGGAGGATCTATGCTATGATACATAATAGCTTTTATATATATATATATATATATATATATATATATATATATATATATATATCGTTATTAAACTTGCCAGACCATCATCATCAGCAAGTACAATTGAAAATATGAAACATGCAGAGAGAATTAATTAAGGGAAAATATCACGGAAATTGAAAAGAAAAAATATTAAAAATAGGCCCAACTCTAAATTCTTTATAAAAAAAAATCTTTAAGGACTTTTTTTATATTAATTACGGAATTATTTTTGTAAAAAAATCTCATTATCAAAATGATTTTTTTTTTTATTGTCATAATGACTTTTCATATTGTTAAAATAGTTTTTTATATTGTCAAAAATTTTTCAAATTTCTAAAATTTTACACGCCAAAGAAAAGACTAGGAGAATTTTTCACAATATGAAAAACTATTTTGACAACAAAATTTTTATAGAGACATTTTAACAGAAAGAAAAATCATTTTAACAATAAGACTTTTTTACAAAAGGAATTCCATAATTAATATCAAAAAAATCCCTATAAACTTTTTTAAGAGAGGATTTGGGGTTGAGACTTTTTAATTTTTTTTTTTTGACCTTATTAATATTTTCCCATTAATTAATGTGAGGATAGAGAAGAGAAGAGGAATAAAGAATGAAATGGAACCTGGGCATCGTGGGAAAACGAATACATTTACGCAATACATGCATATTTACTACAGTGACAGCGTATGACTCACAAAAGAAGCACAAATAAAGCCTGCTGTGATTCTGTACTCTCTCTGTAGGAACTTAACGAGAAAAGGGTGTTCTAAGTTGATCGTGTGGTGGCAAAATAGGAGACGTGGCACAAATAAGCCCTACAAGTTAAAAAAGTGCTGTACTTCAACCTTAAAAAACCCTACACTTGTTCAGTTCTTCTGACAGAATAATAATAATAATACAGAGTTTCTCTTTTACTCCCATAAATGAATTAGTTACCACGTATATCGTCATGGATCATTAAAAGGGACTTTTCTGCTCCTTTTTTTCCCCTCACAATCAATAATAAAAAATACAAACAATAATAATAATAATGTCCTTATCAGCGACTATATATAGTGCTACAGTGTACAGAAGAAGCAGTCCCATGCAAAGGCATTTTAATTCTTCTATTCATGAATAGTTACAACACCAGCTAGCTCCACAACTACCTCCAACCTGCTTCTTTCAAAACATGTCCACACTTGTTGAAGATACAATATTCAGATCCAAGAAAGTATTAACAGGAAGAGCTCCTTGCTGTGACAAGGTTGGTCTCAAAAAAGGACGGTGGACTTCCGAGGAAGACAAAATCTTGACCGACTATATTCAACTTCATGGCGAAGGCTCCTGGAGATCCTTGCCCAAAAATGCAGGTAACTATATTGTCTCTCTCTCTATACGCACACACGTCTCATCAGAATTAGAATCTGGACCAGGTATCAACGTACAGTTGGTCTAACAGTGTGAGGTCTACATCCCTTTTGGTCTCAAGTTCGAGTCCTAGAAGAGACATATTTGTTGAGAAGGGAAACCCGAACCCGAATCAAATACTAGATAA
The DNA here is from genome assembly GCA_037074495.1 of Acacia confusa. Classification (NCBI taxonomy): domain Eukaryota; kingdom Viridiplantae; phylum Streptophyta; class Magnoliopsida; order Fabales; family Fabaceae; genus Acacia; species Acacia confusa. The sequence continues at coordinate 7,924,034 of CM073505.1, forward strand.
TAATACTAAAAAACGGAATCAGACTCTGGGGTTCCAGTTGATGAAATTAGATTTTTCTCCGTTTGAAGGGTTACTAAGGTGTGGGAAGAGTTGCAGACTGAGATGGATAAACTATTTGAGAGAAGACGTCAAGAGAGGCAACATTACTTCTCAGGAAGAGGCCATGATTGTGAAGCTTCATGGTGCCATCGGTAACAGGTGAGCCACACTATTATTTCTTTTCGTTTATAATTGTTATTTAAATTAGTGATAATAAAGAATAATTTATAAGAATGTCTGAAAAGTTTTCCTAGCTAGGTGACACAAGTAGTACTATATATGAGAATGTCTGAACATTCCCCAACAAACGTACCTAAGTACGGATTATCGGAAGTGGAAACATATACTCTCCGTATAAACATGTGATGTATATTGAGAACTCACGTCATTAATCAATTTCTTGCTGTCCCAACTCACAAGATTTAACGAAGAAGAAGAAGAAGATGATGATAAATATATGAGCTGTACAAACATTTAATCTTGGTTTTATGTACAAAACCACAATTTACTTTATCTTTCAAATTCAAAACTTTTTAACCTAAATATCCCTATCGATATCACATGTGAAGGGGTTTTATAGTTTCAATAGACATCATGAAAGAAGGTAAATTGCGGTAACAAGTACACATTTGTTAATAAATAACTGAGTTAATTAATTTCTTAAAAAATACATAAATTAGTTGTCTAAATCATATATTGAAGACTGATGGCTGGCCCCAGCTAGGGCACAATTCCAAACTGCTCATCATGGGCAGATTTGTTAATTGTTATCATTAAGTTAATTTCTTGCAAATATAATTAAAGCCACAAAAACAAAAAAGAATATATCATCCAATTAAGTTAAATTAACCTAAAAATCCTACTCATTAACAATGCATGTACATATATGGTTAATCTCTAAATTTCAGAATTACATATACAAAGTAAAGCCGTGATCATATATATTGAAAACTGAAGGTGGGCTAGCTATAGCTTTGAGTTACTTTTGCAAACACACGGGATATCCATTTTCTTTCTGTCATCTTTTTGTTAAAAAAATTAACCACAATTTCAAAGATAGTCAACTATATTTTTCATAATTTTATAGATTATCCAACAAGATGTTGGTTTATGAGGTAAATGGCCTCTCATATACCTATTGGAGGACATGAAAACGCTTTGAAAATTAGTTTGAGGGGGCGATAATAATGATAATATTGTCCTTTTCTTTTATCTAAATCGTTAATATTAGAAACTTTATTTTATTTTGATTTTGCAATGTTTACAATTGTGCCAGTATTTTAATAAAAGAATACTGTAAAAATATTATAATATTCATTTTTCTAGAAAATAAGATTAATCTAACAATAATATACACATAACTTTTAGGTAAAATGACATAAAAATACCATTTAAATTTTAAAAAAAATCAAAATGTCTACTAAATTAGTAAAATGAAAAATATGTAATATGGTAGGAATATGAGATTTTGCCGTTTGAGTGTTGACAACTTAAATATAATCAATAACAACTTAAGAATAATAATTAACAACTTGGATATACTCCCTCTGGTCCTTATTATAAGACACCAACTAACAAATCACACAAACTAATAAAAACAGTTAAAGTCAATAAAGTTGTCCTATCATTTAAGTGATTTTCAATATTACCCCTACTATTTACACTAAACTCCAATATTATATTATTATTATTCTCACCTTCTACCCCTATTAATTATAGGCACATATGGAAAAAAATAATTAATACTCCTTGAAAACAAACAGGTGCTTTATAAAAATGATCAAATACATTTGGTATATCGTAGTTGGTGCCTTATAATAAGGACCAGAGGGAGTACACCGTAACAATTTGAAGAGATTAAGTTGTCAATTTTCATATCTAAATTGTTAATTCTTTTACTCAAATTATTAATACTTAAACTTCAAAATCTCATATTCCTACTAGATTACCTATTTGTTATTTTTTGCTAATTATATTTGTCAGTCATTTTTCCTAGCATTATTAAAATTGAATTTTGAGGATCCAAATTTAATGTTTTGAATTGAGCCCCAAGCCACCTTCATATTGTTCGCCTCTCTTTCCCTTTCTTATCTATCTGTTGTCAGAGGCCCATGTGAGAAAAACATAGGGGATTTCACTCCCAGTCCCACAAAATGTGTTGGATATTATTCCTCTTTGGCCTATTTTACCATAATCATAATTCACAACAAACTGATTTGACTTGTTCTCATGAGTGACCTGGTTAATTACTGCAGGTGGTCTGTAATAGCAAGGCATCTACCAGGAAGAACAGATAATGAGATAAAGAATTATTGGAACTCTCATTTGCGAAGAAAAATATATTGCTTCATGAAACCCTCAACCTCCAACTGTGACACTCTCCCACCGATCGATATTGCTGCTCTGAACGCAGCTGCTTCTTCCAAACGAGGAAGATCAGGTGGTCGAGGCAGACCAACTCAAGCTCCCATACAAGAGGAGGACAAGAACAATAACAACACTTCAAATCAATACTCGCACTCAGATATGAATGCCCATGACCTATTTGGCGAAATGCATCAAAGAAAAGAAAACCCAGATGAAGCTGAGGCAATTTCAATTATGGGTTCTAGATGTTGGAGCCAGAATCATCATCAAGAAGAGACCTTTGATGGAATTGGTTTGGATGCATATTGTGAGATGAGTAGAGATGATACAAATGGCAAAGCAGGATTTTGCACCAATATGGATGGAGGGGGTGAGGCCTCGGGGCCATTTGAATGGCTAGATGATGAAGTAATGAAACTTAATTACATGTTTGAAAGTGGGTTGCTTGTGAACCCAACCAGTAGTGGAAATAACAGTATGGAAAGAGAATATGGCTATGGGATGAATCTTCCAACAAGCGAGGATAGGAAAAGTGGTGTTTGGAGCTCAGAATTAAATTACACAGAGAGTGGGGAGTGGCATAACAACAACAATAATAGTAGCAGTACATCATCAGGGAACTCTGTTTATGATTATCAGTGGGCTGACTGGGATATTTCAGCTAGTGCCCAATCCCATAATCAATGGAACGTGCAGTACTCTGAAGAAAGCCAGATGATGGATTGTTTGTGGGATGCCGCTGCAAATGGTGAAGTAAATAACTTCCACTGAGTAGCGTACATGAGAGGGAATTTAAGTCTTATAAATATATATACTCTATATATATAGCATTCTGGTTTTCTTTTTCTTCCTGCTTCATGAGATCTGGTAGTTGCAGTTTCTCACAGTTGATCCTTCAGAGAGAGAGAAAATACTAAGAGCATAGTATATTGTGAGGAAGAAGCATATTTCAATGTTTTACCAGGTATTATTAGTTATTATCTTGATCTGATAATAAAATTGCTAAGATTTCACAATGTTCTTTAGCTCTTTCGAAAAAGGAGTATAAGAGTAAGTTCTTGTTGGCCTTACGGTCCCAAAGATGGTTCACATTCAACTATTTACGGTTCTTCACATGTTCATTTAATGAATTGATTCATTATACCATGCGTGTTTGTGTTCGAAAGCTACCTTAAGCTTCTCTTGGCTCATATGGGGTCTCTCATTTAATGACCTATTGATTAAACGAGGCGAAAGGTAATCTTAAAGGCAGATTGAGCATTTCAATATGGAATAAATCATACACATGTAAGATCTAGGTATTTAGATTGAAAATGGACATTTTTAGGTTGGTGATGCAAATCACTAGACTATCAAGGGGTATTTATACACTTCCTCAATCTTTTTTTTTTTTTTATACGCAACTTTTTCTTTTTTGAGTTTGGTCTTTAATATAAGCAATTTTTTTTCTTAAAATTTTAGTGAATTTTTTTTCTACCCGTATTAAATACATATCTTCATATTAATCATGTACTCAGCACTAATTCTCTCTCATATAATCATTTATTACTTATTCTCTCTCCTTTTTTTTCATAAATAGGATATATTTAGAGAGAAAAAATATAACATGTTTACACATTTATTGTTTTAAGCTAATCTTAATCACTATTTCATCTTGCACAAGCAAGAAAAAAGCTATTTATAAAAGAGAGTGGAGGGAGTGTGTGTGTGTGTGTTTTTTTTTTTTTTTTGGGGGGGGGGGGGCAGAATCCAAGGTGCGATGTACTTAAAATTTATTTGATGTTATGGCATTGATGGGTACTTGGGTTTGGATAACATTTTAAAAACACTTTTTTGGACAAAACTATAATTTGGGAGAAAATTACCCAAACACATGAAAAAATTTTAGAATCAATTTTCTGGACAAAACCATAGTTTTTTTTTTTTTTTTTGCGCCGGGGGGTCATTTTGTTCATTTTTCAGTAGTTGGCTCATTATTGTATCATATAATTCCCCAACCTACCCTATATCTGTCCTCCTTTTTTTTCTCTTTCCTTCTTTTCTTATGTTTTATATGCAATTATCATAAAATTTAATGTCTTTTTTTATAATTTGAGCATGAAAAAGTCATCATGATAATAATATTTAAACACTATCATATTACCAAAATCATTTTTTCTACGTAATATATTCTGCTCAGAACCTATATACTCTCTAAAATCATTTTTTCTCTAAAAGATAATCCAATCGCTAAGAAAAAGGTGGTTGTATTTTAGCAATAAGATGAATTCAAAAGGAAGAATGACTCATAAGCTATGCATTTAGGCTTTATAGATGACTAAGGGAAAGTGTTGACAAAGCTTAATATCTTGTTGCCATACTGTGCAACTAAATCATGGTTCTAGTCATCAATATACTTTGAGGTTAGAATAACTAATGGGAAAATCCTTTTAAGATCCCAAGAGACCAAAAAAATTGTAAAAGGGCCCCATTTAATTTGAACCATCGTTGGCTCGCCTATGGCCATCATCTAACAAGAAAATTACAACATATTTTGAACCAATCGTAGGTGGTATGACGTTAATTCTATGTGTGCGTATTCTTCTGCCATGGTGTTTCAGCAAGGGTATTGATCAACGCTCTTCCCCTTTTCTATTAGAAATTTCAGCTATGTTATCAAAAAAAAAAAAATTATGTTGTACAATTGTGGCTAATCAGACTCAGATCTTCCTATAATTGTTAGTTATGCATTTCAGCTAGTGTAATGTCTAAGTGATTAGATCCATTGGCATGCAGCTGAAGTTGTAACTCACTAAATATAATAGAGATGTTAATTGGGTGATTTGAGAGTTACTTGATTCTGAAATGATATATATTGTTCATAATTTCCATTGAGATGCTTGTGATGGATTTAGTAGGGAAGATCATCAAGCATCAACTGATTTTACCGTTTAGGATGTAAATTTGTCAAGCATGTCATTATTTTGCCTTATTTTCTCTCCCTTTTCCAGGTTACTGCTATTCAGACTTGCTCTGAGGACATAAGTCTTTGCAACACAAGTTCCCTTCTGTCTCAAAGTCATTTCTAAGAAATAAAATGCGTGAAGTATCAAATTATGTTGATAACCTCCTACAGGTTCGTGATTTAGTGATATATCTCAACCTAATCCATTTTAATTAGGGGGGAGATTCTATTGCTCTGCCACTGTTATAAGTTTCATAACGACATAATGGCATATCACAAATATACTTAGAAAAATAATTACTGACAACTAGCCAAAATTGCATGTGCCTAAATATGTGCATGATTGGTACCGCCTAAACATTTTTAGAACTTGAGAGAACTATGCATTTGAGACAAGTATTAACCAAGAAGTATTACACTTTAGAAGGAAATTTTGACAAGTTCGGCGTTTGTTGGGAGTTAATATGAACATAACACATGAATTGGATTCAAATGATTTGTTCGGAGTTACTATGATCATGAATTGGATTCAAATAAACCTTTAGTTGATTATATTGTAAGGTCCACTAGATAAAGTGATTCTTTCATAATAAACATCGCATGCATAACTTAGATTTCATAATATTTGTACTTCTGAACTGGGTAACTTTTTCTTTAAGCTAATATTTTACTGTTTGCCATACTTGAGAGATCTGAATGTTGACTCAGTAAATCCTATTTTACTTACGCACTGGGTGCCTATTTTTGTAAGGTTGGACTTGGCAAAAACTTGATAACAACGATATCATGGTTCAGGTTCTTTACTCTTGATTAGATGATGCTTTTGAGTTTCGACATGGCCCTGATCAAAGCTCCTGACCATAATAAAATTAGCAAGAGATGCTATGCTAATCGGTGACTCGTTATTCAATCTTTGTAGCATTTGAAACCTGTGTTGCTATCGCTCACTAAAGGTTGTGATAAAATGGTTACACCATGTCATACCATTCCATGGAAGAACCGCATGAAATGAAGGTCGGGTTCTTGGGGCGGCTAGTCACTCATCCTTGCAACATACATGGAGAAAAAGTTTTGTATTTGGTCCAGAAGGACAGAAACAAATAGCCAATTAATTTTATTGGTAGTTAGGATGACTTGTGATGGCAAAGAACTAACTGATTGTATTTAGCAGACATGTTTTGGCTGTTGCATTTGTGTAAACGGGCATTTGTGCTAATGACAATGTTGTTGACAATTTGTGTTTGTGTAAAAGGCATTTGTATTGATGACAATGATGTTGACCATTTGTATTTGTGTAAAGGGGTATTTGTATTGATGACAATGTTGTTCATAATTTGTCTTTGTGTAAAAGTGCATTTGTGTTGACTTGATTTTAGTTTTTTAGATGCATGATGAAATTTTTGGTGCTCAATGCGCTTTGTCAATGTTATGTATACAAAATGGTGTGATGTAGATATCCAGGTTTTTGACAATTCTATGTACTGCTTTTGCCAAATGAATGTCCAAAAGTTAACATGTTCATGTCCAAGTTTTTAACAACTCTATAACGTTTTAACAACTATATCTCCAATTTTCATCAACTTCATCACAACATTTTAACAACTCCGTCTCCAAGTTTGTTAGAACTCTATCCCTAGGTTTTGACAACTCCATCTCCACATTTTGACAACTCATTCTACACGTTTTAACCACTTCATTTCCAAGTTTTGACAACTCCTTCTTTGGTAATTGACAACTCAATCACAACATTTTGACAACCATTATGTTGGGTTTTGACAACTGCTTCTTTTGGGTTTTGACAATTCATTCTTCACATTTTGACAACTCCATCTTCACTTTTTAACAACTCCATCTTTAAGGCTTTGACAATTCCATTTGCACATTTTAACAATTCCATCTCCAAGTCTTAACTACTCCATCTTTAGAGCTTTGACAACTCCTTCTTTAGGTTTTGACTACTCAATTTGCACATTTTAACAACTCCATCTCCAAGTTTTTTTCCATGTTTTAACAACTTCATCTCCAGGGCTTTGACAACTCTATCTACACACATTTTAACATCTTTATCTTCATGTTTTAACAACTCTATATCTAGGTCTTGACAACTCTATCTCCATATTTTAACAACTTCATTTTCAGGACTTTAACAACTCAATCTGCACGTTTTAACAACTCTATCTCTAGGTTTTGACAATTCTCTCAATAATATAATGTAGTGACTGCTTTTAAGCTTTCTTATTTTCCAAATGCAAGAATCGATCCATTCATTCTTGATTTCTAGTAGATATGACAAGAATAAATCTGTGTGTTTTTGTTACAAGGAACACTACACCTTGAAAATAACTTTGATTCTTTAGATCTTTGTTTAATTTCATATTAATTTCGTTTCTAATTAATTTCACATTTTCAATTGATTCAATTCTTTTATAGAAGATTTTTAACTTCCTGAGTCTGCTACCTCTGTTTCTTCCCCTTATTATTGTAGAGTCTCAATCCTTCATCGACGTAAATTATGGCCAGGTAGCCAACAACCTTCCACCATTGGAAGTCTGGATCTATACAACATCGATCTTGCGATAAAGCCCTTGCAAACTTCAGGATCAGAATCATCATCACGGTGACATTCCTAGCCTCCAATCCTAGCCTCGCAAACTCAAAGGGTCAAGACCAATGTGCAGCCCTTCTACCTATCCAGCAACATCACTCTGGTCAGCATCGGTGGAGAGAACTTGGGGAACCAGGCAAGGGGAAAAATTGCTTGGGATGAAGGGTAGGAAATGGGGGTAAAATGGTCATTTTACACTTATAATTAATATCACAAATGTCCCTTGGCACCTTTTTTAGAGGAGAATTTTTTGTAGGATTTTTTTACAATTTTTTTGGTCACTTGAAACCTTAAAGGGATTTTACCTAAAATAAAAGTCATCAATATGTTGTACTTCCTTCCATCATAAGGTCATTTTAACTAATTTGTACGGTCCAAAAAACTGAAAAAGTAGTTAAGATGTTTATCTATAATTAATATGTATAGACCATTTAACGATTATAATTTAATAGGCTAACATAATAAAGCCACGATAAACATAGTATTATTGAAAAAAAAAACAATTAATATAGGAGATGAGGGAATTGAACGTTAGATTTATGATGGAGAAGCTACAGTGGGGTGGTTGATTTATAAGAAGCACAAGGCACTGTTTCAAGTTTTTATCTCTTCCTTTCAAGTTTGAACAAAGATCCACATTTCTTTCTATAATTCTAGCCTCTTGCCGACATGATTCAAAATTAAAAATGGTGATTATCTTGCAAGGAAATTTCCGCAATGTTGCGCAACAATTTGTAAATCTTAATGGTTATTGAATTTAACAGTCAGGTTATTGACAAAGTTATGTGCAATAATTACTGATCAATTTCTCAAATAATTTGTATTACTGGCTCTTATTCATTCAAAAATTAAACTCACGAATGAATAAAACCACTGCTTGATTGACAATGAGTCACAGCTAAGATGGCTGATACAAGGAAAACCAAGGCACTTCTTCATTTGGCCAACATAAAAATCAAGATATATAAATGAATTATGTGATCTTTTATAATACACTTTGGGACAGTGCCAAAATATTATTAATAACACACCCCACAAAGTAGGGAACTATAGGACACTCAATGTTCTAGCCGTCTTTCATATCAAGCATTGAATCCCCAGTACTTCCCCAACCAGATAAATCTCCTTGGGCACTTCATATGCCAACCAGAAATCTCCTTTGGCCCACCATTGTAACGGGCATTTAAATGTTAACATTGCAAGATTTCAGCAACAACATCATTGACCAAAGAATCAAGTATTTGATCCTCAATCTCTGCTCCTAACTCAAAAGCATCAACATCAAAATCTAGCCATCTTCCATATTGGCTGCTCATCTCCTTATCTACAAGCTCGTCGACCATCGAATCCCCCATGGCTCCCCAACCAGAAATCTCCTTGAACACTTCCTCTGCTAACCGTTCATTCTTTCTCACCATCATTACCCCTTTGGTCCACATTTTGGAACCCCCACATGCATAACGCCTACATCTTATCTCCATGCATTCACTTACACAATCAAATATTACTTTCCTGTTTATCCTAGACTCACCAGCAACATTCTCAAATCCTTGTTTCATACTTTCCCACCAATTGAATAGATGGGGGCTCACAATCTCTTGTCTTCGACCAAGGGCAAAGTCCATAAACATCAGTTCCACATTACACAATATTTCTTTCACATAGTCCAGTTCCCATGTACTTGATCTTCCAAACTTCGTGATAGAAAGTGTATCTGTATGATTCCTTACAATGGTTCCAGTTGATGTTGAAGAAGCTGAATCTGATAGCTCATTATCAGCTTCTGCATGATAAGACTTCCTTGAAGTGTTCAGGCCAAAGACTTCTTGAGCTTGCCCAAATGAAAACAACTTGCTTTCTGAAATTGGATACAGCAAAAATAAGGTGCCGATTAGTCATGTCATAGTTAAGCACATGTATAAATGTGTGTGTGTGTGTGTGTGTGTGTGTGTGTGTAAAGATGCTGCTTTTACCTCCTGTGCTATTGGTAGCATTTGTGCTGACTAGAGATTCACAACTTTCAATTGAGAAAGAAGGTTCAAGAACAGAAATTGGACTTGGGTGTCGACAGTTGGATAGCTGTGTTTCCATATGATTGAACCTAAACTCTTTCATCCCACCAGCAACCTATAATATTTTCACGTTAGTTATGATGAAATGGGCATGCATATTGAAGATTTAATTTTTGTAACACTGCAAACTTCAGTGTCATTCTGAATGTTTCAAATTTTTCATACATTAGCCCCAACTAAATGTTTCAAACACCCTAACTATTTAAATACTAACCTGCTGCTTGGAAATAATAAAAAATTTGATGGAAAAACTTTTCAAAATGCTAAAAAAACAGAAGACAAGACTATCCCCATACGTATTCAATCTTGATACAAGCTTCAAGTGGCATGTTAAAGGTGATAAGAACAATCATTTGTGGGCTTTTTCCAAAGCACAAAACTTAAAATAAATTTCTTTAAAGTGTTTGTCATTAAATTCTTCTATATTCTATAATAAAATTATAACGTGGAAAATTTTTTACAGATGGGCATCGACTCCTTAGAAAATGGTTCCTATGTTTGTCAAATTTTTATGGGACAATTATAAAATACCGAAAAGGTGTATCTAAGTTTGCTCCTCCTCTATCAACTCAAACTTGTTGGATATATTGTTTAATTACTCTTGTTTCTTGGAACAGGCCAAAGGAAGAGTAGTAATTAGCCTATCACATCTTATGTTCTTTTTAAGCCTAGTTCCACATCAAAGCAAATCGAGTCTTAAGTTTTTCTTTGTTTTCTCTTTTAACCCTATCGGTCGCCATTCACAGAATAGGATAAATAAAACTAGCGATCTAAACAATTGCAAATAAGAATTATAATTTTTTTCTCACGTACCAATGACTTATGTTTTGATGTTACTTCAGGAAGACTAGGGGGGGAGATATCAGAATAGTGCCTGGTGCATAACGTATCTGTAGATAACACGTCTTGGTCCTTTTGTTGCAATCTCGGATCTATTGAATTTGATGCGATACTGGAAGAAGTCCTGGCTTTGGAAGAGCTATTGCATGAAGTCTCCTCTCCATACATAAATTCCTTCAGTTTCTGTTCTAAAAGAATACTCAAGGCATCACCAGCTATTACATTGTATCCTACTGGAGCTGTTGCACTGTCTGGCCCAATCAACACTTGTTTAATGTGGTGATCCAAGGAACAACCGTTACCTTTCTGACCAACTTGCCCAGATGCATCAAAACCATTGTTATTTCTTGCCAATGGTGTGGTAAACGTAAAGGAAACTACATCCATGTCTTTCCTTTTGACTTCACCTGCCCTGCTAAAGCTGTCCTCCTTACCTTGTAGATTAGACTCAATAGGCTTCTTTGTTTTGTCAATGAACAAATTATCAACGGCCCGATCATTCCAGTCCTTGTCTGTAGACCTTTTCTTTCTAGGGAAATTGTTTGTACTAGTATATAAAACTTCATTTTCACAATCTGATGTACCCAGGCTTGACTTTCTAGTACCAGTTTTGGATTTCCCAGTAGATCTACTACTAGAACTTCTGTGACGCCCATAGGAGGAGGAGCCCCCTGACAGAACTTTCCTATCATTGGAAACCAAAGGCTTTGACGGTAACTTGCCCTTTTCAACCGAACAATTCTGTTTTTGATTGTTTTTCCGGAGAACGCCATTAGTAGTATTCCTGCCAGAAGATTTTTTCTGCAACTTCTTTTGAACATTAGTCTTCAATGGTGGGTTGGGTTTAAGCTCATGATGGTCTTTCTGGCCCGCCAAACCTTTACTTCCATTCAAACTCAAGCCTTCCCTCCTTTGAACGTTCACTTTTGCCTGGACTGCAAGAGAAATAGACTTTCCTTTGTTCTGAAAAGAAAAATCTTCTCCTGCATCAGTAGATCCATTGGATGAATCCACAGATCCATTCCAACTTTTGTTTAAAGACTGCCCCTTGAGATACTTCACAGCATTTGACTCGACCATTTTTTGAGAAGGTTCAGAAAGCCTGATGGTTCTTTGAGAAACCTCTCTTTTTTCTTTCAAATCTCTGGCTCTAGATGTTCCTGTAGATAGCCCAGAAAGAGGTCCTTTTTGTGAAGCCTCTGCTTTTTCTTTAAGACCTCGAACCTTCAATGACACAGACGATGAAGTTATCGATGGAGTTTTAGGCTTTGCAGTAGCTTGGGGCCCAGGTTCGATCATCCTTGCTGCAGCTTCCATTATATAAGCTGGATTGTTGCTTGGAACAAAGCCAGGACCCTTGATAGGAGACAAAAGCTTATGGTGTGTGACAGGAATTGATTTAGCTGACTTAGGTGGCAATACTTCGGTTTGGAACTTCTCAATTGGCCTGCTAAGGATCTTTTGGGGCTTTAGCTCCATGAAGTTCCTAGAAGAGCCCTCAAATTTTTCAAGCAAATTTCCAGAGTAAATGGCCTGATCATGTTGATAGTTCAGGTTTTTCCTGCAATATAGGGCATCTTGAAGAGATCGGGTATCAAAATATGGAGTAGAATAGGGCTCGGGAAAACCAGAAGGGGGTAGAGAATCTAATCCCATAAGCCGAGCGACTACGCCTGGGACCCTTGTTCCACATGCTTCATCATCAGTAACTGATGAAGCATAACTATGATCACTTCCTCTAACACTTGCCCCGGCTCCAATTTCATCATCATTCACCTGAAATATTTGAAGAAGTGACTAATTGGATTTCATAACCAGAAACAGTAATTTTGTGATTGTGATGTTACCCCCACATAAGGCCGTGCCATTGCTAAGTTGCCTTCGCCTTTTTTTCCCTGCTTCAAAGATTCTTCAAATGATGAAGAAAAAAATAGATCGAAATCAAAACCGGTAATAACTAACACCATAAAACTTTGATAGAAGGGATGCATTAAGACAACAAAAATAAGCATGTTATATCGTTTATTCAATACAGACAGCACATGTACCTGGAACATCAGACTTAGAAGCAAACAATTTCTTCCGAGATTTTGAGGTCCAGTCAAACAACTGGAAAAACCCACCAACGTGTCCTCCTCCACTTCTTGTTCCTTCTTTCTCAAATCCCATTCTTGAAGAAAAAGTAAAAAGACCTTCAAGAAATATTTTTGATAAGACAGAAACATTAATCCTTTAAATCAAGATAAAATTATAACCCATCTGATTTCAAAATAGCTCCCTAACAGTTCAGAGAAAATTACGTCGATCTAGAAGCCTATAATAAACCATAATACATTTAAGTAAGTGTATTAAATCAAGATGTGTCCATGTCACGTAAGAGCAGGGCCAGAAGATTTCATCAGTTATCATCAGCGTATTAATATTCACTGTAAATGTTCATCTTTTGATGTAAGAAGCCAAATGTTAACAATTTGACTAGACTTTAAAATAATGGAAACTGCAGATTAACAGGACATGAAGGGATCAATACCGAGATTATCCTTAAAGATTAAAAGTCATACTGCCTACCTCTTGTGTAAGAGAAATCAATTATTATGCCAGCAGCCTTGTATGATGCTACACAAACTGCAAAGCACGGGTACAGCCATTGCTAATCCTTCCGATCAAGCATCTGGTCCTGAATAATTACACTGACATGTGAGCTTGATATGAATTGTTGAGGAAGCGCAATATAGAGTGTAACCGATTATATTAGAAAATTACCCAACTAGAAAACAAAGTTTCTAGACGTAATTTAATAATATAATAAGCACCAACTACTATATTTAAATGCAACTAATAAATAATAAATCGGACAAATATAAGAGAAATATCAGATCCTAAATTCACTCCAAATAATTTACAAGTGAAATACTACAAAAGAGGAAGATATACAAATGCCTTGAGAGACAATTGTGGGGTGAGGAATAAGGGAGGGGGAGGCACTCTATTTATACTAAAACCTCCCCCCTTCAAACCCAAAACCCACCGATGTGGGACTTGCCAAAACTCACAAATCTCCACCTTGGCAAGATCTCACAGTCTCAATTTCTCCTATTTACAAATTCTAATTGTAACTTCTATTCAAAACACCATGTTCAACAATGTTGATCAAATCCAAACAATGTTGAAATTTAATAGAAGTCACCACCTTTGTCAACATATCAGCAGGATTGTCATCTGTTCGTATCTTCTGTATTGTGACTCCACCTTCTTCCAAAATTTCTCTTACAAAATGATATCGGACGTCAATATGCTTCGTTCTTGCATGGTAGACTTGGTTCTTTGCTAACTGAATAGCACTCTGGCTATCACAAAATACTGTGATGCTTTCCTGACCAACACCAAGCTCTCCAAGCAACCCCTGAAGCCAAATCGCCTCCTTTACAGCTTCTGTAATCGCCATATACTCTGCCTCTGTTGTAGACAAAGCTACCGTTGACTGTAAAGTTGACTTCCAACTAACTGGTGCACCTGCGAGAGTGAATACAAAACCAGTAGTTGACCTTCTTTTGTCCAAATCACCTGCAAAATCTGAGTCACAGTACCCAACTAGACATTGATCAACACCCTGCTGAAAGACCAATCCAACATCTACAGTATTACAAATATACCGTAGAATCCATTTCACAGCTTGCCAATGCTCCATTCCGGGATCATGCATATACCTACTCACCACTCCAACTGCCTGTGAAATGTCTGGTCTCGTACAAACCATAGCATACATCAAGCTACCAACAGCATTCGCATATGGCACCCTTGACATATATGCTCGTTCATCTTCATCCTTCGGCGACATGTCAGCATTAAGCTTAAAATGTGGGGCAAGTGGGATGCTAACCGTCCTGGTTTCTTCATTCATACCGAAACGATGTAGCACCTTCTTCAAATACTCCTTTTGAGATAAGAAGAGCTTCTTCGATTGTCTATCTCTTGTTATCTCCATGCCAAGTATCTTCCTTGCCTCACCTAAATCCTTCATCTCGAACTCCTTCTTCAGTTGATCCTTAAGCTTCTCAATCTCTGCTTGATTTCTTGAAGCAATCAACATATCATCAACATACAAAAGGAGATAGATAAAAGATCCATCTTCAAGCTTCCGCAAATACACACAATGATCGTATTTGCTTCTCCTGTACTTGTGCCGCAACATAAACTTGTCAAACCGTTTATACCATTGCCTCGAAGACTGCTTCAATCCGTATAACGATTTTTCAAGTTTACATACCATATTCTCCTTTCCAGCAACTTTGAATCCTTCAGGCTGAGTCATATAGATTTCCTCCTCCAAGTCTCCATTTAGAAATGCAGTTTTAACATCCATCTGAACTAGTTCCAAATCCAACTGTGCTACCAAAGCCAACAGAATTCTAATGGAGGAATGTTTTACAACTGGAGAAAATACCTCATTGTAATCAATTCCTTCCTTCTGAGCATAGCCTTTAGCTACCAGTCTTGCTTTGTAACGCACATCACCTTGGTTAGGAAATCCTTCTTTCTTCGCATACACCCATTTGCAACCAATTGCCTTCTTACCCTTTGGGAGTTTGGCCAATCTCCACGTTCCATTCTGATGAAGGGACTGCATTTCTTCATTCATAGCATTCATCCACTCTTCCTTTTCTAAGCTCCGGACAGCCCATTTATAAGTTGAAGGAATGCCATCAGTTGCAATTGAAGTTGCACAAGCCACCATATCCATAAAGCGAGTAGGTTTTCTTACTATTCGTCGTGGCCTGCCGGTTGCGATTGATTCTTGTTGTTGTTGAGGTTCCTGGGTTGAAACCTCCCTTTCAACTGGCTCATCTTCTACAGGAAAGTCTTCTCTCATTTCCCTATCCTTTCTCTGAACTGGGAAAATCAACTCTCCTTCAAACTCCACCTGCTTCGAAGCACCATCGGTCTGTGTGGTATCTCCAGATGTTACCGGCTTCATAATAGTAGTCTCATCAAAAGTAACATCCCTGCTAAACACAACCTTCTCCGTCTCTGGACACCATAAACGATATCCTTTGACTCCAGAAGTGATCCCCAAGAAAATAGCTTTCTTTGCTCTAGGATCCAATTTTGATTCTTTCACATGATAGTATGCAGTTGAGCCAAACACATGTAAAGAATCATAATCATTAGCAGGCTTACCATACCATTGTTCCAATGGTGTTTTACCATCAATAGCAGCAGATGGTAGACGATTAATGAGATGGCTCGCATACGTCACTGCCTCAGCCCAAAATTCTTTGCCCAAGCCAGCATTGGACAACATACACCGAACCTTCTCCAGCAAAGTCCGATTCATGCGTTCTGCCACCCCATTCTGCTGTGGTGTATTTCTTACGGTGAAGTGTCTGACGATGCCATTATCTTCACAAACCTTCTGGAAAGGATCATTCTTGTACTCTCCACCATTGTCTGTGCGAAGACATTTGATCTTCCTGCCTATTTGTGCTTCTATCATCGTCTTCCATTTGAGAAAAATTCCCAAAACTTCATCTTTGGTCTTCATCGTATACACCCAAACTCTTCGAGAAAAGTCATCAACAAAGGTTACAAAATAATGCTTACCTCCCAATGAAGCTGTTTTGGAAGGACCCCAAACATCAGAGTGTACATAATCCAAAATACCTTCAGTATTGTGAATAGCTGTACCGAACTTAACCCCTGGAGGACAAGTTCTTGAAGAAAAACTGTCAGAATAAACTCTACATGAAGAAAAGGCTGTTTCGCTTCACTTACGTTCCTGGTACCACAATGAATGAGCATATCACTAGCTTCAACAAGTTGGTGACGGATTTGCAGAATTTGGACGTGACTTTTGAAGATGAAGATCTGGCCCTGATGTTGTTGGGATCACTTCCCGATGAGTACGAGCACCTGGAAACTACGCTACTTCACGGTAAGCAGAAAGTTTCTCTGGAAGAAGTTTGTTCTTCTTTGTACAGCCATGAACAAAGAAGGAAAGAGAAACAAAAAGGTGGAGAGGCAGAGGCTCTAGTGGTTAGAGGACGTACTGAGGAGAAGAAGAGATCCAAGTCAAGGTCTAGACCCAGCAAAGATGAGTGTGCCTTTTGTCGAGAAAAGGGACACTGGAAGAAGGACTGTCCGAAGCTGAAGAACAAAGCCAAACCTGGAGATGTGAAGGCCGATATGGACTCAAATGTAGCTGATTGTGATGATGAGAATTCAGATTTCTCACTGGCTACAACAACGTCATCAAAACCATCAGATGAATGGTTATTGGACTCAGCCTGCAGCCATCATATGTGTCCTAACAGAGACTGGTTCACTGATTTTGAAGAAGCAGAGTGTGGAATTGTTCACACAGCAGATAACTCTTCTCTTACCGCATATGGTATTGGTTCAATCAAATTAAGGAACCATGATGGATTGATCAGAACATTAACAGATGTTCGGTACGTACCAGACTTGAAAAAAAATCTCATTTCTGTGGGGACTCTAGACTCAAAAGGGTTCAAGATCACTGCAGAAAATGGAGTAATGAAGATATTCTCTGGTGCACTGGTGGTGATGAAGGGTATTCGGAAGAACAATAACACGTACCACTATCATGGGAGTACAGTTATTGGGACGGCAGCAGTAACATCCAGTAGTGAGAAGGATGCAGAAGCAACCAGGTTGTGGCATATGCGCTTGGGACATGCTGGAGGAAAATCCTTGAACACTTTAACAAGTCAAGGATTATTGAAAGGATTGAAACATTGCGTCATGGACTTTTGTGAGCATTGCGTAAAGGGGAAACACACAAGGGTTAAGTTCGGTACAGCTATTCACAATACTGAAGGTATTTTGGATTATGTACACTCTGATGTTTGGGGTCCTTCCAAAACAGCTTCATTGGGAGGTAAGCATTATTTTGTAACCTTTGTTGATGACTTTTCTCGAAGAGTTTGGGTGTATACGATGAAGACCAAAGATGAAGTTTTGGGAATTTTTCTCAAATGGAAGACGATGATAGAAGCACAAATAGGCAGGAAGATCAAATGTCTTCGCACAGACAATGGTGGAGAGTACAAGAATGATCCTTTCCAGAAGGTTTGTGAAGATAATGGCATCGTCAGACACTTCACCGTAAGAAATACACCACAGCAGAATGGGGTGGCAGAACGCATGAATCGGACTTTGCTGGAGAAGGTTCGGTGTATGTTGTCCAATGCTGGCTTGGGCAAAGAATTTTGGGCTGAGGCAGTGACGTATGCGAGCCATCTCATTAATCGTCTACCATCTGCTGCTATTGATGGTAAAACACCATTGGAACAATGGTATGGTAAGCCTGCTAATGATTATGATTCTTTACATGTGTTTGGCTCAACTGCATACTATCATGTGAAAGAATCAAAATTGGATCCTAGAGCAAAGAAAGCTATTTTCTTGGGGATCACTTCTGGAGTCAAAGGATATCGTTTATGGTGTCCAGAGACGGAGAAGGTTGTGTTTAGCAGGGATGTTACTTTTGATGAGACTACTATTATGAAGCCGGTAACATCTGGAGATACCACACAGACCGATGGTGCTTCGAAGCAGGTGGAGTTTGAAGGAGAGTTGATTTTCCCAGTTCAGAGAAAGGATAGGGAAATGAGAGAAGACTTTCCTGTAGAAGATGAGCCAGTTGAAAGGGAGGTTTCAACCCAGGAACCTCAACAACAACAAGAATCAATCGCAACCGGCAGGCCACGACGAATAGTAAGAAAACCTACTCGCTTTATGGATATGGTGGCTTGTGCAACTTCAATTGCAACTGATGGCATTCCTTCAACTTATAAATGGGCTGTCCGGAGCTTAGAAAAGGAAGAGTGGATGAATGCTATGAATGAAGAAATGCAGTCCCTTCATCAGAATGGAACGTGGAGATTGGCCAAACTCCCAAAGGGTAAGAAGGCAATTGGTTGCAAATGGGTGTATGCGAAGAAAGAAGGATTTCCTAACCAAGGTGATGTGCGTTACAAAGCAAGACTGGTAGCTAAAGGCTATGCTCAGAAGGAAGGAATTGATTACAATGAGGTATTTTCTCCAGTTGTAAAACATTCCTCCATTAGAATTCTGTTGGCTTTGGTAGCACAGTTGGATTTGGAACTAGTTCAGATGGATGTTAAAACTGCATTTCTAAATGGAGACTTGGAGGAGGAAATCTATATGACTCAGCCTGAAGGATTCAAAGTTGCTGGAAAGGAGAATATGGTATGTAAACTTGAAAAATCGTTATACGGATTGAAGCAGTCTTCGAGGCAATGGTATAAACGGTTTGACAAGTTTATGTTGCGGCACAAGTACAGGAGAAGCAAATACGATCATTGTGTGTATTTGCGGAAGCTTGAAGATGGATCTTTTATCTATCTCCTTTTGTATGTTGATGATATGTTGATTGCTTCAAGAAATCAAGCAGAGATTGAGAAGCTTAAGGATCAACTGAAGAAGGAGTTCGAGATGAAGGATTTAGGTGAGGCAAGGAAGATACTTGGCATGGAGATAACAAGAGATAGACAATCGAAGAAGCTCTTCTTATCTCAAAAGGAGTATTTGAAGAAGGTGCTACATCGTTTCGGTATGAATGAAGAAACCAGGACGGTTAGCATCCCACTTGCCCCACATTTTAAGCTTAATGCTGACATGTCGCCGAAGGATGAAGATGAACGAGCATATATGTCAAGGGTGCCATATGCGAATGCTGTTGGTAGCTTGATGTATGCTATGGTTTGTACGAGACCAGACATTTCACAGGCAGTTGGAGTGGTGAGTAGGTATATGCATGATCCCGGAATGGAGCATTGGCAAGCTGTGAAATGGATTCTACGGTATATTTGTAATACTGTAGATGTTGGATTGGTCTTTCAGCAGGGTGTTGATCAATGTCTAGTTGGGTACTGTGACTCAGATTTTGCAGGTGATTTGGACAAAAGAAGGTCAACTACTGGTTTTGTATTCACTCTCGCAGGTGCACCAGTTAGTTGGAAGTCAACTTTACAGTCAACGGTAGCTTTGTCTACAACAGAGGCAGAGTATATGGCGATTACAGAAGCTGTAAAGGAGGCGATTTGGCTTCAGGGGTTGCTTGGAGAGCTTGGTGTTGGTCAGGAAAGCATCACAGTATTTTGTGATAGCCAGAGTGCTATTCAGTTAGCAAAGAACCAAGTCTACCATGCAAGAACGAAGCATATTGACGTCCGATATCATTTTGTAAGAGAAATTTTGGAAGAAGGTGGAGTCACAATACAGAAGATACGAACAGATGACAATCCTGCTGATATGTTGACAAAGGTGGTGACTTCTATTAAATTTCAACATTGTTTGGATTTGATCAACATTGTTGAACATGGTGTTTTGAATAGAAGTTACAATTAGAATTTGTAAATAGGAGAAATTGAGACTGTGAGATCTTGCCAAGGTGGAGATTTGTGAGTTTTGGCAAGTCCCACATCGGTGGGTTTTGGGTTTGAAGGGGGTGTTGAGGAAGCGCAATATAGAGTGTAACCGATTATATTAGAAAATTACCCAACTAGAAAACAAAGTTTCTAGACGTAATTTAATAATATAATAAGCACCAACTACTATATTTAAATGCAACTAATAAATAATAAATCGGACAAATATAAGAGAAATATCAGATCCTAAATTCACTCCAAATAATTTACAAGTGAAATACTACAAAAGAGGAAGATATACAAATGCCTTGAGAGACAATTGTGGGGTGAGGAATAAGGGAGGGGGAGGCACTCTATTTATACTAAAACCTCCCCCCTGTGAGTTTTGGCAAGTCCCACATCGGTGGGTTTTGGGTTTGAAGGGGGGAGGTTTTAGTATAAATAGAGTGCCTCCCCCTCCCTTATTCCTCACCCCACAATTGTCTCTCAAGGCATTTGTATATCTTCCTCTTTTGTAGTATTTCACTTGTAAATTATTTGGAGTGAATTTAGGATCTGATATTTCTCTTATATTTGTCCGATTTATTATTTATTAGTTGCATTTAAATATAGTAGTTGGTGCTTATTATATTATTAAATTACGTCTAGAAACTTTGTTTTCTAGTTGGGTAATTTTCTAATATAATCGGTTACACTCTATATTGCGCTTCCTCAACAATTGGTATCAGAGGCGAGGTTCTGTCTGAGTATGCTCTGTGGTTGCAGCTTAGTCTGAGCTTCCACATCAGAAAAGAATTACTTTTGAGCTTTTGTTTTGGCAACTATTAAATAATTTTTTGGAGCAGAAATGGCGGACAAAAGGAGTGATGTGTCCACAGCAGATGTTAGCGGTTCGTCGTTCTCATCATCGTATTTGACCAGAATAGTGTCAAATGCGAAGTTTGCAGTTGAAATTTTTGACGGATCTGGGCATTTTGGCATGTGGCAAGGCGAGGTTCTGGATGTCCTTTTTCAACAAGGACTAGACTTTGCCCTTGAGGAGAAAAAACCAGATAAAATGGAGGAAGAAGAATGGAGGGTCGTGAATCGTGTTGCTTGTGGTACTATTAGATCGTACCTTTCAAGAGACCAGAAGTATCCATACACAAAGGAAACTTCTGCATGTAGACTGTGGAAGGCACTGGAGGACAAGTTCTTGAAGAAAAACTGTCAGAATAAACTCTACATGAAGAAAAGGCTGTTTCGCTTCACTTACGTTCCTGGTACCACAATGAATGAGCATATCACTAGCTTCAACAAGTTGGTGACGGATTTGCAGAATTTGGACGTGACTTTTGAAGATGAAGATCTGGCCCTGATGTTGTTGGGATCACTTCCCGATGAGTACGAGCACCTGGAAACTACGCTACTTCACGGTAAGCAGAAAGTTTCTCTGGAAGAAGTTTGTTCTTCTTTGTACAGCCATGAACAAAGAAGGACAAACTTCTTTGTTTTGGAAGGACCCCAAACATCAGAGTGTACATAATCCAAAATACCTTCAGTATTGTGAATAGCTGTACCGAACTTAACCCTTGTGTGTTTCCCCTTTACGCAATGCTCACAAAAGTCCATGACGCAATGTTTCAATCCTTTCAATAATCCTTGACTTGTTAAAGTGTTCAAGGATTTTCCTCCAGCATGTCCCAAGCGCATATGCCACAACCTGGTTGCTTCTGCATCCTTCTCACTACTGGATGTTACTGCTGCCGTCCCAATAACTGTACTCCCATGATAGTGGTACGTGTTATTGTTCTTCCGAATACCCTTCATCACCACCAGTGCACCAGAGAATATCTTCATTACTCCATTTTCTGCAGTGATCTTGAACCCTTTTGAGTCTAGAGTCCCCACAGAAATGAGATTTTTTTTCAAGTCTGGTACGTACCGAACATCTGTTAATGTTCTGATCAATCCATCATGGTTCCTTAATTTGATTGAACCAATACCATATGCGGTAAGAGAAGAGTTATCTGCTGTGTGAACAATTCCACACTCTGCTTCTTCAAAATCAGTGAACCAGTCTCTGTTAGGACACATATGATGGCTGCAGGCTGAGTCCAATAACCATTCATCTGATGGTTTTGATGACGTTGTTGTAGCCAGTGAGAAATCTGAATTCTCATCATCACAATCAGCTACATTTGAGTCCATATCGGCCTTCACATCTCCAGGTTTGGCTTTGTTCTTCAGCTTCGGACAGTCCTTCTTCCAGTGTCCCTTTTCTCGACAAAAGGCACACTCATCTTTGCTGGGTCTAGACCTTGACTTGGATCTCTTCTTCTCCTCAGTACGTCCTCTAACCACTAGAGCCTCTGCCTCTCCACCTTTTTGTTTCTCTTTCCTTCTTTGTTCATGGCTGTACAAAGAAGAACAAACTTCTTCCAGAGAAACTTTCTGCTTACCGTGAAGTAGCGTAGTTTCCAGGTGCTCGTACTCATCGGGAAGTGATCCCAACAACATCAGGGCCAGATCTTCATCTTCAAAAGTCACGTCCAAATTCTGCAAATCCGTCACCAACTTGTTGAAGCTAGTGATATGCTCATTCATTGTGGTACCAGGAACGTAAGTGAAGCGAAACAGCCTTTTCTTCATGTAGAGTTTATTCTGACAGTTTTTCTTCAAGAACTTGTCCTCCAGTGCCTTCCACAGTCTACATGCAGAAGTTTCCTTTGTGTATGGATACTTCTGGTCTCTTGAAAGGTACGATCTAATAGTACCACAAGCAACACGATTCACGACCCTCCATTCTTCTTCCTCCATTTTATCTGGTTTTTTCTCCTCAAGGGCAAAGTCTAGTCCTTGTTGAAAAAGGACATCCAGAACCTCGCCTTGCCACATGCCAAAATGCCCAGATCCGTCAAAAATTTCAACTGCAAACTTCGCATTTGACACTATTCTGGTCAAATACGATGATGAGAACGACGAACCGCTAACATCTGCTGTGGACACATCACTCCTTTTGTCCGCCATTTCTGCTCCAAAAAATTATTTAATAGTTGCCAAAACAAAAGCTCAAAAGTAATTCTTTTCTGATGTGGAAGCTCAGACTAAGCTGCAACCACAGAGCATACTCAGACAGAACCTCGCCTCTGATACCAATTGTTGAGGAAGCGCAATATAGAGTGTAACCGATTATATTAGAAAATTACCCAACTAGAAAACAAAGTTTCTAGACGTAATTTAATAATATAATAAGCACCAACTACTATATTTAAATGCAACTAATAAATAATAAATCGGACAAATATAAGAGAAATATCAGATCCTAAATTCACTCCAAATAATTTACAAGTGAAATACTACAAAAGAGGAAGATATACAAATGCCTTGAGAGACAATTGTGGGGTGAGGAATAAGGGAGGGGGAGGCACTCTATTTATACTAAAACCTCCCCCCTTCAAACCCAAAACCCACCGATGTGGGACTTGCCAAAACTCACATGAATTACTACGCTAAACAAGTTTGTTCACAATAACACAATAGTTGGCACAAGCTGCGAATTCTACTTCTCTTGAGCAGATCACACATACCAACTGTATTTATTGTTGTACCAGAATAAGATTAATCAATCAATCAATTAGAATCAAATGAATTCACATGGTGAAATAGAAGGAAATAGATAAATGTAGAAAACCTAAACATGTATATTGTTTTAACTCATCGTTCTTGCACTTGAAAACCTCAGCAAGCAACCATCATTCGAAAAACCTCATTACCCCAAGGCACCAGATTGTAGTCAATGAACAGAAACTCAATCTAGAAAATAAGAAACAATAGATGATCTGATACTGCATTCATCAAAACAGTGACGAAAACCAAGCGCAAATATCAAAAGCCAGAACCCATAAAAGAAAACCAGGAAACAAACGAACTCTAGAGCGGCATAGAAGCAAGAACTTACAGAGGAAAATGGGATAGATCAGAGAATATTGAAAGGAAGACTATTAATTGCTGCTTGCCCATTCGAACTGAAGACTTAACAAGTGAAAACAACAGGCTCTTACTAGCAAGCCACAAGTTCAAACAATGAGCATTATTTCGGTATATTCCTGTATCTGAGCGAGAAATGAAGCATTCTCAGGAATGTGGATATGAGAATTCTTAGGAAGGATTGTAGGAGTGAGAGGGAACGAAGGGTCTTGATAACTGGTGGCTCGTTGAGAGACAATGAATCGAGCATGGCGAGAGGGGAACTGGGAAAGAGTGGGCGCAGTTTATTATTTAAGAAAAAACAAACAATTTTTTTTGGAATATATGTTCATGCTATTTTCGAAATGGAGAGAGGTCATAACGTCTCTCTGGAGAGGGATCGGAATTCAAATTTCAAATCCGTTGTATTCAAACAAATAAAATAAAAAAGTGGGTATTTCAAATCAGAAACGGGTAAAGGGGGTCAAAGGGAGCCTGATAAAGTTCCTTGACGGTGCGTTTGGATCTCTAACACACCTGTATCTGGCTGACACGTGTGCTTAGATCCTTGATCATTTCCTTCCCCTTAAAATCATGCATTCACTCAAAAAAAAAAGAGATTATGGTGTAAAAATACACATATGTTTTGGTTAAAGAAGCACCTAACAATAAGTACTTTTTTTATGTGTAAAAAGTGACTACATGGTTAAAAAAAACTAACACAAAGTTTTTTTTTTCCCATCGAACATCTCCTTAGGCCCCATTTGGATTAGGAAAAAGGTAGGAAGGGAAATGAATGGAAATGAAAAGAATGGAATGAGTGAGAAAATATTTTCCATTGACACGTTTGGTTGAGAGTGGAATGGGAAAAGTTATGTTTGGTTGGAACAAATAAGTGAGGAAAATTAGCAATATTCCATTTTTGCCCGAAACATAAAATATTAATTTCAACACGTATGAAGCAATTTTAACTGCACATTTGGACTTGAATTCACTTTTAGTGCTCCAGTACTCGAGCAAGCCATAAGGCATGCTCGAGCAAAGGGCTAGACAGAGGGGAGAAGATGCATGTTTAACTACACTGCTCGAGCATGACATTTTCATGCTCGGGAACAAGTCATCCAGAGGTTAAGAATAAGAAATTGAATGATGTTGCTCGAGCACTCATTTACCTATGCTCAAGCATGCCCTTTTACTCTGCTCAAGCATAACTTATCAACTTTGCATACTTGTTGCTTAGCTTGCTGATGAAATTCCTCTCGCCTTCTTCTCTGTTCTCCATAGCTCTCTGCTCTCTGTTTCTAGCGTCACATGCTCACCCTTTTATACAGCTAGCCGAGGAGGGGGCAAAATTGACTTTCCCCAAATTTCATAAGCACTGGAAAATGGATTCCCACCATTTTTTGTGGGAACCCATTTTCATTTAAATGTGGGAAAATGGTGCCCGCACGAAAATCTTTTCCTATAAAAAATTTGATCCAAATAACTACCGCTATCTGAAAATTTCAATTTTCCTTTTCCATCGTGCCAGTTTCACTAATTCACACGGGGCCTTATTGATTTCGTAAGCAACATGAGGAATTGTTACATGGAATCCCATATCATTAATATTCTAACCAATAAAACCAATTAACTAATGAAAAAGGAAGATGAATGTATATTGAAGCTGAGAATTGATTAACTAATCAAGTTTAAACATGTTTTAAAGGAGGATGGGGAACATTTTTTGTTGGTTGAGTATGAATAAGTGAGATGGGACAAGTTGGCAAAAAAAAAAGGTTCCAAGAGGAAATATGAAATGTTTTGTTAGTTGAGATGCCCAACTCTAGCTCAACTTTGAAACTTTCCTTCAAATGGAAAGTTATGTAGCTTTTGACAATATATATAAGGTGATGGCAAATAAATCAGAAAATACTAGACATGAAGCAATGAGTGTTGTGATAATTTTAAATTCATCTTGTAAGTTTGAACGTTGCTCAACAAAGTTATAATAAAGTATCAAGCCAAAAAGCTAATATAATGAAGTAGAGGTAACGAAGTATCAAGCGAAAAAATACAGATATCACAAAGTAAAGAGGTGTTTGATTTTTTTTATTTTTTTATAATAAAGTGAAATGATATTAATTAATAAAATAAGAACATTATAAAGTGCTAGTTATAGCAAGTAAAAAAAAAATAACCACATTATAAAACAGAAGGAAGGGGCTATAAATAAGAAAATTCCAAAAGGAAAGTTGATTCTTCTTTTACTAATGCAAATAACTTCCAACCAATGAGTCTTTCTTAAAAACTAGTAGCTCTTCGTTGATTGATTGATTTTGGTTTGATAATTGATTTTGGCATATATAAAAGTGTTTATATTGATTTATTTTATTTTAAAAAAAAATGATTTTGATTCATTTAATTAACTTAATTAAGAAATGCAAATAGGGATGCAGAGTTGACAAGTCATTTTTTGAAAAGAGTTTGTCCTCTTCCAAATTAAATCTCAATCTACTATTGAGATGTTGGAATGTATAACATCATAAACAACTATACATGACAATGGTTTGGGAGGAAGAAGAAGTGAGATAGAAATGTCATCCCAAACATATCCTTACGGCGGCGATAATAATGTTTTCATGAATATTGTTTGGTTGTTGGCAATGACAAGTTCAAATTCTGTGTAGGGGTCGAAAATACTTACTCTAATGACGTAGGTCATTATGCAACTGGTGGTATAAACAATCATGTTAACTGGGTTTTTGCCGATAAAAGGAGTGAATCCTATAGATGATTCTTCAAACACCCAACCCCTTACAATGATATTGACGCTAGGTAACAATTAATGTTTTTCTAAAGAGGTTATTGAGGACTTGGTCTCTAGAGTTTTTGGGTTTTACCTTTTATCGAGGCCTTGTATCTCTTTTATGATAGTTTTACTACGTTTTCTCTGGTGAAAAAGAAAAGCCATCTCTAATGCTCTCTTAACAAAATGGTCATTCAAGTTGAAGGGAGCTTTCCTAAGAACAAAAGGAGTTTTTTTTTCCCCCATTTTACCTGTAAGAACAAAAAGAGTTGTCTTAAATTTATATCCATATTTTCCATATAAGAACTCTCACGAGTCACAACCCCAATTATTTGTCAATTACAGAAGGCATAACACACCTGCATGAATATCAGATGAAATTTAAGAGATTTTGGATAAAATATGAAGCTTCATTAAACTATCATACAAAGGCTGGTAATCTGACCGAGGAACAAGTGGTGAAAATGACAAAATGAGATGATTTAAGAACAAGTAAACAACAACAACACACGCGCACTAGAACGCGTGGGTGATCATCTCAATCTTCCTCTTTAACCAACGAAACCCTCTCTTAATTGCAGACTTAACCTTCCTTTCCCTTTCGAACGACTTGTACTTAGCCACCCTCTTCTTCCTCTTCGCCTCCGCCTTGCTTAATGGGCTGCTAGTGCTCTCTATATAACCTCTCCCCGCCGTGCTCCACGACGGCGCCATACCCACACGCCGCCGCTCATTTATCCCACTTTTCTCGACCGCCCACATGCCGCCATAATAATTGTCTACCTCCATCGATCTGTGACTTCTGGCGGCGGAAGAAGTAGAGGTGGAGATTTTGGGTGTTTTCTCTTGAGCTTTGGATCTGTCTCTCACGTTCGCATTGTTTTCTGTGGGATGAAAATGGCGAGGCTGAGCTATAGATCTCGTGAGGGTGACGAGGCTACAGCGAAAACCTCAAATGGTGTGTTGCAAACTCTTTGATTTGACCTGTCTGAGCTATAGAATGATGGATGGTGGACCTTGAGTTGGTCTGTTTATTTCAGTTCGGTTGTTCACACCTCAGCATGTCAAATCTATTAACGTTGCTTTCCCATTTCCTCCTTTTTAATTTTCCCGTTGACTTTATTAAATTCTAGTAGAGCAAGTGCTTGGTCGTGTTTTAAATACATTATCTAATTAAATTATTTTTTTTATGTTAATGAAGTTAGATAAATAAGTTAATCATATCACATATTATATGTCATTAAATTATATGTTAATTAATAACTTAGATAAATTAATTTAGAAATAAAAAATAAATGGCTATTTATTTTATCTTTTTAAAAATGTTTTTTTGATTTACGAAAAAAGTACCGGTTTATCATGACTAACAGAAAAATATTTAAAAAATCACTTTTTTACTTTCCCCAAACAAGCACCAAATATTTCTCCAAAAAAAAAACAATTATGAAATATAAATAATGTAAAATAATTTAATTAAATTTTTTAATCTCTTCCAAAAAAAATTAACTAGGTGTTATACTATCTCTGACCCTTATTATAAAATACTAATTTGTTAGTATATTTGATTCTTTTTATAAGGTATTTATTTGTTTCCAATGAGCATCAATTATTTTTTTTATATATGCCCATAATTAATAAAGATAGTACTTGAAAGTAATAATTAATATGATATTAGAATTTAGAGTAATTAATATAAGTAATCTTGAAAATTACTTAAATTTTATGACAAATTCAATAACTTTAATTGTTTTTATTAATTTATGATAAATATTAATTAATACAGGATTATAAAGGAGAAGGAGTATAAAGGATCAGAGATAACATTTCTTTTATCTCCTCTTCAGGCGGTCTTTGGTTTTTCTACATATTTCATATAAATAATTCATTAATTCATCGTCTCAAGAAAAATCCCAAAAAGCTACGGTATGAGTTCAAAAATTACTGAAAGGTGATGTGAATATATGAAAAGATAGATTTGAAAGAGGGTAGCATTATGATATTTTGAAACTTGGGAAAATATCGTTTAAAAACTATCTGAATTATTAAAATTCTGTGTTAATATTTAGAAATGATAGAGGGATTAAATTGAGATTTTAATATAGCGAATCTAAGGAAAAAAGAAAAATGAACACTTGCCGAAGCACCACCTCCAACCAACTTGCACCTGTCAACTAAACTCCAACAGCTGACCACTAAAGCTTTGGCGCATTGGGTTACTTTCTAGCTGTGGCGTCGAATTTCCTTTTTTTTTAAAAAAAAAAACAATGAATCAAGAGATAAGAATGGGATTCAAACCCATCCCGCCATTTTAGTGAAGAAGTTGGTTGGCCACTAAAACTCCTTTAATTTATGTATGCATTTGTGTGTATAATATAAATAAAGATATAATGACATTGACAAAATAAATAATGAAAATTGCTAAATGTATAATAATATTGCCTAGAGACATAATTGTATTAATTAAACAAGTTATGACATTAAATAAAAACGTAATAATATTTGATTAAATGAATAATAAAATTAATTAAAGACATAATGACATTAACTAAATGAGTAATAGTTTTTACTAAAGACACAATGATATTGTCGAACTCATTATAATTTTTGTTAAAAACATTATTCAATTGATCGTAACTCAAAACTTTTGGTCAATTCTTTTATAAATATTATTTGTACTTATTGATTTTCTCAAAACCATCATGCATTTTGTCAAAATCATTACTATTTTAGTCAATATTATCATTCAATTAATTACAACCCAAAATTATTTGTCAATTCTTTTACATATATTATCAATGGGTTTAATGTTTCTGTTTTTGCTACAGAAATATTTTTTCTGTCACACTCACATAAAAGTGAGTGGTTCTCACTAATAATTTCTCTCTCTTATATTTATAATGAGATCCACTCATTTTTATATGAGTGTGACAGAAAAAATATTTCTACAGTAAAAGCAAAAACATTAAACCCATTATCAATACTTATGGATTTTGCTAAAATTATTGTAGATTTTATCAAAACCATTACTCTTTTGATAAAAGGAACCTGTCGGAGAACCAATCATAACAATTCCTCCCACCACCCCACCTCTTCCTCTGCTCGCCCCCCACCTTCTCCTTCTCTTATCTCATTGTTATCTTTTCAAATCTTTTTAACATCACATCGATTAACACAAAAAATATACAAAAATGAATAGACCAGCACAAACCAATGAGAATCGATATCAATAAGTCCATAAATCAATGAAGAAAATTAAGACAAAAGCTAGAAAAGAAATCAAAGTTCCTTGGCGTCTTGAGCTTAAAGAACAAAGAAGAAAAAAAAAATTTTGGGGGGGGGGGGGATCATCGATAGAATGAGAAATTAGAAACAAAATCCATAAAAAATTTATCAATGGAAGTGTGAATTAAATCTAGAGACTAAAAACAAAAGAAACCAGAAACAAACCCTCCATCATCCGAAATAGACATGATTACTTGCATCTGGAAGAGAAAGAGAGAAGATGAAGATATTAAAGCATTCTTATCGGTGCAAGAGAGGAGCTTAGGGACGAGAGAGGGTGAGGCTCAGATTGATGTCGATCCTTAAGAGATGTCACTAGTGTTACAAGTGACCTTGTCAGTGCAAGAGAGAGGCAAAGGGAAAATTTCATGTAAATCCATAATGGTTTTGCCAAAATTCATAAGTACTAACAATATGTGTAAAATGATTGATAAAGAGTTTTGGGTTATGATCAATTTAATAATGAGATCAACTAAAATAGTAACAATTTTGACAAAATCAATAATGGTTTTGAAAAATTACGGATTTTGTCAAAAATGGTAAATACAAACAATATATGTAAAAGGATTGGTCAAGAGTTTTAGGTTATGACCAATTAAGTTATGGTTTTGTTAAAAATCATAATGATTTTGATAATATCATTATGCCTTTAGTAAATACCATTTAGTAAACATCATTACTCATTTATTAATGTCATTACATCTTTAGTCAATCTTATTGCTCATTTAGTCAGTATCATTACGTCTTTAGTTAATGTCACAACTCATTTAGTTAATACAATTATACCTCTAGTCAATACAATTATGTATTTATTTATTTCCATTATTTATTTTGAAAATGACATTATGTCTTTACTTATATCTCTCTCTCACGCGCGTGCATGCATAGGCATACATAAATCAAACGAGTTTTGGTGGCTGCCCAGCGCCTTCACCAAAATGGTGGGTTGATTTGAATCCCACCCTTTATCCCTTAATTCATTTAAAAGAAAAAAGAAATCAGTGCACTCCCCCCAAAAAAATAAGCCCCCAGTGTTGAAGCTATGGCAGTTGGAGGTCAAGCCACCGGCCGTTACAAGCGAGCTAGAGCTGAAGCTCTAGCGGCCACCCAAAGGTGGTGCTCACGCAAGAGCTCATTTTCTTGTTTTGTTTTTTTTTTTTTTAAAAAAAAATGGGAAGGCATAATGATAAATTTATCAATAGTTTAAAATATCAAACTTATGAAAGCTTTATCAGAACTTATGAAACCCCAACCAGCTATTGCGAATAAAAATTTGCAACTTCTAAGATTCTTTAAGAAAGTTGTGAAATTATTTTAAAAACTTGTGAAAACCTTATCTGAACTTGTGAAACCCTTACCAAATCTTGTAAATTCACATTTGCAAATTGTGAAATTCTTTAATGAACTTTTGAATTTTTTTAAAAAACTTATGAAAATCTTATCCAAACTCCTAAAAACCTCATCATATCTTGTGAATTTTGATCTGTAATTTGTGAAATTCTTATTAAAAAATTTTGAAAACATAATCTAAACTTATAAAAACTTTTATCAAAATTTATGAAATTACGTCTTCCTCTTTGTTCTTAATTTTAAATTTTGAGGGATAATTCTTTTATTTTCTTTTAATTTTAAAAAGAACGAATTAGACTCTAAGACCTATATGATATTATATATATACAAAAAACCTTTTTGTCTTTTGACATTTTAAAATTTTTTTAAGAGCTTTTCCCTTTTATAAAATTGTCCCTCAATTTTTTTCCCTAAAAAAAGATTAAGATTTTTTTTATATATAAAAAATTTTAGGTGGCTTTGGCATCGGTCTCCCACCAAGGCCAGGGCACGGCCTTAAGGCTCTTTGAGCACTTACAAGGGACTTATGAGATCACCTACCAAATGAACTCTCACAACGGCAGAAGGAATCAAACTCTCGTTCTTTTGAAATTTGAACTCGTTCCTTACTATCTGTGCCAATTCTTATTAGCCAAAAAAAAAAAAAAGAAGAAGATTAAAAGTTGGAGAAGGCGGGGTGAGTAGGCACCCTTGGGCCACCGAAGCTCCAGCATCCTGGTTGATTTTGGGGCCAATAAATTTTTTTTTTGTAATTTGGGGCCAATATGAGGAAGATAAGATTTGATCCCACCCCACCTCAATTCCCCAGAGGTTGGTGGCTGTCTTTGTTAATATAATGGATAATGAGATATATAATACAAGTAAGAATATAATGTTTTACTCATTGATTACACTTGTAACGAGATTAACAATATTAATAATGTTATTTATCATTTCAATAATGTCATTTACTACTATTTTAACAAATTATGCATTTGGGGAAAATCAACTAATTGAGTGAGGTTTCGGGCAAACTGATACTATGGTAGTTAAAATCTCGTTTTATCACTGCAATTTTACATTTTTATGATTTTTTTTATTAAAATGATTTTATTAATTTTTCAAATATTTTTATATTTTTATGATTTTCCTACGTTACGATTTGACGTTTTACTATTTTTTATCCGATTTTGATTTTACGTAACATTTACCCCGTTAAAAAAGGAAAAACTATATACACTGCAACGCAACGATTCGTTTGGACTTTTGTCACTGTTATTCGCTTCGTCCTATGGTCGTCGTCGTCCTCCTCCTCCTTCTCGTGTGAAGACTGTATTAGGGTTCGGAGAGTTCTAGCTTGTCAATTGTCATCATTTCTTCGCATTACCCATACGCATCACTAACCAGTGCAGGAGTCCTGACTAATTTGATGCTTCGATTGTTGCCCTTCTATTTCGTCCGATATTTGACTGTATCTAACGATCTATGGGATATAGCAATTCCCCTGCCTTTCAATTTGTTTAATTTGGGAAATCGGAAATTTTCGGCTGTATCGTGCCAGACGGCATGATATATTGTTTTTGGTTCTCACAGTCTGGGAGGAGCTGGATCTGGAACTGGATGAGACTCCCCTTATATTTTGTTGGATCTGTGAAAGCTAGTAACGAGCTCATCGACTGCAATTTTTGGGATATTCATTTGTTAGGCGAGATCCCCATGAATTTTCAGGCATTGAAGATCCAAATTTGTTGTAAGTGGAAGCACAGTGAAAAACTTCTCGACTGTAAGTGATCTGGATTTGCTTAGTTCGTCCATGTTCATGCTGAATTTGATCCAACTTAGTCTCTTATAATATGTGAGCTAAATTTGTTAGTATGGCGTTGTTTTGTAATTGAAAGTAATACTCATTTCTTGAAGTATCTACCGTCTATTCTGGCTTAGGTGTGTTCCATTTTCCGCAAGGTTCTACCACTTTATCAACTTCCAGCTATAATGTATGATATAAATCAGCCCGTTCTGACTAGTTTGTTCAATTAAGCAGCTTATATCTTTTACTCAAAAGATCTTTCACATATTCCTTAGTTCATTTTTAGAAATGAGTTTTAATTTCTATGTCAATCTTAGGTTCTATTAGCTGAAAAGGCTGGAGCTCGTTTACTGGGTTGCTCTTTCCGGGTCTGGGGGTTTGATGTATCCAAACAGGATAAGAAAATACTTGGCACTTGGCTTATCTGCTTGATCGAGGCTACGCCTCATGTTGTCTTCAAGTACAATGTGACCATTTGTAAAGAAATAAAAGAAAATAACAGATTGAAGTAAAAAATTCTGTCAATTTATGTTGCTTTTATTTTTTGGTAAGAGAAGCTTGAGCAACATGCTGGAATGCAACTTTCAAGTCATTTTATATTCTGTTATCATGTATTAGTGGTTAACTTTCTCGTTTGCCTGGTTAGCAGGTTAAAAATCTTCCAATCATTCAAGCTGTAGTTACAAAGGACAGAATGTCAAAAGGAACTAGTGTGGTGCTGGACTCACCTGAAAATGGCGATGATATTGGCACCATTGAAGAAACCCCAGAGGAGTCAATTTTGTCACGACAGACTTCTGTGAACCTTGTTCCTTTTATTGGTCAAAGATTTGTTTCTCAAGAAGCTGCTTATGAATTTTACTGCAGTTTTGCAAAACAATGTGGCTTTTCAATTAGACGACATCGCACTCGAGGAAAGGATGGGGTTGGTCGGGGAGTTACTAGAAGAGATTTTACTTGCCATCGTGGTGGTTATCCTCAGATTAAGCCATCTGATGATGGAAAGATGCAAAGGAATCGCAAATCTTCTCGTTGCGGCTGTCAAGCATACATGCGTATTGTCAAAAGGGCAGATTTTGATGTCCCTGAATGGCGAGTGACAGGCTTTAGCAACATCCATAATCATGAGTTATTAAAATCCAATGAGGTGCGTCTTCTTCCAGCATACTGTACTATATCTCCAGATGACAAGAGCCGTATATGCATGTTTGCCAAAGCTGGAATGTCAGTGAGGCAAATGTTAAGATTGATGGAGCTTGAGAAAGGCATCAAACTTGGTTGTTTGCCTTTCACAGAGATTGACGTGAGAAACCTGTTGCAGTCATTTAGAAATGTTGATAGAGACAATGATGCTATTGATCTTATTGCTATGTGCAAGAGATTGAAAGATGAAAATCATAACTTCAAGTATGAGTTTAAGATTGATAGTAATAACAGGCTAGAGCATATTGCCTGGTCTTATGCCTCATCTATTCAACTGTATGAGTCATTTGGAGATGCTGTGGTTTTTGATACAACACACCGTCTGGATGCCTATGACATGTTGTTGGGAATTTGGCTTGGAGTGGACAATCATGGAATGACTTGTTTCTTTGGTTGCACAATTCTGCGGGATGAAAATATTCAGTCTTTTTCATGGGCTCTAAAGGTAATCAAGAACTTTGTGGAGTTATCCTGTTAACAGTCAAGATCAAATATTTCCCTTCTCCATTGTATGATATATATTGCAAGCTTAAGTTATTTGCTTGACCTACTTTGATTCTAGCTTTCGGAAAAATTTGTGGAAGAGAAATCTTATTCTTGGTCTTCCCCCGCCCACCCCCCCCCCCCAAAAAAAAAAAATGTCCGCTTCCACAATAGAAGAATTTACTAAAAAGTGAAGCAGTGTAGTTTCTTTTGGACTTTTATTTTCAATGCATGTGGTCCCTTCCTTCTTATATACTTATGCGGGGGTTTCATGTCACTAATAGTCCTTTATATGTACATACCATTTGACCTTTTTATTTTTTTTAAAAAAAAAAATTCTTGACAAAATACGCAGG
Source organism: Acacia confusa (assembly GCA_037074495.1). Classification (NCBI taxonomy): domain Eukaryota; kingdom Viridiplantae; phylum Streptophyta; class Magnoliopsida; order Fabales; family Fabaceae; genus Acacia; species Acacia confusa. Next base: position 7,959,510 of record CM073505.1, read on the forward strand.
CATTCTCAAGCTTTATGGAAGGAAAAGCTCCACAAACCATGTTAACTGATCATAACATGTGGCTGAAAGAAGCCATTGCTGTTGAAATGCCTGAAACCAAGCATGCCTTTTGCATATGGCACATTATTGCAAAGTTCTCTGACTGGTTCTCTGTTCTTCTTGGATCACACTATGATGAGTGGAAAGCTGAGTTCCATCGGCTCTACAATTTGGAACTGGTGGAAGATTTTCAGGAAGGGTGGGGGCTAATGGTTGATAAATATGGACTCCATGCAAATAAGCACATTGTTAGCCTATACTCATTAAGGACATTTTGGGCTTTACCATTCTTGAGGTGCTACTTCTTTGCGGGATTGACCAACACAAGTCAATCTGAGTCCATTAATGCTTTCATCCAACGGTTCTTGGGTGCCCAATCTCAACTAGATCACTTTGTAGAGCGTGTACGGGATCCATAATTTGTTTCCTTTATTATTTATGGTGTGTGTGTTATCTATATGCAATTCTGTATTCAAATGTCAATTTTTACAGGTTGCTGACATTGTTGAATTTAATGACCGGGCTGGATCAAAGCAAAAGCTGCAACGCAAACTGCAGAAAGGGTGCCTTAAAACTGGTTCACCTATCGAATCCCATGCTGCCACAATGCTTACTCCTTATGCCTTTAATAAACTGCAGGATGAGCTAGTTTTGGCGCCACAATATGCATCATTTCTGGTTGATGAAGGTTGCTTTCAGGTCAGACACCACACTCAGATGGATGGAGGATGCAAAGTATTTTGGGTTCCCTGCCAAGAACACATGAGCTGCAGCTGCCGTCTGTTTGAGTATTCAGGCATCTTGTGCAGACATATATTAAGAGTTATGTCAAATAACAACTGTTTTCACATTCCTGACCAATATGTACCTGCCCGTTGGCGTAGTACCTGTTCATCTTCTGCTAACCCCTTCCGGGGTACCACTTCCAGGGATCATTCTGAAAGAATACAATTTTTGGAATCCATGGCTTCAACGCTTGTCATGGAATCCATTGAAACAGAGGAACGCCTCAGTACTGCCTGCGAGCAAATGTCTATGGTTCTATCGCGTATCAAAACCCTTCCTAGGTCAACACATGGGGTGAATGATATTGCATATAATTATCAATCAGATTCATTGATTCTGCCGGAGGTGGATGATGCTGATGGTATAATTCATGGTTTCACAATTGCAAATCCCCATGATTCTATCACTTTAGGGAAACTAAAGGAGAGAAGGGCCAGAGATGGAGTTGATATAAGTAGGAAGCGAAGACATATTTCAGGGCCATTGTGTGGGCAATATGAACATGATGCATCTGATTGCTCAACAATGGCCGGTGATAATTTGAATGGAGATGCACTAAGGTACTCGTAGAGTGAGGGAAGTGGCGTCAAATGTACAAAGTTAGTGCATTATTAATATCAATTTCCATTATTCTTTCTGTGCTTAAGCTCCTGCAAATTTGATAGTAACACAAATTATCATATGTGAGCAAAATACTTGCACGATTCTGGTTACCTTGATCATTCACAATGGCTTACCGGAATAGATAGATGCGATTTATTCACTTGCATTTCCTTAATCAAGAGTAAGCATTGCAGGTGCTCATTAAGCTTTGGACCTTCAGTTTGTAATCATGAATATCGTGGCTTGTGAATCCAGGTCTGGAAATGGAAGTTGTAGGTAACATAAAAATGCTTCGTCGATGGTATCCTGGGGCATATATTTATCTAAATATGCTAAGTGGTAATTGATTTCCTGCTTTATACAAAGTAATCCCTGCACTTCAACTGGAAATGGATTAAGTAATCGAGATTTTACAGGCTCGCAATATCTGAAACTCTGATTTTTTTATTATTTTTTTTTTCTGTGTAGTTTCATTTAACAGATAACTAGTTCTTTTGTTTTTGCAACTGTATAAAGCTGTCGCCATTTTGATGTGTTGTCTTCATGGTAGATCTCGACGATTAAGGACTGTGTCAACTATCAAAGTTCCTCTGCTCTACCACAGTTAACAACTGCCTTTCATAAATTTTGATCACATTTATTTACTGAAAGTATGATAATCTATAGAATTAGTTCAGACAGCAGATGTTCAGTTGATCTTCCTGGATTCTTTGAAGCAAGAACTAATTTATGGAGGCCTTTAAGTTTTAGAAATTTCAGAAAGTTGTTTGGTTGTGTCTGTCATCCCTGTCACATAAACTTTTATAGTCAAAGCCTGAGAACTTACCATTAAAGTAAAATTTGCTGAGTCGGTCGAAAATAAATCTCACTTTTAACTTCCATAACGGCCTAACTGGCAATATGCTTGCCTTGTGTTTTCTAACAGTAAATGAAAATTATATATTCTGATTTGTGCCCCATACCTACTGGACTTCATTCTCCTGAGTCATCTGCCAGAGAAACTTTGCTCAACCTGCTTGGCAAAGATTTGACACTGTTATTTGCTACTTTCTTTCTTCCATTACGACGTTGATGAGACCTCAAGAGAGCTCGTCGTGCCAGTTCCTTCCCCATATTGGATTTGTTTGTGCAATTTGTGTGAGATGCTTCTTCCATAGAGGTTCCTTGCTTCATGTTACCGTTGCCACTGCTACTATCAAACCCTCTTGAGCTGTCCTTCTCAGAAGCCATTTTTTGTTTCTTTTGAAGATGCTGAACCAGCAGGATGATCAAGAAACTATGACAGTGAGACAAACTCTGATGAATCTGTGGTATTGGAAGAGAAAGCTAGGGATCTGTCAGCTTTTAATGTGGTTTCTGCAGATATTTTTCCACTGATTGATTACAGACCGTAGGCATTCAAGAGGGAATATATGAAGGGAACAAGTGGGTTTACAGGAAGAGCCAGCTTTATGTCCATGCACAAGGAATCACTTGTTAATAAAATTTAATTCATTCATGACCCAGGGAATAAGATTTTTTTTTTTTTTTTGGCTGCCTTGCATATTAAGAAATTTATATGCACTTTTGGCATTCTCTATTTTACACATACGATCCACAAATGAGACATCTCTCAAGCTTTTCTACACGTCGGATGCTTCGTAGATTCCCCATTAAAATTCTGAGACTTTGAGAAGCTGTGAAAAAAGAGTGGTTTACAAAAACAAACACGTACCTCCAGACAAAGATCCTTTTTTTCATCATGAAAATCTTAAATAGTAAATAAAGTCTTACTTTGATAAGCTCCGCCGAATCAGTCCTTGTTGGCAGTTGCAAATTGGTGGTTATAATACGTATATTTATAAAAATCGAGATAAAACTCTTCTCATATATTTTATATTCACTATTAAAAAAGCAGATTGGGTTTCAAAACGTGAATCCAAACAAAATATTTATGTGAAATTCAACTTACAACTTCTCCCATGTAAGAGATTTATTAGGACAATGCACTAAGTTTAAATGAGATATATTTAATTTTTTTATGATTAATTTACATATGTTATATGCAATACAACAGATAAACCACACTCGTTATTCTAAGAGCACTACCACCCTGCTATATACTTCCACACATGTCAGTGTCAATCATTAGGTGGCTATTAGGAAAGCACTTTTTGGAACTTTGTAGTTATGCTCTGCACGTCACTTATCTTTTAAACGCCTCTTGGACGGAGAATATTATTAACTATTAAGCCCCACAAAATAATTATAAACCGTCCATCTTTTCTATTTGATCTGCCCCAAATCCCAAGCAGAGAATTCATTCGGTTTCTCTTACATATATTCCCTTTCCTTCCTTCTTTCTCCAGAAAGATTTGATCATACCACCAAAAAATGCGTTTCAGGATCATATAAATATATAAATAACATCAACCCAAGATTGTTTTCATATTTTGAATGTGGGTTTGAACTTTGAAAGCTACTCCATTAACGCTTGTATATAACTAAGTAAACTGAAAGGCAAGGCACAAACGTACACGTGTTGCTGTGTCGACAAGCACAAACTTTTTTTTATCATTATCGTCAGATATATCTTAAAAGCTGAACTTATTAGTGTAGAGCAACGATTTGCCTTGTGTAAATGCTTAGCATAAATTCCCCCAGAACCTAAAGAATCTTTGATCCGAAGCAACCTTTACCCCAAGCAATTCTGAAACTCCAATTCCTTCTTTCTCCATATTCTTATGCACAGAACTTAATTAAATGCCCTTGATTCCCTCTTCTTCTCCTTCATCTTCCAATGCTCTTTAGTTCTATTTTGACCCAAACATGTCTCGCAAAACGGCAGTTACACATGCTGATCTTGAACCTAGCCATGGAAGAATCAATTTGAGAAGCAAAACTGGTGCCTTCGTTGTAGTTTTCACCATCCTTTTGGGCTTCGTCTGCTTCACTCTCTGTCTCATAGCAGAAGCCACACGTTCAGAGGTACAATTTCTGCTTCTTCTTCTTATCCTACCATATTCTTAATGCCATATTTAAAGTTACATTGAAATATTTACATCAACCGGTAGTGGTTATTTTAAGTTAACCAAGGGTCTCGAGTTCAAGACCTAGAAATGCAGCAGTGTTAGGTGGTAGAGAGCCACTTGAAGAAATAGTCATATCATGCCTCGAATCTGGACTAGTCTGGGTCCTTTAAGTTTTCCATGACAAAGGGCTGACCTAGGACACTGAGTGCATATGCAAAAAAAGTTACAATCAAGTTTCACAACTGACATACTCTAAGAAACTGATGGAAAAACCAGCATTTAGGTTGGGTTTCTCTCATCATCCTTTTCTTATCATCCATTGTAATATCAAAATCATATCCGTCCAATTTATATAACAATACTTTAATTTTTCTCTCTCATTTTCAATCAACGGTCTAGATGAGCTAATAAGAGAAAAGGAGAAAAAAAGCCAATGAGGGGATCTTCTTTCCCAGCATTTAGATAACATAACTTTATCTATAATCCCATAATTACCTGATATCTACATCAAACACAATGTGACAATTGAGAGTATCTTATGTCATTGCCTTATTTTTATGTGAAATGGCAGGCAATATATAGTGAAGAAGGAAAGGGAGGGAAGAACTCAGAATGTGTATACAGTGATAATGGGAAAGTGCCATTACTATGTGCTTCATGTGCTTTTGTTGGTCTAGCAATAGCCATAGTTGTGGAGCATGCTTACTTGATGATTGCTGTTAGTAAATCACCAGCTTTAATTTCATGGGAGCCTGATGATTCTTCTGCAAGGTCCCTAACATGGCAAACTGGTTTCCTCTTCATCTCAACTTGGTAATTAAGATCAAATCATAAACATAACCACTTTTCCTCTGAATTCAAACCAAGCCTGAAACAGTAGAAATATTCTCTAAAAATCATCACTTTTCCCTGTGTAGGATATGTTTTGCAGTTGGGGAGATTCTATTACTAGCAGGAGTGAGCGTAGAATCAGGGCATCTCAGAAACTGGGATAATCCCAAAACGACATGTCTTGTGATCAAACAGGGTTTGTTTGCAGCAGCTGGAGTTTTTGCATTAACCACCGTGCTACTTGCAGCTGCTTTGTATTTAACTGCTGTTCGTGCGCAGAAAATTTCTCAGGAGCAAGAAAATGTTAGAAGACAAGTTCTTGAGACATCTGCACTTTATTCTTCTCCTGTGACATCTCCTAGAATCATGCCCATTTCAAGTATGCCTAGGGAAAACCCTATAACCACCACAGTAGAGAATCACACTAGTGATCATCTTTTGTCTGTGTTTCCGACCCCTTTTAATAAAACTTACAGAATACGGTAAATAATTGGAAGTTTATCTTTGTGATGAGTATATTTAGTCTGTGGTTCATATGCTTGTACTTGATTATTACTCAATTTCTGGAGAGCTTATCAGGGATGTAATGGAATCAAAGCCGAGAGAGAATCTTTTTTTTTTAGAGAATCTTTATATTATTATTACAGTTATTAAACCCGGACCAAACCAGTCGGTTTGACCAGGAAACTGGCTAACAGACCAGCTAATTGGTCTAGGTGAACCACCAAACCAATTCACCATTACAAAAAAAAAAAATCAAATTTAATTCTTTTTTTTTTACAATTTTATTCGGAATTTCATATCAATAACCTTATAATTTTCACTTTTTCATTGATTTGGCCTTAAATTAGTTTCAGTTTAACTCTGATTTGACCCTATATCTCAACCAATTCAGTGTCGTCTCTAAGTTTAATAATCTTGCTTATTAGCATACAAAAGATATTCTTTACCTTGTTTTTGGAAAAATCTTTTACCTTTTTCTTAAATCTCAGAAGAACTTGTGTTTTGGTCTAAGTAGATTTTCTCAGAATCCTTTATCTTCTTTTCTTCTCAAAATCCCATCTACACCCCTAGATAAAAAATTGAATGGATTAGATTTCATATTTTCTAAAACTATTATTATAGTATTTTATAAATTAGTTTTTTTAAATTTTGTTTGTATCACAATTATGAATTGAATATATCATATTTTAACAATTTAAATTTATTTATATGATAAAATATGAAATTTGAACCATCTATTTTTTTATTTAAGAATGGAAATGAAATTTTGAGAAGAGAAAGCGGAAAAGGATTTTGAGAAAACTCAAGCCGGTTTTGGCCTCCTGGCACAATACTTTTGGATTGAAGAGCAAAGATAAGATATTATAGATAACAAAGTGGATACTAAATGTGGGCACCTCTCTCAACCGAGATTCAAACTTTGATTCGTCAGGTTATGAGAGATCAACCCCTTCTATTAGATTCCACTACCTTGGTTCCATCAATTTGTTAATTTTCTTACAAAAGTTTTTTTTGGCATTATTAGATCATAAAGGCCCAGTAGCGCCCGAGCAAAGAGAAAAGGCCCGTGGCCCTTTCATTCAATATTCTTAATCATTACACCAATGAGAGTTAACACATATGGTAAGGGATCCAGGATTAGGCCCTTGGGTCGTGGGTTTGATCCCCTCTGTCGTCGTTGGGACTCCTTTGGTAGGCGATCTCGTAAGTCTCCAGTAAATGCTCATAGAGCTCGGGGCCGTGCCCTGGCCTTGATGGGGGATTGGTGTCGAACCCCTCCAAAACTTTTATTCTAGCAAAAATAAAAATAAAAAAATATTCTTAATCATTACGCTTCTCATCTTCCAATAAGAGGTTGCTTCCAACTTGGCTTTTCCCACTCCCTTCGAAAATTTCAAAAGCAATACAACTTTTTAAAAACAAAAAAATCCAACAAATTTTGATAGCAGAAAAAAAAAGGTTAAGGTGCATCAATCATCTTAAAATATTTTCGGTAAAGATGTAAAAATGCACATTAACTTTTACCTAAGGTGCACCCAGCACCATATGCTTTTCAAAGATGCAAAACTACATATGAACTTTCAAAATTGGTGTAAAAATACCCTAACTCGCTTAAACTAATGTTACACACCATATGAAAATACCAAAATACCCCTGAACTCTAAAAAAAACCACTCTCCCTCCTAAAACTCTCACTTCATCCCTTCCCTCTTTCTGTCACCTACATCCACCTGAAAAACCACCACCACTTGCCCACCAGCTCAAACTTTAGCCAAAGATTGTTAGAAGAAATCAAACTAGAAACAAGAAATCCCCAAATGTTTCAGTTATGGGCTTCTTCAATATGACATTAGACAGCAAAAAATACAAGAAACAAGCGAAGCATTAGATAAGACAAGAAACAAGAATCCTCAAATGTTTCAATTATGGGCTTCTTCAATATGAAATCAGACAGCAAAAAAAACAAAAAACAAGCAAAGCATAAGAAAGAAGAAACCAAATTCGAAATCAAACTAGAAACAAGAATCCCCTAATCAAACATCAAAGTTCATAATGGAAATCAAAATCCAAAAAAAAAAAAACAAAGAAACCAACGAAGCATCAGAAAGAAGACAACAAAATTGAAATCGAAGAAATCAAACATTGAAATCAGAAGGCGTTGTGAGTTTGGGAGAGAAGGCATCAGAAATTGGCAAGAATGGCTAGCTTCCTCAATTGGCCACATGGTACGAATCGCTGGAAAACCAAGTCTCCAGTACAACGCTGTATGCAAGTCGACAGAGATTCACTCCTTGAACAAGGCGCTGAAAGACGATCTCGTCGAAGAACTCCACCTTCTAACGGGTCCCAACGATTTCTCGTGTCTAAAGAGCCAGCTTTCGATCAAATCGACGAGGGAGACTATGACGTTGGTCGAAGGAGCTTATGGAGGTGACAAATCTGTGCAAGGATTAGAAGCATAAGGTGCTAGAAATTTTGGAATTGGAGGTGGATCCAAAGAGAGGACCAAAGATCCAGGAGGCGGCGAAGCAATGAAGCTGTAGGTGGGAGAAGAATGAGAACAGACGGGTTTAAAGCATCTGAAAAGAAAAGAGAGAGGGAAGGGTAAAGTTGGGAATTATAAAAAGTTTGGCATTTTTATTTTTTTTTAAATAGTGTAGGGCCCATTCTAAAAATAACGTTAGTTAAGGGACTTTAACGGCAAGGGTATTTTTACTCCAATTTTAAGAGCTCATGTGCATTTTTACAGCTCCAAAAAACATATGGTGCTGAATGCACCTTGGGTAAAAGTCCATGTGCATTTTTGCACCTTTAACCAAATATTTTTATAAGTACATCTAATATCTTAAAATACTGGACGATTCACCTAGCACTCAGAATTATTTTTCTAATGAATCTAACACTCTAAAGTAGTTTTTTTTTTTATTGTAGAATATAAATTTTAGTGCTTATTTAAGTGATTTTCTATCATCTCATAAAAAGAATTGGAGAGAATCACATATAAACACGATTGAAATAGAAAAATCCTATATAAAGTTGGTAAACTTAAAAAATGTTAAATTGAGTCAATGACCCAATTTAAGATTTATTAAGTTTACTAATTTTATATAGAATTTTCTTATTTCAACTGTGTTTATATAAAATTCTAATTTTGTTTTGTACAACTCAAAAAAATTACTTATTTTACACTAAACGGCCAAATCCGCACATACCTTTTGGCAATTTATGCAAATTGAATCTAATTTTATTAAATTTCTACAACCACTTTTTTACTACAGGCCTCATACCCACTATTCTTTTTTTTTTTTTTAAGGGTCATGGTCTAAAAAATATCCACAAACTTTTTTAAAAAAGTACATCCACCCCCATAATTTTTTTTAAAATGTGAAAGGAACCATAAATTTTAAAAAGACAAAAGTGACACATCAGGTTAAACTAACACAGGACGGCCTGCTACTGTGTGAAAGTACCAAAATATCCCTAGCACAAAAATACCTTTCTGCGAAAAATAAAAAGGTCTCTCTGAAACTCCCATTCGTCTTCTGCTTCTTCATCATCAACGACAAATCTGAAATTCATCATCAGACTACCCATCCGCTTCTATCACCACTTCAAAACTCCACGATTGATACTCAGTCGAACCTAATGCGCTGCTTCCCTCCACATCCCAGAACCCCATCGATACATTGCTTCATCAGAAGCTAAAGCAGAAACTCCATTACCGTCCCCATTCATGGCTTCATCGGAATTGGGTGAAACCGAATACGTTCAGACTTGCCCTTCAATCTTCCACATATCTACACTAAAAGCAACCCTACATTTTTGCACAGATAACATCATTTTAACTAACACGGAAGGGAAACAAATTTCTCTCCCTCGGAACCTCAGCTTCATCATCGGCAACAAATCTCCCAGAAAGCACATGCTTGACCGTACACCGCATGCCAATCTCTTCTTCCCAATCGTCTTACATCACCTCCTTAGGCTCTTGTCCTTCAGCAAACCCTAATTAGTCACTTAGATTGAAGCTCCATAGCAGAAACAAAAAGCTTTCATAAGACCCAAGAACTTGCTTGAGAGTTCAATCTGATGATGAGTGCGAAAGCCCGGCACCCTCAGATGAAAATATATGCTCCACACAGATGTAGTAGCAAAAAGAATAACTATAATCGCGTCATTGAAGGGTTGGATGAAAATCCAAGCACAAAAAATTCGCCCCAAGACCTCCGTACTTGTTCTCATCCAAATATCCACCACGCCCTCGATCTTGCCGCCTCCAACGGACCGTCGCCATCCATCTCTCACCGGTTGCGGCGGCGACGATGGCACCGCCGTCATTGGCTGTGGAGGACACCGCCGTTACGCCGGGATCTGAGAAGAAACACAGTTGTCGAAGGAAACTGGGGGGGAAGGGTAGTGGAGGAAATTAAAAAAATTTAGGTATTTTCTTTTGTTAGTTAATTAATGGAAAAAAAATACTACTCTTATCCCATTTATAAATCTACTTTGGTTAAATCTCACGTACCAAGAGGTTAATTCAATAATTATGTGTGTATGTTTTCAAAATTGCCCTTATTTATGATTAAATATTTTTCAACTCTTTTTTCTCTTTTTATCTTTATAGGTATAATTAATATGAGTAAAATAGTTACAATCTCATTTATTACATAAAATAAAACTGGACTTATAGATGGAACTAAATTTTTTTTAGTTAAAATCGACTTATAAATAGGATTAGAATGGTCCCCAAGTACTGTTAGATCCAACATCATATAAATTCAAATTTCGAAGGTGTAAAACTATTTATGCCCATTTATAATGGGAGCAAAATCTTGATTATAAAACGTGATTATAAAACTTGTTTGTCTTATTTAGGTAATTTTTAAAAAATTTTGATTCACCTTAATAAATCGTGATTTCATCCTCACGCATGTTGAACATATGTATGTAACAAAGGGGATACCTACGCAGCTAGAAAATCAAGATGAAACTTCCTCAACAAAAATTTCTCCGAATTATTCTTTACTCCTTTCCTCATACATTCTCTACATATATATTACCTATTATTTTTCAACTAAATTAGTTCAAATAATATTATTTAAATATTGTTTTATCCATGACTTAATATTATTATTTAAATTATTTTTTAAAAATAAAAATATTTAAATGTTCATATAATTTATTAAATCATATTTAATAATAATTATTAAATATTTAATTATCTTTATTATTAAATATAATCATGAAGATGGATTCAGCTTTATTGAAGAAATAGATCTAGAGCAATCCAAGCCAAATGATTAGCTACCATATTTATCAATTTATTCTTTATTTAGATATTAAATCACGTGGCAATAATAGATCCTATAATATGCTCTCTAAACTCTACTCGAACATATATAATTTCTCTTTTAGTTATATGTACAACTTGTCATGAAGCTTTTTTGCGTTTTTACATCGAATTTTAAATATTTCTTTGGTTGAATATAACTCTATGAAGTTCATATCTTTTTTTATAATTATACCTAAGTGCTTTTAATAAATAGAATCTAAACATGTTTTGGTGTAGAACACAAGAGGGATTGGACTTGGCATGAGGTGACACCAGAACACAAGAGGGATTGGACTTGGCATGATGTGAAATCTCAGGGGTCTACGTACCACAGATTGACAGTAGGCTTGTTATAGCCAAAAGGAGTGAGGGTGTGTGCTCTGTGTGAATTGAAGAGTTAAGGTTAGAAAGTGTGCACCTTATTATGGTTTGTGCCCTATTTATAGACTTACTCGGGGTCCTATATTGATGGACTTGTTATCTTATTATTATAAGATATTAGGATATCTTTTAAATAATATATCCTTATATTTTGGGTAGTTATGATCTTGATAAACTGTTCTTTAGTTCAAGAGGGTTGGTTAAGATTTTAACTGGAGCCTTGCATTTGAGTTCTTTCGCTCTAAGCCCATTTTAAACATATCCGTAACAAAACATAATCACAGTTCTTAAAGTTACTTGTAAAAGAATTCATCTAAGTAGAAATCACGATGGAGCACTCTTCTATTATGCTATGGTCCTCGTTTAATCATGTATAAAATAAAAAACAATGGCATTTTTTACCAAGCATAAATTAATGAACAAAATGGTACAAGGCTAATAATGCAATTTGATTACACAAATAAAAAGAATATAATTTGCTTGTTTGAGATAACAATTGGAATGTTTAAAAACAGTTTTTAACTGTGGATTTATGGTATATATTTTTTTCAGTTTTTATTATAAGGCATTAACGGATAATTCACATAAACTAATAAAAAAAAGTTAAAATCAATAAAATTAATCTAAAATTTAAGTAGTTTCTAATATTACTTATATTAGTTACACTAAATTCTAATATTATATTATTATTCTCATTCTTTATTGTTATTAATTATGAGCATATATAAAAAAAATAATTAATACTTTTTAAAAATAAATAAATGTCTTATAAAAAAAATTAAATACATTTTTTAATTAGTGTCTTATAATAAAAACAAAAAAAAAATATAAAATAAATTGGTGAAAAAAATTTCATCACGTTTATGCATAAACTCTCTTCCTAACGAGCACAGCATCAATACCAACTAACAAACAGATCGTCGTGACCCGTACCGTCCGTCGGTTCAGGTAAATCCAATCATCAGAGTCATTAATGATGACCTACGACCCGACCCATCCAGCCGAGATCCGGACCCATTTAGTGCTATTTAATTTCAAATTTGCTCAAAAAATCAGACGCTGTGCTCTCTCGCAAATCAGTGTTTGCTGTTGCAGACTTGCAGTTGCCTCTTCTCAATCCAAAATCTAGGGTTCTTCTTTTTTATTCCTCGATCTTTGAATTCCTAGTTACTCTTGCGTGTGTATATATATATATACGCTGATTGCTGCTAGGGTTCTTAATCGAGCTTTCACGGTAAAACGATGTCGCTCCGGCCGAATGCTAGAACCGAGGTTCGCCGCAATCGCTACAAGGTCGCGGTGGACGCCGATGAGGGCCGACGAAGAAGAGAAGATAATATGGTTGAGATCCGTAAGAGCAAGCGCGAAGAGAGTCTGCAGAAGAAGCGTCGCGAAGGCCTGCAAGCTCAGCAGCAATTCGCCACTCCTATTCAAACTTCAACTGTTGAGAAAAAGGTTTCCCCTTCGAATCTCTATTTCTATTTAATAATATATGCATTTTAATTGCCGACGTTGCTTGGTAAAAATTAGGGCTTGATCGAGATCTGTCGCTATGAGATTCTGGGATGATTAATTTGATATGATACGCGTTGTGTGCTTAATAGTTGCCTCTTTTGTTTAATCGTACATGTTGATAGGGTTTGATCTGTTAGGCAATGCAATAGGCTGATAACTATCGGTTAATTTTTGCGCAAATACCTATTTGCAGTTGGAGAGTCTTCCTTCCATGGTGAATGGTGTTTGGTCGGATGACAGCAGTCTGCAGCTGGAAGCGACTACACAATTTCGAAAGCTGCTTTCTATTGGTAACTCTGGATTTTATCTACATTAATATTTCCTAGTGTTTCTATGGATAGAGCTCTAATAGTCATTAGAGGTTGTCTTTTCCCTGTTTCTGCTATAGAACGGAGCCCTCCAATTGAGGAAGTTATCCAATCTGGTGTGGTGCCGCGATTTGTTGAGTTTCTAGTTAGGGAAGATTTCCCTCAGCTTCAGGTCTGAATTTCCTTTATCCCGTTGTATTCTTTTGAATCCTTAATATGTTTGAAGTTTATGTTTGCTAATTACATACATATCACATGTGTGTGTATAGTTTGAGGCCGCATGGGCCCTTACTAATATAGCATCTGGAACGTCTGAGAACACCAAGGTGGTAATTGATCACGGGGCAGTCCCAATATTTGTTAAGCTGCTTAGTTCTCCTAGTGACGATGTTCGGGAGCAGGTATGTTGATATTTGAGTGTAGCAGTGCAACAATTATATTTTTTATTTGTTTATCGAACTTCTCTGAACTCATTTTCTAAACTTGCAGGCCGTGTGGGCACTGGGAAATGTTGCTGGTGACTCTCCTAGGTGCCGTGATCTTGTTCTCAGTCATGGTGCTCTTATCCCCTTATTGGCTCAGTTGAATGAGCACGCAAAGCTTTCAATGTTGAGAAATGCTACATGGACACTATCCAATTTTTGCAGGGGCAAGCCACAACCCCCATTTGAGCAGGTAATTATCATTTCCTATTTATCATTATAACAACCCCCATAATGTGGAACAAAATCTTATTCAAGTCCTGTTTGGCATTCCTTTTATACTGTAAATTTGGTGGACAGGTGAGGCCAGCACTTACGGCTTTAGAGCGATTGGTTTTTTCCAATGATGAAGAAGTCCTGACAGATGCTTGCTGGGCACTTTCTTACTTATCGGATGGGACAAATGATAAAATCCAAGCAGTTATTGAGGCAGGTGTTTGTGGCCGATTAGTGCAGCTCCTTCTGTGAGTATTAATTGTACATTATTGACTAAGAATGTATTGCTTTAGTGGTTTCTTGTCTTAGGAATGAAATTGGACACATTCTTTTTCAGGCATCCATCTCCTTCAGTTCTTATTCCTGCTCTTCGCACAGTGGGAAATATTGTGACTGGAGATGATATTCAGACTCAGGTAAGGGCCTGTCAAATCTGCGTATTTACTTGATACTTGTATTCTGTAAAATGAATTTACTACACTTTTGTGCAATTCTTTGCCACTTTACCATGCTTCAACTTTCCCAGCAGCTGAGCAACATATTGAGGAACTTAGATGGTAGAATTCTGTTTAGGAATAAGATTAAAATCTCAGGATATTTAAGGTTCCTTGAGAGTAGTGTTGGGTTTGTTTTAGTATGAATTGTGGAGCAGTTGTAGCCCTTATAGGTGTTGGAGGCACCAAACTACATTGTACAAAAGAAGGGTAGTGCTCCCCCCCCCCACAAAAAAAAAAAAAACTACGGCATGAAAATAAGTAAAACTTGTTGAGCATGCGGGAACATAGGGATATCTTGGCAACGACTAGGTGATATGTGTTCATTTAGCATATTTGTACAGGTGATTGCTTTTGGCTCAAGCGTCCATAGTTTTCAACTTATATATGACTTAACTGATTTATACGGTCTTCTGCTTTTATATTTGGTATTTCCTCAGTTTGATTTAATGCATTTTTGCTAGAGTATTATCAACCATGGTGCACTGCCATGCCTTTTGAGCCTGTTGACACATAATCACAAGAAAAGCATCAAGAAAGAAGCCTGCTGGACCATATCAAACATCACTGCTGGAAACAGAGAACAAATACAGGTGAGCCCGTTGTTGCTAACTATTAAGAACAAATACAAGTGTTAAGTAGTTTTTTATGTTAATATTCTTGCTTTAAAAAAAGAAGCAATTTTACCTTTTTTGTGTTGTTTTATAAAAATGTCTCATTTGAGATCGCTGTTGGGAGAAATTGGAACTTCTATGATGAATAAACTGTTTGAAAAATTTTATGGAAGCCCCTTGTCTGCTGATTTGGTACTATGGAGATCTGGCGTCTAAGGTTCTTACTTTTATACAATATTTAGTTTTCCAAATAGATAGAATGATATCACTACCTCCGGTACTAAGAACAAAGTTAACATTTTCTGGAGGAATTAAGGAAGCTAAATAAGTTACTTAATTATTTCATATATTATGTATTTTTAGATTATATATTAGTTTATTAGTCAAACTAATTAGTTTGAAGAAAAAAATAAAAATAAAAGTACTCTAAAGTGATTTAATTAGTTTTTTTAATTTTTCTAAAAAAAGTCAACTATATCTTATAATTAGGACAGAAGGGAGTAGTTTTTTGTCCTCCCCTGACTTAACATGATTATATTTTCATAGACTATTGGGAGGGATCTTGAGTTGATATAATTCATAGTGAACATTCTTTGAAACCATTAAGTGGCCACCAGATGCTTTCATCCTATCATAGGATGAGTGTTTGTTTGTTTCTTATTATTATTTTTATTAAGTATAATTCGTTTTGTTTTTTATATTGAAAAGGCTCACCAGAGTTTTAATTTGTATGACTCATAGGCTGTAATTGAAGCTGGTCTTATTGCTCCACTTGTCAATCTCCTTCAAAATGCTGAGTTTGATATCAAGAAGGAAGCTGCATGGGCAATCTCAAATGCCACATCTGGTGGTACTCATGAGCAGATAAAGTATGTGGTGCTTATTTTGTTGGTTATGCTGCCTGGGTATTTTATCTTGGATTGTATGATTTTGATTTAATATTTCTTTATTACTAGGTACTTGGTGAGTCAAGGTTGCATAAAGCCGCTCTGTGATCTGCTTGTTTGCCCAGACCCAAGGATTGTCACTGTCTGTTTAGAAGGCCTAGAGAATATCCTTAAGGTCGGGGAAGCTGAGAAGAGCCTGGGTAACACTGGAGATGTCAACTTGTATGCGCAGATGATAGATGATGCTGAGGGATTGGAGAAGATTGAAAACCTGCAGAGTCATGACAACAATGAGATATATGAGAAAGCTGTAAAAATTCTTGAGACGTACTGGTTGGAAGAAGAGGATGAGACACTGCCTCCAGGTGATGGTGCGCAACCTCCTTTCAATTTTGGAGGCAATGAGAACCCAGTCCCATCTGGTGGATTCAACTTCAGTTGAAGGGCTGTTCAGGAGAGGGTAAATGCTTTGCATGACACTTCTGCGTTGTTCATATGTTTTAAATTGTCAGCACCATTATCTGAATCTGGTCGCAACAATTGCAGGGACTAGTCAGATGAAGAAGGGTTTCATTCTGGGGTGGCTGTTGGGGTCGAGTCGGGGTTGAGTCGGGGTCGGGTCATCTCACCTCATGGTGTGAGGTTCCAGTCTGGTCTTGTGTCCGTGGTCAAATGAGGTGCAGGGGGTCGGCGGCAGCATAATGGCCTAGTCAGCAGTGTTTGTTGTATTAACTATATGTGCCTGGTAAAAGTGTCCAGGAGGTTATATGTTGCATTAGCAGGGACCCGGATTATGTGGCAATGGGGGGGTTTTCTTGAGTGCGGCTCTGATGTCTTTTTTAAAGAGTCTTAGTTATTATTGTATTGTTAATTTCTGCTGAGTCGATATTTTAAAATTGGGTGCGTATAGTAATTAAAAACTGCTTATATGGTGTATTCCAAGAAATTAGTGCTATTTTTGTGCGTAATATCCCTCTGGTTACTTCCACAAACTCTTGCCCCTGAAATATAAAGTTGGTAATCTGCATAACTAGGTTGCAATGCAGGCTTGATGAACTTGGTCAAAATAAGACAAGTCTCTAAGCCACGGGGAGGGAGATAGTGAATTTGGATTTCTCCGTTAAAATGCCACTCCACTAATCAAGAGAGAGAATAAAGCTACAGTAGCTAAATATTTTCGTCGTCTTTAAACTGCTTTATTTCGAAATTTGGCACCCATGTAACCATTGACAAGCAAGATTAACATCATTAATGGCCAAGTAGCTGGGGGAACAGTTGGGTCTCAACTCTCAACAAAAATAGTATTTTGATTCAAGTGTACATAGGGCCATTGGGAGGTTTCATTTTCAAGTTTCTTTTCCTCCTTATTGTGCTGCGCATCACATGACTATTTTGGCTCCATCTCTTTCTGGCTCATCTTCAGGGCCATTCCCTTTCTTTACTCATTCTTTATATTCTAAAACAGGAATTTGGCTAATCCTGAATCGCTCTAATCGTTTGCCCCATGCAAAATTCTAAACTCGACTCCTAATTCCGTAATCCCTACACTTGTATATATTATTAATAATAAATTAAAGTAAAAAAAAAAAAAAATCCATTTCGGGCTAAAAAATATATATATCTTTAGCCTTTCAAAGTACCATGCTAATAAGTGAGGCATCAAGTGCTCTATCAACATACCTCTCATAATTAGGTTTTCACAGCTACGGAGGATATACAGCGTGACAAGTCAAAATATAGAACTGTCCGAAATCAATATCTTTAATAGACCTCTCATGAATCTAATTTTGAGTCAATTGCAAATCAGCCCCTCATCTTAACAAGTTTAACGTAAGGACCTCCATATAGCATATATTGACTAAAAATATGTGGGTGGGCATACCAAATCAACTAGAAGAACTCTTGAATAATCGATTTTTAAAAATATATGTATAATCAAGGAATCGGAATTGATCGGAAGCGAGATATTTTTAGGAGGAGAAATGGCGTAGGGAGACATGAGCATTTTTATGTCTAAATATAATATTAAATTACTAATAAAATACTCAAAATTCTTTCTGAGACTTGTTGTATTGATATGGAAAATTATGATTAACAAAAATAGAGAGGTGGCATAAATTTTTGTTAAATTTGATCGTAATTTTAACAATGGGGGTATTTTTCAGTCAAATTATAAAATAGGAGAATCTTGTTTTTAAATTTTTATAGGAAACAAAACTTGAGAAGGTTTTGTGTATATTGTTTGAGTTAAATGTTTTTGCTTTTACTGCTGAATAAATATTTCTACAACAAAAGGAAAAACATTCAACCATATTGCTTTACGTTGATATATAACAGAAAATTGCGAGCAATTATTCAGATATTTGGAGCGAATGACTACTATGTGAGAACAATATGCGGAAATAAATCCAAAGATCTACATACCTCCAGTCATTGATTATGAACTAGAAACTTTTCTATAGATCTTCTAAGCCTTCACTCTTTTTACTGCAGATGGTGTGCATTTTTCTGTGATGAGAGAGCAGATTCAGGGACCATATTTATAGCAAACTGAAATCATCTCTGCCATCATTGAGATGATAATAATGCTCAACGTAGTGGGTGATTAATGGGAGAGTAGGTATATGTTTGAAGATAAAGGAGTAGGTGAGAGTAGGTGAGAGTGGACCACTGAATGAATTAAAAAGTCCAACATTCTCCCACTTGGTCCACACATCTCATAATATACCACAATAAATGCATGGATCATAGCGATAGGTCCTCTTAAAGTGAGTATTATCTTCCATGTATCATAGTGCATTATGTCTGCCAAGCCCATGAACTGAATGAATAAACCCCATGTTTATTCTCAGTTCAAACTTAATGATATTTCTCAAAATAAACATATGAATATGTGCATAAGACTGAAATGAGAAAATATCCAAATAGGGTTTCATAAAACGACATTGTTCTTACAACGACAATTTCATAAAGGAACCAAGTCCCATTCTTTCTGCATGATCCTTTGATTTCAATGTAGGTATGCCTTTAGTTAAAGGATCAATAATCATCAATTCAGTGCTCATGTGTTCAATAACCATTGTTTTATTTTAACACACTTTCTTATGGCTAAACGCTTAATGTCGATGTGTTTGATTCGACTACAACCTTTTGTTGTTCTTAGCCATAAAAACAACAACTAAATTGTCAAAATATAACCTCAATGATTTAGAAATCGAATCCATGTTTCTAAGCATAGGAATGAAACCCCTCATCTATACACCATGTGAGGTAGTCTCAAAACAAGACACGAACTTAACTTATATCGTAGAAGTAACAATTAAAGACTTCCTTTTATTACTCCATGATACAGCTCCACCGGCTCGCATAAAAAATGTATCCAAAAGTGGATTTCCTTTAGTCAATGCAGCCAGCATAGTCTGAATCAAAGTAGCCAGTCACTTCTAGATTGTCAGTTCGTTTCGTACTTAAGCATGTAATCTTTCATTCCTTGAAGGTATCTCAACACCTTCTTCACAACTTTTCAGTGGTCTATACCTGGATTACTCTGATATATCTCCCTAATACTTCAACAGCAAATGCTATGTCAGGTCTAGTGCAAACCTAAGCATACATTAGACTTCCTACAGCTGAAGCATAAGGGATGTGTCTCATTCGTTCCCACTCAAAATCATTCTTTGGGCACTAGTCCAGATTGAACCTATCACCTTTTACAATGGGGACTACACTTTATGAACAATACCTCATCTGAAATCTTTGTAAAACTTTATTGATATAGGTCTCTTGAGACAAACCTAGAATATCTCGATGTCTGCCTCTATGTATCTTAATGCCAATGATGCATTTCCCATATCCTTCATATCAAAGTTTTCAGAAAGGAATTATTTCACTTTATATAGTAAGCCATTATCATTCGATGCAAGCAAAATGTCATCCATATACAGAATAAGGAAACAAATCTTGCTCCCACTAACCTTCTGGTATATACATTCATCTACAATGTTCTCTACAAAACTAAATGAAGAGATAACATCATCAAATTTTAAATACCATTGGTAGAAAGCTTGTTTCAATTCATATATGGACTTCCTGAGCTTGCACACCAAATGCTCACCATCACTAGAGAAAAACCCTTCTGGTTGTTTCATGTAAACCTCTTCCTCTAGATCTCCATTGAGAAATGTCGTTTTCACATCCATTTGTTGCAACTCTAGATCAAAATGTGCAACTAATGCTAGAATGATACGAAGAGAATCTTTCTTGGATACAGGAGAAAATGTCTCTTTGTAATCGATTCCTTCTCTTTGAGTGAATCCTTTAGCAACGAGTCTTGCCTTATGTCTGTCAATGTTGTCCAATGAGTCTCTCTTAGTTTTGAAAACCCATTTACATTTAATAGCTTTTGAACCATCAAGCAACTCAACAAGATCCCAGACTCTGTTAGATGCCATAGAATTCATCTCATCATTCATATATTCATACCATGAACTTGATTCTCTACAGTTCATGGCTTGTGAAAACCTTTAAGGATCATTCTCAGCTCCTACATTATAGTCAGATATAATATATTCACTAGGTATCGCTGATCTTCTTGTTCTAGTAGATCTCCTTAATGCTGTTTCATTATTTTCTTGAAGAACGTACTTGTTGTTCAACAACTTCCAATTGTTCCTCATTAACAACTTGATCTACTGGATCAATATCAGCAGGTTGTGGATCTTGATTGACTAGTTGTACAACACTCGGTTAAACTGAAGGAGTATTGTTAACAACCAATCTCAAACTTGAAGTCGAAGTGGAAGGTTAATTATCTGAATGATCCTTTTCAAAAACAGGTCTTTGAATTGATCACTCCCACTGATCAAGTCATATTCAAGAAATTTGGCATTTCTTGATTCCACACTCTCTCCCATTTCCATTATCAGCCTTACATATACATCATCAAAGATTCATTAATTAACCATTTATCTTTATGTGTGTTAGACGATATCTAGAAGGGTCCATATGACTGTGGAAGAGCATTCTCACTATAATGTACAAGGAAAGAATCAGACATGTCAACCCAAAGTGTCTTTAGTTGAGCTGTTATGTCTCTCATCTGCATGATGTGCTCATGCATATGTTTTAATGCAGTGAGTCTTAGGGATGAAGACTTCATTATTAGGATGCTGGCAAGTGCCTTATGTGAAGTCTGAAATTGATTATCAATTGCCTTCAGAAGTGGCCTAATCTTGTCATGCTGACAGAACCACGAATACCAGTAGAGATTGAGGTCTTTACAAACATAACTGAGAGACGATTAGATAGCTTCCACTTTTCATAAAGATCAACCTCATCTGGAGTGATGGTCCCCTTAATAGAAGGTGGCTCATCTTTCCTAATAGCATAGTCAATATCCATCCACCCCAATTGGAGAAGAACTCTCTCTCTCCATACCTTATTGTTATCACCCCTTAGTTCGGGAACCTCATATTTCATATCAGAGAAATTTACAAGTTGTTTAAGTGCATAATAATGAACATACATGCTTAAGAACACTAAAATTTGAGACTAATAAATGTCATGTTTTACCAATGTAAATCATGCAAAATATGTAAATCTACTGACATACAACTTGCCTGTGGGCTAAAGTTCTAATCCAATTAGATTCACAACTTTATGATAAAACTATCAAATTATTTCTTTATTCTTAATTCTTGTAGGCAAGTTAAGAATATAATTTGATATTCTATCACAATTAATTATAAATTCGTATCACTAAAGTCTACATGTGGGCAAAGACATCAGCATAGCATGAATTTATCTCGAATTGATGAAACTAGAATGTAGTTATATCTCCTAATACCTGTGGGCTACTTAGAAAATATAATACCATTCCATTCCACCCTAATTAAAAATATAATTATAATTATCTACCTGCGGGCAAAGATTAATTATAACCATATATTTAATTACAATTGATATCTTTAAATCTTAGTGTGATGTATTTTGTTCATTAGAACAAAATAAAATGTATGTGCCTAGCGAGGTTTGTTTTGGCTACCTCTCAATTCTACATACTCATCACAAAAACATCACACCATTGTGTATACTAATTGTACACATGATCATAATTTTGATATGATAGATCCTTATGTGATCAAATATACATACAACATGTACATAAGGATGCTGTGGCTATTCCTTAAATAAATTATGTATGCTAGTCACTAATATCAAATGTGTACAATGTAGATACCATACACATACACACAATGTCAATAAGAGTCTTAATTTAATTAATTTAATCAACTAAATCATTAATGTGAATAAATAAATATTTACTCACCATTTATTGATATTCTAAAATCCATATATGATTATCTATGCATGTTATAAGAGGGCGCTGTAGCTACCACTCTTGCACACAAGTTAATCATTAATATCAATAATGTGCATTTAAATTTCGTATATGCACAACTTCATGGAGGACTTAACCAATTAATTTAATCAACATAAATGACTAAACACAATCCTCCCACTTTGATTAAATTAATACTCCTTAAGATACATATGTATCACCAATATTAACTTTGTGCATTTAGATTTCAAATATGCACAAGTATTTAATGAGAATTTAATTGATTAATTTAATCAACAAAATGTGATTAAATAATCATCTTAGAAAAATTCTCCCACTATCTTGTGCATTCAAAATTAAATATAATATATGCACATCTTAATGGAGGAATTAATTGATTAATTTGATCAAAAGAAAATAACTAAATAATCAAACAATAATCCTCCCACTATTTGTCATTATGTGATCATAAAAACTTAATATATAACTTCAACTAATTAAAGATGTTGTGGCTACTCTTTAATTAATTAAAAATTATATTGATCACTCAACATTAATTAATATTTAATATTGCATCAAACCATAAGCAATATTAACACATACAATTAATTAGAATAATAACATGAATTCAAAATAAATTTTCATATTTATATTTAAATCCGAAAAATAACGATAGATATATAAATAAAAAATCCACATAAACACCAAGAGTCAGCTTGGCCCAACAGTATAAAACGCCCACTCAGGACTTTTGGGCTTGATCTGTAAGAGCGTGGGTTCGATCCCTACTAATGGCTTTTTCCAAGATTTTTGTTTATTAAATAAAAAATTATCTAAATATAATAATTATTGACCGTATGCCACACATGAACGCGTGGCTTAGTTGGCAACACGCCAGCCTTCAGGCGCCCACGCGCCTAAAGGTATGGGGTTCGAATCCCCTCTGGCTCACTTTATTTAGCCGCTGACAGACCCCTTTTTTTTTCAAAAACGCATAAACAGACTGGACCTGGCCCAACCGAACGTCTGGCTCATTTATCCACTTAATTGAAACGCAACGTTTCACCCAGGCCATGCAACCCTACAACCCAGCCGGATCCCTAATGCTCGACCCCACAACCCAACATGACCCGCCAGCAGTTGTTGCGACCCGCAATTCCTGATGGTTGTTTCTGGCGATCGGAGAGGTCCTTGCAGGCGTTTACGACAGTGATTTCAACCGTAAAAATCACATAAAACACGATATACTCCATATAGTCTTGAAATCAGAGAGTTCAAACCAAATCTCAATTCATCCGAAATGAAACAAATTAAATGACCAAAATTTTCAGTTTTTCCGATGGAGGACCGACGGTGATTTTCATGATTATGGCAAATGAAAAAGCATATTTAATATACCAATTGTATATATATCGAACCCAGATCGAGAACATTATAAGCCAAAAATTTCCAGAACCAGCTGAAATAAATCGCGAGACGGCAGTGAGAACGTTCAGCAAAAACCCAATATACCGGGATAATTTATCAACCGATCAACAACTGTAAGGGGAGGAGGGATTGGGGTAGGAGAGATTAGAAGAAAAGAGGAAGGTAGAAATTTAGTCAATTCTCTCCTGATTTTTATTCGGCCACTGTAGGCTATTTAAAAGAATTACAGATCCTAACCTCGAAATTCAAAATACTGAATTGTAGGCATAATTATTTCTGCTAACAAAGATTAAATAACAAACTTCCGTAGGGTTTAGATTTACTGAACAGAAATGAGCTTTTTATTCGTTTAGGAGCTAAATTCACGGTTGCATAGGTTTGACCGATGTTGGCTGGATGTAATCTTGTAGGTATACTGGACTTCTCTTAACGCGGCTGGATCTTGCACTTGGATTGGGCTTCTCAATGGCTTGGGCCGCTACAGCCCCTTGACCATCAGAAATATCCATGTCCTCATCAGGACCAATAGGAAGAGGACGTGTGGCAGAGTGTCTGACCTTTGTGTGAGGTTCAGTCTGCGCACTGGGTGGTTGTCCATCAGACGTAATGTCACTGAGTGAGGAAGGACCGAAAGGGGTAGCTAGTGGTGGAGGTTTTGTTATCGTTGAGCAAGACTGAAGCGGAGATCCATTTACCATCGCGGATGGGAGAGCTTGATCTTCTTCCCAGGTGGCGTTTTCAGGCATGCTATCGGACCACTGGAGGAGTAGTTCCTTCACCTTTTTGCCTCGCTTCCAGACCTCTCTTAAGCCCAGAACTGCAACGGCTTCCTGAAGTGGTTGGTTGCCGATTGACCTTTCCGGTAAATTGTGGACCGTAAAGGAAGTAGGCGCAGTGAATGGTCGAAGCAAGGAAACGTGGAAGACTGGGTGAATGCGTGAGTGCTCGGGTAGTTGCAATTTGTAAGACATAGCACCGATTTTTTCCAAGATCTTGAAGGGTCCATAGTAACGGAGAGATAACTTATGTGAATTTCGACGCATGATGGAGTGTTGTCGGTAAGGCTGAAGTTTGAGCAAGACGAGGTCTCCTTCGTTGAATCCCATGGCTTTTCGTTTCCTATCACTGTAAGCCTTCATAGTAGTCTGTGCCTAATGAAGGTTTTGCTTCAAGCTACTCATAATTTTGTTTCTGGTTGTCAGATCCGAGTCAATGGCTTCCAGATTGCTGCTGCCCAGGCAATATGTTAGGAGATTGGGTAGAGGGAGCCCAAAAGTGATCTCGAACAGTGTAAAGCCATTGGAACGATTAAATGAAGTGTTGAAGTGGAACTCAGCGAAGCTCAGGATCTTGGACCATGTCTTCGGGTGGTCATGCACATAAGCTCGCAGGTATTGTTCTAGACACCGATTAACTCTCTCCGTTTGTCCATCACTCTGTGGATGATAAGCTGAACCGTAACGTAGTGTGGTCCCTTGTAATTTGAAAAGTGTCTGCCAGAATGTACTAAGGAAAATAGGATCACGATCCGAAATGATTGTACAGGGAAAACCATGTAATTTTCCCACTGATTCCCAGAACACTTGAGCAACTTTTGCGGCCGTATAACTGGTTGGTAAGGGAGTAAAATGTGCCCCTTTTGATAACCTGTCAACAACAACAAAAATAACTGAAAATCCATTAGAGTTAGGCAAATGTGTGATGAAGTCCATGCTTAAATCGGTCCAAATTGTAGTAGGTGGCGCAATAGGTTGAAGTAAGCCATAAGGTGAATGATTAGGTGGTTTAATTTTCTGACAAATCTCACATTGTTTGACAAAACCCTTAACATCTTTTTTCATTCCTTTCCAGGTAAAAGCTCTGTTTATGCGGAGGAAGGTGTTCTGAGTCCCCGAGTGGCCACCCAAAATAGAACCATGTAACTCCTGCAACAATTGTTCCTTCAGTGAGGATCCCTCAGGTATGAATATTCTGGACTTATGAAATAAAATGTTGTTTTTCATTTGCCAGTCTACCCATTTTTATGGTTCTGTAATTAGCCCCTGTGTAATCTGGGTAGCATAGGGATCCTTTGCAAGTTCTTGCTGTAAAACATCAGTAATGCGGCAAGTTGGTCTTGTAATTGCAGTTAGGTGGGAAATTAGTGGGGAAGTAGATCCGTCATGAATCCTGGATAGGGCATCAGTTACTGTATTTGTCTTTCCCGATTTATAGACAATTGTGTATGAGAAACCTAGGAGTTTTGATAAAAACTGCTGCTGTTCTGGGGTCTGGACAACCTGATTCATTAGGTGATATAGACTTTTATGATCCGTACGAATGATAAATTGAGCACCCAGCAGATATTGTCGCCATTTGGATACAACACTAGTGATGGCAAACATTTCGCGGATATAAGTAGATTTTTGCTGCATAATGGGGGATAACTTGCGACTGTAATAAGCAATAGGTTGATTTTTTTTGTATCAGCACTGCACCAATCCCCACTCCTGACGCATCAGCCTCAACAATGAATGGAATAGAAAAATCTGGAAGTATGAGTATCGGAGCCTGCGTGAGAGCATCTTTTAATTGAGTAAAGGCAATGGTTTCTTTATCTCCCCATGAAAAACCCTTCTTAGATAACAGATCGCTTAGTGGTGCTGCGATTGTAGCAAAGTGTTTAATAAAACGGCGATAATAGCCCGCTAATCCTAGAAAAGCACGAACTTGAGTCACGGAAGTGGGTTTAGTCCAATTTTGAATGGAACCAATCTTCTCAGGATCTGGAGATAGGCCTTGACTTGATATTATGTGACCCAGGAACTGTATAGACGTCTTCGCAAATAGGCACTTAGAGTGTTTTGCATAGAAGCAATGAGAACGTAAGGTAGTCAAGACTAGCCTTAAATGATTTGCATGATTTTGTATTGTAGGACTATAGATTAGGATATCATCAAAAAATATGACAACAAACCGCCGTAGGAAAGATGCAAATACCTCGTTCATGGTGGCTTGGAATGTAGAGGGTGCATTAGTCAGCCCAAAAGGCATAACTAGGAACTCATAATGGCCATGGTGAGTCCGAAAAGCTGTTTTGTGAACATCTTCAGGATGCATAAGGATTTGATGGTATCCTGAACGTAGATCCAGTTTTGAAAAAATAGTTGCTCCATTTAGTTCATCCAAAAGCTCATCAATAGTCGGTATAGGAAATTTGTCTTGGACAGTCACTGCATTTAGTGCCCTGTAGTCTACACAAAAGCGCCATGAGCCATCTTTTTTTTTAACTAAAAGGACGGGTGAACTAAATGCGGAATGGCTTGGGCGAATGATGCCTTCTTCCAACATATCCGAAACAAGTTTTTCAATCTCATTTTTCTGGTAATGTGGGTAGCGGTAGGGCCTGACCTGGATTGGTTTGGTGTTTGGTAGTAAATTAATGTGGTGATTGGTGGGTCTCAGGGAAGGGAGTTGGGTTGGTGTAGAGAAGACATCTGTATAATCCTCTAAGATAGATGCTATGGGGGGCGGGACGGTGTGTGGGTCGGTGTGGGCTGTACTTGGATTAGTTGATGATAGGCACATCAGATAAGCTTGAATGGGTTCTTGGGCAATTAATTTATGAAGCTGGGAATTGGTGATTGGGCCAGGGGTAATTGCAGAATTTCCTCTAAGTGTAATAGGTGTGTTATTGTGGGAAAAACTCATGGTCAATGCCTTGTAATCGGTGACAACAGGTCCTAAAGTAGACAACCAATGTATGCCCAAAACAACATCAGCACCTTGTAGGTCAAGTACATATAAATCAGGGGTAAAAACATAATGACTTTGGAGAACTAAGGTAGTCTTAGGATATAATCCTTGGCAAAAAAGATTGTCTCCATTGCCAACTTGTACCTTAAACGGTGTAATGGACTGGATGGATAAGTTCAAGTGTTTGGCTGCTCTCTCGGTGATAAAATTGTGGGTGTTGCCGCTGTCAATCAAAACTTGCACCGAGGATCCCTGGACCTGTCCCATGAGGCGAAAAGCTTTGGATGATCGATGGCCAAACAGAGCATGAAAACTGATTTCTGGAAATGAGGGTGACTCCGGAATATTTTCATCATCATCTTGTGTGAGATTGCTCTCCTCGTCTGCATCTGCAACCATACAAAGGAAAGTAGCACCTGGTTTGCATTTGTGACCGAATACATATTTTTCATCACAATTGTAACATAAACCCTTTTCTCTTCGAGTAAGCATTTCTTGCTGGGATAACCTTCGGATGGGTAATGAGGCTGAACTAGGAGTGGTAGGATTGGTTTGGGAAGCATTACTTGGTGAATTTCGAGGTAACCAACGTGAAGAACGATCGTCGGCATCCGCGAAGTTTCTAGCTAAACCCCATGCTGCGTGGAAGGTTGTGGGCAAGTGGGCTTGGACATCACTTCTGACCTTTGGCTTAAGTCCTGAAATGAACATACTTTTACGGAGGTCATCTGGAATGCCATTCACTCGACTGGATAACAGATCAAAGGCTGTTTGGTATTCCCGAACTGTTCCTGTTTGGGATAATCTGCATAAGGCGCCAGCTGGGTCGTCATAAGCAGTAGGACCATATCTGCTGAGTATGGCTGTACGAAAATCACCCCAAGTCGCAATAAGACCATCACGTGAGAGAGTACGATACCAACTGGACGTAGGTGCATCAAGGTGAAAGCTGGCTAAACGAAGGCGTTCAGGTTCAACAATGTGATAGTATTCACAGTATTGATCAACTGAGAATAACCAGTCAGTCGGGTCTCCTTGACCGTAACGTGGGAAATCTAGTCGAGGTGGTTTTGGTCTGGGTGGGTCTGTCCGTGGTGGTCCTGATCCTAGGATACCGTGGTGGGAAGGTTGGGATTGCGAAGCTCTTTGGGTGTCAATAAATTGTTGAAATTGCTCCATGATGGAGTTAAATTTGTCTTCATTAACACGCTGCATTTGGCTAAAAAGGGCTTGTTGACGCTCTTCGGATGATGCTTGTTGTTGTTGGATAGCATTGAGCTGATCTTGCATTTGTGTCATGTGGGTTTTGTCGGCCATGGTTGAGTCAGGGAATGAAAGCACCAATTGTAAGGGGAGGAGGGATTGGGGTAGGAGAGATTAGAAGAAAAGAGGAAGGTAGAAATTTAGTCAATTCTCTCCTGATTTTTATTCGGCCACTGTAGGCTATTTAAAAGAATTACAGATCCTAACCTCGAAATTCAAAATACTGAATTGTAGGCATAATTATTTCTGCTAACAAAGATTAAATAACAAACTTCCGTAGGGTTTAGATTTACTGAACAAAAATGAGCTTTTTATTCGTTTAGGAGCTAAATTCACGGTTGCACAGGTTTGACCGATGTTGGCTGGATGTAATCTTGTAGTATACGGGACTTCTCTTAACGCGGCTGGATCTTGCACTTGGATTGGGCTTCTCAATGGCTTGGGCCGCTACAACAACCAATCGCAAAAACAAAACCCAGATCAAAACAATTAAAAAACAAAATCCAGATTTCTCAATTATCGGTCTTTGAGCACAAAGCAACAAGCCATAGTTTCGATAAGCATAAATTGCAGGCAGTAAGCAATTACTGAAACCATATATTCTAAGAGAAAACTTAAATCAAGGCAAAGGCATATTAAACGCTCTGATACCAAATGTGAGAACAATATGTGGAAATCAACCCAAAAATCTACATACCTCTAGTCATTGATTATGAACTAGAAACTTTTCTATGAATCTTCTAAGCTTTCACTCTCTCTACTGCAGATGGTGTGCGTTTTTCTGTGATGAGAAAGTAGACTCAGGGACCATATTTATAGCAAATTGAAATCATCTCTGCCATCATTGAGATGATAATAATGCTCAATCGTAGTGGGTGATTAATGAGAGAGTAGGTATATGTCTGAAATAGGGGAGAGTGGGTGAGAGTGGACATTAAAAATTCCAACATACTAGTCTCCTACCACATTTGGTGCTTGTGAACCATCATTTTCTGGCTCTGGCAAAGAGAGAATGAAACTAAGAAACTGACAACAAAATACTTATTAGTGTATTCCCATTTCCATAAACTCAAAGTGGCAAACAAAACACATTATTCTGCGGCATTTGGACAAGAAAAGTGGTGACACGGAGAAAATGGAAGGCAGAAGAAAAAAGTCATCTCATTGTTATTAGTAGGCATTATTGATAAAAAAAGACGAAGAAGATTGAGAAATAACCCAATAAGTGTACTGAGACTGAGAAAGAGGGATCTTTGGTTGACCAATGAAAAGGTACCGAGAGAGACGGAGAGACAAACATAGAGACACAGAGATGGCAATTTGCATTCCAACTTGAACATAAAACAACATCTCTGTTTACAATCGCTAAATCTTTCAATAAAATAAGCCTTAAAACAAATACTCTTTTCTTCAGAGCGAAAAAACAAATACTCTTTTCTTATTCATTAATTTTAAAAAAACAATCCAGCCTCTCTCATGTCACACCAACATCTGTTAGGTGGGCGATGCCTCAGAGGGGCAATATCGTCATTCCACATCGTCTGGTTTGGGGTTTCTCCTCCAACTTGTATAAAAGCTCTGGTCCTTTAGATCTGCCTGCGGCTGATATCCGTTTGTCGGTCCGTTCCCCTTCTCTCTACTCTCTCTCTCTCTCTCTCACTCTCTCTCTCTGCATGTCGGATTTCTTTTCCCTTTCGTAGAACTATTCCTCCTTCTTCTTACTCTCTTACTCGCATTCATTGCTCGTCACTTCACTCTTTGCTCTGTTTCCAACCCTTCCTCGCCCATTCTGATCCAATAATACCTCACCCCCACTTGCCAAAATCACTACTTTTCATCTGGGGTTCTCTCATATCTCGGAAATAATGGATCCGAGTAGGAAAGTGAGTGATCCTGTACTTTTCTCAAGTAGATTTGATCCCTTTGTGTCGGATTGCATAACAAAAACAGCTGATTTTGTACTGTGATGCAGGGATCGGAAGCAGAGGACGCTAATGCGAGGAATCCAAATGGGGCTTCGCTGGAAGAGGGTCCGACAATGAGCGAGCAGAAGAAAACTTGCGCCGATTGCGGCACCACCAAGACCCCTCTCTGGCGCGGCGGTCCAGCTGGGCCCAAGGTGAGCTTGATCTCAACGATTAGGGTTATTATGTTATAGATCGATGAGTAGTGTTTCATCTCTGATCTGTTTCCGAATGTTGTGTTTTTTTGTTCGTTACTTGCAGTCACTGTGCAACGCTTGTGGGATCAAAAGCAGGAAGAAGAAGAGAGCGATTCTGGGTTTGAAAGGGAAGAGAAGCAATAGTAATAATAACAGCAATGGAAGCAGCAAGATTGGGGATAGTTTGAAGCAGAGGTTAATGGCTTTGGGAAGGGAGGTTTTGATGCGGAGATCAACAGCGGAGAGGCAGAGGAAGAAGTTGGGAGAGGAAGAACAAGCAGCAGTTCTATTAATGGCTCTCTCATATGGATCTGTTTATGCTTAGATTCATGAAATAGTAGTTCTTTGTTTCTTCTGGAATGCACTCACATTAACATTTTAAGTGTATCTATGAATCTTCAACGTCTGTCCGCTTTTTTTTTTTTTTTTTTCTCTTAGTGATTAGTCTCTGCTGTGATAGATCGCTATTTTTAGTTCACTGACTCGTGTGTTTGGTGCCGCCTATGGATCTCACTAAGAATTGTAAGAAATGATTCAAGTCCAATTTTGGTAATGTAGCAATAGCCTTTTACTATTACATTGGTTCCCAATTTTTGTTCTGTTCTATCCCATACTTCATTTGCTCCACTTTGTTGTTCAGAAAAAATTATCGCCGCTTAAAGGGACTGAAAGGCATTAACATTTAACACAAGCCAAAGGGATTTGTATGGAAGATTGGCTTATTGTGTTGGATTAAATTGGGTTCCAATAAAGGTCTGTTTTTGGTTTGAATGACTGGAAATGATGAAACTGATGTGAATTTGGAAAGATGAAGGTGGTGGCAGGTCTGGAAAGACGGAGGTTTTTTTTTTTTTTTTTTGGTGCTCAAAGAAAAGACGGAGTGAGGGAACATGAAATTTCATATTTCCCGCTGGTTTGACTTCCGCAACTTTTCTGCACAAAAAGTGTATGGTGGACTTTTTAGTCCCATGCTAGCCGACTTTGGTTTAGGCCAATGATGGTTCATGACAAATCCTAGTTGATGAATGTTTCATAATATTTTTTTCTAAAAAATTGTATAAAATATATTTTGTTATATTCACCTAAATATTAATTGAAGAACTCTTATCTCACCCAAAAAGTTTGATTTCAAGGACCATTTTATAGGCATTATCTAAGATGTTTGGATCAACTTAAAAAAAGTGTTTTTGTATTTCATGAGATAAAATTTCTCCACATATTTATGTTGTATACAGCAATATCAATTCTTGGCTGCTAATCCAACGAATATTAAGTGGGGCTGGACTTCTATTTGTATTGCAATTATTGCCACGAACAACATGTTCATGCTCAATGAATGAATGTATGAGAAGATAGGAAAATATCTCTCGTATATGCCAATTTTGTAACACCTCATTCTTATGACCCATATACTTAACTTTCTATCCATTACTTATGGGTTTTTCGACTTTGACCTAAATATACGAAGTCCAAACAACATTAACCCAATGGTCCCGAATATTATCTCAAAAGTTTAATTTTAAAAAAATAGTATTAATCAAAGGATTTTAGAATGTAAAAATAATCATAGTTTTATGGCAATTAAGTATAAAATGGTATAACATGTGCTTAAAGAGCAAAACTGGTCCCTCATTTCAATGGTGTCTTTCCTTGCTTCTTATTATAACAATTACATGAAAAAATGTTAATATATAGGGCTGAGATTCCACGTCTCAGTAACTACTAGTAGTTTCTGCCGTACACAAACAAACCATATATATTTAAATAAAGAACATATTACACACACAGACAATTGCTAATTTAATCATCATTATGTCAACCAATATTTTTATCACAACATGTAATATACAATTTTGCAATATGTAAGATGCAACCTCCCTTATATCACCGTTCATCTTTGTACCGTTGACTAGAGTCATAGACTAACACATACTCTAACAGAAACATATACATTTGACTAGATTGTTTCAAGCTCATCAGTTCTTGAGATACACCCAGCTGAAGCTGAAGGTGTAGAACTTAAGTCTTGATTATGTCTTTCATTCTTAAAAGAACACAACTAAGGAGATGATGTCACATGTCTTATAATTCCAATGCAATCCAACCAAAGGAAAATATGGAATAATGAACTCTGACAAATGTCATCCATTATGCACCAAGTGATTGCATATCACGTGATAAAATATCTCACCATTCAAATTCTTCCTTACTCAACTCATTGCAAATGCAACCGCGCTATGATAGTTACATTCAATCACCAATAAATACAATATCATTAAAAGACAAGCTTCAATAAATTATGTGTCCATTCGTATCAAATATCATCACATATTCAAGCATTCCTAGAAGGAAACAATAATCCAATAATGCATTAATTATAATTCAATTATTAATTATATGAATAAAGTGAGTAATAAAAAAATTACTTGTAAATTTACTTACTTGAGAATTTACAATATATACACATATACTTATAATTCAGTCAATTGTTTTTTAAAATATAGTTATTCATAATCATATATAATTCATAACTATATGAAAGAATATTTAGAGTTATCTGCTATACCTTAACTGAATACATTATCACATAGAGTTACTCAAAAGCTTTCAATGAGAGTTTACAAAGTCATAAACATGAATATCTATTAATATGTTACTCTAATGTTACTCAAAGCCTTAAGCTATCCTCTCAAGATAATATTATATATTTATATACACATCAGCTCCCACCAATCCACCTATTTATATCAACGTACGGTATTATTTGAAAGTAAGAGATTTAAATACGATAATCTAACGGGTGTGTAAATATACATGGGTGTATTGATAAGAAAAAGGAAAAATCTTTCAAATAAGAACCACAGGAATATTATACATAGTTATATTCATAAACACAGGGAAGAAGGATAAAAGGAGTGGCTGGTTGCTGGGAGTATTTTGTTATTATTATTATTATTCTACTTTCAGCTAACAAGTCATAAGTTCAACTTGGCATAAAAGATAGCAAAATCCAAGGCAAAGTAAGAGAAAATGAGATTACAAGAGGTTCAACAGTAAGATCTTAAAGAATGAGACGGAAACATATATATACATACACGGTGAGGTCTTGCAGCATATAAATTATATACATACTCTCAACACGTTTGAGAGAGGACCAAAATGAGAGAGAAAACAATATAAATAAATAATTAGAAAAGTAAGAATATGTAGAGAAGCTAAAAAGGACGAATATCATATCAAAGGAGAGTGAGAAGCAGCTAATTGCATGGACATTTCCTTCTTATTTTCTTTAAAAGAATAAATCACAAAACAATTGTTAAAAGTGAGATAGAATGAAGAGTAAGCATGGGAGCATAAGGATGGGAGCAATGGCGGCATGACAACAAGGAAGGGGAGGTCAAGGACAAAGAGTGTGGATTGAACCTGTTTGGCTTAATGGTTGGAAAAATGACTTATTTTCTATTTGATTTTTGCATAAATAAGATAGAAAAAAATTCAGATTGCAAATATGTTTTATGTTTGAATTGACAATAGTAGAAGTGACTTTTTTTCTAAATAGATACGTGTTTGAATTATTATTTAAAAAGTTAGTTGAGATGAAAAATGACTAAGAAATACATGAATCTTATTAAATACTACATATCTTAATATTAGTTGTATATATTGCAATAATTGAAAATAAAAATTTAATTATATTTAAAAATAGAAACAAAAGTTAAATGATTATAAAAAAATTAATAAACAATAAATAAAGTTCTTAATTCAATATATTTAATGAATAAAATCACATATAAATTATAATGCATACAAACATTTTTTTATAGGTTGATACTAAATAATAGTATATTGCTAATTGAAATGTCTATGTCTAATAAGTTGGTCTCTGATTGTATCACAAACATGAATCATTTGTGTTGAAGATAATGTATATGGATATTTGATGGAGATCCTACATCAAGTAAAACATTATTATCTTTATCACCTGTATTTCTTTGTTCGGCTTTAAAAAAATCTACATCAGTTTGAGAAAATCTCTAGATAAGATTATATATAACTATTGTTGCACAAACTATATATGCATTTGAGTTTCAAAGCTATAAGAGTGTATAACTCACAATAATTAGAGGATAGCTCTGCTCCCTCATCCCCACCTTCATCTAACAACCACCATGAACAACAAACAATAACTAGATCGGAGCAATGAAATCATACAACAAAAATCACCATCTGGAAGAAGAACAATCCATAAACCAAAAATTGAATCATAAAATAGAAAAAAGACCTAGAAATTTAATAGCAAAATAAATTTAAAAATATATGGTTCAAAGCTAAAAAAATCTGCATATTGAAGAAGGAGAAAGATTTTGTCCACCGCCCACTGTCCTCCTTCACCTTCAAAAACAACCAGGTCTACAAGGGAGAAGACACTATCACCATTTGCAAATCGAAAAGGGGTAAAACCTTTGCATCGTCGAAAAAAAACTAGATAAAAATGACGATGGAGACTAAAAGTTTTGGAACAAAGGGAGGCAAAAGGGCACGTTGGTGGTGCGGCAGATTAACCAGAAACAATGGAGAAGATGAATCGAAAACGGCAATGGATCTCCAGATTTATGGCTTCATTCCTGAAAGAGATGAGAGGAGATAAATGAAGAAGAGAGATGAAGAATAGATGCTTGCCCAGGTCGTATTCTCCGTAAATGCCCAACTCTCATCTCTGTAAACGCTCTGACTTATGATGGCTTCTGATCGAACAAGCTTTAGATGTTAAAGGAAGATTGAGACAACGCTTTCCCAAACATGGAAAATTTTCCACCACTGGCTTCTACTGGGCTTCTGCCCTATGAATGTGTGTTTGGGGTTCTTCAACGCTTTCCCAAACATGTTGAATATATTATATTAAATATGGTGAACACAAAAAGATGATTAATAGGTAAGAAGACTAAGAAAGATGATTATTTTAAAAAGGTGTTTCATTTGCATTTTATATATATATATATATATAGAATATGTATGTAGAACCTTATACTTCTTTTAAATTATTAATTTATCATATATTAAGGAGTGTGGACTAAATAATATTTAAGCTACAACTATGTCCCAGTATTAATAAAATTAAGGATGTCATAAATTTGACAAGAAGAAAAAATGTGGCAAAATCGTTGATGTTTATACTTTGATCTTTCTTTTATATATTATATTTTTTCCCCTTCATATTAGAACTTAAATCAATTAGAGTAATAAAAGTAAAAGCTGAAGTTAGTTCAAAATTTCAAGATATGAATTTAATGATATCGTAATCCAAGTTTTAATTAAGAACAGAAGAGAACTATTATTATGTGAAGGATAATTTCATAAATATGTTGAGAAGGCGAACAAAAAATAAATTTAAATGGATTTTATTATATATTAATTTCGATCTTTAATATAAAACTCATATATATTTTTTCTAGAGGAAAAAAAACCTCACTTCTACTTTGTAATTCAAATTGAACCACAAAATAATCTTATATTAAGTATCAAGGGCAATATAATTTATAAAAGTGAACTTGAATGGGTGACTTTAAACAAGAAGGGGAGGGGAGGAGTAATCGTTTTCAAAATTGAATATGTTGAGAAGACAGACAATGAATAAAGAAAATAAAGAAACTGTAAAAATTCTGATATGAATCAATGAAACCAATCCTATCATCTGATTTGTTATGACATCCTTTGACTCTGTTTTGCGGCGCTCCTTCAAACCATCTCTCTCTGAGTCTCTGTCTTCTTTTTCATTGTTTATTAATTTTGGCCGTTTTGGTAAAGAATCACAGAACAGAACAATGATTTGAACATAATTGAGAAAGACAGGAACCAATCTCCAAGAAGGTGCACACTATCATTGGGGAAAAATGGCCTCAAATTTACTGTACGAGGCATGATCTCCCAGAAAGCTCAGGTGTCATTATAGTAACCAACATTGCTTTCATGAATTATCATAAATTCCTTTTAGTTTTTTATGTTGGAATGCTTTCACTCTCCTCTCCTTTTCACAATATTTTTTTAAAAAAAAAAAAAAAGAAAAGAAAAGAAAATTGGACTTATATATATGAGTGTTGCAAAGATCCGACATGATTTCAGGATCCTTAAAATATGTGACATAAATAATGTTACATACATTGTAAACCCATATGCAAAATTACAGGACCACTACTATAACTATTGTCCCAGCTCCCATATGAAATGTTGTGCAAAGTACGTTTTGTTTTTCTATCATGATCTCAAGATAAAAAGAATTGGTTTTCAACATTACAGAGGTTCACACAAGAATCAGATTTCTTGTGTAACATCCCAAAATCTGGGAATTTAAAACTCGAATATTATAAGAAAATTTAATATTAATCCCTTATATTTTGGCCTTCAAAAAAAAATTAAACTTAAACTATTTGAAATAAATACTATCATCGTTAAATTATTTTGGAAGAATAATAATTTAAGGAAATGTAGGTTCATTCTTCCTTTAATTTTTAAAAGTAAGGAAAAATATTCAGAGCTACATTTTTTGCTAAAATCTTAATTAGCCAAATTTAGTTAAAAATGAACAAATGAGAAATATTAAAATGTTAATCCCTTTTTGGCATTAATCGATTGATCAAAATATATGGACTTAGTTGAATTAAACAAGAGCATATGAATGAAACAATACAGATCCAAAATGAACCAAACCTCTTTTTCTTTCTTGCTCATTTTCACGAGGAGGAGGCTTCTTGTGCATCTCTTTTCCTTTGATTCATTTCAGCAAACACAGCCCCACACTCCTCTCTCTCTGCAAACCCATGTCCTTTTCGGCAAGCCCTGAATGTGCATGTCTTCATCCGAATCTTCTCCAAGCCCAACCCATTATCTCCTCCCTTATCCATTGCTTTCTCTCTCTCTTCCGGTCGGATTCAACACGCAGAAAGAAGGAGATATTAGATGGTAAAACATGTTACCATTCAGTCAAATCACCTTTCTCCCAGCACCAAATCACCAACCACATAAACCAAAGAGGAACCCATTAGCTTATTCTTTCTCCATCGGTTTCTCTCTCTTTCCAAGGCGCCGAAAAAGGAAGATCTCAGAAGCAATAATTACAAATAATACTCCAGCTGTAACACGCAAGCTCAATGAGTCAGCCACGCCTTACCTCCTCCATGCTTCTCGATCTGATCAATGGTTAACCACTGGGTATTATCATCGGACCAGTCTCACCATCTTGGACCTCTAGCATATATATGGGACTATTAAGCTTTTTTTTCATTCATTTTCTTGCTGCATCACCAAAACCAGAAAACAAAAACACATAAAACAGAAAGAGGAGAAGGACGTCGGGATTGAGAAGAGAGAAAGAAAGAGAGGGAGTGTTGAGGTTATGCGTAGGTGTTCTGTGTCGAGCAACCAGCAGCAAGAGAGGGAGAGTTCTTTCTTTTTCTCTGTTTTAATAGCAGCAAAACAAAGGTATTGATTCAACGGCGAACAGCTGGAAATTCACACAAGCAACCTAGGTAACGTCAATAGCTTCTCCCTCTGAACTCCCGTTAGTTCTTCCTGGTTTCCTGAGTGTTGTTTCTGCAAGTATGGCTTCGTTTATGAGTCACAAACCAGAGAAACCGAAAGCTATCAATGCATCGTTCTTTCCTCTTTTAACTGATATGAATCATAAAACCATGGAGTTGCTGAAAACTGAAAACGATGGTGCAGTTGGGTTATTTTGTTTGCACTGAAACTTGATGTGTGGAATCGATTTAACGGGCTTATACATACATACATACATACATACACACACACACACACACACATATATATATATATATATATATATCCTTACTGCTGCATGTATCCATATGCATGTGGTTGGTAGTCATGAATACAGTTATATATAAATATATAGGTAGCGCTGTGTGTGTGTATGCACGAGTAATAAAAGAGGAAAAGAAAGGATAAAGATCAGAGAAAGATTCCATTGCTGCTGCATGCGTGCTCCTAGTTATATATCTATATATGTATATAATGTGGCCATGCGAATGTGAATAAGAAGAAAACAAGGTACTGTTATATTCTGCAGCAAAAAGACAAAAAGGAAAATCTTGTTATACCTAGGAAAACGCCACCCCAAGCTTTGTGTAGTTTTACTTCATATATATATATATATATATATATATATATATATATATATATATATATATATATATCCATTGCTTATAGGCTCATAGATATACATATATAGTCATGACTATCATTTATTAAGGCTTAGTGACGTTGCAAAAAGGGAAGAGTTATGCAATATATATAAATATATAGATGGAAATGCATACTGTATGTGTAAGTGTGTGTGTATTAAAGTTGCTCATTTTTTTTATCCGTAAATATTTTGATACATGTAAAGGATATTTCTGAAGTGTTAGTAATTATTATTATTAATAAGGAAAAGAGATTTTAAATATATTATAGAGAAATATAATAATAATATAAATGGTAAGATTAAAAAGATAAATAAATAATAAAATAATAAAATAATAATAAATCGATATTATAGAGGAAGGTAATAAAGGATAATGGAATCATTAATTTTTTATTTAAGAGAATGGTATGGGAAGAAATAAATAATAAATTGGATAAATAATAATAATGAAAAATATTATTATTTCTTAAAGGGAAATAAATAATATATTTAAGATGAAGTATTTATTTAATATAAATGATAAATTACTTCTTGTAAAAGAATATTTTGGGTGGTTGCATTTATTTAATTCAGGATTTTAAATCTTATATATGGTTAATAATATATTTTTGGAAAGCCATGATAAATACTATAATAAATAGTAATTATTAAATTCCTAATTAAAGAATTGTACATGTGGTGTTTGTTATTGGGTAATTTAGGGATTTCAAATTAATAAAACAAATGAATAATAATACGGATAAGTAATTTTGTTATTATTATTATTAGGAAAAAGGAAATAAATAATAATAGGAATGATTATCAAAATTTGTAGTACGTAGAGTTTTGGATATTTATTAATGGTTACTGAATTTATTTTGGTAGATTGAATTGTGTAGTGTGTTGAGCTCCTGATTTGAGAGTTGTGTAAATTCATTAGCTTGGGCGAGAGGTAACCACTTTCCACTTATTATAATATTGATATACTGCTTTTGAGTATTTTTCTGACTGATTATGAATGTTTTAAATAAATTTTGCCATGTGGATTATTTTATGAACTGAAATTATATGCATTGAAATATCATGACAATCATGGGAAAGGGAAGGATTGGGAGGAAATGTGATATTTATTTTCCACCACGTGGTGAGGCCTCCATGAATGCATAATGGTTGGCTTTATTATTGTCCCACCAGTTGTTTGGGACCAGCCTACAGTTTATTGGGCTTACGACACCTCACTGGATTAAAGTGGGGAAAGACCCATGGTCTGGGGCAGGTGCCCTAAGGATTTTGGCCGATCCTCATCACTTGACCAGTGAGCTTTCGGAGTAACCAGTAACATGGATGTAACTTAGCCCATGGGTCTAGTCGGATGGAATAAGGCGGTTCGGTTGGCGTATATGGAGGTATTGGGTATTGCATATATTACTTCCGATTATGATATTAAAGAATCATGTGATATTATATAATGAAAATGTTGATGAACCGTTTATTTGAGATGAACTGTTTTAATTCACTTAGCACCTCACTAGCACGTGTCGATATTCGTAATGAGTTGGACTGATGGTTACACAATTTTTTCCCAGGTGACCAAACCGGTCCAGGTCCTTCTGGGAAGCAAGCAGAGGTTTAGCTACTTGCTGCTAAAAGTATGACTTTTGTACTTTTGTATGTTTTGGATGAATGTATATTGCCACACATTAGGGCTCATGATGCATACTTAAGCATATTTTAAAAATTTAAATTCCGCGTAAATTCCAACATTTGGTTAATTCTGATTATTTTGTGTTAACTATGTTCACTATATATGATTATCTAGTTAATTAAAAGGTAGATGTTTCATCTTGTCTATCCCAAAGATAGGCATGGGGAGCTAGTCCGTACGGATGAGCTCCTAGCCGTTCAAATCTTGATCTGAATAACCTATATTTTTTTTATTTTTTTCTTACATGAAAAAATCATTTTTTGAAAAAATGTTAGTTTAAAGATTAATTTTATTTTAGATTCTCTACTCAATAACATTTTTATTTTTAAAAAAAATTAAAAAAATTTGGGCTGTCCAGATCAGATCTAGACGACCAAGAGCTCGTTCGCATGGACGAGCTCCCTCTACCTATCCAAAAGATAATAGGGAAATGGGTTAACACATGACTTTTTTACAGCTTTTTTATTTATTTATTATCTAAGTTTACAGCTTTCATTCACTGCGCTAGATTTTCCCAATATATTTTCTTTGTCCATCAGCCCTCCTTTAAGTGTCATTTTGTTTTATATAATAAGATTAATAAAGGTCATAAATATCTCAAAAAGTGATTTTTTTTACTATATTAACTTAAGTTATTAGCCTCTTTTATTTCTCTCTCAACGGGGTTCGAGTTCAGGACCTTGTCCAAAACATGCTTCCTTTTGAAAACAATTTCTTGCTTGAGAAAAAAAACCACATTCTGGAAACTCGAAAATGGATTCCCAAATATTAGTGTCCATATAATGAGCTTGATGACCAAAACATTCATCATACTTGTCAGCAGAATGAATCAAGTAATACTGAGCTCAATAATCATCATTATCCTTAAGAACCTTGATCATGTCATTATACACGTGAACTTTTACAGCATCTTTTTTCATCAACAGAGATTTAAACCTCTCAATATACATAAAAGCTCAATAGTAACACACATACACATAAACATTGCATGTATGCATTTTGAATTTAGGAAGAAGATAAGGGTGTGTGAAAAAGAGTAGTCAATAATGGTGAGTGAATAATTGGGAGCTACGCAGCTTCATAATGGTAATTATCTTTTGCTTTGCTCACAACCCAACAGTGCAAATTAGCTGTGTTGGTCTCTTTGTGTGGAGACCATCCATATTTTGCTTGCTGATGTCGTCGGCCACTATCCTTTCTGTATTCCAATAAATGCCAAAACAAACACCAAAACAAGGAACCACTCTTCCATCATAAAACTCTTAACAATTAACAGATTTATATAACTCATCCAGTACAATTAGTAGTGGACTACTATCAAAGCTAGCTGTTCTTAATTATTACTCTATTGCATTTCTTCCTCGTGTTTTCTGAGGGTTTTGTACAGGAGCCATAATAATTGACCCAAAAATGTGGTCCTAATCTAATCTCTCAGTATCGACCAAAGAGTCACGAGGATCTGTGTGCTAAAGTCTGGTTTGGCACGAAGATTTCAGGCTGCTTGCACATGGAGGCTCTCACTATGTCTAACTCTGTTTCCCATTTTGCTTCAACATTCAGCATTAATACTGTTCATGTGTGTGTGTCTTTACTCTGATATGTGAATGAATTTGACGGAGAAATTATCCAGTGCGGTTAAGTCTTCGTTTAGCAAACTGTTCCACCAACTTCATGTTCAAATCCATTATTGTAGTACTCACTGCTTCTTCTTCTTCTTTCTTTTTCTTTTCTTTTGCTTTTGTTTGTGTTTGTATATTGAAGGGCGGAGAAGAGTGCTTATTCTGATTTCTGAAACTGCGCAGCACAGAGAAGTTTCATGTGTGGACAATTGTGGAAAGAGATTGGTGGGCAGCACATGCTAATAATAACAAGACTAAATATTAAATATAAGGAAAAATTAGGTGTAGGCATGAGATAATTAGCAGACTAATTAGTAGTAATTACTAATAGCTTCTTTGTATTTGACTTATTA
This sequence comes from Acacia confusa, assembly GCA_037074495.1. Lineage (NCBI taxonomy): Eukaryota > Viridiplantae > Streptophyta > Magnoliopsida > Fabales > Fabaceae > Acacia > Acacia confusa. Next base: position 8,002,296 of record CM073505.1, read on the forward strand.
TTAATAAGTCTTTTGAAGAAAAAAAGTGTGCAAAACACTAAATAAGTTGTTAGTTTCTAAGTAAGGCATAATTGAGTATTTGAAACTACTTATTCCCATAAAAAACATGTTTATTTGGTGTTCTCATTTATTACATTGGTTCAGTACCAACTCTCTATATTGCTTATATTATTAGAAAAAATATATATATAAGACCACCATATGTAAACCTCTCTAAGAAGAGATGATTTATAAATTATGACCGTTGACATTTTTATAAATATTGATATAATTTCATATTGGTCCGCATTTTCTCTTAGTTTAAATAATATATACTTTCTAAACCGTTTATGGTTTAATGCAGTTTCAATAAATATTAAATATTATGAAAATTTAAAAATTTAAATTTTTTTTAGACCGGATACTTATACATCATGTTTAAGCATCCTTTTAGATATTGTTATTTCTTTATAATCGATCTTAAATATTTCAATTTCTTTAGTTTTAAAGGTAAATTTTCTAACTAAGTGTCTTTTCAAAATCTGAAATGCTTCAATAAATATAATCTTCATCCGTCTTGTCTATTTCAACTCTTCATTCCTTTCATTTTTTCAAATCTAACTCCCTCTTCCCTCCTCTTTCAAATAACAATATGGTTAGACGCATTAGGACCCCTCCAGTTCATCCTCGACAACCTCCACCACAGCCGTCAGTCAGCGTGCCAAGTTCTTGACCACATCAATGTGAGAGTGGCTTGCATGGAGATACACTTGGAAGACTCTTCACTTTGTTGCACATTATCAATAATAAGTTGAACCTTATACTTTGTTAAGCACAAGTTGAACCTTATACTCAATATTAATTACATCGAGTACAATCTTTTAAATGACCCATATTCTCCTTCCCCTTCGTCAAAAGGAAGTAGATCAATTATTATGAATTTGACATCATAATTATATTAAAAAAAAAATAATTGACATGGGCCGGCCTCTCTTGTTGAAGTCCATCTTCACAGTAAAGCCCAAAATATGGGATCAAGTGAGCTCTTCATAGGCTGATCATATTATCGGGCATGCTACCCCTCGTTCTTGGGTTCAACTAGTGTGGGGGTTGGTCTTCCTCACCTTTTGGGAGGGGGTTCAATCCTGCCTTGGTCAAGGCGCTGGGGGAGGCATCATAAGGGTCTAAGAAACAGTGGTAACGCTGGTAGAGGTGGAGATATGTGTACTCTCTAGTTAGTATCTCCTATGGACTGGGCTCCAAGCGCCCTATTCTTGGACTATGGGTGAGCCCGACCCCTTTCCTAAAATTTTTATTATCAAAAATAAAAAAAATAAAAATTATCGGGTATGCTATTGTCTGAGAACCTGTCTGCAATTAATTTTGATTGACTAATGGAGGTTGGGTTCGAAATGGGTTAGTTCCCAACAACTAGTAAACCGACATTTGAATTTTTATTGAGAGAGAATTTAATACTCGGCAGTATTTAAATAAGATTGTTTCTAACAAAAGGACCCATGTATCATAAAACTTTTTTTGGTTGTCTAGTTAATAATAATGTATTCCATTCTTAATGATTGAAAATGCATATATTTGTTGAATTGAAATTTCAATCCACTAGATTAATTAGACAGTCATAATTTACAATTTTACATAAAATAATAATTCGTTTTTCAGTATAAAACTAACCGAAAAACACACACACACACACAACCGAAAAAGTATAAGTTGTAAAGACTAAAGCAGCAAAGCGGAAAAAGATTATGCTTTCTTACGTGAAGGGAGAGAGTGTGTTTAGCTTAGATGGCCTCTTTCGGCCAAAAAACAAAAACAAAGTGAATATACCTGGCTTTATCGGATGGATTTGCCAGAAAATTATTTCAATGAACAAATAAAGTGAATAATCTTCGGAATTATCTGATTATAAGATGAACCAGATACGTACAAAATAAAAAAGTTAAGAAACTGGTTATCATTGTACATGAACCAATAGAAATATTGAGATATACAAATTAAAGAGAAATAAAAGGAGGTCGTCGTGATTCAAGAGTAACCTCAAGCTATTCTTTCGCTCTCTGTTAAATCAAGAGCATCACCAAAAAAGTAAACAGACCAAACGCCTTGATGGAAGAACTCATCGTGGACGCCGTTGATGGCGGAGGCGGCGGCGGGCTATAGAAGTAGAAAGGAAAATAAGGCACAATGGGGTTAGGCGGAGGCGGCGCCGGGTAGTTCATGTGAAAGGGCGAAGGATTAAACACCGCCCCGGTGCTGCCACTTCCTCGCGGCGGTGATGAGTAGACATAGATAGAGGTGGGTGGGGTAGAAAGCGAGGGAGGGCAAGAATCGGTGGAGTCTGGCGGAGGAGGAGGCGGTGGAGATGGAAGTTGGTGGCAGGTGTTTTGACAGGAAGAGCAGGATGTACACTTAATCTGGTCATCCGCCATTATTAATATTGTTACAGAAAGAGGAAACAGAAGCATGAAAACGAGTGTGAACATTGTCTCTGCACTTTGCAAGAATAATTGAAGACACAGAAATGGGAAATAGCAGAGAGAGATCAGTCTGGGTTAAATATAGTTATAATGGAATAATGACCAGCCAATGTTGCAGAGAGAAAAAGAGAAAAGAGGAAGAACACGTTAGCACAAGAATCTTTAATCTTTATTTTGCTTCCCGCCTTCAAACTGAAGCCACACCCAGTTACCATATTCATATCAGTAGAATTCAACTGTGACAGATTCAGAACAGGCAATAAACGATTTCTTTTAAAGGACATTTCTGTGTACAGCTAAACCTTGAGCTATGCTCATCTTTTCTGTGTATTCCTAAATCTTTCTTAACACAAAATAAAACTTCATCTTACATTCAAGAAGAATATAAACTCTTTAAATGTATCTTATATTAAGCAGTTAAAGAAAGTATTTTAAGTAAGGGTGGGGTGATAGATCTGGTTTCCATCCAGACTCAGTGGAAAGAGACTCGGCCAAATCAAAAGGATGCAATGAATAGACAAGCCGCATCTTCGCCCAACAACTTTTTCTTCACCCTCCCACTTTATTACTTTTTATTTGTTTTTCTTTTAGGCTTGTTTGGGAGTTTGGAGGAGAAGGAAAAAAAAAAGATATAGGAAGTTTGGAAGGGAGGAGAAGGAAGGGAAATGGAAGATATTTTCTCCTCTTGTTTGGAAGTTAAAAAAATAATAAGGAAGGAAGATGGAAAACTATTGAGTTATTTTTACTATTTTATCATTTTATTTAAAAATTAATATAATTATTATATTTTACAAATAAATTTAAATTTAAATTTTCTAAAAAAAGTTATTTATGTAATTTTTATATTCAAAAAATATTTTCTCTCTCTCTCTAAATATATTTTCCTTACAAAAGTATTTTCTCTCTCTACAAATATTTTCCCCTACAAAAGTATTTTCTCTCTCTAAAAAGTATTTTACCATCTAAAAAATATTAACTCTCTCTAAAAATGTGTTCCCCTATAAAAGCATTTTCTCTCTCTACAAATATGTTCCCATCTAAAAAGCATTTTCTCTCTCTAAAAAACATTTTCTCTCTAAAAAGTTTTTTCTCTCTCTAAAAATATGTTCTCATCTAAAAAGCATTTTCTCTCTCTAGAAAGTATTTTCTCTCTCTAAAAAGAATTTTATCTCTCTAAAAATTTGTTCCACTCTAAAAAGTATTTTCTCTCTCTAAGAATATGTTCCCATCTAAAAAGCACGTTATCTTTCTAAAAAACATTTTCTCTCTCTAAAAAAATATTTTCTCTCTCTAGAAAATATTTTTTCCTAAAAAAGTATTTCTCTTTCTAAAAAGTATTTTCTCTCTCTAAAAAATATTTTTCGTGTGCATTCCAAGAATAGAAAAGAAATCAGAAATAGCGAAAGTGCTTTATTTGAACGAGGGTAAAAAAATAATTAATCCATGTTCCTTCTTAAAACCCCCCATATTGGGGAAACTTCATTTTTGTGAAGAATGAGGGTTTTGGAGGATTTGTAAAAATCCTTGATTCCCTCTCCTCTTATTTTTAAAACTTCCAAATAAGGAAAGAGACTACCAAAACCTTTCCTTTCCTTTCTTTTCCTTTCTTTCCAAAATAGAACTCCCAAACAAAGCCTAAGTTGATGGTTACAACATTTATATTACTTTTACACTTGTCTTGTCTAATATAAAATAACATTAACTGAAAGTTTCCCTTGCAAAACTTGAAAATGAGTGGATCGACATTGTGGGGGGGAAAACAATCATGTTCATTGAGTTACTTCAACTAGACTCGTTAACATTAATTAAATCTGACTTAATGATATTAAAGATGGGCTAGTTGTGTTAGAAACACATTAAAATTTAATAAAACTAAATTTGAATGGTCTAGAGATATTCAATAAAGCCAAGTCCATCTTGCCATTTTAGTATTTTACTCTTATCCCACAAAACACACACACACACATATTCGATACTAAAAATTTTAGGATAGTGGTTTGACTCACCTACGATATAAGGGCAGACCAAAATCTCCTTAGATGATACTAATATTAGGTAGGACAAACCGTCTATTACCTTTAAACGTTTACTAAACACTCAGAAGTTAGGATATCTTCCTAAGAACCTTAACCGATGGATTATCAAATATGCTGCTTAGACCTTTGGGGCATTGATTTAAAATTGCGCTCCTCTGAAGTTTTTTTGTTGGGCCATAACTGTATTGGTCATGTTAGAAGAAAATGACGGGTGCTTTGACAAGTAATATCCATGTGACATTGTCATTTGCCATTTATTTTATATCTCAGCAGGCCCATAAAAAAAGGTAAACTGTACCAATAAGTCCTTTGACATTTTAATAGAAAATGGCAAGGCTTGGGTTCAGCCCAAGATGTCATGAGATCAGTCCAAATTGAAAATTTAGGCCTAGACCCAAATTCTGCATATAATTTAGAAAACTTCTTATATTTTGATAATAAGGGATTCATTGACAAAACTTCAAACAAAGATAGTCATGGATGTTATTATAATAATCACAACAATTATTTAGGTGGCATATGGATTTGAATTTTTTTAAGAAAAATTAGTGAGTAAAATATACTGGCCTCACCTTTGTTTCTCCTTGTCACCTATAAGAGTTATCTTACACGGCAAAAATTGCTTCCAACTTAGCTCCCCTTGTGCAACCTTGCCTTCCTTCCTTACTACACCTTTAAAGCCGCCGGCCACTCTGTCCTCACACCCATCTTATCTCCCAGCTCACCCAACTCTTTCTTAGGCTAAATCCCACCGCCTTGTTCCTTCTGTAAAATCATTTCCGTAAAACTCAATTATATCTATAATTAATTAAATCTTCAAATAATAAACAATACTTTGGCATGTAGGACAAAACTTATACCTAAAGGTCTACCAGAGTGGAAAAGAGTTTAACTAATCATTTGAAAAACACTACCATGGTTATAAAGGATTAAAGTCACTGCAAAGAATTATCCATGATAGGAAATGATAAACTAGTCATTTAGAATTTATCATGAATAATAAATAAAACATTTCTAAGTGAATTGCGCACTAAACCATTTCAAGTCAATACATTTGGCTTTGGACTTTTCGAAATCCAAAATATAATAATTCAACCACGAGCTCAATATCAAATTCAATTATCAAAATGCTTAGACAACAACTTCTTAAACATCTACTTAAGTTACTTATTCGTGATAGAAAACAATATACTTCAACACATAATATCAAATTAGAGTATGCAACATGAGCCCTACCATGGCAATACACAACAATTCATCACATAAATAAAAAGGAGAAGATTTTATAAAGGTAATCACAATAATCAAGCCTCTAAAGCATTCCCTAATTGACTAGCAAAAGAATACTATCTGAAAAATGTTAAATTAATGGGGTGAGACAAAAGCCTCAATAACCACCTATCCACACTCATTATACATACTAATATGTGCTTAAAAGGTACCAAGTGAAACTATCTATATAACAAAGTATTAGAGATAAAATTCACATACTTCCACATCATAAATTCCATATCAAGGATTCTGTATCACAAATTTTTTATTACAATTTCATATCAAAATTTCTATATAAGGACTTTCATATAAAAAATTACATATAAGGAATTTTGTATCACAAATTCTATATCAATTTTTCAAATATTCTATATTAGGAATTTTGTATCACAATTTTCATGTCATAATTCCCAAGTTGCCTTCCATCAATCCAACCAAATTGTCTTATTTTTGCTAACTAGACCCATGAGTTAAGTTACTATCCTTGATATTGGGTATTCAAAAGCTTACTAGTCATGTGATGATGTCTGGCCAAAATCCACAAAACATATGTTCAAACCATGGGTTTTTTCCCCTCATTGAACCAATGGGCAGTTCATCATTGAACAAGTGGGACAATAGAAAACCAACCATTATGCATCAATGAGGCTACACCATGTAGTAGAATAAACTACTCCATCTCATCTCAATCCATTCATCATTAATCTTTAATTGTTTTTATCAGTTTATGAAAATTATTAATTAGAGTCTTATAATAAAGAGTAGAGGAGTATCATCTTTGACCATTCTTAATCAACCCAATCATCAATCTTTATTTACATTAATCACATTATTATCAATACCATTTCAAAATCTTTATATAACCATCAATTTTTTCAGTTTAACACAAATTCTCAAAATTATCAATTTATTACCATAACTCAATTATTATATTCTCTATTTCACTCATGAAAATTGTTGATTATAATAATTTCCTCCATTCATCCTTAAATTTCCAAAATTCAATCACTTTAGCCATTCGGAAAAATATCCATAAATAGCTATTTCTCACAATCATTCTAATCTGATTTCTTCTTTCTATTGATTTATTCTTATTTTTCAGAATCATTAAACTATAACTATATCCTCAATTTCTTTTTTTTTTTTAAAAAAAAAAACTCAATTTCACACACTTAAACTTTTCCATAACATTTCTAATATTCACTTTTTTTCATAAACCTGAAAACTAATATATTCACTCAGCATTTTAAACTCCAATAAGCTAAAATAAACAATGACATTCCAATATAAGAGTCCCAACATCATAAATCATAAATTTTCAAATCAAACCCTAACTCCAGTTTTCTCAAATCAATCACTCAAGCAAATATCCAAACCATATAATTCTTATTTAAACGTTACAGCTCCATTAGAAGCAAAATAACCAACTGGAAACTTCAAAAATTTCAAAATCCAAGGTACCCCAAATTTTGTCCATTAAAAGTAAAATTAAGAGAGAAGAAACTTAAAAAAAATTAGGAGATAAATTACTTACTTAAGAACCCAAATTATCTGCCATCTCTCTCTCACACATCTTCGTGTTCCAGGAGGAACGAAGAAGCAGAGAGAAAGCCGTGGAAAATAAAAACGAAGGACCAGAGGTTTTAATGGGTGTGGTGTAACCTAGGGGTGTTTATAATGCACACGGCCTTGAGCGCCTGCTCGAACCCGTAGAAAAATCGCCTTGCCCAACCTAAGGAATAGCAGCCCAAGAAAAATTGGGCATACTCAGGCTAGGTATTTTTACGGGTAGGGTTGGGCATCGAGCATGGTATGCTGCCCATTTAACCCTGCCCAGTAGTATATATAGTATTATATATTTATTATTATTTTTATACCATAGTATTATATATTTTTTATTTTCACTTATGAGTATTTGATTATTTATTAAGACATATGGTTGTCTTTTTAATTTTAAGATTCAAGTTGTAGGCTTTATTTTAAAATATTTTAAAGTATAAAATTATAAATTTGATTTGAAGTTTGCAATATTGTTTATTAGATGTGATTGAAGTTTTTTTTTTTCACATAGAGTATAGCAATGTATTGCCACTTGGACATAAAAAGCCTGCCCTGCCCAAAATTATTAGGGCCTTCTATCAGGCTGGGCTGGACACTCGGCTCCATGTCCCTGCCTAATGATCTTTCGGGCAGGACATTGGGCAAGGGTCTTACCCTACTACTCATGAACACCTAGTGCAACCCATGCCATTAATTAATTCCCTAAAATAAATATTGGGTTCACATCTAATAATAATTAATATATCATAAAATTAAAAAAAGAAAGAAAGAGGAGAGAGACAGAGAGGCGTGGCCACCGCAACATAAGCCGCGGATTCGCAATCTGACACGCTTTGCTTTCCTAGCCTCCTTTCTTATTCCTAATCATACCCACGTCAAAAAAAAAAAAAAAATCTCATAATTAAAATTATACTCCCTCTTGTCCTTTTTATAAGGCACCAACTACCAATTCTCACAAACCAATAAAGTTAGTTAAGAGCATTAAAGTTGTCATAAAATTCAAGTGGTTTCCAATATTATCCTTACTAATTACCCTAAACTCAAATATACTACTCTCTCCCATTACCCTTATTAAATATGGGCAGACATAAAAAAATATATTAATTACATCTTGAAAACCTACAAGTGCTTTATAAAAAGAACCAAAAACACTTGATAGTTGATGCCTTATAATAAGGACCAGAGGGAGTATATATCAACATCGAAATTTATTAGAAGGAGAATCTCATCTTGAAATAGGGAAACTCTTTTTAAAACTGTTAAATTTAATAAATCTTAAATTGAGTCAATGACACAATTTAGAATATTTAAATATTTATTATTCTCCAATAACACCTCTAACCTATAGACCCAAATAAAAGGTCACGAAAAACTACAAGTCGGTGTTTTTATGGTCGCTCTCTTTCGTGTGCCCTAAAGAGTGTGAATGACGTCGTGAGAAGCCGCATGCCGACATCACTCTTGGGAATTGGGGGGCATCATGCTGCCAAGTATTCTGCTTTTATTATAAAGCACTAACTAACAATTTTTATAAATCAATACAAACATTTGAAATTAATAAAGTTGTTCTAAAATTTAATTAATTTTTAATATTATCCTCACTAATTACACTAAACTCTAATATTATATTATTATTATTACTCTTACCCATTACCCCTATTAAGTATGGGTACATATATATAAAAAAAAATTAACACTCTTCGGAAACAAGTAAATACTGTATAAAAAGAATCAAATATACATATTAGTTGGTGCCTTATGATAAGAACTTGGTGAAATACTCGATTTCTATGTAGGATCTTGGTCAATTGGTGTTTAATGTTATTCTTCCTTCTATTCTTTTTAATTATGTTTGTTTAATAAAAAATCAATTAAGCTCTTCATATATAGTATTACTGACAACAAAAAATGCTCATCACAGGATTCACAGCCCCCAAACATGCGCCAAAATGTGCATTATAGGATTAGGAAACATGGAGATCCCAAGGTCTCACCTCAATCTCTGTTTTCCCTGCCAAAATCGATCCCATGGATTTAATCAATTAGTGATCAAGGATCACATTTATAGGTAGTATATCTTAAAATTGAACATAAAGTATGGGTTATTCCTGGGCAGGACAGATAGAAAGAAGGGGAAAGGCCTTATTGAATTCTTGCATAAACAGGGAGCAAAGCAGCCTTCCATAACAAAACAAATGGCTTCAGAAAATTTAGGTGACGAGGAAGTGTGGTTAGTGGAATGCGCAATTTAATTTGTTCAGACACATGAAAATGAAGACCCAAGTTCCATTGCTGGTGGAACATGGCACACATGTATACAGGCCATAGAGCCTGAACCTGTGACTGTGTGGATAAGTCCACGAGTGGGCATAAATCTACATATTGGGCGTACCAAACACGGAAACGAAAGAAGAGGGAGTGATGATGGTAACACCGACCTCTGACTTTTCATTTTTCCTTTTATTTTTGAGCTACTGGTATTATTGAAAAATAACCAATATTTCAATATCTTAAATTAAGCCATTGGCTTAATTTAAGATTTGTTGAATTTATTAATTTGTATATTCAACCTCTTTTTATTATTTTTAACAAAGAAAGTTGTATAAAATTTATATATAAAGCCGTTGAGGATAATAAAATCGAAAAAGTTAATATAATTTTATAAGTTACAAACACAAAAATAATAAATTAGATGTATAAACTCATGATTTTAATTGAATTTATAGCTGACCTGTGTTTACCAATTACCTAACTCATCTGATAAGATAAAAACATAAAACAACCTCTTTTCCCTGTCCCTTTTTTCCTCTTCACTAACCTTTGCGCTTAATATTAAAATAATAGTATGGGAAACGGGAAGGAACGCGACCTATGCATTGTATCATTTTAAATTTAAAATTATTTAAATAAAATATCCTTTCTCAATTTCACATCATGTTCTCCATGAGACTACCATCCTCGCGTACAGCCACCTCCCTGCTGTTGTTTACACTTACTACGCGTTCCCCATTCCCTCTCTCTCTTAAAACAGCCAAACTTTACTCATTTCCCTTTCATTTCTCTCTCTTCTTCTTCGTAGTATTTCGAATTCAATTTCAAAACCCGTGCTTGCTTCTTCCCCAAACATGGTTTCGCTTTCCCATTGCTGCTGCTTCTCCTACCAACTCGTCGTGTTCCTCATCTTCTTTGCTCTGCCTTCGATTTCTCGTGCCCAGACCGCCACCTCCTGCAACGGCATACTCGTGTCCTACGCCTACACCGGCGGCACACAGCTCCCGCCCAATGTCTCCGATCCCAAGCAGCAGCCGTACCGTTTCGAGTCCACCATCACTGTGCTCAACAATGGAATCGATGACCTCAAGTCCTGGAAGGTGTTTGTGGGCTTCCAGCACGATGAGTTCTTAGTCTCTGCGTCTAATGCCGTGCTCGGCGACGGCACTAGCCTCCCTGCTGGCGTCGGAAATGGAACCGTCTTCGCTGGCTATCCGATGACTGATCTTAAGACGGCCGTCGAGACTGCTGGCGACTTGACGCAGATGCAGGCTCAGATCGATTTGGTGGGTACGGTGTTCGGCGTGGCGCCTCCCAATGTGCCGATGCCTGATAACATCACCCTCGCCAACGATGGATTCGTCTGTCGTAAGCCCACTGGTCAAGGTCATTTCACTGCTTTCTATTCTTTGCTTCATTCGATCTGCGTTAGTTTGGATTTGTGATCTATTTAAACTAGCGATTTGTGTTGTTTTGAGCTTATGTGGAGATTCATTGGTTCATTTTATGATTCTGCTTGGTCTTTTTCCTCCTTCTACTTCTCGTGAAGAAGTAACACCTGCTTTTTTGGTATTAGATGGTTGCTAAGTTGGATTTTCCGCTAGATTTATATCGCCCTGAATGGCAACTAGTTATATGCTTCTGAGTATGATTTTACAAGGTTGAGTTGCTAAACGGTTCATTTTGTGTGACGCTGCCATACTCTTGGAGAAATTATCATCAATTAGTTCCCACCTTGTCCATTAGCTGAATCCTTTGGTTGGTTGATAGAGCTTCTGGTTTTTCTGTCTGTTTAAACGGAGAATAATTTGATCCTCTTTTGGCCTGAGACCAATTATTAATAAACACATGTTTGATTTTTAGGTAAGAATGAGACTCGAGTCTGTTGTACTAAAGATCCCAAATTCAAGACAAACATAACCACGGATGAAGAATTCCTTCCCCGCCAAAACGGTGATCTTACAATAATGTATGATGTGATCAGAACTTATGATTCCAATTATTGGGCAGAGGTTACAATCTCAAATCATAACCCCCTTGGCCGTCTTGACAACTGGAAATTAAACTGGGACTGGATGATGGATGAGTTCATTTTTTCAATGAAAGGGGCTTATCCGACTAATGTGGATTCTTCTGGTTGTATATTTGGCCGGCAAGGTACATACTATAAGGATCTTGACTTCTCCAATGTACTGAATTGTGAAAGAACGCCAACGATAATTGATCTCCCTCCCACAAAGTTTAATGACACAGACCTAGGGAAGATTCCTTTTTGCTGCCGGAATGGTACTATCTTGCCACCATTGATGGACCCAAGCATGTCATCTTCAAGATTCCAAATGCAGGTCTTTAAAATGCCACCAGACCTTAATCGTTCCCAGCTTTCACCACCGCAGAACTGGAAGATAAGCGGTACACTAAACCCTGACTACAAATGTGGCGCACCCATCAGGGTAAGTCCTAGTGAAACCCCAGATCCTTCAGGCATACCATCGAACAAATCTGCAATGGCAAGCTGGCAGATTGTGTGTAATATAACACAGGCCAAAGGGGCGGCACGTAAATGCTGCGTCTCATTTTCTGCATATTATAACGAATCTGTCATTCCTTGCAAAACATGTGCATGTGGGTGCCCCAGTAACACAGGGAAAACTTGCAGTACTACTGCACCAGCGATGCTTCTTCCACCAGAGGCACTTCTTGTTCCTTTTGTGAATCGGACTGCTAAGGCTCTTGCTTGGGCTAGTCTGAAGCATCTATCGGTACCAAAGCCATTGCCGTGTGGTGATAACTGTGGTGTGACAATAAACTGGCATCTTCTTACAGACTATAGCAGAGGATGGAGTGCAAGGATCACACTTTTCAATTGGGGAGACACTAGTTTTGCTGACTGGTTTGCTGCTGTGCAAATGGATAAAGCAGCTGCAGGTTTTGAGAAGACGTATTCATTCAATGGAAGTAACTTAGCTGGTGTTAATAATACAATATTCATGCAAGGTCTTCCAGGATTGAACTACCTTGTGGCAGAAACTGATGGGGCAAACCCTGCGAGCGATCCGAGGGTTCCTGGTAAACAACAGTCGGCAATCTCATTTACGAAGAGAACTACTGCTGGAATCAATGTGGTGGGTGGAGATGGGTTCCCTACTAAAGTGTTCTTCAATGGGGAGGAATGCTCTCTTCCCTCTGTGCTTCCAACCAGTGGATTTAAGAAGGAATCTTCCCTGGCTACTTCAATGATCTTGACGCTACTTCTGCTGGTATTTATGTGGCAATAAGGATACTTAATGCTGTATTTTTTCGTGTCTGCTTTTGATGTTCTGGAGATCCTTCATGTTCCCATTGATATGATTCTTTTCAGATTGACTGTGATACAGATGAATGTAGATGTCTTAGATGATAGAAATGTATTCTTTTCTTTTTCTGTATGAAATAGTAAAATTGGTTCTTGAGCACTTGTTTGTCTTGGTAGAAGAGGAATATCAGATGACATTGAACTGTGTTTTCACTATAAACGTTTACTACCTAAAACTAGAATTATTCGTCGTCACCTTCCATCCTATCACTGTTCTTCTATCCATTGCTAGTGGAAGCTAGCATTCTTTTAACCCTTGCACTCTCTATTTTCTTTCTTAGCTATAATTAACATTTAAAATGGATGAAGTTTCTGAAGTTAATTTGGTCGCTGAGTGACACAAGTATTGGAACCACTCCAAGCTCAATCTATTTAGATGGTGAATAATCTATTTCAGGACCGTTAGTTTCCGTGTAATAATATCTCGTTAATTTTCGTTGATTCATATTTTACTATTTAAGATGATACTACAAATTTTTGAGGAAAAAAAATGTAATTAAATTTACACACAATCTTCGACAGACTTGTCATTGATTGAACTTCTTCTCTTATTGAAAAAACAAAACATAATAAAATTGGAGTGCTTTTGAAAGCTCATGGCAGTCGTCTTTATCAATCTCTCCATCTCCAGTCTTCGGCCATTTACTTTGAAAGTGTGATTTAAGTGTACTATTATTTCCACAGCTCTCCAAGAAGCTATGAAAGAAATTTGTAAGGTCTTGGACCTCGTTTTCAAGAAAAGTCTGAGCCTTATATTACAGAACGACAAAGTCAAACCGAATGAAACAAGATTCAAGAAAAAGAAACGATCGGATACATTTTTATCCTAATTATTTGGTTCACAATAATTAACCATTTAAGATGGGACAGAAACAAAGTAATACCCCTACGTATTATATTGACATGAAAAATAGAAGTATGGAGTAATGATAGTATTTTTGAATGACTGGATTAAGATTTTTATCAAAGAAAAAACCAAATGCACATGTAACACTTACAGTAAAGAAAGGACCAGGAAAGAATCGATAGGCTGAATAATGAAATAATTACATGCTTAGTAGCAGTTGTTTTCAGAAATAGAAGAAAAAATTATATAAAATGAAAAAACGAATCCCACATTTAGTAGTTAGAAAGGTCCTACACGTCTACAGTTTTATGTAAACCTTGCTTCTTGAATTCTTCCCTAACTCAACCTCACGACGCTTACTCAGAAATCTTTCTCTGCCAAAAATTTGCATATATGCATTTTGCAAACATGCAGTGACAGTAAATTGTTTCTTTTCTTCACACTCGACAACTAATGATGATGCTGATCATCATCCATCCAACAACCTAAACCATCTCAATAGCAGACCGACTTTTATGACATCAAAGCAATTATAAACTCAATTTCGAAACTAAGCTAATTGTAGAATGATTGAGCTTGTAATTAACAGCAGCAACTATTTACATTGGCAACAGCAACCAGACAAAACAACTTGTAGGGTCTGTTCTTAAACCGGAATGTTGTCCAATGAATATCCGTCATAGTCAAATTCATTCTCAGCTGCTCCAATGGCTTCTTGCTGCTAACAATACCCATAAAAAATTATGTAAATGTTGTATTCAATCGAAAATTACAGAGAGAGAGAGAGAGAGAGAGAGAGAGGTAAGGAGATCCGACCTGTTTCAGAAGTGCACTCATGAGATCATCCTGGCCATAAAGCCCAGGGAAGAAGTTAGAATGAGGGTTTACATCAGAAATTATTTCAGTCTTGACCCTTGCAGGATTTTCAACAAGTTGATGGAGGTTTTGATCAATATTTTGGAGGTTTCCTTGTTCCAAACCTTTCCCTTGGGAGTACATGGCTTTTCCGATCAGAGCAGAATCTCTATTCTGTCCAGTCTCTTGGGTGGGTGAAGAAAAGCTCTGATGTACTATAACTGATGGCAAGACATCAATGTTACCGTGTAAATTTACACACTGTGAGGTATCATATGATGTGAGGCCCACATTTTGTCCCCAATCATGGGACTTTTGCTGATGCAGTTCCTCGAAAATATCATAACTTGGAACAAATCCTCCACATCCTTTGATTCTTGAGGCATCTTCCTCTTGAAACGTGCCTTTCGGTGGGATACTAGATATGCCTGGTGTGCTTCCAAGCGGGAACCTGCTAGCAGACATTTCTGTAGCTTGGTTCACGGGGAAACTTGCCACCGAAGTAGTAGTTTGCGGAATTGGATTATAAGCAGCTCCTCTGTTGCTACCAGCAATCCCATTTCTTCCCAGAGCAGCATTAGAAATTCCATTCGGTACAGTAGGCTGCCCAACAGATAATGGAACTCTTGGAATATGCGAAGCGGTATTTTCGTTGAGCATCTGACCTCTTGGTTGAGATTGAGCCATTGGCATCAATAAAGAGTTGCTCTGCGCAGTAGATGCATTGACTCTTACATTCATGCCACCAAGGGATTGTGTTGATTGGTGCAAATTGGCGAGCTGCCTTGGCTCCATGTTGGTAGGGATTCCATGAAGCAAATTTGTTGGTTTAGTACTTCTCAAGTGCTGTTGTTGCCCATCTACATATCTTAATCTGGGGTTTTCAAAACTGAAAAGGTTCCTTTCATCAACAAGGGGCACGGATACCCCAACTTTAGCAGTTGATCTACCGATTCCTGCTGCCTGAAGTGCTGCTAGACTCTGTGCCGGCAGCTGGCCGGCAGCTGCAAGAGCTTGAAGATCGATTCCATTAAATACAGACATTGTCCCAAAGGTTGCTTCTTGTGGACTGATGAAAGAGTGGTTCATGTTACTCTGGTGCTGAGAAACACCACTGAGTCTTCTTAGATATAGACGGTATTTCTGTACCAAAAACCAGACAATTAAAAGTTGTTTCTTTCAAGTAATTGCTTGATACAACAGATAAGAACAAAAAAGAAAAACCTAAGGAAGGTGTAAACTATGGTAGTACCTGGAGATGGCTAGCAACATTTTCTCGGGTAAGCCCAGGAACATTCATCAATTCCAGAATTTTTTTGGGAACAGCCTCTGTTTAAAAAAAAAAAAATTGAAAGAATAAGATATGTACACACCTCAAACAAATTTCTCATGCACTATAATTCTTCACAGATAAGATCTACAAGTGAATAATTTTGTAGAGGGAGAATAACTAATTTGCAGGCAAAATTACTTATAGTGCCTGAATCCAAGTCAGGATCTAAACTATGATACTAATGACTAATAAATAGCCAAAAGACTGATTTTCATATATATATTAGCAAATATCAATGAAGAATACATACTGTCAATTCCCAGTTGATTCACGGCTGCTACAAACTGTTGGTGGAGCTCAACAGACCAAACGACGCGTGGCTTCTTTAATGTGGAAGTATCATCCTTGTCCTCTGCGTCTTCCTCCTCATCTCTCTTCTTCTTAGCATTTCGCCAGTTTCCTTCATTCGCTGAGGACGAGTAATCGGCTTCATCTGACGCCTTGTGCTGCCGATCTCCTTCTTCTGTACTATTATACGATTGCTCCAAATCCTTCCACTCATTCTTCTTTTTCCGAACCACATGCTGCCATATGTTCTTCAAAGCCTCAATACGCACAGGTTTTATTAGGTAATCACAAGCACCATGTGTTACACCTTTCATAACAACATTTTTACTGTCATCTGCCGACATCACTGTGAGTACATAAAAAAAAAGTCAGCCTCCACCAAAATGTAATTAATCAATGGATCAAGTTTTACCTAAACTCTAAAAGCAAGATACTTACTAATAACAGGAAGGTCCATCTCCAACCCTATGTGCTCTAAAAGCTTAAAGCCATCCATGTCTGGCATATGCACATCGCTTATAACTATGTCGAACCCGATTTTGTTCTCTCTCAGAAGAGACAATGCAACTTCTGCTCTATTGCATTTTGTTACTGCAAATCATCATCCATCAAGTAATTACATATCAATTCTCAAAATTTAGAGCCAACACACAAATCTGACATCCAATCTAGCATCAAAATCTAGACCCAATATAGACAAATCTGACAGCTCAGGGTGAATTAGAAACTGTTAACAAAAATCAAGGAATTGATTCAGTTCACTGCAGCCAAAGCCATGAAGCATGGGTTGAAGGGTTTTTGTCTGCAATACCCTTTCATATCACAGATTTCAAAATTGAGAGATAATCGAATACTATTCGTTTTCCACACAAGCGTAGTTAGGAAGGTGAAATTCTACTTCTTCTATTACCAATTTATTAGTCAAAGAAAATCGAAGACACTAAAAGAGGGTTGAATCCCAATTGAACAAAAATTGACTAATTACCTTCGTAGAGACAAGTACGAAGCATCTTCTCAAGGATCATAAGGCAAGTAGGATCGTCGTCGACCAACAGTACCCGCAACCCCGCCGGGAACTGGTCGGTGGCACCGGCGCCGTCACCGCCGGATTTCCGAGCGGAACTAGAACTGGCCGTTGACATGGATCCCTTGACGTTGTTGCTCAGATTCATCGTTCAGAGATCCAAAACCCACCTCAAGAATCACAAAGAATAATAAAACATGAAGCAAAACGCTGATTCTCTCCCCATAGTTGAGTTTGGGGTAAAAGTGAATGGATGTTTTATACAGGTGAGTTCAGAATTTGAAGCAAAGCGAAACTGAAGACCGCAAGAATCGGGGAAGAAGGGAGTCCAATTTAAAAAAAAAAAAAACTAATAAGAAAGAGAGAATTATTGGTACGGAGAAAAATTGAGTTGTTCAGGATTCAGGATGTATAAAGCTTTGAACTTTGAAATGCTTTGAAACTTGGCATGTACCTATTGCTTGTTGGAGGCTGCATTTTCAGGGGAAGGAGGGATTTTAATAATAGTTGTGAAATAAATTAGTGGATTTATTTTTTTAATGTTTGAGAGTGCTGTCACTGGATATAATACTCAAAGCTGGGTCGCTCTTTCTCCTCCTGAAAGAGTGTATCCAGCTCATTTGATTGGATTACGATTAACACACAACCCAGCATCTATCTTAAATCTACTCCAACGTCAATTCAGTTTCAGGTATTACTGTTATTTATACACTTCCTCCATTTCAATAGCTGTATGTATCTCAATTTAATTTATTTCTACTCGAAACTCGCTGAAGCGAGGATTTTATCACGGAATAATCTGTAACTATTTTTATAAACATTCTTTAAACACGAAGGTTTGTCCTAATTCTCTGATGAATCTTTAGCATTTAACTCATCTAATTTTTATATATATATATATAAAAATAATTTTCTCTCTGGATAGAGAGTATAAACTTTTTTTTAAAAAATTTTTTTTATGGAGGGTTGAAACTGGGGAAGCATGAGAAAATAATTAGTTATTATTATAATTTATTTATTTATCTCAATAAAATAGGAGATCTACTATCTAGTATCATATGTTTGAATTTAGGATTTAAATTTAAATTTTAAATTATTATTTATTTTATTATTTCCCAAGCCCAACAAATAGGCTTAATTAAGGTTGCCAATTGTAATGAGTCTTTTAATGACTGAATAAACAATTGTTGAGTTTTCCTCCTTTGAATATTTTCTTCTCCGCGTTTTGGTTTTCCCTTCATTTTATTGTCCACCCTCCTTTCTCTTCTCTATTCTTCTTGTCCCTTTCATCAGAAATACGGTTAGTTAATCACCAATCTCCTTTTATATTTTTAGTTGTTGTTTTTTTTATACAATATTTTTTCTTATACTTAAATAATTAATAAGGATTTTTTTTGGGGGGGGGGGGAATTTCAACTAAAATCATCTGTAGAAAATTATGATGGTTCATGTACTCGCAGAAGCTGCAGATAAACCATAAATAATGCAGTTCCATGTAAAATTTTTTTTGGCCAGTGATGGGCATAGTGATATATATTTTTTTTTTTAATAACATGAACATAGTGTGACATTGATGATTGATGATTAAAATAATATGTTGTTCAACTTGCACAATCATTGGTAAAAGAAGCTTCCACAATAATTAATCAGTATATTATATATATAGCCATGTAAAATTTATCGCGAGCATAAAAGAAGTTTAATAGAATCATAATTGATAATTGATCACTATATTAATAGAATAATATAAGACAGAATTGAACGTGAATTTAACGACAACCATATATTGATTGATTAACTCATCATTTTTTTTTATTTTTTTTTTTGCGATTGAGTAATTAGATCTAATCTTGTCAACTTATGCGGGCATCGATTTAAAATTAAAAGAAATGAAGACAAAATAAAGAGACAGATATTATATATATAATTCTCACCCTCTACTATGTCCTGTTCCTCTGGTATTCCACATGTAGCTGTATATTTAAATATCATTTGTCCTAAAGTAAAATAATATACTTTATTTTTCTTTGAAGCATTCAGTTATCCAACAGCTACATTGGACTTAGCTGAGTTCAATCTAAATTGTGTCTATAGAGTTCAACTCATACTTAAAAATAAGGAATCAATCCATAACTCGTTTAACATGATGCTTGCTACAAGTAAGAATTAAGTGCGAGACCTTGCCTTAGCAATTTTGCAAACTAACTAAAATCAGAATAAAAGTTAATTAATATAATGTGATTTATTTTGGATAGACTTTTATTTTTTATTTTAAAAAATCAACTTAACAGAAACTTGTTTAAAGGATATATTGAGAATGTGAAAAGAAGAAAAAAATCAAAAGTAAGAAAAAACTGGTTCATTTTCAACTTCACTTTTAGTCTATGATTCATTTACCCATAGTGATACAAACATAATTTTGAATCTAAATTGATTTTTTTTTTTTTTTTGGGTTGAGGAAGTGAGTTTAGATGAAGGAAAACCGTCCTAAAAATGCTGTAAGTTTTTTAATGACCCTTTGGATCATCATGTGTGCAATGCTTGTTATAGAATTTATGATTAAGTATTTCAGTAAACAATTAATTTAGATGGAGACTTTACAATCAGGATGCTTTCTTTTAAAAAACTCTTTCGAAACAAGATGAAATTCAAACTTTGTCTGTCCATTTGCTGTCTAACTAACGTAACCCACTACTAAATCAAGTGCCCTTGAGTAAAATGATGTAAATTGTTGGGCTATAATGTGCTATTTTGAATTGTATATATATGACATTTCCTTGAACAGTTATGGTCAAGTAAAAATGTAAAAGATCGGTTTTAGAATGATGGATGGGAAAGTAACTAAAGTAAAGAGATGATGAATTATTATAAGTGGAGGTTGGGGGTCAATGAGGGAATAATAGGTTCATAGATAGAAGTAAAAGCAACAGTAGTAGAAAATAATCACAACCCAGTTCATGATTAGACCAAATAATGACCCCCTTAACTACTCATTTGGCATGCACACCTACTACTTCATTGCACTTCCCACGTTACAAAACCCCACATTATCACCCCTTCTTTTTTCCATTTCCTTTCACAATTCCATTATTTGTTCCACATATTAATTTTCCCCATCAATAAAATAATTAATAATATCAATGTCACATATTATACATTAAAAAATATCCAAATAATTGATATTATATTGTCACATTAATACTCCATCTAATCCTTATTATAAAACACCAATTACCAGAAGTTTTTTATTTTTATTATAAAGCAACCAACTGCGGCCTTTAATCAATTCATTTATTACTGTTTTCCAATAATTTTTACTTAACTATTTAAATTCACATCATTAAGGTAGAGGTAAAGTTAAAAATATTTATAAATTTTATAATAATTTAATGACTTAACTTCCATTTCTTGATCCACAAAAAATGGTGGTTGATGCTTTCTAATAAAGATCAAAGGAAATATATATTCCCACATTATTATTTCAATTTCGTTTCTCCTGAAAGCAATTAGTTGACACAAACCTTTCTTGTAACTTGAATTATACTCTCCCTCACCGTTTGAACGTGCCTATCAAGCCAAGCTTCCACGTATAGCAAAATATCTGCGATCTCTATTATTGACAAAAAGCATGAATTTGATTTTAAGAGAGATATCAACATTAATTTATTTTATAATAACTTGTATAATAAGAATTTTTAGTTTTCAGTGTATTTTTAAAACCAATTATATATAACGCTGTTGGTCTTTGAATATTCTGTATAGGTAAAAATATTTAAAATATGGTATTAAGAACTTAGTTAAATATGGACCTATTGGTATATCAATAGACAAATTAAAATTAGATTGTGCTAAATTTGGTGAAACACCATTTTTCATTTTGATAGCTAGTTTTACAGCTAGCACTCTTTGACATTTTTAACTTGTACGGAGGACTAGTCCTCATTCTTTGCTTTTTTATGTGTGTTTTTTTTTAATGCCAAGTACATAAAAAAATATTGCTGACATTTTATTTTAATTTTTTATATATTGTATTAATTTAGATTAAATTATATGTTGCATTCTAAAATATTTTTTATACTAAGTATCTCAAATTAATTAATTTTTGAGATACTAATGTTACAGGAATTTTTTTTAAATACATGATTAGAAATTAATTAATTTTAGATGTCAGGTACATAAAATATTTTAAAATATAACATATAATTTAATCTAAATAAATAAAATATACTCCCTCAGTTCCTAATTATAAAACAACATTTGGAGGTTGGTTTTGGTCTTAATTATAGGACAACTTTTTAGTTTTTGCCAATTTCTTCCTAAAATACCCTTGTTTTATTATTTCAAATGTGTTTGGTTTTTAATAAATATATATGTAAATGGGTTACAACACACACATGCACACACATGTGTATGTCTATGAACATATACATGTATGTGTGTGTCTATATGTGTGTGTGTATGCATGATAAATCTATATATATACATATATATACACATATATGTATATCTAGTAAGACCGTTATTTCAATTAGAAAGCATGTGAAAAGGAAAATTAGTCGGAGAGATATGTGGTAGAGTTGTTGATTAACTTTTATTTATATCATTTTAAATGTATATAAGGACATTTTAGAAAAATGAGTAAAATTAACTAATTTAACTTCTCTTCTTAATTTTTCTAAAATCGATTAAATATGTCTTATAATTAGGACCGGGAGTATAAAAAATAAAATATGCAATCGAGACTGATTGAAAGGCTCATTTATCACGTGCAATCATGACTTTTTAACTTTTTGTTCTTCCATTCTAAACCAATACATAAAGAATCAATTCAATTAACGTGTATGATATATATGCCGTACAAAAATTAAGAAAAGAAAAGGCACAAAATGTCAAATTTCTTCATTAGCGTTATTATTTATAATTAAATACACATAACTTGATGTGAGGCGTGTTTGGCATGTAATTATATATATGATGAGATGTGGATGTGATTTATAATTTGTGAACAATTCAACTCGTTATTAATCTAATTTTATATTTTATTGTATGATATGATATCGTTAAGCAGGTAACTATAATTATTTTTCTCATTTTATTTATGATAATATTTTTTATTATTTAAAATACAAAGAAAAAATGACAGAATAATACTACTTAAACTTCAAAATCTTATTGACAACGACAATAATATGATTAAAAAGAACAATACAATAATTGACAACTTGTTTTATTGTTAAATCACCACTTTGTTATTTTGAAGTTCAAGTAATATTTTTTTTAGGATTTTCCCAAATATAAACAATAGGATGGTCTGAAAATATTTATAAAATAAAACGATGGTAAGATAATTTAATATTTTTAGAATAAGAAAAAGGCCCTTTATATTATATCTTTATATATATTTTTTCTCTTTTTATCAATATAAAATATGAAAAATATAAATATTCATGGTCATATACTCATATACAATAAATAATGTGATTTATTTCAAGCTATGTATGAATATATGAGATATTTCAAGATATCTTTTTAGAAATAAAGACACAAATATATATTATTAAGGGAAAATCTTAAAAAAAATATCATTTGAATTTCAAAATCTTAAATATGTGATTTTACAATAAAATGAGTTATCAATTATTTTATTGTTCTTGTCAATCCATTTATGTATATTGTCAACAAGATTTTAAAGTTTAAGTAATATTTTTCTGTCATTTTTTCTATTATTAAGATGTTTTTTTGGACAAAAATGGTCCAATCATCAATAACAATATTGATTATTAAGTGAAGTAATATATAAACATGAAGGTAAAATAATGATACAAATAATATTATTAACATGGGAATGAGTCAATAATTTGGACTTGGCTTTCCTTATATACCCATTTCTCCCTTTTTCTTTTTATATCGTTGGATTAGGATTTTAATAGTTTATATTTATCATATAATAAAAATATTATTATAAGGAAAAATGAGCCAACATGATGGTAAAAAAGAATGATAAATCTGGATCATTAAAATTTTAATCTAACACTAAAAAAAAGGAAAATGAGGAAAAAAATGGTAAAAAGTATAAGTGCAACGCTAAGTCTCAATAACTCAATAGTCAATAAGAGGAGCAACGTTGGTGACATTTTGGGTAGAGGGTCCCATAATGATGATGTGGGATAATCATAGCTGACAAATAAACTATTTCATTTAGTATTTAATATAACACATATTTATTTAATTTAAATAAATTAGTTAAGTTAATTAATATGAAATGTATTTTTTAAAATATTCTAGTTATCTTTTTTAGTTATGTCATTCTATTTTTTATTTGATTATTATTGATAAATCATAAATACAAATAAGTTAAAAAAATTGATAAATATAAAAAATATATTTTATATTTAAAATAAAGACCAACTCAAACAAATCCTATACTAAAAACGGAAAGGAGAAATTTTAATAGGGTTGAAAGTTGTCCCACTTCACAAACCAAGCCTGCTATGTCGCTATGTCAATCCTGTACATGATATATTTATTACTGAGTTAAGGTGTAAAAATAAACATGATCTTTTTTCTCAAGAGTGCTGCACCAGAAACTTTTTTTTGGGGCAAAAATACACACATGATTACCATTTTAGAACAAAAGTCGTATCCCAACGTTAAGTCACTGTTCATCGCCGTTATGTTACTATTATCTCTTTCTCTCTCATCATGGCAAACAGTGACTTGACGGTGAGATGTGACTTTTGCTTTAAAATGGTAACCACGTGTGTATTTTTACTTTAAAAAAAGTTTTTAGTACTGGACGCTCCTAAAAAAAAAAATTTATATATATTTTTACA
The DNA here is from genome assembly GCA_037074495.1 of Acacia confusa. NCBI lineage: Eukaryota > Viridiplantae > Streptophyta > Magnoliopsida > Fabales > Fabaceae > Acacia > Acacia confusa. The sequence continues at coordinate 8,026,444 of CM073505.1, forward strand.
CCTTAACCCTTTATTATTCCCACTTCTAAATATAAACTCCTAATAGGAAGGGATAGAGTATCAGACAATACTCTTGATGGTCAAAAGAAAATTTAAATATCATCTTATTCTTAAGTATATAACAATTATAATAATACATGTTTTTTTTTAAGAAAAATTGTACATATAGTACTGGGGGAGAGAGAAATGCTAGGTTGCTGCGAGTACAAAACCTAGCTGTGGAGCCTATGGCATTCCAAAATTCAGAAACTACGGAAGGCAAATTTATTTAAATTTGTGAAGGAAATTGTTTTTTTAATATAATTTACAATATATAAAATAAATATATAAAATAAGTTTTATTTCGATTTACATAAATATATTTTTTCAACACTAATCTATAACCTTAAAAAAGTACAAAAACCAAATAATTAAGTGCATGTTTGATAAGAAAAACTTTATCTCAACTTATGTCAACAAATTTTTCCAATATCAACTCAAACCCAAGCTCTTAAGTTGCAACCATAAAATATTTATGAGAAAGATATCTCTAAATTAATCTAACAATACTCAAATTTAAATTGATTAGATAACATGATCGATAAAAAATGTTGAACTGTAATCATAGCTAAAAGACAAAAATAAGTTTTGTTGATTATTCATATCATCTTTTAAATTCAGAATTAATTATTTTTTTTCTAATTGGAACATTATTATTTCATTTTTTATTGTGCATAATATACCATTTTAAAACATAGAAGTGAATTGAATATATATTGATGCGTGAAATATCTTTTTTCTTGAAGCATTTTTTATACATTTTATCTAGGATTGAATATTATCACGTTAAATTAACAAATCATCTTTTTTAAATTTATGTGAGTTGGATGACGAGAGTTTATCAAAGTCAAGGCATGCTCTAACCTTAAATAATGTTTACCAAAGTACTTATATATTACCTACTAATAAAATCTTTATATTAACGGTAAGAGATTTAAACTTATATAACTTTATAGGTGATGAGTTAAGTTCTTACCAATTAGATCAGAACTTTTCTCTTTTACAATATACAAACCGTCAACTTTGTTTACAAAAAGAAACGATTCCCTTCCATTTGATCTAATATAGCTGGTTGAAATATTATCTATATATTAATTGCCACGCTCTTATGGCCCAGTGACCTGAAAACCCCCCTACAATAAGAAGTTGTGTCTTTAATCTTGCTTATAACCTTAGTCCCTTAATGTTAGAGTTAAAAAATATACCTATTCATGGGAGGTTAAATGACAACGTATATAATAATTTAGATTTACCCCTCTTAGGAACTGTTTGGTAGGAGGGAAATGGAGGGGAGAGAAACTTTTTTAAAGTTGGATTTAACAAAAAAAAATTAGAGAAGTGAGGTTATAAAATTATAATAAAGATAAAGATGTAAAATAATTAAAGTGTTAAAAATATTAATCACAAACTTTCAACCTTATTTCTCTAAATTTTTTTTTTTTTAAATTCAAGTCATACAATTTTTCTTTCCTCCTCCTCTTAACCCCTCTCGCACCAAACATGTTTTAAGGCACATGAACCACGCCTACGTGTAGCTTTGAGATGCTATTTTGCAGACACACTCAAAACCTACCATTCCAGATTTCTTATCTTTAACCGATAATGCCCTAACATTTTGATTTCCTTGTTTGCACGTTATTTCTTTTCTCCACTCTTTTTTTTTGGCTTTTTTTTACCAGTTAAATGTATTATTTTTCACGAAATGTACGATATAAGTAGTAATAAGGAGAAATTATATTCTGATCCCAAAGACTAGAATTAATTACAAAAGGTTTCGGGTCAGAATGTTATCCCAAAAAAGTCATTGGGACTTTTTTATAATTAATTGAATCCGTATTTACAACTGGAAATGCTATATTTATAACTGAAAATGCTATATTAATAACAAAAATTCTCAATTCACATTTACAACTGGAAATGCTATATTAACAACTTAAAATATATTTTCAGTTGTTAATATAACATTTTCAATTGTAAATGTGGATTGAGAATTTTTGTTGTTAATATAACATTTCCAGTTATTTTCAATTAATTACAAAAAAATCTCAAGGAACTTTTTTATAATGGGATTATGAGATTAGACTTCTTTGTAATTAATTTGGGTAATTTTCCCTAGTAATAATCATCACTAGTCATTGATAGTGATTTTGAACTACCGCATGATGAGCTGATGCACGTGGGCTACTGGTCATACATATTACCAACTCTAATATTACATGTAAAACTCAATTAATTTTTTTAGGAAAATTAAAAAACTTAATTAAATTATTTTAAAGTATTTATATTTATCATTTTTTTATAAACTAATTTTATCTAATTTATAAACTGATAGGTAATTTAATTATGCATACATGATATATGTTCTAATTAAACAATTTTTTTAGTTTTTTAATCTCTCTAAAAACACTTAACTAAAAGTTATTTAGGATTAGAGATACTGTCCACCTTGGACAACTTCTCATGGGCGCGCGTATACCATCTGCTCCTATAAAAATAAAATTTCACTGACAAATTATTTAATTGTCTACTTTTAACGTGGATCTTTCAATTTGGGTCTACACTCTTGTTAACTTGAACTAATAGTTACTTAGGTTCAATAAAGTATGTCATAAATACAAGAATATACTACATTGAATAAAAATTAATCTTACTGCCTTCTTAGGTTGGAATAATTGACTTAGTTTCTAAATTTTGACTTAATGTGATTTAATATCTATAATTTTAACTCTTGTAAGTAAATTAATATTTGAACTTTGACTTTAAGCAACGCGATTTTTATAGCTTAAACTTGTCAAATATTAGTCTAAATATTTTAGGAAATTAAATTAAACTCCCTCTAATTCTAAATATATATATATACAGGAGCTAGACAATAATTTACTTAGGCCTTGAATATAAATCCACTTTGCACATATGAAGAGGGTTAGTTCTAACTTCTAATGCACTTAATTAAAGGGATCTTTTAGGAAATAAAACGCTCATTGTTGCAAATAACTAAGTTAAGTAATTTCCTAAATATTCATAAATTAGTTATTTTGTTGACAAGAGGCAATATATTTCATGAAGTTTAGGTAATAATGTTTTAAATTATTAAAACTATAAAGACTAAGTTACAATGAGTTAAAATTGAAGGGTCAAGTTTTAAATTTCAACTAAGTCAAAATTATGTATACTAAATTACATCACATAAAAATTTAAAAGTGCGCTCTAATTAAACTTCGAAAAGGAAACCTTACTCTAAAAAAAAAAAAAAAGTTTGAAGGCTAAGTTATACCCAATTAAGTCAAAACTAGTAATTGAAAGATTAAGTTTTACAATATAATATTGAAGTAAGGAGGCGTAAATTGCGAAAATTGGGAGGCAATTATTGCACAGTACCAACCGATGACAAACAAGCGATTGATGAGAGCACATGCATGTCTCCGACGAAAATGGTGCATAAAGCATATAATTCTTCAAGTTGACAACTTGGAAACTAAGGGAGACACTTATAATTATAATTAAACAACCACAACACACACATATATATATATACACAAAGCTAGCTAAGAGCTTTAATTAAGCCTCGATCCTTTCATGTGCATGCGGCACGTACGAGCATATGCGTTACAGTTAATTTTATTCCCCTAATTTCCTCACATGTGTCACCACATCATTTTAATTTGTAATTAATTAATTAATCATGATCAGGAATATAACAATAATTGGCTACGTGTTGTGCTGGACGTGTTTCTTGTCATGGGTCTTCTCATACTCCAACAACACAAAGTACAGTGCTTTTGTCAAAAATAATGAATGAAGGAGGACTACTCACCACTCTATATGATTCATTAATTTTGGTATAAATTAAAACCATCCATGTGAATACAAGTGTTGGCATTATTAAGGTTTCCTTTGCTGCATGCCCATGTGTTGTGTTCCCTTTTCCCCCTCTGCTTTTTAATACTCTCACTCTGGTCCTTATTATAAGGCACCAACTAGTAAGTTTATTTGGTCCTTTTTATAAGGTACTTGCTTATTCCCAATGAGCATTAATTATCTTTTTTCATGTATGCCCCTAGTTAATAAAGGTAGTGGGTGAGAGTAATAATTAATAGAATATTGGAATTTAGTGTAATTAGTAAGGATAATATTGAAAATTAATTAAATTCTATGACAACTTTATTGACTTTAACTATTTTTATTAGTAGGTGAGAATTGTTAGTTGATACCTTATAATAAGGATTAGAGGGAGTAATCAGCTTGTTTGTACGTGCCCCCATCGCTCCAGTAATTTATTTTACAAAACTGAATTTATATTTTATAAAATATGTCTTTTATTTAAGATGATGTTAACTCCCCAAACATGTCATGACGGGAGGGAGTACTATACTTTATATAAATTATTGGTGGAATGGATTGTTTGTGATGAGGGGGAAATTAAATGAGCGACAATGTTTTGGGGGTTAATGCAACAATTAATAAGCACCGTTGAAGCCTTCACTAGTAAAATAGACTACTTTTGCTTAAAAAAAAAACCCTTTAATTAATTGTGCGGAGCTAATTAATTAATTTGTGAGGTCCCCCCCCCCCCCCCCCCCCCAATTTCATTTGGAAATAGCACAAGAAGTCATTCATTCTATGAAGCAAATGCAAGGCAAAAAGCGTTACGTAGCAATCAAGATTGATTTAGAGAAGGCTTTTACAGGGTTAACGGGCTTTCTTCATTCCTGTCTTGTAGGCATGTATTTTCCTGTACATCATTTTGTTGACCTTATCATGAGTTGTGTTTCTTTGCCTACCATGGAGTTGCTTTGGAATGGAGAAAAAGCTGCCCCGTTTCCTCCGTCAAGGGGAGTAAGGCAAGCGTATAGTCTTTCCCCGTATTTATTTGTTATATGCATGTATGGTGCGGTTAGCACCCATGATTCATGAGCGTATGGAGAAAAGCTTGTGGCGGCCTATTAAACTTTGTAAGAATGGCCCTCCTATTTTTCATTTGTTTTTTTGCTGATGATATTTTTCTATTTTTGGAAGCTTCAATTCAGCAGGCTGAGGTGGTTAGGACGTGTCTTTGATGATTTCTGTCATGGCTTGGGGTTGAAGCAGGTGAATGCAAAATCGTGTCTTTTATTCAACATGCACTGTGTTCACCAGGAAGATGTTTGAACGTTATAACAAGAGTACTATAGAAAAATAAATCAATTTGCTACGAAATTAAGAAGAATAACTATTTTTAATAATTTTCTCAGGATCATCATGAATCAATTGTTTTATACATGTGTGCGTTAAGCAAAAGGGAGTAATAATGGAAGTATCCCTAATAGTGGTAGTAATGGCAGCACCAGAGGTAAAAACATAAAACCTTGATTCTTGTCAGGAGAGGTGCTATATTTAATTTTTGATAGTATCTAAACATAGATTGTCTCATATAGCTAGAAAGACACTTAGCGAGAACAAGAAAAAGCTCAAACAATAATATAATGAATGAGGTTAGAAGGATTACGGAAGTTAGAAATTAATTAAGGATGAAGTGGGTACGTAGGGTTGGGATCCGCAGGGCTTGGTCAACTAGAAGCAATTTTTGTATGCCCTTTCTCATACATCACCATTAATTGCACATGCTCCTCACACTCTTCTTTTTAAAAAAAATTTACCCATTTTTTCTGATAAAAAAAATTAATCGGGTGGTTTAAGTAGTACTGAAGACTCCACAGATCAAAGAATATAATATTCATAAATCATCTTTATACACCAACAAAATTCATACTAGCTTATGTAAAAATTACCCATTTTTTCAATTACTTCAGTGTTTATTTAGATTAATAGTAGAAGCTACTTTTTTAAAATAATTTGCAGAGGTAAGGATGTGATAAGATTTTTATCATAACTTACATGAACATGTTTTTTAAACTCTAATTTAATAAAGCCTTTTACTCTTTCTGATGGTATTTTTGGAATTTGGTTTTGTATTGAATTTTTGTATGGTTGGCTTACCATGAAATATACAACGTGTCGAGTCCAGTTGGATTGTGAGCTGCCAGCCATCTTCAATTATACTCGTACATAGTCTGCAAAACCAGGACACAATGATCGCCAATTAGTCAAACCCCCTTGCACTATTTATTACTCCCTCAAATCCATCCTAAATTTATTAAAGGTTAAAAAAGTTAAATAAATAAATTAATTGTATTATATATTATATATCTTTAAATTATATATCAATTTATAAGTAAAGAAAAATAATTTGAAGAAAAAATGATAAATATAAATATTTATATGTAATTTGATTAATTTTCTTAATTTCTTAAAAGAAGTCAACTCTATTTTATGTTTAAAATTGGAGGGAGTAATTGTTTTTTGTCCTCTTTACTACTAAATTTTGCATGAGGTTATTTAATGTCCCACGTACCCTCAGTTACTCATTGTTTTGTTCCTCCACACTCCCGTGACCTTTTTTTTAGTTTTTCACACAAACTGGAACATGTGATAATCAACAAAAAAATTCTCCAATTGTTAAGAATTGTGTTATAACTATAAGGTTGTATGTTTAAACATAGTTACTAATGTGAGTATTTTGTGATAGACAATCAATAAGTACCTTTATAAAACCACTATGAGCCTGAAAGTATGCTCTAATCTTAATGAGCCATCAAAACCTAATTAATCTCAATTTTTTTTTTTTTTTTTGTTAAAAAGAACATATAATTTTGCATCTTCCTCACAACATATGAAAGTTGATTTTTCATTTTTTGTAATTGGAACCACCGAAGTGAATATTGTAGGGAGAAAGCTCATGCATCATGACTTGGATTATGCACATATAGTTAGTTGCCTAGTATCTGATCTAACTTTATATATACTGTCTTCCTTTTCCGATATATTAATTTAAAAAGTGATTTTTTTTTCTCTCATGCTTCTGGTTTTTGTTGCTTATAGCTTGGCATGCGCAACTGACATTTCATGTTCTGTATTCCACATTTATGCTTAGTTTTTTTTAGATCTTATCATCCAGTATGTAGACTGGGGTTCTTACATACCCCTTGTAACATAAGTATCTCTTTTTTTACTGGAATTTGAGACACTAAAAGAATCTAACGGGCCTAACACTGCTAGACTAATTCTAGCTATGCTTAACTTGTGCAAGATTGACACACAGAGCTGCAAATAAACTGTTCTAATATATAACACATAAGTCTTTTAACATTAACCAATTTAAAATCGAGGCCGTCAAGAGCTCCGCTCTTCCTATTTTCCCACCTCTAATCATGGTCAGGCACTCAGGCTTATTAAAGCTTTCATTATTAGTTACTTATTACGACTAGTTCAACTACCAATCACTTTTACTACGGTTTTCAATGTGTCTGTGAAAAGACTCGTTCCCAGCTATTGAGCAAAAGAGAAAAAAAAAAGGACTCATTCCCAGCCACATGCAATTTTTGTTTGTTTGGTGATTTTTTTTTGGGCTTTGGATATGGAAGCGTCTCCTTTAAGATGATTTTGTCAGATGAAATTAACTTCATGTGAGCAGAGTTTGAAATTATTGCTAAAGGTATAACAAATAAAACAAATCATCACCATGAGATATTTAAATTAAGATACTGGTGTAAAATGGATGTTTAAATTAGCACAGTAACTCGGCCAATTCTGACCAAGGGCAATATGCAACAGGAAATAGATACAAGTCACCCTTTTCTTTTGAATGCAGCTCCAAAGAACTCAGTCATGCATGCCCAATTACTCGTGATTTTAAAACAAGTAGAAAGGCTAGCACCACCAACAAGTTTTCCAATTTCAAATGTATATATTGCAAAATTAAATCAGCATGTACATTAGAGCTGAGAAATTGGGCCGGCCCTTTGAGGCCCTGACCCTTCAAGGGTCGAGTTTGAAAATTTGAGGAGCTAAATGAAATAATCGGGCTTAAAAAGGTCAGCCTTGTAAGGTCTCGGGCCAGTTATGCAGTCCCTTTTAATGGACATGTTCATGATGTGGGAGAAGAAATTCATGATATTATTACTTATTAAACAGAGTCTATTATTCAAAGTGAAGCGCAATCAAATATTTTTTAAATTGATGACAGTGGCGAAGAAGATGACAATGATAGTCATCGTATAAATGTTACTTAGTGATATGTATCTTATATTTTATGTGAGTTATTTATGGACAATAGTTTGCTTTTGATTATGAATTAGTGAATGCATTTATTTGTTGAATGATTGGTGTAGTTTGGATATTAATGTTGACAAAATTTATTTGATAAATTAAAAATTTAATTATTGTAATTTATTAATTATATTTCTTTAAAAAAAAAGGAAAAATAGTTAAAATTTGGAATAGTAATTTATGGGTCCTATAGGGCCAGCTTTGACTCTGGTGCTCTCAGGCCGGACTTTAAAAAATAGATATTTTCCTTACCTCGATCCTGTAGGGTCAGCCCTATTAGGCCTTGGCTCTTCAAGAGTCGACCTTGATTCCCAACTCTAATGTGCATATATAGTTATATAAACACTTGATATGAACTTTACGTTGCCTTATTTTTTTTTTTAGAATATATGCACCCAAAATTACAGTGTCATGTATAGAGGGATCAATTAATTAATAAATAAATGTAGGTTTCTCATGAGAGAACATGCATGCGACTACATATAATATTACACAACTCTCTCAAAGAGGACTTTTTCAATGTGAACCTTGATAGTGTCTGGATCAGTGTGAGCCGCATAGTAGAAACTCTTAGTGACAGTGAGGAATGTCTTCTTCATGTTGAGATCCAAGCCATTAGAAGACAGCACCAACTGCACCAGCTCTTGCATTTTTGCCCTTTTGTCTGTGTTGCCCTTGTAACTTCCATCACTATTGTTTTCCTGTTATATATAATTTTCAAACCAAATATGTATAAGGGAATTTAGCATGCATGCATATATTACCATTAAGAAGATAAAATAAGTAATTACCTTGGTGCTTTGGAGAGAACGTAATTGATGGCAAAGTTGATTAGTGACTTGGACGAGTCTCTGATAGTGAGGATTGAGCTTTAAGTTGTCATGAGAAAGTTGGTAGGAAGCATTAATATTAATAATGTTAATCAACAGCTCAGCCTCTCCTTCCCACTCATCTCCTTCGCTTTGCCATCCCAATAGACACTTTGTCCACTGCATTGCATTATTCAAACATCATTAATTATAATCCAACTGAATTTACTCAACAAAAGTTCATGTTCATGAATGAAGGTTTCATAACTTACTGCATCATGAAGAATATCGAAGCTAGCAGTTGGCGAGCTTTGAGAGAAGGAGTGCAAGGTTTCTATTAAAGTCCCTAAAAGATCCTCCCTGCTCCTATTTTTATTCATCCATATGCAATTTATGCATATAATTAAGTCACAGCTTTAATTAAAATTTAAAACTTACCAGATAATTGCAGCACTGTGACAAGTGTAATCATTACCGTTCATTTAAGGAGGTACTGCTGTTATTGAATTCATGCACAAAGTTTTTTCTTTGATCTTGGTTTTGACATGTGGATCTAAGTGCGTGAAAAAGAGCACAAGTTTTAACCCATGCAAGTCGTTCTTGAGATCTCTCCGGTTCAAATATGTTGGCTGCGGCCAAAAAGTAAGCCAAAAGAAGCCTTTCTTTGCCCACTCCGAATCTTTCTAGTTCACATTCTGAGTGCCACCTATATAAAAAACATCATAACTGGTTGTTAAATTTCCTGATTTGTGCAGCCTGCCCAAAAAAACATGAGGTTTCTTTTTTCTTTTTTTTTTAATTCTTACTGTTGAATTCTTTTCCATTCTACTCGGTGAAAGGCTTGGCACTTGTTATAGTCTAATTTTCCAAGCTCAAGATTATCGTTGTTGCTGACTTTGTGGAGCCTGCAAAAAATAATCAAAACCATCTTGTAAACTCAAAATGTTCAAATCATATCAATACAGGAAAAAATGTTTTGTGAGATTTGAATCAATCTATCAGCCTTCGATTGAAACAAACTTCAATTAGTTACCTGTAGAGGGTCTTAGAGATCCAGACATCACCTTCACCGCCATATTGTTCTAAGTAATATCTGGTCTCTACTCGAGGCAAGCTAGCGTACCATGGAAAATCCAATGCATAATTCACCTGTTATTGGTTAAAGAGCTTAATAAATCCAACAATATTTTTCATATAACTAATTAAGGTATTCATAATTAGAAACAAAGCCTATACCTCGCCGGGTAGATCTTTGGCAATGATCCATTTGTCAAGAATTTGATTAGCAGCTCGCTTTTCAGATAAGAAATTTTTTGCATATTTCTTGCCTTCATCAAGAATTGTCTCTCCTGGGAATTGAATTTGAGTAGCTCTGAAAAAACTAAACATAACTGTTGCTCCTTCATCTGTTTGTCCGGGCAAGCAGCAGAACTCTCCATCCCTCTCAAATGTTTTGAATACATCTATCCAATATCACACCATTTTCATTCATTAGTACTATTTTCCTCCGAAATTATTAAGTTCAAATTTGTATTTTGTTGAGATATGATCATATATATTCACAAGGGAGAAGATTTTCTCTAGTTAGGTAGAACTCCAGTGGGGTGGGAGACATCACATGTCAAGTGAAACCCAGCAAACCCCTCTGTGTTTTTTTTAGAAGAAAATTTAGGTGGGGTAGATGCTTATAACCCACCAGGACCAGGAAAGTCCCCCAACCTCTTTGAGAATTTTCCGGGAGGGATTATATTTCGTTCCACTAACGAGGTCCTGACATCGACCAGGCATCAAACCCTTCCTCTTTGGCAAACCATTCTCTTTAAAATCCAAGTCCATATTTTATGTTGTGTTGTGAATAGTAACTACATGATATATTACTTACTGGGTGAAACATTAAAGCCATTCAATCTTAATAGTCTGAATCCCATAGATGTGTCATCAAGGTCTGGCAAGTCTGAATCTTTTGTCCACCCAATGCCTCTCTCGTTCCAATTTCTGAAAAAGAGTTATCGTTAATATTATTGATAAAATTTTCATTGTTATTTTTCCATTTAATTAGTTTCATTTGAGGTTTATACTTGAATCAAAATGATTTTCCCAACATTACAAGTTTAAGCAATCAAAAGAGGCAGATAATACCTGTGAACAAAATCAAGGATCTCTTTAATCTGTGGTTGAAAATATCTTGCGATTCCCAAACGCTCCAATCGATCAACAATCCATAGTTTTTCAAAAAATTCTATGGGGTAGAAATCTGGGACTGTAATTGAAGGCAGATTTAATGAGTTAACCATTTTTCCTTATTATGGTGAGGTGGTTGAAAATAACTTATATTTTAGATCAGAAGGAGTATACAGGTACCTCCGCCATGAAAGTTCTCGGCAACATTGTTTAAGTAATTGAGGCAGTGTGGGTCTTTGCTTTGATTGAAAGCAAAAGCAGTGGAAGAAGGACAAAACAAGTAAGAGCCATCTTTGCGTCTCACATTTTGAAGCTTATTCCATTGAAGGCCTGGTATTGCTTCCAAGCTGAACAGCAACGATGTTGGCACGCAATGCAACACCTCCATCGGTATCCTTTTATCATTAAAAAAATAAAAACAAAGCATACACTAAATAAGTACCATTCATGAGTGTTATATAACACACACACACACACACACACACAACGTTATTCATTATTTTCAAATACCAAAGCTTGTTATCAAATATAATTAGCTAGGTCACTAGCAAATGAACCTTTTGAGCTTGGCATCTCTCCTAGCAAGTATTTCTCGGAGGCCAGGGAAGTCATCAGTCAGATCAATGTTCAAACTTTTTGCCCATTTCAAAAGTGTTGGCAAAATGACTTCAAACCCACACGTCATATGCTTTCTGTTTTCCGTTTCCAAAGTGTTGGCGTTCTCTTTGAAGTACTTTAGCCCTACAATATTTAAAATAAGTATACATGACTTAAAGTGTGATTGCGCTTTGCTTCAATTATTAATTAAATATTATTATGACTCATCAACTTGCATCATGAGGAATACCAAATAATTATGAGTAACAAATGGAAATTTAATGGCGCGGAATATTCAGATCTTTAAAACCAAAAAACTTGAGAGAGAAAAAATCCTATAGATTGGAGTATTCAGTCAAAATTTAACAGCATAAGATAAAGATCAGGTTGCAAGAATGAAATTCACAAAAGACCTCAATTAATTTACAGAGGCCTTGTATCCTTGTATATATAGAAAGAATGATCTAATGATATTTGTACACATATACAATCATAACAGAATGTCTATAACGTAATGTCATTAAAAAAAAATTAGTCGACTGCGTAAAATATTACGTATACAGCCACATAAAAATGACGAAACGAAAATGACTTTTGGTAGTGTCTTTTACACTCTAGATAAGTTAAATAAGTTATTTAATTAAATAATATGTTCTATATATATCATTAGACTATATATAAATTTATAAGTTAGACAAATTAGTTTGGAAAATAATGATAAATACAAATATTTTAAATTAATTTAGTTAACTTTCTTAATTTCTTCAGAAAAAAGTTAAATAAGTTTTATATTTAGGACATGAAGTATTACTATACTAAATTGTTTCTCATGGAAAAAAAAGAAAAATCTATATATTTACTAAACAATGAAATTTAATTGCGCCGATTCAATTTTTTTTGGCAAAAAATTCTCCGTCGAGGACTCGAGGGTGAACATGTTTGGAGGTTTGACGACTGAATTCAACAATAAGGGTCAGAATCAGAAATTAAATGAAAGAGTAATGTTGGGAACTTTAATTAACATCTCAACCATAAGGGTCGTTATATAAAAAAACCTACCTTTGTGGACCTTGTCAGCATGAACATTGTAGTGTGTTAAGACAATAACAGAAGCCAAGGTACAAAGAAGCCTATCATAAGCCACAAATACGTGAGGATCACCCCAGGATCCATCTGGAAGCTGATTCTTTATTATCCATTCAAGGGATTCTGGAAACTGGGGAGCCCCACTTCCATTCACATCCTCCACCAGAGCCATCAGTGCTGTGTTATAAGCCGACGGTGATATGCTCTTTTCTCCTTCATTTGATTCCAAGTTCATTCTAACGCCTTCCACTTTGTTTCTGATCTCCTCGTTCATCACAAAACCCTAATTTTCAAATCACAACAATATATGACATCACATCAAACTCACTGCATATTAATAGATGACTTCTTAACTAAAAACACTTCTTAGCGCACAACATTACAAAACCCTATGTAGCACGGAAACGCCAAATTTTGAGATGAGAACGTTTCCGAAACGTGAATTCATCCAAAACGCTGGGAGACGTCACATATACGAATCGCCCCCGTCTCTCTGTGACTCCGTCTCTCCGTCGCTGTGAGGAAGGGATGACCCACAAGAGGCGCTTTTGCAGTATAAGTAAGAGAGAGAGAAGGAAGGAAGGCGAGATTGCACTTTTGGTTCAAGGGGGAAAGTTGATCCTAAACTGTGTCATCATTGGGTAAGTTTCTGTTCAGAGGGATTTCTGGTGGCTGCCCACTTGGCCCCACTTTTTGCATCAGCGTGGCCCTCCTTTCTCTCCCATCTTCTACTAAAACGCGCTTCTACTCCCGTTCCATCTATCTTGAAATTTCAATATATTAATATCTACCCTTTTAATATTAATATATAATGTTGTGCGCTAAGAAGTGTTTTTAGTTAAACTACGTAACGTACCTCCAGTAAAATTTCATATTCTCGCTTAACCTTATGAGTCCCATCATTCCAATAAAATCTCGGAACTTTCAAACCTTCCAACTGTGGAACCTGTGATGAAGTTTTTGTTTTTGATATGCTGGTCGTGCTTTTTGCTCTGAAATCTGAGTTTTTCTGTGAAACGATGACTTTAGCCTTCAACGGGGAAACCCCTATATATATATATATATATATATATATATATATATATATATATATATATATATATAATAACACAAGAAATATATATTATCAGTTTTATACAAGATCAAACACACACACACACACATGAAGAAGGATTTGGTGCTATTATGGCATCAAGCCATTGGCGCATATATATTATCACATAAGCTTAATTATATACTCCCTCTGGTCCTTATTATAAAACACCAACTACCAAATGTATTTAGCCCTTTTTATAAGGCACTTGCTTGTTTCCAAGGAGCATTGATTATTTTTTTCCATGTTTGCCCATAATTAATAGGGGTAGTAAGTAAGGGTAATAATAATATAATATTAGAGTTTAATGTAAATAATAGGGGTAGTATTGGAAATTACTTAAATTATAGGATAACTGTAATACCCCAGATTATTATTATTGTTGTTATTAATAATAATAATAATAAAAAATAATGGTAGTAGTAGTAGTAGTAATAATAAAAATAAAATAATAATAATAATAATAATGATAATGATAATAATAATAATGATAATTGTATAGTACTATCTAATTTTATTAGTTTAGATTAATTTGATTAGTTTAGTTAGTTTAGATATATTTGATTCTATTAAATTTATATTGATTGATAGAATTTAATAATATTGTTTTATGATTTGTTTTTTTTATAAAACAAACAAATACTTATCTTTATCTACAATAGCATTTTCCTTTTTTTTTTTTTAAAAAAAAAAACCTTTCCACGTTATGGGTTTACTTATTTCATCTTTGAATAACATATTAAATCACAAAGTAAATGTTGTTGGTTTTTATTTATTTATTAATTGTCAATAGCTAAAGAGCCTAGAGTCCAACCCATAACTAAAACCCTAGAAGTCTAATTATAAGTTAGGTTTAGCCGCCTAACTTTAGTCATCGCTCATTAGCTCTCTCTCTGAAAAATTCTTTGCGGCAGAATTTCTCTTCTAGGAGCCTAGCAAACACGGAGACCAGGTAATCCTAATCCCTAAGAATTTATTTATTGGTAGCGTTAGAACGTTAATTGGAATTGACTGATTGTAATCCTAATCACTAGAAAATCTTTTCCCTTTTTGACTGAACCTAAATGCTTGATTTATTATGGTATGAATTAATTCATTGATTATGATATGATCTCTTCTAAACACATATAATTTTTCCCTCGTTCTGCGTGAAGCACTGTTGCTTCTCTACGTTCCGTCTTGTATTCACAGAAACACTTTAGGTTTTCTTTTGTGTCAGTGGGGCCCACGCAGTTTACCCCATTGTTTTCTTTGTTTTAATATATTGGCTCCTCCTGCTCTTTTGATTCATATAATCATAAAGCTGGCACGTCCCTAACAATAATTTTTCAACAAGCAATTAATAACAATTTTGATTTTCCATCCACCAACTCATCACTATAATAATCTTGCAACTAATCCTCTACGTCACAACACATATATGTATTGAAGAAATAGAGTCGACACAATCATACAGTACTGATCAGAGAATTCTATTTTTTTTTTCTTTTTGATAATTTATGATAATGTTTTTTTTGGGTGCTTATCTATTATTGTTGCATACCTGCATATTATATTTTAAAAAGGCTACAATAAGTAAACGTGGCCCCCTTTGTACAAAAAGGGAGATGGTGATTTCCAAAAGTATAAAAACCCATGAGAATTTACTTTATTGTTCAAAAAAAAAAAAAGAATGATGAATAGAAGTTGAGATTAAATTATAGTCCTGGGAATTTCCCATGAAAACCTATGAGTATTTACTTTATAGTTTAAAAAGGGATGATGAGTAGAAGTTGAGATTAAATAATAGTCCTGGGAATTTCCCATGAAAACCCACAAGTATTTACTTTATAGCTCCAAATTGAGAAATCTCATAATAAAATAGAGACATTTTAATGATTGTATTTGAGAAAACTCACGAGCTCCCATAAAGAGTTATAATTGTGAAATTAAGATCAACCCTTTCTTGTAGGAGTAAAGGATTTTATTATTATTTTGTTACAAATATCTGAATACACCCTAAAAATGATTTTAGGAATTTTATGATGAGCCTAAATTATTTAAAATAACTTAATTGTGGGAGGATAACTTTGGGATGGTACCTCCTAAAGTGATGAACACACTTTTAAGGCTTTATGCCTTCAATATGTTATTTGATGTGAACCGATATATCCGTTCTTCCCACAGTGGTGTCTGACAGGGTTTCCCGGGACACTAGTAGCAACTTTGGGAAGAGGTGTGCACACTAGGAAGAATGATGATATGACCAATTTTGATGATTTGTGACTGACAGGGTTTCCCGGGTCTAAATAAAATTTTAAAAAGATAATGATTAATGTTTGATGCAAAACCACATGATTTTATATATATATATATATATATATATATATATATATATATATTTACTTTGATTAATATGTTTGTGCTATTTAAAATTATACATAAATATGTCATTTTTATTTTTATTTTATTTTGTAATTATTTGTGATTATTTTATTTTATTTCAAATCATTCCAAATTTAATTATTTATTTATTTTATATTATCTTTCCCTAATTAGGATTACCAGCGTTTGCTGATGTCTGTGTTTCTTGGGCTGCGATGATCCTTCGGGGGAGCAGAATTTCAGTAAACAGGTTTCAAAGACTGGGGCTAGCAGTGAGAAGTGAGGATGATGAACAATAAATTCGCGTTATTTACTTTCTTTTCATTTATTTTATTTTTCAAAATGAACATTCTGCTTAAGTTTAGATTTACTTCCTGTAATAAGAAGCCTTGCACTTGTTCCATACAAGTGCGGTGGTGACACCCTCCCAAATTTTGCTATTTCTAAATTTTGGTATTATTTATAAAAAATATCGCTACTTTATGTTATTATAACTCCTAGAAATTCGGGGGTGTTACAATAACTTTATTGACTTTAACTGTTTTTATTGGTTTGTGTGATTTATTAATTGGTGCCTTATAATAAGGACCAGAGGGAGTACAAAGAATGATAAATCTAGAAAAAATAATTGTAAAGACAATATCAAGAGACGTCTCCCCATGTCGGTCCTTCCCCTGGAGTTTCGTGTTGATCTGACTTCGGTGGATGACGTGGCAGAAGTGAAGGCTAGGGTTTATCTTTTGTGTCCTAGGGTTTTTAGCCAAAGATTGAGTTTTTGGGCTTTTGGGCCCATGAACACCCTAAAGGGGCTTGGACAAATACTATGGACTGGATAAAAGAGAAATTCCAAAGTTGTAAAATTTTTATCTTTTAATTTTATAGGAAAGCCATGGATTAAAGTTATTTGTTTAATTATTTAATGCTTTTATTAAATAGTTTGAATTATATGTGCGATTAACATGATTAGAAATAATATGCCATATAGAATAGGAAGATGTCATATTGTTGCATAATCACATGTCATAAATGCATAGTAGCTATTATGTCTTGAATCGACTAGTATGATAGTTATTATGTAAGATTATCCACTAAATTAATTATCAACTATTATGATTTTAAATTAAAATCTAGAATAATAGTTGGATTAATTAATTGTGGAATAAAATTCTAGATAACCACGAAAATTAATTATCAATTATTATGATTTTAAATTAAAATCTAGAATAATAATTGGACTAATTAATTGTGGAATTAAAATCTAAATATCCACTAAATTAATTAGCAATTATTATGATTTTAAATTAAAATCTAGAATAATAATTGGATTAATTAATTATGGAATTAAAATCTAGACAAATAATCCAGATAATTTCCTAAGAGAACCGTTTTATTTTGCGAGTAAATTGTGGGTCTGCTAAAATGGTCATGAGTGAAGCACATACTGCCTGTCATGACTGGATTTAAGGACCTTAATAATTTCAAATTTTAGTAAAGTATTGAATGACCCATCATCAACAATGCTTGGATACTAAGGATAATTCTTGAAAGTAAACAGAAGTTACTCTTAATTGAACAATTCTTGGAAATCGGAAGGTTGCTTATGTTGAATGGGGGGAGATTTAAATTAAGAAATTAATTTAACCTCCAAGCGCACTATAGGACCATTAATAAAATAATCATGTGAAGCCCCGATGGATAAACATGATTGGATTTTATTAGATTGGACCTAAATAACAAATGGGAGGAGATTTGAATTAAGAAATTAATTTAACCTCCGAGCGCATTGTCGGCCTGTCAATAAAATAATCATGTGAAACTCCACCGGATAAGCATGATTGGATTTTATTGGGCCTTAATAATTTCAAAATTTTAATAAAGTGTTGTACGCATCGCTCGACAATACTAAGCTATTAAAGATAATTTTGAAATTAAACCTTTTTTTTACGTTCAACAAAGCTTATGAAAATTCTCATGAAAAAATATTGAATGGGTGAAGATTTTAAATTAAGTATTTAATTTTAAAACCAACGGGCTCCAATTGTGGGTTTATTAGTGAAATGGTTATCGTTGAAGCCCCATCGGATAAGGATAATCGGATTTCGCTAGATTAAAACCTAATATTTTCAAAATTTTAGTAAAGTTTTGTACGGCCCATCGTCGGCAACACTTAGACACTAAAGATAATTTTGAAAGTAAACAATGGTTATATACATTCAACTTTGGTAAAGTTGTTAACCCTCCCATCGAGGCTCTGGTAATGGAACTAAAGGCCCAAATAACAATGTTAGTTTTACAAGTATCTTGCCCATCGTAAGCCCTGTAAAGATAATTAATGGATTGTTAACAATAAACAAGAGTAGTTATGAGAATCTACTTGCATTTAATTTGTTTGTTGCATTTTTGTTTGTAATTGTGTGCCTTGTATGTTTTTTCAGAAAATATCTTCCTTCAATCATTTAGCAATGATTTTGAGTCTAAAGCCTCTAGATGGTACCAACTATCTATGAGGAGTGGAAAACAAAACTTGATGTTGTTCTCAAACATAAAGAGCTTAATTTTGTCCTTAACATGCCAAAGCCATGGCCACTGCAAAGGATGCGTCTAAGGCAACTAAGATGCAATACTCAGATTGGGAAACGACAAATATGGTAGTTCGCTGCTATGTTCTTGTCAGTATTTCCAAACACTTGCAGAAGCAAGTGTACATAGTTAAGAGTGGAGTAGAGATGCTTCAGACTCTTAATGACATGTTTGCAGTGCCGAGCAACTATGCTAGACAGAATGCAATCAGTGCATTTTTTTCCCAAGAGTCTTGTTAAATCTAAGGGGAAACCTAAAGGTGGTAACAAAAACAACATGGCTTGGTTATCAGTTGTCAAACCAGTTGCTATGAAGAAGCCGAAAGGCAAGTGCTTCAAGTGCGGACTGAAAGGACACAGGAAGAAAGATTGCCCAAAAAGATCAAACAAAGGGCGCCTGGTAGCTTGGACAAAGAAATTTTAAGCTTAAAGATGGGCAGCTTGTGTCTGCATTAGCAGAAGCACAAGTTATTTTATCTTTTGATAATTTAAGACTATGGTTTTAAGCGACTGTTTATTTGTTCCAGATTTCAAGAGGAATTTAATTGTTGTTAGTTGTTTCGTTGAAACATGGTTTCAAATGCAATTGATTCCTTAGCTTCATTTCGAAGTTCTTCTTTGTCTTGTTTGTTCCGACACATTTTTTAAATAGTCTTTATTACCTATGTCTTATGCCCCATTGAATTTATTATGTTGAATTAAAAGGATCAATGAACAAGAATATTCACCAAAGAAATAAGTTTCAAATGAAACATATCTTGGCCTTTTATGATTGAGTCAGATTACCTCAAATAGGAAACATGGTTTAGTTAAAAGAGGGACTGAAAGTTCCATAGTCTTTGAACTAAGGCTACCTGTAAGTCCTATTTGGAAGGTAAAATGGCCAAGCAATCTTACAAGGTCAAAGGATTTTGCGCAGCTATTCAACTAGAATTGGTACATACTGAAGTATGTGGATCAGTTAGCGTTCAAGCCATAAGAGGTTATGAGTACTTCATTAAATGAATGGTTGCTCTAGATTTGGACAGATGAACCTAGTGCGTCATAAGTCTTGAGTTTTTTGGAAATTTCCAAGAGGTTTAAGTCTAAGGTAGAAAAACATCTAGGTGTTCAAATAAAAACTTTGGTCTGACTAAAGTGTTGGATGCCTACTTGGTAAGTTCGGGCCTTGCTTGATTTAAGAGGAGATAGTTTTCACAACTGTCAACTCTAGGAATGCGTTAGTTGAATGAAGTTGCAGTATGCAGAATTCAAACATTTCTAAACTTGGTGATGTACGTGTTCAGTTATTCATCCTTGCCAATGTCATTCTGGGGATATGCCTAGGAGAAGGGAATGTACCTCCTTACTTGGTTCTATCAGAGACTATCGTAAAGACACTTATAGAATTATGGAAAGGGTGCAAGCCCAGTTCAAACCATATTCAGATTTAGGGTGCTCCAACACATGTCTTGCAACAGGGGTCAAATAAGATGGGATCTTGCATGGAAGTGTGCATATCTTTTGGCTAACCTAAGAGAAACGGGGATTGGATCTTATTTAGTCCAAAAGATAAGATTGTCTTAATGAGAACTCACGTGACTTTCTTAAAGGAGGACTAGATGGAAAATTATAAGCCCATGAGTAAGGTTATTCTTGATGAGTTTTATCTCGGATCAAGAATTTCCAAATTTCTCTAGAAGCTTCATCCATTGTTCCCTTGATTGTTCAAAGAGGGGGAAAATATACCTCTGGGTGAACAAACATGGGAACCATAATTGGAAATTCAACATGATAATACAAGTAGGAACTAATAGAAATATTAGTATTATATGTGGAAGACTAATTTCAAGGATTTGTTAACATGTAATATGAAGAGCCACCATCTGACCCAAAACTTGGATTTACTGTAGATACACCAAATCTAGTGTGATACATTCATAGTAGGAAAGAATCTTTTCAACCCTCAAGATATCTCTTGTTGGGTGACATTGATCCCATGAGTTACGATAATGCACTGGAAGATGTTGTTGATCAAGTGTTGCTCATAGCTATGAACAATGAGGTGAAATACTTGTATTTCATCTCTGTACGATCTTTGGTAAAGACACCAAGAGGGGTAAGATCCACTACGTGTATGTGGACCTACAAAGCAAAGAGAGGATAGACAAGAAGGTGAAAACCTTCAACACTAGTTTGGTGGCAAATGTTTGTTAGATGCCATGCTTGAGTCTATCTAGATTCTCTTAGTTGCTGTTACAAGTCTCATTTATGAGATTTTATTTTGGAAGTTGGATGATAGAACATCTACATGCAACGACCAAAAAGGTTTATAACTAATGGGCAAGAACACTATATGCAAGTTGTGAAAGTCCATTCTATGGACTTAAGCAAGCATTCAGGTCATGGAATATCAGGTTTGATCAGGTTATCAAAATTATGTTTTTGAGAAAACCTTGATTAATGGCTTGTATTTGTATGTAAAAGATCCAAGGGGAGGCAGTAGCTTTTCTGGTACTTTATGTAGATGATATGCTTCTTATTGGAAACAAAGTGGAGGTAATATCAAACGTAAAGAGTTGGCTGAGTAAGTGTTTTAATATGAAAGCCAAGGGAAAGCCAATTATATTCTTGGTATGAAACTCTTATGAGATCGGAAGAATAAGAAGTTGGCATCATCTTAGGTTACTTACATTGACAAAACTCTTACCAAAACCCAACATGAGGAATTCTAAGAGGGGAATCATGTCTCTCAGATATGGAATTCATCTTCCTAAGGAGTAACTTCTAAAGAATCCAGAGAAGGAAGAATGCATGAGTAGGATGCCTTATGCTTTGGCAATAGGTAGTCTTATGAATACCATGTGGAGTATTAAACCAGACATCTGCCACACAGTGGGAGTAGTGAGACGGTACCATTATGGTCCTAGAGAAACACTAGATTGTTGTTAAGCATGTACTCAAGTATCTTCGGAGAATGAGAAATTATGTGCTGGTATATTCTAGTGAGAGTCTTGAAAAGCTGATCTTTCACGAATTCAGTTTTTAAGTGGATATTGATTCAAGAAAATCAACCTCGAGCTATGAAGTTTACATTAAACTAAGATAGCATTAGAGGTGGATCTTGCAGACCCAGTTATTAAGAGTTTACCTGAACTTGTGTTCGAGAGCCATGTTACTTCTTTGGGTCTTAGGAGGATCCTGGAATTGCATTGAGCAAGTGGGAGATATTGTGTTCATTGTGCTCTTGGAGTAAGACAATGAAACAATGTAATCATTTTCTGAATTTTTACAAATGAGGTGCTTTTCATTGTTTTGTGCACACAATTTAGAAACATTAAGGTCCGGATCAATTGTGGAGTATATGATCATATGGATACGTTCATGGAGGACATGGTCATAGGTTTTCATACTTGATGAATAGGTTCACAGTTATTAAATTAAGTTGGGCGCTTTATTTAGACTGCAATATTTTATGAAATGGTTTTGTCCGAATCATTATAAAATATTGGTGTGGATTAATACTTACATTGAATGGATCAAGGAGAGATTTGATTGAGGTTGTTCTTTCTGTCATAAGGAATCAAATCTCCAGATAACTATAAGCATGTAGTTGCTCTAAATCCTGAGTTTATTTTAAATGGGTAATTAAATAGTTTTCATTCTTTGATTTATCAACGGGTGAGGTTTGATCTATATGACGACCAATAACTTGGTATTTTGGGATTGAGACTATTTGGTTATCGGTGTTTATGAGATAAACAACATGGAATTTATAAGAAATGTCCTCTTGATATGTTTCGGTACTTGGATATTGAAGACACTGGCCAGTGCGAATAATCCATTAGAGAAACCATCAAAGTTAAGGGAATAAATAATTGATTGGATTACAGAAGACTAGTCAATCAATTATAGACATTCTATAAAGGGGCGATGCATATACATGTTATAAGTGTCATTAATCTTAGAGTTCACGTTCGGGCTTTTAGTGGAGTAGCACCGAACTAGATAATCTTCTATAGATTATCATGAGCCTTGATGAATGACAAATGAGAGATCCCCAGGCTAGCTCGATACAAGAAATGGGGTATATAATCAGATGATGATGGCTTATGGACTACATGATCTTGGGTTTACGAACTCAAGTTTGTATCTTAAAAGAGCAAGTGGGAGATTGTTGGATATATGCTCTTAGTCACTTAAGCTCTATTGGGCTTTAGTGAGACCAAAGCCCATGAGGCTTAGGGTTAGGTTAAGTCTTGCACTTAACTCTATATATTCTAACTTACTCCTGCTGTGTCTCATAAGGATAGCTCATTAGAAAAAGACCTAAGAGGCAGACGTTCATCATCTGAACGGTTGCCCACACACCCACCTCATCCTACTCGAGAGATAGTCTGGAAGATCGATCATAGAGTGGACGAAGAATGTTCGTGAACTGTTTGTGTAGAGGCTTTCAGACCGCTGCATCTCTCCAGGTAATCAAAACGATGAAGGTTCTTATTTTCCTACATCAAATCAGTTAAATACGCTTCCGTATTTTCTGATGAGATTCCTACAGTTTTATCTCCCTCGGTTTCAGCTCTCAGACTCTCTCTTTGTTTTTCTCTCTTTGGCCTTACCACTCTTTCTGCACTAGCGATGAAAACTGAAGAGGAACTGAGGAATAGCTTAATGGAACGCTTTTATAAATGTCATCTGGATCCAGACGCAGATGATGTACAACTGTTCGGAGACAATATCCGTTGGGTAATTTGGGAGGGGCTCAAGAAGCATGGAACACTCTGATCTTTCTGCATTTCTTCATTAATATGCGATCAGTTCCTTGCTTTCCGTCAGAGGCGTTGGAGGGCGTGATTTGCTTCTGGTTCTTTGCGTGTTGCTGATGGTGAGTATTTGACTGATGAATTGAGCTGAAAAGAAAAGCTGGGCCTTTACACAATGGGCTGAACTGATGAAATAAGATGGAGGAGTTGACTGTGGCTTGCTGCATGTCTTTCTCGTTGAAACTGGATAGAAGATGTTTTGCTGATATCTATTCCCTCTTGCTGTACGTGGTCCATATGAATTAATGATCAAATGAGTATATGTACGTTTTGGGTTTTGCTGGGCTGTTTGTGCGTTGGAAGAAAGGATGAGGTTTTGAAATAGTTTGCTGCCCATTGGGCCTCTTAGATTGGTTGTTAATTATGCAGCCCATAAACCTCTCATCACACAACACAAACACTTAATATATATTTTCCTCACCAGCGGAAGTTGGCTCAAGTGGAAAGTTTGAGCAAGGGTCTCGAGTTCGAGTCCTTGTGGATGCAGAAAACTTTCCTGAGAGAGGTCCCCGCATATGCGCCCGATAGAACCTCGATCCGGACTAGCCAGAGTAAAGCTCTAGTGAACCAGATGCAATAGCGAAAAAAAAATATATTTTCCTCCTCCATTAATATTTCCACCAGCAACTCCCACTAATAATGTGAGCATCATGGCTGCCAATGATGATTTATAATACTATTAATAATTACCCAATGCTTTGGCCACTACTTCTGTTTTATTTAAATTTTATTTTTCCCCAAATCTAATTGCACATTAATTAAATGATGAGAATAAATCCTCATTTCCATTTAAGGATCTTTCTTTCTTTAATTTATTTTGGCCATGAAATATCATCTCCAAAAGTATTTAGGCCAAAGCTTATTTCCTAACTAATTATCCTCAATTAGATTTAGGAAAATATGCCTTGATTTTTAAAATTCCAAATTTTAAAATTTCCTTAAATCCAAATTTTCCATAATTAAATCCTTAATTCCCAAAGTTCAAAATTTGGGATGTTAGTGTGTTATCTTTAGTTCTTAGACAATGTTTTGACAAGTCGAAATTATATACTAAAGGGTATAAATTATTTTTTCTCTTCTGCGTACGGGGTAGAAATCTTTTATATGTCAGAGGTGATATACATGAATGAGGGGATGAAAAAAAAGAAAAGATTGATATTTCTAAGCAAACGGTGAATATATTGCCACGAAAATTTTCCGTTAAGCCTCCATCATCAAGGCATTTTAATAATACTGAAGTTGAAGTGGACTTTGAATTCAATCCCTACACTCTCTTTAGAACGGTAAAGCATGTACGCCATTGAGGTTTTGAATTTAAGAGTCTCTCTTCAATAATATAATACTATAATGTATAATTAAAGAAATTGTGTTTTTTTTTTGGGGGGGCCTTCGAAATGTGCAATTCGTTGTAGGATTCTTTTACCGTTTTAACTTGTGTGAATAGCTATAACATTGTATGAAGTCTACAGGTGAATCATACTGTTTATGTCTAATATTGCTTGTCCAAATATAGTGATAAATTGATGTGTTAAAAAATAATAATAGATGGTTTTAGTATTTGTTTCCTTGTCAAACAGTAGGATCAAAGATTAAAGCTCTATGAAAAGAAATAACATTCATCCTTAATGTAAGACCTATTAACCATCAGTTCCTATAAAAATTAAATTTCACTGACAAATTATTTAATTGTCTACTTTTAACGTGGATCTTTCAATTTTGGTTCCACACTCTTGTTAACTTGAACAAATAGTAACTAGGTTCAATAAAGGATGTCATAAATATAAGAATATACTAAATTGAATAAAAACTAATCTTGCTGTCTTTTTGGGTTGGGATAATTGACTTAGTTTCTAAACTTTGACTTAATGTCATTTAATCTCTATAATTTTAACTCTTGTAAGTAACTTAACTTTGACTTTAAGCAACACAATTTTTATAGCTTAAACTTTTAAAATATTTTCCCAATATATTAGGAAATCAAGTTATACTCCCTCTTCACTCCTAAATATGCAGGAATTAGATAATAGTTTACTTGGGCCTTGAATATAAATATACTTTGCACATTTAAGAAGGTTAGTTCTAATGCACATAATTAAATTAAAGGAATATTTTAGGAAATCAAACACTCATTGTCACAAATAACTAAGTTAAGTAATTTTCTAAATATCCACAAATTAATTATTTAGTTCTTACATGAAGGACAAGAGGCACTATATATTTTATGAAGTTTAGGTACTAAAGTTTTAAATTATTAAAACTATAAGGATTAAGTTGTAATGAGTTAACATTCAAGGGGCAGGTTTCAAGTTTCAATTAAGTTAAAATTATATAGACTAAATTACATCAAGTAAAAGTTTGAAGGCGCGTTCAAAGCCTTGAAAAAAGAAACCCTTACTCTAATAAAAAGTTTAAAGGCTAAGTTATGTCCAATTAAGTCAAAACTACAAGAAAGGAAAGATTAAGTTTTACAATATATTATTGAAGTAAGGAGGCGTAAATTGCCAAAAATGGGAGGCAATTGCATAGTATCAATCGATGGAATATTGAGGGAAACAAAAAATATTTTTTAATTGTCAATTTTTAAATAAAAAATATTTCTAAGAAATATATTAGTTAAGAGATTATTTTTATTTTAGATTTTCTACAAATTAAAATAATTTTTGTTTGAAAAATAAAAAATAAAAAAAATTGAATCTAGACCATTCCAATGTCATCTGACCTAGGTGAGAAGAGCGCCACCAACTCATTCAAATGATGGTTAGGGTAACTGTTCTTACAAAGTACAGTGCTTTGTCAAAAATAATGAATGAAGGAGGAGGGCTCACAAGTCTATGATTGCTTTATTGGATTGTACAAAACACATACGATTCACTAATTTTGGTTCAAATTAAAACCGTCAAAAATAATGAATGAAGGAGGAGTGCTCACAAGTCTATGATTCCTTTACTGGATTGTACAAACACATACGATTCACTAATTTTGGTACAAATTAAAACCGTCCATGTGAATACAATTAGTGTTGGCATTTTGAAGGTTTCCTTTGCTGCATGCTCATGTGTTGTGGTCCCTTTTACATCTCTGCTTTTTAATAATCATCTTGTTTAATTTGTACGTACCCCCATCGCTCCAGTAATTTATTTTACAAAACTGAATTTATATTTTATAAAATATTTCTTATATTTAAAATCATGTTAACTCTCCAAATACGTGAGATGTTAACTCTTATAGTTGAAAAAAAATTATATTTAATATTCTTAATTAATTTTAACTATTTTCTTAATATCCACAGCAGCAAGGTAGATACGTGACCCATATATTTAGGGATGAAGGGAGTACCGCTTTATTTGCTTTAAAACCTATGAAATGCGTGTTTGATGTTTCCATCTCACTTGATTAAAGCGTTTGCTTGCCGTATAATTTATAGGGGCTTTTGGTGACGGAGAAAGTTGAATTCTTTTCTTCCTCACTTCGTGGCCATAAGCTTAACCTAATAAGCATCTCTTGTAAAAAGCAAAAGCAAAGGTTTTGATTATACTTTCCAAATAGTCATAGCATCGCCTAATTGGAATCCTTTCCCCAAAACCCATTATTAAAATGCTTTAATTCACAATTATATGGAAGCTTAAAAAGCAGAGGAGGATATAAAAATTAAGGTTCATCTTTTCTCTCAGTTCAAGAGTATCTGTCTCTGCTACACTGCTTTGGTAAATAAATAGACGAACTGTGCTACTTCCACTTATATTTATTTTTATTTGTTTAAGTTCATAAGATAACTTACTATAATCCTAAGTTTTTTTTTTGGTCGAAGACTATAATCCTTAGTTCACGCGTTACGATTTGGTGTATTGGTTTGAGAAGTCTCCTACAGATGGCCGTTTCTAGTTAAAAGAATTGACCTGAAAACTACATGCACAAGCTACTTTTAGGTCTATTAGAGAAAACCCGGAATAAAAGTGAGAAAGTGCAGATTGTTGGATAAAGGTGCAGTTAAATCATGCTTAATCATCCTTCACAGTTTAAATCTATGGATAATCATGTCCACCTCACGTATCTTACATTTTTTTGGAATGGAGAAAAGGTTGGCTCGTTTCCTCCATCGAGTCTAAGGTAGGGGACCCTCTTTCCCCGTATTTATTTGTCATATGAAGCAGATGATTCATGAGCATATGGAGAAAAGTTTGTGGCTCCGAATTAAACTTTGTAAGGATGGCCCTCTTATTTTTTACTTGTTTATTTCTGATGATTTATTCTGTCTGTGGAAGCTTTAATTAGGGAGGCTGAGGTGGTTAGGACGTGTCTTGATGATTTTTTTCATGGCTCGGGGTGAAGGTGAATGCAAAATTGTATCTTTGATTCAACATGCACTGTGTTCACCAGGAAGATGTTAAAACGTTATAACAAGAGTATTATAGAAAAATAAATCAATTTGCAACGAAGATTAAGAAGAATAACTATTTTTTATAATTTTTTCAGGATCATCATGAATCAGTTGTTTTGTATACATGTGTGGGTTAAACAAAAGGGAGTAATAATGGAAGTATCCCTAATAGTGGTAGTAATAGCGGCACTAGAAGTAAATAAAAACATAAAACGTTGATTCTTAATAGGAGAGGTGCATATATTTAATTTTTGATAGTACCTCAAACATAATTATCTCATATTACTACTAGAAAACAACTTATTTGCGACGGAATTTGCGATGGAAAAGTTTCCATCGCAAATTTCATGGTATTTGAGATGGGAAAGACAAATCCGTCGCAAGTTAGGTATTTTTGCAACGGACACAACCTATCCGTCACAAACTATGACATTTTGCGATAGAGGAAGACCCTTCGTCACAAAACTGCTGCTTTTTGTGACATAAGAACCTCTTCCGTCGCAAAATGTCAGCCACCGCCGACAATTTGCAACGGAAGAGGCACTTCCATTGCAAATTATGCTGTTTTGCGACAGAACTCCCATGTTCCATCGCAAATTTTTATTGTTTGAGACAGAACCATGGGTTCCGTCGCAAAAACAAAGTAAAATCACCCCCCATTTGTCCTCCATTCTTGATGGTCTCTCCTTCCAGCGTTCGAGCACTGCCTCGTTTGATTAGTATCAAAGCCAAGTCAATTGTGCTTTTAAATTGAGTTTATGTTCTTAATATGATTACACACACACACACGCTTAACCATATTTTGTATGCATTTAAATCAAAAGTTCACATTAGAGTTACGATCGGATTAGAAAGACATATATTTTATTGTTAATGCGATTATATATATATATATATATATATATATATATATATATATATATATATATATATATATATATATATATATAAGGAAATAATTATTGTTATGATTATTGATGGAAATATAACGTGACACGTTCAGGTATTTTATTGTACTCCAAATTTTGACAAGAGATGTCGACCTCTTACAAAATAACCAAGTTCAATAAAAAGATTTGCAGTATAAGGAACTTGGATCGTTTCCCACAAAATTCACAGTAGGTTCAATAGAAATAGGAAAATAGTAACAAAATGGGGGGAAGAGTTTTTTATGCAATTAAGAAGGAAAGCAGAATGAAACAGATAAGGAAAACAAGATTAATTAGACTAAAAACGACTAACCCAGAATTAGGAATTCCAAAACCTTCATCAGACTAAAATAATACACCAAACTCGTGATTGATTCTAGACAAACCGAAATCTCTGTGTTTGTCCAGAAATTCCCTCCATTGAACGATCGTCCATAATATATTCAAAACAGTGGTGTGACACCGAGCAATCGCCCAGTAATCACTTAAACCCAATTCGAATTGTGTCCTTGGGATAAATCAATCTGGGTTTTTAATCAAAAACCCAATCCGAATTCAGAAATCAGATCCGATAAAAGAAGGCAGAAACGAATTTAGATGTTACCGGTTAAGCGTGAGTCTTCTGGAATATGGAATCCTTAATCCATGGGTTAATCAAAGAGGCTTAGCCGAGCATGGCTGAGCAAAACAATGAAGAACAGACGAAGAACATCTCAAAGAATTTAATTAAAACGTTTTTAATCCAATAACAATGTAAAACGTAATAATGTGTTGTTTTCAGCCACTCTACAATTTTCCTTATACAGGAAGGATGAATCAAGATGACTGACAATTAGGAATCAATCCCCTAATCATAGAAAAACTCTAATCAATATGAAATCTCTAATAAATTAGGAAACTTCTCATAATTGGTCATTTATTACAAAATTCGTCCAAAATAGAAATCCAGCAAAATGGGTTTGTCTTTAGCTCCAATTTCGTCCATCTTCTTGTCCAAATCAGCCTTTGAGGTCCTCATAACAATTGTAGCTCTCTGAATCATCTGAAAAACGAAAGAAGAATGAGGCTAATCCAATATCTAGATCAAAAGTTATGGCAAAAATGGTGAAACATTGTAAATCTGGAATTTTATTACCAAAAACGAATTTAATTTAATTAAAAGCTTAATGCCCAATTCAGTAATAAAATCCATTATTTCTCAATTAAACATCCCTAAAATATTAACAAAGAGATAAAAATAAGTGGAATAATATTCTATTATCAATACCCAAATAAAAAATACATGCTCATATTGTATGATTTATTGTTACGATAGGTAGTTGGTAAGATTTATTGTTGCTATTTTCAAAAAATAAAAATTCATATTGTATGAATTAATACTTGTTGTGATTTACTTTCAAATTTTTTGGGTATGGTGAACAACATGACTTTTGTATTTATAATGGTTGTAATATTTAAATATGGCAAGCGTGCCATGTCTTTTTTCTAAATATTTTCTATGTACATTCTCTTCTTATCTCACTCCCCTCGTATGTTTAAACGAGGTTTCTCTTGATGTAATTTTCTTTACTTGTTTAAAGAAGTCCTCTCATTGGCTTGGGAGTATTTTAGATTAGGTGAGTCATGTTGTGTCACGGTTTTAGTTATGCTTTTGATTTGATCATGCATGCTTGGTATGAGTTTATATGAGATACGATTATTATTGCATTCATATAAAAAAGATTAATAGAATTAACTGGATTAACCCTCCAAATGAAATCTTAAGTCGTAATGTCATCAATCAATGAATACTTGTCAAAATTTAGATCGATCTTTTGTATGTTCCACCAAAGTGGACGCGCTTCAGTTATCTTAGTAAGACAAGCGTGGGTAATGGTGATACTCACAACATTCATTATTGTTTTGACTTAATTGAGATTATCAAAACGGTTTTGGATCTCAAGGTATTAGATGGGATTAAATGTGCTGGGTCATACGATAATCGAATCCCATAAAGATCTAAGAGTTATATGTGATGTAATTGGTAAAGAGGTTACCTACCTAAATAACTTGACTTTAAGCGTCCTGCTAAAGCGGGCTTAAACTTAAGCCAAATATGGATCTTAATTAGCCCACTAATGATATTGAGGGTTGTTAATTCAGTAGGAGATTACTAACCAATTTTGCATATTTTAATTGTAGAATCATGTCGACTAGTAATATTGCTACACAATCACTGCGATCAGTCCTTGAAAAGGACAAATTCAATGAGACAAACTTTCTTGACTAGTTTCAAAACTTGAGAATTGTTCTCAAGTATGAAAGAAAGATTTATGTTCTTGATGAACCCATTCCTAATGAGCCTACACCTAATGCTCCAAGAGCTCAAAGAGGTACTTACACGAAACATCAAAATGACTCTGTGGATGTAGGATACTTGATGCTTGCCACCATGATTTCAGAACTCCAAAAAGATCTATAACATATGGATGCTCTTGAGATGATTGTACATTTCAAGGAAATGTTCCAGCACAGGCAAGGCAAGAGAGGTATGACACCACAAAGGCCTTACATTCCTGCAAAATGGCTGAAGGTGCATCAATTAGTCCTTATGTGTTGAAAATGAAAGGCTACATTGATCACCTTGAGAGGCTTGGATTTCCCATGAGCCAGGAGTTAGTTATAGATATGATTTTGAACTTACTCCTGGAAAGTTATGACCAGTTTGTCATGAACTACAAGATAAATAACATGGAGAAATCAATTTTTGAACTGCATAGGATGCTCAAAACTGCTGAGCAGAGTGTTAAGAAGAGGCCTAGCACTGTTTTGATGGTTCAGAAAGGAAAGGGTACGAAAAGGAAAGGCAAGGGCAAATGAAAGGGTAATGGCTCATTTGATAAGACTAAAGAGTCAAATAGGCCCAGAACTAAGCTTACAGCCAAGAAGGCAGAGTCTTCGAAGGACAGGGTCTGCTTCTTCTACAATGAACCTGGTCATTGGAAGAGGAACTGCAAACTCTACCTTGAAGATCTAAAAAAGAACAAGAAGGATGGCGGGGCTGTTACAAACCTATCAGCCTTGCCCTTTCGGGTGGCGGGCAGTGCAGTTCTTTACCTTTATTCAATTTCTATATTATTTTCCCAAGTTAATTTACGCCATTCATCAGAGTATTAACAGCAGAGCATGCAGTGATTTAGACGATGATATACTGATAAAGTAAAGTGCGGAATAGTAGACTTCCTCGGAGGGACAAAAAAAATATATACAATCATCCGGATAATAGTGCCTAAGCCAAATATTATATTACAGTCATCCGGGAAAATCAAAATAAGTATCTAAAAATAACTACCACCAGTTGCCACCCTTCTAGTCTTGTACTGGAGCCTTACGTCTGTCTCCCTGCTCCAGTCGTGATGAACTGCCTGAAGGCTTAAAAGGGGCTGGGATTAAAAAATTTGGATCCCAGAGTAACCTTTAATCTCATAAATAATGTATGAATAATGCATGTAGAAAAACCATCAATAAACAAATACCACATTGCATCAGTATCAAGGCACACAGCCAAATCCAGAACTAGCAGTCCTAATAGCACACAGCACAGACTGCCGTGGTCCTAATAGCACACAGCACAGACCACCGGGCACAACAAACAACAAGGCCCATAAAGCATATAGCATGTTCCGGATCCATAGCGCTTGGAAATAAATGATAACTAAATGCATGTAACATATACGGTAAAACATACATATACAAATCACACATAATATATGAGGATTAAGATTACTACCTGGCAGTTGATTACAACTAACAAAAATAAGTTCTCAGCGCAGAGGCACAACAATCAAACCTAATAAAATGTAAATATAATTAATTTCTCCTCAATAAATATTTTATTGCTGATTTAAAATGAGCCCAATTAATGTGTCCATATTTGTTAAATTCCTTTTTTTACTAAGGACTTTAATATGGGCCTAAAACTCTTTTATTTTCGTCCTTATTCTGAAATTTCCAGCAATAAAGGCCTAACTTTAAAAATTTATAACTAAATCTAGAAAAATCCTTTTGGGTTGGTTCCAAAGCCCAAATAACCCTTACTATGTCTATTTTCAACCAAAAATACTAATTTGGGCTGGACCAAATAGAAATTTTAACCATGGGCCCAAAATCATGTCTGGTCCGAAATAACCTTCAGATTTCAGGGGCAATTTTCAAAAATTCATTTCTCCCAATCTAGAACTCCAAAAATTACAAATTATATATCAAAATAATCCTTGAGATGTCTACTTTCTCTCTGTAAAATTTCATAATTTTTAAAGTTCATTAACTAGGTAAAAAATCAAGTTAAACCCAGCTGACTCTCCAGAATTTCCAGAAATCAGACACCAACGTTTTTGTACTTTTTTCTATGGTTCCAAAAATTTTGATCCAAGTTCACCCTTATACAAAATCTCATTTTAAACCCTTTAAGACCCTTAAAAACACCAAAATCAATTCCTAACCACATGCAAAACCAATTGCACGAAAATTAATAGCTAAATCCAACATGTCAAATTTCCATTCTAACTTCATAACTCCATATGCTAGGTTTTTTCTACCATTTAGGCCATGAGCCTTAGTTTTAAACCTTGTGTTCATATTATAATGTTACCAAAACAGACCCATATTATTGCATATATGCTCATGAGTTAACCATTCCCAAGGCTAACACCATAGAGATTATAAGAAGGTTCAAGGTGACTTACTTGACTTAAGATCTTCAACAACCTTTGAGCTCTTGAGTTTGGTTTCTCCTCTCTCAACCTTTAAACCTTACTCCAAAAATATATCAAGAGAATATTTGCTTTAGGTTCTAAACCTTGCTAAAGGAGTGTAGAAGAAAATAGGTTGAGATAAAAAAACCTTACTCTTAAGTTCCTTGATTTCTCCTTCTTTTCTTGAACCTCCTTGTGTCTTTTGGAAGAGCTTTTTCCTATGATTTTCTCCTTCCCTTCTCAACGTGCAGCAGCCCCCAAAGAGAAGAAAAGTGGGTTCTTAAAATGATATCAAGCTTTACTCACTCTTCAAGTACTTCCCCAAAAGCAAATCTTGGTAATAAATGCTCTTATCCTTCTTTGGACTTGCTTTATAGGTGATATACTATTTTTTTTCCTCTCTTCCTTCCTTCTTCACGTGGGGCAGCTGATTGGGGGAAAAGAATGTCTTATTTTTCAAGCAAAAGTGTGCCATGTCATGTCTTGCCTTTTCTTTTAGCTTTCTAGGTACACTTTTTGGTCTCTTCTTTTTCTCTTCTCCCTTCCTCAAAACGTGGGAGTAGGAAAGATTTGGAAGGATTTGTGTCTCAAAAAATCTCATCTCATGTCCTCTTGCATTTATGAAGGTGATGATGTAAGCTAGATGAGGTCACCCAATATGATGTCATAAATTTCCACTCTTTAAAATAGAGCCTCTTGAGGGTCTATTATTTTTTTCCAAGAGCACATTTTTATTTCCCCATTCTTCTTATGTGAATTGAGCCTTTTTCTCAGGCTTCAAGAATTATTTTTCCCACTTAGCCCAATAGCTTATAATTCTTGGTTAGGCCCATGACTCCTTTTTGGACATTTTCGGAATTTTATGTTCTTTTCTCTATTCTTTCCATCATGCATTTTGCCTAATGGTAAAAAGGGAAAAAAAGGAAATATGTTTTGATTTCCATTGTCATTTAATTTCACATAAATAAATAATTCACATCTTAATCCTATTATGATTATTTCTTGCAATAATGCATATCTTTAACACATAGCTTCACAAAAGTCATGCATGCAATTATCCTCATAATGATGCACATGAAAAATGGGGATGTTACAGGGGCTGTCGCTTCAGGTATTTATGTTATAGACATTCATTTTTCTACTTCCTCTACATGAGTATTAGATACTGTATGTTGTTCTCACATTTGCACATTTGCACAAATGTGTAGGGTCTCAAGGACAATAGAAAGTTAAAGAAGGGCGAAGTAGACCTACGAGTTGGAAACCGTGTAAGAGTTGCGGCTTTAACCGTAGGCACTTATGAATTAGTTTTGCCCAGTGGGCTTTTGTTAATTTTGAACAATTGTTTTTATGTTCCTGGTTTGAATAGCAACATTGTTTCTCTTTCTTATTTGGATAAGGAAGGTTTTACTTCCATTACTAGGAATGATAAATGTTCTATTTATCGTAATGACATTTTTTATGTTGATGATGATTTGCATTTTGGTCATTATTCACTAAATTTAAAACATCCTAATAATGAACATATCTATAACGTGGCTACCAAAAGGACCAAGTCAAATGATTTGAATCTAACTTACCTATGACATTATCGTCTAGGCCATATAAATGAGAAATGCATTTCAAAATTCCATCAAGATCGATTTCTTAACTCATTTGATTTTGAATCATTTGATACATGTAAGTCTTGTTTATTGGGAAAGATGACAAAGGCACATTTTACTGGACATAGTGAGAGGGCCACTGATTTATTAGGCCTTATACATATTGATGTGTGTGGACCCATGAATACATCTGCTAGAGGAGGCTATATGTACTTCATTACATTCATAGATGATTTTAGTAGGTATGAGTATATCTTATCTAATGAAACATAAGTATAAATCTTTTGAAAAATTTAAAACATTCCAAAATGAAGTGCAAAAGCAGTTTGGCAAAACAATTAAAGCACTTCAATCTGATTGGGGTGGTGAATATTTGAGCTAAGAGTTCATTGACCATCTTAGGAGTTGTGGGATCATCTCACAACTAACTCCTCCAGGAATGCCACAATGGAATGGTGTTTATGAGCGGAGGAATCGAACTCTGTTAGATATGGTTCGATCTATGATGAGTAAAATAGATCTTCTGCTGTCCTTTTGGGGCCATGCCCTAGAAACAGCTGCGTTCACACTAAATCGTGTTCCATCAAAGATAGTTGAAAAGATGACATATGAGATATTGATTGGGAAGAAACTCAGTTTGTCATTTCTTAAAATTTGGGGATGTGAGGTTTATATTAAACAACAAGGCTCAGATAAATTATCATCTAGATCCTCAAAATTCCTTTTTGTGGGGTATCCTAAGGAAACTAAATGATACTATGTCTACAATCTTACTGATCTTTGTTATCCGGAATGGTATCTTTCTAGAGAAAGAGTTTATCTCTAAAAGAACCAATAGGAGTAAGGTGAACCTCGAAGAAGTTCAAGAGTCACGAGACAATGTAGAACCACAAATAAAAAACAGAGGAGGCTCACAACAAGTTGATGAGCCAACTCTAGTAACACAAGGCCCACAAAGGTCCGATAGAACACGGCAACGCCTCAGACATATGAATTTTTTATTACTGGAAGTTGTGATATTTTGCTCATTGAGAAGAATGAGCTAACTACCTATTGAGAAGTCATAGTGGAACCAAACTCCGAAAGATGGCTAGATGCCATGAAGTCTGAAATGCAATCCATGTACGACAATAAGGTATAGACTTTAGTTGGTCTACTTGATGGTGTCAAAACCATTAGGTGCAAGTGGGTTTTCAAGGAGAAAATTGACATGGATAGCAAAGTAAATGTCTTCAAGGCACGACTGGTTACAAAAGGATTCACTCAAACTCATGGTGTGGACTATGATGAAACCTTTTCCCCAGTTGCAATGGCCAAATCAATTAGAATCCTTCTTTTTATAACAGCGTATTACGACTACAAAATATGGCAGATGGATGTCAAAACAACATTCCTTGATGGAAAGCTACTTGAGGATGTGTACATGATACAACCTGAGGGCTTTGTGCGTCCAGAGGAATCTGGTAAAGTTTGCAAGCTTTAAAGATCTATTTATGGATTGAAGCAAGTATCTCAGAGCTAGAATAATCATTTTGATGAAGTAGTCAAAGAGTTTAGATTCATTCAAAACATTGATGAACCTTGTGTTTACAAGAAGGTTAGTGGGAGCACAATTGTATTTCTGGTGTTTTATATAGATGACATCCTACTCATTGGGAATGACATTCCTACCTTGCAAAGTGTTAAGTCTTGGTTAGGAAAGTCTTTCTCAATGAAAGATTTAGGCGAAGCCACTTACATCCTAGGGATCAAGATCTATAGAGATAGATCCAAGAGGCTAATAGGCCTAAGTTAGAGCACATACAAAGACAAGATACTGTATAAATTCAGTATGTAGGATTCAAAAAGGGGTTACATGCCCATGCCTCATGACATCCATCTCAGTAAGGATCAATTTCCTAGTACACATGATCAAAGAGATCTCATGAGTAAGATTTCATATGCATCTACCATTGGATCTATCATGCATGTCATGTGTGTACTCGACTTGATGTCTCATTTGCCTTAAGTGTGTACTCGACTGGATCTATCATTGGACTGCTGTCAAGAATATCCTAAAGTACTTAAGAAGGATAAATGACTTGTTCTTGGTATATGGTGGATTGGGTGATGAGCTCTATGTAACTGGTTACACAGATGCGAGTTTCCAAACTAACTAAGATGATCTATGTATTCCTTTTGAATGGTGGTGCGGCAAGCTGGAAGAGCTTTAAGCAGAGCACTGTAGCAGATTCCACAATAGAAGCTGAGTATATAGCAGCATCAGATGCAGCTAAGGAAGCCGTTTAGATAAAAAAGTCCATTTCTGAACTAGGAGTGGTGCCTATCATCTTGAATCCAATAGATTTGTTTTGTGACAATAGCAGCGCTATTGTGCAAGCCAAACTCAGACAATTTCATCTTATCAGAGAAATCAATGAAAGAGGTGATATAAAAATATGCAAAGTATCAGAAGAAGACAATGTTGTTGATCCTTTTATTAAGCCGATTGCGTAGATAATATATGAACGTCATGTTAGGACAATAAGAATTAGCAAAATTATTCCCTAGGGGCCAATCATTGTACTTTAAACATTATTGTTATTTAAAGTATTTCTCTATTTTGTTATCATACCTTAGATGTATCATAAACATTGTCCTAAATGTCCCTGGTCGATCATCTATGCGGGAGTAAATATGAAATAAGATCAGTATGACTTTGATAAAGTATGGATATACGAATCAAAGTTTTAGGCACTTGTAAAAGTACAAGGTGTTGGATTGACCCACTATGAGAAAGTTGCATGGATCAAGTCATAAGCTTTTCTCAAGTATAACCATGTCACAATGCCCTTTAACCTGAGAGTCACTGATCTTTGACCTAGTCAAAAGTCACCTTTGACTGGGTGATGACAAAGGCTTCGATCGAGATTAGTGATTTTCATGTAGAGAAATATGAATGGGCAAGATGGAATTTGTCCCTTACATTTGTAAAGAGATAATACTGGGCCCCTTGATGAGTGAGTCTGAGAAATGTATGACTATACTACAATGGAAAGGAGTTTCGATTTTAATTGTTAGACTACTCAATAATCGAGAAAGTAATGGTCAAGAACGGGAGGATAACACTATCCATGCTTTATTATTGACCAAATTTTCGCGTGACAAAAGGGACGTGACATGGTTGTATGATATGATGTATCAAATCATCGATCCTCATATGAGTTAGGTAGTCATAATGTCTTGCTAGAGGCCGCTTACGATTTGTGGGCTAGTACAGTGTTGGCCCACTGCCAATTTCATGTGGACCTACAGGGTCACGCACAAGAATAGCCTAACACGAGCTATAATGTCCAGATTCATTGAATCTAAGATATGTTTAAGATTCAATGAATACAACGTTTTGTTTGGGGAGGATATATATATATATATATTGCAAGTAAGAGTCTATTGAAAATTATGCCCTAGGGGCTAATCATTAAATAACTAAAACTAATTGAGATATCATATCTCAGATTTGATTTATGAAGATAAATCAATGATTTGATTTATGAAAATAGACATCATATCTTAGATTTGATTTATGAAGACAAATCAAATCAGTTGGCTTTTAATTTGCATTAAATAAATAGATTGAATTGAATCGGTTAAACAGATTTAATTTCCAATTCAATTTCAAAAAATTAATAAGATTGATTTTGAATATTTAATGCAACCTATAGGGTTATAAGTACCCTTAGGCTGTGAGTAATCTGATTACACACAAGAGAATTGAAGAGCCACAAAGAAACCCTAGAAGAAAAACGTGAGACAAAAGCTTGAAGGCGTTTGCACGCTACCGTTGTGTTGGAGTGCTATTCATTATGGATACCGGTGGAGGGAGTGGATTCGTAAAATCAACTCCTAGAGATTGATCGAGTAAGAAGGCGTTAGCCCACGAGTTCACAAAGCACGCACATGAGTTCGCATAGGTACGGTTCTTAATTACTAACCCAATTTAAACGCTGTTGATAGATCCTCTTTTTGGGATTTGTAATTTATTGGATAAATTTCATTTTGTTGCGTGTACTAATCCTAACATTAGTTGCCTGGTATCTGAGCCAACTTTATACTGTCTTCCTTTTCCGATGTATTTATTAAAAAAGTAAATTTTTTTTCTCATGCTTCTAGTTTTTGTTGCTTATTGCTTGGCAACTGATATCTCAGGTTATGTATTCCACATTTATGCCTAGTTTTTTTGTTTGTTTGTTGATATTATCATTTGATATTTAGTTTAGCTTTTGTAGCTGCCCCCTTAACACAAATGTTTTCCATTGGATTCAAACTCAAGACCCTTGAGGGTTCTAGTGGACCTTACACCACTAGACCAACTCTAAACTCAATTTGTGCAAGAATGACACAGAGTTGCAAGTATATACTATAGAGTTGAATGTAAAGGGCTAATGAATCTTGCATTTCAACCAAAAAAGGACAAGTGACCCCTGTGAGAGAAAGGTTGATTGAATTATCTTTATTTAGAATAATTAAACAAGTTAGCTTAATTACAAAACTTAGGCAACATACCTAGGTTAATTTACAATGGATTGAAATCGTTTATACTAATATAAACATCCCCCACTACACACACATATACGCTTAAAGAGTTAACATATATAAACACAGTAATTTAATTAATGATCTTGGTGGGTTGTCTTAGCGACTTTAAATGGAGCTATGAATAAAAAATCACATAGAAAAAGTTACTCATCTAAATCTACCAATTAAATATCAATGAATACAGAAAAAAAAAATTCCAAATTTATTCAACTATTGTAATGACTTGGATAAAAAATTTATTTCTCTTTTTTATATTGGTAAACTTTATTATTTGTATTACTGCAAGTAAACTTTATTCAGACAAAATTAATTTTGATTGAGCTTGTTAGTCTATAGACATTATATTAATGATGAAATAACAATAAGCTGTTTTCCCCCCAAATCTTGTGCTTTCTATTGGGTTTAAGTTAAATTGCACTTTTCATAGTTAACAAATAACACACCGTTTTTCCCATAGATTTTTTTTAATCATATATAGATTTATAACTTATAAGTACATAGGTATATAATATTTTGGTAGGGATAGGGTATCCACTGCCGATAATCGTGACTAATTATTTTGCATCGTAGACTTCTCAAAGGATTTTAGTGCTTGCCACGAGACCCTTTACATACACATCATTAAGAATGGAACCATTGTCTAAATGCTTAAAGGTATATAATTAAAGATTGTGTGCACTACTACAAATTAGTTTTTTAATGTTCATTTTTTAGCTCATTTAACGTTCTTTTTCAATGGGACACCATTGTGGGGGACATAGTAAAGTTGGGACTTTTGGCGTCCCAAAACACAATTAGGACGTCTTTTAGGATTTTTTTTTAAAACAATTCCCTCCCTCATGTGCCTGCCCATGACCAGTGCTCTTCCAGCAATAGAGCATCAATCAATGCCAAAATCGGTGGTGCTCTTCATCAGTATTTCTAGATCCTAAATTTGCGGTCACAAAAAAAGAGAGGCTAAAACAACATATATGTTTTCAGATCTGAAGAAGGGAGAAGAAAACATCAACAACATCGAGCAATGGAACATCAAAGCAAAAGGGGAATAACAAATCTGTCATCCACATCGGTCTTACGACTGGTGAGGGAGGAGTCGCAAGAATCAGAGCCTGGAAGGCACAAATCAAGCGAGACACAAAATCACAGATCATCCCAAAATAAAGATATCACATTCAATCTCACTCACCAGAACTATTGAAACAACCAATCGAAGAAAGTTTCAGCGGGCTGGTGGGCGACCTTGAGAGCAAGCGACGATAGGTGAGGTGACGGTGGGCAGGCGAGACAACGAGCGACGGTGGGTGAG
This sequence comes from Acacia confusa, assembly GCA_037074495.1. Taxonomy (NCBI): domain Eukaryota; kingdom Viridiplantae; phylum Streptophyta; class Magnoliopsida; order Fabales; family Fabaceae; genus Acacia; species Acacia confusa. The sequence goes on from CM073505.1 coordinate 8,067,667, forward strand.
GTGTTGAGATGCACGAAGAATAGGGTGAGATATGTCGCCATTCATTTAGATTTTAATTTAGGAGGAGTTTTTGGCGTTGCTTTATGTCTTCTGGCATAATTTAAAACCAAAAAAAACTTTTTTAAGAGAAAAAAAATCTGATTTTTGGCGTCTTAAAATATATTTGAGACACCAAAAATCATAGTTAAGATGTCCCAAAAATTATTTTGGGATGCTACAAAAACTTTTTTTTTTAAAATCTGATTTTTGGCGTCCCAAAATATATTTGGGATGTCAAAAATCATAGTTAAGTTATTTTGGGATGTTGTAAAAACTTTTTTTTAAAAAAAAAACAGCCCAAAATTATTTTTGGGACGTCAAAAAATTTACACAACGCCAAAATTTCTCTTGTTTCTCCTAGCAGCAAAACCAAAATTTTCCCTATTTCCCCTGGTACAAAAAATCCACCACGTAATGATTTTTGACATCCCGAAATATATTTTGGAATGCCAAAAAAACAAATTTTAGGCGTCCTTACTATATTTTGGGACGACTAAATTAGTTTTAGGCATCCTAAAATTATTTTTAGGAGTCTAAGTGATAATTTTCAGGCATTTTATTACGATAATGTCAATGCCTATACTTTTTACTTCTATTTTTAAAATAAAGATATCCTTTAGAGAAGTAATATCAATTTTTTTTGTAGTAGTAGTAGTCATGCAAGAATATAGATTGAATGTATTTTTGTCCAAAATATAATCTGATCTTGAACTTTCTCGGCGAAAAAAAGTAGCGATCAAAGATAATAACCGGATTGATGGCCCCAAGAGAATCGAAGTTCAGACCCAACAAAAACGGGAGGATGAAACTTGATCTCCCGAATACAATGGGTTGGTCTTCCTTAATAAGTCCAATTCATACTATAATAATGCTTTTTTCACCTGGCCCTTACTTGTTTGAAAGACAATAGTTAGGCTTGAAGGGCAGTCACTAGTCACCCACAAAGGCCACAATCTCAAGCGAACGAGATGAACTCAACAGGCTTCAAAATTGTTACACTCAACAGCTTTTTGCTTTGCCTCAATACACGAGGGAGAAATAGTTGTTGGAGAAGAGACGATGCCCTAAGGTGAGATTTCAAAGAATGATTCTCTTGTAGTGAAAGATATTATGGCTCAAAATTGGATAATATATTTGATGATGGATGATCCAGTTAAAATAAAGATAACATATTTGATAATGGATAATATATTTTGTTGGTCCAATGTCCAAGGCATGATGATTTGGAAAGGGGGCGTTGGATTATTTTAAAATAAAAAGATGTGTTTGTTGAAAAGATATGTCTTTGAAATTAAGGAATTTATATGAAGAGTTTTGTAGAAAGTTATAACACTAAAAGTTACCAAAGTCATGTATTTTTAGTTTCTAAAGACACATAATTAAGAAAAGGTTTGGTAACTAATGTTTGGTGAAAGGTCATGTTGGTTTTTCAAGAAGACCCTACATACTATAAAGGTATGGCTCTTAATGAAAAAATTATTGATTATTTAAATTATGTTGTTTCATAAGGGTTTATGAATCTAATATATGTTTATGACTTATAACTGAAGATGTGTTGCTTCAAGAGACACCACTTCAAGATTTCACTTCATGGTCTATGAATATCTTGCACTGTCACTTTATTTATGACAAATGATACAACATCATAAATCACACAACAACAAGAAATCAAATTCATTGCCTTTATCCTTAAGTGCACACAAAGATAAAGTCAAGTTATCATTTTATAAAAGTCATTGTTATCTTGACTTGAATGTTGGGAGTGCAATCCATACTTAAGGATCTTCATTGTATCCTACAAGAAATTTATCAATCAATCCAAATTGTATTCTATAAGATAGGTATAAGGGGTGAACTAAGTTTGAAGAAAAGTGTTGTACACGCCTTGAAAAAAATTGTGCATTACTTTTTTACATCTCTTATTTTTGTACTCCTTAGAAAATCAACCCCGCCAACAATCTTTAAACTTAATTTCGTGAATACAAATGGTTTTTTTTAAGGCATTGATGAAGACCAACTTTGTAAAGTTGGAATAAAGACTTGGAGGCAACTTTTGAGAAGGCATCCATTCGCTCACTTTTAGCTAATCTATAGATATTGCTGCATATACGACCAAATTAGAAAATCCAAATTAGAAGATGGTAATTTGGTGAACAAAATAAAGGATTCTACTTGGGCATGTAACATTTTCTATAGCGAAATGCAATTCTTGGGTCCCTTGCATCATCAACGCCCTTTGTCACTTAAAAGGATCTTCCATGAAATAGAAGAGAAATGGATGGTTTAATCTAGCAGCTTTGAAAAGAAGTCATCTTTAATTGAACTGGTCAATGGAAAAGGAGACAAATAAGTATTTATTTTCATCCTTTGTTGAATATGATTTCTAGATTCATGAGGTTTATTCATGATATGGCATGATGCAATTATTTTGCTTTAAATTTTGTGGTTAATTTGCTTGTGGAACCATGTGATATTTTTAATGATGATTAGAAAGTGATAAGGAGCATGATTTATTTTGAATTTACAAAATTGATAATTATCATGATAAATTATATAGTGTTAACTCTTAGAAATTGACAACATTCTAGCACATTTTCTGTCTCTTTTTACCTATTTTTAGGTTCAAAATGTGAATAGGAAATGTAATGTATAGAAAAAAATATGCACATCAAAGTGTCAAGTAAAAATCAAAGAAACTCGTTTTATCCTATAGAATTTGTGATTCAATTGATAATTGATAATTCCTCCTTCTTTTGTAGGAGGATGGAGACTAGATTTAAAACTCTATAAGAACCAAGAAACAAGGAAAGAAATGAAGGCAATGAAGAGATACAAAGTTTGAAGGACTTGTATAACTGGCTCCAGTAAGTTGGCAAACAAGCTGTGGCAAATCGAGGAAAATAGCTCTGTGTATGAACTAGCCGCGGCATGTTAACAAACATGCTGTGGCAAGTTGAGAAAAACAGCTCTCTATGCAAACTGGCCGTGGCAAGTTGTGCAACTTGCTGTGGCCAATCGTGAATAAGTGCATTGCACGTTTTAACTTCAGAAACATAAAAACACTATTTAATCTAAAGGGAAGGGCCGAAAAACACATTCTACACACTAGGAAACATTAGAGCAGCCAAGGGAAGAGCTTGGGAGAGAGATTTGAAGCATTTTGGAGGCTTAAGTACTCATCTCAAGAGAGATTTTGGGATTTTTCACCTTGGTTTTTCTTCTTTTCTCCTCTTTTCCTCTTAGTTCTTTGATGTATTCAGTAGCTTTGTGTAGACTTTCTTTGTATTTGGATATGAGTAGCTAAATCTTTCATTCTAGGGTTCTTTTGACCTTTGTATGGATTAATACTTGGATATTCCTCTCTTTTGTTAGATAAATGTGTGTGTGTGTGTGTTGATTTCAACATTGATTTAATGCTTCTAAGTGATTGGCCTCTATTTAGTTGATTTATTCACTTGGGTTTGACTTGAGAAAACTAATCTAGGTGTAAAACTTGATCGAAATCATGCTTGTCTTGAAGTTTACTTGATAAATAGATGGTTTGTTGGTGAAATAGAGATATATTTACTAATCTTGTATTCTCACATTAAGGTTGTTGCTTAAATATTGATTCTCATTAATTGTAGTAAGAGATTGTGCATTTTAATGAGAAGAGAAACTTGATATTGACTTGAGAGCTTGTTAAGTGTTTTTGAACCTTAAGCTAACATATATTTGTATTGAAACACTAATAGAGAGGAAATTAATCAAGTATTATGAAATGCAAAAGGGGAAGAAGAACCCTAGGTCTTATTAAATCCTTGAAATCCAAAAATCAATTGATTTTATTAATTTTTAGTTTTAGAAGTAGTCTTTAAATATTCTCATTCCTCATCAAAACTTTGTTTTAGCTCAACTAGATTGAATTCACTAAGTCTCTTGCTTGACCAATTTATTATACAAATCCTTGTGTGAACAATACTTTACTCATCACTTTATTACTTGCATAACTCGTACATTTGCAAGGTAAACATATAGTCAATTAGATGAATTGATAATTGTCATGTTGTATTCTAATTGTAATTAGAATGATTGATGAAAATAAATTATAGAATAGATGCATGAATTAAACATGGTTTGAATAATTTCATACAAATTAACATGCCTGTAGGTGAATTTATTTTTGTATCATTAATCATTATAGCACTTCCTCCTTCATAGAAAGACTTGAAAAAGAGTCTTAATAAAACATAAAATGTAGATCTATTTTTGAGCAGTTAGGGATTATTTTCACTTAGAAGAGGATTAGATCATGGTTGATAATCCATAATACAAAAGGCAGCAATCTTCATGAAACGGCACATGTAATGGAGGAAGGATAGTTTTATAAGACATTGGAGAAAAGAGGGAATGATAGAACTATAAATTCTACTTATAGATTTGACTATGGTAAATTTAATAAATTAAAGAGTCATGATTCAATGGTGATATGTTAATACCTTTGATTGTTGTTATGGCTATTTATTATTTGACTCTAGTATGAAGTTAGGCACTAATCACTACTACAAAAAATATATATTACTTCCTTAAAGGATGTCATATTTTAAAAAAATGAAGTAAAATGGGAAGGCAGTAGCATTTTTGTAATTATTTGGAGACAATTTGACATATTAGACATCCTTATAATTTTTAGGATGCAGAAAATGTAGTTCAAACGTCCTAAAAAATTTTAAGATGCCAAAAATAAGGTGAAATGCGGCAAATGAAAAGTGCAGCATCAAAATGGAGTACTTTTGATGTCTTAAAAATATTTTTAGACGCCAAAACAGGTTTTATTTCTTAAAACATTTCTCTATCCTTCACTAACTTGTCCTTATTTGGGTCATTTCTCTGAGATTGGCTTTCATCAAGTATTTCTCCCTCCCTTTCCACCGTCAGATCCTCCGTCCTCATTCCCTCTCTCACAGTCGTCGTCGCTGTCGGTCCCTAGATCAAAATCCACTGTTGAGGCTCAGTAATCACTTGTTCGTTTCTCCCTCCCTGTTCCCATCTTCCTTCCTCGTCGAACCTCGGTAGATCACTCCCTTTGTCATTGTCAAACCATCATCCTCCTTCCCTCTGTCACCGCCACCGTTGCTATTCGTCCCTCCCTATCTCGCGTCTTCCTTCCTCTCTCACTTCGTCGAAGCTCAAGTCAGTGAACTCCCTCATCTAATAATTATCTTTATTATAATTATCTCCTTTAAATCCTTCACTTTTGGCATTCTTTGTTGGTTTCTATGAGATTTGTATAATCAATTGGCCCTATTTGGTCTCTGTGTGGTTAAACTCAATTATCATGATTCTTAATCATGGCTCTTGGTTGATGATTTACATTTCAGTTCAATAAGTATAAGCAATTGGCCCTAATTGGTCTCCATGTGGTTAAAGCTTGGTCGATTTCCATACACATTGTGATACTTATTGCAAATCATCCAGGCTTGTGTGAAGACAAGTTTTAAGGATTTTTCTTTGCTTCTGGACAAGAATTGATTTTTTGTCTTGATTTTAATTCATAAGCATTTCGACTTAGACATGTGTCTTAACTTTTTGTATGACATTTGCTTTTCTGAAAGTTTCAATATTGTTTGGGATGGTTGTTTTCAATTGGATTTTTTAGTTCTTCATTTTGCTCGACAAATTTCAAGATTGTATTGACTTGGACATTCATGTTGCTTTTCTGGACTTAATTGATACTGCTTGTGTGTATACGGTACTGTCTTTAGAGTGAACGTTCTGTGAGTTGTTTGTTGCACAATTCTTTTGGTATTAGAAATCTGAAATGTTATAATGTTTGTTTATTTTCATTTTCAATTGGATTTTTTAGTTCTTCATTTTGCTCAACAAATTTCAAGATTGTATTAACTTGGACATTCATGTTGCTTTTCTAGACTTAATTGATACTGTTTGTGTGTATACGGTACTGTCATTAGAGTGAAGGTTCTGTGAGTTGTTGGCTGTCACAATGCTTTTGGTATTAGAAATCTGAAATGTTATAATGTCTGTTCATTTTCATTTTAATGATAGTGCACTGAAGACATATAGAATGTTTGGTGGGTTTAGAGAGGGGCCAAGTAGAGAACTGACGTGGATTTATCTAAAAGTAAGTAGTTTGTTTCAATTCAAGTTATTTTATTGACAATGGAATTCAATATGCCTTTATTCATTAAAGAGGAATTCAAGTAACCGTTTGCTTTTGATTTATGGTGCCCTTAACAACCAGGGGGCGCTGAGTGTGGATACCATGTTATACTCTATATGTATTACATTATTCAGAGTGGATTTACTTTAGATATTCACGAGGTAATCACTCCTTCATTCTCAAATTATAATATTTTTGAAGTTGTGCTTGAGTTTTTAATTAGTTCATTCACTTGATTGATTTATCTTCTACCTTGTTATCCATTTTACAGATTTTTGGTATTGAGGAAGCCTGCTTGGAGGAAGATGTCGATTTCATTCAAAACCTTTTAGCTGGACATCTTCTTCAACACATAGATGAATGAAGTTAGTCTTTTATATTACTTAGTAGCAAGCAGACAACTTTTTGACAATTTGTGGTGATTGTTGTACATAATAGTATTAGTTACCTTAGTCGTTAGTCTAAATATGTTTAATTGTAGCTAGGTTATTTTGCAGAGAGACTGCATCTAAACTAGAAAACTACTGATTATATTTTATTGAAAAGAAATAACTGATTTTAGAGTTTAGTATTTTTATCCATTTGTAACAACAATCATTGCTAAAGTGGAGTGCATTTGCATGGTTTAATTGACTGATGTCCTTTCCATGCAAGTTACAAACCGTGTCATATGCTTATGTAAATATATTAGTTAGCTACATTTTGAATATATGGCATTTGCTGGTTTTGTGCAGTGATAGAACTCTCACAGGGAAATATTTATGTTCTCAATTTTCATCTATTTTTTATCATATTATGGTGGAAGTTGCTTGCTGATATGTAATAAGGCTTTCATAAGGGATTGTGGGCAGTGAAAAATATGGAGCATTTCTAAAAAAAAATTACTTCCGACATCCTAACATTATTTTAAGACACCATAACTTTACCTTAGACGCCATAAAATCAGTTTCGGAAGTCATATGTGGAAGTTTTTTTTTTTTAAAAAAAAATACTTACGACTTCCTAAAATCATTTTAGGACGTCATATCTTCACCTTACGATGTCCTAAAATTAGTTTAAGATGCCATAAATTCACCTTACGACATCTTAAAAAAATTTAGGATGCCAAAAGTGTTTTTTTTTTTAATTGCTTCGTATTTTGGACACCATATGTGTAAAAACAAAAATATTTATGGCGTCTTAAATAATATTAGGACGCCTTAATGTCAACTTATGGCATCCTAAAAAAATATTTGGATGCCGTAAGTTTGGCATCCTGTTTTTTTCCAAACGCTATAGGCTCTACTTACTACACCCCCAAAATATGTAACTTGCTAGAAAAGGTCGTTAAATGTGCAAAAAAAAAAAAGGACACAGTAACCCCTTTTTATAGTAGTGAATATCTATTCATTGTGATAGTTAATATATTCTTACAAGGGCTTATAGTCAAGTTTATAATGGAAAATCATGACATACTGGCCAGAAATATAACTATGTGAAAGATTTTGTTTCGAATGGATTAGAGTAACTTCTATTTGTTATATAAAATATGAATTAAATCTTGCAAATCATATGACGAAAGGTATGGCAAGAGATTTAGTGTTTAAAACATCAAAATGGAAGGGATTGAAGCCCTATAAATTTTGATTACCAATAGTGGAAACCCAACTCATACTTGACCATCATGTCAAGTCTTGAGTTCAATGGTAGGTTGGAAAGTACTCGGTATCCATGAGACTAGAAGGGGGTAGGTTAAGCCTCAAATTAGCTCTTAATGCATCTATAAGCACATATTTGTTGGAGCATTTATCATTGTGATGCTCTTGACAGAGTTAACATATATGAGAATGAAGTGAGGCCGCTTCAAAGAGTTTAAGGGCTTAACTCTAAAAAGTTTTAATGAAAAGGATACAGATACATGGCCATGAGCAAACGTGTCATATAAAGTGGCATATAATGGCTCAAGATTCTATGCGTAATTCATGCACACCTACTCATATGGGATAATTAGTTCAAAGCATAGTCTACCATATTATTTCAGAAGGGTGAAATTAAATCATGTCTTACTTATGTAAAGGTTTAAATCCTCGATATACATTTACAGACAACATAAGATTCTCAAAGTGATAAGAGTTTGTGATTATTTAAAGTGGTAGGGAATCATTGGAATATTTTAAAATGAAGATATATGTTTATTGAAAAGACATGTCCTCATAAATTAAGAAATTTATATAAAGGGTTATAACACTAAATGTCATCAAGGTCATGTCTTTTTAATTTCTAAAGATATATAAGAAAATATGTGGTAACTACTACTTAGTAAAATGTTATATTGGTTATTTTAAGAAGACCCTACATAGTATAAAAGTGTAGCTCTTCATGAAAAAGTTATTTTAAATAGGGTTAAGGTGCAAAAATACACATGTGCTTTATCATGAGGAGCGCCCAACACCAAATGCTTTTTTTAGGTGTAAAAGTACACACGTGGCTACACATTAGGTGCAAAAATATCCTTTGACTATTAAGTTTGACTTTGACAATTAAGTTTGACTTTTTTTACTTTTAAAGGTATACAAATACACATGTGCTTTGACAAAAAGAGCGCCCAACACGATGTGTTTTTTTTATTTTATAAATTTTATTTTAATCAAAATAAAATTATTATTTTTCTAGATGTAATTCCTGGGAGGCCAAATTTTTTATTTCCATAAATTTTTTATTTCTTTTTAAATCCTTATTGGTGCAAACATTTATATTGCATAAAAAGAAAATGCAATAAAAATTAAATAATATTGATTGAAAAATTATTTAAATAATTTTTTGTTCAATTTTTTAGATCAAAAAATTAAAATTATTTTTAATTAAATATAGTATTTATAATATCAAATTGTAAATACATAAATACTCATTTGTTAATTATGAAAATAAAAAATTTGGCCTCCCATGAATTATACCTAGAGAAATGATGATTTAAATTGAAATAAAATTATTAAATTAAAAAAAATATCACTTGGTGTTGGCACTCTTTTTGCCAAACTACATGCGTATTTTTGCACATTTAAAAGTAAAAAAAGTCAAACTTAATGGTCAAAGTCAAACTTAAGGTCAGAGTATTTTTGCACCTAATTTGTAACCACGTATGTACTTTTACACTTAAAAAAGACATTTGGTGTTGAGCGCTCATCGAAGTAAAGCACATGTGCATTTTTGCACCTTAACCCTTTTAAATTATCATTGGCTATTTAAGTTATGTTGGTTTATAAGGATTCATAAATCTAAAATATGGTTATGACTTTTAATTGAAGAGGTGTGACTTCAAGAGACACCACTTCAATACATCAATTTATGGTCTACAAATACCCTGCACCATTACTTCATTTGTGACATACGATACAATATCAGAAATCACATAACAACAAGATATTAAACTCATTGATTTGTTCTTGAGTGTACACAAAGATAAAGTCGGATCATCATTTTGTAGAAACCATTGTTGTCTTGGCTTGAGTGTTGGGGGTTGCAATCCATACACAAGGGTCACGGGTGCAAAAAAAGCATTTAAGACCAGACAAAAGAGGCATCCGCAAACCGGACTCACGGCCGGTCTTGTTCCAGCCGATATTAAAAGTATATCTTTAAGATCGGGCTTCAACCGGTCTTAAATAAACTATTTTAAGACCAAACATTTAAAAACACCAGGTCTTAAAAGTGATACTAAATCCAACCGAAATATTTCTTTTGTCCGTCCTAAAACTCAATTTTTAAGACCGGACAAAAATTTGTCCGCTCTTAAAAGTTCTATTTTTTATGACCGGAAAAAATAATTATACGCGGTTTTAAAAGACTCACTTTCAAGACTGGTTGATTAATACGTCCGGTCTTAAAGATTAACTTTTAATACCGGGCATATTAAAATCAACGGTCTTGTAAGACCAACTTTTAGTACCCCATATCAAATATGTCGCCTCACCTTTAAGACCGCGCATTTAAGTAAATCTGAGTACACCCGGTCTTAAAAGTTGAACTTTTAAGACCGACGTTTTTGTTTTATCGGTCTAAAGTTTCCTGCATTTTTTCCTTGTTCCGTCTTACTGATCATTTATATACACAAATCCATACCAGTCAATCCAGCACATAAAACGGTATACTTTGAGCTACAAGCTATGAACAATATAATTATGGATAAATTGAATGATCTATACAAAAATCCATACAAGCCAATCCAGCACAGAAAAGGCTACGTACACTTTAATCTACAAGCTATGAACAATTATGAATAAATTAAATTGGGAAAAAGTAGATCGTAGCTAGAATACAAATATTATTGACCATGAGTTACAAATACAAATACAATAAGCTGTTGCAATAAGATATACCACGTACACTTAAATCAACATACATGCCCAATATTCACCTTGCCTTCATCTGATTCCCACCCAACAACTCCCTGATCATTCCACCATGTACAACTCCCTTAATAGGATCCTGATAAGTTTTGTGGAGTTCTAGTAAGATCTCTTCTCTCTGTGACTGAGCAGAAACAATAATCAATAACATTTAAATATTAAAAATTCAAAGATAATAAAATGCGTTACTGATTAAGCTGGTTGTTACTTATTAGAGAAAATTTACCTTAACATTGATCTTTGACGGCCAAATTTTCAAGATATTGCTTATGTAGCTTTACAGCTTCCCTCGGCTAAAAGCATTGGATCGGATCCAGCTGCCATAAACATAAAACAAGAACAAACTTCATAGAGTCAGTGGCATCGGTTAAAAACATAGAAGGAATATAATACAGTTAAAACTTTAAAGTTTTCAAAGAATTGTGCAAATGCATATTACCTTATGAATTGACTCTTTTATAAAGGGATATTCTCTCATATTCCTTCTTGATGATCATTTCTTATGCCGGGTTCATTATTCGCTTCATCTTCTTCGTTCATGTCCGGTAAACCCCTTGAAAAAGGAGTACTGTCAGGAAGACCATAATTTGCATGACTTTCCTCATCAATATCGATGACCCTTTTACCTTGAAGAGCTACAGACCACATTTTATCTGCTTGATCTGTAATATAAAAAACTTTTTTCGCCTAGTCTGCCATAATAAAAGGTTCATCTCCAAAACTTGTACTATTGAGATCGACTAACGTAAATCCGAGCCGATCGATTTGAACACCACTGTTGACATTAACACACTTGCATTTGAAAATGGGAAATCTAATGAAGACATAGTTCACCTCCCAAATCTCTTCAATAACCCCATAATATGGCATGACTGCCAATTTAGGCCGCTTGTCTTTCGAACTGGAGAAGTGTATGGATTCAGCCTCTAACATTACACCACTATTCTGGACAGTGCTCCTCTCATCTAGGGACTTCGTGTAAAATGTGTAACCGTTGATCACATACGAATTCCAACTCAGGACATCAACTTCAGAACCACGTGCTAACCATTTCATTGTCTCAGAAACAGATTCCTCTCCCTCAACCTTTTGTTTGAACCAGTTTGCAAATGTTCTGTTATGCTCCCTAATCAACCTTTGTTTAGTCATTTGGGGATTTTCTTTCCTCACAGCTTTTTTATAGGCAGCCATGCTGGCCAGAACTTCATCAACATTATTCAAGATGTAGAAGTGGACTTGTGATAATTCATCAGGATCCACTCTATTTACTGAGGCCCCCTGTCTACCCCCTTCAGCATGCTGTCATTTTGGAAGCTCAATATGTCTTACTTTGGCCAAATAATTTTGATAAAATTCCATGGCCTCTTCAGATACATACTTCTGAACAATTGATGCTTCTGGCCGGTATACGTTCTTCACATACCCTTTTAGGAATTTCATAGATCTTTCAATTGTGTACATCCACCGTAAATGGACAGGACCGGACAACTTGATCTCCCTCACTAGATGAACAATTAGATGAACCATAATGTCAAAAAATGAAGGAACAAAAAGCCTCTCAAGGTGACACAAGATAAGATATCCTTCATTCTCCAATTCATCCAATTGTTCAACCTCGAACACTTTACTGCAAACAGCATTAAAGAACAAACAAAGCCTAGTCAAAATGTGTCAAAGATCATACTCGGCTATGCCACGAATGGCTACTGGGAGTAGCTGTTGCATCAAGACATGACAATCATGAGACTTTTGGCCTACCAATTTCAAGTTCTTCATCGACACAAGCCTCTTAAAATTTGAAGGATACCCCGACGGAACTTTTGTGCCATGCAAACACTCACAAAAACTACGTTTCTCATACTTAGATAAAGTATAAGAAGCTGGGGGACAATAAGTTATGTTACCGTATAGCCTTGGATGTAAGTCTTCACGTATTCTCATTTCTTGCAAATTCAATCTTGCCTTCACACCATCCTTTGTGCTACCTTATATGTTGAGAAGTGTGCCAACAATACTATCACATACGTTCTTCTCCACATGCATGACATCAATACAGTGTCTCACATCAAGGTTGCGCCAATATGGAAGATCGAAGAATACCGATCTCTTTTTCCATATATTTGTTTCCTTTCTACCCTTTGCAGTCTTACCGAAGACGACACTTATATTTTTCACCTTTTCATACACTTGATCCCCAATCAATGCCACCGGAGCATCTTCATGCTCTTGGCCACCAAGAAAGGCTTTCTTCAATCGACGATATGGGTGACCCCGTCTAAGAAATCTTCTATGTCCAAAATAAACCATCTTTCTTCCATGTTGAAGTTGATGGTAGCATGTGCCTTCTTCACAAACCGGACATGCCTTATGGCCTTTTATACTATACCCTGACAAGTTCCCATATGCTGAGAAGTTGTTTATGGTACAAAATATCATGGCTCTTATTTTGAAGACCTCTTTCTTGAAAGAGTCATAAACATCGACACCTTCTTCCCACAACTCCTTTAAGTCTTCGATCAAGGGCTGAAGGTAAACATCAATGTCGTTTCCGGGTTGTTTTGGTCTCGAAATCAAAATGGACAGCATGATGTACTTTCGTTTCATGCATAACATAGGAGATAAGTTGTAAATAATCAGGAGTACAGGCCAGGAACTATGTATGCTGCTAAGGCTTCTATATGGATTCATGTCATCCGTGCTAAGGGCAAGCCTAAAGTTCCTAGGTTCTTGGCCGAAGGTCGGAAATAATTGATCGATTTTCCTCTATTGAGATGAATCGGCATCGAATTTTTCCATCAGAAATCCTCTCATCTGCATGCCACCTGAAATTTTTTGCATCATTTTCATTAGCGAACAAGCGCTTGAACCTTGGTATGATTGGAAGATACCACAACACTTTTGCAGGCCCCTTATTTGACTTGTATCTTAGGGTTTCACATACCGGACATTTCTGCTTATCTTCAAACTCATTCCTATACAACATACAATCATTCGGGCATGCTTGGATCTTTTTGTACTCCATCCCTAGTGGACAAAGTATTTTCTTAGCATCATAGTATCGGTGAGGCAACACATTATCATTCGGAAGCATGTCCTTAAAAGCCTTAAGCATCTCAGAAAAACTCTTGTTGCTCCACTCATGACATGCCTTCAGGCTGACCAATTTCAATACGGCGTTCAACAGTTGGTATTTTTTACACCCAGGGTATAGTGGGGTCTCTGCATCACTGCACATATTACCATATGCATGTGATTGATGAAAAGCCTCTTCTCTTGCATCACGAATAATATCCTCTATGCGACCATCCATATCAGCGTCATTATCATCAAATGTCACTTCTTCGTGTTGAGACCCACTTGGCATTTTTTCACCATGCCATACCCATACTATATAGGTCTTACAAAATCCTTGACAAATGATGCTACCAAAATTTAACTAAGTACCGCAAGTGTACGGGTCATAAAAATAGCAAGTGGTAAATCAAGGTCGTCCCACAGAGACTCAATCCAGCTAGTGATTAGGTGTTAAATTTCCTTTTTTTCGTTTAAATTGAATAGAGTTGTTTTCAAAGAGTAGAAAAAAATGTAAATAGAATAAGAAATTAATATCAACAAACACTTTTCACGAAGAGCAAATTTCAATATCAAACGGACAACCTAGAGTCACTAATCCCTTGTTTGTTTATTAGATTTTATTCCCACGAAATTAATTTTAACTTAATTTAATCAGCTAATCTAGAGTATTAATGTTTATAAATGCCTTCTGATCCATTTATATACCTATCTCAATTAATTATGCAATGCCTTACACGACTAATTAAGATGCAATCCAACTCGGGCTCACTCTAATTTGATTATGTGGAGCTTCTAGGTATATGCCTATCCTAGACGCAAATTAAATTAAAAATCTAATTCCACATTATTTAATCTCAAGGTCAATTTAAAATTCCCAAAACATGTTCAATGGTGGCCAATTACTAAACAATAACAATCAAAACAAGATTAAATAAACTGAATTAAAAATAAGCAAAAATAATTAATGAAAATAATCTCTAAAATCCAAACAAGTTCATAGGTCCTCTAGATTGCAAAGAAAATTAGCCACGCATGGCTTTATTTAAATTCATCTCAACAAATAACAATAAAGATTCAGAATTCATAAAGAAAAAGAATCAAGAATATGATCTCTCCCTCCAAATCGTTGATGCCCAGCTGAATCCTTTCTTGTATGTCGCCTCCTATGCTGTGTCTCTGCCTCTCTTGTGCGTGACTGCTTCTCTCCTTCTTAATTGATTGCCGACGCGTGTTTCTCCAATTCGTTGATTGCCTCCAGCGTATTCTCTTCGGCGTGCTCCACGTCTTCTCCGTTTTCTATTGAATTGCCGTCAACGTCCCCCCACCTTTCTGCGTGTCGCCTCTCTCATTTAATAGATGGAGATTAGGTTTATCTTTGGGCTGCGGGGTGTGCGTCTTGGGCCGTTGCATTGATGCTTCTAATATTTCTTTCAAAGGATATATTATATCCTTTTTAGTTTTTGGCTCCATGTGCTTGACTCCAGCAACAATCAATTTTATTGTGTGGACCCTACATCTTTTTCCTTCACAATAACATCATGATTGATAATTGCTACAGATCCCTTACTTCATATACTTTTTCAACATTTTCTTTTAATAGATTATCCATTGCAAAATAAAATAGGATATGAAATAGATTTTATATCAAAATTCCCTTTTATCCTATAATTAATTAAGGAATAGAGAGATATAAAATATAATTAAATAAGTATAGAATATTAATCAATTATATCTCAAAATCTACACTTATTTAATTATAAAATATATACTTATCAACAAACTAAATGTGTGCGTATAACTTCAAGACTTAGTCGCCTCTCATTAAAACATCATACACAAGGGCAATAAAACTTCCCACTATCATCATGGGCGTTTTGTTTAGCAAATTCTATAAATTCCCTAACCCCATTCTGATATTCAACACTCGTCCGTAAAGCATTTATCCAACTGCGATCCATAGTACAATTCCTATGGACAGAAAGATTTAACATATAACATAATCCGTAAAAACAGAAACTTGCATATAAAATAAGCCAACTACAAATGCGTATATAAGCTAAATGTAGGTTCTGTCTTACGGTCATAAATGTATGACAGTGAATCAAGAAGAAAAATAAATGCATGACGAGGAAATTAAACGCATCACAAGTAGGTCTTGTGCACTCACTAGTAGCATATAGGTCAAATGTGTTTGCTGAGTCTCTCTTCTCCTGCCACGAATGTTAATGTTGCAGACAGTAAGAGTAACTTGAAAACACTTGTTGGTCAGTTGGGTAGGTCCCAAAAGAAGATTTCATCGATTTTGGTCAACCCATGGAAAACCCAGAACGATAAGTAGGAAAAGCATACAGTTGTATAGACGATACAACTCGTACAGCTTGGGCTTTAGACGTTGAGCCAAGGAACCACAAAGTTGTTGTCGAGAGTGGAACACGAAGCAGCGACGAAGCAACACACAAACACTGGAGACAGAACCAGAGTAATCACTTTCGGCTAGACGAGAGAAGTTCATACAGGGAAATTTAATTTTTCCGCACGAGTGGCGCAAGAGAGACAATTATTATTTGGGATATTATTAAGACAAGTCAATTAAAAGGAATACGGTCTTAAAGATATATTTAAATTATATTGAAATTTTTAAGACCGAAGTTTTATAAAACTGTGGTCCTAAAAATAATTTCATTTAAATTTATATTGAAACTTTTAAGACTGGAGGTTAATAATACTGCAGTCTTAAAATTCATTTGATTTTGGACCGCATGATTTATAAAACTGCGGTCTTAAAAGTCAAATACTTTTTAGTATTAAAAAGAAAAATTGCTGCAGCAATTGAATGAAAATAAAGAACACTGGAGAATGGAGAATAAAATATAATCTTCGTTCTTATTAGATTTTAGATCACTATGACAACATACAAGTACAAAAGGAAATAAGAACAACAAACTGAAAATTAACAAAAAAAAAGATTATAATGCAACTAAAAATCCTAGTCCTTGGTATCATCTAATGTCTTGGAGATGGAGGCTTCAGCAGCAGCAATTTCATGTTGGATATCAGCACATTCCTGTATTATGTGCCTCAGTTTCGCTTCATAATCATCAATCAAGGGAGCGTTGGGACTAGGAGGTTAGAGAGAGGGAGCGGGAACCTCTTCATGGTTTAAAGGCTGGAGGGGGCTGTCAACCTCTTCATCATCAGAAATAACAATGGGTCCAACGACCCATGACTCCTCCGTCGGAATGGAACGACACACTGGAAGAGAACCCATGAGAGATTTGGCGTGGGCACAAGCTTCAGGAGCACTCCTGCGAGGGATTGTCTACTTGTATCTATCCATTGTTTGAGCAGTTGGGGAATGATGGGTAGAGAGCTACGTAGTATGGAGTTACTAGGTAATAAGGACTTAAGTTAAGAAGGGCAGAGAGGAAGCATGTGGAGGACAATAAAGGCATGATAGTTGTAGTTAATACTCAAAGGTGTATTAAGACCGTCATATAACATATCTACGGTCCTAAAAGTCTATTATTTATTATTTCATTAAAAAACCTTTAAGACCGATCTTTTATCTTATAACCGGTCCTAAACGTCTATTAATATTTTTCCATTCAATTACCTTTAAGACCGATCATTTATATTATAACCGGTCCTAAAAGTCTATTAATTTTTTTTAAAAAAATAATAAATTTAAGAACGGATCTCTTACAATATGTGGTATTAAAAGTTCATTCTTCTCAAGTGAGAGACGTACACCAGAGACACTCTGTTCAAATGAATGATTCAGAGTCTCTTTGGCTTCCAGATAAACTTCCCAACTAGGCGTCTCCTCGTACTCTGATGAACTATGCGTCTCCTCGGTAACGGTTCCCACATTTCATATTCTTCAGGATGGCTTCTCTATTTAAAACCGTTATTACTTTACGTTCTTCACATTCTTCTCAATCACTTCTACAACCTCCATAATGGTTGCTCCACCACCACCAGGAATTCACAACAATGGTCCTCCTGCTCCACCACCACCACCGCCCAACAATCCTCCTCCACCCCAATAGCCACCTCCGTACCCTCCTCCGCTGCCTCCAAACCCCTCCGCCTGACAAATGATGCAGCACCTCCTGGCCCACGTCGCTCATATAGACCGACGCATGGGCTAAATGTTTCAAGTCTACCACGCCGTCAACAACAAGCTGAACATGTTACTCAACGCCAATGACATCAAGTACAATCTCTCTGAAGACGACGTCTCCGACCTCTCCTCCGAACCCTCCCTCCCCTCCGACGACGACGGGGGGGATTAAATTTTTTTGTTTTTTTTGTATGTACTAATTCTGTCCCATGGAGGGTAGGAAAAAAAATTGATAAATAATTTTTTTTTTCTCATTTCGATTGTCTGAGTATAGTATACTTTCGTTGTCTCGATTTTGTTTCAGACAAAAAGGTAACAAACAAAACCATAACTGAAAAGTGATTAAAGATAAAAGTTCACAGAATACAATTAACAACATACAAAATGAAAAGAAAGACAACTTTTACCTTTCAAGAATAAAAAAAACACAGTTGTTTCAGACAAAAAGGAAACAAACAAAACCATAACTGAAATGTGATTAAGGATAAAAGTTCACTATATACAGTTAACAACATATAAAACAAAGCAAAAAAGGGACAACTTTTACCTTTTAAGAATAAAAACAAACACAGTGACAAATCTTCTCAAGCTTGGACCACCGTTGCCGTCAGTTTTACCAAACCCAGAGCTAAAAATTTCCATTATCTTACTTCTTTTCTGACAATGCTCTTCAGCTTCTGGAGAGGTAAAAGTGACGATGACGAGGGTCTTGAGCTTGAGCTGAACGCCAGAAACTTGAGGGGTTCTTGAACCCTAATAATTTATCTTAAAAAGTGAGTCATCATTTCTATTTATAGGAAGATTATTAAGAACGGATATTTAACAAATAGACAGACCTAAATATCTAGTCATATATGATTTAGAATTATCAAAGAATTTTAGGACCAGACGTTATATAAATGTGCGGTCTTAATAACAAAGATTTTTAAGAGCGTCTTTTTAATACATACGCGGTCTTAAAAGTTACTTTTAAGACCGGATATGTATCAAACATACGATCCTAAATTCAAGGCATATTTTTTTTTTAAAAAAAAACAAAGACCTTTAGGACCGCCTATTTAATAAATATGCGTTACTAAAAGTGTCATCACCTTTGTAAGACTTTTAAGACCGGATATTTATTAAACATACGGTCCTAAAATCAAGGATTAATTTTTTAAAAAAGCAAAGACATTTAGGACTGTCTGTTTAATAAATATACGGTTCTAAGAGTAGCGAATACTTGTCAGAATCTCTTACTGCTAGTTACAACTCTCCAAAACTCAAAACTCAAGCAATATCCACCATCCAATATACGTTTAGAAAACTAAAATTACACAGGCTAAGAAAATTGTTAGGAAGAATAAAAAATTTATTATATAAAGAATGCTCCAACTTGTAAAATTTTTCATTTACAAAATGAATTTACAAATTTATTAATGTAGTACTCTAATTACAATTGTTGCTCCACAAGCATATATTTACAAATGAATTATTACTGTGATTGTTGTATTTACTCTAAGATGTCAATAACATGTTGACAAAACACTCTACGTATATGGTCCACCTCATCAGCAGAAAAGGAAGTCTCAGAGGAAAATCTCTGTATAACATCAAAGAAAGAAACTGAATTAATTGGAGTGCATATTTCATATGTAACATTAATTAAGACAGAAACTGAATTCAACCATAATATGTAACATCAAATACATTTACCTTTGCAGTGAGTTTATTATCTAGTTAAGTGATAATATCATACATGTGTTTCATTATGTACAAGCCATATAAGTTGGATCTGATTGGTTGCCGACGGGTCTGAAAAGAACAAGAAATATATATAAGATCGAGCATATATATATAGCTTACTGACCAACTTCACAAGGCAATATGCCAATGTCCAAATATGTACTAACCTTTGATGTGAGCCATCTAGGATCTTTGAACTCACTCCCTCGCTTTTTTCTGACCTAGTTTAGGAAGGTCTTCATGGCACTATCATCAAAATCACAAATTTATCAATAATGTTCACTGCAAATTCACATTAGAGATTTCTTACAAGAGAATCAAAATGGCATGCTTACCTGTTGATGATATGCTTCAACAGAACCCCTGGTTGGCCGTGAGTGGAGCATAAGAATAACACCGTATTCGAGTCCATGATCAAGACGAGCAACTGCCGTGGGAGCTGAAAATTCACAGCAGTAAAGTACTCAGTGATATATTATGCAGAATTAATTGAATTGCAACAAGAGATCGATTGTGATATGTACCTATGGTAATATGGAACCAAGTACACCTTCCTTCTCACTTCACACAACCTATTTGATATGTACTCCTGTCTTTGTTCCACGATGGCTTCGCTTGCATATACTGGGCACAAGAATCCAAAATCATTAATTATGCCTTGTTGCTCCAAATCTTGATGCATGAACCTACAATAAAGACATCGATCATGGAATTATTATACATGTTCCTAAACCCTAAACGGTGCATTTAAATTATGTACTCAAAAAATAAGATACTTACCTACACCACATTTGAATAACTGCTGATGTAAGCTCCTGTCCAGGAAGCAGCAGGAACTTTATATCAGCAGTGTCAAAGAAAACTAGTTGAGGGTCATGAGGAACTCTTACCACTTCCTGTATATCCCACGCTTGACATGCAAATTCTCCTTTGGATAGCATTTGAGATATTTTATCCATGACCCCCAACTCAGGAGTAAGGGATGCAGCTTTAGGAGGGGTTGCATCTTTATTAGGAGGGGATGGAGATGGAGGAGGGGATGCAGCTTTATCATGAGGGGATGGAGATTGAGGAGGGGATTGAATTGGAGGAGGGGATGAAGTATCAGGAGGAGTATATACATTTACAAGCTTCACCGGCCAAGAGATGAAGGTTCCCTTGACACCACTCACACGCTTCAGCTGATCTGTTGGGAGAGGGAGAGGTATATCAATGATCACCTCTTCAACTGACACTTTAACTTCATTATCAGCCATTTGTTTGTAGTGTACAGTTGATCCCAAGTTGTGGACAGTCCCTTTAACAACTAATTGTCTAGTTGGTTTTGCCATGTACAAGTCACAATGTTGCTCTGACTGTCCAACAATGCAGCTCCCTCTGGTGCTGTGCTGCACATGTGCAGGTGTATGTGTGAGGGGAACACTGGTCTCTGACCGAGAGCTAATAAGCCTCTTCATCTCCATCATTTCCTCCTTCATTAGCCTCATCTGGACGTCAAACATCTCTTTCAATGCACATTCTTTGGCCGCTGCCTCTTCATTTAATTGTCTAACTGTTTGGTCCATCTCCTCCCGAATTACCTTACTTTGCTTAAGTCGTTTGGTTTTACCAAAGTATTGTTTTAGGCCTACCCGTCCTCTGATCCCCCTTACCCGCCTCGGGTGATCCGGTTTTCTGGTCGCAACGGTTAGAACATCATTCCTCCCGCCCGACACAAAAGATCCCTCTGCTTCTTTCTTTTTTAGATCTTCCTGTAAGATACAGAAAACGAGAAGCTTAGTAATGAAACATGTTTAGTAACTAAAAAATAATAATAAACGATACTTACAATTCTCTCAGCAACTAGATGAGTTTGTTCACTCATGTAGGAGCCTTTTTTTGGTCGCCGAATATACAGCCACAAATCCTCACGACGTATCGGGGATGCCTGCTGATCAACTACAGCAGAAGGATTAGATTCAGTTTCTTCTTCCAATCTCTTGCGCTTGGCCTCCATCATTTCTTCTTCGGCCTTTGCATATCCCCCGCGAGAAGCTCAATGCGGGCAATCATTCCTTCTCCCTATCTCCTATGCTTGTGCCCTTCTTCTCTATGAATCAGAATTGACAACAACTATTAATTATGAATTCAAGCCATCTTACTAAAAGAAATTATAGAATTTCTGCTTCATATGAACCTCAAACACTAGTCAAATTCACTTCATCAAGTTTCAACGTTTAATTTAAGGAAGATGTAGAATTGTATAGAACTAAGATACTAAGTTACTAATAGCTAGCAATGGCTAACCACTGCCTACTATAACAGAACTAGCTAAGAATATAATAACGGCTAACATATAAGACATGCATACTCACACATTAAACCATCATACTCAAATTCAATTATGACTTACATGAATATATACTTCTACTCACACATTAAACCATCTAACTAACAGGATTAGACAAACACAATAACATTCATATATCCACACAGGTTAATAAGCAAAAAGAAAGGGCAAACAAAACTAAATATGAACTCACCAAAGCATCAGTAGTGGACCGAAGCTGAACAAATTGATCCCAAATTTGTTGATCAATGAATGTGTACTTGTCCTAAGGATTATGATCTGGTTGAACCTCGGCAAAAATATACTTGTTGGCGAGAAAGGTCTTAAATTTCCTTCACCTATCGGCACAATAAGACAAGGTCTTGGTTTTCAACTTGTCAGAGTCAGGGACAGTGTATGAAAGCCGGATAGTGTCCCAGATAGGATCCTTCACTGTGCGTTGGTCAACATTTTTTCACTCATCTATCAAAATGTTGACCTTGCTGCGTGCCATATAGCCAAGATAACTATTATATTCGTGTTTATTCTGACTGACAGGTTCCAACCTGTCATTAAACTGAATCTCGATCATTGACCTAGCGTTTCGTTTTACGGACACGATGCTCATTCGTGTGCCACTTCTACCACGGCGTGCAGGGCGGTCACAAGGCTCATTTTGAGAAGAAGAGGGTTGGTTCTCGCTCACACCGATAACATTAGTAACTGGCGTTGACTGAACAGGGTGAGAATGGTTTTCTCCATTCATTTTCAATAAGGTAAGAGAGTGGTGGTGCAAAGGAGTAACGCTTGAGAAAGTGAGAGAGAGTAATAAAGGAAGGTGGTGGTTGGCGAGGAATAGACGTAATGCAACAGGAAATGGGGTTTCGCAAAGAGAACATGGGTTTCAAAGTTTAGACAGTAAGACGTAAGTCATAAGTAAGGTTTCGCGCGAAGAAGTATATGTTTCCTTTTTTAAGACCAGCCGTTATCAATGTAAAAGTTACGTCCGCTCTTAAAAGTATTAACTTTAAGACCTCATTTATATATGTCATGTCTTAAAAGTTTTATACGATTATATTTAAATATTTCGTTATTGTTCTGACCGTAGAAAGTATAAGTCGGTGATATACGAGTTTTCTCTATAATGTAATCCATATTTTATTTTATTTTATTTTTAACATTTTTAAGAGCGGTTGGTTATTTTAAGCGGCATGAATATTATATTTAAAAATTTATACGATAAAAAAAGTTATTTATATTTACAAAATTGCCACCGGTAATATCTTTAAGACCGACCATTATTAATGTATAAGTTACATCCACTCTTAAAAGTATTAACTTTAAGAACTCATTTATATATGTCCGGTCTTAAAAGTTTTATACGATTATATTTAATTATCTGGTTATTGTTCTTGACCGTAGAAAGTATAAGTCGGTAATGTACAAGTTTTTTCTATAATGTAATCCATATTTTATTTTTTTAACATTTTTAAGAGCGGTTGATTATTTTAAGCGGCCTGAATATTATATTTAAGAATTTACACTTTAGAAGAAGTTCTTTATATTTACAAAATTGCCACCGGTCATATATTTAAGACCAGTGCCTAGAAACTCCGCTGTAAATGAGGCGGTTTTAAAAATTGATGCGGGTGAAGAAGTTCTTTATATTTACAAGATTGCCACCGGTCATTTCTTTTAAAGCGGGGCATTGATAATCCGCTGTAAATGAGGCAGTATTAAAAATTGATGCGGGTGAAGAAATTCTTTATATTTACAAAATTGCCACCGGTCATTTCTTTAAGAGCGGGGCGTTGATAATCTGCTGTAAACGAGGCGGTATTAAAACACTTTTTTGCACTAGTGGGTCTTCATTGTATCCTTTGTTTGTCAATTCAAATTGCACTCTATAAAATAGGTATAAGTGGGACGAATGAAGCTTAAAGGAAAGTGTTGTCCACGTCTTGAAGATATTGCATACTGGTTTCTTCTTCATATCTTTTTCTTTTACCCCTCAAAGGTCCAGCTCCTCCGACAGAAAACTCTAGCATCATATCAAGATTCTTCAATTCCAGTACGAGTAGTCTCAGGCTCCTTGGATGGATCCAATGTTAATGAGTATTATAAGAGGTCTTTGTAACACATGCTTTGTGGTTGGAGCTTAATTTAGAACCAGGGGAGTTACTGTTAGATGCGGGAAACCAAGTAATGCAAGCCAATAATTATTGTATTCAACACTGCCGGGTATAAAATGCTGGAAAAACAAGGACCTGAGGCATAGCGTTACGTGTTCTTTCATCTTGAAACCACTGGACTTGACATAGAGATCTTCAAGGGGATTTAAAACAATTTTTTCCAAAACTTAGTGACCCTGAACAGGTTTTTTCAAAAGTTTATTGTCCACAGCAAAACAACTGAGATTATAGCTTTGCATTAAATACTTGTATTGTTTTAGACACGTATGGTTTGTGTTGTGCCCGAAATTGGAGAATTTAATATGAACAGAGAAGTCAGCTTCGCCTTAAATCTTTCTCTACAACTTTTTCTGAGACAATTATATTCATGTTTTGTTTACAGAACCAATTGGATTTCTTAAAAATTTGAATGGAACCTATCAGCACTTGGCGAAAACTAAAATTCCACATGTAGGCTCGAATCAGATGTGAACTTGCTATCACAAGCGTTCGGGCCAGTAATTGCAAAAGAATCGAAAAGTGCATGGAAAATGCTCTCGTTGAGAGTCGAACTCAAGACCTCCCGCTTACTAAACGGGTGCTCTAACCAACTGAGCTACGAGAGCAAGACGCTGTAACATCTTTTTTATCCAAATAATTAAATAAAAATTTGGAACAGAATCCTCGTCTCGGAACTTTCCAATGGCTCTGAGGAAAAGGTCGTTAAGGGCACATCAGTAATTTAAAAGACAAACGTGGTCTTTTGTCGGAAGCTTCGTGTTCATAAAAAGAGAGGACATCGAGGCAAGTCGGCCAGAAGGTCGGTAGAGAGTAACTCTCCTCCCTCTTCCCTGTTCGTAAAATTCTGGTTGGCTCCTTCCTCTCTCTCTCTGTCTTCTACTTCCTTAGGGTTTTATCGTTGACGCTCTTTTCCAATCTGGGTCTGAGTTCTCCTTCAAACTACCCAACTGCCCCTTTCGCATCCAACAAGGATAATTTCCATTCCCAACCTCTTCTGTTCCTGATCGAATTGTGTTATCATGGACTCCGATTCCTGGATTTCTGCTCGTCTCTCGACTTCCTCACGCCGCTATCAATCCCGATCTGGTTTGCTTTTCTTTTCTTTTATTTTCCTTTGTTTCTCGGAAACTTTCGGTTCCGTGCTGCTGTTCTTCGTCTGTTTGTTTTCCGAGAAATTGAGCGAATTATGGTTGTCTGGATTTATTGAACGAGTTGGATGGGTGTTGTCACAGATCTGTACCTTGGTGGGTATGAAGATTTGGAGGGAGACGATGATTTGCGTGCGGAGTTTATCTGTCCTTTCTGCGCCGAGGATTACGACGTAGTTGGGCTTTGCTGTCACATTGATGAGGACCATCCCGTGGAAGCTAAGAATGGGGTATCTGTTTATTTTTCGTTTTAATTTTATTTTTGAGCATCCTGATTAATCCCTACCCCGTTCCCCCCCCCCCCCCCCTTTTTATTTCAATCGGCAACTTGATTATTATTGGGTGAATTGGTTAGTACTTTTAATAGATTATCAGAAGTGTTTGTAGCGAATACCAGTTTGCGTCAATCTATTGTTCCCTTCTTTCTCTTTTAGTTCTTTTATGTATGTTTTGCTGTAGGACTGTCGAATAAAAATGCAACTGCAGTTATGTATGCTATTGTCGAATTAATATGCTACTGCTGTTATGTATGCGTCAGGAAAAGAAAATATCTTGCTAAGAAAATTATGCATTCGGGATTCTAGTGATTTATGACAATCTCTTTTATAGAATACAGATGAGTTTTAAGTGGTTCGTGTGGTTTTAGTGAGTATGGGATCTAGAGGAGAGAGTGGTTAGACTCAACTGGGTAGAAAGTATGGGAACTCGTTTGATTGAGTGTTTTGTACTTCTATTTAAGTAGGTTGAAGTTTTTTCATTCCTTTCTTTGTACAATTTATCATTTGAAGTGTTGTGGTCTAGCCATAATCTATTATTTGGCATTGCCTATTTTCAGGTATGTCCAGTTTGCGGGAAAAGGGTTGGAATGGATCTTGTTGGCCATATTACGATGCAACATGGGAATTTCTTAAAGATATCCTTATTGCAAGTTGGCATTGTTTAATGTTTTGTTTTTGTCATCTTTTCCTTATATGAACCAATCCTTGCTCATTATGCAGGAAGTGGTATATTCATATGGCTTTGGCAATCTATTTGAATGAAAAAAATGATCTATTTTTTGTTTTGCCATAAGGAAATGATCTATTTTGGACGAAGGTTTTATTCTTCTTGAGTTATTGGAAAATTTGACTTCGGTACTTGAAATTTTAGAACAACAATGGAATTTAAAAATTGTATGCATATATGATGGGGAGATGCTCTGAATTTGTGTTAGGCGTATGCTTTTGGATGATGGAAATATCATTGTTTACATTATCTCCATATTACTCCCAAGATTGCCTGTTTGGGTATCGTATATTTCTAGCATGTTTCTGTTTAAACTTTAAACATTTACAATGATTCTGACTTCTCTAAAAAATCTGGTATATTTAACAAATGATAGCCTGTTTATTGTGTCTTCTTGTGGCGTGTGTGAACCTGTTATTCTGGTTCACATCTGAACTCTCTAGCACTTGATTCTGGGTCTGGTAGTGTGTTCTTTGTTTTCAGTTCCTTTTAATATTTGCTGCAACTGAGTCTAAAATACGTACAGAGAGTCCCAGTCTCCTAGAGCATCTGGTTGAACTTAAAACTTTTGGTCTTTGCGTCACATCAAGAGATGCTTCATCTTTTGGATCAATATCTTTGGTTTACTGTCTTAGTTTCTATGACTGTCAGACTTCACTGTTGTTCCTTGACTAGAGATTACGTGCAGCGCAAGAGGAGGTACAGGAAAGGGGGCTCTAATTCAACACTTTCACTATTGAGAAGAGAATTACGAGAAGGAACATTGCAATCTCTTTTTGGAGGTTCTTCATATGTAGCTTCCTCCAATTCAGAGCCTGATCGTCTGCTTTCATCATTTATTTATAACCCCGTTGCTGCTGATGAATCTGTTAGTCCACAACCTTGTCCATCAGTTGAAAGTACCCTGGTGAAGGAAAGCTCAAAAGATGATTTCTTGGAAAGGTGGTGTTTAATTATGCTTTTGCTTTGCTTGAGAAAAGAAAAGAAAATTTGTCCTTATAATTGCATAATTGTTTAGTATGCTAAGATGTTGCATGGTTGCATGTTGCTGATGTTACAGCATTTATGGGGTTCAGATTTGTTGCAATTTTATGTTGCTAAAAAGTAAATGAAAGCAAGCTATGTTTTGCAGGAGTTTTGCTTTGGTTCTTGTTTAGTAATTTGGCTGTAGAATGATTATCCTCACTTTGTGTTTTTGTGTGTGGGGTTTAAAAATGAAAACTATGTGATACTGTGATGGTACTTCCTTCAGTCTTTAATATATGATCTAGTTTGTAGTTCAATTAGTACTACAAGGTAGATTTTATGTTAAGAACTGGAGCTAATATATCTTTTCTTCTCTCTTTTTTTGATAACCTGTGATCCGGTGGTTTCACACTCATTCTGGCTTTTTGATTATTTTCATACCGTGTGGAATTCATTGTTTCTCCTTCTGAAACATTCACAAATTTTTCAAAATTTAAAAGCTATTATAGTCTGACAAGAGTGTATGATTACAGAAAACCCCAAGAGTTGCAGCTGTCAGACAAGGATAAGCAAGAGAAAACTCGGAGGTTTGAGTTCGTGCAAGGGTTGTTGATGTCTACTATTCTGAACGATGACTTATGATTGGAATTGGAGCTGGTGGTAAAGCCATTATTGGAGTAGGAGCAGGATCTCTATGAACACGAGGAAGGAGTTCATTCAGATTGTTATGGAGTGATGGTAGCTAGATCCCAATGAAGTGTATGTATGTATGAATATCTAGTTTATGCTATAGAACAAGGATGGAAGAAACCTTTATAATTCCGCTGGTGTTCTACATGGCTATGCTAGTTGCTCATAGCGAGTCGGAATAAAAGTTATTAGTTATGTGTGAGGACGACCATGGGCGCTTAAATTAGTAGAGCCTTTTGCAGAAATTTCACCTCTTATATTATAGCCTTAAATGGGTCGTCCTTTTCTGTTACCAGTTGAACTTTTTGAGTTTTCATTTCAAATGCCACGGTAGATAATGTGTGTGTTTGAGATACTGGTAGGAAAAATGATTTATAGTTAATCTGACTTGTAAAAAAGTTAGATTGGGTAAAAAGATTGTTAAATATGATTTATGTTGGGATTGAATAAAATGACTTATAGGCAATTTGAAATATTTTTGGGGGTGGTAAAAATATACTTCATCAATTTGAATTTTTTTTTTTTTTAACATCTTAAAAAGGAGCCCAAAAGCTGAAAAGGAGCTCAAAGGGAGTATAAAGCCGTTCAAAGTAACTTTTTAAATAAGTAATTTTTAGTCCACAAGTCTAATTAAAACAATTTTTCAATTAAATATGTATTTTCTCATAAATTCAAAACGTGCACGTGTCTGATTGGGCTCTCCAAATGGTGTAACAAACATGCTCATTATACTAGTATAAAATCTGTCTTGGTCAATAGAAGGAAATACAACTTGATATTTCAGGGTTTAGTCCGATTATTATAACGCGTAGCTGAAAGGTAAGAATCGCCTAAAATTTTTTTTGTTTTGATATTGAAATTTTTGGAAATGGGTTGGGCTTACGCTTACTAATAATCCAGAACATGATGAAACCTCCCTTCGTTTTAAATGATACTCGTCTATTACTCTCAGATATTTATCTAGATATTCCGGAGTTAGCATACATTTCCCAATGTTTTGATCAACTCCAAATTAATGAGAGTGTCTAAACCCTTGGCCACTTAAAGTCAACCACGAGGGGTTAAAAAGTTGAACGATTAGCTACTGTGCATAATCTCGGACAGATTAGCGTCTACGCATGTTGGCGAATTCAGAACCGCCTACAAATTCGTCTGAGCCGTAGGATGCTGGACCATCGGGCCACTTGGTGGCGACCAATTGAAAAGGGAAAGTGGAACTTTTTAAAAAGTTGATGGTATGCTTCTACAGTTGGGTCGAGTAACTGTATAAATTAAGAAATAAATAAAATTTTGGGATAGTTATTTCCCAACTGTTTTAGATTAATTTTAAACATGCTTTTGAAAATTAAATTCTTTAAACTTGAAATAAGGATATTTACGTCGTTAACGCTAAATTTTGATATATGTTTTAAAAAAATTAATTTCTTGATAAATTGATAAAAAGCGTATGATTAATTTCCGGAAAATATACTTTTTAGGAAGTTAGTCCTCAGAAGTATGAGTAGTTAAATAAATCAAGCTATCCCCTATACTTTTAGCCCCATTAATAAGGATTCATTATTTGGGTTTTGGTTTCGCAAGTTTATTTTTGTTTTTAGGCCTCTTAACTTTCTTTTGATTTAAAACATCAATTATTATAACTTAATAAAATTCTGGATCATTTTATCAAGGACTAAAACTCATGCTTTGAAACTTGAGCTTTGAAGGATAAAAACTAAAATGGGACACAAAAAATTATCTTAACCCTCATTCAATTCGCGATAACTATAGAACTGGGGGTGCTTTCTTTTTTCCTTTTGTCTGGACAATATTGTTCATGGTAATTTTCTTTGAAATTTAGAGATTGGCTAATCTTTTTGACAAAAAAAATCAAGTTGGACTTGTTTCGTGTTATCCATTCCGTGGACAGTGGCCCAAATAAATGATTGACATCTCAATGGTAGCCGGAGGAGAGACAGAGTTCACTTTTTTAAGAAAGATTAAGGAAATTATTTTAATTTATTTTCTTTTTTCAAATTATTTTTCCTAACCTATTAACTAATATATATATTTTTTGGTTCAAAGAACTTATATATAATCTAAAAATACATAATATATATATTATATGATTAAGTAACTTATTTAACTTCATTAATCTCTCAAAACAGGTCAACTATGTCTTTTATTTAAGGCTGGAGGGAGTGATAACCTATATGAACATCAATTTTGCCTAGAAACGGGGAGCAAGAACACCTTATAGGAACATAGATTTTGCCTTTTTTTTTTTAAGAGCCACAAATATCCTCTTATTATAGGCAATCCTATATAAAACATTATTGGATATTAAATGTGAGCACCTCTTGTAGTGAAAATTTGTACCTTGGATCACCACACTGTTAGAAACTAACTCTTCAGCTGGACCCAACCCTTGCTGGTCAATATTGCCTTTACATTAAAAAGAATTAATACAATCTTTGATTTATTAAGTTTGTTCTCATTTTGATTTTGGTCCTTCAAAATTTAAGTTTTGGGTTTGGGTTCTTCAAGTTTCATTCTATTTAATTAAAATATTGGTCTCTATAATTTAATAAAAATCTGGATAATTTTACCCTTTAGGGGGATCAATACCTATAATTTGAAACTTGACAAATGTTAAAAATGATTATATTAACCCTTAAAAAAAACCGAATTCTTAAACAAAAAAAAAAATCATTTTCTAGAAGGGCGTCTAAATTTGTCTATGATTTTTCGGTTTCTCGTTAATTTTTTTTTTTGTTAAAAAAATTTTAGGAAAGGAATCGAACTCACCCACAGTCCTAGGACAGTCGCTTGGAGCCCAGTCCACAGGGGATACTGGCCAGAGAGTACACATACCTCTACCTCTGTCAGCGTTACCACTACTTCCTAGACCCCTAGGATGCCTCCTCCAACGCCTTGACCATCGCAGGGATCGAACCCCTTCCTTAAAGATGAGGAAGACCGATCCCCACGCCAGTTGAACCCAAGGATAAGGGGTTTCTTGTTAATTTATCTTCAAGCAAGGTGACATTAATACATACTAGCATTTGCACCCCCGCAAAGGTATGGGCCCACCATTTAGTTTATTTAATTATCCCAACATGCGAGGATCTGGCTTAGGTCCCTGCGGACTTTCGTCCACTGCAGACCTTTGCACCAAAACTACGTCGTTTTGGCGCAGTTTTGTGCAAGTCAGTCCCCTTTCCCTTATTAAAAAAAAAAAAAAAAGATCAGACCCTGTCAGTCAGGTAGTAAAAAGATAATTCAGGATACTGAAATGGTCTTGAAAAAATTCTTCATGATGTTGAAAATTTATTTTAGGATCATGAAAAAATATTTTAGAGTACTGAAAAAAATATTTGAGGGTACTGGCTCGAATTGAAAGGATACTTTAGGATACTCACTGATACTTTAGAGTACTGAAAATTTTTATTGATATTTGTAGTCAGCTACCAGATAGTAACGTGAATCCTCATATAATCTATGTTACTTTATATATTTGTATTTTCCATAATTGTGGGCCTGTGTTTCCTGAAAAGGGATATGCGTTGTGCTCATTCAGTGTGGTTTGGTTTTGGAGCCCGACGAGCATGTTTTTCCTTGTGTTTTCATACTGCTGTGGATTTGGGGCTCGCTTTGTGGAGTAGTCCTGTGTTTGTTCTAGGACATGTAGTCCTTCTACAGTTAACATGGTACACATGGTATGTTGCATTTTTGTTACTACATGTTTGCTATTGAATGCTGTTATTTGGTATTTTTCCTAATTATAGTTACATACATACAGTGATTATGCATTATATATGAGATTAATGGTTACTTTGAGATCCATTATGAATCTCAAATTTGTGTAAAGCTTCAGGAAATACTTCAAGAACTATATCTAGAGAGAAGGGTAAGAATGCAAAGTTGGAGTAGATAGTGTTGTTAGTGGCGAAGGAAGATTTATTTTTATTTTATTTTTTAGATGGGATAACTGTATATTATTTTGGCCTCATAGGAATTGGTGGATGACTGTATATTTAACTCTACGGGGATTATATTTTATCATCTGCTTTTAATTATACTAGTATATATTGTTTGAAATCCAATTGAGATATGCTCTGCCGCTTTAACTTCTGATGCATGCTAATAAGTAATAATTAGGTAAGATATGGTAATTATAAAACGGCAATCCCTCTATCCGCCACCTTTGAGTGTGATGCCGGTAGGGGTGTTACAACTCTTATCACAAACCACACAGGAACCTTGTCCCTTGAATTTCTCCTAAAAGACGGAGGTTGTTTGTTACAATTTCTCATGTGAAACGGTGACGTTTTCTCGAGCCCAATACTGTATAGTCGAATATGAATGGGTTTTGGCACTATTTATTCCATATATAAACGGCAAGCCATGATGCTGTCTAATTTTAAAACAAGCATCATTCCCGAACAACATTAACCTTTGTTTGTTGTTTGTTTTGTTATGTTTTTGCCGTGAAAAGATTAACCTTTTGATTAGATTACAAGCTAAAGCCACCAAATTTGTAATCTTGCCAAGGACACCTTATATGAACATCAATTTCTTTTTTTGAAAAAATAAATCCACTTTCTGGAAGGGCGTCTAATTAAACTCATCTATGATTTTTCGGTTCCTTCAATTATTTTCTGTTCAAGAGGTATGATATTGATACGCCCCATTTATTTTATTTTATTTAATTATCATAACATGTGATGTGCCTCTGAGTCTGAAATACAAGTGCATATATTTAATTGATGCCGGCGAATTATTTAAGCTATCCTGGTCACACACACACACATATTGACACATCAAGTCACCATTTGGCTACTTGTTATATTTATTATTTAAGTTATCATGGTGAAACTATGAAGTCCCAAATTCAAATAATTTATTCCACGTTAAGATGAAAATAAAACTGAAAAAAAGAAAATACTTTTCCAGTTTCATTCGCGATAAAAAAAAAAAAAAAAAAAAAAAAGTCAACAGAAAAGATAGGCAAGAGTTCTATAAACAAGCATTATAAGCGTTATACTTTCGTTGGTAGATAAACAAGGCAGGAAAAACTTGAAGGCCCTTAATTTAGAAGGAATCTCACCATATTAGCGTCTTAGTACGTAGAAAGGTAATTCACAGCAAATTCCGAGTACATTGTTATGTTTTCGTCTCATGTACGTTTTATTTTTTTCTTTTTCTGCTTAATTGACAATATATTCCATCTGAAGAAGAAAACGCCATGCCATTTTCTAGAAGGGCTGCTTCCTTTGACCGTTTCCCAATCGCCTTATTTGACTAACTATGCTGGAAGTGGAAAGAAAACAAAATAAAAACATATCACCACAAAATATAAAAACGAAAGGCTCGAAAACTATAAACTCATCAACGACCCGATGAATTAAATAAGTGGGCATCTTCACTAATGAAAGAGGCACTTACACTGATCCATCGCCTATAAATACAACCCCTCTCAAACCACACAAAAATAATTGGCCTAAACGTGCTCGGTCCGAGCTGAGTATTTTGTACTAATTCCTTGTGCATTTTCAGTTATGAGAATGTCACTCACCCACCTCCGTAATGCAAATCAAAGGAAAATTGTCCTATCAAAAATCAAATGTATCTTTTGAAAAGTAAGTGAAATTAATCAGATTTTGACAAATGCATGTACTTCAAAATAAAAATATTGTAAATGGACTTTCTGAAGTAGGGAAAAAAAGAAAGATTAAAGTCTAATTTTTCCCCAAAAGTTTTTGTATAGGAGTTGTGGGTATCTAGAAGTTTTCATTAAATCAATAAATCGCAAGGAATGTTAAGAAAATGATGAGTCAAATCGTTCTAATCGTTAAAAAACTGACATAGATGATCATTAATAATTAACCTTAATCGTTAACATTTTTCAATAGTCATGGTGACATTAATCGTTTTTTAACATTTTGGGATATCCATTCAACAAAAATTTCTCAATACCAATAACTCCTACACAAAAGCTTTGAGGGAATAATTGGAACTTAACCCAAAAAACATCATAACGTTAGATTTTTGAAAGGCGTTCCCTGAATTTATGATCCCTTCAGATATTTCATTGCTAACCGACAACGACTTTCTTATTTTTGCTTTTGAAAAATCAAAAGTATGAACTTTTGAAGATAGACTAACTATTTTTTCCCCTTTGATCAGAAAATCCTTGGAGACTATATATGGATTAGTCAAGGAATACGGTTTGATAGCAAACTCGTAAAATGTTCAACCATTTCTACCTTTTTTAAAACAAAAATATAATTACGCTGAAATTTTTTTAATAATCCATAAGGACAATTTAATAACTGCCATTCTAATAACCTTATTTACGTCCAACTTTGTAAGAACTTTAGAGCTATTTATCCATATTTAGTGATACTTATACTCTGAGATTTTCTTATTTACATTTCCTCATTGAGACTTACTCGTGCATCATTTTATAAGCAATTGCTTGACGTGAATACTATAAACATATAATTAAAGGAAGAGGGATACTCTCATTGTCCTCTTTTATTTGTTAAGGATTGCAATTGCAAATGGTATAGATTAGACTTTAAGACTTTAAATTGACTTACTCATGTTTATAAAAATAATCTTTTAAATGATTGAATCTGAATCTTATATTATTTTAATATAATGGTGAATATGAGATTATCAGAGAAAGAGAAAAAAAAAAAAGGACAATAAAAAAAACCCAACCCTTAATTAAAAGTCTTGCTATCTACACAGAAGGGCGTTACACGACATGTGCCAGAAGTCTGAACTATATATGAATGCATTAAATAATTAAGCAAAGTAAATTATGGCGTGTCAGAGACGACTTTGTCTTTTTCAAATTTCAACAAAGAATTAATACCTTCCTGCGTTATGCTGATCATGATCCATGTAAGTATTTTCTTTCTTTTTTTGTAAAAAGATGACAAGCTGAAGCTTGAATAATTATAAAAAATTTCCTCTCCATTTAATATATCTCAATTAATATATATATATATATATATATATATATATATATATTTCCTTTCAGGTTGAAAAAGAATGACTCAATTGATCTCTCTCACCATTTCCTCTCCATTTAATATATCTGTCATTAAATTAAGTATTAATAGTTGGGATTAATTCCATTTACTATGGTAGATTTTTATTATATTTATTGTTATGATAATATTTTCATATAGTATTAAATCTCAACTATTAAAAATTGATCTAATATCTTAAGAAACGGCTCACACTCCTATGTGAAGCAGCAGTATGTGGAGAATCTTCCACAACGGTGAAATCTAACTGAGCAATTCATGTGGAGGTAGAAGGTCTATAGGTTATTAACTTCTTTTTTATATTTTGGATCTTAAGCTTTTTAAAAAATGGCTTATATTTTAAATAGAAA
This sequence comes from Acacia confusa, assembly GCA_037074495.1. Classification (NCBI taxonomy): domain Eukaryota; kingdom Viridiplantae; phylum Streptophyta; class Magnoliopsida; order Fabales; family Fabaceae; genus Acacia; species Acacia confusa. Next base: position 8,102,876 of record CM073505.1, read on the forward strand.
GCAGTACCATATTTGCAGGGGTGAAGCTAGAGTGGGCGAGGGATGGCCCCCGTACCCTAAAATGTTTTTTAAAAAATTATATATATGATTTGGAACATGTGAAACTCAATTTCCTGCTTCTTTATGATAAAAATTTCTGTTGGGTTGGATTTAATGTTTGCTTCAGTTAAATTGAGACAAGGGAAACAATCCTAGAAGCACATAAATTTCTGTTGGGTTGGATTTATTGTTGCTCATCTTTGTAAATTCTCATGATAATAATCTATTTTATTATTTGATTAATATGCTTCATCATATATTGCATTGTTTAAATCTGGCTCTAGTTATCAATTGATATTTAAGTATTTTACTTATCATCTCAACAGGATATGAGCCACTAATTTGGTTTTAACGGAATTTTAGAGTTTCTGCCATTTAATATTCTTATTATTGACTTTTTTGCATGGATCTCTTACTGTGCTATAGTGAAACAATCTTTTTTCTATCATACTAAATGATAATTAGTAGTTTAATACTATAATTCTTAGTTTCCTTTAGATTTAGGGAGTTTGAATCCAAACAAGAAGTCTCTCAAAAAAACTGCATGACAAGCACGACACATAACATTTTTCTTCAACTCCTTATAATCTCACCTCCCTCATCTACAAATCCTAGCTCCGCATTCGTATGGTTAATCTTCCATTTTTTCAGTTAGAACTTAGAAGTGAATTTTAGCCAGCTAAAATTACTTCTTTTTTTGCCAACATAACTAAAATTACTTAATTACACATTGCATAGTTTGATTTCCAATTATATAATAAATTATCGGTATTCATTCTAATGTTTTCCCTCATACCGTCGGCTGGAATAGGTTGACCCCCAGTCTTTCAACATATCGTGCCTTATAGTCAAAGCATTAATGAAGTTCGAATTTTCATTTTAATAAAATTGTTTGTCCCACATATAGGGCGTGTTTTTAAAATTTGACTCAAAGAAAATAAAAATATTACCAATACTATTCTATACCATTCTATACTAATTGAAATTAATAATAAATTGACAAAAAAATGTGATCAATAGCTTATTATGAAAACGGAAAACATACATCGCGTGCCCTGCTTGTTAAAGTGGAATTGATTTTCAATACTTTGGATTTATGCTTATTAGTTATTACAAATTAGATACAAGTGAAAGTGCCAAGTAAATGGTGTCCGAAGTATTACAAATTAGTTCTTTTGGCCTGCTACAGTTTCATTTCTGTGCAGGTGGAGGTTTAATTATGAAATTTGCTTGAAACTTATTTTGGACGGAAGGGGACTTGTGATCACATTTATATAGGTACTTTATTTTTTGGCCTCAAAAGAAAGTTGATTGATTTAGAATCTCCAAAATTTATATGGTGCTTATTTAGCTTTATTTATTTTAAGTGATTTTGTGTTGTGTACAATAAACATATGAGAAAAATTGTCTCATAAAACGCAAAAATAACCTTTTTTTTTTAGGTTAAACCAAACTTTGGCATGGTTATTAGACTAAAGTTACATTTATCTCCCTTTGTTTTGGGTAAGACGAAATTTTAATATATCTTGATGTAAAATACTCTTCTTTCTTTTCATTTTAGAGATATTTAAAAACATACGATGACATTTATTTTAATAAGGATATTGTTCTAATTTATATATAATATAAAAAATTACCAAACTTTTAATTAACCAATACAACAACTCCAAAATTCCAAATCAGTCTTATCATTTATAAGACGATTGGTTGTTGACAAAGAAAAAATGATATTCATTATAAGAATATAGTAATTATTTATTTATTTTATTAGAAAATCACTTATATAAGATTTAAAATTTTAAGTGGTATTTTTTTTAATCTTTTTATCTTTGAATTATTAGCCTTAAAATAAATTAAACTTTTGAATTTGCGCCAATCTGTGTGTGGGTGTGTATCATTATCAGCCGCCTGCTATAGCCAAAGTCCAAGTCTGTGCTTTGACCAGAAATCACCTTGCAGTGTGATGGGGTCCACACGCTAAATGAAATCTTGGTCTTGGTACTCTGTATTTTAATTTTACTCGTTTAATTAAAGATTAATTTTTTGAGCATGATTGACATAGTAGTGGTAGAAATAGTTTTTGTATTTGATAGACTTTTTTTTTTTTTTTAGACTTTTTCTGATGTGATTTGTGTTTGAGATAGTAGTGGTAGAAGTAACTTTTTTTCTAGTAGGCACTTGTTTGGCTATAACTTTTGAAAAGATAGTTGAGATGAAAAATCTATAAATGATATATACATAATGTGGTTATTTAGGATAAAAAATAAAAAATATAAGACCCAAGCTACTGTGATGAGATCTGATGAGATCAAAAGCTTAGTTTAGTTGTTTCACCATAAAAGTAGCTTCAGCTCTTAAAACCCATTACATTGTAAATTTTTCCCAAACACCCAAATTTAAAAACAAATTTTCACTTTTGATTAGATTTTGATGGACTTTTTTTTTACTTATGATGTTTTCTCAAACAGACTCTTTATTAATTGATTGGTGTTCAATCCAACCAATTATCAGCTTTTGAGTGAAGTTTGAAAATTGTAACCAATTTTACTCAACCAATTAACATATGCCCACAGATATAAACTATAGAGTAAAAGAAAAGATGTAATGTGATGATGACCCATTTTCAGCAATTCTTAACAGAATCCGAAATTTTTTTTCCCAATCTATTTCTTCTCTTACTCTCCGCTTTTTATTTGGATTGCCTAGACAAAAGAATTTTTTTAAAAAAAAATTTATCATTATTGCAGCTCAAGTTTTTATCCATTAATTTAGATCAGATTCTAACAATTTGGATTTGTTATTATTTTTCATAATCATATAAAACAAGCATTGGAGTTATATTTTTATCGGTGAAGAATTTTAAAAAACAAAATAAAAGAAAGGCAAAACTTGACGCCATTTTCTTAAAGGACTGCTTTAATTTGTTTGACCGTAATTTCCATTCGCCTTATTTGACTAATATATATGTATATGTTGAGCAAAAAAAAAAAGACTAATATATATATATATATATATATATATATATATATATATATATATATATATATCTATGCTGGAAAGAAAAATTAAATATAATCAGAAAATATAAAAACGAGATTCGAAAATTATAAACTCATCAACGACCTTAAGAATTAAATAAGTGGCAGCTTCACCAAATGAAATATCCAACGCCTATAAATACAAACGTACTCTTCCCAGTCAAACCACACAAATAACCTCAATCTCCTCTCACACCCTTCCTCTTACGTGCATATCAAAATCTCATCAATCACTATGGGAGCTTTCACTTACCAAACCGAGAACGCCTCAAGCGTGTCCCGTCCGAGACTGTTCAAAGCTTTTGCGGAAGATTACAACAGCCTCCTCCCAAAGATCGTAGAAGGCGTTAAGATTGAGGTCCTTGAAGGCAATGGAGGACCTGGCACCCTGAGGAAGGTGACTTTCCCTGAAGGTGGGGAAACAAAGTATGTGGTGGAGAAAGTGGAGACAGTGGATCAAGCAAACTATGTTTATAACTACAGCGTTGTGGAAGGGAGTGCCTTACCAGAAGGAGTGGAGAAGATAACATTTGAGACGAAGGTGGAGGAAGCAGCCAATGGAGGATCCCTAGGGAAGGCCTCTATGACTTACTTCACCAAAACCGATGCTCCTCCCAGCGATGACGTCATCACTGCTTCTAAAGCCCAAGGTCAGGGCCTCTTCAAGGCTGTTGATGCTTACCTCTTGGCTCATCCCGAATGCTAAATAAGCTCTTTCTTACACACACACGTGCGCTCACACCACCTTGCTTCTATATGATCATTGTTGTTCTGGTTTGCTGTGTTTGTAATAAAGAGGGTTGATCTCTGAAGTACGCTGGTGAAGTTATGGATAGATAGGAAAATTAATGGATGCAAAACCTATCACTTTATTACTTCTTTCAAGTATTTTAGGGTATCTATCCAGGTTTGTGTTTGTCATTTTGGAATAATAGTAATAATAATGAAGAGCAATTGTTTGCTTTTCTATTTTGTCTTATTCTTTTTGGCCTTGGATTTCTCAAATTCGATTCCAAGATTAGGGAGTGTTGAGAGTGAATTGGAGTGTGTAATATAATCTAGTTTGAATACGATGAATATACAAATATAAATAAATATGTGTGTGTTGCCTCTGTGTGACCTGTGTGTGGGATTATTGTGTAATAATTAACATGGTGTACTTGATGTAATACCCGGATAATTACTATCTGGACCATTATGTTACCATAATAAAAATATCCATTTATGATGATTATGGTATCAAATAGAGTATAATTGGTCTATTTTCAAAGGAAGGTACTAAGGAAAAATTATGGAAAATTCAAGAAAACATGAAATAATTATTGAAAAATTTAGGAAATATATTGTTCTTAATTTAGACAATTTAATAAAATATTTCCTATGAAAATAAAAAGAAGGAAAATTAAAAAGTATTTTAGAATCAAAATTGATTCTATGACTTTTAATATTTTGCATAGGGCTTACATCATTAATGTTAACGAAATTGTTGTGAGAAAATAATTAATTCTAATTAAGAAAATTATTAGGAATTATTAAAGAATTAATTAAGTAATTTTCAGGAATTTTATAAGATTAGAGGAATTTAGGAAACATAAAAATAAAATAAAATTAAGGACCGAAATTTTTGGCTAATTAAATAAATAATAATGGTTAGGATATAGTCTTAAAAAGTAAAGATCTATGGTTTAGGATTTTTCAAGAATTTATGAAAGCCTAAATCCAAGTAATTAGTTATGGACCAATAGGAAAATTTTGTAGAAAATAAATATAGGATAAATATAATATATGTGGTTAAGGAAAATATATATATATATATATATATATATATATATATATATGGTGTGTTGGCCGAAATTTTAGGGGAGATAAGGATGAAAAAGATATTTGAATATAATAGTAATATAGGTTTAAGCATGTGATAAATAAATAATAATATAATAATAATTAAAAGTGGACGGGATAAACGAGAACGGATGGAAATAAAATCCTACACAGAAAACCGTGACCTAGGTTTATAAAGTCAAGGTATATTGTGAACGAGGGAATTTTTATCTCGAGATGGCCGGTCTTCGAAGTCATTTCTGTAACCGACGGAATGATTTGGGGATCCGAATAGGAAGATATTTTGTATAATTAAAGCAGATAGCCAAAAGGAGAACCGATGGAAAATAATCCCGTTGTGGGAATCTGGGGATAAGTGGGGAAAAACCAGAGTATAATGTTAATCAGTGAATTTTTGTCTCGGAGTTAGTACCGGACAACGTTATTTCTGTAGCTGGGCACGAATACCGAGGATTTTCAGCTGATAACAGAATGTCCTCAGCAGGATCAGAAACTGAGTTAAATTAGATAATTTAAAAGAGGAAGAAAAGACCTTCAGAGTGTTGTTCTCAGAATTTTAAGTTTCTACGGAATTTCGCAATCAGGGCACCGAACCAGGAACTTATCAGATAAAGCAAGAGGATAAGGTTTGATGATGCAGCTAGGATGAGGTCATCAATTTTGTCTTTTATGGGGGGAAGAAGTCGGCCTAATAGGTGTAAGGCCAAGATCAAACCACCTAGCAAAAGTGCGATCCTACGGTCAGAATTCAATCGGTCAAAGTTCAACGAAATTACGAAAATGTCATCCGGGTTTTCTATAAATAGCTTCCATTTCTCTTCATTCTTCAGAAATTCACTTACAATCCTAGAGAGAAGTTAGAGAGAGAAGCTCTGGGAGAAGTTCATAGCAAAACTTTGAGTAAGTCCTCCGGTTCCTAGTCTTTAGTTCGGTAGTTCTTTCAGTAGTTATAGTAGAAATGCTAGAGTAGTCTTTAATTTCTCAAGTTAGTTTAAATATCATGTTTTAAGAATAAATATGATATTTATTTTAGAAATATGTTAGAGGAAAGATTATAGCAAAATTTTGAAAGTGTAAAGTCAAAACAGCGAAACTCTGGCAAAATTCCGCCAAAAAGTCAAACTAGGGGCAAACTGGTAATTTGTACCTAAAATGCCTGTTATGGTCTTAGATATTCATACTGGTGATATTATCCTTATAGGATACCCAGAATCACGAACCGCTGTTTCCGCTGTCACCGCTGTCAAATTACCGTTGTACCGCCGTCAAACTTACCACAACGCTACTGAAGAGCCCGAAATCGTCAACAGAGGTACGAACGCGTATTGTAACCTTAACACTTATGCTGCTCATATTCATATATATGGTAGACATGTTTATATACTGAAACTCTATCGTGGGTTGTCAGTCATACATACAGCTTGTCACGGGTTATAGTCTTGATAACGCCGTTGGGTTTTCCTAGCGCTGAGGACATGATGGGAGATCGTGGCACTGGTTTATGTGCAGACATTGTGTGGGGCTTTACATATTGCTGTGTGCTTATGTTCTGTCCATTATTGATCATGCATCTGTTGTGTGCTTATGTATTGATATGCTGTGATGTGGTTATGATTATTTGTTGCCTATATATGACTTATTTGAGCATAAGGTTAACCGTTACCTGAGATCCAATTGGGAATTGGATCTCAGCTGTAGCCTCAGGTTCAGGAGGATCCAGGGTGGAGGAGAGCGGCAAGTAGCCGATGTAAGCGGATTGGAAGAGCTTATAGGTTATAGTTTTGAACTATTTAGATATTGTCTTTTTGAAATCAACAGATGACTGTATAAGGATGATTACACTATGGTTATGTACTTCTAAATATTCAGTTACTCGTTTAATCGAAATGCTCGACTCTAATCACGGTTCATTTTAAAAAAAAAATTTTCGGCATTTTCAATTGGGATGTTACACTTGAAAGAAAATGAATTGATGTATATAAGGAAATAGTTTCCCTACCCATCCATCCATGGTAAGGAGAGCTTGTTTTAATTTGGAGTGCTTAGATTTAATTTTTTTTTTAACTTTTATTTTTTAAATAAAAAAATTATTTTTAAAAAATATGTTAGTTGAGAAATTATCTTTATTTTTTATTCTCTACCCATAAAAATAATTTTTTTAAGAAAAAAAAAGTAAAAAAATTAAATCTGGGCAATCCAAATCCCATCTAGACAGTCCAGATGGGAAGAGCTCTCTTTACCCATCCTTTGGGGGTAGGGAAACTGATTCCATGTATTTATGTATCATTAATAGTGTGTTCAATGTGGATGAGAGAGAAACTGAGTCAAAATTGCAAGACTTTAGGAATTGAAGACAAATATCAAAACCCATTGGACAAGTCCAAAGTTATTAAATCCAGACCGGTGATTAAACCGGTTGAGGTACTGGGTTAAGGGTTAGTGGGTCAGACCGGAGTCAAATTGGAGCTAAACCAGGGTTAAACCGGTAAGGAAGTAAAAAATTTATGTTTGTTTTGCTAATATGAAATTATATATATAAAAAAATCTTTAATATCTACTGGATAAAAAGATGTATGACTACTTTATGTCCAATAGATACAAAAAAGTACTCATGTTTTTTCACCTCTTCACGTTATTTTTTCCTTGGGAATGAAATAATCTGACCCCACTCCACCACTCTAATATCCATTGAATAATCTGTTCCTTCTCCAGCTTCGGTTCTTTCACAACATTGCAGGCTTCTCTTTCTTTGTTTGAGTTGAGTGTTTTCTCTCCCTCTCTCTCCAGCGTTTCAGCCATCCTACGATTTTCTCCATGTTTCTGCAATAACATGCTGGGCAAATGGAAGAGGACGAAGAAAGATCTCTGCCATGCAACTGGCCTCCTCCTCCCTTCTCTCCTTGTCTCTACAAGTCCTCTCCGACGCCGGAGCCCGATGACACTCGGAGTCTTCGATGCCAGAGTTGACAAAGCTTAGATTCGACTTCATCTTCCCATTTCTTTCTCCATCTCTCTCTTTCTCTATATGTAAATGCTTCACTCGACTTTTTTTTTTTTTAAAAAAAAAACTGTGACCCCGGTTTCTGCCCTTTTCCGAATCGGCTTGATGGCCGGTTTGCCGGTTTCCGGTCTGAACCAGCCGGTCCGGTCCGAGTTTGATAACCATGGACAAGTCTTTTTGACCTGCTTCTAGTCCACGATGGACATTGTCCTCGATTACATTTGCTTGTACTAAATATATTAGTTTATGGATTTATTTTTGTTTGGTCTCAATTTATTTTATCTCGTAAATTTAATTTTTTTCAAATCATAAGGACATATATTAAATGTGTGCTTTTGTACGTCAATGGAGATCGTAATGATTAAAGGGTTTAAGAAAATCACCACACTTAGTCCATGTAATTTTAATAAATTTTGGTGTTAGTAACGATAAACCAAGGCTTTAAATTACATGAACCAAAATCAAAAGTTAGTCAACTTAAACTGTAAAATAATGATATCAAAGCACTCCAGTATGTAATACCCGGATAATTATTGATTCGCCTGACCCTTAGTCGCCTCGGGGTCGAATCACTATTTACCACGAATTAAGTGCAATACAGTGCAATTAACTCGGGATCGTTCTCTTAATCAAGGAGCCAAATTTATTTTGTATTTCCTAAGATAAACTAAGTGATATAAACATGGTTAGAAATTTGGGGTTCCTAAATAAGTTTTTCTCTAATTAAAATGCATAAGAAAAATAAAGAAACTATTCCTATATTTTTAGTCTTTTTGGAAATAACGAAAAATACTTTGGATAGAAAATTTAATGGTGAATGCTCTTGGTAATGAAGAAATGACTATCCTTGCTCTAAAAAAAATTATGGAAGTTAAAATTCATTAAGTTTTAAGGAAAACCTCAAGATACCACTTGAGTCCAATATTCTCAATTAATAGTAGCTTCTATAACCATAGCTAACTACTACCCCTTCAGAAATTGTTTGAGCCCACTTAATGCGTAATTGAAATTGGAATCATGCAACATGAAACTTCTAAATTTGAGTACTAAACAATACCTCAAAAGGGAACAAATCAACTACATTAATTAGTCAATACCACGCTAATCAACATAGCTTCATTGAAACCACAAAGAAATTCATTCACATATAAAAATCACACTACAAAATCTAATCTCAACTACAAATATCAAACTAACAGAGATAATTACCATTAATCTCAGTTCCAGAATCATATATCAAAATTTAGCAATTCAAATTTATAATCCTAGACTAATAGTAAGATAGATAAAACTCCCCTAATGTAGTCCAATAAGCTCAAGAACAATTCTTCATCACCAAGATCCAGAAGATTAGCCACTCATAGCTTGCTGGAAGAAGTCACCGGAATCTGGAGAATGTCGCCGGAAAACTCAAGGTTCGCCGGAATCTGGGCAAAAGTCGCCGGAAATGCAGAAACTCACCGGAAAATTCAAGTCTCGCCGGAAATTTCAAAAACTGGTCGGAATCCTCAAAAACCGCAGGAAAAAGGGAAAGAAGATGATGATGATCTCAGTCCAGTCCCCTCTCTCCCTCTTCGCCGAAACTCTGGACCTTCTCTTCTTTCTTTCCTTTTTTTTTTGGTTCTTCGTTCAGCCTCCTCTTGGTTCAGTCCGACGGTGGAGTGGGAGGGGAAGGTGAAGACTGGTTGACGGAGGTTGCTCGCCGGCCAAAGAGAGGGTAAAGGGTGAAGGTCTCACGGTGCTACTCCTCCTTTTTCGTTCCTTCCGTTTTCTTTTTTCTCCGTTTTTCTTCTCCAGCCGCCAGCCTCTGCCTCTCTGTTTTTTTTTCTCCCTCTAATATTCATTCCAGCTGAACCTAATAACCCCTTGGTCAAAACTTGCGTTTTGACCAAGGGACCAAAGTGCAAAAAGCTTAAAACTTCCAGACGGACTGAAATGAAAACTCAAAAACTTTTACAATTTGAAATCAAACCCCCTTTTTTTTAATTTGATTTAATCTTTTCAAATATTCTTAGAAAAATCAATCATTAAGAGTAATTACAGTTTCTTTGACAATTTTGCCCTTTTTAATTCTAATTTCATGTATTTACTCATAATATCAATTTATCATAAGAAAAGCATTTAAAGCTCAATAACTATGACAAAAATGCATTAAGAATCTCAATTTAATCATTAAAATCATATAAAAATATGGTTCAATCAATTATTTACCTGGAATATTATGATAAATCCTGAGAGGCAACTAAATATTTATTAAAAATTAGAGAGTATGTTGTCTCTAATTTAGATAATTTATGGGATTATTTTCCTTGGAAAATAATAAGGCAAAATTAAATATCATTTTGGGGAACATAAATTGCCCCATGATTTTTAATATTTTGCATAATACATAAATTATTAATATCAATAAAATAGTTGAGAGATAATAATTATTGCTAATTAAGAAAATTGTCAAAAATTAGTAAATGATTAATTAGATAATTAATGGCTAATTGTTTAGACATAAATAAAGAGAGAGAGAAGGTGGAGATATTTGTGAGTTGTGAGTATGTGTGAGTTGTGAGTGTGTGTGTGCCTAAGTGTTGTGCATGTGTGTGTGTGTAGTAAAAAAAAAAAGTCAAGAGGTGTGAGAGGAGATAAGGATGAAGTTGATCTTTGTAATATAAAATAATATAAATTTAAGCATGTGTTAAATAGATAATGATATAATAATAAGGAATAAACAGATAATGGAAATCAGAACCGATAAAAAATAATTCCGTTGTGAGAATCTGGGGATGAGTTAGGAAAAACCAGAATATATTATTGGTCAGTGGATTTTTATCTAGAAGTTGGTGCCGGCCGAAGTTATTTCTGTAACCGGTCACGAATACCGAGGATTTTCGGCAGATAACGGAATGTCCTTACTGAGAGTATAAGGCTAAGAGAACCCAGTATTCCTGAAGAGGAAGAAAAGACCTTCAGAGTGTCATTCCCGGAATTTCAAGATTTTACAAAATTTCACGATCGAAACACCGAACAGGGACTTTATCGGTAGAAAACTTCTTGAGAAAGTTGGTGACATCACCTTGGTGACTAAGGATGACATCATCCTTGAGAGGTGTAAGGCCAAGATCAAACCACCTAGCAAAAGTGCGATCTAACGGCCGAAATTTAACCAGACAAAGTTCACCAAAATTACTAAAATGCCATTGAGATTTTCTATAAATAGCCACCCTCTCATTTGGAATTCTCACACCAAATCCTCTTGTGGATTTCGAAATTTGGGAGAGGAAGAAGGAGGAGGAGTCCGGGGAAAATTCGTAGCAAAGCTCTGAGTAAGTTCTTCGGTCCTTAGTCTTTAGTTCGGTAGTTCTTAAAGTTTTAGAATAGACGTTGTTTTGATCTTTAATCTTCCAGTATATTTTAGATATCATGTTTTAGGATAGATATGATATTTATTTTGGGAAATATATTGGAGTTAGAGATATGTGGAAATTCTGGAAGATTAGGGTTAAGATAGTGAAGTTCTGGCGAAATTCCGCCGATTAGGGGATCAGGGGCAAAATGGTAATTTGTACCTCAAAAGCCTGTTGTGATATCAAATATTGATAGATATTATCATTATAGGATATCATTAATCTTGTACCACTGTCATTTCGCTGTCGTTCCGCTGTTTTCCGTCAGAAGTGCATTTTATCGTCGACGTACTAAACGCTCGTCAACGAAGGTACGTTCGCGTACTGTAACACTAACTCTAATGTTTATGTTATGCATATATGTGGTATGTGTGTTGTATGTTTAGAGTGTTTGTACTGTGAAGTGCATATAAAGGTTAGAGGGTATCTGTAATGTTGGGAGCGATATGTTCATATGCTGGGAGCGATATGTCTATGTGCTGGGAGCGATATGTCTGTATGCTGGGAGCGATATGGTTACATGCTGGGAGCGATACATATGCATTTGTTATGATAGAAAGTTTGTTTGCTGTTGATGTGTGGTAAATGCTGTTCATATATTGTGTTTGTAAATATGAGGTTAACCGTTACCTGGGGTCCGTATGCATGGGACCTCAGCTCTTAACATAGCCTCAAGGTCAGGAGAACCAGTAACTAAGGAGAGGGGAAAGCAGCATGCTTAGAGACCCGGCGGAAGACTTTCCGCTGTTGTTCTGGCAGAAGCCATCCTTTTGTTGTTGTATAGTCCTTTTGAGATACTCGGTTTTCTTACCGCTATTGTACCCCGCCAGACTTATGGCATTTTGAAATACAAATAACAGATACTCTTCCGCTCAAATGGTCTACTCTGATGGTTTGAAATGATTTTAAATGAAAAGTTAATTTATTCCGCTTTTGAAAATTGGGACGTTACACAGTACATTTCTAACATATAACTTTTTTTGGTACATTTCTAACATATTTCACATAGAACAAGAAAATTTTTAAATTATATTAACTCTGTCTTAAAATTCAACAACCTTTTAATTTTACCCATATTTAATACACATTATGTCATATAAAAATAAAGCCAATACAATAACAAATAGAAGGAATTAATGTACATTCAAATAAAAAATTTCTTTCTCTGCCCGTAAATGTGAAAAAAAAGTTCTTCTCACTCAACTCTTTAAATAGAACCAGAAGTGTATATAGTTATGTATCAGATATGTATGTAAAATCATAATTCTATTGTTTCACGCACGATAGTAATCTTTCCTCCAACACAATTTATATCTTAATAGATTTAAATTATCAGATATTAGATGCTTATTAGAAGCGGCAAATTCCAGTGAGCACATGAGCACATGACCAAATCCGATAGTGGGAATAGGAGATACAAATGAGTGCATGAATTTCATTCTGATTATAGACATCTGCCTAATTTATTGAGTTGGTAAATTGAAGCAGAAGAAAAAAACAAACCAGCAGAAGCAAATCGCAAGAAATAAACAAAAGGTGAGAAATGACCCAGCGAATTGTCCAAAACGCTCCAAGCCAGAGAAGAAGGATCGCGAAAAGAAATAAAAATGATTGGTACATTGATGTGTAGCATGGTTTCATTTTCAAATGGTGGCTTACAATAAATTGGAGGCAATTATTTAGCTGTCGTGAAGGATATTTTCAACCAGTGGGCTCCCATATAAGTTCTCCTTCACACATTTCATCAAACATCTAATGGGCATTCAAAATAAACTCATACACAACACCAAAATCATCAAGCCAATACCTTAAATCATCAAGCAACTGTCGGGAAGGAGGGAAAAATTTGCTAAATAAATACCTCTCAATGATTCATCAAGTCAATACCCTAAGTGAGGGCGTCACCGGAATTGAACAAGTCGACCCGCGAACGAATTGAAGAGCTACGGAGGAGACGGCGATGCACAATGTCAGTAGGGGAGAGTGAGGGTGACTGTCGCGAAGGCGCGACACAGGGAAGAAGTGAGGGAGGAACAGGGCGAGTGTTCAAGGAGGGAGAAGCAGAGGGAAGATTGGTAAGCAAAGGGGCGAGAGAGCTACAGGTGTTAAAGGAGGAGAAGCAGATAATTATTTTGGTAATAAGCAGAAAAGACGAAGAAGATGGTTTTGTTGGGTTAGTAAAGTATAAAAGGCGCCCTATTGAACAAAAAGGGCACCTTATCATATTAAAAAAAAATTAAAAGGCGCCCTATTGAACAAAAAGGGCGCCTTAGAATATTTAAATAATTAAAAGGTGCCCTAATGAACAAAAAGGGCACCTTTAATTTCTAAAAGGCGACCTCTATATCTTATAGGGCGCAAAAAAAAAAAATTATTAACATGCATATGTGGCTAACCAAAAAAAAAAAAGAATTCCACTTTAGGCGCCCTAAAATTAAATTTAGGGCGCCTAAAATCCCTAAACTTATTTAGGGCGCCAAAAATCATATTTTTGGTGCTAATTTGGATATTTTTCTGGCTAAAGTTTTAAAATTAATTTTAGGCGCCCCAAATATAAGTTTAGGACGCCTTAAATTTATATTTAGGGCTCCTTAAATCTTTGCCTATATTTTTTATTCCTTTTTTAAAGTAACTTCCACTTTTTGTAATAGTCCCAAATAACAACAGAACACACAAATCATTGAGCCGCAACAGAAAGCCCAGAACAAAAGACAAAAGCAATTAAGAGAAAGAGAGGCCAATCAACTAGCATCTCAATCTAACAAATATCACAACCACACGAAATGAACATAGAAAAATATATTTGATAAATAATAATAAAAATAACAATAGGACTGGATATTATTAATTCTATGTGGTCTAGTTATTATAGAGCCCAGGATTTGCCAGCAGATAGGCTTCCACAGCCTTAAGCAGCCCCGAAGCCTTGTCTTTGTTAGCCTTCATTTCTTCTTCGTCAACCTCATCAGTCTCACCTTTGGTTACGTACTTGATCGTTCCCTTAATCACAGATCCTCCATTATCTGATGCCTCTAACCTTGTCTCGTACGTCATCTTCTCGTACTTGTCGGATAAAGCATCTCCCTCTATCACACTGTAGCGATACACCAAGTTTTCCTTGTCCACTGCTTCCACCTTGTGCGTCGCATTCTTGTACGGACTCCCTGCAATAATATAATTTCCAAACACACCTATACATTAATAATCATTAATAACTGAAGATGAGAGGAAATAAAGTAATTACGGAGTGTGACTTGGTGTTTTAGAAAATATATGTCGTATTAACTAATTTTTTAACTAAATCAAATTAATTAAATGTATGAAGGATTATTGAGGGAGTATACAACAGACCTGGGCCAAAGTTGATTTTCCTGATGGTACCAGCACCACCATCACCTTGAAGGATTTCAGTGCTTTGGATGGCGTGAGGCACAACCTTGGGGATGAGATTATCTGCTTCAAGAATCAGTGCCTGGAATAGCTTACCCGGTGCAATGCCTGAACTGTTCTCGTACTCGAAAGTGAAAACACCCATAATTATTACTACTAATTAACAATTAGTTCCAATGGAAGCTTAATTGTGAGTTTGTTTATGTAAATTAATAAAAAGGCCTCGTATTTATACTGTGCTCAGTTAGTGGTAATATCAGTAATTAAATATGATCGTATCAGTTTGTGATTTGTTTAGGTACCGCATTTCCCACACGCTCGTTATTTAAATCATATATTTTTGTCTTCTCTGCGTTAGATCAGAACCGTGCTAAATAAATGCAATAAAATCAATATCTTCATGTAGGATGCTAGTTATGTTTATTATCAAAGTGTTTTAGGAACTATAGGAACTATGTGCGGTGCAATATTTGACTCAAATATATGCAAAAATGTTTAGCCTTGTGGTAATACATAACGGAGGGAATTAACTACAGGTTAATGAAAACATAAAAGTTTTTTTTCCCCTGACCTTGTAAAACATTCAAGAGTTGAATGATGTAATAATTAACTTAAATATGGAAGCGTTCTCATCCAGCGTTTGTTTCCCTTGCCATTGCAATAACTCATCAGTTTCGTGTGGATGATCGCAGTTACGTAGGTGCCATCACCCGACTCTTGTATACTCCATTGAATTAGAACTTTTTTCAAAAAACAATAATCTTGTGACAGTAAAATTACTTATGCAGTTTGATTTTTATATTCATCTTGGTTTAAGTTATTAGAGACTACTGATTAGTACTTACGATGAGAATTTTATATTATCCATTGCTGGTATTGTTTCATACAACTAATTAACCAAACTAAGTCACATGTGAACAGCTTCTGGTGATGCCTTTTAGATTTAATATACATTTAATTTAATTTAATAATTCACATGAACGTTTGCTTCCTGCCGTCCTCAATTATATATATTATATTACATCTAGCAAGCAACAAATTGCCATACCTTAATCTAACATCATTTATTAGAGCTATCATGTTGAGAATGAACCACTAATATTCTTTAGAAATCCTATAAATCACCAACAATTAAAAGCTTTTTCTTAAATATATCAAGTTCTAATACTTATTGTTGGAACAAGATTTTCTAATAACTTTAGAAATTCATAACTAATTCATTGTAACTCTAAAAACAGTGGTTCAAAGCTCAAACTTAAGCTCATTCAATCAAATTAAGAACCAGGCTCAACAAGGTCTGATTGGGTCGAAAATCTGCTTAAAACTCTTACTGTTCATAGGTATTTTTGCAGAAAATTCCAGAATTCTGACCCAACTTAAAAAATTCATAATCTTTTATCTCAACATCCAAAAATTAAAAATTAATGCTTGTTTTAAATCTTAGCATGTGTACTATTAACCTGAAAAATGTAAATAAATAAATCGAAAGTCTACCATATCTAAAGTCAGACGCAAAAGTTACGTTTTAACAACCATGTGCAGCTAATTATCAACAACAATTAATATGAAGTTTTACGATGTTTATAACTGCTCATCTCAAACTCCTTATAGAGATATGTGCAACCCAAAACAAACATAAAATTTACATGTCATGTAATCATAATAAGCCACACTATTGCAAAATTAGCCTAACAAAACATACTTCTTTCCATCCTCCTTAGCTAAGCCTCCACCAGCATCTCCTTTCCCTTAGATGAACTTGTTCCTATGGTTAATACATAGAGAGAGGGGTGAGATTGGAGAATCTTAGTAGCAATAATCATATTTCAGTATAAAATGCATGGTAAATAATTGAACATGCAAAACTAGCTATAGGGAACAATACCTTATAATAACTAAAAAGATTATTACACACAGAGGCGGAGCCACTTTGCTACTTGAGGGGGCAATGCCCCCCTTTTGAATATCAAATTGTATTTTTTTTATAAAGAAAATATAATAAATAAATAAATACAATTATACTGGGAAGCTGAGGGTCACGATGAACAGGAATGCTGAAGCATTTTTTGGATTTGCAAGGAATAGCTGATCTCGCTAAGAGGATGGTTGAAAAGAAAAAACATTTTGTGTATCTTTTAGTTTACTTACTTGTAAAGTTAGCATTAACTTTGCCTGTAGTAACTGTATCTGTGAAAAGAATATTTTCAGCTATGAAATACATCAAGATTGCACTTTGCAATCGGATGGGAGATGAATGATTGAATAATTGTTTAGTGCCTTATATTGAAAAAGATGTATTTGATAGCATTAATAATAAGACAATTATGATGGAATTCCAAAAAATAAGGCCTAGAAAGATGTTATTGTAATTATTTTTATTATAATATACTTTTGTTATTAAAAAAAAAAAATTTCGAGGGCGCTACTCCCAAACCCCCAACCTCAAATCCCCAAATGATGTCCCTAGTAAAAATCCTGGCTCTGCCCTTGATTACACATGGCCATGACAGTAATAAAAGTAAGGAATTTACATGTTTTCATGCCTAACAAAAGTAATAATGGTATGAATGAAGAAACCAAAGCAAATATACGAAATTAACGATTAAAGCTACATTTATCCTACTCTCTCACGCTTGCACTTTTTTCCTGGTGTCTTCTTGGTGTATTTGGACACAATCAAATCCTAGCTAACATTGATTTGTATACATGACAGTAAATATTGCTATTATTCACAACATAATTTAAGCAATTAACTATCATTTCGACTCTTCCAATTCTCATAAAACTCTCGCTCCCAATCTGGAAATTATTTTCCAGCCTTAAACACAACTATTTTTAATCTTTTACCATGCTTTAAACCTTAAAACACTTGCTTAGCAGTTAAAACATCATCTTGCACTAGTTCACGTTTATATTATCAACTGAATCATCTTTAAAATGCCTGCAACTAAGGCTTAAACACCAGACTGATTGTTTGACATTTAAAGGCATTTAAACAGTTAACTCCAATCTGTTTTAGCTTCAACTCTTCAAACCTTAACAGATTCAGAATATATTCTCAACGTTTCAGCATCATTAACAATGTTTAAACCTTCATTTTAAAATATCTAAGCATGGTTTAATCGCCTAAGATATATAATCAGCATGTGGGAATGTCAAACAGTAACTTCCATATAGATTCAATCTTAAAATAATAAAATCTGAACTTATAAGCTTCCAACAACATGCATACATACGTTCTCATATCTCACATTAAGTAATCATATAATTATTCTCTATCCGACAGCCCTTGTAGCTTTCTTTATAATCTGAAAATTGAAACTCAATATGCAGTGGGGGTTTCCCATATGTAAAACACCAAAACAGCAACTAGCTTACCCTTCTTAAACTTGTTTCCCATATGTGGACTAATTGACATCAACACTCAAAAGTTACAGTTCAAGAACGCTAACTCGGGTTACTAATCATATATAAAATTTTATTTAATGACACCAAACAGCACTGACTGAAACTCAAAAGGCACTGATTCTTCTAACAATATAAACCAGCAACCTCCAAAAAGTGATTTTAACTTAGGAGCAATACACACACACATATATAACTTTTAAAACTTCCCTTCACCTTCCCCCACAATACCCGACTGTATAAGCATCAAGAGAGGGGTTTCAGAATCACATCAACCATCGTCCATCACCAACATAAACAACCGAGCATATCCATACCAATGATATTGTTCTTTCCTTCTTAATCCAACGCTAATACTTCTCAATTCCAAGAACCCATATCACAGCAACTCGTATGCCAAAACAGGGAAATATAGAGGAATTTGAAAACGCCTATCGTTTAAACATTCAGAGATGTTTATACCAAAGGAAATCAAAAAATATAAATATATAGACAACGTAACAAGCCTTGATTCTATCGCTGTCCTCCTTCACTTGATCAATAATTTGTTGGTCCTAATCGATCCCTTCATCCCCCCATCCTGCGTTAATCAGAGAAGATGGAAGAGAGCTTAAGCAACTTTCTTTATATTCTAAGAAAAAGTTGTTCGAATTAAATTTTTAAACTAATATAAATTGAAACCCTGACACCTAAGCTTACACATCAGACTAAATTTATTGATGTGGTGTGTGCTGGTTGGCCAGTGCATGAATGATGTAGTGCAATGGGTGCACTCAAGAATTTCTCCGACAAATCCAATCTCCTTCCCTTTTTTAAAAAAAAGTAAAAAATAAAAAATTCCAAGCTTACTTAATAAGAGCTTGTATTTCCTAATTAAAATATGACCCAAATAAATAAGCCTTAATTCTAGGAATCAGTTTTTCCTGGATATTTAATAATTATTCCTTTGCTTATTTTTGTTTTCCTGGACTCTCTTACCTGAAAATAAGCTTTTCTCAATAAATTTATTTCCTTGAGGCCTTAATTAATCCCTTCTAATCTCCTTAATATTAATATTCCGTAAATAATTAATTTGAAGCTTACCAATCCGGGATATTACACAAATTTTAATTATCCACTAATTTTTTTGACCAAAATATATTATAGTGCATGATGCATCCTAAACAACGATAAAGGTTTGACAAACTCTTATTATACAACATCTCAAAATCTCCATCCAAGTTTCTTCTTCCTTAAACATATTAAACTTTATTAATATATCTAATCAATAACTAAATAAATATAATTATGACATTATTATTCAATTTGAGAGTCGTGTCAACCACCCATGCTGATGTAGGGTACTACATATAATTTTTTTTAAAAAAAATTATTTTTCCTTCCATGGCACAATCAACGAACTATTCACATTTGGTTCCTTTCGTTTCTTTCCATATCTCCCGCGCGCGCCCTTCTTATTTCTTATCTCAAGTATTGTTTGAATAAATTTGATTAGTTGAAACTTAATATTTGATAAAATTATGTATCATAAGAACAAATAAATAAATGTAAATTATTAAAACTTTAATTATCTTCAAAACTTAAAGTGCAGTTTAGAGATAGAATATTGGACCAGAGACAACTGTGAAAAACCACAAATTTATCATGTATTAAGGCACAACTTGAGCTTGAAATTGATCAAATATAATTAAAAAGCTTAAGGATAATAAACATAAAAACATGGATTTGATGTCAGGCATACCCTCACAAGTATTCTTGTGTGTTTTGCAGGTTTTATCCATAAAAAGAAGCTATTTGGAAACTCCACAGAAGGTCAAAAAGAGAAACCATAAAGAGGAATAAAAAATGACACCCAGGGCGCCACTTCTCGGCCAGACACAGCAAGTTGGTGCTCAGGGTGCCATATTTGGCGCGCAGGTGCCATGCATATATATCTCTCTCTCTCTATATATATATATATATATATATTTGATATATGGGAAATTAAGAGAAATAAACAGAGAGTGAAAAATTTATTCATATCACGTTCAAAATTAAATTACATTCTCCAAATTCACTCACAACAATATATACTATTATTCCATGATAACACCAAATTAGAGCAATCCAAAGCCAAGAAGATAGGACAGAGAAAAAGAAAACAAACGCTTCTCATCCTTATTACAGATACAAATATATAGATACTTTAAAACTCTAGAGGAATAAAATATAGGTCTCTCACACTTCAGTTTCAATAACAGAACAGATATGATAGTAAATATATCCCACTCAACACACACACACACACACACACACACACACACACACATTGTTGTGGTAATTAAGGATTCGCCAAAACGTAAGCCTCAATAGCCTTGAAATAGCCTTGTCCTTTGGCTCTTCCTATATTGATCTCCTCTTCACTTGGAGGAGCATCGGTTTTGGTAAAGTAAGTGATAGTGACCTTCCCTTTGGATCCTCCATTAGGTCCTTCCTCTAATTTCGACTCAAATGTTATCTTCTCCACTGTCTCTGGTATTTCACTCCCTCCAATGATGCTGTATTTATATCCATAGTTTGCTTCATCAATTTCTTCCACTTTCTGCAACACATACTTTGTTTCCCCACCTGCATACACATATATATAATTCAATTAATATGTGACGCATCAAAAAAAAAATTTAATGATGAGTATGATGATTATGTATATAGTTAAAAGGGACCTTCGACGAAAGTTAGCTTCTTCACGGTGCCTGGTCCTCCATTGCCTTCGACGATTTCAACGGACTGAATTGAATCCAAAACCTTCGGGATGAGCTCGTCGGAATCTAAGACTAGAGCTTTGTAAAGTTTGGAAGGGGGCACAGTTGAGGTTTTTTCGTCACCGTGGTAAGTGAAAACTCCCATGATGATTACAGAGAATGAGGAAGAACAAAACCGATGATGATACTATACGTACGAGGGAAAGGAGGATTTCAAGAAAGATTGAGGTTAATTACTGTGTGGTTTGTGATGATCTGAGGGCTAGAGTGTGCTTATATTTATAGGCAATGGGTTATAGTTTGATTGGGTGAAGTTAACTCTTACTCAACTCTGGTTGAGTTTATAGCTTTAAAATCATTTGTTTCGAATTATATTTGTGATGATATATTTGCACATTATTTATTCAATTTTTCTCCCTAAAATAATTATTTTCTAGCTTTGGTCAAACGAAGGCAATTTGGAAACGTTCAAATCGACGAAGCAACAATATTGTTAATTGTTAATTAGAAATGGCGTTCTCTTCTTAAGAATATTAAAGCATGGGAAAAAACTAAAACAGAAATAATAAGAGAAAATTAATTAATGGAGACGAAAATAATATAGACGCCGTTGGAGAACAAGATCAGAGTACTGTGATATGGCTTTACATGAGTTTGGTTTTTTAAAAACGCAAGATGCGATGTCCTTAAGAATATCTCGTGGACTGATTTTGCTTAATATTCCTAAATAATGAAATGAAGGTTTGCCAAAATCACTTGATAGAATGATAATCTCTTAATTTCTAGTTCTGTTATTCAAGCCTTTAATGCATCCTCCAAATGGATTCATCTAAAACCATTACCATTTGGTAGGTACCTATATTTTCCCTCAATTCTTATTATGGAACTTATAAGTTTTTCTCTCTTAATTAAATACTTTAATTTTTTCTCTTTTAGCACCGTTAGGCCTTGTAGAGGAGATGATAGTACTAACCGAGTAAAATTAAAGGATTTAAGTAAGAAAGAAAAACACACAAATACCAAATTAAAAATTGAGGGAAATTTAGGAGTCGTGTTTTAATTTTTAACCACCCATGATATATGCCTCATATATATAATTTTAACTAATTCGATATTCATTTGTTGTTTTAGATAGATACATGTATCTTTTATTTAATTTGGAGGCTTGTTCGAAGTAGTGCCAAACACTAAATATAGGTACCTCTATTAATGAGAATTCAAACATTAGTTCATCATGTTATAAGAAATTAACATTTTTCGTTAGATCAAACCCTTATTTGCTTAGCATCCCTTCCCTTCTATTTTCTGATTAGTCGATTATAAAAAATGAATAACAAATTCTTTATGTTGAAACCCGTTTTCAATGGATCAAAACTTTAGGTGAAATTAATTAAGTGAAAATATTTACTCTTTTAGTATTTAATATATCGAAAGCTAATTGAACGATCCAAATAAGAAGTGGAGTAAAAAAAGAGTTAGGGTGAAGAGAAACCAAATCCAAACTCTGATAACAACTTGCTGAAATTGGTCACATCATCACACTTAAATCTTTATTTTATAATTTATATATATATCTGTATGTGTATATTTTATAATGAAGTCAAGACCTGGAAAAGAAAATTAGATTACATTTATTTATGGTCAAATTGAATTTGTTGAAAATTAATTAATTTATATATATTACTTATCAAGTGATAGCAGTACTTATCTTATGCAAGAAGAAAAGAGGAAAATCATTCTTATTATTATAAATTGATTAACAAGACTATTGAAAAAAAATCAAAGAAGACATAAACGTACACACACACATATTAATCACACATGTATACCATTACATAAATGAAAGAAGATACTTCTAACTGGGTCACAAGGATTAAGTAAAATAGTTAAAAATAATAGCAACAAATTGTTACTATTTTAAATATTGTATTACTCTCCAATTAAAAATAATGTATCTTAATCCCTTTAAATTTTTTTGTTATACAATCTCTATTTGCAATATGATTAAAAGGTATTTGTGAAAAAAGGAGAATTTAATCCTATTGAATTTTTATAAAATGACTTACATTTAAGATCATAAAAGTCTTCAAGATGATCGATGCAGTATATTAAGGAGGATTTTGCATTAATCTTAATTATTAGTTTATGATCTATTGCCCGAATAAATTATTTCGCATTTCATATGGTTTTCTGCGTGTATATGTATGTCAATAATATTTATTTAGTTACGAACGATTAACTAAAGAGTCGTAATCATGAAAAGTATTTTAAGAACATAGAATCATTCTTTACTTGAAAATATATATTATCTTAAAATTAAAGTTGGAAACTATACATCAAGATTTTAAAACCTAGATTGGCCACTAAACTAGATAGGATACTGGGTCAAGGGTCAATGAGTCATATCGGAGTTAAATTGAAGTTAACCTAGAACCAAATCAGTGAAAAATTGAAGATTTTAGGATAATTAATATGAAATTCTAAAGAAAAATTTTTAATTATCAATTAAAAAAATACCAAACCAAGTTGATGCCCAAACCGAAACAATTTACTTACTAGTTTGCTGATTTCCGGTTCGGGTTTCAGAACAATGCTATTACACACTTTGCAAGATAAATAACAATCTACACAATATTAAATAAATGGTAAAATTTTATATTCATGTAAAATATTTAAGGAGGTCCTCCTCCATTTCTTAATATAAGATATATTTAAGGAATTGATTTTAGTCTTAAATATAAAACATATTTTTCACATTTGTCGATATTTTACTAATTTATTTATATTAATGCTCCTTCAATTATAATCAAGGAGAAAAAAGAAGAAGAGAATAAAAAATATGAATATAATATCTTAAAAAATAAATGTCATATTAACTAACTTTCTTAACCCAATCAAATTAAATAAATATGAGATGAAATATCTTATAAATAGAATAAAAAATATTTTCTCTCCGGGCATAAGGAATATCTTGCAACCGGGGGAGTACCAAAGTACCGACATTTCATCAATTAGCATGTGGACCTCATCACATAAGAGATTTCGAGGACTTGGACTCTGATTCTAGCCGGCCGCTAATATTTTCTATAGATATTGGCGGAAAAAATCAAAAGTTTAATTTGTTTTACCATTAGTATTTTTTGGATGTCTTAAAACCTGCCTCCAGTCTGACTTATGGAAGTGCTGAGATCCAACTCACATAAATTTTATTCACTTTTGATGTTAAATAAACTCTTACTTAATTTAATTAGAAAATTAGAAATTATATGGAATATTTCGCATCTAACCATATAATATTTTATTCCTCGTTATCTATAACAAATATATATTAATTTTATTAAAATACCCCATTTAATCATCAATTTTTATTGATGAAAACACACTTTTAATATATGTCCTCATTGGTAGGGATGATTTGGAGAAAACATTTTAAATTTGAAAGATAAAAAGATTGAGGTCTTACATTTAGAATAAAAAAAAACTATAAATTAACTGTTATATTTAAGATCAAAAGTAGTATAAAGAGTTGTAATTAAGGATAATTTTCATCTCTTGAACTAGCAATAGGTCAAAAAGACTTGGTTGAGGGGGCTTTGATATTTGTCTTCAGTTCCTGGAATCTTGCAACTTTGACTCAGTCTGTCTCGCTCTTCCTTGAACACAATTATTAATATGTATACTTCATTTTCACTCAAGTATACCAAATTCATTATTACTCGATAATATATATTCAGTGGAGTGACTATATATTCATCAAATTGAAATTGTATTATATTACACCCTCCAATTCACTCTCAACTCTCCTTAATCTTGAAGTCAAATTGGAGAAATCCAAGGCCAAAGAAAACAGGATAAAACAGAAAAGCAAACACTTTCTCCTCACTATTATTATTCTTCCAAAATGACAAACACAAATCTGGATAGATACTCTAAGATACTTGAAGGGAGAAATAAAGTGATAGGTTTTGCATCCATTAATATTCCTATGTCTCCATTACTTCACCAGAATACTTTAGAGATCAACCCTCTTCATTACAAACACAGCAAACCAGAACAACAATGATATAGAAGCAAGGTGGTGTGAGCATATATATAAGAAGGAGCTTATTTAGTATTCGGGATGAGCCAAAAGGTAAGCCTCAACAGCCTTGAAGAGGCCACTACCTTGGGCTTTAGCAGCAGCGATGACGTCATCACTGGGAGGAGCATCGGTTTTGGTGAAGTAAGTGAAAGAGGCCTTCCCTATGGATCCTCCATTGGCTGCTTCCTCCACCTTCGTCTCAAATGCTATCTTCTCCACTCCTTCTGGTAAGGCACTCCCTTCCACTGCGCTGTAGTTATGTACATAGTTTGCTTCATCGACTAGTTCCTCTCTCTCCACCACATACTTTGTTTCCCCACCTTCAGGGTAAGTCGTCTTCTTCAGGGTGCCAGGTCCTCCATTGCCTTCTAGGATCTCAATCGTAACGCCTTCCATGATCTTTGGGATGAGGCTGTTGTAATCTTCCACAAAAGCTTTGAAGATTCTCGAACGGGGCACGCTTGAGGCGATCTCGTTATGGTAAGTGAAAGCTCCCATGGTGATTGATGAAATTTTGATATGTACGTACGAGGAAGGGTGCTCGAGGAGATCTTGGTTATTTGTGTGTGGTTTGAGAGGGTAAAGTATGGTTGAATTTATAGGCGATGGATCAGTGTGAGTGCCTCTTTCATTAGGTGAAGTTGCCACTTATTTAATTCATCAGGTCGTTGATGAGTTTTTAGTTTTCGAATCTTTCGTTTTTACATTTTGTGATGACATGTTTTATTCTGTTTTCTTTCCAGCATATTAGTTAAATAAGGCAATTGGGAATCGGTCAAATGAAGCAAGCAACCCTTTAAAAAAATGGAATGGCGTTTTCTGCATCAGATGGAATATATTGTCAACTAAGCAGGAAAAGAATAAATAAAACTTCCATGAGAAGAAAACATAATACTCCCTGTCCCCTGGTTTTTATTATAAGGCACCAACTACTAAATGTATTTGGTTCTTTTTATAAGACACTTACTTGTTTCTAAGAAACATTGATTATTTTTTTTCATATATGCCCATAATCAATAGGGATAGTAGGTGAGAGTAATAATAATATAATATTAGAATTTAGTGTAAATAGTGGGGGTAATATTGGAAATTACTTAAATTATAGGATAGTTTTATTGATTTTAACTGTTTTTATTGGTTTGTGTGATTTGTTAGTTGGTGCCTTATAGTAAGGAGCAGAGTGACAATTAACAATGGACTCGAAATTCGCTGTGAATTACCTTTCGACGTACTAAGACGCTGATATTGTGAGATTCCTTCTAAATTAAGGGCCTTCAAGTTTTGCCTGGCTTTTTTATTTACCAACGAAAATATAACTCTTATAATGCTTGTTTATAGAACTTATGCCTATCTTTTTCCATTGACTTTTTTTCTTCTCGCTAATGAAAGTGATCTTCTTTTTTTCAGTTTTATTTTCATCTTAACATGGAATAAATGATTTGAATTTGGGACTCCATAGTTTCACCATGATAGCTTAAATAATAAATATAAAAAGTAGCCAAATGGTGGGTTGATGTGTCAATGTGTGTGTGTGACCATGGCAGCTTAAATAATAAATACACTAATTCGCCGGCATCAATTAAATACATGCACTTGCATTTCAGAGACAGAGACACATCACATGTTATTATATGTAAACAAACTAAGGGAGTGTTTGGAAGTTGATTCTGGAGAATTGATTGGGGAATTTACGAGGCAGAAATAGATTTTGAAAAATAGATTTTGGGATTTACGAGTCAAAAATGATTTTTGGAAAATAGCTTTTGAAGAATAGATTTTAGAAAAAAATGATAGTGTTTGGATAATTTCAAAACCTAAGTTTTGACAAAAGTTTGCCAAACATCCCAAAATTATTCAAAATCTATTATGTATCAAAACCTAGGTTTCAGCAAAAGTTTGTCAAACACCTTTATTTTTTCCAAAAGTTATTCTATATCAAAACCTAAGTTTTCTCATAAATTTACCAAACACTTCTATTTTTTCCAAAAGCTATTCTACATCAAAATCTAGGTTTTGAACCCCAAAACCTAGGTTTTGTCAAAAGTTACTTTTTTTTCTATTTCCAAAACCTAGGTTTTGTCAAAAACTATTTTAGCTTTTTCTCTCTCTCCTTTGTCATCATCAGTATTTTTTCAATATTAGTCATTATCCTTAAGATATTTTGTAGTCTCTTTCAGTACTTTAAAATATTTTTGTAAGAATAATTACCCTAAAATATTTTTGTCATATCGTAATTTTTTTTTTCAAGATCAAGAAATATTTTTCAGTATTTTTAAGTATTTTTTTTGTACTCGTTGTTATCATAAATTTTTTTTCAAGATTGTTAGTACCCTAAAATATTTTTTCAAGATTCTAAAATAAATTTTTAAGATCATAAAAAGTGTTTTTACAGTATCAATTAGTATTAAGTATCTTTTTAGTATCCCTCAGTACCCTGAAATATTTTTTTAAGATCAATCATTACCCTGAAATATTTTTTAATACCGTAGAATAAATTTTTAAGATCATGAAATATTTCAAGGTGCTAACTTGTACTGAAAAAATACTACATGATCTTAAAAATTTATTTTACGATATTGAAAAAATATTTTGGGGTAATGACTGATCTTGAAAAAATATTTAGAATACTGAAAGATACTAAAAAACGTCTTAAGGATACTGACTAGTACTGAAAAAATACTGATAATGATAGAGGAGAGAGAAAAAGCTTAAAGAAATAGCTTTTGACAAAACCTAGGTTTTGGGGTTCAAAACCTAGATTTTGATGTAGAATAGATTCTGGAAAAAATAAGGGTGTTTGACAAGCTTATGACAAAACCTAGATTTTGATGCAGAATAGCTTTTAAAAAAAAGAGGGGTGTTTGGCAGACTTAGTACAAAACCTAGATTTTGTCTCCAAAACCTAGGTTTTGATATTTGCCAAACAGCCCCTAAATGGCGGGCGGCCAATACCTTGCGGAAAAAATGAGGTGTTTCAATATCATACCGCTTGAACATAAAATTGTTGGAGGAACCGAAAAATCATAGATAAATTTAAGAAAAAAATGATAGAAAAATATAACTTGAACTTTAAAATCTTGTTAGTAACAATAATAACAGGATTAATAATAATAATAATAAAGCAATTAAAAACTCGTTTTGTGAGGAAATAACCTATTTAGAATTTTAAAATTTAGGTGATATTTTTTTAAGATTTTCCCTAAATTTAATTAGACCCCCCCCCAATGTGGATTTATTTTTTTATTTTTAAAGAAAATTGATATTCATATAAGGTGACATTGACAAGATTACAAATTTGGTGGCTTTAGCTTGTAATATAATCAAAAGGTTAATCTTTTCAGGGCAAAAACATAATAACACAAACAAACAAAGGTTAATAAATGTTGCTCGGGAATGACGCTTGTTTTAAAATTAAACAGCATCATGGCTTGGCGTTTATGGATTTGACTCAATTCCTCTTCTCTTCCTATCCTCTTCTTGATCTCAACCATTGGATTCATCTTTTTTAAAAATATTATTTTTAAATATTTTTTAATAATTTGATATTTTATTAATATTTTTATAAAAGATGAAATCTGAACCGTTCATATTTCAATCCAATGGTTAAAATGAAGAAGAGGATGAAAGCCGGATCCGGCGTTTATGTATGGAATAAATAGTGCCAAAGCCCATTCATATTCGACTATACAACATTGGGCTCGAGAAAACGTCACCGTTTCACCTGAGAAATTGTAACAAACAACTTCCGTCGTTCAGTAGAAATAATTCAAGGGACAAGATGAAGGTTACTGTGTGGTTTGTGATGAGAGTGAGGCTAGAATGTGCTTGTATTTATGGGCAATGGGTTAATAGTTTAATTGGGTGAAGTTAACTCTTATTTAACTCAAGTTGAGTTTATAGCTTGAAAATCATTTGTTTTATTATATATATTTGTGATGATACCAAGATAACGATGATTCTAACGGAAGGGGCTTCTGCTTAAGTAGGAGGCATTAAATTTAAGTTAGTGTGAATGCAGAAAATTAAATCTGACCCAGTCTAATTGGCATATCAAAATATTTGTGATCATATATACATGCACATTATTTATTCAACTTCCCTAGCTGAAATAATTAATTTCTAGCTTTAGTCAACGAAAGCGATTTGGTAACGTTCAAAACGAAGCAACAATACTGTAAGGTGTTAATTAGAAAAGACGTTGGAGTAGAGCAGGATGGGTGAGCCTAGGTTCCTTATGCACCTGAAGGATCTAAGGGTGTGAGGCTTTCTTCTAAAGACTTGGATGGCTGAAGATGATGCAAGGGTCCTCATTTCAGATTGCTGCAATTCCTTACTTAGGAGTTCCTGTAACAACAGCTTATTGGTGTGAGCTTGATTTGTTAAACGCAAGATGATGTGATGTCCTTAATAATAAGAACATCTCTTGGACTGATATTAATTACTTCATGAACAACGATAAAGATTTGACAATCACTGAATGTAATAATATTTCAGTACATCGATCTCTAGTTGTGTTCTTCCATAATTATTCAAGTCTTTGTTAATGCTTCCTCCATGTACAATGGATTCATCCAATCAAGAACTAAATAAAATTATTATACTAGTGTTGAATTTGAGAGTCATATTGAAGTTTTAACCACCCATGATGATGTCTCGTATAATTTTAACTAATTCGACCGACTTCCCTTCCCTTCCTTACAGTAATCTACAAACTCTTCATAGTTTCTTTTGGTTTCTCTCTTCTTCTTCGTTCACTCTTCCCTCCCAGCTTCTATTTCTTTTCTGATTATTTGATTATAAAGAAATGAATAAAAAATCTAAATGAATTGAGCAAAAAAATCTATTTTGTTACCTAACCTATCAAAAGTCAATTGAACAATTCCGAAGTTAATCGAACAATCCAAATAAAAAGTGGAGAGTAAGATAAGAAGTCAAGATCAGAAAATATTAGCAGATTAAGTTTAATTATGGTCAAATTGAATTAGTTGGAAATTAATATATATATATATAGCACTTATCAAATGATGTCAGTATGCTTATTAGAAAAATCATTCTTATTTTATAAGCAGAAGCTCTCCTAGCTGAAGAAACTGTGCGTCCAAATAACTGCAACCTATTAGACAAAAGAACAAAGCCCTCTCTTCCTCAGATCTCAGTTTTGTAACAGAACAACAAATGAACCATATCAGCCAAATTATAATGTAAATCTGTAAGCTGTCTGCCAATAAACCAATTTTAATGTCTTTTTCAACAGAAAGTACACTTGTGGTTTTGCTGAGGTTTGGAGAATTCCTGAGAACTTCCAAAACCACGATTGCCTAATTGATCTTTCTCGAAGTAGCCTTGGAGATAAGAAGAGGAATCTACAGTGCTAGAATCAGATTGAGGTATAGAAAACATCTTCCCATGAGAAGTTGACAGAAGAATTAACTAAATAGTCGCATTCATAATTAAAAAAATTTAGAACATAGCCTCATATTCTTTACTTAAAAATATTATCTTCAAATTGATAAAAAATAAGCTCATTGATGTGAATCTTTGATGACAGCCTTTTTGTCTTTAATCTTAGAGTCCACAATAAAAAATTAATCAATGATTGCATATAAGCAAACTTAGGGTCATTCTCTCTTCTCCAAGAGCCTTTTATTGAATCCTAAATAATCTAAATATCATGCAAATGTAATAAAAACGGACTTGACTTTCCTCATATATCCCTTACCATCATTTTCCCTCATTTTCCTTTTTGTACTATTAGATTAAAATCTCAATGGTTCAGATTTATCATATGATTAAAATATTATTATAAGGGAAAAAGAGGGGAAATGATGGTACAAAGATATGATAAATTTAGACCGTTTATATCTTAATTCAACGGTACAAAAAAGGAAAATGAGGAAAAATGATAGTAAGGGGTATAGGAGGAATGTCAAGTCAAAAAAAAAAAAACAAGGGGAAATTGATTTTGAATTTTCAAACTAATAAACTAAAATAGGAATGCAATTTAATTAAATACTAACTATTATTTTTTATATTTTCATTATAAAATAGAATGGGGCACAAAATGTATACTGAATGAATATTTTTGGAAATAGAGTTGTAGCTATCATAGCTTAATTAAATATAGGAGTAAATTTTCTCTAAATCTTGATGAAAAACTCCAAACAAACACTTGAGTCGATCTACTAATGCTCTTAATTAGTGATTATTACTCTTACTAATGTAGCTAACAATCACTTCTCAAGACACTATTGAAACACTTAGTGTGCAATTAGGATTAAATTAATGCAACTTGATTCCTCTTGATATGAATGCGATAACACGACACTTGATTGAGTGACCTTTTCGTTTTTAGCCTTAAGGTCCACAATGAAAAATAATTCAAGGATTGCGTATAGGCAAACTTGGGATCGTTCTCTCTTCCCGAGGAGCCTTTTATTGAATCCTAAGTAATCTAAATGACATGCAAATACAATAAAACAAGGGGAAAATAGTTTTGGATTTTCAAATTATTTAACTAAAATAATAATGCAATTAAATTAAATCCTAAACAACTATTTTTGGTATTTTCTTTATAAAATGGAATGGAGTATTTTCAACTATTTTCTTGATTGAGTGGCATTTTCGTCTTTAGCCTTAAGGTCCACAATCAAAAATAAATCAAGGATTGTGTATAGGCAAACTTGAGATCGTTCTCTCTTCCCAAGAAGCCTTTTATTGAATCCTAAGTAATCTAAATGACATGTAAATACAATAAAACAAGGGGAAAATAGTTTTGGATTTTCAAATTAATTAACTAAAATAATAATGCAATTAAATTAAATCCTAAACAACTATTTTTGGTATTTTCTTTATAAAATGGAATGGAGTATGAAAATATGAATGATGAATGCTCTTGAAAATAGAATAGTGGCTATCATAATTCAATAAGATGTAGGAGTAAATTTTCACTAAGTCTCGATGAAAAACCCCAAACAAATGCCTGAGTCTAGTATTCTTAATTAACGATTACTTCTACTAACGTAACTAGCAATTACCTCTTAAGACACTATTGAAGTATAATTAGCGTGCAATTAAGGTTAGATTAATACAACTTGTTTTCTCCCAAAATGAATGAGATAACAAGAAATTCAATTAATCCACTTCAATTATACCATCTAACAACAAGAGATTTAATGGGGAAAGAAGGTGGACGAATCTGGAATAGTGGAGCAATGGAGGTCAAAGGTTCTGTCCAGATCTGTCTCCTCTTTGCAGCTCGCGATGATGGTCTGCTTGTGTCGCGGCCTCTTCTTTGTTCTCGGTTTGCAGCTGTGCTCTGTGGTGGAGGAGAGTTTCTCGCCGGCGACGGAAGGAGGGAATGGTGCCGCCGGCGAGAGGAAAGGAGAAGAAGGTCTGTACTGGTTCGAAGGTCTCGCGGCGCTCTGTGGCTATTCCCCGTCTCTCAATGTCCGATGTTCTCTATTTTTTTTCTTTTAATTATTCCCTGCTTGCGTTTTCATTTTTCATTCCTTCTTCAGCCCACCAGCCCACGTCTCTGCCTCCTTCTTTTTCGGTTCTCAATGTTGGGCCGCGAGTCATGCATTTCATGGGCTTGAATTCCCTCCTCCCACGTCTCTCAATGCGTCTCTGAATGTATCAAAAATGAATGCGTCTCTGTGTCCTTTTCTTTTTAATCTCTCCAACTGCATTAATTAATTGGTCCTCGTCAAAACACATGTTTTGACCAGGGACCAAACTGTAAAGAAAAAAAAAATAACTTAAGGGACTAAATTGAAAATCAGAAAATTTTGTAATTTGAATTCAAATTTCATTTTTAAATTTGATTTAATCTTTTTAGGCATCTACAATAAAAACACTAAATCTAATCTCAAATATTCTCAGAAAAATCAATGATTAAGAGTAATTACAATTTCTTTGACAATTTTACCCTTTTTAATCTTAATTTCATATGTTTACTCTTAATCTCAATTTATCACCAGAAGGGTATTTTAAGCTTAATAATTATGACAAAATGTATTAAGAATCCCAATTTAATTATTACAAATCATATAAAAAGCCAATGAGAGTTGGCATAGATAGTAAGGAGTCTAGGACTAGGCCTTTGGGTTATGGGTTCGATCCCCTTTGCCGTCGTTGGGACTCCTTTGGTAGGCGATCTCGTAAATCCCTAGTAAGTGCTCATAGAGCCCGGGGCCGTGCCCTGGCCTTGGTAGGGGACTGGTGTCGAACACTTCCAAAACTTTTTAACACCACTAAAAATCATATAAAAATATGGTTCAATCAACACTCAATTAATCTAATTTAATCATACAATCTAACAATAATATGTAGAAAGCACAACATCATTGAATTTATAAAGGAAATACATATATAAAAATCCAATAACCTACAAAATCCAATTCAATCATATAGGTTAAATCTACAAAATTATCCAAAGGGATAAACTAAGTCTCAAGATATAGCAACTAAACTGTGTCCTTTTTGTGTTCGAATCTTCCAATGTTGATTTTATCACTCATGGCGTGTGGTGCATCATTATGCTTTGAAATTGGGTGCATCAAGAAAGCCCGCTAGGCTAACACCAGCAATGAAGGGTTAAGAAAAACTTCGAGTCCTGCTAGTCTATTCTCCAGCTCTTTGATAATGCCATCCTCAAAATCCGTGTATAAATAATAATCCATACCCTCACGGAGGGTGTTTTCCAAGTCATCAATATGCAGAGGCCCTGTAGAATGGGTGAACCCGTGAAGTATATCGCTGCCAAGTGTTTCTGCCTTCTGGAATGATGGAGATCGCCGGCGGCGACGGTGGTGAGGGTGAAGGCCGCCGGCGCCCATGAAGAAGAAGATGAGGGTGAAAAATGGAGAGTCGAAGGTCGTGTTTCTCCGCCGCTGCCGCCCGATCTCTGAATGTGGGGTCTCCCCTTTTATTCCCAGATGCGGCGCTCTGTAATATATCGGGTTTGTCTCCTCGGGTCTGTGCGTTTTTCCACCAGCTGAACCTAATTGGTTCCTGGTCAAAACGCAACTTTTGACTAGGAATCAATCTGCAAAGAGTAAAAAGTTTCATGTAGGGACATAAATGTAAATTTATAAACTATTTCCAGACCATAATATAATTTATAAAAAATATGGGTATGTTCTGTAATTTTATCTGGTCTCTTCTCTTCATTGATTGCAATTTCCAGAAATTCTATAGACCTTTCCTGTAATTTTTCCCAATCCTCAAAATATTACTTCTAACCCTTCAAAATCTCAAATTTTCTTCTCAAACACCAAAAATGTAAGATTAAACACAATATATTATCAAAAGCCACGAAATCATTTTCATGAATAATTAATAAATTATGACCATTTTGCCTCTAATTTTGTTTAATTCAATACAAATGTCTCTAACTCAGATTAATGTTTAATCATGAAATAATGTTCCAAAAAATGCATTAAGAATCCCAAATTTACAATAAAAAATTTATATAAAAATATAGTTCAATCAATCTTCTATATATAGTCCCTCTACTTCCCAGTATAAGTCGCTTCAAGGGTAATTAATTATATTTATTTATCAATTTTGCCTATATAATTTATGCTCAAGGCTTTGTTTCGATGGGGAGAAAAGTGAGGGAGAAATAAAGGGGAGGAAATAATAAGAATGAAATTTAAACTTCCAAAAATGAAAAAAAAAACTATTTTTAGGAGTTTTTCCTCCAAGTATTATTTCCCTTTTAATTTTACCTCCATTTAAACATACTGTATATGTGAATTTTTTATTTTTAATTTCTCCTTTAAAACCTTATTTAATATGGGTAAAGTTGGAAAAATTGTGCAATTTAAATTTTACAGCATATTTAATATGATAACTATCATTTCTTGGTTCTAATGAATTAATTGAAGTTACTTATATTGTGACCACCATACATGACTCTTAGTAGTCAATGCTATATGCTCCCATGGTCTTTTTTGCAAGGAACACTCTCTCTTACACTACTACCCAAAAAGAAAAAAGAAAAAACGACTTAAATAAGACCTAATTAACGTCCTTTTTCAGAGAGATATGTGTGAGAGGGTAGTTGTTTTTAGAACATTTAAGGCGACCTGAACTAATTTCAAGACACCTCATATGAGGCGTCCTGAAACATGATTCAAGACGCTGTAAATCTTCTTCTTTTTTTTTTTTTTAAAAAAAACCCCATATGGATGCAAGAAGACAAAAAATCAACCCCAAAACTGAAGAATAATTTCTCGCTAAAAACTGAAAAAGATTGAGGCTCATTTTGTGAAATTTTAAGTCATGAGGAGTATTTTCAGGCCTTATTATGACTCTATCAAATAGGAAAACAACAGATTCAGAGCTTTGCGATGTTCGATCACAGTAATACATAATCAGAGACTCAAGAAACAGCGAACAGATCAAAACAAAAATATATAATCAGAGATAGAAGATTCACAGAGTTTTACTGATTATTAGTAATTGAAAACAACTATGGGATTATGAGAAAATAAAAAATGACGATTGATTCTGACGAACCTAGCTCTTGACTTTAAGATTAATGTGAACTGATAAATCGTCGGTGGGCTCGCTCCCACTTGCAGAATCTCTTCTTGCACTTTGACTTTGATTTCTTCTTTGTGTCATTATTGAGAAGCAATGATGATGCTGGATTTTGCGAACAAGGACCAAAATCTTAAATTCATAAAATTAAACCCAAAAAAAAAAAGCAAAAACAACACCCAAATCGATAAACAAGATGCTGGATTTTGTGAACAAGGCGCTAGAACAAGAAGGCGCCGATACTTATGCCGACAAAAAACAAGTGGAGAAGAAGAGGAATGGAAGTCTTCCATGATTTGGTCAGAGGAAGGATGAATAGTCTTCCACCGATACTTCGCTCCCATCTCGCAGATCTGAGGAGATGGTAACAGATGAGCCACAGATCTAAAGAGAAAGAGGAGGACGATGAGGATGAAGAAGAGCTTCCGCCAAATCCCCCATTGCAACCTGAATCGTGATTCGTGACCTCTACCTCATGTAATCTCCATCATCACCACGTATCTAAAGCCGTCACCTCCTCCTCTCAAATATGAAGTCGTCGTTGCAAGAGAGGGAGGCTATGATAGTCGAGCTGGGGCTGATTCATTTTTTGTGGAACTCACTTCAGTTTTTATAAAATCTATTTTTCTGGCGTCCTGAGCCTCTAATTCAGGACGCCAAAAATGTCATTAGTTCTTTTTGGCGTCTTGCACTAGAATTTAGGATGCCAAAAATAACATTTATGGCATCCTATATCTTATTTAGGACACCAAAAAAAATTAAGGCGCCAAAAATATTGATTTTTTTCCGTCCTGAATGTATTTTAGAATGCCAAAAAAATCTTTTTGGCGTCCTAACCTAATTCAGGATGTCATAAATATCATTTTTGACATCCTATATCTAATTTAGGACACCAACAAAAATTTCTAGTGCTAAAAATTTTTCCAAATTTTCTAAACCGTGCCAAAAATATTGATTTTTTTGCATCTTAAATGCATTTCCTGAACACAATTCAGGATGACGCCAAAAAATTTTTTTGTGTTAAAACATTTTCCAAAATTTATAAATTGCGCTAAGAATACGGATTTTGGCGTCCTAAAATATATTTAGGATGTTAAAAAAAAATTTCGGCACCCTAAATTAACATTTGGGAGGTCTAAAGTCTTAAAATCAAGTAAATAATTACGACAATGCCATCTCTTTCCCTTTTTTACTTCCTTTTTTTTAAAAAAATAGACGTCTTTTAAGATAGTAGTATCAATATTTTGTAGTAATGTTAGAGGGAGATTCTTAATATATTGGAATTTTAAACTAGTCTTTTTATTTTCCCTTATTAAGTATATGCTACTCAATGTCTATGAAATAAATTTGCACTCATAATCTCTTATTTATCATCTTAATAAATAAGGATATAATTGAAACATATAGTACATATTTGACTATTTATTGCTTCTAGCAAATATTTTGAAGTGCCCGAATTTAGGGGTTGTTTCTTATAATAATGATAAGAGGGAGTGTGTAAGTGTGTGTCGGAGCTCATCATCCAGCTAGCTAGCTTTCAGATTCGATTATTTCACCATCGGTCAGACATGATACTATAATATAATATTACTACATGCGATCGTAATTAAGGACAATAATGTTCATCTCATGAACTAGCAACAGGTCAAAAAGACTTGATTAAGGGGGTTTTGATATTAGTTTTCATTTCTTGAAATCAAATATCCCTTTGGGAGCTCATCATACCGAGCAGATCTCCATTGTCCAAATCTAAAATTTTTTAATCAACGAATTTTAAATAAAAAAACAAAAAATTATAGTTAAGAAATTATTTATATATATATACTTCGTTTTCATTCCCCCCAATTTAACACACTATTATTAATATATATATATATAGACAGACACACACACAATTCATTTTCAGTCAACTATACCAAGTTAAGTACTGCGCAATATACAGAGACAGACAAATATATCTATCAATTCAAACCAAATTACATCGTCCAATATACTCTCAACACTCCTTAATCTTGAAGTCAAATTTGAGAAATCCAGAGCCAAGAAATTAAAACAGGACATGAAAGAAAAGCAAACACAGATCCGGGTAAATACTCTAAAATACTTTAGAGAAGTAAAGTTTATAGGAGAAAAAGAAATAAAGTGATAGCTTGCAAGGTTCCGTATCTTTATTTGTAGTGGGCTAAAATATCCATCTTTCTCTCTCTGTCCCCATAACTTGAACCATAAAGTACTTTAGATCGAGATCAATCTTCTTTAATACAAACACAGCAAAACCATAACAACAATAACACTTGGTATATAGAAGCAGAGGTGACAGTATATAAGAAAGAGGTTAGTATTCATGAGGATGAGCCAAAAGGTAAGCCTCAATAGCCCTGATCATGCCCTCACGAATCGCTTTTACAGTAGCGACCACCTCATCAGTGGGAGGAGCATCGGATTTGGTGAAGAAAGTGATAGATTCCTTCCCTACGCATCCTCCATCAGCTCCTTCCTCTAATTTCTGCTCAATAGTTATCTTCTCCACTCCCTCTGCTAATCCACCCCCTTCTATTACGCTGTAACTATATACATACTTTGCTTCATCCGCTACTTCCCATTTCTCCACCACATACTTTGTTTCCCCACCTGCTCAAGTACACGTAACACATCACACGAGATCTTATATTAAGGACATGAAGGAAGTCGTGGAAATTAGCTTGTTCTCAGTTGAATCGAATATAATATTCCGTTAAATTTGTGTGCATGATATGATGATGATAATGTGTTTTAGTTACCTTCAACGTAAGTGATCTTCCTGACAGTGCCAGGTCCTCCATTGCCTTCGAGGATTTCAATGTTCTGATCCATTTTCATGATCTTTTGGATGAGGTTGTCGAAATCTAGGACGAAAGCTTTGAAGAGTCTAGAACGGTTCACGCTTGAGGCGATCTCGTTATGGTAAGTGAAAACTCCCATGGTAATAGATGAGATTTTGAATAGAACTGATACGTACAAGGGAGGGCTTTTTAGAAGATTTTAGGTTCTTGGGTTGTTTGATGAGAAGCTAGAGTATGCTTGTATTTATCAGTGTATGTATGTGACGTCTTCATCAGGACGTTGATGAGTTTATACTTTTCAAATATTCATTTTCTTCTTTTTGGAGTATTTGATTTTCATTACCGCATCATCAGTCAAACAAGGCCATTTGGAAACGGTCAAACGAAGCAACCCTCTCATCCAAGTTTATCTTCTAGAAAAGTTGGAAAAAACTTATACAGAACCTATGCCTATCTTTTTCCTTGACTTTTTTTTCATTCTTTTTCCTTTCTATTGAAAGTGGTAAGAATAACTTTCCCCCTTTTTTTATTTCAGTTTTCCTTTTATCAAAACATAGAGTAAATATGAATTGAATTTTGGGACTCCTAGTTTCACCATGGTGCGCAGTAAGAACAAATATTAGGTAGATGCCTTAAATGAATAAAAAAAAGCAAAATGATAGCATGATGTGTCATATATATATATACTCCTCCATCCCAGTATATAATCTAGAGAAAAGTTTTTAGCATATTTATAAGCAACGTTACTAAATTTTACATATGAATATTCAATTTTGTCAATTATTTATTATTGTGTATGTTTTATACTAAGGTTGAGTATATGTTAAATAGAAGTAAAGCTGAAAAGTTATTAAATTTTAAAGCATAGTTAATAAATTTAAAAGTTTTTCTATATTTTGATTAAACGTAAAAAAATAAATTATAAAGAGGATTAGAATAACAAAAACAATACATCAACGTCCACTAATTAATGTGTAAGCAAAGTGAGGCGCAATATTTTGTCGCCCATGCCATATGCATGCATCAATTAAATATAAGAACTTGTATAGTTGTATTAGCCAATTACGGAGTCAGACACACATCACATGTTGGGATAATCAAATAAACTAAATGGTGGACCCATACCTTGTGAGGGGAAAATTGAAGATAAATTAACGAGAAACCGAAAAATCATGGACAAATTTAGACGCCCCTTCTAGAAAATGAATTTAATTTTTTGCTTAAAAATTTTATTTTTTTATAGTTTGTGAGGGGAAAATTGAAGATAAATTAACGAGAAACCGAAAAATCATGGACAAATTTAGACGCCCCTTCTAGAAAATGAATTTAATTTTTTGCTTAAAAATTTTATTTTTTTATAGGGTTAATACAATCATTATTCCTCAAGTTTATCCTTATTCTAGTTTTGATATATCTCAAGTTTCAGACCAGGGCTTTAGTCTCTAAAATGACATAATTGTCTAGGTTTTTATTAAATTATAGATATTAATATTTTAAATAGAATGAAACTTGAGAAACTCAAACCCATGATTTAAAATTTGAGGGACCAAAATCAAAATGAGACCAAATTTAATATACCAAAGATTGTATTAATTCTTTTTAATATAAAAGCAAAATTAATTAATGGGGGTTCGGTCTAGTGGAAGGGACTAGTCCCTCATAACGTGGCAAACCAGGATTTGAATTTTCATTAGGAAAGGTGCCCACATTTAATATCTGACAATGTCTTGAATAAGAGTGTCTTTAATATAAGATACTTGTGTCTAAAATAAAAAATTAAACACAGAGAGAGGCAAAGTTGATGTTTGTATTTATTGGCGATGGATCAGTGTGAATGCCTCTTTCATTAGGTACGTGAAGCTGCCACTTATTTAATTCATGAGGTCGTGATGAGTTTATAGTTTTCGAATCTTTAGTTTTTATATTTTGTGATGATATGTTTGAATATGTATTTTGATTTCTTTCCAGCATATTAGTCAAATAAGGCGATTGGGAAACGGTCAAACGAAGCAACCCTTTTAGAAAATGGAATTGCATTTTCTGCTTCAGATGGAATATATTATTGTATTTTCTTGGTCAATAGATGGAATATATTATTTTATTTTCTTGGTCATCAATAGATGGAATATATAGTCAATTAGGCATAAATCAACGAAGAAGAGACTTTTTTTTAAAAAATAAAATAAATAAAACATTAGAATTTCTAACCGCAAAATTAGATCAGATGAATGTAATTTTGGGGGCCCGTTTGTTAGAGGGAAAATTTGAAGAGAGAGAAATTTAGAAGAGGTAAAAGAAGATTTTGAAAGTTGAGAGAAGATGAGTTGTTTGGTAATGAAGAAAATGAAGGGGTAATAGTTGGTAAATAATTAAGAAATGTCTATTTTACCTTCAAAAGTAATTAATTCAAAATTAAGAAAAAAATTTTTTTTTTTTTGCTAAAATATAATTTTAAGAATTATGCTTCTATGAAGTTCAAACTTGTGAAAAAAAATTTCCTACTAAGTTCAAACTTTCCCGCCAAATTCAAACTTTCTCGTCAAGTTTGAATTTGCGAGGTAAATTTATCAAAACAAAAAATGTGAACAATGACGTGGAAATTTGAGATCCCATCAATTTTTGGGATCTGATCTTTCCACATATAAGGGAAGATTGGTGGGCTAAGGTGGGCTCTGGAACTTGAATTCCCAAAAAGATTTATCCAAAATGTATACCAAGCAGAAGAACTTGCTAATGCTCCTTTCTCTTCTCATCGAATCTGTGTACCAAACGGGCCCTTAGTGTAATAAGCATGTAGCTAGCTAGGGGTGGAAACAGGTCAAGCCAGGCCAGGCTTCACTTTTAACAGACCAGACTTGTTCTATAACATACTGATCTGAGCCTGGCCTATGGCCTATTATAGGCCTATTTTTTGGCCTGAGCTTGGCCTATATACAGGCACGGCCTGGCCTGTGGCTTGTTAAGGCCTTTTTTTTAATTTTTAATTTTTTTATTTAATTAAGCTAATAGGCTATAGGCCGAAAACAGACCTACTTTAAATAGGCTAAAAATATGCCAAAATTAGATAAATTAATATTAATAATATAAATAACAGGCAACAGGCCTACTTTAAATAGGTTAAAAACATGTCAAAATTACATAAATTAATACTAATAATATAAGCAGGCCGGTCTGACAGGTCTAAAAGACCTTTTATCAGGCCTGGGCCTTGCCTGTTAAGTGAAAACAGGCCTCATAAGAGGGTTTGGCTTAGCCTTTTAGCCTGATAGGCTTGACTAGGCTTTAAACAGGCCAGACCACAGGCCCCTGACCTTTTTCCACCCCTATAGCTACCCACCTTTCCGTCCAAATTACTTGTTTCAAGAAAATTTCATAATACAATTACACATGGATGGAATGAAACGAATAAATGAAATAAAATTATGCTACTTGATTCATAAAAAAGTCCAAATATTTATTTTAAAAAATATTAACAACTAGCATCGACCACCGATATCTCATTTTATTTATTGTAAAAACAATGTAAAATATCATCCAATAAAACGAGCAATATTTTTCTTGATAAATCACTCGCTCTGCTTTATTCCTATATCAATTTCTGCACTTAATTAATTAAATTAACCTTATGTTATGGGTATAATTGCCGAAATGATAAAGAATTACGATGACAGTATAAAGAAGATAAAACTGTTATTATATCAGCTTCAATATTTCTTGCACAGACCTCACGTCTCAGTCTCATTACATAAAAAATGCAAGCTGAAAAATAAGATAGTGACAGGAGAATAACAGTAAAGAGGGAGCACAGAGGGAGAAGATTTCCACAAATATTCCATACCCACAACCTCTTTTATCCGTATTATATATAGATTCATTCGTCGATTTCTCTTAATTTCCAGGTCCTTCGTTTAAGCCTTTCATTATTTCTTATGAGTCCAATCACGATCTCAAGCTTTATAGCTCTTGGGTCCTCATCTGCAATTGGCCCATTCTATTCCTCTTCATTACACCTTATTGGGAGAGATAACACGTATTTCGATGATTTCTACACTTTTAGAGGATTAGTCTCTACTTGGATGGGAAGAACAGTTGAGAGAAAGAATAGTTTCGATGGGAAGAATATTTGGGAGGAAATAAAATAGAAGAAGAAGAAAAAAAGGAGAGTGTTATCTATTGATTCGACTCACCCTTAGTCGCCTCGGGGTCGAATCACTATTTACCACGAATTAAGTGCAATACAGTGCAATTAACTCGGGATCGTTCTCTTAATCAAGGAGCCAAATTTATTTTGTATTTCCTAAGATAAACTAAGTGATATAAACATGGTTAGAATTTTGGGGTTCCTAAATAAGTTTTTTCTCTAATTAAAATGCACAAGAAAAATAAAGAAACTATTCCTATATTTTTTAGTCTTTTTGGAAATAACGAAAAATACTTTGGATAGAAAATTTAATGGTGAATGCTCTTGGTAATGAAGAAATGACTATCCTTGCTCTTAAAAGATTATGGGAGTTAAAATTCATTAAGTCTTAAGGAAATCCTCAAGATACCACTTGAGTCCAAAACTCTCAATTAATAGTAGCTCCTATAACCATAGCTAACTACTACCCCTTGAGAAATTGTTTAAACCCACTTAATGTATAATTAAAATTGGAATTATGCAATATGAGACTTCTTAAATTGAATTGCTAAACAGCCCTCCAAGGATGCAAATCAACCACATTAATTACATAATACCACGCTAATCAACATAGCTTAATTGACACCACAAAGAAATTCATACACATATAAAAATCACACCACTAATTCCAATCTCAACTACAAATATCAAACTAACAGAGATAATTACCATTAATCTCAGTTCCAGAATCATATATCAAAATTTAGCAATTCAAATATATAATCCTAGACTAATAGTAAGATAGATAAAACTCCCCTAATGTAGTCCAATGAGCTCAAGAACAAGTCTTCATCACCAAGAACAGAAAAATCAGCCACTCATAGCTTGCTGGAAGAAGTCACTGGAATCTGGAAAATACTCGTCGGAAAATTCAAGTCGCCGGAATCTGGGAAGATCTCGCCGGAATCTGGAAATCTCGCCGGAAAGTGCAGAAAGTCTTAGGAAATTTTCTTTCGATTCTTCCCTTCTCCGATTCTTTCGTCCCCCAGCTCCAGCCGCCCTCTGTTCTTCGTCCGTTCGTGCCCAGCTTCAGCCTTCGTGCGTCTCTCGTTCGTTCGTTTTTTTTTTTCTTTCCTTCTTCCGTTCAGTCCGACGGTGGAGATGAAGGAGGAAGAAGACGGATATTTCCCTGGTCTCCGGCGCTACTCCCTCCTCGTTCTGTTCGTTTTTCTTCTTCCTGTCCAGAACTCCAGCCGCCAACGTTTTTCTTCCTTCCTTCTTTTTCCAGTTCGCCTTTTTTTTTTTCCCGTCTCTCTCCTGGTTCTGTTTTTTGTAAACCTATTAATTCCCTGGTCAAAACGCAAGTTTTGACCAGGGACTAAAGTGAAAGAAAAAAAAAAGTTTTCAGAGAGGGACTAAAGTGTGAAATTTTGAAACATACTTGGGGTAAAACTGAAATTTCTGAAAACTCTGGGTCATTTTCTGTATTTTTTTCTCCTGTCTTCAAAATATTAATTTTTGACCCAAATGACATTTTTCCAAATTTTTCCATTTAATTCCAAAACATTTACCATGCATGATTATACATAATGTAGCATCAAAAGTCCAAGAAATCATTTGTATAAATAATTAATAAATTATGACCATTTTGCCCCTAATTTCACTTAATTCAATACAAATGTCTCTAACTTAAATTAATGCTTAATCATGTAATAATGTCCTAGAAAATGCATTAAGAATCCCATTTTAATCATAAAATATGATGTAAAAATATGGTTAAATCATCTATCACCTTCATGCTTGAATGGACGAGAAAAATAGGGAGGAAAAAATGAATAAATATCTAAATGACTAAAATGCCTTGTCCTTACCAAAATGTATAATGTTTAAATTCAAATTAAATATCACAATAGAAACAACATATTAATATTAATGTAAGAAAATAATTTTAAATCTAATTATTTAGTAATAAGAATTTATTCAATGAGATTAAATTTTAAGGATATAATCTTTAGTCATGATTTTAAGAAAAAATAATGTGGTTAAGCAAGAGGAAATAAAGATATTTAAATTAATTTCTAACTATATATATTAAAGGACATGATTTTTTAGATGAACATATGAATTTATGAGTCAGTGAGAAAGTAATTAATACAAGAATTGAGAGAGAGAGAGAGAGAAGGAGCTACTAAGAAAAAATTAAATTAACCTTTATAAAATATAAAGGGGCGACAGAACGTAACGGAGCTTTCAACTACCCATTAAAAGCCCCCAGCCATAATTTATCGGAAATGGAGAGAGAGAGGCGGCAATGGAAATGGAATTTCTCACCCCAAATCTCTTGGAGAATAGAAGAGTTGGGATGAAAATGGTTGGGCCTCATGTCTCATTTTCT
This sequence comes from Acacia confusa, assembly GCA_037074495.1. NCBI lineage: Eukaryota > Viridiplantae > Streptophyta > Magnoliopsida > Fabales > Fabaceae > Acacia > Acacia confusa. Next base: position 8,147,696 of record CM073505.1, read on the forward strand.
CCCCAATTTTTCTTTCTCCTTCCTCATCTAAATAAGAGAAACCCATTTCTTTCTCTCATTTTCTTCTCTTGTTTTCTTTCCTCCCTTTCTCTTAAGCCAAATTTGGGTAAATCCTCCTTCTGACTCCCAAGGAAAAAAACAAAAGTTCAAATCCTTGTTACTTTCAAAACCAAATAAATATTAAAAAATTGTCTTCCAATCGGATAAGTTTGTCGACAAATTGATACAAGGCCTTTAATCAATAATAGTATCAATGGACCGAAAAATAATATGCTGAATAATATTAAAAATTCACAGTCACCTTTTACAATTTAAATTTATTAAATATATAAATATTAACAAATCAAATAAAATTACACAAAGTTTGTGTGGAATATGTGCAGGGAGTTGAAAAAATTGAAACCCAAAAATATTTTTACTATTAATATCTTTGAATGACACATACATAGTTCAATATAAGTTTTATATTTTAAATATTAATCTTGGAAGCAGTCGTAATCATAAAAACATGTTAAGTCGACAAATTGAAGTGAAAGCTATTAGGAGGGATTGGCAGGGGCAGACCGATAGGCTGCAATTTCCAAACTTCCCTCAAAAGCTGATAATTGGTTGGATTGAAGTTGTTGTGTTGGTTAATTACTATACATCTCGGATAATATTTTATATTCTATATTAAATGATAACAATATCTTTATTACTGCACTATCGCCATCGTCTTGATTACTGCACTCAATAAACTACTTAATAACCCTTAAATATTGGAAGCCAATTCTAGAAGAATGATGGTAGCATTGTGGAGACATCTATATAAACCTGCCTTCCTTGACCAGTTCTAGTCTTTCTGCATCGTTTGGATTTTTCCATCAAACTGATAATGAAAAATACAAGCATTTTCCTTAATAATGACATTAATTGTGAAGGTTCTAGAGTGGTTTTTTTTATGGGTGATGGTTCGATTTGGTTATGAAGCAAATTCAAGTTATACTTCGGACACCATATACTTGGCACTTTTACTTCTATCTAAATTGTAATAACTAATAAGCATAAATCCAAATTATTGAAAAGCAATTCCACTTTAACAAGGGCACGCGATGAATGTTTTTCCGTTTTCATAATAAGCTATTGATCACTTCTTTTTTTTATCAATTTATTATTAATTTCAATTAGTATAGAATGGTATAGAATATTATTGGTAATAGTTTTATTTGCTTTGAGTCAAATTTTAAAAACACACCCTATATGTGGGACAAACAATTTTATTAAAATGAAAATTCGAACTTCATTAATGCTTTGACAATAAGGAACGATATGTTCAAAGACTGGGGGGGTCAACATATTACAGCCAACGGTATGTTACATAGGCCAGGGAAAAATTAGAATAAATACCGATAATTTATTATATTATTGGAAATCAAACTATGCAATGTGTAATTGAGTAATTTTGGTTATGTTGGCAAAAAAAAAAGTAATTTTAGCTGGCTAAAATTCACTTCTAATTAAGCTCTAACTGAAAAAAAAAAGGAAGGTTAGCCATACAAATGAGGAGCTAGGATTTGTAGATGAGGGAAGCAATAATATAAAGTAAAGTGTATAGAAGTTGAAGAAAAATTTTATGTGTTATGCTTGTCATGCAGCCTTTTCGAGTCGCTTTCTTGTTCGAATTCAAACTCCCCAAGTCTAAAGGCAAATGAGAATTATAGGATCAAACTACAAATCATCATTCGGTATAAAGGAAAAAGATCGTTTCACTGTAGTGTAAAATCATGATTTTTATAATCTAATTTGATTAAATTTTGATTTTGATTCATGTAGTATAAAATTGTGATTTCTTGTTATATTGGTGCGTTAATGTACCAACACCAAAACTTATTAAAATTACATGGACCAAATGTGGTGATTTTCCTAAACCCTTTAATCATTACAATCTCCATTGACGTACGAAAGCACACATTTAATATATGTCCTAATGATTTAAAAAAAATTATAAATTTGTGAGATAAAATCATTAAAAAAGAAATTATACATTTATGAGAAAAAAATGAATTGAGATCAAGGAAAATAAATTCATAAACTAATATAATTAGTATAAGCAAATGTAATTGAGGATATTGTTCATCGGAGACCAGAAGCAGGTCAAAAAGACTTGTTCAAGGGGTTTTGATATTTGTCTTCGAATCCTAAAATCTTGCAATTTTGACTTAATTTCTTTCTCATCCCTATTGAACTCACTATTATTAATAGATACTCCATCTAATTCTTATTATAAGATATCAATTAACAATTCTCGCATACTAATAGAAACAGTAAAATCATTAAAGTTGTTTTAAAATATAAGTAATTTTTAATATTACCCCTACTAATTACATTAAACTCTAATATAATTAATACTCATTGGAAACAAGAAAGTGGTTTATAAAAAATATCAAATACAATTACTAATTGATGTCTTATAATAAAGACCGGTTGAAGGATATATATCAATTCATTTTCTTTGAAGGACATCGTGTTAATTATTACAAACTCCAATTCACACGCAACACTCCTTAATCTTGACATCAAATTTGAGAAATCCAATGCCAAAGAAAATAGGACAGAACAGAAAAGCAGACAATTTCTCCTCATTATTATTATTCCAAAATGACAAACACAAACCTGGATAGATACCCTAAGATACTTGAAAGAAGTAATAAAGTGATAGGTTTTGCATCCATTAATTTTCCTATCTCTCCATAACTTCACCAGAGTACTTTAGAGATCAACCCTCTTTATTACAAACACAGCAAACCAGAACAACAGCGAGATAGAAGCAATTGGTGGTGTGAGTGTGTGAGTAAGAAAGAGCTTATTTAGCATTCGGGATGAGCCAAGAGGTAAGCCTCAACAGCCTTGAAGAGGACCTTACCTTGGGCTTTAGAAGCAGTGACGACGTCATCACTGGGAGGAGCATCGGTTTTGGTGAAGTAAGTGAAAGAGGCCTTCCCTAGGGATCCTCCATTGGCTGCTTCCTCTACCTTCGTCTCAAATGTTATCTTCTCCACTCCTTCTGGTAAGGCACTCCCTTCCACAACGCTGTAGTTATAAACATAGTTTGCTTGATCCACTGTCTCCACTCTCTCCACCACATACTTTGTTTCCCCACCTTCAGGGAAAGTCACCTTCCTCAGGGTGCCAGGTCCTCCATTGCCTTCAAGGACCTCAATCTTAACGCCTTCTACGATCTTTGGGAGGAGGCTGTTGTAATCTTCCACAAAAGCTTTGAACAGTCTCGGACGGGACACGCTTGAGGCGTTCTCGCTTTGGTAAGTGAAAGCTCCCATAGTGATTGGTGAGATTTTGATATGTACGTACGAGGAAGGGTGTGAGAGGAGATGGGGGCTATTTGTGTGGTTTGAGAGGGAAGAGTACGTTTGTATTTATAGGCGTTGGATCTTTCATTTTGGTGAAGCTGCCACTTATTTAATTCTTAAGGTCGTTGATGAGTTTATAATTTTGGAATCTTTCGTTTTTATATATTTTCTGGTGATATGTGTTTATTTAATTTTTCTTTCCAGCATGAGCACACACACACATATATATATATATGGAAACTACGGTCAAACAAAGCAGCCCTTTAAAAAAATGGCGTCAAGTTTTGCGTTTTTTTTTTTTTTGTTGAATTTCTTCACCGACAAAAATATAACTCTAATGCTTGTTTTATATGATTATAAAAAATAATAACAAATCCAAATTGTTAGAATCTGATCTAAATTAATGGATAAAAACTTGATGTGAAATGAAGTTAAAAAAATTTATTCTTTTGTCTAGCACTCGAGCCAATCCAAATAAAAAGCGGAGAGTAAGAGAAGAAATAGATTGAAAAGACAAAAAAAATAAAAAAAATCCGTAGTCTGTTAACCATTGCTGAAAATGGGTCATCATCACATTATATCTTTTTTTACTCTATAGTTTACATCTGTGCGCATATGTTAATTGGTTGAGTAAAATTGGTTACAATTTTCAAACTTCACTCAAAAGCTGATAATTGGTTGGATTGAACTCGAATCAATCAATAAAAAGTTCTTTAATTAAATGAGTAAAATTAAAATAATGTGGTTAAGCAAGAAGAAATAAAGATATTTAAATTAATTTCTATATATATATATATATAGAGAGAGAGAGAGAGAAATTAATTTAAATATCTTTATTATATATATACCCCCTCTGGTCCTTATTATAAGGCATCAGCAAGTTTATTTGGTCCTTTTTATAAGTCACTTGCTTGTTTCCAATGAGTATTAATTAACCTTTTCCATGTATGCCCCTAGTTAATAAAGGTAGTGGGTGAGAGTAATAATTAATAGAATATTAGAATTTAATATAATTAATAGGGGTAATATTGGAACTTACTTAAATTTTAGGATAACTTTATTGACTTTAACTGTTTTTATTGGTATGTAAGAATTATTAGTTGATGCCTTATAATAAGGACCAGAGGGAATATATATATATATATATATATATATATTAAAGGTCATGATTTTTTAGATGAACATATGAATTTATGAGTCAGTGAGAATGTAATTAATACAAGAATTGTGTGAGAGAGAGAGAGAGAGAGAGGAGAGAGAGAGAGAGAGAGAGAGAGAGAGAGAGAGAGAGAGAGAGAGAAGGAGCTACTAAGAAAAAATTAAATTAACCTTTATAAAATATAAAGGGGCGACAGAACGTAACGGAGCTTTCAACTACCCATTAAAAGCCCCCAGCCATAATTTATCGGAAATGGAGAGAGAGAGGCGGCAATGGAAATGGAATTTCTCACCCCAAATCTCTTGGAGAATAGAAGAGTTGGGAAGAAAATGGTTGGGCCTCATGTCTCATTTTCTCCCCAACTTTCCTTTCTCCTTCCTCATCTAAATAAGAGAAACCCATTTCTTTCTCTCATTTTCTTCTCTTGTTTTCTTTCCTCCCTTTCTCTTAAGCCAAATTTGGGTAAATCCTCCTTCTGACCCCAAGGAAAAAAACAAAAGTTCAAATCCTTGTTACTTTCAAAACCTAATAAATATTAAAAAAATTGTCTTCCAATCCGGATAAGTTTGTCGACAAATTGATAATCAATAATAATATTAGGGATAAGATATTCTTACTATCATTTTTTATTACTATCAATGTTATTACCATTTTTTCACCGTTAGATCAGAATCTTAATAGGAGAGAGAAATGATAAAAATAAATAAGATTTTAATTTAATGGTAAAAAAGTGGTAGTAACAAAAAATGGTAGTAAGAATATTTTATTCCATAGTATTAATGGACCGAAGAATAATATTAAAAGTTCATAGTCGCCTTTTACAATTTAAATTTATAAATATTAAAAAATCAAATCAAATAACACAAAGTTTGTGTGGAATATGTGCAGGGAGTTGAAAAAAATGGAACCCAAAAATAATTTTACTATTAATATCTTTGAATGGCACATACATAGTTCAATATAAGTTTTATATTTTAAATATTAATCTTGGAAGCAGTCGTAATCATAAAAATATGTTAAGTAGACAAATTGAAGTGAAACCTATTAGGAGAGATTGGCATGAGCAGACCGATAGGCTTTAATTTCCAAACTTCCCTCAAAAGCTGATAATTGGTTGGATTGAAGTTGTTGTATATTGGTTAATTACATCTTGGATAATATTTTATATTCTATATAAATTATAAAAATATCTTTATTACTACACTATCGCCATCGTCTTGATTACTCCACTCAAAAGAATATTTAATAACCCTTATATATTGGAAGCCAATTCTAGAAGAATGATGGTAGCATTGTGGAGACATCTATCTAAACCTGCCTTCCTTGACCCGTTCTAGTCGGATTTTTCCATCAAACTGATAATGAAAAATACAAGCATTTTCCTTAATAACGACATTAATTGTGAAGGTTCTAGAGTGGTTTTTTTATGGGTGATGGTTCGATTTGGTTTTGAAGCAAATTCAGGTTATAATAAGATGGAGAGTTGGAAATAAAACCAAGCTCGTTGTTTTGGTGTAGAACATAGATTAGACTTGGCCTGGGGTGAAATCCCAGGGCCTATGTACCGCTTATGAAATCAAAGTCCACGTAGTTCGCTTGAAAATAATAGGCTTATAGCCAAAGGGGAGTGGGGATGTGTGCTCTGTATGTACTGAATGCTAAAAGCTTAGAGTTAGAGTGTATGTACCTTGTTAGGGTTTGTGCCCTATTTATAGACTTACTTGGGCCCTAAATTCCTGGACTTCTGCTATCTGATTAGTTAAAGATATAATAGATCCTTAGCTGATCAGATCCTAAATTGTTGGGCGCCTATAATTTTGATAGTTATGTTGATAAACTACCCCTTGATCCAAGGGGGTTGTTAAGATGTTATAAATAAGCCATTGTACTCGGGCTTCTGAGATTATTAGGCTTAGCCCATATTTATTATATCCGTAACAGTTTCCCCTCAGCCCGGTAGCTCAGGACTCTAGGCTGCCGGGATGTATTTTATCGAGCCTGGATTCGTTCGTTGATCCGAAATGCCTTTTCCCGAATGTTTTTGTTTTTGGGCTGTATTCTACCCATGCTTGTTTAAATTCTTTTTCCTGTTAAAGTCAGATAATTCCGAGTTCGAGTTACTAGGTTAATTTGGATTTTCATCCCGGTTACCTTGGATCGGGACTATTGCCCCCATTAAAAACTGCATGGGTAGCTACGGTGTTGATCTTGTGGTTGGTTTCCGACCTTGCATACGATCGACTTAGTGCCACAGCCTAGTTAAGTGTCTGACCTGAATGTCGATGTGATGTTTAGCTTATTTTCGATGTAATAAATGTCATGATCGCCCCTTGCCAGTTGGTATCTACAGGCCGGCGTGGGAGTGGAACGTCTGCTCCACTATCCTTGGTATTCGTGCGCATTAAATGAGGACGTCTTTTTGTGGCCACGTCAGCCAGTGTGATGAGGCCCTTTGGGCCTTGCCGTTTCAGCTTCTCCAAATTTCAACCGTTTTTAACTTAGTATATATGTGTGTCGCCTTCCCTCTTCTTACACTTTTAAAAGTTCAGAGTTTTCAATTTATGTGAAAGAGCTTTCGCGACCTTCGTCTTGTTTCTTGACTCAACCTGCTGGCTTGTTGTCTTCGTCTTCCCCTACATTATTTTCCTTCAGGTATTTATCCATGTCTTTGTTGGTTTTCTGCGATCTTTCAATCCTTCTTCTTTTCTAAAATTTCTTGAGTGAGAAGTTGTAGTTATGTAGGTTTTTTCTGGGTAGCCGTCCACTGTTCATTCAGTTCCATCATATTTATTTATGAGTTCCTGAGTTATGGACATTTTGATCTTCTTCGGCAGAACTTTGACCTGTATTTCTTGTTTTGGCCACCAATCTTAGCATACTTAGTTTTCTTTTCTTTCACTAAATGAATGTCGAGGGTTCTTCGTCATCTCCAAAACCCAGCAACCTTACCCCAGAGGAGGAAGAGCTTCTTCAACATATTCCTCCAAGGACGGCCTGGTTGTAATACCCCGGATTAATAATAATAATAATAATAATAATAATAATAACTAATGGTAGTAGTAGTAGTAATAATAAAAATAATAATAATAAAAATAATAATGATAATGATAATAATAATAATAGTATAGTATAGTATAGTATTATCTAATTCTATTAGTTTAGATTGATTTAATTAGTATAGTTTTAGTTTAATAATATAGTATTAGTTTAATTTTATTAGTTTAGATTAATTTGATTAGTTTGTTAGTTTAGATAGATTTGATTTTATTAAGTATAGATTGACTAATTTAATAGAATTTAATAATGTTTGTATTGTTTTATGATTTTTTTAAAACAAACAAATACTTATCTCTATATACAATATATATATATATTTTTTAAAAAATAATAAACTGTACTATTAATCAAAATAAAAATTATTCAAACTTGTATATATCCTATATAATCGTAACAAACTTTTATTCCGCAAGGATATTTTATGAATATAAGAACATATATGTATGTGCGATATAATTTTTTTTTAAAAAAATAGTTGTACCCTTTATTAATATAAAAATATTTAAATTTGTATATATCTTGTATAATAATAATAAATATTTTTATTCAACCAATATATTATATAGCTATAAGAATAATGGGCAGATTCATTCTTCTATCTCGTAAAAAACCTTGGAATGTAACAAGATAAAATCTATAATTATTTATTCATTGTCAATAACTAAAGAGCCTAAAGCCCAGATCATAACTAAACCCTAAGAGTCTAATTATAAGTTAGGTTTAGCCACCTAACTTTAGTCATCGTTCATTAGCTCTCTCTCTTTGGAAAAATCCTTTGCGGCAGAGTTTCCCTTCTAGGAGCTTAGTAACCACGGAGACCAGGTAATCCTAATCCCTAGAACATATACACATGCATTCTCCTTGACGTGTGTGCTTGAGTGATGCCGATACGTGATGCCTTGCCTTGGGTCATCTTTGGTTTTGTCTTCTTGTGTGTTTCTCATATGATTCGTCACACACACACACACACACGCACCTACGCCTCCAACTTTTGCATATTCCTTTTGGCATGAATTAATTGTGATGATTCAGACCAAAAAAATGAATTAAATGTGATGATGGCTTTATAGGTTATATATATATATATATATATATATATATATATATATATATATATATATATATAATATTCCAATATACATACATTACCTTTTGTTTTGCGCATAGCTTTCTCTGTTCAACATTCTGATTCATCCCAATTGCATTGAATATTGATTGTTTGTTACCTTCCCTCTTCCTTAATTCATGTGCGTTGTGATAGGTTATATAAAAAAAAAAATCCTTTCTTGGTTCGTGTTGCAAGCTCCTGTACCTCTCTGGATGAATATTGAATTTGGTGTACATCATTTTTTTCGTTAATATATGTGTGTGTGTGTGTGTGTGTGTGTGTGTGTGTGTGTGTGTGTGTGTGTGTGTGTGTGTGTGTGTGTGTGTGTGTGTGTGTGTGTGTGTGTGTAGATTTGGAGAAGCATACTGATACGTCTCTGATTCCTTTTTCTTTTATTCCTCCACATATATATTGATATACTATAATATTATAATAATTTTGACATAGATGCAAGCTCTTATTTGATGTCGTTTTATTTTATTTAATTTTATTATTACTACTATTATTTGAGGGCAATTAAAACAAATTAACAGTGGGAGGATAACTTTGAGATGATACCTTTTAAAGTGATGAACACAACCTTTAGGCTTTAAGCCTCCGATATATTATTTGATGTGAACCGATTATATATCCGTTCTTCCCAAAGTGGTGTCTGGCAGGATATCCAGGGCACTAGTAGCAACTTTGGGAAGAGGTGTGCACACTAGGAAGAAAATGATCTATGGCCAATTTGATGATGATTTGTGACTGGCAGGTTTCCGGGTCACAGGGTAGACTGGCAGGATATCCGGGTCTACTATAGTTTTCTTCCCACTAGATAGACTGGCAGGATTTCCGGGTCTAAACAAAATTTAAAATGATAATGACTAAAGTTTGATGCAATTATCAGATGATATATATACATTTGCTTTGATTAATAAATTTGTGCCAGACACCTTATGATTATACAAATATACGATATTTTATCTTGTTTTATTTTGTAAATATTTTATTTTAATTTTATAATTTTTTTGTTTTATTTCAATTTATTTTAAAATTATATATTTATTTATTTAATCATTTTAGTTTATGTTATATTATCTGTTTTTAATTAGGATTACTAGCTGTTGCTGATGTCTGTGTTTTTGGGCTGCGATGATCCTTCGGGGGAGCAGAATTTCAGTGAACAGGTTTCAGAGATTGGGGCTAGCAGTGAAAAGTGAGGATGACGGACAATAAACTCTAGTTATTTACCTTCTTTTATTATTTATTTATTTATTTATTTATTTATTTTTTACATTCGGATTAAGTTTAGATTTATTTCATAAAATAAGAAGCCTTGCACTTGTCCCATACAAGTGCGGTGGTGACACTCCTCGAAGTGGTTTATTTCAGATTTTTATTATTATTTATAAAAATTATCGACATTTTATGTTATTTTAATTTTAGAAAATCAGGGCTGTTACACTGGTGGTTGTTTGGGAAACCCCTAACCGAGGAGCAAAAGTTAGATAGTGTGCTTCGAGGTTATGGTGGTGTAAGTAGGGGAAGGTTGGGTCGGTCTAGAGGTAGCTCTCGAGGCCGGTCTCAGTCAGTAGAGCCCGTCGGCCGCGGTCGAGGGAATTCACTTATCCGAGCAACTTCTTTAGAGCCTCCTTCTGCGAGTCGTGGGGGAAGGGGCTCTTTCGTGCCTGCCGCCCCCTCAGCCCAAAGACTTTTGCCACCTAGAACTTCATCTCGTCCTATAGGTCCTTGTGAGGACTGTTCTTGGCTAATTTCTACATCCACAATGGTGGGTCAGACGTGAGAAGCTGATGAAATAACTTTGTCATGTCGACATGTTCTGCCGCGGGATGCCCCAATCTTGCCTACCTGTCCTGCTTTACTACTTTTAGGTATTTTTATTTTTCCTTTCTAATTTATTTTTTTCCCTTTTTTAGGAAAAATGTCCGTTTCACCTTGTCCCGTCGAAGAGTCCGGGTCCGTGGAGTCGGCCTCAACGTGTCCTCCCCGGCATTTGGTGGAGAAATACGACTGGGTGGCGAATTCGGTTTTATCAAGGCTGTCTTCTATTACCGCTAACCAAATCTTCGAGCTCCCATTAGGGTATCGAGATCATTGTTCCATCTCTCTCCCAAATCCTGATGAACCGGTGTGCACCACTAAGGAAGGGAATGAACGCTCATACTTTTTCTTTTATAAGGATTTCGTTACTAAGCTCGGCCTACGCTTCCCGTTTACCGAGTTCCAGATCAAACTTTTAAACATTCTTCATCTAGCCCCAACCCAAATTCATCCGAATTCCTGGGGCTTCATTGTCGCTTTCGAGCGACTTTGTAAATTTTTAAAACACATTCCTCCTACCACAGTTTTCTTCTACTTCTTTAATATCCAAAGGGCTCGCTAGGTCGGTGAGCCTGCGGATAAAAAGGGATGGGTTTCTTTCCTAGGGAAGCCAGAAAGGAAGCTCTTCTATGTGGCCATCGACACCTGGAAGGGTTTTAAAACCTCATTTTTTAAAGTCACATCCGAGCCCGGTCATAAACCGTGGTTCTTAGGGGATGTGGACTTCAAATTAGTGGAGTTGATATTCCCACTTTACTAGACCAAAGCTCATTATGAGCGTGATCCAACTATCTTTTAGCTTGCCGATGGAGACTTAGATGTGGCTGATGTAGCGGCCATTATAGATCTAGTAGCCCGTGTGGAAGAGAAGAGCATTGTGGATGCTCGAATTTTTATTCAACAGTCGGTAGATGAATTATTTCCACCGAGTAGGATTTTGCTTACTTTGTTTTGTTTTTTGATCTTGCGTTTTGCTACAATTGTCTAATGTTATTTTTTGCTTTCTTTTTGTAGAGCCTGGGATGGGGAAAGTCTCGTAAAAGGAATTGGTAGACAAGTTTCGAGCCAAGAAAAAGGGTGTGTCTCCGTCCAAGAACAAGGCTGTTGTGCCTAAGAAAAGGGCCACCTCCCCTCCGCGCGTCGAGGTGATTGTACCTCGGAAGCTCTCCAAGAAGACGGCGACGCCATCTTCCTTGGGGGCCATCCCGGTTTCTCCGCTGCAGTTGCACCCTCCTCAGGGACTTCCGCTCCTTCAGTTCTTGCTCCTTATCATTCTGTGAAGAAGGGGGAAGTGTGGACAAACGGGGTTTCCAAAGAGCTGAAGTATGCAGTCAATCCCTTGATGAATTATTTTACCGGGGCAGAATTCCCTGAAGCCGATCTCAACAATGTTTAGGAGCTTCAAGCTCGGCTGATGGAGGCGGCTGGCATGATGGATGCTTATGTCTCTATGAGGCATAAGTATGCGAAGGTTGTTGCCGAGCTGAAGCAAGCTTGGGCTGATAAAGACGCTACCATCAGTGAGAAGAAGGCGAGAGAGGATGCTCAGCTAAGGGCCGTGGAGGCTCTGAGCAAAGCTGAGGCTGATCGAGATTCAGCCTATGCTGAGCTGGCCAGGGTGAAAGCTGACTTGACCATGTCTCAAGCTCTGGAAAGCACGCTTAACCGCGCCCTTCATTCTTTCCGTGATGAGCATACGGGTCTTGTTAAGGACCTGAGCTTGGCCCATGCCGACTTGAAAGCCGCCAAGGCCGAGCTGGATGCGAAGGATGCTGAGGTGTCCAATCTTGAAGCCGCAGTAGTAGAGACAGCGGCTAATGTGTTCAAGGACTGCCTTGAGCAAGTTCGAGCTTTGAATCCTAATCAAGACTTAGAACTTAGCCAAGTGGATTTTAGAGCTTTGGTAGTTGACGGGCAATTCATTCCAGCCCCTCCGTCTCCTGCCGAGGAGACCGAAGGTCATGATGCTGAAACAAAGATTCCAGCCGCCAACGCTCCAAGTTCTTCAGCTCCCATCAATGAAGAGGCGACCACAGTGGCCGAGGTGCCGAATTCTCTAGCCCCCTCTGATGCCCAGCAATGAGCTTGTGCTTTTTAGGACTTTGCTTTCATTTCTTAGGATTTGTTTTTTGTTGTTGTAATTTCCTCAATGTATTCCGAGTTCAGTCCCATTTTGTAAGAATTTGCTGACCTCAGTTTCATCCGGGGTTTGGCTCATGAATAGATATGTTGATTTTTGTCGTGATATTGACTTATTTGCTTTCATCCTTTAAACCAAACTCACGTTAACTTCACTCGTTAATGAATAAAGGGAAACATAATCCGAGTATGCAACTCGGTTCTTATTGTATGACTTGGCCAAAGTCAAGATATATTGCACAGAATCTGCTAAATATTCCACCAACGGTAATAAACGGGCACGCTTATTAATGGTCGGGCATTCTAAATAAACGGATGACTATTAATAATCACCTAGATGCTTTAACTTGTAAAGTAATAATCCGAGATGGTAGCCAATCGTCACATGTTCGAGACTTATTGTTTAAAATAAGAGCCTAAACATTTCGACCTGATCAGGATCAGCATGACAATGACAACACCATACCAGAATGTCATTCTGATGCATCGTAACATTCATAAGAATTGTTAACAAATCTTATGATAGCCGGGCTCGCGAAACCCCGGCTTTATTAGTTAAATTGCCGTTATTGGGCTATATTTTTTATTTTACTTGATAAACAATCGTGAGGTCGGCTCGGAAAGTAAGCTGCCTTCTTTATTGATTGAGATAGTTGCAATTACAAATGAAAATAAAATAAATGAAAATAATGCGTGAAATCAAAATAATCCTTAAAACAAAAAAGCGGTTATCAACCGCCGCTGACCTCCGCTGAAGTCGAGTTCCAAATGGAGCTCGGTGTTTAACTATAGTAGATCCTTAATTTGTCCACATTCCAAGTACGTTTTATTGCTTTGACATCTAAGGCTTCAAGGACATAGGTTCCTGGCCCTACTTGGTCTGAAATGCGGTAAGGTCCTTCCCAATTTGTCGAGAGTTTTCCATCCCGGGTGTTCTTATTTCCGATATCCGCTCTGCGCAGTACCAGATCACCTTTATTAAATGTTCAGAGCTTGACTTTGCAATTATATTTAGCCTCAATTAGTTGCTTCGTCGCCAAGTCTCGGCAGTGTGCCTTGATTCTAGCTTCATCAATGAGGTCCAGCTTTACGGCTAATTGTTCGTTGTTGTTAGATTCTCCTTCTTGCAAAACTTTTGCTTTCCTCCATGAAGCTTGCCCCGATTTCGACTGGGATCATGGCCTCACACCCGTATGTCAATCTAAAGGGTGTCTCCTGAGTTGAGGTCTGAATACTAGTCCGGTATCCCCAGAGTACAAGATACAGCTGCTCAACACAGTTATTTTCTGCATCAGTCATCTGTTTCTTAAGCCCTTCAACAATGATTTTGTTTGCTGCCTCGGCTTGCCCGTTGGACTGCGGATGTTCTACTAAGGCAAAATGGTGTTTGATTTTGAGTTCAGACATCAGTCTTTGAAAACCTTGGTTAATGAACTGAGTTCCGTTGTCAGTTATGATCTCGGCTGGAATTCCGAATCTTGCAACAATGTTTCGCTCGAAAAAATTTTGTATTCAGGTCGCGGAGATCGTTGCTAAGGGTTCAGTGATAAATCCCAATTTTACTATATCTTATCCCGCATTAATCATTTATTTTGGGATTATTTTAGGCTAATTTGGACATATTAGATAATATTTGGATTGTTAACCAACTTTAGGAGATAATATAAATCAGAATTAATTATGAGAATATTGGTTTTAAATTATTAATATCCTGATTAATATTTTGTGATTGAATAATATTTCTAAATATATGACAGATCACGAGTTTATTTAATTCTTGTAGGATAGGAAAAAACATATTAGAATATCTTACGATGCATAATTGACCTTAGAAGCCAAAAGGAAATCTAATAGTAAAATTTTATTGGGTTTATTAGATTTTAATGGGCTCAAGTGAATACCCATAGTTCCCATCTCCTTCCTATAATTAACGGGGGCCGCCACATGCTCTCTTTGAGAGCCATCAAACACGCTGCAAGCCGCCACATGCTAAAGGAGACGCAAGCCACAAGATCATCACACCGCGAGGCAAACGCTGAAGACTGAAAAGGCTGGAGACATGGGAAATTTGCAGAAATAAGCCCAAAAGAAAAAATTGTCAAAATAGACCACTGTGCAAACATTTTTAAAAAATAACCCAATTTGTAGCGCCACGTCAGATTGCGCCACACGTGGCGCCACTGGTGATGTGGCGCCACAAAGTGGCACCACACGTGGCAGTGCCAAGTGGCACCACTTTAACAATTTTTTTTTATTTTTAATTATTATAATTATATATTATTATATTTAATATATATTAAATATAAATTTAGTGAAAATAAATGAAAACAAATATTTTTTGCAAGTTATATGTTTCTGCTCCCACAAATTTAATATAAATTTTTAAATATTTTTTGCATGTTATATGTTTATGCACTTTATCGATCCTGCAAAAATAATTTCGAATTTTTTGCACGTTAATTCTGCACGTTATCACATTCCCACAATCCTAAAATTGTGGGAGCAGTTTAAACATATAAACTGCCCCCAAATTCCCATTATTTTTGCAAAAATAATTCTGAATTTTTTGCACATTAATTTTGTATGTTACCACATTCCCACAATCCTAAAATTGTGGGAGCAGTTTAAACATATAAACTGCCCCCAAATTCCCACAAATTTTGCAAAAATAATTCCTAATTAATGTGGGAATTTGGGGGCAGTTTATATGTTTAAACTGCTCCTATAATTTTAGGATTGTGGGAATATGGTAACGTGCAGAATTAACGTGCAAAAAATTCAGAATTATTTTTGCAGGATCGGTAATGTACAGAAACATATAATGTGCAAAAAATATTTAAAAATTTATATTAAATTTGTGGGAGTAGAAACATATAACGTGCAAAAAATATTTGTTTTCATGTATTTTCACTAAATTTATATTTAATATATATTAAATATAATAATATATAATTATAATAATTAAAAATTAAAAAAAAAATTGTTAAAGTGGTGCCACGTGGCGTGCCGCCACTTATGTGGCGTGCCACGTTGGCACGCCACATCACCAGTGGCGCCACGCCACGTGGCGCCACGTGTGGCACTACAAATTGAGTTATTTTTTTAAAATATTTGCACAGTGGTCTATTTTGACCTTTTTTTTTTTGCTTATTTCTGCAAATTTCCCCTGGAGACGAAGGCTACAGGTAGATTCATCAATATCCAATTAATCCATTCCATCTCACGCGCATAGCACACACTATCTCCTTTCTCATTTTATTCATTGAATCTGACGGGCCCACCTTCCAATTAATCAATTCCCTTCACTCTCTGGACACGCACAAATTGTTGTGTTTGTTAATATATTCATCATGCTAGTGATTTGTTTGGCTCTTGGAGGAGGGATGATTTTCATGGAAGCTTAAATTTTTTGGGAGGCAACTTGGGAGGAGCATGGAGGAGGTTAAAGCCTAGGGTTTACACTTGAAGACCACTAGGGAGTGTCTTTCTTTTTATCTTTTTGATTCAAATTTGAGATTATTTAGTTTTAAAGGATTTCGAGTTGTATTAATTGAAAACAATCTAGTTTTAGATTGTAAACTTATTTCTTTTGGATTAGACTGATGATTTCAAGTTTTATGCTTATTGCTGGACTCTTGTTTGCAACCTTTGGATTGTCAATTAAATTGATAATTGAGTTTTCGTTATTAATTTAATTGTTAATTTAGTTTATCATCTTAATTGTTTGATTAGGTTGATAAATTATCTGGTTGTTCAATTAGATAATTGTAAATAAGATTTCTAAGATTATTTTGTGATTGATTTTTAATGGGTTTAATTAGCCACCGCTTATTTCATTATGAGTTTTCTAGTGGAATATGTGTTATTGAGTTAGAGGGTTTCCCATGTTCAATTGGGTAATTAAATTCATTAATCTTCTTTTGGTCTAGTTAGGTGATTTAGGCTAAGAAAGTTAACTCCATGCAATTCCTAAGTTGTCCCCTTCATCATCATAACTGAATTAGATCTTTGTTATTTTACTTACTTTTAATAAATCTTCTCATTAGGATTTTAAGTCTTCTCTCATAAGAACCCCCCCCCCCCAAAATTGCATTCAAATTGATATAGATTAGTTTCATTCTCATTTAGGTTTTAGAGTCAATTGCAATAGTACATTTAGTTAAGTTAATTACATATAGGTAGTAGTATTTGCATTCTAGTTTAGGTCCATTCACATTCCATTGCATCTTTTCATTACCTAAATTTAACCTAAAGAAAACTCACAGCTTGCTTCTTGGGAGAATGACCTAGGTTGACCCTAAACTACATAATTAATTAGGGCCTAGTTTAATTGATCGCTTTAACAACAAAAGCGGATCGATCATTTGGCCTCGATCTACTTGGTGAACTAGTTGACTGATACAATTAGCCATTTCAATTGTCCTGGGGCTGACTTGAATGGTCCTAAGAGGTTCGTGCCCCACTTGTAGAATGGCCGTGGGGCCGTAATGGATTTTAACTCAGCCGAAGGTGGCCAAATTATCCAGGCATGCTTCTGGCAACTCCCACATTTCCTCACGTGTTCCACAGAGTCGGCTACCATCGTTGGCCAATAAAACCCAGCTCGGAGAGCTTTTCTGGCTAAGGCCTTAGCTCCCATGTGTTGCCCATTGATTCCTTCATGTATATCTGACAAAACGTATTTGGCTTCTGCTGGGTTCAAGCACCTCAGCATTGGAGAGTGGAGGCCTTTTCGATATAGCTGGTCATCAACCACTGTGTACATTGCTGAAGTTCTAGCCATTTGTTTTGCCTCCATTGGGTCCTCCGAGATGATTTCTTTCTCAAGGTAATTCAAGATAGGCCTTCACTAGTCCTCTACTGCTGTAATGACCATGACGCACGTGGGCTCGGTCATATTTTGCTAGATTACAGTTCGGTGGTTTCCCAGGCTCTTGGTGCTTGCTAATTTTGACAGATAGTCTATCCTCACATTTTCTCCTCTGGGAATATGGGCGACTATGACCTCTTCGAAGTTGGCCATAGCCTCTTTCACTTTTCCCAGGTATTTAATTAGTAGAGGTCCCTTGGTCGTATACGATCTATTAATTTGAGTCGCAACCAATTGAGAGCCAGTTGACAGGTGGATCCTTTTGGCTCCGTTTTCTTTTGCCTGAGATAACCCGGCCAACACCTCTTTGTATTTGGCTTGGTTGTTGGAAGTTTTGAAATGTAGCTGTAAGGAGTGCTCCATGGAAACTCCTTCCAGGCTTTCTATTATGACCCCTGGCCCGCTTCCTTTGATGTTTGAAGATCCGTCGACAAACACTTTCCAAACGTTAAGATTAGCCTCTGGTATTATCGTTGTTGGAACTAACTTCGCAATAAAGTCGGCTAAAGCCTGAGATTTAATCACATGTCGTGCCTTATAAACAATGTCGAACTCAGAAAGTTCTATGGCCCAACTTATCATTTGTCCTGCCAAATCCGACTTGTGCAGCACTTGGCGTATTGGTTGACTTGTTCGGACAATTATTCAATGTCCTTGGAAGTAGGGGCAGAGTCTTCTCGCAACGGTGAGGAGTGCAAATACTACTTTCTCAAGCTTCTGATATCTTAGCTCGGAGCTCTGCAGAGCTTGGCTTATGAAATAGATCGGCTTTTGTTCGGTTGATTCTTCCCATACTAAGGTAGCATTGACAGCCTCTTCTCCCACCGATAAATAGAGGATGAGGTCTTCGCCAAGTTTAGGTTTCGACAATACTGGTGGTGTTGACAGGCATTTCTTAATTTTGTCGAACGCGGCTTCGCATTCAGCATTCCATTCCTCGTGCTGTGCCTCTTTTTTCAATAATTTAAAGAGTGGAAGTGCATTTTATGCTGACTTTGGCAGAAACCTTGTTAATGCTGTCAGTCTTCCCGTTAACTGCTGCACTTCCTTCTTGTTTCGTGGTGCCGCCATATTGAGGACGGTTTGGCATTTATCCGGGTTGGCCTCGATGCCCCTATTTGTTAGGAGAAATCCGAGGAACTTGCCTGCGGGTACTCCGAATGCGCATTTAGCCGGGTTGAGTCGGACATGATGAGCCCGGAGTTTGTCAAATGTTTTTTGGAGATCTCGGATATGGTCCAAGTGATTGATTGATTTAACAATCATGTCATCAATGTAAACTTCCACATTTTTACCGAGCTATGTATCGAATACTCGATTCATCATCCTCTGATAGGTAGCTCCAACATTCTTCAGCCCAAAGGGCATGACGTTATAGCAGTAATTAGCTTTATCCGTGATTAAAACTATCTTTTCTTGGTCATCGGGATGCATGGCTATCTGGTTGTATCCAGAATAAGCATCCATAAAAGAGAGCAACTGGAACCCGGAAGAGTTGTCCACTAGTTGGTCTATATTTGGCATGGGGTAAGCATCCTTTAGACATGCCCTGTTAAGGTCGGTGTAACCCGTCCAAACTCTCCACTTACCGCTGGGTTTTTTAATCATTACCACATTTGACAGCCATGTGGTGTACTGGATCTCCCTGATGAATCCGGTGTCCAACAACTCCTTCACATGCTCGGCAAGGGCTATTTGCCTATCTGGGGCGATCTTCCTTTTCTTTTGTGCGACAGGCAGACAGTTTGGGTTTATTGTTAACTTGTGACAACAAAAGACGGGGTCGACACCTGGTAGCTCAGAAGGTTTCCAGGCGAAAACGTCTTTATTCTTCAACAATAGTTCTTCTAGCTCGGCTTGCTCTTCCTTCGTGAGTTGCTGCCAATTTTGGTTACCTGCCTAAGTTCATCTCCTAAGAGGTAATCAATGAGTTATCCATTGGGTTCCATTTTCATCAGCTTAGCTTCCTCTCTTACGTCCAGCTCAACCACGTTTACCGAGCTCGAATTGGGCGGTACTGCGTTTTGCGCTGGCTTTTGCCGTGATGAGGATGTCCCCAGCTCATTGTTTTTACTGTTGAAAAATAGCATTGCCGAGACTCCTTCTAATCTCCTTTAATGGTGACAACCTCATTCTTACTACTTACCATCTTCAATTTTTGATGTTTGGTTGATATTAACATATCCCAGCTGTGAATGGTTGGTCTACCCGAGATGATGTTATAAGACGAGGGGAAATCTGCCACAATGAATTTGACTCGTTCGGTCTTAAAAGCTTCCTTAGATCCCAGCGTCATATTTAGCTCTATGTACCCCTTGGAGCATGTATCCTCTCCGTTGAACCCAATTAAGGTTGTTCTGCACGGCTTTAGATTTTTTAGATCGAGGTCCATTCGCTTGAAAGCATCCCACAAGATGATATCAAATGCGCTTCCAGGATCAATGAAAATCTTTTTCACGCGACATTTACCCAGGAGGCCGGTTATGACTAAGCCGTCCTGATGGCCCGGGATTACGTCCCTTAAGTCGTCTTGAGTGAAGAATAATTTGGGGGGTTCTTCTTGCAGAGGTTCTAGCTTGAAAGTTGGTCATCCCCTATTGGTTAGAACTTCCTAGAGATATTTTTTCCGTTGACTTGATGTATCATCTCCTCCACCATAACCCTTACCAATGACGTTACAATCGAACTCGCCTTCTGGAAATTCGTCATCATCGTCATTCTTTCTTTGGTAATCATCTTGCTTCTTTCTTTGAGGGACCAGGCTCTTACTTCGGTCCGTCTGCTTGCACTTGCTACTCTTTTGCCCTTGTGTCTTGATGACATATTACTGTAGTTGTCCATCTCAGACAAATTTCTCTACAGCATCTCTGAGGTCCCAACATTCTTCGGTTGTGTGCCCCGGTCCGTTATAGAATTCACAAAACTGAGATTGATCCAATTTCCCTCTATTATACAACGGCCGTGGTTGTTCAACTTTCTTCATCTCGATTAGTGCAACCTCTCTCCAAATCTAGGCGCGTGAGACGTTCAGCGGGGTATATTTTTCGTATTTCCCTTCATACCTTCCATTTTGGCCTTTTAGGTCCGAGTTCTTCGATCTGTCCTTTAATGACTGATCCCTTCCCTTTGCAGACGGACTTTTCTGCCTTTCTTTCCCAGGCGCGTTAGCTATCAGCACCTGCTCGATGTCCAAATATTTCTTAGCTCGTCGATTAAATTCTTCCAACGTCTTGATTTCTGCGGATAAGACTGATCTTCCCATCCTTGACTCACTATCCAAACCCGAGATGAGCAAATGCACGTGGACGCTCTCCGTCAACCCTTGAATTTGCAAGGCAGCTGCTTTAAAGCGATCTTAGTATTTCTGGAGAGTTTCGCCGGGTTGCTGCTTGATTCTGTCTAATGTATAGACCGACCTGGGTTGCTTTTTGCTTGTTGCAAAATTCAGCAAAAATTTCTCACTTAGGTCATTAAAGTCGGTGATGGACTTTGGGGGTAAGGTTCGAAACCAGATTTGTGCAGCTCCTCGCAATGTTGAGGTGAAGAACCGAGATATGATTGGTCCCTTGAACCCTCGTACTAGCATTTCAGTGTCGAAGGTATTCAGATGGGTCTGGGGATCCTGACTTCCGTCATATTTAGGCAGGTCGGGTGTATTGAATTTCTTTGGATATTTATCTTCTATAATCTCATCCGAGAACGGGCTGTTATTTTGTCATCCATCTCTATACCACATCTTATGCTTCCCAGACTCATCTAGCCGGACTTCCTGGTTATCCAAGGAATGACTACTTTTTAGATGCGTCCGAGTTTGATCATCTCGGTTCGAATCCCGATGGTTATTCTGCTTAGAATTTGTAGTCAAAGCTACTCTACCTTGCTCGAGCCGGTCAAGCCGGGTTGGATCAACAGTCTGGTGATTAGTGTCTCCATCCCCATTATGTTGATCATCTCGATGCTCCCCCTGAGGTGGGTTCTACAATTGTTTGAGGAGTTGTTCCATTACCTCAGCAATGCGATCAATTTTTTATTTTGGAGATTATTGTGTTCTTCTACGTTCTCAATCCGCTTGAGCATTAACCCGGTGATGTTATGTAGCAATTGTATGTCTGGGTTGTCGATTTGGAATAGATGTGAAGAGTTGGCTTGATTAGCCTGCTGCAACGTTCGATCTGTGGATCCGTCCTCAGGATGAGGAGGGTTCATGTTCGGTATTGCCTCTGATGATCCTTGATCGTTACCCCGGACGTCTTCCTGCTGTTGATCATCATTGATATTTCGTTCTTGATTCTGCTCGTGTGCGAGCATGTGGCTTCTGCTTCTGGTGTTAGCCATCATTAATCACGGGGATTGAACTTTATAGTTCCCCACGGTCGGCGCCAATATTCTGGTGTAGAACACAGATTGGACTTGACCTGGGGTGAAATCCAAGGGGCCTACATACCACTTATGGGATCAAAGTCCACGTAGTTCGCTTGAAAAAAATAGGCTTATGGCCAGAAGGGAGTGGGGGTGTGTGCTCTGTGTGTACTGAATGTTAAAAGCTTAGAGTTAGAGCGTGTGTACCTTGTTAGGGTTTATATTCTATTTATAGACTTACTTGGGCCCTAAATTCCTGGACTTCTAGTATCTGATTAGTTAAAGATATGATAGATCCTTAGCTGATCAGATCCTAAATTATTGGGCGTCTATAATCTTAGTAGTTATGTTGATAAACTACCCCTTGATCCAAGGGGGTTGTTAAGATATTATAAATAAGCCATTATACTTGGGCTTTTGAGATTATTGGGTTTAACCCATATTCATTATATCCGTAACACTCGTTAATGTCTTGGTGATGGTCCTCTCCTTTTGAAGGTGCATTTTTTAGTGAGTGTTTTGTTTGGTGTATGTTCATATTTTGCTGTAAGTGTTGAGCTGTCAAGTGTTCGCCATGTATACTTCGGACACCATAGACTTAACACTTTTACTTGTATCTAATCTGTAATAACTAATAAGCATAAATCCAAATTATTGAAAAGCAATTCCACTTTAACATACAAGGGCACGCGATGTATGTTTTTCCGTTTTCATAATAAGCTCATGATCACTTTTTTTTATGAATTTATTATTATTTTCAATTAGTATAGATTGGTATAAAATAGAGTAAAATACTCTGACATCCCTCCTATTTTATCTTAATTACATAGACATGCCCTCTATTTTGAAAACATACACTTAAGTCCAAACAATTAACTCAGTTAAGAATATTCCTAAAAGATTCTAAAAATATATTTTTAATTAAATTTTATATAAAAATAAAATTTATTTGCTATTTTACCCTAAATACTAAATCCCTAATTCTACTTTTATCTTGGATATATTTATTTTTTCTTTCACGTTTTGACTAAAATTGTTTTAAATAATTTAATTTTTTTTTATCTGTTCCTTCATTTCTATTTTTATATTTACAAGTAGTTATTTATTTGATAATTTTAGTACTGATTAATGTAAATATCACAAACTTTGAATATTCAAGTAAGTTCTTAAATAAACATGTGCTTGATCAAATGTGTTTATAAATATTGGTGAATAAAATATTAAATTATAAATTTAAATGAGACATACAGTCTCAAACTTATATAAATTATTATATTTTATAAAAAAAATTGTTTTTATTATATATGTGAAGTCAAAATTAATTTATAATATCAAAACTAATAAATTTTTTTAAAAAATATAAAATATATTAGAATAAATTTTTGGTGTTATAAAGTTGATTTTATTAATTTTTATTAGCCCATATACGTGCATACGTAGACACTAAAAAAGGACATTTTGGTAAAAGAAAAGTTCAAAAGTCAAACTTAATGTCCAACTAACGGTTTAAGTGGATAGAAATAGAATCTTTAAATATAATAGAGGTTTGTGAAACATACATTTTTATTTTAAAGGAAGTTTATATAAGTTTCCAAAATAGAATGAATGTCTGTGTACTTAAGACAAAACATGAGGGTGGTTAGAGTATTTCACTCTATAAAATATTATTGGTAATATTTTTATTTTTTTTAGTCAAATTTTAAAAACACACCCTATATGTGGGACAAACAATTTAATTAAAATGAAAATTCGAACTTCATTAATGCTTTGACTATTCAAAGACCGGGGGGGGGGGGGTCAACATATTACAGCCAACGGTATGTTATACATGGGCCAGGGTAAAATTAGAATGAATACCGATAATTTATTATAAAAAAAAAAAGTAATTTTAGCTGTCTAAAATTCACTTCTAAGTTCTAACTGAAAAAAAATGGAAGATGAACCATACAAATGATGAGTTAGGATTTGTAGATGAGGGAGGTGAGATTATAAAACAAAGTGTATGGAAGTTGAAGAAAAATTTTATGTGTTATGCTTGTCATCCCTCTTTTCAAGTTGCTTTCTTGTTTGGATTCAAACTCCTTAAGTCTAAAGGAAACTGAGAATTATAAGATGAAACTACTAATCATCATTCAATATAAAAGAAAAAGATCGTTTCACTGTAGTGTAAAATCGTGATTTTTTATAGTCTAATTTGATTAAATTTTGATTTTAGTTCGTATAGTGTTAAATCGTTATTTTTTGTTATATTAGTACGTTAATGTACCAGGTATAGGTACCAGCAACACCAAAACTTACAAAAATTACATGGACCAAATGTGGTGACTTACTTAAACCTTTAATCATTACAATCTCCATTGACGTACGAAAGCACACATTTAATATACGTCCTAATGATTTAAAAACATATATAAATTTATGAGATCAACGAAAATAAATCCATAAACTAATATATTTAGTATAAGAAAATGTAATTGAGGACAATGTTCATCAGGACCAGAAGCAAGTCAAAAAGGCTTGTTCAAGGGGTTTTGATATTGAATTAAGTTGTAAAAATGCACATGTGTTTTATCCTAAGGAGCACTCAGCACTAAGTGTTTTTTTTAGGTGCAAAAATACACACGTAATTATAAATTATGTGTAAAAATACCCTTTGACCGTAAGTTTGACTTTGACTGTTAAGTTTTGAATTTTTTTTTTATTTTCAAATATGCAAAAATACATATATGGTTTGACAAAAAGAACACTCAACAATAAGTTTTTTTTAATTTAATAATTTTATTTCAATTAAAGGAAAATTATTATTTCTCTAGGTGTAATTTCTGGGAGACCAAAGTTTTTATTTCCATAATTTATTTTATTTTTTAAATCCTTATTAAATTTTCTAATTAATAATTAATTAATGAGTATTTATTCATTTACAATCTGATATTATAAATACTATATTTAATTAAAAATAATTAAATAAAATTTTAAAAATTCATTTAATTTTTAATCAATACTATAAATATAGTATTGATTAAAAATTCATTTCCAATAAATACTATATATAGTATTTTTAATAAATACTATATTAAAAATTCATTTCCAATAATTTTTTAATCAATATTATTTAATTTTTATTGCATTTTCTAATTATGCAATATAAATGTTTGCACCAAAAAGGTTTTTTTTTTTTAAAAAAAAAGAAATAAATTATGGAAATAAAAAATTAGGCCTCTCAAAAATTATACCTAGAAAAATAAAAATTTTCTTTTAAATGAAAAAAAATTATTAAATTTTAAAAAAAACTTGGTGTTAGGCACTCTTTTTGCTAAAGCACATATATATTTTTACACCTTTGAAAATAAAAAAAAAATTAAACTTAACAGTCAAAGTCAAACTTAACAGTCAAGAGTATTTTTGCACTTAATTTATAACCATGTGTATACTTTTGCATTTAAAAAAAGCACTTGGTGCTAGACGCTCCTCCTGATAAAGCACATATTCATTTTTATCTTAACCCAAAAACAAAAGACAAATAACAAAACCCCTTGAACAAGTCTTTTTGACCTGCTTCTGGTCCCGGATGAACATTGTCCTCAGTTACATTTGCTTATACTAAACATATTAGTTCATGGATTTATTTTCGTTGATCTCAATTCATTTTATCTCATAAATTTATTATTATTTTTAAATCAATAGGACATATATTAAATGTGTGCTTTCGTACGTCTATTGAGATTGTGATGATTAAAGGGTTTAAGAAAATCACCACATTTTGGTGTTAGTACCTATACCTGGTACACTAACGCACAAATATAACAAAAAATCACGATTTTACATTATATGAACCAAAATTAAAATTTTAATCAAATTAGACTATAAAAAATCACAATGTTACACTACAGTGAAGCGATCCTTTTCTTGTGTACTGAATGATGATTAGTAGTATGATCCTATAATTCTCATTTTCCTTTAAATTTAGGGAGTTTGAATATGAACAAGAAAGCAGTCCGAAAAGGTTACATGACAAGCATAACACATAAAATTTTTCTTCAACTATTATAACTTTGCTTTATAATCTTGCCTCCTTCATCTACAAATCCTAGCTCCTCATTTGTATGGTTAATCTTCCATGTTTTTTTTTTTTTGCCAACATAACTAAAATTACTTAATTACACATTGCATAGTTTGATTTCCAATAATATAATAAATTATCGGTATTCATTCTAATTTTTCCCTGGTCTATGTATAATACCGTTGGCTTTAATATGTTGACCCCCAGTCTTTGAACATATCGTGCCTTATAGTCAAAGCATTAATGAAGTTCGAATTTTCATTTTAATAAAATTGTTTGTCCCACATAGAGGGTGTGTTTTTAAAATTTGACTCAAAGCAAATAAAACTATAACCAATAATATTCTATACCATTCTATACTAATTGAAATTAATAAAAAATTGATAAAAAATGTGATCAATAGCTTATTATGAAAACGGAAAACCATACATCGCGTGCCCTTGTTAAAGTGGAATTGCTTTTCAATACTTTGGATTTATGCTTATTAGTCGTTACAGATTAGATACAAGTAAAAGTGCCAAGTATATGGTGTCCGAAGTATACATGGTGAGCACTTGACAACCCAACACTTACAACAAAATATGCACATACACCAAACAAAACACTCACTAAAAAATGCACCTTCAAAAGGAATGGGCCATCACCAAAACACTGAATTTGCTTGAAAACCAAATCGAGTCATCACCCCATTAAAAAAAAAAACGATCTAGCACCTTCACAATCAAAGTCGTAATTAAGGAAAATGCTTGTATTTTTCATGATCTGTTTGATGGAAAAATCCAAACGATGCAGAAAGACTAGAACTGGTCAAGGAAGGCAGGTTTAGATAGATGTCTCCACAAAGCCACCATCGTTCTTCTAGAATTGGCTTCCAATATATAAGGGTTATTAAGTATTTTATTGAGTGCAGTAATCAAGGCGATGGCGATGGCGATAGTGCAGTGCAAGTGTATTAGAAAAATATAGCTCAAATTTTATTTTACTATTTATTTTTTCCCTTTTACAAGTGATCCTACCTGTTAAAATAAATATTTAAATTTCTTAACGTCTAATGTAGGTAGCATAATTTTATGGAACGATTTGTTTTTTTTCCCCCTTTTGGCCTGCTACTGTTTCATTCATGTTCTGGTTGAGGTTTTTCTATGAAATTTTCTTGAAAATTATATTAGGACGCAAAGGAACTCATTATAAAAAAATTTCGGATTACCTACAGAATTAATTATTACTGACGAAAAAAAAAGTAATGTGATGATGACCCATTTTCAGCAATTGTTAACAGAATACGGAATTTTTTTTTTTTTTCCAATCTATTTCTTCTCTTACTCTCCGCTTTTTATTTGACTTGGCTAGACAAAAGAATAGATTTTTTTTAACTTCATTTCAGCTCAAATTTTTATCCATTAATTTAGATCAGATTCTGACAATTTGGATTTGTCATTATTTTTTATAATCATATAAAACAAAGCATTAGAGTTATATTTTTGTCGGTGAAGAAATTTAAAAAAAAAAACAAAAGAAAGGAAAAACTTGACGCCATCCATTTTCTTAAAGGGCTGCTTTGTTTGACCGTAATTTCCATTCGCCTTATTTGACTAATATGTGTGTGTGTGTGGGCGCTGGAAAGAAAAATCAAATAAACACATCTCATCAGAAAATATAAAAACGAAACATTCGAAAATTATAAACTCATCAACGACCTAAAGAATTAAATAAGTGGCAGCTTCACCAAAATGAAAGAACCAACGCCTATAAATACAAACGTAGTACTCTTCCCTCTCAAACCACACAAATAACCTCAATCTCCTCTCACACCCTTCCTCTTACGTGCATATCATAATCTCATCAATCACTATGGGAGCTTTCACTTACCAAACCGAGAACGCCTCAAGCGTGTCCCGTCCGAGACTGTTCAAAGCTTTTGCGGAAGATTACAACAGCCTCCTCCCAAAGATCGTAGAAGGCGTTAAGATTGAGGTCCTTGAAGGCAATGGAGGACCTGGCACCCTGAGGAAGGTGACTTTCCCTGAAGGTGGGGAAACAAAGTATGTGGTGGAGAAAGTGGAGACAGTGGATCAAGCAAACTATGTTTATAACTACAGCGTTGTGGAAGGGAGTGCCTTACCAGAAGGAGTGGAGAAGATAACATTTGAGACGAAGGTGGAGGAAGCAGCCAATGGAGGATCCCTAGGGAAGGCCTCTTTCACTTACTTCACCAAAACCGATGCTCCTCCCAGCGATGACGTCATCACTGCTTCTAAAGCCCAAGGTCAGGGCCTCTTCAAGGCTGTTGATGCTTACCTCTTGGCTCATCCCGAATGCTAAATAAGATCTTTCTCATTCTTATACACGCACGCGCGCGCGCCACCTTGCTTCTATATGATCATTGTTGTTCTGGTTTGCTGTGTTTGTAATAAAGAGCGTTGATCTCTAAAGTACGCTGGCCGGTGAAGTTATGGAGAGATAGGAAAATTAATGGATGCAAAACCTATCACTTTATTACTTCTTTCAAGTACTTTAGGGTATCTATCCAGGTTTGTGTTTGTCATTTTGGAATAATAATAATACTAATGAGGAGAAATTGTCTGCTTTTCTGTTTTGTCCTATTTTCTTTGGCATTGGATTTCTCAAATTTGATTCCAAGATTAGGGAGTGTTGCGAGTGAATCGAAGTGTGTAATATAATCTAGTTTGAATACGATGAATATACAAATATAAATAAATAGATATATATGTGTTTGTGTGTGTATGTGTTGCCTCTGTGTGCCCTGTGCGTGCGATTATTGTGTAATAATTAACATGGTGTACTTGAAAGAAAATGAACTGATGTATATATCATTAATAGTGTGTTCAATGGGGATGAAAGAGAACTGAGTCAAAATTGCAAGATTTTAGGAATTGAAGGCAAATATCAAAACTCCCAAAAAAACCAATTAAAGACAAATATCAAAACCCCTTGGACAAGTCTTTTTGACCTGCTTCTGGTCCACGATGGACATTGTCCTCAATTACATTTGCTTATCCTAAATATATTAGTTTATGGATTTATTTTCGTTGATCTCAATTCATTTTATCTCGTAAATTTATTATTTTTTTCAAATCATCACGACATATATTAAATGTGTGCTTTTGTACGTCAATGGAGATTGTAATGATTAAAGGGTTTAAAAAAATCACCACACTTGGTCCATGTTATTTTAACAAGTTTTGGTGTTAGTATACCCGGTACATTAACTCACCAATATAAGGAAAAATCATGACTTTAAACTACATGAACCAAAATAAAAGGTTAGTCAAATTAAACTGTAAAATAATGATATCAAAGCCCCCCGGTACATTTCTAACATATAACTTTTCTGGTACATTTCTAACATATTTCACATAGAACAAAAAAAATTTTAAATTGTTTTTGTAACACCCCAATGTTTTGTACCCAGAACAGAGTGATATCTTCCTAATTCAGTTCAATGTATTATTTAATAAAGAATTTAAACCATTAGGCTCAGGTTTGATCCTGAAAAATAAAACTTTTTCCTTTAAAAAAATATATCAAAAACTTAACTCACTCATAGATTTCAAAACTATAGTTCGAATGAGCTTTTCTAAAATTTTAAAACTTTAGAAAACATTAAATAAGTGGTTTAAACTCTTATTAACAAATACATCTACTCTTAGATCTGGTTAGATTTTATCAGATTATTTCTTATATATTATATCTAACCTAGTATTCTACCATTCACTCATGCATCCATTTCATTTATGGGCTTGTAATATACGTGCCCGTCCCTGCAGCAATACAATACATGCATATTCTACTAATACCATATTATAATATCTACATAAATATACATCCTAATAGCCATATGCAGCTATCTCAAAATATTAACTAAACCAAAAAGTAATTTATACAGAAGGTGAAATAAAATAAAGCTGCACTATCAGCTCCAACCCCACCTTCTTGACTTCAAGTGATAAGTATGCCCTTGCCTCTTGAACTTACTTACTATTCTGTCCACAACCTGGATTATTGGAAGGCTCTGAGATTCAAATGAATGAATCCCAGAGTAACAAGTTAATCTCAAATTCTAGCATATACAATATATATAAATAAACCAAACGGAGTAGTTCTGTAATACCCGGATAATTACTATCTGGACTATTATGTTACCATAATAAAAATGTCCATTTATGATGATTATGGTCTCAAAATAGAGTATAATTAGTCTATTTTCAAAGGAAGGTACTAAGAAAAAAATTATGAAAAATTCAAGAAGGCATGGAATAATTATTAAAAATTTAGGAAATATATTATTCTTAATTTAGACAATTTAATAAAATATTTCCTATGAAAATAAAAAGAAGGAAAATTAAAAAGTATTTTAGAATCAAAATTGATTCTATGACTTTTAATATTTTGCATAGGGCTTAAATCATTAATGTTAATGAAATTGTTGTGAGAAAATAATTAATTCTAATTAAGAAAATTATTAGGAATTATTAAAGGATTAATTAAGGAATTTTCAGGAATTTTATAAGATTAGAGAAATTTGGGAAACATGAAAAATAAAATAAATATAAATAATAATTATTAAGGACCGAAATTTTTGGCTAATTAAATAAATAATAATGGTTAAGATATAGTCTTAAAAAGTAAAGATCAATGGTTTAGGATTTTTCAAGAATTTATGAAAGCCTAAATCCAAGTAATTAGTTATGGACCAATAGGAAAATTTTGTGGAAAATGAATATAGGATAAATATAATATATGTGGTTAAAGAAAAAAAAAAATATATATATATATGGTGTGGGCCGAAATTTTAGGGGAGATAAGGATGAAGAAGATATTTGAATATAATAGTAATATAGGTTTAAATATGTGATAAATAAGTAATAATATAATAATAATTAAAAGTGGACAGGATAAACGAGAACGGATGGAAATAAAATCCTACATAGAAAACCGTGAACTAGGTTTCTAAAGTCAGGGTATATTGTGAACGAGGGAATTTTTATCTCGAGATGGCCGGTCTCCGAAGTCATTTCTGTAACCGACGGAGTGATTTGGAGATCCGAATAGGAAGATATTTTGTATAATTAAAGCAAATAGTCAAAAGGAGAACCGATAGAAAATAATTCCGTTGTGGGAATCTGGGGATAAGTGGGGAAAAACCAGAGTATAATGTTAATCAGTGAATTTTTGTCTCGAAGTTGGCACCGAACAACGTTATTTCTGTAGCCGGGCACGAATACCTAGGATTTTCAGCTGATAATGGAATGACATCAGCGGGATCAGAAACTGAGTTAAATTAGGTAATTTGAAAGAGGAAGAAAAGATCTTCAGAGTGTTGTTCCCGGAATTTTAAGTTTCTACGGAATTTCGCGATTAGGATACCGAACCAGGAACTTATCAGATAAAGCAAGAGGATAAGGTTTGATGATGCAATTAGGATGAGGTCAACAATTTTGTCTTTTAGGGGGGGAAGAAGTCGGCCTAATAGGTGTAAGGCCAAGATCAAACCACCTAGCAAAAGTGCGATCCTACGGTCAGAATTCAACCAGACAAAGTTCAAGGAAATTACGAAAATGCCATTGAGATTTTCTATAAATAGCTTCCATTCCTCTTCATTATTCACCAATTCACTTACAATCCTAGAGAGAAGTTAGAGAGAGAAGCTCTGGGAGAAGTTCATAGCAAAGCTCTGAGTAAGTTCTCCGGTCCTTAGTCTTTAGCTTAAGTAGTTCTTTCGGTAGTTATAGTAGAATTGTTAGAGTAGTCTTTAATTTTTCAAGTTAGTTTAAATATCATGTTTTAGAAACAAATGTGATATTTATCTTAGAAATATGTTAGAGGAAAGATTATAACAAAAATTTTGAAAGCATAAAGTCAAAACAGCGAAGCTTTGGCAAAATTCCGCCAAAAAGTCAAACTAGGGGCAAAATTGTAATTTGTACCTAAAATGCCTGTTATGGTCTTAGATATTCATACTGGTGATATTATCCTTATAGGATACCCAGAATCACGAACCACTGTTTCCGCTGTCATCGCTGTCAAATCACCGTCGTACCGCCGTCAAACGTACCACAACGCTACCGAAGTGCCCGAAATCGTCAACGGAGGTACGGACGCGTATTGTAACCTTAACACTTATACTGCTCATATGCATATATATGGTAGACATGTGTATATACTGAAACTCTGTCGTGGGTTGTCAGTCATACATACAGCTTATTACGGGTTATAGTCTTGATAACGCCGTTGGGCTTTCCTAGCGCTGAGGACACGATGGGAGATCGTGGCACTGGTTTATGTGCAGACATAGTGTGGGGCTTTACATATTGTTGTGTGCTTATGTTCTGTCCATTGTTGATCATGCATCTGCTGTGTGCTTATGTATTGGTGTGCTGTTATGTTGTTATGATTATTTGTTGCCTATATATGATTTATTTGAGCATAAGGTTAACCGTTACCTAAGATCCAATTGAGAATTGGATCTCAACTGTAGCTCCAGGTTCAGGAGGATCCAGGGTGGAGGAGAGCGGCAAGTAGCCGATATAGGCGGATTGAAAGAGCTTATATGTTTTAGTTTTTGAACTATTTAGATATTGTCTTTTTGGAATCAACAGATGACTGTATAAAGATGATTACACTATGGTTATGTACTTCTAGATATTCAGTTACTCGTTTAATTGAAATGCTCGACTCTGATCACGGTTTGTTTTTTTTAAAAAAAAAAATTGGTATTTTAAATTGGGATGTTACAAGTCCACACAGCATATATAGCATTCAAATTCAATCCAAATTCAAACGACAAGTATTACATATCAAATGCAGCTTGTAACACAAGTAAATCATAAAATGATTTCAAATACTTTAGCGCTAGGAAATTCAAGTACACCGTGTTAATTATTACATAATAATCGCACGCACGAAGAGGCAAAATATAATGGTATTCAAACTAGATTATATTACACACTTCGATTCACTCGCAACACTCATTAATCTTGACATAAAATTTGAGAAATCCAATGCCAAAGAAAATAGGACAAAACAGAAAAGCAGACAATTTCTCCTCATTAGTATTATTATTATTCCAAAATGACAAACACAAACCTGGATAGATACCCTAAAGTACTTGAAAGAAGTAATAAAGTGATAGGTTTTGCATCCATTAATTTCCTATCTCTCCATAACTTCACCGGCCAGCGTACTTTAGAGATCAACGCTCTTTATTACAAACACAGCAAACCAGAACAACAATGATCATATAGAAGCAAGGTGGCGCGCGCGCGTGCGTGTATAAGAATGAGAAAGATCTTATTTAGCATTCGGGATGAGCCAAGAGGTAAGCATCAACAGCCTTGAAGAGGCCCTGACCTTGGGCTTTAGAAGCAGTGATGACGTCATCGCTGGGAGGAGCATCGGTTTTGGTGAAGTAAGTGAAAGAGGCCTTCCCTAGGGATCCTCCATTGGCTGCTTCCTCCACCTTCGTCTCAAATGTTATCTTCTCCACTCCTTCTGGTAAGGCACTCCCTTCCACAACGCTGTAGTTATAAACATAGTTTGCTTGATCCACTGTCTCCACTTTCTCCACCACATACTTTGTTTCCCCACCTTCAGGGAAAGTCACCTTCCTCAGGGTGCCAGGTCCTCCATTGCCTTCAAGGACCTCAATCTTAACGCCTTCTACGATCTTTGGGAGGAGGCTGTTGTAATCTTCCGCAAAAGCTTTGAACAGTCTCGGACGGGACACGCTTGAGGCGTTCTCGGTTTGGTAAGTGAAAGCTCCCATAGTGATTGATGAGATTTTGATATGCACGTAAGAGGAAGGGTGTGAGAGGAGATTGAGGTTTTGTGTGGTTTGAGAGGGAAGAGTACGTTTGTATTTATAGGCGTTGGTTCTTTCATTTTGGTGAGGCTGCCATATTTAATTCTTTAGGTCGTTGATGAGTTTATAATTTTCGAATCTTTGGTTTTTATATTTTCTGATGAGATGTGTTTATTTGATTTTTCTTTCCAGCGCCCACACGATGGAAATAGGTCAGGCCATGCCAGACTTTGGCTAAATAGGTCTGAGCTTGTCATAGAAGAGAAAGGCCTGAGCCTGAATACAGACCTTTTTTTAGGCTCAGACCTGAGTCTTCATAAGGACTGGTTAGGCCTGAAGCCTTTTTAAAGGCCTACTTACAATGTAGGTCTTTAAAAAGCCCTCATATTACAGGCCTTAAAGGTCATAATTAATTAATATAATAATATGTATAAAATTATAATTAACTAATTATACTTAAAATTAGAATATAAGAATGAAAAAAATTAAAATTGTGTTATTTGTATGATATAAATATTATTATATTCATTTAATATGTAAATAAGTCAGGCCTTAACAAAAAAGGTTTGGCCTATTTACATATTTAGGTCTTTAAATAGGTCTTGGCTTGACTTTTTTAATAAACAGGTCAGGCCATACCAGGCCCTAAATAGGCCAGGTCATAGACCGTCTGATAAGGGCCTGACCTATTTCCATCTCTACACACACGCATATTAGTCAAATAAGGCGAATGGAAATTACGGTCAAACAAATTATAGCAGCCCTTTAAGAAAATGGCGTCAAGCTTTGCCTTTCTTTTATTTTGTTTTTTAAATTTCTTCACCGACAAAAATATAACTCTAATGCTTGTTTTATATGATTATAAAAAATAATAACAAATCCAATTTGTTAGAATCTGATCTAAATTAATGGATAAAAACTTGAACTGAAATGAAGTTAAAAAAAAAAAATTCTTTTGTCTAGGCAATCCAAATAAAAAGCGGAGAGTAAGAGAAGAAATAGATATGGGGGGAAAAGGTTCCGGATTCTGTTAAGAATTGCTGAAAATGGGTCATCATCACATTACATCTTTTCTTTTACTCTATAGTTTACATCTTTGTGCATATGTTAATTGGTTGAGTAAAATTGGTTACAATTTTCAAACTTCACTCAAAAGCTGATAATTGATTGGATTGAACACGAATCCATCAATAAAAAAGTTCTTTAATTACATGAGTAAAATTAAAATACTGAGTACCGAGACCAAGATTTCATTAGTATGTGGACCCCATCACACTGCAAGGTGATTTCTGGTCAAATCACAGACTTGGACTTTGACTACATGTTTGAAAAGAGCTTTTAAGTAGATTAAAATAATAAAAAACAACTTCAGTAAAAAAAAAAAAAAAAGATCTAAAGTGAAGTGTTTAAATTAAACTTTAAGTTCATTGGGTTTTTTAAAAAAAAGTTCTTAGAAGCTTGTTAAGGAAAAAGTAAAAAAACTCAATGAGGTAGCTTTTTCTAAAAAGCTCTCAGCTTTTTTATGTCTCCGTCACTTTTACCATAATCAACCTAAATGTAAATTATATTTACAATCTGACTTTTTCTCTCTCAAACTTCTATAAAATTAGATAGAAAATAAGTCACCATTCTCATCGTTAATCCAAACAAGCTGAATGATACTCACCCACACACATATTGACACAAATTCAAAAGTTTAATTTATTTCAAGGCTAATAATTCAAAGGCAAAAAATACCACTTAAACTTTAAAATATTAGATAAGTGATTTCTTACTAAAATAAATAATTAATTGCTATACTCTTGTAGTAAATACCAATACTCTTATATTTTTTTTTTTTGGTCAACCAATATTTGGAATTTTGAAGTTATTGTATTGGTTAATTAGATGTTTAATAATATTATATATAAATTTGAACAATATCCTTATTAAAATAGATGTCATCATATGTTTTTAAATATCTCTAAAATGAAAAGAAAGTAGAGTATTTTACATCAAGAAGTATTAAAAAGTCTTACCCAAAACTACGGGAGATAAATTTAACTTTAGCCTGATAGCCATGCCAAAGTTTGGTTTAACCCAAAAAAAAGTTATTTTTTCATTTTATGAAACAAAACTTTTCTCTTATGTTTATTGTGCACAACACAAGATCACTTAAATTAAATAAAGCTAAATAAGCACCATATAAAATTTGGAGATTCCAAATCAATCAACTTTCTTTTGTGGCCAAAAAATCAAGTACCTCTATAAATGTGATCACAAGTCCCTTTTCGTCCAAATTAAGTTTCACATTTCATAATAAAACCTCCACCTGCACAGGAATGAAACAGTAGCAGGCCAAAAGAACGTAGTAATATGGAATACTCGCACACCATATACTTGGCGCTTGCACTTGTATCTGATTTGTAATAACTAATAAGCATAAATCCAAAGTATTGAAAAGCAATTCCCCTTTAACAAGCAGGGCATTTTCCGTTTTCATAATAAGCTATTAATCACATTTTTTTTATCAATTTATTATTAATTTCAATTAGTATAGAATAGTATTGGTAATATTTTTATTTTCTGAGTCAAATTTTAACAACACACCCTATATGTGGGACAAACAATTTTATTAAAATGAAAATTCGAACTTCATTAATGCTCGACTATAAGGCACGATATGTTCAAAGACTGGGGGTCAACATATTACAGCCAACGGTATGTTTCGTAGGCCAGGGAAAACATTAGAATGAATACCGATAATTTTTTATATTATTGAAAATCAAACTATATACAATGTGCAATTCATTAATTTTAGTTATGTTGACAAAGAAAAAAAAATCAGTAATTGTAGCTGGCTAAAATTCACTTCTAAGTTCTAACTGAAAAAAAAATGGACGATTACAAATATGGTACTGCTTTCCGATTAAAATATAAGTCACTTTCTTTTTTTTTAAAAAAAAAAAAAAATCTTGAGATCTAAAATATAGAAAACAAGTTAACAAAAACCCATAGGCCTTCTACCTTTAGGTGACATTGCTCACTTAGTTTTCACCCATTGCCGAAGATTCTCCACATAGGAGTGTGTGCCGTTTCTTAAGACATTGGATCAAATTTGAATAGGTAACATTTAATATTATATAAAAATATTGTCATAACGATAAATATAATAAAAATTTATCATAGTAGATAGAATTAATCTTAACTATTAAAACTTGATTTAATGATAGATACATTAATTGAAGAAGAATTGGTGAGAGAGATTAATTGAGTCATTCTTTTCCCAACCTGCACTGCATAATTTTTTTTATAATTATTCAAGTTTCGCCTTGTCATTTTGTAACAAAAAGAAAGAAAGAAAATACTTACGTGGATTATGATAAGCATAACACAGAAAGGGATAAGTTCTTTGTTGAAATTTGAAAATGACAAAGTCGTCTCTGGCACGCCATAATTTACTTTACTTAATTATTTAATGCATTCGTATACAATTCAGACTTCTGGCACATGTCGTGCAGTGTAACGCAAATGGCAAGACTTTTAATTGTATATTTATAGTATTCATGTCAAGCAAGTGCTTATATAATGATGAACCAGTAAGTCTCAATAATGAAGAAATGTAAATAAGAAAATCTCAGAGTATAAGTCTCACTAAATATGGATAAATAGCTCTGAGTTCTTACAAAGTTGGACGTAATTAAATAAGGCTATTAGAATGGCAGTTATTAAATTGTTCTTGTGGATTAAGAAAATTTTAGCGTAATTTTTCTTTTAAAAAAGGCAGAAGAGTTGAACATTTTACATCCTTGACTAATCCATATATAGTCTCCAAGGATTTTCCGATTAAAGGGAAAAATAATTATTAGTCTATCTACAAAAGTTCATACTTCTGATTTTTCGAAGGCAAGAATAAGAAAAACGTTGTCGTTTGGCAATGAAATTTCAAAAGGATCATAAATTCAGGGAACACCTTTGGTTAAAAACTGAGAAGTGAAGGTGAGATAGCTCGTATGTAACATCGATGAATAAGGGCGTGTTTGGTTAGAGGTTTTGGGGAACCAATAATTCTTTTGAAAAAACTTTTAAAAATCTAACGTTGTTTGTATAATGTCCCAATTATTCCCTCAAAGCTTTTGCGTGTGCTATATGTATTTTGAAGTTTTTGTTGAATGAATTTTGTCCCAAAGTGTTAAAAAATTATTAATGTCACCTCTGACTAATATTGACGATTAATTATTAATGGTCATCTATGTCACTTTTTTAACGATTTTGCTCATCATATTTTTAACATTCCTTGGGAAAAATTATTAATATATGTAGACACACACTTCATTTTCATTCAACTATACCAAGTTAAGTACTGCACAATACACAGAGAGCGACAAACATATTTAAAATTAACTTAGATAATATTTTTGTTTTAAATTAAGTATTTTAATCTTTAAATAAATAAGATGTGAAAAGACGATAAACGGGCTTAAAGCCTGTGGCCCTTAACTAAATGGACCGGGCCTCATAAATCCGTATTTTTTTAGACTCAGTCTTATAAACAGGTTGACCCGCTTAAATCCAAACTTGTGACAAACCGGTCCATTTTTCCAGCTCCAAAAATAATGGGCCTATGTAGAAGCACGAACTCTTGTGAAATGTTAACTCTCCCCAGTCCTCAGAAAATCACACAACACAATGACAAACTAGGAATCTTTCTTCTTCATCTCAAGGCAATGCACTTATTAATTAGCTTAATAATAATAGTAATAATAAGAGTAAAATGTTCTAACCACCTTTCTGCTTTGCTGTAATTACACAGATCTCCCCTCTATCTTGAAAACATACGTTTAAGTCCAAACCATTAACTCTATTAAAAATATTCTAAAAATACGTTTTTTTTATTGAACTTTATATAAAAATAAAATTTATTTATTAATTTACCTTTAATGCTAAATCCTAACTTTAATTGACAACTTCTAAATATAATTTTTTTTAAGAATTTGAATAAATTTTTTAAATGTTTGTTGGAAAAAATATCACAGTTTAAATTTAAATGACTTAACACAATCTCTCAAACATATATATTTTATTATATTTGATAGAAAGACATGTGTTTAATATATATTTTTATTCATTTAAAAACTCAAAATAAATAAATTTCAATAAATATGGTAAAAAAATTAAAATTTTAAATTTTATAATCTCAAAATTCATAAATTTTTAACATAATAGAAAGTTAAGAAAACTATTAGAATAAAAATTTGGTGGTATAATTTTTTTTTTTGGCCCACATACATATATATTTGTTTAAATAATTCTAATATTAAAGAATGGCACTTTGGTAAAACAAAAAGTTCAAAAATCTAACTTTACAGCAGTTTGAATATACGAAAATAAAATCTTAAAATATAAGAGAAATTTATGTAACATGCATTATGCCCTACTAGGCTAGTCATTTGATATTTTCATTGAGAACTTGATGATTTGTTCAAACATTATGAATTAGAAATTTAAATAACTTACAGTCTCTAGTACAGTCAGGCTTATTCCATTTATACTCTATGATGAAATAAAATATATTTAAAATCTATCTCTAAATAAATAAGTTTTAATAAACGTAAAAAAAGATAAAGCGTCTTTAAATTATAACAACATTTTTGGCAGTAGGCATAATATCTTGAATTCCATCTTGATTGTTTTCCTTCCCTTGCTGATCCATCATTGGTGCTGGGAAACGTTTATATCTCAGATTCTGTCAAACTATTTCCTTTATTGTGGGGGAAAATTAATCAAGGAGAGCACAGTAGGATAGGAAAAAAAGGAGACTTGACTGGATTAATTTTTTGATCAAGAAGACTAGAAGAGCAGAGTGGACAGAAGAATAAGGCCTTTTGGATACTTCGGCAAATGCAGATCAAAGTTTTCGTCAAACTATTTCTTTAGATTCATCATCGGTGCCTGTCAATTCTTCTCTAGAATCCAGATATTACCGATCTTTTGTTGGTGGGAAAAGTTATGTATTTCTTTTGGAATTCGGACTCTTATATCCTGTTCGTCTGTGTTTTTTAAAATCTTCATGGCTCCACCATCAATAAGATGGTTAATTCTTGAAGAAGAATCAAACCGTTCTGCTTTAACTCTCTGTCTCAATTATAAGGACAGTGCAGTATGAGGAGGAGGAAGGAAAGGGGCTGATGGATTGGATGAGGTTTATTTTCTTTTTCCAACAAAAATAATTTAAAATGACAACTAGGATTAAAATTAAATTAAGTGTTATTTTTTATTGGCCGGTAAGTATTTCCTCATTTAAAAAATTTAAACTTCCTTCGTCAATATTGTAGAATCACTACATGACTCTGCTTTGTTAACATTTTTGGTTGGTAACATTAACAACATTAAGTTTTAAAGGCTAAAAATACCCTTTGTGACATAAGGATCTAAAACGAAACCTATGTGTATATATTTTAAGGGATTGATATTTCTGTTTTTGTTGTAGAAATATTTTTTCTATCGTACTCACATAAAAGTGAGTGAATCCCATTATAAAGAGAAAAAATAGAACATAATAGTGAGACCCACTCACTTTTATGTGAGTGTGACAGAAAAAATATTTTTGTAGCAAAAACAAAAACATTAAACTCATATTTTAAAAGACTAAAAGTATATTTTAACCAATAAAAAATTGTAAATTTTATAAGATATAAAAAATTAATAAAATTTATAATATGTTAAAAATTTTGAATTTATATCTATCATAAATTTTTATGTTTCGGTTCCGCCCACCAATCATAATTATAAGTTATAATTTTTGGGATAGGGCTAATTCTCTCTCACAAGTTACACTTTGTACTTGTCTAAAAATCTAGTTTATTCACATTACCAACAAGATTTGGTCTTAGTAGAAGAGGCTTTAGCTACTTTAACACGAGGTCTTGACTTCGAGATTGCGTGAGTGCAGAAAATGTCTTTAGGAGAGTTACCTCTGATTAGCCTAAAAATGTTTGAATATGACCCGTTTAACTTCACTCCATATCATAACTTATAGCTAAATGCTATGAGTCCTATATCGGGAGGCCTCACTTGAGGGGAAAGATTTATAGGTTTAGGGGATCTGCCTCCTAATAGGCTTGTCTATTAGGATTGGGCCCTCAGGCCTTGTAATTATCACATTGGCTCTCTCATTTTATTGGTGGTTAAGAGCCTGACGAATCACTTTGGCTTATGATTATCACATTGGTATTTCATGTGAAAACATGACGATTTGTTAAAAAATTATAAATTTAAATATAATTCACGCAATTTCTCATACAGTCAAACTTATTCCATATATACTCTATGGTGAAATAAAATATATTTAAAATCCTTTTTAACCTTTTAAAGGAAATCTAAATAAATAACTATTCATGCAAATGAGGGACATTGTAGTCAACTGAAGTCACTTGAAGTTGACATGTCCGATTCCTTTCTTATGCACTATATTTTGAACACTTTTCCACGACAATATGAACCCATCAAGATATCCTATAACTCACATAAGGATAAATAGTCAATCAATAAACTTTTGATTATGTGTGTTCAAGAAGAGAGAATGTTGGTAATGGAAATGGGAAAGAGTGCATTTATGACAACTGAGAGGAAGGATCAGACTCAAGCCAGGAAGAGGGGGAAAGGTAAAATACCACCCCTAAGGTGGAATCAAGAGGCAACGTCCCAAGTGTTAGTATGTAGGTGTCCTAGAGACAATCTGTTTTATCATATGAACACCTTGTACTATTTGATATTTCATGATTAATTTATTTGAGCATAATTTATCTTTATCATATTTATGTCTCACCTATTTTACGGTTAATATGCGATTAAAGATAAAGGTCCAAGGAATAGAATAGGTGTTCATTCGAGGATCTATGATAGGGATCATGATCATGAGGAATCGAGAATACTATATGTCTATTGCCTAAAACTTGTTCCTAGTCTTAAATCACTAAGAATGGGTATTGGTGATATCAATAAGACTAGTACGACATCATCTACTTGTATAGAGATACAAGATAGTGACCTCATGGAATGCAAGCATGTTGATGTCTTAGCTGATGTCGTGAGTGGATCTGTTGGAGAACAAATAGCACTAAACTGACTCGCCAAGAGACTCCACAAGGATTCATTGTAGAGAGTATCATTGGA
This sequence comes from Acacia confusa, assembly GCA_037074495.1. Lineage (NCBI taxonomy): Eukaryota > Viridiplantae > Streptophyta > Magnoliopsida > Fabales > Fabaceae > Acacia > Acacia confusa. The sequence continues at coordinate 8,189,595 of CM073505.1, forward strand.
TTTGTAATGTCTCTTATCGTTTGGTAGTGTGGATCGTCCTAGACTTGAGGATGTCATCGAATACTATGTCTTAGGGTTATACTTTGACTGTACAACTCTATCCGCCTGAAAAATGGGGAGAACAGTGTACTCTTGGGTATAACCTGAATACATAAGTATAGATGGACATGCCGAAAGGACTCACAATCCCCTACAAGGAATTAGTTGTTCACGAGACCGGTAGGGCTTGGATGACTTCTAGTTGACTCGGAAATCTGTGCATAGTAAGTAATCATGAAGAGTCATGATCTGTCTTAGAGTCAATAGAAGAATATTCCTAGGTCTGTGAAAAGCTATATTTAGTCAATTAAGAGAGATGATGTTTTATCCTTGCTCTCGACTAAATGTGAACGACGATGTAAGGGATGATGCCGACAGGATATCCAAATAAGAAAGGTAGATCACTTGATCAACTCGATTAGTTCTGGGGCCGCAGAGCATTGCTAGTGTCTTATGTGGTCATTAGATAAATCGAGCCTATTAAAGGAGTTTAATTTGTTCAAGTTTATCTATGTCAGTGACTAATTGGGCCTAATGGGCCACACACTAAGATTATTCTTGATTGCTTAATTTAGCAAAGTTTGGACTAATAATTGTTATTGGACTTTGTCAAAGACTATTGGTATATGAGGTAAAGGAGATTAAGGATAATTTATGAATTATCCAAAGCTATATCCAATCTGGATTGGATAATTAATAGATAATAAATTATTCATGTGAATAGTGTCAAGTGAATAGTGCCAAGTGAATAGTACTATTCATCCTTTACTATTCATGAATAATTAATTATTATTAATTATAAGAAGCACCTCTTGAAATAATTAATTGTTCAAGAATCACTTCTTGGAATAATTGATTTTTCAAGAAGCACTTTGGATTTGAAGTAGGAATGAATATGTGGCTCACATTCAAAGAAGAATATGTGGCTCACATTGAAAGAAGAATTGTGGTCATGGTTCACCCGCCATTTCTATAAATAGCATTCATTTCCTTCATTCCAAATCACCAATTCCTAAACTTCTCTCTTTCTCTTAAAGAAGTTATCTCATATGCCTCTCTCTTCCTTTTAAGGAAGTTCTCATAGTCTTGAGTAAAAATCCAAACACTTGAGCTCTCCACCTTGTTACTGCCTAACAAGCATCCAAGGAATCGGGGATTCAAGGAAAAGTTCTCATTTGCAATCAGGAGATAATCGTGTGGATCAACATTAGAGGACATCATACTCTTTGACATCTTCAAGTGATCACAGGTATTCCTGAAACCCTGCATGTGTTTTAACGAGTAAATCCTAAATATTTATCGTAAGGTGTTACGGTCCATGGTTTATGGTTAATGGTTCATGAGAATTCTATTTCCATAAGTATAGTAAATATTATTTACTATATCAAAGCTAAGGTTTTCTGAGTATGCTCTGTGACTGCAGCTTAGTCTGATCTGTCACATCAGAAAAGAATTATTCTTATGCAGTAAATATTATTTACCAGCACAATAAATATTTATTTACCGGAATAGTAAATATTATTTACCAGCACAGTAAATATTATTTACCCGTACAATAAATATTATTTACCGGAGCAATAAATATTATTTACTAGCATGATAAAAATTATTTACCGAGACAGTAAAAATTATTTACTGTCATAGTAAATATTTTTACCAGCACTATTCATATGAATAGTGAATACTATTTACAGATACTATTCACATGAATAGTAAATAACCAGTATGGATTCCGCAAGTACAGAAAAATTTTGTTTTCATCCTCATGAACAAATTGCTTGAGCGTCAAGCAATAACAATTTTAACCAGCACCAAGTGTTTCTTCTATAAGAAGGGACACATGAAGAAGGACTACTCCAAATTCCAACAATGACTTGAGAAGAAAGGTATGTCAATTTCATTTGTTTGTTATGTATCTAATATGGTTGATGCTATTAATGACACATGATGGATTAATTCTGGTTTTATAATCCATGTTTGAACACCTTACAAAGTATGCAAAACCTAAGAAGCCAGTAGGAAGTAAACAATACATGTTTTCAAGAGGAAGGATGAGTTTACATGTGGAGGCTGTAGGAACTTGCAATTTAGTTTTAAAAAGTGGTTTTATTTTGAATTTAGAAAGGACCTTTTATATTCCAAGTTTTCCTAAGAACTTGATTTCAATTTTAAGACTTATACCTTTAGGCTATTCCTTTATGTTTTATAAGGCATCCTTTAATTTGTTATATAAATCAAATTTGGTTGTGAATGATACATTGTCTAATGGTCTTTTTCCTATTCATTTGCAAAATAATACTGCTTATGGCATTATGCATTTTAATATTTGTTCGAAACGACGTGTTATAAATGAGGATTCTTTTGTATTGTGGCACCAGAGATTGGAACACATCTCCATTCAAAGAGTTAAAAGAGTAGTAAATGATAGAGTACTTAGTACTTTAGATTTTATGGATTTTGAGACTCCCTCCTTTTTGGCTAACAACAAAGGAGGAGGGAACTGAGACTGTTTTGGGATTGATATATGCTTTGCCTTTATCTTTTTCATATTTACTTAATTAATGTATTGAATTATATGACTCTATTTGTACTAACATTTATCAATTTAAGTATTATGCAATATCGTTCTATCTATACTAACGTTATCAATTTAAGTATTATCCAATGTCGTTTAAATTTGTGTTTATTACATAATGTCTCATTGCATTTAATATTCTTCCTTGCTAATCTCAAACCTTTTTCAACATGATTTCAAAATTTAACAAGTGTTGTCATCATCAAAAATGAAGAGAATGTTAGTTCTCAGTTTATATTTTGATGATAACAACGCTTGTAAAAGAATAAGGTTTTGATTCATTAAAATGTGAAAAAGGAAGAAGTATACTCGAGCAGGAGTTTTCTCGAGCAAGTAAGTGATTGCTCAAGCAAGGTTCTTCATTCACGCCTATGAACTTGCTTGTCAACTATTACTTGAGCATACTTTGATCTTTACTCAAGCATACAGGTGTTACTCGAGCATACAAATGCTTTGCGTGAGCAACATACTCGAGCAAGGTTGAGTTACTCGAGCATGAACACTAACCTCTTCCTACAGTATTGTTTACTCGAGCATGAAAATGTTCTACTCAAGCAGCATACTCGATTAAGGTTTTTAATTTGCTCGAGTATGAATAATCTGTGAACTTAATCTCTTCATTTCAGGATGTTACTTGAGCAAGAGATGAGTTTTACTCAAGCACAGTACTCAAGCAAGGAGATCTTGTTACTCGAGCACATACATATCTTGTTACTAATGTTTCCCTTTGTAGTAGTTCCTCGAGCAGGATTTGATCTTTACTCGAGCAACGATAATGAGATACTTGAGCATAAACATTACAAACTCTTATCTCTGATTTTTCCACAGTAGGTGCTCAAGCAAACAGAAAGCTTACCTGAGCATAATACTCAAGAATGAATATACACTTACTCAAGTAAGCTTATAAGTTGAACTATTCTGAAAAGGAAAATTTGAATGTCACTTAAGCAAAGTTCTTCCAACACATTCAATCACTTTGTCTTCTTGACCTTTGTTAATTCAAAAATATATGATCAACATCTAATGAGCAGGATTTAATCTTTACTCGAGTAAAGATAATGGGATACTTGAGCATAAACATTACAAATTCTTATCTCTAATTTTTCCACAGTAGGTGCTCAAGCAAACAGAAAGCTTACCTGAGCATAATACTCGAGAATGAATATACACTTACTTGAGTAAGCTTATAAGTTGAACTATTCTGAAAAGGAAAATTTGAATGTCACTTAAGCAAAGTTCTTCCAACACATTCAATCACTTTGTCTTCTTGACCTTTGTTAATTCAAAAATATATGATCAACATCTAATGAGCAGGATTTAATCTTTACTCGAGTAAAGATAATGGGATACTTGAGCATAAACATTACAAATTCTTATCTCTAATTTTTCCACAGTAGGTGCTCAAGCAAACAGAAAGCTTACCTGAGCATAATACTCGAGAATGAATATACACTTACTTGAGTAAGTTTATAAGTTGAACTATTCTGAAAAGGAAAATTTGAATGTCACTTAAGCAAAATTCTTCCAACACATTCAATCACTTTGTCTTCTTCGCCTTTGTTAATTCAAAAATAGATGATTAACATCTAATTTCATCTGAACACTACTCATTGCTATTCTGGTTTTAAATTTTGACTTTTTTCAAGTTTGTAATTGATACTGGTCTGAACTCAAAAATCACCATAAATTAAAGTTATCGAGTCCAAACCATATTCCTTGAGTAAGCCATGGTCTATCTTCTGATTAAGTGAAGAAAATAATTGCAGTCTGCTTTCATGCTTCGGATTTGAGATTGGGTACGTAGTGATGGCAATGCACTACACACACTCACATATATGTATATGACACAACAATCACTCCTGAAATTGTCTCTCATCTCTCTTTCAAACCCAAATTATGACTATGTGGAAGCCAAGAAGTCAGTTTTTGCCCCCACTGTTCAAACTCCTTCCCCATCAGGTTAACTCTTAAGTCTCCATACTTCTTGCTTGTTCCCAACCAATCAGATGCTTCTTTGCTTCCATTAGAAATCTCACCCCCTTCTATTTTTGTCTTCCCTCTTCTTACATATCTACTTTTGACCATTTCAATGAAGAACATCACTTCTCTGCACTTCAGTTTCTGATATAAATCAAACGAAAGAATAGAGACTTTTTTCTCAAGTGAAGGAGGGAATATGTTCGTGAATCAAACAGATCGTACCGAGCCAATAAAGACAAAAAAGAATCAAAATCGGCATTGTAATTTGTACAATGACGAAGACTAGAATGAGAACAACTGGACAAGGAGCTAAGGAGGTTTTAACTGTTGGTATCTATACACGCAGCGGATTAAAACTTTTTTAAAAAACTTTACGAATCCCGAAGAGGATCGCTCAACCGCGTTTAAATCAAGGTTAAGAAACCGTACCTTTTAAAAGCTCGTATGCGTCTCATTCTATTTGAATTGCTGGGCTACCTTCACGATCAACAGAAGTTGACTCTATGAATCGGCTTCCTCTACTAGTATCCACACGAATAATCCCCGAACTCGATTGCAGCAGCGTGCTAGCGCCCTTTTGCGTTTTGCGTCTCTCAATTTTATTCTACGGTTTCTCGCAGCTTTCTATAATACGCTCGAAAAAATGTCCCATAGATTTTTCTAAACCTGATGGGCGTATTATATAAAATTAATCCTCATTAATTTTGAAATTCGAATTTTAAATCTGGATTAAAATATATTAATTAAATCTATCTAATAGATCTAATCTAATACATTTATCTAATCCGAAATAAAAGCCAGATCTAAAATTCAAATTTTGAATCTTGATTAAAAATATATTAATAAAATCTATCTAATAGATCTAATGTAATATATTTATTTAATTTGAATCAAAAGCCTTCTGATTTAATTTATCTCTATAAAAATAAAATCTAAAAAAAGATATATATATATATCTATTTAATTAAATTATTGATTTATCTTCATAAATCAAATGTGAGATACAATATCTCAAATTAAATTTTAGTTTTATAATGATTAGCCCATAGAACACAATTTCCAACACTAACTTCTACTATATAGGTTCGATCCCATGGTTACGTTCTGTACCGTCTGTACGTGTGATCACAATTCTTCATGAAAGGGGATTTTTTTCTTACCATTCTTTATCCTGATATCTTAAATATACGTGGGTACGTCACTGTGGAAGTTAAGAAGTTGGTTTTCTGTTAAACAATGTTACTATATCCCTAACTTAAAGAAGGCCGGCGTAAGCCTAAACTAATGATTTTGATTTATCATTGAATCTTAATATTGTTTACATGTCATAACTTATAGCTGAATTTAATGAGTTCCACATCAACCCCCATGGAGAAAGGCTTATAAGTTCAAGGGTACACCATCTTTATAGGTTAGTCTATTGATGTGGGCTCTCCCTTTAGTCTTACAATCATTACATTCGCTCTTTCACTTCATTGAGGCCCGCGTGATTACGAAAAGGGCCACCCAGAGAGGGTTACATCCGTGGTGGACGATTGAAGTGCCGTTTATAAGTTCAAGACCAACTTATCTTTACAAGTTTAAGGGGCTTACCTCTTAATAGGTACCCCTCTGGTCCCATATTTAAAAAGGAGTAGTATTTTGAAATTGAGCTCTCTGTTTAGACTATATTCAAAAACGTGCCGGACGTATATGTATGCCTTCACGGTGCTTGACTATATGGCAATATTAATATTGCTTTTAACGGTAAGATGCATTCGGCTCCTCTAAAACTGAAGTATTTAGACAAACACAATAAAAAACGGTTGGGTTTCTCTTAGTTTCCTCTTTTTCATTTTCTTCTCATAATCTCATATCTCCATGTTAGATTAAAAACAATAAATGGTTCAGATTCAATATTTTATATTATAAGTATAAATAAATAAATAAATTTAAATTCTTAAGATCCAATCTTCACTGATCATAATTGCAACACACAAAAAAATTATAAATTGTAATTTATAAAATATAATAATAATAATAATTTTATAAAATATTAAATTTAAACTATTCATTTCATGATTTAACGGTGAAGATGAGATTATTTGAGAAAAATGGAAAAGAGGAAAAATAGAGTATCATCTTCCCCTCATCTCATCTTGTTTGATAAAGGGAAGGGGAGGGAAAGTAAGCAGAAAGAAAATTTTATAAAGTTGGACTTAAAAAAAATTAGAGAGGTGTAATTAAAAGTTTTTAATTAATTTTTTTTACTCTTTAATTTTATATTTTCTCTTTACTAAAATATTTTTACCCCACCTCTCCACTTTCTTAAATTCAACTTATAAAATTTTTATCTCTCATCCAAATTCCTCATACCAAATACAAGTGTTGTTAGACGATGAAAAAAAAATTAGGAACTTGTTATGGACCAAATAACTCATTGGCCTAATTTCTTCCTGCCGATGCTACCCAGAAAAAGAATTAATTAAATTGAAATTGAATCTCGAAAACAACGGACGTCTGTTGTTTTTTCCTTGGCCTATGCAACAGCCTTTTGGAATAAATTAAAGAGACAAACAAGAATGTCTAGTCGATGATATGTGGAAGCTTATAAATACTTAGCAATTGGGCGAATGAAAAACACTATAAAATAAGAACACTTGTGTAATTTGTACAATGACGAAGACTATAATAATAACAACAGGACAAGGAGCTAAGGAGTAAGGAGGTTATAACTTCTATATAGGTTCAAAAATTAAAGTCCCATGGTTACGTTCTGAACGTATGGTCGCGATTATTCATGCAATGGGATTTTTTTTTTTTGGTCACTATTTTTTATCCTCCTATCTTCAATAGACGTGGGTACGTCAGTTTGGAAGCTAAGAAGTTGGTTTTACATTAAAGAATGTTACTATATCCATAACTGAAGAAGGCCGGTGAATGTCTAAACTAACTATTCTTCTAATTTATCATTGATTATTAATATTATTTACATGTCACAACTTAAAGTGAATACTATGAGTCTCACATCAGAATGTCTCACAAATGGAGGAGGGTTTATAAACTCAAGGAGTTCTTCCTCGGAACCTCCTAAAAGGCTAGTCTATTAGGATTGAGCTCTCTCTTTAAACTTATAATCATCACATACATTAACTCTTTTATTGAGGGCCCATGTGAAATGTGCCTTTAGTGGGCAAGTGTTTCAAGATTGAGCTATAAAGTGATATTTAATCTAATGTTATGTATAGATATTTCAGGAAGATCATATCACATTTGCTAAAATTAATCAATTTATTTAAATTAGTTAACTAACTCTTATATTAATCAATAATATAATGTAACGAATAGTATTATAATAAAGAGTCCTTTTGCTAAGAGATTACTATTAAAAAATTTATAAAAAAGAAAAAGAAAAGAAGAAGAAGTAAAAGAAGTATTTTTGGTATGGGATAAGATGGTATATTATTTGAATTCAACTATAAGTACATCATATACTGTGGGTTTTCGGTTTTCCCATACTTATGTGGATCGTGATCCGCATAACACAGAAAGGTAATTCTTCGGTGACAATGGCGAAGTCTCTGGCACGCCATAATTTACATCAGCTAACTATTTAATGTTTACACATGTAGTTCAGACTTCTAACCCATGTCGTGTCATGCCCTTCTGTGTAGATGGAAGGACTTTTAAGATTATAAAAGTTAGTTATATTAATCATTTATAATAAATATAAGTTTATTTTTTTAAAATATTACCTTTCATCACGATATTTTGTGATAACCCGTGAAAAACTTAATTAAGAAATACTAAGAAGTTGTTGATATGAGTAATAGTAGAATTACAAATAACAATTTGTAATTAGGAATTAGGAAGTAGTAGCACTATGGGCAAATCTATCATACCAATATACTCCCTCTAGTCCTTATTATATGACACCAACTAACAAGTTTCTTTAGTTCTTTTTATAAGGTATTTGCAAGTTTCCAAACTGCAATTAATTTATTTTTCTATGTTTTTCCATATTTAATAAGGATAGTGGGAGAGAATATTATATTTGAGTTTATGGTAATTAACAGGGTAATATTGGAAATCACTTGAATTTTAGGACAACTTTAATGTTTTTAACTAATTTTATTGGTTTATGAGAATTAGTAGTTGATGCCTTATAATAAGGACCAGAGGGAGTATATAGATATTGAGTACTCCCTCTAGTTCTTATTACAAGGCACCAAGTAATTTTAATTAACTTATTTATTATTATGCTCTTATTATGCTCTTATTTTTAACTAACTCTTTAAATTCTTATTATTACAGTAGGGGTAAAGTTGAAAATATTTACCAATTTTAAACTTATTAAAATGACTCAACTTCCATTCTTTAGTTCACAAAAAATGATAATTAGTGCATTATAATAAAAACCAAATAGATATTTAATTACTATTACACGTATCATCGTATCAGCAATTACTTGCGAGAGCTGTCTCGAAGAATTATTTGGTAGCTCCTAAAAGCTAAACCTAATTCTTCCGTTCGCCAACAACATCTCTGTCTCGTTCATGCCGCCAAAAAGCCTTAGCAGCCATCACGTCATACCGCCACCAATCATCAAATCCTACACACACGGGCCTATAAGTCAGGTGACACTTGCGAGGACTCCTTAGCAACCAAGTTATTAAAACCAGATCGGTTATTGAACCGGTCTAGGTACTGGGTTAATGGTCAGTGGGTCAGACCAGAGTCAAACCGAAACTAAATCGAGATTAAATCAGTAAGAAAATGAAAATTTCAGTATTATTAATATAAAATTATAAAAAAAATAATTTTTAATAATAGTTATTACCCTTTAGTCAAAAGCATATCTGGTTATACTCAATATCTATTGGATAAATGAGAGGGCTCAGTGAAATGTCATTTCACCAATGAAGTATGCAATTTCCTCATGTCTTTATCCTTTGGATATTAAATACACCACCATTTTTCGAGAGGTGCAGACAGTGCAGACAATCCCCCACTTTTCCACTTTGAATTCTTCATATCTCTTGTGAAATTACTGATTCCACCCTCACACATGTCTTATATGTTTTCCTATGCTTGGGACAAACATGACAATTCAATTAGGATATATTTGCTCCCTGACGTTGTGCCTCTTCTGAAGGTTAGAGGAAGTACGTATACCACATTTTACTCACCTCCTTCTCTCTTCATCTATCACAAAGGTTCTCCCTTCTCTCTCTCTCTCTCTCTCTCTCATGTTTAGGCATTTAGCCATGGCTTCTCCACCACTTTAAACGTTAAACATTGACAGATCAAAACAGTTTCTATGGTGGTGAGGGTGGAGCTCGCCGGTGACAAAGATTTATAGTGACGGTGAAGTGAAGGTCACCGGCGAGGAAGGAAGAAGACGGCGAAGGTGGAGTGGAGAGTGGAAGATGTGGAGGTCGCTGCTGCTCTGTTTCTCGCATCTCCTTTCTCCTCTGTTCGGACCCTTGTTCCACTGCTTTTTTTTAAAAAAAATACCAACCCCGGTTTCTATCATTTCCCGGACCGGTTGCACGGCCGGTTCGCCGGTTTCTGGTCTGAACCGGCCGGTCCGGTCCGGGTTTAATAACTCTGTTAGCAATTGTTCCGTCATAAAGGGGTTTAAAAGGTGGTCTAAACAATTGATCCCAACAGATGAGTGTATAAATAGTAAGATGACATCATTTGTTTTTTTTTTTTTAGCCTAAATATTTGTATTTCTAATCCGGTGTCTTTGGGAGCAAATCCAAATTATTTTACTTCTCTACCTCTCTTAGATCTTTCTAGATCAGAAGGATATATTTATGTCAAATAATTTTCACCAGGGTCATTATTTTGTTGGTTTGCTTTAACAAATTCTTTTAAAATTCTAAAATATAAAGTTTGTGCAATATTATATTAGTATAGTGCTCATTATTGCCGCTGATATTATATTATTGGAATACACTTATATTATCACATATCCTTCCTCTTTTTTATTTCCATTAGTACGTTTTTCTTACTGTTTTTCTCTTTTATAATTACTTGGATTTCATAGGTCTCCTTTTAATAAAAATATCCAATTGATTCAAGGGAAAATTAAAATAAAGGATCAAAATAAAATAATATTTAATTAGAAGGACCATAAAAATTGTAATTATGAAGAAAGATCGAATAAGCTTAAAATGACTAAATTACCCTTTTGCTTCCCTAACACAAAAAATAAAGAACAAAATATCTTCTTCCGTCCTCCCCTGAATATTAAGGTGGGGTCATTTGGAAATCCAGTATTAGAAGTAAAAAACAATTTTTGGTCATCCCGTGAAAACAATAAATTAATTAGAACTAAATTGTTCTTGAACTTGATTACTATGCATACACTTTTACCAAATATCGTCATTTTTAATTTCCAATACTGGATTCATAAATGGCTTCGCCTTGATATTGATGAGAGGACAGAAAAAGGTGTTTTACTCTTTGTTTTCTAAGTGGAGGAAGCTAAAAGGTAAATTTAGTACTTTTAAGCTTATTCAGTCCTTCTTAATAATTATAATTTTTATGGTCTTTCTAATTAAATATTATTTTATTTAGGTCCTTTATTTTAATTTTCCCTTGATTCAATTATTTTATGAAGAGAAATTATGTTTTTAAATTGATTCAATTATTTTATGAAGAGAAATTATGTTTTTTTCATTTCAACTATTATTTACTTTCGTTCAATCTCTCTCTTCCTTTAATTACTTTTATTTTGAAATCTTATGATTTTTAAAATAAAAAAATTGATTATTTTTAGAAAGAAAAATTCTTTCTTGGAATGTATCTATATATATATAAATAGATGGGATGTATAAATAAATAAAGGATATATAAGTGTATATAATGGATAGATATTGCCCGAATCTATACATATACATGAGATGTATAGGTGTATACATAATCAGAGGCAAATCCAAGTACATGATGGGGGCAAGTGCCCACCCTTGAATTAGGGATTTTTTTTTTCCTCCAAATTAATACATGTTTGAATGATTGTCCACCCTTACATTAAGTGTTCAATTCACCCTTAATACATCAAAACTGTATTTCATAATTGGATAAGGGATGAATGATTGTTTAGTGCCTTATACTGAAGTAGCATTGATAATAAAACAATTATGATAAAATTCCAAAAAATAACACCTAGCATGATGACAGTGTAATTATTTTTTTGTAATATATTTTAATTATTAAAATATATGTACCTGAACTTATTGAATACTCACTCTTCATTGTAATTTATGTAGCTATATTTCTAATAACATTTACCCTTGTTTTTCTAAATGACAGGTTTATAAAATAACTGTCTCTTTTATTACATCATCAGTATTCACTTGATTTTATGAATATTTTTTTGATATTCTTTTTTATTTATATTCTTTTATTTTTTAATACATTCAAAACTTTCCTTAAAAAAAATCAGGGGCGGAAGAGTTATATGATATATAGCATATGGTACATAAATAGTATATAGGTGAGACGGTTTATTCGTGGCAATCAGTTATATAATATATGTTATAAGAAATATTATATAAGTGAGATAGTTTTGGGATGTACATAAGTGAAAGTGGAGCAATACTTGCATGTCTTGACTATTATGGAGAAGTTAGGATTGTGTCTATTGAAATTTATGTTGATTTGTTATGATTTTCCTTTTGAACAATGCTTGAGCAGTATTAGTTATCGTTTTGAGTTGATCCCTTGTAGTACGAAATTGTAATGAGTATAGTATTGGGGAAGGTTATTTTCTTTGGTTATTTCTTGATTATATTGCATGGGTGTGCTTTTAAGTTAGGCTAACTAGACTAAGCCGCGTTGAATTAATTAGCCTAGTCTATGTGCCCGTGATACTGTTAAATGGAAACTTCTTAATGTTTGCAATTAATAAGAATACTTTAGAAAAGAATTATAATTTTGGTTGCAAAGTAGATGAAGGTCTTATATTTAAAACTAAATTTAATTCTCAACTAGCTCTAATAGCTCTAATATTCACGACATGAAATTGTTACAAAGTTGGATGTAAATAAGGTTAGAATGACAATTTCTAAATTTTCCTTGTGGATCAAAATAATTTTAGAGTAGTTTTTCTCTTAAAAAAGGCAGAATAGTTGAACATTTTACAAGTTTGCTATCAATAATTAATTTCTTTCATTAATTACATTGTAGCAGAATATTTGAATCAAGAATTTTTTTTGGGTGATAGAAAAAAAATTAGAAATCCTTAGTGACAAAATAGCAGGCTCAAGTAACAGTATTATGGATCTAGTTTTACGAGGATTAAAAACTCTAACAAGTCAAGATTTTGGGACAAACAGGTTTAACTGCTTTTCAAAGATTGAAACAATTGATATTGGTCAGAGGTCACAATCAGCTTATTATTGAATTCAAACCGTATTCCTTGACTAATCCATATATAGTCTATGAGGATTTTCTGACTGAAGAGAAAAAAAACTGTTAGTCTATCTTCTAAAGTTCATACTTTGGATTTTTCAAAAGAAAAAATAAGAAAATCGTTTTCGTTTGGCAATGAAATTTCAGAAGGATCATAAATTCAGGGAACACGTTTGGCTAAAAAACTGAGAAGTGAAGGGGAGGTAGATGAATTCTATGGGCGTGTTTGGTTATAGGTTTCGGTAAACCAACAATTCATTTGAAAAGCTTTCACAAATCTAAAGTTCTTTGGAAGATTTTTTTGGTTTCAGTTCCAATTTGGCCCTGAAAGTTATTGCATATATATGAACTATAGGTATCTAGAAGTTTTTACTAAATGAATATTATCCAAAAGTGTTAAAAAAATGAGTAATATCACCCATTGCAGTTAAAGATGTTAACTATTGACATTATCTTTTTTGACGTAAAAGACGAGAATAGGAAAGAGAGGAAGAGAGAAGAGGGAATAGAGGAGGGAGAGAGAGAAAGATATAAAATAGAGAGACTAGAGGAGGAAGGACAACAAGAAGGAGCATGAAAATATAAGACTGAGGAGAAGAAAACTCAACAATGTTTATTCAAACCCAAATTATGACCACGTGGCATCCAATAAGTCACTTTTTGCCCCCCGTTCAAACTCCTTCACCATTAGGTTAACTCTTAAGTCTCCATACTTCTTGCTTGTTAATTCCCAACCAATCAAGATGCCTCTTTGCTTCCATTAGAAATCTCACCCACTTCTATTTTTGTCTTATCTCTTCTTACATATATCCTTTTGACCATTTCAATGAATGACCTCGCTTCTCTGAATCTCTGCGTTTCAGTTTCTGACATAAATCAAACGAAAAAATTAAACTAGAGACTTTTTTCTTAAGTGAGAGAGGGAATATGTTCGTGAATCAAACAGAGTACAGACCAACATGCCAATATAGACAAAAATGAATCAAAATTGGGATAATTTTCACAACGACAAAAAATAAAATAAGAACGACACAAGAAGGAGCTAAGGAGGTTCTAACTTATATAGGTTCCAAAAGTCAAATGGTCACGTTATGTACGTATGGTCACAATTCTTCATGACATGGGATTTTTTTTTTTTTCTCACCATTCTTTATCCTCCTATCTTAAATATACGTGGCTACTGAAGTTGGTTTTCCGTTGAAGAACGTCACTAGTTATTCTAATTCATCATAGATCATTAGTATTGCTTACATGTCATAACTTATATAGCTGAATGCTTTAAGTACCGCATAGGGAAGCCTCACAAGTAGAAAAAGGTTTATAAGCTAAAAAGGTTCTCCCTCTTAATTGGGTAGTCTATTTGGATTGGGTTCTTTGATTAGGCTTATAATCATCACATTGGCTATCCCATGTTCACGAAAAAGGCTACCCACAAAGGTTTCTGATTGTGGTGGAGACTGAGTGAAGTGTCATGGGTTCATAAGTTCAAAACCACTATGAGTTTACAAGTTTAAGGGAGTTCTCCTCCTAATCGACCAATCTTTTGAGATTTGCCTCTTTTTTAGCTCATAATCATCACTTTATTGCTTTTATTGAGAGATGGTGTGTCCTTTTAACTTATGATCATCATATTAGTGCTTTCGTTGAAGTCTGATGATGCCGTGTGTGTGTGTGTTTGTTGTGTGTATGATATTATATTTATTTATGAGAATATGTCGAGAACCTCAGCATATGCTAGTGTATTGATGCTACCGAAATTTAATTAAGCACCGCAAGTGTATGGGTCATGAAAATAGCAAGTGGTAAATCAAGGTCATCCCACAGGGACTCAATTCAGCTAGTGATTATGTGTCAAATTTTCCTTTTTTCGTTTAAGTTGAATAGAATTGTTTTCAATGAATAGAAAGAAATGCAAATGGGATAAGAAAATAAATATCGACAAAGACTTTCAGGAGAGCAAATTCAATATCAAACAGACAACCTAGAGTCACTAATCCCTTGTTTATTTATTAGATTTTATTCCCACGAAATTAATTTTAACTTAATTTAATCAGCTAATCTAGAGTATTAATATTTATAAATGCCTTCCGGTCCATTTATATACCTATCTCAATTAATTATGCAATGCCTTACACGACTAATTAAGATGCAATCCAACTCGGGCTCACTCTAATTTGATTATGTGGAGCTTCTAGGTATATGTCTATCCTATACGCAAATTAAATTAAAAATATAATTCCACATACATTATTTAATCTCAAGGTCAATTTAAAATTTCCTTTGCCAAGTTCAATCCTAAATCCCCAAAACATACTCAATGGTGGCCAATCACTAAACAATAACAATCAAACAAGATTAAATAAACTGGATTAATATTAAGCAAAACTAATTAATGAGAATAAACTCTAAAATCCAAACAAGTTCATAGGTCTTCTAGGTTGCAAAGAAAATTAGCCACGCATGGCTAAAATAGAATCCAGAACAACGGTTCAGACACAGGAAAAAGAATGATACAATTGAAACACTGACTAAATCACGCCTCCCCTCTGGATCAATCACAAAGAAGCTAGTGAGGAGTTGCTTGAACAAACAGCCGCTACCTCTGGATAAATCTCGTCTCTGCTGCTCTCCAAGTCTGCCGTCACGTCTTCTCTCTTCTGCGTCCTTCCCGTCGCGCGAGTACTCTGTGTTTTCCTTCTTTTTATTCTGCCGTCAACGTCTTCGTGTGCTCCCCTCCCTTGGCCGTCACATGTGTTCTCCTTTTATAGACATCATGTAGGTTTTTCTTTTTCTTGAATTGCTATGGGCCCACGCCTTTAATCCTGATCCATGATATCTCATTCTTTATTATTCCTTTCAAAAGGTATATTGTAGCTTTTTTGATTTTTGGCTTCTTATGCGTATCTCCAGCAACAATACAATCAATTTCATAAATCCTTTCCTTGCGTGGACCCTACGTCTTCAATCTTCCACAATAACATCCTGATAAATAATTGCTGCCATAGATCCTTACTTCATGATACTTTTTCATCATTTTCTTTTAATAAATTATCCACTGCAAAATAAAATAACATAGGATATGAAATAGATTTTATATTAACATATGTTTTTATCATATAATTAAATAAAAGATAGAAAAATATAAAATATAATTAAATAAGTATAAATTAATAATAAATTCAATCTATAATATCTCAAAATCTATACTTATTTAATTATAAAATATATACTTATCATGTATATATAATATTCAGAGACGTGTATATGGCAATACCCTTTTCAATGGTATTTAGACAAACACAATAAATTAAAGGGGTTGGACTATTCTTCTTTTGTCCTCGTAATCTTATACCCCACATGTTAGTTTAAGAATAAATGAATAAATGGTTCAGATTCAATATTTGATAAAATTATTACTATAAATATAAATAAATAAATTTATACTTTAAGATTTTATATCCACCATTCATAACTGCAATATAAAATACATATATATATATATATATATAAATATAACAACATTAATTTTATAAAATATTAAATCTAAACTATCCATTTGATAATGTAAAGGTGTGGAGATGAGATTATGAGAAAGAGGAAAAGAAGAGTTTCATCTTCCCCACACACACCTTGTTTGGTATGAGCAGAGGGGAGGGAAAGTGAGCATATAGAAAAAATTTTGATGTTGGATTTAAAATAATTAAAGAAGTGAAGCTAAAAGTTTTTAATTATTTTTTCTTACTGTTTAATTATATATCTTCTCTTTATTAAAATAAAATTTTGTAACCTCACCTCTCTAATTTTTTTAAATACAACTCACAAAAATTGTCCCTCTCCTTCCCTCTAAATCCCTCTTACCATGTTGTTAGATGACGAAGAAAAAACTAGGAAGTTGTTATGGACCAAGCAACTTATTCGCACAATTTCTTCCTGTCGATGTTTCCAAGAAAAATAAATAATTAAATTGAAATTAAATCTCAAAAACAACGCTATCTAGCCGAGCGCCTCGTAGCGCAGCGGCACAAGTGCCAGTCTTAGGGGCTGGCCTCCCCCTTCCCCTCAGGGCTTCGATCCCTGCCTCATGTATCAAAAAAAAAAAAAAAACAACACTATCTTGGACGTCTGTTGATTTTTCCTTGGCCTATGCAACAGCCTTTTGGAACAAAGAGACAAATAAGAATGCCTAGTCGATAGTCTGTCGGAGCTTACAAATAATTAGGATTTTGGGCTGATGTACCATCACCTTCACATTCTGAACAAGTTAAAGCAATAAATTTCCTGATTTTGTGGGTTAATTAAGTTAATTAGTTTGGTGGAGGCATGGGTGTTTACAGGGACGAAGCTGAGTATTCATCGGAAATCTCGGCTCCGAGGTTGTTCAAAGCATTGGTGTCGGATGCTCAAAACTTTGTTCCAAAGCTTCTTCCTCAAGTTGTGAAGAGCATTCAAGTCATCCACGGAGATGGTGGCCCTGGCAGCATTAGACAGATTCTTTTCACCGAAGGCATGCTTTTGCTCAAATTACACTTTGCTTGATGAGTTGTTTAATGATATTCATTTCCCACTACTTCAAAACTTTTTATACCCAAAAGTTTAGATGAGTTAAGTTCTGAATATTCACAGCTTATAAAAATACTTATAGATTATCTATCAATAATGTCTTCACATCAGAAGTAATATTTGAACTCAAGACCTTAGATGCTATAAACATAATTGACTCGATCCAGGCACCTTGTACATAGTTATAAATAGTTTGATCTATTACAAAATATTCGTGTCACGTACATGATGAAATCAATAAATATTGCATCCCAAGCTTTTCCAAATCTTCCATCCTATTATTTATTTTTTTTAATTAATTAATGGTGAGATATTGGAGAGGTGAAAAAGTGAAAAGCGTGAAAAACATAATAGATGAGATGAACGAAGAGGCTATGACATTCAGATACACAACAGTTGAAGGTGACATCTTAGAGGACAAGTTTGAGAGCATTGCTTATGAAATCAAGTTTGAGGCAAAACCAGATGGGGGCAGCAACAACAAGATTAGTATAAATTATAATACAAAAGGAGATTATGAGATGACTGAGGATGAGATCAAGAGAGGCAAGGAAATGACTTTGGGCATTTACAAAGTTGTGGAAACCTATCTCCTTCAGAATCCTCATGTTTATGCTTGATTTCATTAATTCTCTTCCCAATCACAACTTTTAGGCTCTCCTAATAAGTCCATAGTGTTTGATCAAGTTTAATTAATCAGCGTCAGTTTAAATGTCAAGTTTCTAAATATATATGCCCTTCAATAATTATGTCTCTCGTTAAGTTTATAAGCCCCATGAGAAATTTGCAATATATTTGGGGAAAGTACTATTTGCTTCATTTCTTACGTGAGCTTTTTTCTCCCAACTAATTAAGTGGTATTGGATCGTGCCTATGTTTGTCATAAAGAATGATATATGGGTTGTTTCACTTATGTACGCTTTTCTTAGCTTAAATCATTGGGTAACTTTCTTACTTTTGTTCGATTCAATTTACATTTGGCATCTCAACAGCTTTTGATATTGTGTGATTTAAGGATAATATATGTTAGATGATATCTTTTTTTTTTTTTAATACTCCCTCTACTTATTAATACAAGATCTAGCTAGGGAATTAAATTTGATTATAAATATAAGATTTCAACCTATTTTACCTTCAATAAAATATATCCATCATTCATTTCTAAAGTAATTTACTTAACTTATAAAATGATATATAATCTAATATTTACCCAAGGGTACTTATTCCAGTGGCAAACTAACAAAACTACAAAATGAACGAATTGAATTCGAATCCTAAATTGTTTAAAAAGAATTCTAAGAGGCATCTTAATTGCAAAGCCTCAACAACCCAAAAGTTTATAAATAAAATATAATCTAATGTTACATATGCAATTATTTTAGGGAGATCATTTGATGTTATAGTTAACTAATTTATCTCATTCTCTTAATTTACTTAAATCAGTTAAGTCTTATACTAACAACTGGAGTTAGTAAAAATTAACATGCTTATGTTGGCTTGAAAAGGTACAAACGAGACCATTTTGGTTTGAATATGAATACGAATACATATTTGCGGTTTTTTTGGACTGTATAAGGGGTTGGTGAGGTTGATTATGTCTGACTTGTTCTCTTTACCTAGACGCAGCCCATGTGTGTGCTTTCATAACCTTAAAACCTTCAAACTAAATGTGAAACCAAAAATGTATTACCTAGGTAACCCCAACATAATATGCTCAATATATTCAAATCCACAAGTCTTTTAATTTGAACAAAATTCCCTTGATTATATACTAATTATGTACCTACAAAAGTCGTATTTTCAAAATTTTTCTAAGACCGCCATTTCCACGAAACTCACCTCAACCTCCAAACATCTCTGCACCTATAAAAACATGGAAGCCAGAGGCTTGGAATGTGCAGAAAGATTAAAACAATATAGGAGAAAAAATCAACATTCAGAATAATGGGAGTGACAGTGTTCACTCAGGAATATTCAAGCCCAATCGCAGCATCAAGGCTGTTCAAAGCATTGATCATAGATGCGAACACTCTCCTTCCAAAGCTCTTGCCTCAGTTCGTTAAAGACATCTGTGTTCTTCAAGGTGACGGTGGACCTGGAACCATTGAACAAATTAACTTCACTCCAGGTTTGTTCCTATTCATCAAACTAATTTAAAGCAAATGATTCCATAATATAAATGTGTGTGTGTGAAAGTAGAAAGTAATTAATAATGATGGTTTTTTTTCCTTCTGTTCTGGTGGTGTGTTGCAGAAGGGCCTTTTAAATATCTGAAGCACAGGATCGATGAGGTTGATGAGAAAAACTTGGTGTGCAAATACACAATGATAGAAGGAGGTCCTTTGGGAGAGAAGGTTGAGTCAATAGGTTATGAGGTGAAGTTTGAAGGAACAAGTGAAGGAGGTTGTGTGAGTAAGATGATAACAAAATATTACACAGTGGGAGATGAACAAGTCAGAGAGGAAGATGTTAAAGAAGGAAGAGAAAGCACTATTGCAATATACAGAGTTGTGGAATCTTACCTGCAAGAGAACCCACAAGCCTGTGCTTAGATATATAAAATTCATAGTTATTCTTCTCATCTGTTGCTTTTTGTTGTATCTTGGTGTTTTGTTTTACCAAAAGCTCATCATTTTTAAATAGAGGTGTGCGAATAAAGTGTCTGAGAGATTTGTATTTATTACATAATTATTTCTCTTCTCTTATATCACTGCCATGTATGGCCCAATCTAACCTGTGTGGGCCCATCAATAGTAGTACGTAATGCTTCATCCTTTTCATATTATCTGTAATCTAAATATTTTTTAATGCTTATGTCCCTCCCATCCTAAACATAAGTTATAATTTTTGAGATATGCTGATCTTTTTTAAAGTTTAAAATTGTATTTATCTGAAAATTTAATTCACTTTACCACATGCATCAGTCCTATTAGAAGAGGCTTGACCATTTAAACATGAGGTATCGAGTTCAAATCTTGTGAATATAAAAAACACCTTTAGAAAAGCTAAATACAAGTAACTTGAAAATGCTCGAATGTCACAATTAGACATATTAAAAAACATTTAATTCACTTTTTTCTCATCTCCTTCCCACCCATTTTCGCTTTCACTCAGCCTCTTCATAAGGATATATTTGAGAGAAAAAATACATTTCTTACACATTTATTATCTTTAACAATTTCAAACAACACTTTGATCTACTAATTCAGTTGTTTGCAACATATATATAGAACCATAGAATAGTCATTAATTTTAAATTACCTTGGTTTACCACTAACCCTTTTTTATAGACCCAACCATCTCCATATGAGATATGTTCTTTATGACTATTTTGCTGGTCAACATGAAAAAGTACAAGTGGTTTTTGAACAGGAAAGGCATAACGGAACTTTCCACCCTTGTCAAAAGCAACTTGGAAAAAAATTACCAATAAATTGAAACATGTTTTGAAAAGTTGGAAAGGTTCAGTTTGTCTTCATGATAATTATCAATCCCATAACATAATAAAAGATTAGTTTGAAGCCGAAACTTTTTTCATCAACAAATCATTCCTCGCTTCATCGACGGAAATTGTTTTAACTGTAAACCAGACAAAAGCTAGAAAAGAAAATTCTAGCTTTATGAGATGAAGCCGTGATCTTCGAGACTCAAAAAACACGCATCTTTTAGAAGCTTCAGCTCTCAAGTTTACAATTAACAAGACATGTTTTATACAGGCTTTTAAGTTTGTAAAAGACCATAGAATTGTGAGCTTAGAACCTATAATCTTGGCTTAAATGACTTCCACATACCCTAATGAAGCAATCCCAATTCTCTCTATCCTCCAAAAACGAGATTCTTTGCATGTCCTACACCTTCTGGCTTTTAAAGATTCCCTTCCATTTTACATATCTACAAGTCCCTTTAACAGATTCTATAACTATTATCCACCGCCTTCAAGCAAAATACTACCTCTTGCTTTCTCTAATTTCATATATTTTCCTCATGGCTCTTGAGCTGCAGGTACGTCACCCAAAATCCTCATGCATATTTCATTTCAGTACCTATGAACCAATGATCTTCCATTATTTTGAAGCTTGAATTCTGACAATGCAGAGGCCTCGGGTCACAGAGGTACAGGTCCGGATGGACTGTAATGGATGTGTGCAGAGGATAAAGAAAACTCTCAACAATATTGATGGTAAGCATAATATGATTAATTACTCTTCCATGAATCTGCCTATTACCCGTTTGAAAAAAGCTCTCATTTTTTTCCTTCAGGAATAAATGATATATACTTCGACCTCCCTCAACAAAAACTCACAATCATTGGGTGGGCAGACCCAGAATACATCATCCAAGCCATCAAAAGAACCAAGAGGAATGCCACCATTATTTGCTCTATGGAACCCACAGAGTCTCCATCTCAACCACCAGAACAAGCCCCAGATACTACAACACAAAAGCAACAAGAAGATGGACCACCTGAGAAATTACAAGCAGAACCACGCAAAGAACCAGCACCACCACCTGAACAGCCACCTGAGGTGGCGGCATTGCCCAAACTCACAGAGGATAGCTCAAGTCAGCAATCACAGAGTTGTCCAGAATCAGAAGATGAGGCAGAAGTTCATGAGATATATCAGCATCCACCTAATTATGGATCCAGATATGCCTCTTGTGATGAATGTGTTGTACCACGGGACAAATATCGTAGGGAAGTATTTCTACAAGAGCCACAAACACCAATATATGCGACACACCGCTACAACACATACCAGGCACCACCTTACGTTACCGAATATGAATATGTCAGATCATATCAGCAGCACACGCATTACAGCCGTATGGAACATTACAGTAGAGAATACTGTAATGAAAATGAAAGTTTCACATCCATATTCAGTGATGAAAATCCCAATTCATGTACCATAGTCTAGATATCACCAAGAGATAGTTATCAGAAGTCAACAAAACTGTTTCTGCTAGGTAGATTGATGTATGAGGTGATGGCAATAATTAGTAAAATTGTATAACTTGGGGGATCGAAAATAGAATTATTGGGGTATGCATGTGACCTGTGAGATTCAGAGGACAAGAATCAGATTCTTTGCTTGTGGGTACCAGAAGGAATGGTTCCAGATTCCTTCCTTAAATGTACAGAGAACACATGGTATTTCATATAAAACAAGATACAGAGGTTTTCTTTCTTACGTTCTACCAATGACATGCGCGTGGTATCTCTGTCATGTGCATCAGAGAATCAAGGTCTCAATGACCCGCCAAATTTTTTCATTGTTACAGTTAGGAGTAATTTTGTAATTTAGGATGGTAAAGGAACGTTGAGATTTGGTCATCTCCTACACGCTTCACAAGCTACTGACTACTGAAATGAACAAAACTAAGCTTCAATGAACTTTCTTTAATTTAAGTATCACCCAAATCCATTACATGCTCTACAGTAAAATCGGAATGAGCTAATGCAAAAAAAGCTATGGAATTCTGAATGCACTACCAAAATCTCATTACTCCATGAATGAAAATATGAAGCTGTACAAATAAAGCTGTACAAATAATATGCTGGTTTGCAACATGCAAGAATGCAATTCTAAAGGATGAAAGCAATAGGGGAAAAACAAAAAGAATATTCCTGACAACTGTCTTATTGGAGGGAAGAATATGGCCTTATTTGAGATGGCAAATGGCTGATTCTTTTCTTTTCCATTTTTCCCCAGCAAGCTCAAGCAAGAGCACTTGAGCGTATGAATCTTTCGATGAAAATAAAATCAGGCTTCTGTAGGTTTTTCAGTCCATTAACTTGACAAGAAATTTTATTTTATCCCTTGATTTTGATGGTTCCAGTCTTTTCATCATACCTAATTTTGTGACGATTAGATAATTCCATTAGTGATCCTCACATAGTTAGGTCTCTTCAAAATAAAATTGGATCTCATAAAAATCAAGGGATAGAAGAAAAACTTCTTGGAGAAGTTAAGGAGCAAAAAATAAATTATAACCTTGGCTGAAAAAAAAAATCAGAGAGCTGCTGTTTGTCCATTGATCCTCAGAAGGGAAAAGCAGGATGAAAAGGAGGAATTTAATGGGTTCAGAAGATCAGGGCAGGGCTTTGGAAGCACAGAATGAGAAAAACCAGAGACATTTGAGCAATCCCATGAACCAGAAGAAACAGGATTTAAGGACAAGGTTATGTTTGAAAGACATATGTTACTGAAAGGTGATTCTAGAATCCCATAGAAGCTTCCAGCAATGGTGATGTTTCTACCAATCACATCCTGCAAGGTAATGTGATTTAAAAATGGGAGAGCATTAGGATCAAACTTGTCGTCTGGGTGAGACCCACAATAGCCAGTGGCAGCAAAAGCTGTATGGACATTCTCCATTTCCATGTCTGAAATGACAATTTCTTTAATGTAACCTCCTCGTCCTCGGGTGGTTCTGAACTCAATTCCACCGTTGGAGTCGCAAAGATGAATATGTTCCACAAGGACACTTGATATGCCACCAGACATGTCACTGCCAAACGCAAGGGTGGAGCCAGAAGATGCTCTAAGATGCACCCTTCTGATGTGCACATTTTTTGTGGGCCTACCATATGCAATGCCATACTCATCCCACCCGCTTTTGAGAGCAATTGCATCATAACCCACGGCAATGGTACAATTCTCTATGCAAACATTATCTGAAGAATCTGAAAATATCAAGTGGCCAATCGTTAGCTAAGCTATTTGACTCTCTCTATCTCTAGTCTACAGTGTGGACACATCTAGTGTCAATTGTGTTTTATGAGTCTGCACAGTGTGTTTTATGCTGGAAAAAAATTGAAGGTAATGAGTTATTACAAACCTGGTACGATACCAACAGTATAAGGGGATTCTGGAGGAGCAGAGATTGAGATGTTTTGGATATTTACATTGCTGCATTACATCCACCAGACTAAATCAGTTATATGTCTCTACCAAAAGCAAGTAATTACCTAAATTTTCTAAGAAGCACAGAACGTACCTGCAATAAACAGGATGGATTCCATATGCAGGGGAATTCAGGAATGTAAGATTTGAAACTACCACTGAATCAGATGCTTCAAGTTCAACCAGATGAGGACGACTGTAGTTCAAGGAATGAGAAGTGAACCGCTCCCACCAAACCAATCCCATGCCATCAATGGTTCCATTATTACCTGTTGAAGATTACAAAGTTTAAAGCCAGAATCAGACGAATGGCAAATCAGAAAGTTGCAGGATTAAGGAAGGAAAGATAACCAATCTTCCAAAATCCTTCATAAGTCCTTTCAACTCTATATTGTTATGTTCCCAATTTAGAGAAATTGAGAAGAGAATTTATATTTTAACCATCTCTTATCCTTTATTTTTTTCCGCCATGCTATCTTCTTTGGAGTACTTCCCTTCCCTTTCCATTCTTTACCCAACAGTCAAACAATTTATGAAGTTTGAAGGAGAAAAAACCTGTTATGACCACATCATGTAACTCGTGCCCATTGATCAAGCTCTGATACCTTCCTCCAGGAACTTCAATCCCTCGCCCATAAGAAGGTAAGGGTTCAAGAACTTCCCAGTGATGAGGATCCTGCACAAAGTAAGAAGCTTGCCAGGTGAAACTAGATTATAAATTCTAATCGCTGAAGCGCTGCTAATTCAACAGACATAAACAAGCATGTTGTGTTTGAAATGTTTGCTGACTATTCCTTTTATTCTTTGGCACTACATCACTGACCTTTACAAAAAAGTTTCCATAAGTTCTGAAAAATAAATTACTCTAATCAAGTTTTGATCTAATTCAAAAACAGCATTGATGTATATCAACCAAAGTTACCAAGCAAAAAGCAACACTTAAAATTACTTATTTTATTGTGTCACTTATCCCAAGATAGATTATAATAAGAAAACCATTCCAGATACAGAAAAAAAGAGTTATTGATACGAGAGACACAACAACTTTAAATAATTTTTTGTTTGCCACGTATTAATCGCATACACATTACTTTTTTCAAAGCATTGCTACTTTATATAGCTTCTGAGTAGCCCCAGAATAAGACGGTGAACTACCTGTACATTCAACAGACAAAATGAAAGCCATCGCTCTCCAAAAAGCAAAGATAAATGAGGCAACAAGTGTTACCTGAGATGCAAAAAGGACAGCACCTTTCTCCAGAAAGAGAGTAAGATGGCTTGTAAGATTGAAGCTTCCAGTGAGCCATTTTCCAGCTGGAACATATAACTGAGCTCCACCCTTGTCAGCGAATGATTTAAGGTAGAAAATGGCATTCTGAAACGCTATTGTGTTAAGTGTCTTTCCATCTCCAACCGCACCAAACTCTGAAATGGAAACACTGTGTGGTCTTGGGTCTAATTTTGGCTTAAAATCACATTGCCTATCACCACCACCACCATCGCTATTGATTCTTACGGCGTTGCTCAATGCCAGCAGCAAGAGCAACGCCACCTGAGAAAAAAAGGGTTCAAAGAGAAATGAAAAAGGCAAATCCACTGATTCTCAGAAGATATCCCATTAATACAATAAATATAACCGTAGGAATATGTGAGCCCATTAATACAAACAGAGGTGAAGAGAATCTTCATTGACGCCATGTTTCAAAGAGCTTTGAGGCAATTCTCTTTTAAGGATTAATCCAACCTTTGGACTTTTTCGATGAATGTGGAGATTAAGAAGAAATAGGAAAAGAAGCAAAAAAACCGAGACTTGCTGGAGCAATATAGCATATGAAGTGGAAGTTCAAACAAATTACATGCAGTTAAAGAGTGTGCAGATCATAGAATCTGATTGAAGCCTTTCATCAAGAGCAAGTAAAAAGATTAAAATTGAGCTTCCATTATCCGGAAAACATAAAAGAGAACCCAGACCAATGTAACACAGCTAAACAAAATGACTCCAAAATCTCACATTGAATCAAAGACTGAAACTTTGAAGAGACAGCAAAGAGACCTCACTGTCAAATGCCCAGAAGAAGATGAAAGAAATGAACCAAGAGAAACGTACTTACAATCATGTTGCTGGTCGAAGTAACTGACAATGGTGGCGAACAAGGCAGACAAAAACAAGAACAGGCACCAAGGCCAGCAGAGGCAGAGGAGAGAGAGTGGGAGATGTAGAAGAAAGAGCCACACAAGAGAAGAACCAACTATTTAAGCAAAGAGGTTGAGGGAGTAGGATAAAACCATTATTAATAAGAAACATGACAGTACAAAAGACAATTAGTAACGAGGGCGTAAGAAATATGAAGCCTATAGACGCGGGCTTCTCTTGTATTCTTTTCTCTCTCATCTTGCAATATTTTTCAATATAAACGCGAGCATTTTGTTTTTTAAAAAAAAAAAATATCCATCATCTTACAATATTTTTCAATAAATTCTAAATTAACTTTTAATACACTCAACATCTTAAATTAATTTTTTAGTGGAACTCAATATCTAACATCAAACACTCTAAAGTATTTTTTATTGATTGTCGGCTAAAACTACTTTTGGGTGCTAAACGTAATAGAAATTAATTTAAGATAGATCATGCTATTGAAAAACTATAGAGTATTATATGTTCTTCTTTTATAAAAAAGATTGTTTACATTGCTTTGTTTACCTCATAGCTACGTAGTTTTGCGGTAAACACGGATGAAAAAGAAAATGAGAGAAGTACAAAGGCATAAAAAATTGAAAGGCTTTTTATAAAAAAAAAAAAAAAAACCAAGAAAAGGAAAGGTGGGCAAGTGGAGGAAGGAGAATAATGGGAAGCGAGGGGTGCAATATTATGAAAATGACACTAATTGTTAATAACATTGTGTAAACCAAACGTGATTATTTTGGCTCTGTAACGTCTCTCGCCGACAGCCTTGTCTGAAACTCTTTAGCTTAAAAAATGGATCTGATTTCTAAACACTTGACCCTGCTTTATATGTTAAAAAATCCAAGCTTAGCTTGTTTCCTAAATGGTAATTAACGCTCTTAAATAACTTTTCCTTTCAAGTAATTAATAAAAATACTTTTACTATAAAATCTATAATAATGTAATATGTTTGAATAATAGGGCTCTGTAGTTGCAAAGTAAAAGCACCAATGACCCTACTACTTAATTCCCTAGAAATATCAAGTCACCCACTCCACTCACCCCATAAATAATTATATATAACATTAAATCATTTCATAAAAACATAAACTTATCATAAATGTGGGGAATGTACGTAGCTAAAGTACTACTACTACTGCGAGGATATAAACGTTATGGCTAGCAGCAGCATCATGAGTTATATATAATAATTACTCGCAACATAGACACCAAAACTAGAAGATTGTATTTTGGTATGATGATGCTCATGACCATATGACTATTTTTTCAGGTGATGACCGTATCACCAAGCACTAGTGCCTTCCAAATTTTAAACTCGAGGCCGTTTGTTAAGTTCAAAAAGGGTTCTTATTCTGTATTTGAGGTTTATATGCTTGTTATGTACTAATCTTTTAATTAGAGGGATTCGGCATTTTTTTTAATATTTTATTTATTTAGATTAAATTATATACTGCATCCTGAAATTTTTTTTATGTCTAATATCTCAAATTAATAAATATTTAGTTCTGCATTTATAAATTTTTTTCCTATAATATCAGTATTCTGAAAATTAATTAATTTTAGATATTAGGTGCAAAAATATTACAGGCTTTTTTTTATTCAAAAGCTACTTGTATTAATAACTCAAAGCTAGATACACAGAATGAAGACAAATCGAATATAGAAAACTAACACAGCTAAAGCAAATATAAGAAAAAAAAAACCAAATACAAGAGGGGGAAAAAATTAATTATCATCAATTGTAGAACTAGAATAGAAGTAGCATCAATGACAACACCAAACTCTTGTAGATCCAAAGTTAGAAGTGACATAAAAGAAAGTGTTGGTTGCGAAACCGCCCTATATGGTACACCTCTTTATAAGCATCAACTGCAAATAGAGCAACTACATAATAACCCCCATCTTAGGGGTAAAGAACATAAAAAACCAACTTCAGAAAGAAGCCTAATGATATTCTGAAGAACACTTCTGCTCCTCCATTGAAACAAATCTAGTGACATCAACCACACATCAAACACTCTTGATAATGCCTATGGCTAATAATGGTCCTATGATAAGTAAAGCATATGACAGCAGTGACTATTGATAAAGTCATTCCCCTAAGAATACAAATCCGAGCTACTCGAAGAGGATCAAATCTATTAACATTCAAAAAACCTTTCAACTAAGAGGAGTTATACTCAAACCTCGTAGATCTATTTATTATTTGAGAAAACACTACCACTAAAACCTAACACCACAGAAAAAAGGAAGAAAAGATGGACAAGTCGTATAAAGACGAGAAAGAGAGTTCTTACCGCATCAAGAAAAATCTGGAGTGGGAGAAGAAAAACTCACCCGAAAGGCGAGAGAAGACCATAGTCGACAAAAATTAGAGGGATGAGGTCGCATCTGGAAGATCCGAGCTTTGATCTACCTTTCTAAAGCGGTTGTGGTTAAGGATGAGGTTCATTGACAGCATGTGATGGTAAAACATATCACTAGTAAAAGGAAGTGGAGGGGGTGAATTCGCGAGGCACAGAGGGTAAAAAAAAATTGTAGGATACAAGTATGCAACATATCATATAATCGAAATATATAAAATATATATATAAAAAATAATGTCCAATCCCTTTAATTAGAGGGATTAGCAAGGAACAAACATATCAGCGCTGATCACAAAATGAGAACCCGTTAAACAAACCCCTACTAATTAATCTAAAAGTTGGGGTGATTAATAGTAGAAAGATTGACCAGTGAGATCCCGTATGGACACGTGGAAGACGATGAGGGCAGGGATGAAAAATGAATGAAGGCATGGGGCATGTGGCCATGTGGGCTGAACAGTAAAGGGAGGGATGACGGTGGGACCCACCCCCAATCATCGCCAACATGCCAGCCTGTACTCTGTCTGTATACCTGTCCGTCCACCACGTCACCGTTTTGCCCATACCTTCTTGACTGGACTTTAAAATTCCTCTACGTTTCAGATCTTCTGGCTTCTGCTATACTACTATGCGTCTCTATGCCTATCTGCCAGAAATGAATCACAAATAAGATGCTACTCCAACTTGTCACGTGTTTAAATGGATATTGAGAATATGGATTATTACAAAAATTAATATTGTTGGTATATGACTATATGGTATCTGTTTAGTTTTCCAATTAAATATGGTCATCTGATCTATTTTTAAAATATAATTATTTAGTTATAAATCCATGAGAAATATATAGAATACATAGACCTATGTGACTGGAGATTTTGATATAATATAATTGATACTCCCTCCTGTACTTTATAACACATATTTGTAAAATTGATATTTATTTTAAATATAAGATATAATTTTTATATTTATCAAACTTTTCATATTTTATTATATTGATGTTCTTTTGACAATAATCAAATAGGAGGGGAAATTGAGAAAGACGCCTAGGGTTTTTAAAAAAGACATGTTATATTAAATGACTTAGCTATTTTCCATAATTTAATTAAATCAAGTAAATATGTCTTTATTAAAAATAAAAGGAATATAAGAAACTTGACCTATATTTTTCCCATTAGTACACACCACTTTGTGTCTAAATCTAGATCACTTGTTCCATATTCTGAAATACTAAGGAATATATTAAATTGATAAACTTTATACATTTTTCCTTATTAAATTTTTTGTGTCTCTCCCCATTACAAATGATTTTCACACCTCTCTTTTCCCTTTCTCTCTTTTTAATAAAAATTAAATGTGGGTAAAATTGAAAAAAAGTCATTATTATTCTATATGCGAAACTTATATTTTAAACCAAACTTTTATGATATATATAAGTTAGTTACATTTAGCTATAGAGTGGTATATGTGTGTGTTTGTGTCCATAGTTGTAAGTGAATATGTATGATGTATTAGTCTTGAGTAATTATTTTGAGATATAATTTTTCAATAATATTATTTTCTCCAAACTATTTTATCTAATTTATATAAATTGATATACAATCATACTCCCTCTGGTTCTTATTAGGCATCAACTAACAATTTTCACAAACCAATAAAAATAGTTAAAGTCAATAAAATTGCCTTAAAATTTAAGTAATTTCTAATATTATCTTGACTAATTACACTAAACTCTAATATCACATTAATTATTACTTTCACCCACTGCCCTTATTAATTATGGACATACATAGAAGAAAATAATTAATGCTCATTGGGAATAAGCAAGTGCCTTATAAAAAAGACCAAATATATTTATTAGTTTGTAACTTATAATAATGACCAGAGTGAGTATATTTAATATCAGTGGGAGTATTACACTAGCATGCTAAACATAAGAATGCTATCATAAACAGCTACTGTACTGATAAATTTACAAAACGAACAAGAGTCAAGACTAAAGACCAACATTTTTTTTTTTTTTTGTGTGCGCCAACTCAGAAGGCCAACATGCTATATGTGTGTGCGTACGTACTTAATCACCTTATGATCTGGATTTACACTCATGCATATGAGAGAGTAAGATCATAAATTGTAATGGATCAGAAAGTAAAGAGATGATAGCTAGGTAAGTTTATAATTGGAGATGGAGTTTATCTTCACTCACTTTTGGGTGCTCGTCACACCCAAATCATCCTATCTGAACGACGAAATTAATAAAATAAAGGATTAGTCATTCTTATTGGAGGTGTTACCTTTTTTTTCTCTCTAAAAAGAATTAAGAAATACTTATGGTAACCATTGATAGAACTACTAAAATTTTTGTAAATATACACAGGATACCATGTAACTTAAGTAGGTGATGGCATTGCCCATATTTTTATCTTAATGGAGTAATGGAGGTCTTGATTTAAAATTGTCACTTAATACTTTTTAAATAGAAGAGAAAATGACAGAAAAAGGACTTTAAAAATCATAAAATTCTAAATAGAGACGAGTCATCATCAGCGCAGCTAGTTGAGGGGATTTAGTTAAATCAGAGACTGAGCTTTGTTATGAATATACTGATTATGTGGATGTCCATTGACTCCCGGTCTCCAAATATTACAAGATGACATGGGACCCACGCATAGTACCATGCATAGTAGTTTACTATTTGGTGGGACCCACACACAAAATAATACAACTCACGGGAATGCATTCCCGTGAGTGTACAGTTATGTAATTAGGGGAATATTACATCAAATGACCCAAAGTGGAAATTACACTAAAGGCCCATTTTCCTTCTATAAATAGAGGCCTTCTGTAAACATTCAGATTACACTGAAATGAGAACTTCTCTCTACTCTCTCTCTCTCTCTAAAATCTCTTGTTCTTGTATTTACTTTTCATCAGTTTTATATTACGTTATCAGCACGAAGACTCTACCAAGGTAAGATTTTATTACCATCTCCTTTACTATTTGTTTATTTTTTCTATCTGGGATAATCTTAACCATGATATGGAATTAAAGTTCTACTTTTACCGATTATTTTGAACATCAGGTTCCATGGTTAAGATTTGAGATTATTTACTATTTACTATTCACAGTAAATAGTAATTTTTACTATTCATGTTAATTTTACCTTTTTCAGTAATTTTATATTTCTATTTATTTTGACTCCTTTATGGAAGTCTAGATTTAATATTTCAGTAATTTATTTTTCACTATTCATTGTGAATAGTAACTTTACTATTCACGGTAAATTTATATTTTACTATTTACAGTAATTTATTTATGTTTATATATTCTTCCCACTCCCTATTTATTAATTTATGGTGGCAACATTAAGCTCCATTTGTAATTTAATTTTACTGTTTTATTTATTTAATTCATGGTGGCGATACTAAGCTCCATTTGTTTAATTTAAATTCTTTACTTACTGCTTTATTTATTTCATGGTGGCGATATTAAGCTCCATACTGACTTTATTAATATTTACATTATGCCACTAACATTTAAATTTATGTTACTAACATTTATTTATGCATTTATTTACCTTTTATGGTGGCAACACTAATATTAGTGGGCTCCATTTATTTATGCATTTATTTACCTTTTATGGTGGCAACACTAATATTAGTGGGCTCCATTTATTTATGCATTTATTTACCTTTTATGGTGGTGGCACTAATAGGGCTCCATTTGTTTATCTTAATTCTTTACTGTTGTCTATATATTATATAATATATGCATCATCTTTCTTACCTTCGGATGAGATAGGTCTCGCTGTGAGTTTACTCCCATTCCTATCTCATCTTATTTTTATTTTCTTAGCATGTTTATTTACCGTTCTTTAAATTATGTTTTAATTTATAATAAGATTTTATAATATGATTCTAATTATTTTTATTATTTTTAGTTTGAATCATGTCTTCCAACCTTTCAAATCTTGAATTTAATGCTCTTGACATCACCGGGAAGAATTATCTATCATGGGTTTTAGATGCTGAAATCCATCTTCAAGCAAAGGACTTTGGAAAGGCTATATTGCCAGGAAATGATGCGTCCCCTCAAGTAAAGGCTAAAGCTATGATTTTTCTCCGACACCACATTCATGAAAGTTTGAAAACTGAATATTTAACGGTGAAAGATCCATTTGAATTGTGGACTAGTTTGAAAGATAGGTATGATCATCAGAAAACGGTGATTTTGCCTAGAGCTCGTTATGAATGGATTCATCTCAAGTTACAAGATTTTAAAACTGTAAGTGAGTATAACTCAGCTGTTTTCAAAATAAGTTCTCAGTTAAAATTATGTGGTGAAAAAATAACTGATGAGGACTTATTAGAGAAAACTTTTTCTACCTTTCATGCTTCGAATTTGCTTTTACAACAGCAATATCGTGAGAAAGGTTTTAAAAAATATTCTGAGTTAATCTCATGTTTATTAGTAGCCGAGCAAAATAACGAGTTATTATTGAAAAATCATGAAAATCGTCCCACTGGATCTTCTCCATTTCCTGAAGCGAATGTGAGTGTACGGAATGATCATGGTCGTGGCCATGGTCGCGGTCGTGGTCGTGGCCGTGGTCGTGGACGAGGACGTGGAAATCGTGGAGGTAGAAATAATCATGGTCCTTATCATGGTGGAAGAGGTTATTATAGTCCTTATACCCACCAGAAAAAGATGAACAATGAAGGACAAAAGAATGATAAAGAAGGTCCTTCAAAAGTTGTTGAACATAAATGTTATCGGTGTGGTATGAAGGGACACTGGGTACGTAATTGTCGTACACCAGAACATTTAGCGAAACTTTACCAAGCCTCTATAAAAAAGAGTGTTAATAATGTGGAATGTGATGATAAGGCTCATAAAGATAATGATGTCAATGAGCCAAATGATGATGTTATGTCTCACTTGGAGGTGGAAGATTTTTATGATTAAATAAGTTTTGCAAAAATTGTAATAATTATTTTGTTTCGTTCTGACTTGTTGCCAATTATGTATAATAAATATGTTTTTAATGCATCTTCTATATTGAATATGTTTTGATGCATTTCTTTTCTTTTAATGAAGCTCATGGACATTTCAAATATTGCACACAAGAATGAAGATATATGTCTCATTGATAGTGCAACGACACATACAATTCTTAAAGATAAGAAATATTTTTCACATCTAACAAATTGTAGTACAAGCATCAATACCATAGTGGGTAATACAAGATTGATTGAAGGCTCTGGAAGAGCAATAATAATATTATCCAATGGTACGAAATTTGTTATTAATGATGCTTTGTATTCCTCTAAGTCTCATAGAAATTTGTTGAGTTTTAAAGATATCCGTCGAAATGGATATCATATTGAGACTATAAATGAGGACAATAAAGAATATCTACAAATTGTTACTGTTAGATATGGTGAAAAATATGTTCTGGAGAAATTACCTATGTTATCTTCTGGTTTGTACTATTCAAGTATTAGTACAATTGAAATAAATGTTATGGAAAACCAGAAGCATGTTGATAAAGACATATTTATTGTTTGGCATGACCGGTTAGGCCATCCCGGGTCAATTATGATGCGACGTATAATAGAGAATTCATGTGGACATAACTTGAAACAGAAACAAATACCAAAATCCCATGATTTCTCATGTGATGCATGTTCCAAGGGAAAATTAATTATTCGGCCATCACCAACCAAAGTAGAAAGTGAGTCTCTCACATTTCTAGAACGGATACAGGGAGATATTTGTGGGCCAATACACCCACCATGCGGACCATTTAGGTATTATATGGTTTTAATTGATGCATCAACTAAATGGTCGCATGTGTGCTTATTATCTTCTCGAAACCTGGCGTTTGCGAGATTACTTGCTCAATTGACAAGATTAAGAGCACATTACCCGGATTATCCTATCAAGAAAATACGTCTTGATAATGCTGGTGAATTTACTTCACAGACTTTTAATGAATATTGTATGTCCCTTGGAATTGATGTTGAACATCCTGTAGCACATGTTCATACGCAAAATGGACTTGCAGAATCATTGGTAAAACGATTGCAACTTATTGCAAGACCTTTACTTTTGAAATCTAATTTACCAATTTCTGCTTGGGGCCATGCCATTTTGCATGCAGCAATGTTAATTCGCATCAGGCCAACTAGTTATTTAAAATTTTCCCCCTTACAAATGGTTTTTGGTGAAGAACCTAATATTTCTCATATACGGACCTTTGGATGTGCAGTATATGTGCCTATAGCACCTCCACAACGTACTAAAATGGGTCCTCAAAGAAGAATGGGAATTTATGTTGGGTATAAATCTCCTTCAATTATAAAATATTTAGAACCATCTACAGGAGATTTATTTACTGCACGATTTGAAGATTGTCATTTTAATGAATCAGTTTACCCAACATTAGGGGGAGAAAATAAGCAGTTGAATAAAGAGATTAGCTGGAATGAATTATCATTGGCTCATTTTGATCCTCGTACAAAACAATGTGAACTAGAAGTTCAAAAGATAATTCATTTACAGAATTCAGCTAATCGAATGCCAGAAGCATTCACTGACCCAAAGAAAGTGACAAAGTCACATATTCCAGCTGCTAATGCTCCTATTCGAATTGATGTCCCTGTAGGACAACCGATTACAAATGAATCAAAAGCACGCCTTAAGCGTGGTAGGCCTATCGGTTCCAAAGATAAAAATCCTCGAAAAAGAAAAGAAGCTAAAATTATAGATGGCCAAGTCGAGGATAATCAAGAAAAAAGCGTAGCTCTGGATGAGCCACTTCATCAAGAGAAATTATCTCCAGAGGAGAATATTGAGGCCCCAGAAGAGATCCAGGTATCTGAAATGTATGAAAATAATGAGATCTCAATAAATTATGTCACAAATAATATCAAATGGAACCGTAATGAAGTCAACATTGATGACATTTTTGCTAATCATATGGCATATGATGTGATGAATGAAGAAGAGGATCATGAGCCAAAATCCATGAGAGAGTGCCAACAACGAAAAGATTGGCTCCTATGGAAAGATGCCATTAATGCAGAATTAAAATCATTGGCAAAACGAAAAGTATTTGGACCTATAGTCCATACACCTAAAGATGTAAAGCCAGTTGGATATAAATGGGTTTTTGTACGGAAAAGAAATGAAAAGGGTGAAATTACAAGGTATAAAGCACGCCTTGTAGCCCAAGGCTTTACACAAAGACCTGGCATAGATTTTGAAGAAACATATTCACCAGTAGTGGATGCAACTACTTTTCGTTATTTAATTAGCCTAGCAGCAAATGAAAGGCTTGATTTGCATCTAATGGATGTTGTGACTGCCTATTTATATGGTTCACTTGATAGTGATATCTATATGAAAGTTCCTGAAGGACTCAAGATGCCTGAAGCATTTAATTCAAATTCACGAGAACAATACTCGATCAAATTAAATAAGTCCCTGTATGGCTTGAAACAATCAGGGCGCATGTGGTATAATTGCCTTAAAGAATATTTGTTGAAAGAAGGGTATAAAAATGACCCGATATGCCCATGCAGTTTTATAAAAAGATCGAGAAATGAATTTGCTATAATTGTTGTTTATGTTGATGATATCAACATTATTGGAACTCCTGAAGAGATTACAAAAGCCATTCATTGTTTGAAGAAAGAATTTGAAATGAAAGATTTAGGTAGGACAAAATTTTGTCTTGGATTACAAATTGAGTACCTGAAGGACGGGATCTTTGTACATCAAGAAACTTATACAAAGAAGGTCTTGAAACGATTTTATATGGATAAGTCACATCCATTCTGTACTCCAATGGTTGTAAGATCTTTGATAAAAGAAAAAGATCCATTCCAACCCCAAGTAATTAACAAAAAAGGTGTAGAACAATTACTTGGTCCAGAAGTGCCATATCTTAATGCTATTGGGGCACTAATGTATCTTGCTAATCACACAAGACCTGATATAACATTTGCTGTTAATTTATTAGCAAGATATAGTTCTGCACCAACACAAAGGCATTGGAATGGTGTAAAGCGTATTTTTCGTTACCTCAGAGGTACTATGGATATGGGATTATATTATTCAAATGTATCTAACCATGAACTGATTGGTTATTCAGATGCTGGATTTATGTCTGATCCACATGATGGAAAATCACAAACAGGTTATGTATTTACATGTGGAGGTACAGCAATTTCATGGCGATCTATGAAACAAACTATATCAGCCACTTCATCTAATAATGCAGAAATCCTAGCAATGCATGAAACAAGTCGAGAATGTGTGTGGTTGAGGTCAGTAATTCATCATATACGAACTACTTGTCATTTATCTTCTGGTAAAATGGTTCCAACAGTTCTATATGAGGATAATACTGCATGTATTGCCCAACTTAAAGAAGGATACATCAAGGGCGATAGAACGAAGCATATTTCACCAAAATTTTTCTTTACTCGTGATCTTCAACAGAATGGTGAAATAGATATCCAGCAAATCAGTTCAAGAGAAAATTTGGCAGATTTATTTACCAAGTCACTTCCAGAAGCAATCTTTGAGAAGCTTGTCTATGGTATTGGTCTTCGAAGACTTAAAGATCTCAACTGATGTTATCAGAGGGAGTAATACTGATGTTGTCAACAGGGGGAGTTGATACACGTTGTACTCTTTTTCCCTTTTCTAGGTTTTGTCCCACTGGGTTTTTCCTAGAAAGGTTTTTAATGAGGCAGCACTGGATAGTGTATCAATGAGTGATGTACTCTTTTCTTTGGCTAGGTTTTTATCCCACTGGGTTTTTCCTAGTTAAAGTTTTTAATGAGGCACATTCATAAATGGACATCCAAGGGGGAGTGTTATGAATATACTGATTATGTGGATGTCCATTGACTCCCGGTCTCCAAATATTACAAGATGACATGGGACCCACGCATAGTACCATGCATAGTAGTTTACTATTTGGTGGGACCCACACACAAAATAATACAACTCACGGGAATGCATTCTCGTGAGTGTACAGTTATGTAATTAGGGGAATATTACATCAAATGACCCAAAGTGGAAATTACACTAAAGGCCCATTTTCCTTCTATAAATAGAGGCCTTCTGTAAACATTCAGATTACACTGAAATGAGAACTTCTCTCTACTCTCTCTCTCTCTCTAAAATCTCTTGTTCTTATATTTACTTTTCACGTTTTCTTGATCTGATGCTTTCCAAATTACGAGCAGTGTTATTATTGGGTGGTCTCTTTCTACGCCCACTTCCAGAGTTTCTTTTTGGAATGAAGTTATTGTCTCTTTATGTACAACTTCTTCTATGGCATGCATGTGCAATAGATTCACTCACCAACATATGCCAGCAGCAATAAATTACCTCAGAATATTTGTGGCTTTATTGGATTATACACACACACTATATTTTGCATGCAGCTAACTAATTCATTTGACCGCTGATCTCGGTTTCTAAGATGCTGCTTTATTCCTACCGTATTCCTTCTTTAACTAATTTGGAAGAATTTGTGTTTGGTGGGTGAATACTTTAAATGTTCATAGTTTTGGCCTTTTCATCAACTCAGGCCAATTATATATATATATATATATATATATATATATATATATATTTATATATATATATATTTTGGTGATGTCTTTTAACCAATAGCTGGAGACAGGGATTTGGAGGGAAGGGCAAGGGAAGGAAAATTTTTATGGGTTGGATTTTAAAAAGTTGGAGAAGTGGAGTTACAAAATTTTAATAAAAAGAAGATATAAGATTAAAACGTAATTAAGAAAAATTAATTAAAAGCTTTCAACCCCACTTCTCTAATTTTTTTAAATTTAACCCCAAATTTTTTCCCTGCGCTCACTTTCCCTCGCCTCTTTTCATACCAAATAAGTGTAGAAATCCCTGAAGTATATTTTGCCTCTCCCAACAAAAGCATTTTCCATTCACATGGTCTGATTCAAACCTTGAACATCACATTTAAAAGACGCAACTACTGCTATCAAGCTATCAACCACCTGTGTCGTCAGACTTTACTGGTAATAATATTTAATTTACGGTAAGTTTATCCATTGGAGTGAACAAATGCATATGATAGGACTGTGTACATTTTCTGCTTTAGGATTTGGCGGAAGAAGAAGGCTACTCTAATTAATTTGCTGTTCCTACAAGGACATGTGATTTTATTTTGGTCAACCAAAGACTTGATGATCTTCTTCCTTTAAAACATAGATAGGGCTCTTGCACATGTCTCCACTGTGACCGAAAGTGACCTCCCCTTTTTCTCATTCTCCATTCCCATCAATCATCTCCCAGATAATTACACACAGTCAGCTTGAGCAAATATTGACACATATAATGAGGCCAAAATTAAAAACATACATACAGTATATGTAAATTTATATGTATCACCAAGTTAATTCATATACTGAGTGTGTGTGTGTGTGTGTAAAATATGTAGGTTAAGGAATCAAGCTGGTTTTGGGTATTGTCGAGGTACGTAAACGTCTGTTTTACCCATTGATTTAATTTGAACAACTACGTACGTGCCTATATATTCATTCATTTATTCGATACGTACGTGTATATATAGCTTGCAATATATATATATATATATATATATATATATATATATATATATATATATATATATATATAAGGGAAAACATTTTCTCATGTTGTAGGAAAACCATTTTCTCATATCACACAAACATGAAATAGTAGGACCCATATATATGGGTCCCACTATTATTTCATGTGTGTATAAAAAACCTTTTTTTTCTTATGTAACATGAGAAAACTAAAACCCTATATATAAAGGTGCCCTTGGACGAACAAGTGATAGCACTATATATGTAAATAGAACCTAGTGCTTTGACTGTTCAAGCCATCTCTCGTGTCTTATTCAGGCACATGAATTACGACACAACAAAAAGTACCACTGTTAATATTATCGACTTTAATTTGAAACATGTTGAGACGTCACTCTCTCTTGGCGTGCCTGAGGACATGCCACTTTCCAGCATCAACGTGTTTGAAAAAGGCAAATTGATTTTAAATTGGTTGATCACTCTTTCTTGTGTGCGATCTAGAGAGTACGTACTTAGGCATGGGCGAGAGATTTTCACGTGAAAAGTACGTGAGACTTTAATTGGGCACGCTAGGTTTTTATACATGTTGTGCAGTACTATATATATGTATGTGGCCCAAAAATAAAGAAAAAATGTCCTTGATTTGTATATATATTCTGAATGAAATGTGCATCGCATTTTTCTTTCATAGCATATAATAATAGTAGATTCAGTGAAGCTCATTGGCACGTAGCTGGAGGGACCAATTCTAATTCTGAAGTAGTTGGGCACATCACAGCTAGCACATAGTGGTCTGCAAATGCTTTTCATATTCTCTTCTTACATTTAGATATGCGTCTATTTGAATTGGCATTTAAAAAATAAGTTTTCGCAAGTCGAGATAAAATTTCTCTTACGCACTTATCCTATAAACCATAAGTTATGTTGGAAAAAAAAAATTCTACTACTAACCCAAACAAGCACTATATATATATACGTGGGTGTCACTCTTATCAAATACCAGCTCAGAGCTTCCTCTTTAATAAGAAGAGAGCTGGCGAGGTCGCATAATTCAAACATGTACTCTGGGTATGGGCATAGGCGGACCCAAGTAATAGACAAGGGGGGCACGTGCCCACCCTTGTTTTTTTTTAATCTATGTTTTTTTTAAAAAAAAAAATTCCCCTTTTATACTTTTCTAACACGCATGTCTGATTCTATTTCTTGCTCTTTTACGACTTAACAAGATAGGGAAGTGCTCTCATTTAATTCCTTAGTGCCTTATATTGAAAAAGATGTATTTAATAATAATGAGCCAATTATGATAGAATTCCAAAAAATAAAACCTAGAATGATGATATTGTAATAAAATTTTGTTATTATAATATATGTACTTAAATTTATTTAATGTTTAGCCTTACTATTTCTAATCGCACTTAGCCATGTTTTTTCCTTTATTTTTTTTTTATTTTTTAATGCATTTAAAACTTTGTTTAAAAAAAAAACATTTCAAGGGTGCTACCTCCAAATCCCTCTGCCATTGGTGCCCCCTCTTCAATTATTTTCTGGATCCGCCCGTATGGGTGTGTTTAATTATGTGTTGGAATATTTGCGTTGCTCTTCATTTGATCCTTGTGTATGTATAAACTCATGATATATGTGGTTATGTTTGGAATGCACTATTCAATTTCTGCTAATCGTATAGTTTCTCATAAATTTTATTTTTATATTAATTTAATATATTGATAACATATAATACATTATTATTGTTGTTACTATACGTTCTACAATATATATCCTTTGGTCTATATAATGTCACAACTAGTTGGAAGATTTGCTTTCGATCATTAGCGTAAGATGGAGTATTTAAGCACATTTTTTATAAATAAATAATTTAATTATTTTCTTAACGTATATAAATTAGTTATTTGACTCTATATATATAGTAAGAGCCGATGATACTACTGGAGAAGATTTGAGGCAATGCCATATATTACAAGAAGGAGTTCCTGATGCAAGATCAAGCGGAATAGCGGATGAAAACGACAAAAAAAAAGAAAAAAGAAAGGAGTGAGCCAGGTTGTGCGTGCTCCACTCCCCAAAAAGAGAAATAAAAAAAAAAAAAGATAAAGGAATAAAAATATACATGCATTTTATCTTCGGCGCTCAATATCAAATACTTCTTTTTGAAGCAAAAATACACACGTGATTACCATTTTAGAGTAAAAGTCACATCTCATCGTTATGTTACTGTTCACTTCATCTTTTTCTCTCTCATCTCGTTCTAAATATAAATTAGATAAAATAGTTTGGAGAAAAAATAATAAATATAAATATTTTAAAGTAATTTAATTATTTTTATTAATATTTTTTTAAAAAAATCAACTTTACCTTATATTTAGAACGACAGAGAGTAGCCATCATTGACACTTGAATATGTTCTATTTCGTAACCCAAAGAAAAATTAGAATAAAGAACCTAAAGAAAAAGATATTTATTAATAAGGACAATAAAAATTGTAATTATTTAAAAGGACAAAAATAAGAATATAAAATTAGTAATACTAAACTACCCTAAGGAAATATTCTCCATTCCTTCCTACATTCTCTCCTAAACTCTATTTTGAAAACTATCACAAAATTTTAAATTTAAATAAATTAAATAATTTTTTTCTCAATTTTCATTTTTCAGAAATTGTATAGATATCCATGAAAAAAAGTTTCACTTTCTTCAATTTTTTTAAGAATTATAATTTTTTAAAATAAACAAAATTTTTAATTAAAAATATTATTATATAATTTTAATAAAACTCAAGGTGTTTTATAGGATTTAATTATTTTTATTTTATAAAAATTTATGTGGGTTAAAAAATTAATTTAATGTTAATAAAATTTAAAAATATAAATAATCTATTATATCCAGAAAAAATGAAATGAGTTGATTTTTTATTTTTATAAAAATAGCTTAATGGATATCAATGTTGATACTTAACAACATAAATCTGAAAACTTGATTATATATTCATTAATTAAATTATCTATTGATTATATGAATATGGAACTTGTTGAAAAATAAAAATTAAAAAAAAATAAGTTTGAACCATAGTTGATTAAAAAATATATTGATTTTACATGAGTTTGAAACCTAAAAAAAAAAAAAATATATATATTACATGCAAATGATGAGGGATTTTACTTTTAATTTTAGTTTTTTTTAAAAAAAAAATTATGATTGCAAGAGATAATATAGGAGTTTTGATTA
The DNA here is from genome assembly GCA_037074495.1 of Acacia confusa. Classification (NCBI taxonomy): domain Eukaryota; kingdom Viridiplantae; phylum Streptophyta; class Magnoliopsida; order Fabales; family Fabaceae; genus Acacia; species Acacia confusa. Next base: position 8,232,483 of record CM073505.1, read on the forward strand.
AGGACAATTTAGTAATTTTTAATTTATATTATAATATTTGGTCCTTCTAAGTATACAGTTTTTATAGTCCTTTACATTAAATATTTTTTCTCCTTGTCTTTCATTCTAATTTTCCCATGATACTAACATTTTCAATAGGTGTTTTAAACAAGAATTTTACTTTCACCTCATAACCTAATAAGTAATGAATCAAGCATTATCCTAATAAGAAAAATGAGTATAATTATAGAGAAGATAAGAGATTAACTGGGACCAAATTATTAGTCAAAATAAACTATCATATAATACATATCTATAAATACATAAGATAAGATAAGGTCAGCTGGGGCCAAAAGATAGTTCCGCCTGATTATAGAGAAGATAAGAGATTAACCGAGACAAAATTATTAGCTCAAATAAACTATCATATAATACATATCTATAAATATATAAGATAAGATAAGGCCAGTTGGGGCCAAAAGATAGTTCCGCCTAATTATAGAGAAGATAAGAGATTAACTGGGACTAAATTATTAGCTCAAATGAACTATCATATAGTACATATCTATAAATATATAAGATAAGCTAACGTCAGCTGGGGCCAAAAGATACTTCCGCCTCTGGTCACGAAGGTATATATCTTTCAAATATTTTCTCTACAAGTTTCAATTCTATATCCTGTGTGTGTACACACGTACGTTCATTTGTGCGCAATTGCCATTGATATTTAATTTGGAGAAAATTTCACATAATGTTTTACTAACAAATTTACATGATACAAGTTTTCATAGATGTAATACTTAGTTCATATATAATGAAAATTATTCTACAAACTTAGTTCTATATTTAAGACAGGAGAAGTGTTTATATAAATTTTTGGGAAAACCATTTTTACTTAAAAATTAATGCATATTAAATTAAAGGGTGAAGGTGAAAAAATATTCATAAACTTACCAAAAGTGCATTCAACATCATATACTCTTTTTTCTTTCATTTTCTCACATCATTTATTTGGGTAAAAGTACGGAAAAAACTTTAATTAAATAATTATTTACCAAAATGTCACTGCGTAAAAACTATTAACCCATTTGCTCCTCCGTAATCGATTACATTAATTTTTTTTTTCAAATTTTACACTATGTAATTGATTACGCACTGTAGCGTAATCGATTACATAAATTCTATATTATGTAATCGATTAAACACTCTAGCGTAATCGATTACATAGTGAAAAAAATTATTTTTTATTTTTTTCAGTTTGCCCTTTACACACACATTATTTTCCAAAGAATTTAATATTACGAGATATTTAATTCTAGATTTCTTCCTGATATCTAGCCGTACTAATGACATAGTTTGAAATTATTTGTAACCGCTTTGATATCATCTCTCTTTATTTTTCATATACTTATTTTGAAAATATTTTATTTTATATATTTGTTTTATTTTCAAAATTTGAATTTATTATTTAAACTTCCTGATAGATGGCCGTACTAATAGCATAGTTTGAAATTCTTTGTAGCCACCTTACTATCATCCCTATGTACTTTTCAGTGTGTGTATATATATATTATCTTCCAAAGAATTTAATATTATGAGATATCTCGTGATATTATTTACACACACATATTCCAAATAATTTAATATTAGGAGATATTTAATTCTAGATTTTTTCCTCATATCTTGCCATACTAATAGCATAATTTGTAATCGACTAAGTCTTATAGCTTAGTTAACTACATAATGGGAAAACTAATCTTGGGATTAAAAAACTGATCTGGCGTGATGTAACGTGATGAAAAGTATAGAGGGATGATAGTAAGGTGATTATAAAGAATTTCAAACTACACTATTAGTACGGCCAGCTCAGGAAGTTTAAATAATAAATTCAAATTTTGAAAAATAAAACAAATATATAAAATAAAATATTTTCGAAATAAGTATATGAAAAATAAAGAGAGATGATATCAAAGCAGTTACGAATAATTTCAAACTATGCTATTAGTATGATCAGATATCAAGAAGAAATCTATAATTAAATATCTCGTAATATTAAATTCTTTGGAAAATAATATATATATATATATATATATATATATAAGGGGAAAACTAAAAAAAATAAAAAATAATTTTTTGCACTACGTAATCGATTACGCTAGAGTGTTTAATCGATTACATAGTGTAAAATTTATGTAATCGATTACACTACAGTGCGTAATCGATTACATAGTGTAAAGTTTGAAAAAAAAATTAATGTAATCGATTATAGAGGGGCAGATGGGTTAATAGTTTTTACATAGTGACATTTTGGTAAATAATTATTTAATTAGGATTTTTTCCATACTTTTGCCTAGAACTATATATTTTTTTTTTCTTTGCTCACCGCTTTTATTTCCCTCTCTTAGTCAGTGATAAATAGAGTTTTTTTTTTTGGGAAAATATTATATTTATTACTTTTAAATAATTTAAGCTTTTTTCTTAGAATTCTGTGGTTGAAAGTCTTATGTTGCATCGACACCGACACGAGATACTTCGACACGACACTTCGACACGTTAATTCTAAAAAAATCTAAATTTCAACACGTTAGGACACGTTTTGATATTAAATATATATATTATAATTTACATTCAAGTTTAATATTTCGTAAAATCCTGGCCTCCAGCTTTGGTTCATCGTAGATTCGGCCTCATTATAAAAGTCGTGCCTCCTTTTTTTAAAAAAACACAAAAGGAAAATTCATCATCAATTCAGTAATATTCAAAGCCACACATATTTTTTAAAAAATAGGAGTGTCGAGAAGTGTCGGATGGTGTCGGAGTATCGAACGGTGTCGGAGTGTCCGTGCTTCATATATTATATTTTTTTTGTTCCTTATTATAAGACATCAACTACTAATTCTCACAAACTAATGAAGTTAATTAAAAACATTAAAGTTATTATAAAATTCAAATGATTTTCAATTTTACTTCTACTAACTAGTATAAACTCAAATACAATACTCTCTCACACTAACCTTATTAAATATGGGCAGACATGGAAAAATGAATTAATTGAGTTTTTAAGTTCTTTATAAAAAGGACAAAAAACTCTTATTAGTTGATATTTTATAATAAGGACGAGAGGAAATATACAAGGGATGTAGAGGGATTATTTTCCAAGATTCTGGATCATGAATAAGATCAAGACACAAGCCTTTTTGTGGTGTTATAAGGAAAGACGTGAAATTATGAAGAAGAAAAAATAGTTGCCTTTTTAAGCTTAATGATTTATTGTCACTATATATCCTTGTGGCCATTGGTCATTTGAAATCTTATCCTGATAGATCAGTTTTCTTTTTCCAGCCAAAAATCATTACAATAATTCCATAGGAGAAAAAAAAAAGCAAAAGAAAGAAGAAAGGGAAAAATTATGAAATAATCATTTATATTACTTCGTTAATCACGTTTAACCAAATTCAAGTTTAAGCTTCATTTGGAAGTATCGAGAAAATCGAAGTATAAGCTAAAAGGTAAGATTGAAGCTTCGAAGCTTAGAAAGTGGGAGTGAGAGTGTGTGATCAGAGCGGAAAAGGGGAAAATGCCTTGGAGCAGACTTTCAGGGTCGATATCATCACCGAAGGTGGACGTAGCAATCGACATGGGCAATCCATTCTTGAATCTTACCCTCGATGGTTTCTTGAAGATCGGAACTGTAAAACCCTTTCTCAATTCTTACCCCTTTCGCCTTTTAATTTGGACCAATCTAACTTCACCGTTTTGTTTCTGTGCTTCAGGTCGCTGCAACTAGGTCTGCTGCTGAAGATACCTATCATATGCTCAAAAGGGGTCATTCATCTCTCAATCCCTCTTCATTACTGTACTTTTTTTTCGCTCATGGAAATATTTTTTAGATTGAGGTGTTTAAAGGCTGGCATTTTAACTATATGATATCTTCTATGAACTGACGCGAGTTCGATGCTTACTTGTCTTGGAAATGACATCTTCTTTTAAATTGTGCGAAAACGCTTAATTTGTTCGTCACATTGTTGCTACCATGTGGAATATCTTGTTTTTATGACATTGTTATGTAATTATAGAATAATTCTTTTACGTTGTGTAGACTCATTTTAGTTTCATGAAACTAGATTATGTTCTCGGTAACTTCCAGTGTTTCGGGTCATTTCATTCACCTGTTAGTTCTTTTTTGAGACTAACATATCACCCTTGTTCCAGGAAATGTTTCACGTCACAATTTTGAGGACATGGTAAGTTCTTTTTTCAATGAGGAGTACGTTCTCATTGTTCCTTTCCTTTGCGAAGGCTTCTTTTTTTAAAAGGCATTATGGTGCTTTTAGGCTCAAGTTTAAAGCATTGTAAATTATGTAAATAAGAATGGTTGAGTCAACCTATCCATGACGCTTCCCCTTTAGTCCTTTTGAAAAGGAATTGTTGGGGCGAGTAAAAAGAAAAAAGAAAAAGAAAGCACCACTAGAGTTTTAGAGATTTGTCTTATATAGACAAGAAGGGAGTAAGGAACATCGACCTTTTTTTGGTCTATTTTGATTTTGGGATTGAAATTCAAATCCCTCAGTCCTAAAGACTCTAATAACATTGACCCAGAGCCCATTGGTAAAATACATTTACATTTCATTGAACATGTTATGCTCATTGAAGAGTATTATTGCAGCTGAAGAAGATGTGTAAAGAAGGTGCATATTGGGGTAAGACTTGCGTTGCATGCATGACTTATGTTAAATCTGTCATAGTCGTTTAGGCCACTAAGAATCCTTTTTTTTTTTTTCCCACTCCAACAGGAACAACAGCTGGTTTATATGTTGGAACCGAGTACGGGGTAGAGAGAATCCGTGGCACCAGGGACTGGGTAAGTTTTCTCCACATCCAAACATCTCTGACACACCTTTAGTTTAACTATTAATAATAGAGATCCATTATGTATTATGAAGCATCCATAATTTAAAACAGATAATAGTACAGCACTTGAGAATATTATATATTTTCTTCTGCCATGATATCCTTATAAAGCGTCAGTATCTCTATTATTAAGTTCTGATATCTTATATGCTTTATCGTGCCAGCATTGGCAAACCACCATATCCTTCAGATCTCAGACATCCATTATGGGTGCCTTGTTGTCTTTTAAAGCATCAATATAGTAACTTTCTACTTTTAGCAGCAACTGGGATTCTGATCTTAATCATTTCATTTTCATTGAAATTTGGATGTAATACAGAAGAATGCGATGATCGGGGGTGCAGTGACCGGGGCAGTTCTGTCAGCGGTGGGCGACAATAAGAAAGACAGAATTGTGATAGATGCCATTACAGGGGCAGCCATTGCTACAGCTGCAGAATTCATTAATTACCTTACATGATCGGTTTTTTTGTCTTATATTCTACCTACTCCTGCTTAAGCCAAACACTAAGGCTTCAGCATAATTATCAGTTATGCTTCTCTCTCTCCTTGTGATTCTATTTGAAATCTTGCTCTTGTATAAATGCTATGCCTCTACTAGCATAGAACACCATGATCATTTTGTTTTTGCGTTCAAAAAGTAATGTTGTGACGAATCAGAGCTTATGCTCGCCAAACTAAAGTGACAAACGCAGCCGACCAAAACGACAGGTCAAGAAATAAGATCTGAAATAACAGTTTCGTTGGGAAAAAATTTACTCCCAACCTAACCTAAACTAAAGTAAGACTTAATTTGTGGGTGAATTTTGATCCTAAATTGGTCTTTATTCATTTTATTTCAAATGTGTATCATTTTTCCTTAAATTAAGTTGCCTAGCTTATATTGGCTGACTTATAATCTAGAGTTGTGAGTAAATATTTTAAAAAAAAGCATGTTACATGTTATAATTAAATAATTTATTTAACTCTCTTAATCCCTCTAAATGAGATAAACTTTATATTAAGAACCTGTAGAGTACGAATGCAAATGGAAACACTATGGCTGAGAGGAGGAAGGCCGTAAGCCACCAAAAGAGGACGGGGCCGAAAAACAAAGGTCATGCTAAACTCTGGACAGGTACCAACAATGATGATAGCTGTGACGAGGGTTTTTTTTTTTTTTTTTCCTTTTGTAAATTACAACCATCTAAAGGAGCAAAATTTGATCTAAGCAAAGCCTGCATGACTTTTCACCATTCACAAGCATTCTAAGGCCAGCTTTAAGCTCTGGTATTCCTTCTTCCAAGACAGCACAAACAGGAAATATGGGAATACCTTGCACTCTTCTCTGCAACTCTTCATACACTTCCTCCGCCCCTTCCTCATCAATCTTGTTTGCCACAACCAACGATGGCCTATTAGATAAACCCTCCTGATGGAACTCCAGCTCTAAAACCAAATCTTTCAATTGTTCCCATGGTGGAATTCCTTTTCTTCCATCCAAAGCTGCAGCCAAGTCTACTACATAAGCCAGAACCTTTGTGCGTTCTATATGGCGCAAAAATGCATGTCCGAGACCACGATTTTGGTGAGCACCCTTTATGAGTCCTGGTATGTCAGCCACTGTAATTGATAAGTCGTCATAGTTCAGATTCCCTAAGTTTGGCCTAAGGGTTGTGAAGGCATAATGACCAACGGCAGGTTTAGCCCTTGATATGGCTCCAAGGAGGGTGCTTTTACCAGCATTAGGCATTCCCACAAAGCTCACATCAGCAATGCTCTTAAGTTCTAATATGAGAACTGTCTCAGAACCAGGCAAACCAGCACTAATGGATGAGCTATCATCACCAGAATTCTCAAGATTGGAAACTTCGTCTTTACCAGCTGCCTTAATCGTCATGGACTTCCTTGAATCTTTCGAAGCAGAAACATTACCCAGGCCACCCTCTCCTCCATGAGCAATAATAATTTGTTGACCCTCTTCCGTTAATTCAGCTACATTGTATAGAACCTCTTGTTCTCCTTCAGTCGCTGTTCCCAATTTGGAAGTTCTGTGTGATGCCTCGGTTGATGAAGAGCTGCCAGTAGGATGAACTGCTCTGACTTTCTCTTTGCCACTTGTGGCATTATGGGTCGAACCATCACCAAAGTCAGAAAGATCATCAACAAGTGCACCAGGAATATCCCAAGGATCAGCATTTGTTGAAGATTGAATTTTAATTTTCACTGTGGAAGGAATATCACCTTTGACAAGATGAAGCACAGTGCCAAGTGGTACATGGGCAACCTACAAAAAACAATGTAGTTTCTGAGAGAATCCATCAATTCTGCATTGCACAAAAGGGGAAAAAACGAGAGCATAAAAAAATGAAAACGATAGTCTTGAAACAATTAGCAGGAAGAATAAGGTGAAATCAATTACTCTATCAGTGCCTCTGGTTCCTATCATGTTCTTTGATGCTCCATGTCCACCTTTCTCTGCTATCTGCTCATCAAAATAACATTCACTAGTATTTTAAACATTAGAAATTTGATCACTTCATAGAGGTTTGGTAAAATATCCGTGCATACCAGGTGATGCTGCAAGCCACTGAAGTCCCAAACTTTGGGGGAGCATTCCAAAATCACATCACCTCCTCTTCCACCATTTCCTCCTACAGTTAAACACAAACATATAAGTGGCAACGTCATGAGCTCCATTCGCTCCACTCAAATTCTTAACTTTAATCTGACAATATTAGGGATAGGGTATTTCTACCCACTGAATAATTACATTCAACAATGGATAGCATAGAAAAACTATTAAGTATTTCATGAACAAGAATAGTGAGAAATGAAAAAGAAAAGGAAAAGCATGAAAGCAAGACTATTTGAAAATGGAACAGAAAATTAAAATGGAAAGAAAATAATAATAGATATATATTTTCAAAAAAAAAAAAGCGCACCGTCAGGTCTTCCTTGGTGATCATGGCGACTACGCCGAAAGCTAGAGCAACCATTACCACCATCACCTCCTTTGGCAAATATCTTAAACCTATCTATCATTCTTCTCTCCTGCAAATGAAGACCCAAATCCAAATGTATTTCTCAGAAACAGAATGAAATCGCAAATGTTCAAATATTTTATGCATTATATTATATTGTCAACAAGTGATGGCAAAAGAGGAGATAATTAACCTGCAGAGGAGTAAGTTTGGATTTCTTGGAAGGAGCATCCGAGCAATATAAATGAAGTGTAAAAGGCCATCTGGATGTAGAAGTTTTCGTGTAAGATTCTATATATTTAAGGGACCTTGGCCGGAACACCAACATTTTTGTCTGCTCACTTGTTTCTCAATATATCATTGCCTTTAACAAAGCAACAGCTTCTTGAATCTGACCACCTGCCTATTCCATTATATTTCTTTGGAGATTAACGCCTTCAAACGGAATTGCCACAAAATGAAAAAGTCCGAAAATTTACATTAAATCAAAATCAAGCAACTCATCTTCCATCAAATTATCCTTAAGAAATGCTTTTCAAGAGATTTCTCATTGCAGAATTTTCTCGAGCATGTAGAGTGCGAGGCTACTTTTCTAATGAATGGAAGTAGAAGTTACACCTGATCATGGTGCATCCACATTCAGAATTTAGCTCTAATCCTCCAAACAAATAAAAAAGACAGTCTGGTCAACTTTGATAGCTACCTCTGAATTATACCACGACTACCAAGTTTAATGCTTGACAGTGAAGCTGTCTGATGTGGTTGAAAAATAAATAAAATTAACAAGAAAAGGAGTAGAATCTTCATTGCGTCATGTATCTATATTATCTGGTGGCTATAACAATCTAACAGAAGCAGCAAATACAAAACCGAAATATAAATTCATTTCAGCAAACAATTTATTGTCATTCCCATCCACACAACACTTTCCTCCTGAGTGAGAAACTAAACTCCAGCAGGTAAAAATTAGATTTTCCTCAAACCCATTACAGATAACTATCATTCCATGTCATTTATTATTTTCTTAACCAGAACAGGAGGGGGCAAAAAAACTCACTGTATTAGAATGAAGAAATCAATGAAGTGAAAACCGAAAGGCTACGCCCTGCTTGGGTACTTCAGCAGGAGTTTTCGTGGTCTTCAGCCGTCGGAGGTGGCGAGCGGAGTCACAACCTTCGACAGACGGTCGTTTTAGTTGGGGGAGGACGAAAGAGAGTCCAGCTTCACAGGAGCGCTTTGCTAATGCCGGTGAACAAGTTCAGGAAAAAACGCATAATTTTCGCTAAAATTTTTTAGGATTAGCTAATTAAGATATGTGAAAAAAATTTTGCTCGGAAATTTTATTCTTTTATAAAGAAAATACCAGTACGTAAATTCATGTTCTTCTTCTAGTCAACAGAATTTTTTAACATAAACTTTTCGTTAATCTTTCCATAATTTTTAGTGCTATTTTATCAGGTTAAGGAATCTTTTGGGCTCATGATTTCTCTACTCAAGCATAGCTTAGAGTTACAAGAAGTTCTATCCGAATCTCCCTATTCCCAGAATTTTTTTTTAATATGAGTGTTCTCGTATAACTGGAATAAAAAGTTTTATTTAGAACTTGTTCACGACTCCAAATCACGTCTAATAAGAACAAAACGTAGAAGAAACTTTGTATTTTAAGACTCCACCTATACCTAACATAAGATATATTTAGGGAGTTAATATAAAATATGTTTTTCATATTTGTGTGTATTTTCATGACTTTCCTCTATTGATGCCCTCTATAATAATAAAAAAGAAAAGGGAATAAATGAATCAAGAAAGATAACTAAAATATTTATATTTTAGAAAGTATACATTATATTAATTAATTTAACTAATTTTTTTTAAGGCAATCAAATTAGTAAAATATATCTTATATTAATAATTGGAAGGAGTACTTCCCAAACATGATTTTGTGGTGGCGTTAAGACATGCTTAGCAATTAAACAAGCATTCATGTTATCTCATTTTTCCATTCTCACTTTGATCTAGTATCTTCTTCTATGATAAAAAGTATTTGTAACTTTTTACCAAAGACAATGTTAGATCAAAATGAGTGATATATTTGGGAACATAATAATTAAAATCTCGATTTATCATTATGATTTTACGATTTTTTTTTATTAAAACGATTTTACTAATTTTTCAAACGTTTTTATGTTTTTACGATTTTTTTGGGATATGATTTTACATTTTACGATTTTGTATCTCTCTCCTGATTTTAAGTAAAATCTCAATTTTAACTACTTTGTTTGAGAGCACTAGTTAATAAATAAGTATGGGAAAACAATCAGACAAATGATGAAGGAAGGGTAAAACCTTAAAAAAATCTGTCTTTTATAACTACAATTATAAAAACACTATAAAGATTATCAGCCCTTAATACAATCAAAGTATTATCACAAGAATACAACGATCGAAGTAAAGCTCACACAAAGAGAATTATACATTCTCGAAGGACAAAGTTCTTTTTCAAATCATTATAATATGCCTCCCAACTACACCGACGTAGCCTTTATATATAGCCATAGGCCTCCATAGAACACTCTAAAGCTGCTCATAAGTGCTTTAAATGATACATTAATTTAAATGATAGCATTAATGATTATTGATTGCCTTGGTTGGCATTATTCAAGCCTTAAGGAATATGAAAAATTCTTTTTGACTAAAGGCCTTAATGAGTGCAAATAAAAAAGAAAACTAATTCAAAACGAAATTAAATCAGATTTAATGTATAAGAACGCCTTCTAGATACTTGTTAAAGTGGGTTGGACATCACCTATGCTCTTACTTCAAAGCACATATTTGTCACATGATATTTTAAATGAATTCTTTTTTTTTTTTTTGGGTAAAAATGGGATTTTAAATGAATTCTTTAATTTGAACTACACATGGGCCTTATACGTTACCTTGTTGGGCTTATTGCTTTATGTTATACCAATTTCATGGATCTTCAAGCTTTGCCACATGCTCAAGCTTCTATGGGTTGTGAAACCATGCATATGAGCCTTATTAAGCATGATTAAGGGCTTATTTTCACCCTCAACATATATACTTACACTATGGACCATTAATGAAGCAAAGTGAAGCCTAAATGTTTTCTCCAACCTCTTGAACATCTTATTATTTTATGGGCTTCTAGTAATAGGACATGGATGTCATGATAATGATAAGGATCTTGGTCTTGCTTAGAATCACAGTTGGCCCTTCTCTATGTAAGTTTGTAAAGAATGTGTTTGAAGGTAGAGACTCTTTGGCGAAAGCTAATAAGACTCTGATTTCAATGATTCCTAATTGGGAGAACATTGAATTGGTAGCCCATTTTAGGCCTATATCATAATGTACGGTTTATTTGTTATAAGTGCATCATGAAATTGATTACAACTAGGCTCAAAGATGTGATGAATGAGTTAGTGTTCTTTTGGGATAACAATAGTAGAAGTGATTTTTTTTCTACTAGACTTTACCTGATGGGTTTTTTTTTTCAATAAGTCAAATTGTATACTCTCTCTGGTCCTTATTATAAGACATCAACCACCATTTCTCACAAACCAAGAAATGGAAGTTAAGTCATTAAATTGATTCAAAAATAATAAATATTTCCAACTTTACCCCTACTTTAATGATGTGAATTTAAAGAGTTAGTTAAAAATGAGGATATAATTGGAAAATAGTAATAAATGAGTTGGTTAAAGGTAGTTGGTGTCTTCTCATAAGAACCAAAATATTTTAGTAGTTGGTGCCTATAATAAGAACCAGAGGGAGTATGTGATTTGTATTTGGGATAGCAGTGATAAAAGTAATTTTTTCCCTAATAGACACTTGTTTGACATAATATTTGAAAAGTCAGTTGAGATGGAACTAACTTATAATTGGCATAAATCTTATTGAATACTGCATATATACATATATGTTATATTATGTGATAATTTCATATAAAAAATTAAATGTAAATGTAAATTTGCTAAAAAAATAGTAAAATTACCATTAAAAAAAGGGTAAATGAGCAAAAATACGCATGTGTTTTATCCCCGGGAGCGCCCAACACCATATGCTTTTTTTGGGAGTAAAAATACACATGTGGTTACTATTTTGGAGCAAAAATCACATCTCACCATTATGTTATTGTTCACTGTACATGTGAATGGATAGCTAGTTTCAGTAGAGAGCTTGGAGTTTGTCAGGCTTTGATTGCTGAGAAATGGGCTGTATTAGTAGGTGTGGAGTTAGCTTGTGAGTTGCGACTAAGAAAACTTTTAGTCAAATCTGATGTAGAGGTGGTTCTCAATTGGATCCAGGATGTGAATTTCACTTCTAGAAGCTTGTTGGATATGAGAACCAATGATATGCTAAATCAGGATAGGCAGGTTAGCTTTCATCACATTCCAAGGGAGCTTAATAGGGTGGCTTACTCATTGGCAAAGAGGGGTATCTCGTATGCTAAGTTTTTCGAATCTTGTCCTTCTAGATTGTGGACTTAGGTGGACCAAGAAGGATTAATCTCTCCTTTACTGTAATTGCTTCCGATGTAATTTCAACTTCTTAGCCATCATTTATTTAAAAAAAATTGATCTTTTTGGATAACATAGACAACATGGCCAACAAAGTTTTGTCTAGTGGGTAACAAGTTTGACTCATAACCATAATGTTGTGGGTTTGAATTCATCGATATCAGGACTTTGTTAGTGGACGATCTGTAAGTATTTCTATAAGCGTTTTTTAAGCCTGGAGGTATACTTTGACTTTAGTGAGTCCAGGACTCAACTCACCTCAATTTATTTGTACAAAAAAAAAAAAAAAAAACATAGACAACATCCCGTTCATTGTAGGTGCCACCTATGATATGGTTGTCATGTATGATGCCACCTTGGCTACCAACTCAGATATCTTGTTGGACACCACATCAGAGGCCATTTGCACCTCTACCATACCATTGAGAATGAGGAGAAACAAATCCTTATTGTTGCTGGTGAGATTGAAAAGGGATAAACAATTGATGTGCAAAAGATAAGAAACGAAAGCATGATCACAAGTACATCTAGAACTCAAAATTAAAACACCTAAATGAGAGGACAAGTAGCTTGATGAAGATCAGAGCATGGTTCAGCTGGATCTGAATAATTAGCGAACTTGTAGAAAGTAGAAGCATTAATCTCTCTATGCTCCTTTAGTGGCTATTTGGTACGAAGGATTTTTTGGGAAAAACAAAATTTTATGCGTTAGGTTTTGAAAAAAATTAGAAAAGCATAATTATAAAATTTTAATAGGGAGAATATGTAAGAAAAAAGAGTAAGAAAAATTAATTAAAATTTTTTAACGATACTTCCCTAATTTTTTTTTTTTAACCTCGACTCTAAAAAATTTCCTCCCCTTCCCCCGTCGCAAGCAGCCGCTTATAGTATGAAGCTTTTGGGTTGGTAGTTTGATGGGGACAGGAAATGGTATCAAAAGAAGAGATTGAGAAGCATAAATCTTCTGCCAGTGGTATCTCTTTGATACTATTGCTTCTACTTTACAGTGACCAAGAATGGGTTTAGTAATTTGTGGTGGACGCTAGACAGACAACAAACGAATACACAGAATTTGCAAAAAGATACATAAAAATCAGGGTCGGAACTGCTCAGCAAGTTTCATAAGACTATAAGTTTCAGAATCTGGCCGAGCTCCTCCAAGAATCATCCTTCTCAAAAGATTTGGTTCATAAATTCTGGCTTTTACATAAGCCTTAATCAGGGTATTATATACAAATGTGTATCTACAGTACCTAGCCTTGTGAAGTTCTTCAAACAAGCTCTCAGCATTTCTTACATCACCTTTCTCAGCAAAAATATCAATAATTGAAAGAGTGGTTTCTAACCATGGAGTTGAACTTCTAACTCTCTTGCTAACTGTGAAACGCATGCCCAACTCTAATGTCTTCAAGGCTTGCTCCGTTATACCTGCTTTCAAGCAGCCATGAGCAAGCTGACGATAAGTTATGGCATTTGGTTTGCATCCACTTTCTTCCATACGCCTGTAAAGTCTAGTAGCTTTATCAATAAATCCATGTTTACAAAACACAGACATCATGCAATTGAATTGCTCTATAGACTTCAATCCTTTTATTGACTCCATTTCTAACCATAGTTCTTCAGCTCGATTTAGATTTCCAATTCTATCAAATGCTTCAATGGCCAACATATAACTTTTAGATCTAACCAATGGTTGTTCTTGAATGATGCCCCAGGTACTCTCTAGCTCCTTCTGCTTCCCCAAATACCCATACAACATAAGTAGGACATCCAATGTTGACCAGTTCTTGCCTGTAGCCGACTTCTCAACAGCTTCAACATATGCTTCAGCTGCAGTATATAACCTAGCCACCACGTGTGCAGTAGCTAAAATGCAATAAGATATTTCATTTGGTTCGACCTTTGCTTGGTTCATTTGACTGAAGACCTTCACCAAACCTTCAATATTATGTTCATTAGCTTCTATTTTCATCAGAATATTGTAGGTGGAAACGTGTGGGGTAACCTTATCAGATCTCATTTGAGCAAGTATTTTTGGTATCATTTTCCTGCGGCTTGGTGAGGAGTGTAAAATTATAAGGCGGTTGAAAACCAAGTGTGTGATGGGGTAACATAATTCCCTCATTTTTTTCATGTACTCAAGTGAAAGCCTAATCACACCCTTGTCTAAGCATGCAATCACTAGATTGTTGTAGAGCAACTCGTTGTGATATTCAGGAGGAATATGAGAGAAGAGCTTCTCACCATGTGATATTCCGTGAAGCTTTGTTGTAAACTCCAAGAGATAAGAGTAATCTAATTCCCTGGGCCTGTAAGGTCTTTCTCTGATCACCCATTCCATAACCTATCAATACCCATGCATTGAAAAAAAATGGAGCACTTATCTTTATCAGCATCTTAAATCCATAGAGACGAATAAATTCTTCATTTTTCTAGACAACCAAGTTCTTTCACTATTTGAATACTCTTACTGCCTTTATCATATTCTACTTCAATTCATACATTAACAGTATACACAAGCTCCTGAGAGGGAAAGTACCCTTCACTCTTATATCAAAATGATAGGTCAAAAATCCAATAAATTAATATGAAACTGATCATAGAGAGGCTTTTTCTTGATTTAGTCACTTATCAAAGCAAAATTAAATTAAAAGCTAAAACTACCAGATAAAGCCCAACGGCAAATCTAGTAGTCACAGATATAAAAAACAGAAATGAATAAAGGATGTCACCTCAAGTGCACATTTGTTCATCTTGAGCTTCCGTAGACGGTTAATGGCATGAAAAATGTCCCCTCTGTGAATAGGGAACCCATCTCCCATCCAACTCTGGAAAGCAGACCCAACTGATTTTCCTTTGGGGAGTTTCTCAATTCTGTAAGATAAGCACTTAGGGTTATCTAAGGTTTTGGAATTGTCTTCAGGAATGATTTCAGCTGTATGGGTGCATAGGAATTTGAATTTGAATTTGAGATGGATTTGAATGAAACTCAAAGCAGTAGCACAAGGAGTTCGATGAATTGCTTGAATGAGCCTCTTTCGTACAATGGTTCCCAGTATCCGCATGCTTCCCCAACAGAATACTTGGGGAATGAGTAGATTAGAGATGCAGGTGAGGGCAATATCGCATATACCTACATCCCAACAACACAATACCCACATGATTGATTAAGTTTTCTGTTCTTGTTTTTCTTGGCGGGTTGAGCATATTAACAAAAAGGCTCAGAAAGTAATTCATTCAAGATGACAGTTTTGAGCATTTCAAAATCAAAACTAAACAAGTAAACACATAAACCAAGCTAAATAACCTTCAATCCATTGACCAAGACAGCTGGGCGATTACATAGGCAGAGTAATATTTAAACACAATAAAAAAGAAAGAAAAAAGTGTAAAGATAAACATTTGGATAAATGAACTAGCAGAAATAATGATCCAGAGTCACGTCATTGCAGTAAGAATTAAAAATATTTGAGAGCTAAACACCAGAACATAACACAATGGACTTGATAAATTAATGATAAAACCTATCTTATCATTCTTCCATATCCACGCACGACTTTACAATAAGAAATGAAAAATAAGCAAGCAGAGGATGGAAATATTGCTCTGCAAGAGCCAACAGAGAAAGGGTGTGTTCACTTGTCAATGCGAACAATGAAATACATATGTTTTACCAACGAAATTACTGGAACACACCTCAAGTCCCAAAAAAAAAAAGTTACTGGAACACACTGACTGAACTACAAAACGACAGTGAAGAGGAATCTAGACAACAGATCCGTAATTGACACCGAAGAGTAAAGACGAGGAAGAAGCACCTAAATTTGATATCCTTTCTTATGTTATACTTCTGCTATTCATGAGTGGTCGACAGTCACAAGGAACGAAGAGGACGAAGAAGAAGACGACACTGACCAGAAGACCACCTCAGATGATGAACCAGTGGAGCGACGGCGAGGATGGCAGGGAAGACGGCGTGCATATTGGCCTTGCATAAGGGGTTAGCGGAGACTTGTACATTCCGAGAAATTTTTCGGAATTGGCTTGCGTCCGCTGCTCCTTTTTCGTCCGCTGCGTGCGCTGCAGGAAACGGTACCGTTTTTGACAATTTTAACACACACATGGTCCTTAAAAAAAAAAATCAGAGCACTTCCAAATGGTAAACAGATAATTCAGGATACTAAATAGAACTAAAAAAATTCTTCATGATCCTGAAAAATTATTTCAGGATCTTGAAAAAGTATTTTAGTATACTGATTAGTACTAAAAAGATACTGACTGATACTGCAAAAATAATTTATGATATTGAAAAAATTATTTTAAGATCTTAAAAAAATATTTGTAATTCTTATTGCTACTAAAAATATAGTTTAAAATATTTTTTCAAGATCTAAAATAATTTTTTAAGATGATGAAATATTTTTGCAGTATCAATCAGTATCTTTTTAGTACTAATCAGTGCCATAAAATATTTTTTCAAGATCCTGAAATAATTTTTCAGGATCATGAAGAATTTTTTTAATTCCATTTAGTATCCTGAATTATCTGTTTACTATCTGGAAGTCTGAATTTTTTTTTTTTAAAGGACCATGTGTGTGTTATAATTGTCAAAAACGGTACCGTTTCCTGCCGCGGACGAAAAAGGTACAGCGGACACAAGCCAATTCCAAATTTTTCTGGGCTTAGACATGAATTAAGACCTTAAATTTTGGGAATTTCATACAAATCAAGTTTAGTTGAAATTAATTTTCTCAATAAAGATATTTAATGTTTTATATATTCTATATTTAATTTAAATTTTTTCAGCATTTGTCTATTTTTTTTCTTATCTAAACCAAATATAAGAGAAATTATTCCTCTCTCAGAATTTAATTGCAAGATGCATTTCATAGGGAAACATGCAAAATGAAACTAAAAACAGGTAGATGGTTTTATGGGAAAAAGATCCATTTTTTCCATTACTTTTTATGAGCCTATCTAGACTGTTGATTAAAAAGATGAGAGAAAAATTAAAGTAATATTGTGACATTTCGAAATGATTGAACATATATAATTTAGCAATTACGAAGAATGCTAAGAAAACGGCAACAAGAGAAACATGACTCACTTGAAAACTAGCCAGAGTTGCATTGGAAGGAACTCAGCAAGTTTCTTTTTTTTTTGTGAAAGTTTATTATCGTCTCTATGCTCTTTTCTCTGACTAAAAAATTGAGTGCACTAGTATAATGTTTCCATCCTCATCCAGTGTCTCCTGAGCATGCATGGAGATCCAGTCACTTTAGGTGCTTATCGTAATGGTGTGTTGCCATTTAAATATAGTTTCAACGTTCAGATTTAACTAATAATTTGTAAATTCAAACGCCATTTTTTTGGAAAAATTAATAGTAAAGATATTATCTTTATTCTACATTTTGTACGCAAAAAACATTTTTTAAAAAAAATTAATTTAAACCATTCAAATTAGAGATCTGAACGGTGCACAGTTGTAATAAGCTCTTGGGTTTTATTAATCCGGTTAGCACTGAAAACCATTCCGATATGATGCGAGAAGGCATTCAAGGTTGGGGAAAAGGTGGGACAGAAGGACGGAAAGCGCTCTTGCTTCATTTCATGCATTGTATCTTTGGATTTTGTAGTTTCAGAATATGTGATAGCAGTTAGCAATAAACCCATTTTTTATTACATATTGCACACTTGTATATAATAAAATACTGTATACAACAAGTATTTTTCAAGCGCCATGAACAATGTATCTAATCTGATATATAGACAAGAAACATAGACGGAACAGTGAGTGATGCCATTAGCATCTTGAACTGAGCAAGTAAATAGAAGCAATAATCAAATGTGATGTTTGCTGGAGAAGATATAACATGTATTTTACGTATATGTTATCTTTTGCCTAACCATATTTATGCTCACCCAACAGGCCAACACTGATTCAACAGTAAGTAACAGTCAACCTAACAGTTTTACTATTATACATGAACAAATAAAAAATTATGCAGACAAACCATCATCTTTGGAGCTGCTCAGAAGTGGAATTGTTGGTCACAGACGGTGATGCTGCGGCTGTCCTACCATTTGGCGTCCCATTATCAACAGGCGCTCTAACTCCCCACCTACCCTCAGAATCTGACGGCTCTAAAACCTTAATGGATCCATCTGTCAGCCCAACAGCGAATTGATTTGGCTCTTGTGGATGTGCTGTAACGACATGAGGGTAGACATTTTGGCTGCAGAGGGGAAAAAGAAAACAAGTTGAGAATTTGTTGAGTAAAACCACAAATCAAGGAAAGGAACAAGAGAATGTTACTTCTTTTATCACCAAATCATCAATACGAAACCTATCAATTATAAGACATTCGATACATTGTAATGCCACATCTGTTGGATATCGCCCTATAACAAATCCCCATATTTGGTGTGAATAAAAAATTGCCATGTTTGGGATGTATTGTAATCATATGGCTTTTGATTGATATAAGATTCCCATAATGACCGGCTATATCTTGTGGATGTCAACCACCATCTTAGGACTTAGATTATCATTGTAATAAACACACGCATTTTAAATCTCGACAAACAAACAAGATGTCAGGATCAAGATAACAATATACCAGATGACTCCTGAAACTTCAGCACGTTTTCAACCCAGAAAAATATTAAGCATGTGTACAAATTTGTAGAGTTATAAGGAGCATTAGCACCACTTATCATCAATAGAAATGTCCAATGAAAAGATAGACCAATAAGAGCAATAGACGGTGAAATCTTGTATACACCTGTTTGATGACTGAGGTAAATAAGCAGAGGAAGCTATAAGACATCTGAGTCTCAAGCTGTCAGCATCAAAAACCCCAATATTTCCATCAGTGAAAGTAGCATAAATTAGTTCACTATTACAGGAATATGTTGCGGAGGCTATGGAACCAGACAATGTATCTTGAGGCACCCACTGAAACGCAAGCGAACAAAAAGCTATTAATATATTCATATTGACAAAAAAAAAGAAAGAGCTGAGGTGGCTATTTACCTGTCGAATTAATTCAGCTTTTGAAGCATCATATATTGCTAGCTGTGTCTCATGGCATACCAGCAAGTGTACTTGATCAGAGTGGAATTGCACTCGAGTATCACCAGCAGGTGCCTTACCAGTAGGCATTGGGATTGATATTGATTTCTTCTTATCCCATGAGTCAATGCTCCAAAAGCAAATCTACCAAGACAAAAAAACAAAAGAAAAGAAAATCCATCAAGACAACAATAAAATTTTGCCTTTATTTAATCAAACCGTAAATTATGAGTCACTGACGGTTTTGTTCCAGTCATTGCTTGAAGCTAAAAAACCATGAATAAACAAAAGCTCGATGCAGTTACAGGCTAATAGTAGAGCAAAAATGATGATGCTAAAAATGGTCAAACATACCTGAGCGTCAGCACCAGATGAAACCAAGATATTTAAGTTAGTTGAGAAAGCTAAACCAGTAATGCGCTTCTGGTGACCCTTCAATTTAGATTTGACCTACAGGCAAAGCAAGTTGCATTACTAACTGCTTGACAAAGAAATGAAACATCACAAGAACTGCTTAAACTAATTACCTCATCAACCCTGACATTGTATATATGAATAGTTGAATCTTCCATTCCTATTGCAAGGATGTTATTATCTTGGGGATGAAATACAAGGAAGGTTGAAGCAGGCGGAGGTGGCATAAAAGTCGTCATAATCTGCAACCCCACAATATTGTCAAGCTGAGATACATCTTGCCACAACACAGTACTGCAGGCATTGAAATAATAAAAACTATCAACTAACCTTAAAAGTCATCATGTTGAACAGAGAAATTTTTCCTCCACATGCAGACATAACATAAGAATCATTCTTTGAAAGTGCTATGCACGGAACTGCTTCTTCAGAGTTGTCTGGGGCATCGTTGGTCATCAGGAGACCACTGTTTGGTTGCCAATGTTGTGGAGTAACACTTGCTGTGGCCTTTTAAGAACATGCAAAACAGGCTCAGAAACTTGTGGCAGCCATAACAAAAATATAGATGCACAAGTGTTACAGATGAATGGATATGAATGCAGGCATATGCTATCAAGATCTTTCAGAATACAACACCTTTCCCCTAGGATTCTGTTCACTACGGCTCCATTTCCACAGTTTCTGAATCCCTTTAGAACCAAGAGCCAGAAGGCCAGCACCAGAATTTGTGTAAAGAAGACGAGCAACCTTGAAACAAATGAATAGGGCTCAGCAATCATAAAATTCTTGACAAAATATATATATATGAACTACTTAAAACATCCTATGCAATCAAGGATAGGTCCCAGGGAATACTTTGTTGGTGGGATCAGTACTGTCTGGCATGGTAACTGTTCGACACTGAGAAGGATCACCAATCTCACTCAGTTCCCAAGGCTTGGACTTATCAGACACATCATCAAGACTTCTCTGCTTCTCTATGCTTCTAGCTGAAGAGTCTCCTCCATTCTGAAACAAATAACAAAATGAGTCCTATCTACACATAATCGACATTAGACTAGAATAGTTCTAGGGCAAAATGCATTAACTTAATTTTCTGCAGAAAAGAGAGGATGCACAGTTTTCATTTCATGTGTCAATCAATAGGAATTAAGAATACTGAGTGTCAATGTCCATTTGGTATTTTGTTTATCATACAAGGATTGGTGCAGGCCCAGCAGGTGAGCTTCTGTCAACACGTTCTACTTTATTGATGAGTGGGTTGATATTTGCGACCAGAGAAGAACCAGATGCCTGATCCAGTAAAATTGAAATAATCAAGTTCTGGACACTAATAAAACCAAGGAACAGAAATTGATGAATAACAGAGTGAAGGTCAAGGCGGGGAAAAAAAAACCTTAGTCTCCAGTGGAGGTTTAGAAGTGTCATAAGATCGAGCTTCAATGGCTCGTAAGTACTTGAGGCCTTCAGCATTTGCAAGGACTTTCAGGCTACTGTCTGCTGTAGTAACAGCAAGCAGATTTCCTTCTTTATTGAACCTCAACCGTGGAAGACTCTGAGTTAAGGCACCAGCCACGTTAGAAAACTATTTAAGAATGAAAAAAAAAAATGTAGACAGTACAGGCAATACTCACAGGAAGACCACCCTCAGCATCTGTACTGGTAAGAACATTGACATTATCCATATCCCAAAACTTTATCTGGTTATCTTCACCAGCAGCTAGAAAGTGGTTTTTTGTTGTGTCAAATTGCACAATGCCGGTAGATTTCTTTCTAAACCCAGAATATGTTCTCTTTATTGCTCCTTCAGTTTCATTCCACTCAACTAGGAAGGAATCTCCATCTTTGCTTGTCCCACAAGAAAACAATCTGAAATAGGAGGGAGAAACTTCAACTCAATTCAAAACCATGAGGGTTGAAAGCATTTAATTAAAGGGTTACATATCCAACATTATTCTTCATTATATTACCTATTTCCATCAGCACTATAAAGCATTGTGGTGCACCACTGCCCAGGGGCATCATAATCGACCCTGGAGCC
Organism: Acacia confusa; assembly: GCA_037074495.1. Classification (NCBI taxonomy): domain Eukaryota; kingdom Viridiplantae; phylum Streptophyta; class Magnoliopsida; order Fabales; family Fabaceae; genus Acacia; species Acacia confusa. The sequence goes on from CM073505.1 coordinate 8,254,404, forward strand.
CTGGTTATCATACAACCAGGCCTTGATTTTTCCATCAAGAGCAGTTGAAAATATAAACTGCAGAAAAATGAAACAACAAATTGTTTCAAACCATCAATAAGTCACCACAGTCCACAACAGGCTTCATTACGAAGCAATGCCATTATTTTCCATTATACAGGTGTACCTATTTCTTTCCAATCGCCACAAAACAACACATGGAACAAAATATCGTAAAAAAACAGAGAAATTAAACAAAACTATGGGTGCCTTAAGCTTTAATGGAAATAGCACATAAGCATAGAAAATTAACAAAACAAAATCATCTGATTGTGTGCGTTTCAGAACCATTGATGAGTATGTAAGGAATAAAATATTCAGTGTTGGTGATGGAAAGGCCATAATATCGTATCATGGATATACAATAACAAAGCCTAAATGGGAGAAGGATAACATTTTTACCTGGATATTTTCCTTCTGATGAGGACAAACAGAATAAACTGTTGCTTCATGACCTTCGAGGTTAAAGAGCTTCCGGCCACTCAAATCCCACACCTGTAACTCAGTTTATAATTCAGTATACGTCTAAACAGAAAACTTAACACAAAGTAGAAGGCGATTTTTTCTTACCTTTATCAGCTTATCATCACCACAAGTTATCATGCATAGCTGTTTGTTGGGGTAAGAAAATGCCAAGTCATACACACCACCAGTATGAGCATCAATCTGTTATGAAGCAGCAACATCAGCAAGCAATTATAAATAAATATGAAATTCATGCAAGAAAATAACCCTTGATAATTAGGTCATGAGTAACCAGAACATGCCTCCAAATGCTGCCTTAGATCATTAGGCCCTTGATAAGCATATAAATGAACCAAATGTTTTGTGAAAGCAACCCCTAGAAAAATAAAAAAATTAATTAACATAAAAAAAGAAAAGAAAAGAAAACCAAGAAATCTAAATCACGTTTCAGAATTTCACATACCAAGAAAATTGCCATCTGGACTCCATGACACACGACTAACAGATATAGCTGAGTCCTTCGCAATTGCAGCCTGAAAGGAGTCTCTATCACTAGATTGCAGTATTTATTTGGGAAAAATTCTAGCATTTGTGATATATATAATTAAATTTACTACAGAAACTGGGAAAGGGAGAGGCAGGATGAGAGGCAAGCTATACTTTTTGGTGATCCAAAAAGTTCACCATGTCCACTAATAAGAGGGAAGAACTAATGCAGGAGGAAAAGGGATATATGAACTTGAAAATCAGGCTAATTGTCAGCAGACACTAATTAAAAATATTAGGACACTCTAGTTTGAGCATCCTAGGAGTCCCCTAGATCTAATTTTTCTGTCTCTATTTTTAAATTATACTAAGCTAATTGCAATCTACAAGCCTATGTTCCACTAATAAAGCCCAGCCAAACAAGGCTCCAGATATGATGGTTTATCTCTAGTACTGCTGTCTCCAACACCAAAAAGTCAATCACTTTCTCCCCTCTCCCTTACTCTCCTTCCGGGCTAATGAGTGAAATAGTTGCTAAGGTAGGTCTCATTTCTTTATGTATTAGTCTTTACTCTGTACTTGAGAAATATTACAGTTAAATAATGTGATATAAACCTGACATAAGACAGAAGAAACAGTTATATCCCATATCTTGAATGGCTTTGTTATCAGCCTCTCTCGCTGCCCAGCTTCCCACAGTGATATATCACCGTTGCTGCAGCCAACTGTTTTGAAACAATATTCCCTAGTCAGTCTATAAAGTCATCTATAGATGCATTCAGCCTCTATACGTCTCCACTTACCAGCAAGTAGTGAATGAAGGGAAGGATGAAAATCCATGGTTATCACCGTTGATCCCTGAGGAAGCGTACAATAAACAGTCCTAGGTAGGTCATCAATTGACCAAGAGGCTTGTTGGGGTGGTGCTGGATACGTGACCTACAGTATCAGAAAAGCATTTAGCAACATAGAAAAGAAAACATGCATTACAGCCACGTCTATGATGTGAATACCTCATCAACAGATTGTGCTGGCCGCAACCGTTTCATTATTTGCTCATGATCATTATTTTGATAGTCCATCATTCCAAGAGCATTAGAAGGTGTTCTTGAATGCTTCAAGACAGAGACTGCAAGAAATTGAATGAAACATGAGCATGATAAAGGATACGTATAATATTCAAAAGAATCTATTCAAACTGTATGTTGAAAATTGACAATACAAAACTTCATTAGTTCTTCAGCTATTTGATTACTATATGATGAAGGGCAAAGGTAAGGACTGCGTTCAGGTCTCTGATGATCTCTACTAAAGATGTTCTTTGCCCCAGCAAGAGAACCAGATTTCATAACTTCAAAATAACAAAAAATACCTTGATTGGGAGGACCAGGCAATGATGAAGCAACCAAAGATGATTGAACAGATGAAGAAGGGTTTGCATTCACCATCCATCCTGCTAAAGCATTAGCATTGGCAGTTGGTGGGGCTGTAGGAAATGGCTGCACATAAGTAACAGATGGAAATTAAAAATTAAAAATTGTCGTGTTAGCAATAATTTTCAAACACCAGAAGGGCCACGATCATACTCCACCATGTGCTCCAAGCGGAGCATAAGTAGAAGGCTTTGCAACAGCTGCAACAGGAAAAGTCACAGGAGTAGGCGCACGTGCTCCATTTGGGGGTGAACAAGCGTGATCTGTGAATAAAGTTTTTATGTCTGGATTTGGTCTTGGGTTTTTGCACAGCTGGTGCTGCCAATTCAAACTGAATAGCAAACATCAATGAGACTTAACTATGAAGAAACATGATTACTTAACTTACAAATAATCAGAGAAGTCATTAAAGGATAGAAATGTCAACTGCTTTAGCATATAGAGTTAGAACAGTACTCCCTCTGGTCTTAAATAAAAAACAGGGTTGACTTTTTTTTGAGAAATTAAGAAATTTAAATAAGTTACTTAATCATAATAATATACATTGTGTATTCATTATATATCAATTTAGTTAGTTTGTAAAAATAAAATAAAATAAAAATATTCTAAAGTACTTTAATTATATTTTAGGACAGGAGTATGTAAAAAGAATGAACAAATATATAAAACCATAACAATTTAAAGATAAATACACATTTGTTACCTTTGATTAATCAAAGTTCGCAACCTTGATGCCTTCAAGGTGGGAAATATAAGCTTATCTCGGAAGAGGGGATTTGCTTCTATCAATTTTTTAAGTTCTAACAGCATTATGCTTCTCGCTGATTTGGTATCACCGTACTTTGATAACTGTTCATTTTCCCTGCAGCAAATCAAATCCCAGATTTCAGAGCAACAATCTTAATGCCTCTTGTGCTCATTTTATGTTTTACGCAAATTATTAGTGAAAACAAAACTAAATTACCTGAAGTTGTCAAGTGTTAAAAGTTGAGTAATTTCTTTGTACAAGTCTTCGTTAAATGTTGAAAAAACTTTTAGATCCTTCACCAAAATCTCAACAGCCCTCGCTTTGTCATGCCTGAGCACAAATTATAAAAATTTAAGAAAGAAGAAGGAAAAGCCACGGGACTATGTACTGATAATCATCAGCAATAGTTAATCAGCATAAAAAGTGCATCAAAATACTACAATTGAATGCACATAAGGAGAGTCAAGAAATCAAAATACCTGTCCAGAGCCTCAAGATACTTCTGCTTTCTAATTTCAAAGAATATTTTCATGGAGTATCTATTGTCATCAACTTTGGTAAATCCAGAAAGGTATTTCTCAACCTCGTCCCACTCTCCAGCCAGGGCCTTCTCCTCAAAATATTTCATATTGAAGAAAAAGCCTGACTCCTGCTCCAACCTATACTCCAACACATACATTTTCAATTCACCGCAGGCAAAAAAACATGAGTAAAAATAAAAAAACCCGACACTAGAAGTAGAAGAGCATGGAAAAGGGCTTTACTTATGCACAGCCTCCTTGAATTTCTCCTCCTCGAGAAATTGAAGAATCAAAAACACCAATTCCCGGCTCAGAGACGACATTTATGCTACCGAACGCAACCAAATCAGAAGAGACTGGAGTAAATTGACGGATTAGAACGAAGATGCAAAGATTTACTAGTTAGGGTTTGAATTGAAGGCAAAGGAAAAAAAAAACCGCCGGAAAGAGCTTGAAAAAACTTTAATGAATTCCTTGATGAATCCAGCGGCGAACGGCGGCTTGTCCGCCGCCCGAGCTTCTGGAGGCGAAGTGCGGTGGGAATCAAAGGTTGAAAACAACCAGCAGCGAGAGGCAAGGTGGTTTCTAGGGTTTACAGTTCCATTGCCTGCGGTTCAACGAAATCAGGAGAAGGAGAAGAAGAGAAAGCTGCCGAGAAAAAGGAAAAGATAAAAGAAGAAGAAGCCAGAAAGAGAAAAAGAAAGAGAGAAATGACTCGTTCTCGCTTTTTTCGAAATGAGTGACAGGTGAACGTACTTATATACGACAATGTGATAAGTGGGTTCACTTATTGCTTCGTAAGAAGGCAAGCGAGAAAAGATAGAGGAACACGTTGGCCAAAGCATTTATGCAGCGAGTCAGCACGTTAGAGAGACAATTTTATCATTTTTTAAAAAAGAAATTTGGGTTGCTGTCGGGTTGAATAGTTGATGTTACAGTACATATTATGACCAAAGTACCCTTATTACTTGGCCAATACTACGGGAAAGCCCTTTCTGCAAAGCACAAACTCACGGACCCTTCGTGTTCTGAGCTAGTGTCAAATACTAATTGACACGCGACCTACTCCTACCTACGGGGCTTCTGACACAAAACCCTTTGCTTTATTATTACCTCCCGTTCTAATTACCCTCATAAGATATAATTAAATTTTTTTTTAGAGTTTAAGGAAATTAATTAAATTATTTTAGAATATTTTTATTTTTATTTTTTTATTCAAATTAATTAGTTTGACTAATAAACTAATATATAATTTAGAAATACACAGTATATGAAATAATTAAGTAACTTATTTAGCTTCCTTAATCCCTCTAAAAAAAAGTTAACTTTGTCTTATAATTAGGACCGGAGGTAGTATAAGACAAAGTTAACTTTTTTTGGAGGGATTAAAGAAGCTAAATAAGTTACTTAATCATTTCATATATTGTTTATTCTTAGATTATATATTAGTTTATTAATCAAACTAATTAGTTTGAAGAAAAAATAAAAATACTCTAAAGTAATTTAATTAGGTTTCTTAATCTCTAAAAAAAAGTCAACTATGTCTTATAATTAGGACCGGAGTGAGTAGTTTTTTATTATACTCCCACTCTGTTTTTTATCACTAGTATTATAAGTCATAAACTAACAATTCTTACAAATTAATAAAAACAGTTATAATTAATAAATTTACCTTAAAATTTAAGTAATTTTCAAAATCACCTCTACTAATTGCACTAAATTAAATATTTTATTAATTATTACTCCCACTTACTACCTTTATTAATTATGGGCATACATGAAGAAAAAAAACAATTAATACTACTTGGAAACAGGCAAGTGTTTTACAATAAAGATCAAATACACTTACTAACTAATGCCTTATAATAAGAACTAGAGAAATTATAAAACACTAACTGGAAAGTATATTTGGTTTTTTTTATAAGACACTTGTTTGTTTCAAAAGAATATTAACTATTTTTTCCATGTATACCCATAATTAATAAGGATAGTGGGTGGGAATAATAATTAATATGATATTAGAATTTAGTGCAATTAGTAGCAGTAATGTTGGAAAATATTTAAATTTTAGGACAACTTTAATGACTTTAACTTTTTTTATTTGTTTGTGAGAGCTGTTAGTTGGTGCTTTATAATAAGGATCAGAAAAAGTATAAATTACTTTTAATTAACTTTTGTCTCGTCCTAAATTAGAACAGGGTTAAGATCCATATTTGTCATAGAGATTTCACTAAGTAGCAATGTTGCCCTGAAAGATTTTTAAGATTCAAAACATTGCCCAGAAGTTTTAAAATAGGGCAATGTTGCCCTTTTCCACCATAAAGTTAATGGTCAGCGTTAATTTCTTAACAATCAACATGAGTTTTTTAATGGTATAGGCCAATATTACTATGTTTTAAAATTTTCAAGATGGTATTGAATATGAAAAAACTTAAAAGGTATTATTGCTCCTTAACGAAAACTTCTAAGACAAAGTTGCGCGCTAACCTATTAGAATATGTTTGCATTTTAATCGATTTTATTTCCTAAATCATACTCCACCAATCTTAATTATAAGTTACAATTTCCTAAAAACAACATTAGTGAGTGTTTAGATAACTTTGAAATTATAGTTTCATAAACTCTTTTCCATATTTACTTAGTAAATCATAAAGATTATTCTGCAAAAGCTAATACAAACATATATTTAACACTAATCCATTTTATATGTTACCCTACTCTATAGTTGTCTAAAATTTAAATCATTTTTTTTTCATTTTTACCTTAATTAATTACATATTTCTTTTGTCTTTTTTCACACTTATTCTCTCATACCCATCATCCAATAATTAAAGATATATTTGAAAAAATGTTAAATCTAGAGGGATAAAGTGTACTTTATTAATCTGTAAATCAAAGAAAGTACATATCGCCTTTATATAGGCAAACTAGAGTTAACCCTATAATCTAATTAATATAATAAATCAAAATAATTAATATATAATATCCTAAAATATAATATATTCATACCTAATTCTAAGATATGATAAATATTAAACTTAATAAGATATTGATTAAATCTAAACAATCCATAATATTCTAATACTCTCTCTCAAGTTGGAGAATATATGTTGATCATTCCCAACTTGCCTTAAAATCCTTCAAACTTTGACTGTCTTCACGCTCATTTGTTCTACAGCACTCGAATCAACAACGGCAGTGACGGAGCAAGACAATGGTATGTATCACCTCTAGTTTGTTTGAATCAAGCTCATGGTTCCTCACATGTAGCTTGTTCAAATCAAGTTCACGGTGGTCTTTCTCCTTATCTATGGCTTGTCACTCCTTTCATTTTTTGGATGACTCTGATCTAGTATTATGGGCTTATACTTATTTTTTAAGTCTCAAAGGACCTTTATTTTTGCCTGGCCTTGTACTTTTTTTTTTAGTATCAGAGGCTCGTTATTTTATCTTGGGCTTATAGTTTTTTTAAGTCTTAGAGGCCCATTTATTTCGTAGCATTCTCCAGAAGTCCCAATTTCCTTCTCATTTTTAAATCTTGATTGTACCCATTTCACATTGGGAATAGAATTTGACTTATTATGCTTCTTAAGTATCCTATGAAGCACCTGTAATTCTTCCTTATTCAGGCGATTATCATTCTCAACCGTTGGTTCAGCTATGGTAATGTGACTTTAGAAATTTAATTTTTCCACTGGAAGGTTTTCCCTTGACTTTCCAGCATTCCTCTCTATTATAGCCCTTCTTCTTGCAATAGTTGCACTGTTTGGTAATCTTTCGTCCCTCATGTGGTCATCGAGTTACACAATCAAGTTCGACTTGGTTATTTTCAACAAATCATGTGTCCAAATTCAGGTCATTAGGGTTTGTCTAAGAGTTGTCCCATTAATATATTTCTCCTTTCTTTTGCCACGAATATACCTCAGCACACTTTATAATCATTAGAGGTAGTTTTTACCATTAAACCTATGGTTAGATATAGTTTTTACCATTAAACCTATGGTTAATAACCATATTGTGATTTTCAGAGAAATATAGTACCATCTATGTGGTTCTGGGTAGTACTGTTTGGTTTGTTGGTTTTGTTTGGTTTGGTAGTTATGAAGATGAAGAGTCTTAAGTTTGAGAATCTGTACCGAACATAAAAGCCATGGGATAGACTCCAAGTGTATTGGAATTTTGAGGCACCCAACCAAAAAAAGGAGGAGAACATAAGGATCCATGATCCTAGTCAGAAAAGGTCGTTAGAGGTCAAAGTTCACAATGGCAAGTGGGTATCAAGCACCAGTAGGATCCATGATCTTGGTCAAAAAAGGTCGTTAGAGGTCATGGTTCACAATGGCGAGTGGGTGTCATGTGCTGGTCATATTGCCATCGTGTTGTAAGGTTTTGTCGAATGGCACACGCCAATTTCGTCTATGGTGGCAATGTAGCTCCACGTGCCTTCCTTAGGTAGATCCGAAAGTCGTGATCTTGCTCTATCACTATGCTCTCAGTTGCTCTCTCTCGCTCATGTTTCCCTCTATCTACGATTTCGGCCTTTCTCTTAGTCATTGTGATTTTCGATACAGTTTGACGATCACTGTGATTGGACTCACTGTGTCGGATAGAAGAGAATTTTCATTTTGTTGCCTCTATAGAAGGTCATATATCTGATACCATGTTGAATTCAGAGGAATAAATCATACTCTATTCGTATGTAAACCAAAGAAAGTACATATGGGCCTTCATATAGGTAAAGCTAGAGCTAACCCTAGAATATAATTTAATATAATCAATCAAAATAATTAATATATAATATCCTAAGATATAATATATCTATATCTAATCCTAAGATATGATAAATATCAAATTTAATAAAATAATGATTAAATCTAAATAATCCATAATATTTTAATAAAAATAATCACATTTCTTACACATTTTTGGTATTTAAGCCATTGTGAATCAGTTGTATGTAAAATATATGTACAGGACTATAATGAATGCTTTTCTGTACAAAATTAAAATCAAATTATGTATGTTCATTAGGTTGAGTTCCCGTGTGAGATTACAAGTCTACCTGCATATTTTAAAATGAACAATGGTAAAATAATGCGTGTTCATATGAAAAATTTACAAATCATAATTTCTTACAACTAAAACTAGTAAAATACTAAGTATCTATATAAAAATTTATAAATCATAATTTATATTATAAGAGCTTATAGGTGAATTTGCAAGTAGAAGTGCACATTTTAACACCAACCAGTAGCAAAATAACAAATGTTATTAGAAAATTTGACTTGAGTTGTGTCCTAATTCTTTTCTAAGCCCTTCATACTCAGTACTCATATTAAAGGAGTTTTTATTAATTTGTCACGCAAATAATTAGAAAAGGTGATTCAAGAAACCAACCCATTTTTTTTTATAAATAACTAGTTTAACTAATTTTTTTAATCCATTCAAATTAGTTACTATATAACTTCAATGTATGAGTGATTAAAATAAAAATATCATAGTTATAGTTGATTAAATCAAAGGACTCCAAACAAATATTATCTTTATAAAAAATAAAAACAGATCAGTAAGCTTTGTGAGTTTAAGTGCCCATTTGAGGACTTTCAAGTTCCAAAGCATTCAACATGAGGAAAAGCATTAATATTCTTCTAATTCATCTTTCTAGAAAGTGGCACATGTGTGTGAGCACTTGCGGAAAAAAAATGATGCAGGAAATAAAAAGGGTGATTATGCTGGAATGATGGATTTATTTATATTTTGTTTTATAACTGTTCAAAGCTGTGTAATGATGCTACACAATGTTGTCAAACTTACGAATTAACTCACTGAATTTACCGTTTTTACGTTTATACTTTACCAAATCAAGTCGGGTAGCAAATAAACTTTTGCCGATTATAAATTCGGTTAAACTCACAAATTTATTATTTTTATGTTTTTAGCTTACAAAATTGTGTTCACTCACTCTTAAACCTGTGTTAACTTTTTAGATCTAATCATATTCGGCGGCTTTATATCTAAAGTTTACCGAAATTTATTTATTAACTATAAGAAATTATAAATGTTAATGGATTTAATTTCAATTATATTTAAATCAAATTGTTGTATTTTTTATATTTTACCTATATAATTATACACTATTAATACATATTTAATAATAAAAGTAAATTCTCACAAATTTATATTTGAATTTACGATACGAGTTTATATCATTATCATAAATTTATTTTGTGAGTTTGATAACCTTAACCATACCATTAAAAGTTTGAGAGAAAAAGAATGGATTTAACACCCGTAATTGATATTTTTCATGGGTCACATGTTAAGAGCTAGTTTGGTTTGAGGGAGGGGGAGGGGAAAAAGAAAACTTTTACCCCATTCTTTAAAAAAAAACCTATGGAAACTTTTTAATATTTCTAAAATATATTTTCAACAAAAAAGAATATTCGCTTCATTAATATCAATTTGGTCAATTCCCTTCTTTTCACACCCTCCCCTTAAACCAAACACACCCTAAAGCATGGTACTCCATGGGCTTTCGAATTTTCTTTCCCTGTTTTTTTTTTTATATCACTCCACTATAAATTGACAGTTAAGGTCAGTTTAGTTGGGTGTTTGATAGTCAAGGGACGAAGAAAATAAAATTTTTAATTAGTCGCCACTTAATTTTTCAATTAGATTAAAATTTATATTTTTAGTGAGCCGCACAATTATTTTGTGGGAAGTTTAAAAATTTCTTATTGAAAAAAAGAAGTTTAAAATTTAGCAATTGACCTGAATCCTTTTTTTAGACATAGTCCCTGTACAAAGGCTAACAATGCTAACAGAGTAAAGTTACGATGCTAATAGAGTCAAATTAAATAATTTAATTAAGAGAGAAAAACATACATGCATTAAATTAAAAATTAAATAAAAGTATAAGTGCTGCAGCAAAATGGTTTTCGTTTTTCGTTTTTTCCCCCTTAAAAAACTATACAGGATCTTTACCTCTTGAATCAGTCTAATTTCACAAAATTGAATGGTGAAATTGGAGAAATAAAAGAAAGTGAAGCAGTATAATTATGAAATGTAAACCCTATATACAATTATGCTCTTGCCTTTTCCATCAGTTCAGCTATGTTAGTTGCCAAAAATTGCTAGGGGCATGATGTTCTGATGCCTTGAAATTTCTGCATCTCTATAAAACGTTGAGCCATTGGAGATTGTAATTTCAAGAACAAGCAAGCACGCTAAAAACTGAATTTCTAAACCTTCAGAGCACTCTGCACATGATGATCCTCATCTTCACAACAACTATACAACTATGAACTCAAGAAAGAATAGGTAGGCACCCTGACATAGCGCTGGAGGATCCAATCTGTAGAACAAAGAGTTTGATAACTGCAGATGTTATAAATTTTTGCAGCTGAAGTCTCATCAAACCCATAATAAATTCATAGAAATTCTGGGTCACAGTTGGTAAAAGTAGTTGTTTTGTGTTATGGAAAGATTCCACCAAGGCCCAACCTCTAAACCCTAAACCATGAATAACTGTGAAATTAAGGGATCGGGTTTCTCTCCTCTACCCATTCCTATCATTTTCCCTCATTTTCCTTTTTTCGTTGTTGAATTGAGATTTCAACAGTTCAGATTTATCATCATTTTTTACTATCATTTTTCCTTATAATAATATTTTTATCATGTGATAAATTTGGACCATTGAAATCTTAATTCAACGATAAAAAAAGGAAAAGGATGGGAAATGGTAGAGGAGAGAAGTCAGATCTGAAATTAAGCAAGCACTCTCATTTCAAAATTGCATGTCCTATATTGCCCACCAAAAATTATGTTTGCAGATGAAATTATGCATGCATGTACAGCAGAGGTCCATCTTGAAAACCCAGCATCACAAGTACCTCATTTACAAGCATTGCATTCACTTCTTACCTTTCTTTAACTTTGATCATTCCGGTGCCTATCTGAATTGGTGTGCCCATGATTATGCATTCAGTCACTCCTTCAATCTCGTCATCCCTCCCATGTACAGAAGCATTGAAAAGGTGATCTGCAGTCTTCTCAAATGATGCTAGCATTAATACACTTTTGTTCATCTTTTGGATTCAAAATCTTGTTATTCCAAGGACTTCACCCTATTTTCACATATCCGTTTCATAAGTTCAAAATCTAATATGTAATCTGAAATCAGAGATGCAGTCATAACTTGTTATATTTTCGAATTACTCACCCTGAAGGCAAAGGCGGACCCAGGTAGAGGAGAAGGGGGGCACGTGCCCACCCTTAATTTTTGATATGAAATTACAAAAATAACCTTCTATGGTTTTTCCCCCTTCTATCAATTTGGATCATCATGTTGGGCCAATTATAAGAACACATTCATGGTGATGATGGATGTTGGGCCAATTATTCAACCATTCCTCTATTTGGATCATCATGTTGGGCCAATTATTTATCGACATTCATGGTGATCAATCTACAATTAATGTTCTTTCTCCAGGTCTAAACATACCATATGCATAAGTTTCTATCAGTTACCAAGATTATGGATATATCATATATGTTGCCTTATGAGGCATATTGATGCATGCGTGTGGCTTAATTGTGATGTAGCTTAGATTCCCGTGGCAATTATGATAGAATTCCAAAAAGTAAGGCATAGAAGGATGACGTTGTAATTATTACAATATATGTACTTGAATTTATTTAGTACTTTAGCTCTGTTTTTCTCTTTATATTCTTTTGTTTTTTAATGCATTTAAAATTTTGCTTAAAAAAAAAAGTTCGGGGGCAGCCCCCGAATCCCCTTGCCAATAGTGCCCCCTTCAATTATTTTTTGGGTCCGCCTCTGCCTGAAGGTCATTGCATTAGCCAAAACCCATAAGGCGTATGTCTATACTCTTTCCATGGCTTTCCATTGTAAACTTGATCTCCTCAATGATACACTTTCTAGCTGCTTCAATTCCTAGAGTCTGCTCTACTTCAATGATATGATTACTAAGAGCTTTACGTCCATTAACCCCCTCGATGCCCATAACCTCTTGAAGGCCCGTGCTGGAAAAAGAAACCACGAGTAAATTAAGATGCGTCAACAGTATAAGCCACATAATGCAACTTACATACTCAGCAGAATACTGATATCATGGAATCCTATGTAAAGAATTGCAACTCGAAAGCACAAATTAGGAAAACAAACGCGCAGAAACAGAAAGATTTAAAATTCGAGTAATTATCAAGTAATCAGTTGCAATTCACTCTAGGATCTCTATGGAACGTTAACCCAAAAAAAAAAAAAATCTAGAATAATCTCAATCGAATATAAGGCAATGAAGAGAACAGGTGGCAAACGAGAGAGGGGTCTGGAACTTCAAATAAAAAATGTCCATCACTGGGCCATAAGGATGTTTGGCAACTAATTTTAGATAAATTGTGTACCCGGCAGAATCAGTTCATAGGTTATTTTGTAAAACTCATTCAGGTGAGTAAAAGTTCCTTTGTTAACTATCTCATAATCTAATGGGAACCAAAGTGAGGTGGAAAACTCTTGCAAAACTAACTATTGAAGTGGAAGAACCATCCCAATTAAGTACTCAATAAAACATTTCATGCTACTACTATTTTAGTTTCCCTCAGTTAGTCCTCTTTGGACTGGAGAGCAAATCTTCAGGCAGTTATACTGAGACACTTCACTTGGTTACTTCATCAATCATAAGCCTTCACAGGTAAACCGTTAACAAGATAGCCAACCACCAGCTCTAACGTCAATTGATGGCCATCCAAGTGAGGTAGGGAATCCTCTCCTCCAAAAACTTGCTATTGATATGAAAGAACAAACACACTTAAGTACCCCATATACAGGATTTCAAACTTATCAATGTGCAACTTCATCTCTAATCTAATCATAATAGGTTAGTTAGTTCACATTAAAATGGATTTCAGTCACCAAATTTGTCAGAAACTAGTCCTAAATAAATTATAATTTGCCAAAGATCATTAACAAAGGTGATTGTTAGGGAATTATGTAAATATATTAGAATTAAGGCATATAATCAAGGATTACGATTGATTAGGAATCAATCAACATAATGAGTCATTAATTCTGAGCCTCCTCTCTTATGGATAGATACCCCTCTTATTTGTGAATAGATACACATTTCTTATTCTATCTCTCTCTCTGGCTTTACAGTGTGCTAAAACAGTATATTGAAACCAACGGAAGTAATTGTCATAGAATTATCTCTTCAAGCTCCCAAAAGTAATATCATCATGAATATTAATGGTTGTGTTGAGATCAACACCACTATACTAAGAAGTAAGAACCGCATTTCAACTTATATTACCCCCTAACTACAAAGCAACGAGGGATAAATGGTCAATTACTGCTATTACATTCCTAATATTGGAAACCTATTTTGCCAAGAAACCTCTCTTTTGTCAATACATATTTGATACATGGATTATGGTTACATAAAAATACAACAATCACACTAGGTGTGGTTGGTTATATGGATCGCACTATGTGATGGTGCTTTATCAATATCCAGCTTCTTAGATATATGAATATTATTACATAGAAATATTAAAAATAAAATTAGAAGGGCCAAGTATTCCTCAAACAAAATAGGATACCAAAGAACAGGAGAATTACGATTTTGACAAAAAATGTAGCAAACTCGGCAGCTTAGGGGTCTAAAGGAAAATAGACTCCAGTGCTCTATACCTTTCTGCTTTATCAGTAAATCAATATACTGTATAAAAAACTCTAAGAAACCATATCGTTCATGATCATAAATGGTATAACTTATTCGTTTAACTCTGGGCAATACATAAGACCCGCACTAGTTGTAAATTATAATACTCTAAGAACATAGATCAATTACAAAACACTCCTAGAAATAAAGGTAAGTAGTAACTGATAGATAGCAAAATCATAACAACGAACTAATATTTAACACACAAACACACTCTATTCTTTTACTTGTAAGACTTGCCCTTGAATAACCAAAACTACTTAACAAAGATAAAATAATTCCCTCTCCAACCAAGACATACCAGTGAATTTCATAAACTACAGTGACAAAATTGTTTGCCTTTTCTTTCTTGCAATTGGTCATACTACAACATAAATTAAAGAGGTTATTTCACATGTATCCAGCAAGGCAGCAATGTCAAACAGAGCACACACATCTGGCATAATAATTGACAACTTTTGGTGGCATTAGAGACAAAACTTCATTATATTTTTCCCATCTTACGATAAATTTAACAAATAAAGGAAAGACCGGAAATCACTGTAAAGTCTTCATCAAGTATCAAAACCATTGATAAAATCATGAGAACTTGCCTTTACTACAACTGATGGAAGTAAATTTTTTAGATAGTTAAGTTGAAAATTGATTTTGCTTCTATCTGCATCTTGGGGTACAATTGCAAGCTTTTCGACATCCAAAAAGTTAATGTGCTGCAAAACAACAAAAGCTATAAATATAGGAAGCATTGAAGGGTGAGAAAATCATAATCACTAGGGAGATCAATTACCTCTGGCTTCAATTTTAATTTTGGAGCATGCAAAATGGATTCCCTTACAATATTAACATCTATATTCAATTGTGCACCTCGGATTATTTCCCTGTCCAATGTGATAACAATCGATGCTGATCTAGATGTCATCACAATTTTTATGCCCTTTGCTATCTTTATTGCACAATGGTACAATGCGTTACTGGAGCTAAAGAACAGACAATTGAAGGATAGAGTGAAAAACAGGGGCCCAATTGAGGAGGCCTTACAAAATAACGAAAATACAATTATAATGCACTAGCTGAACCATCTCACGATTCAATATTAAGAACAACTTTCAAAACCCTCGGGCAAGATTATAAAATTGACTTAATAGGGGAAATACAAAAAGGGAAAAAAAAACCTTAACCTTAAGTATACCACCAAAAAAACAATATACTACGTATTTGAAACCTATGGATAATAAATAGAATAGGCAAAAAAAAAAAAAAAACGCAGAGTCAACTTTAACAGTAGAGGAAGGAGTAAGATGTGGGAAAACAGTTGATAAGAGGAAGTATTTCTTGCCTCTTAACCCCATTGCATTTGGACACAAAGTAATTTTTTTATTTTATTTTTTCTGGCTAATCATGCATTGTTCTTTTGGCTAACCCACTTATTCACTTATGCCGTTAGATACCAAACCCCTTGAGTTGCATTACGGGGGCAATGAGTAAGGGCCCGTTTGGAAACCTTTCAAAACCTAGATTTTGCGTAGTACGAGGTAAGTATGTGAGAGGAGTTTTGTCTCGGCTTGCGTGAAACCTAGATTTTGGGTGTTTTCCAAACACCCCCTAAAACTATTTAAACACTCACAACAACAAAAAATTAGCAGGGCAGGGGGCCTTAGGCTCCAATGCACATAACATTAATATGCCCTGGATCAACCATAGAGATTAAAGGAAGATGCCACTTATTATTAGTGAAATAACATGCAATAAAAAATAGTCCTAATCAAGAAAATTTCCATTGCTGGAGTGGAGGAATGCTAAGGTAGCTTAATATTGTAGTTCATGAAAAGGTAGGTGTTTTACCACTCACTAAACATACTTTTAACAGATAATATCCTCATCGTAAACCAAGTAAGAAAGAAAGATAGGGGTCATCCTCCCATAAAGCTATTTATCAGAGATATCATTTAAAACCAACTAAACTTATAAACCAGTGCTGAGAAAAAAGACAGAAGAGTAAGAAGATAAAGAACTGTAAAATCCTATGTTCTATTTTAAGCAGCACCAATTATACATGGGCACTCCCTCTAATACAAAAACCGTACTACCTTCATCCCAACTCCCAAAGAACAAACCTTCCATCATCAAATTAGCAACTGAATCCTCAATAATAATATAGTTCATTTTCTAAATCACTAATTAATTACTATAGTCTCAATAGCATCTCCATTAAGTTCAAGCTCTGCAAATATGACAACTTAGGAATCAGGAGACAATCATGTAAATAGTTAGAAACTTAGGGTAGGTAAGTAATTTGTTGGAGTCCATTTAGCCTCTTTAAGCAAAATAGGAAAATGATATGTCGAGGTCAGTGTGAATGAAAGAATAATTTGGTTTGTTTGATGTTTGAGGCTTTTGCCATGTATCAGGATATAAGTCTATTCTTTTGTGCATACCTGGCCCAAGTTTATTTTCTCAGTGCGACCTTTTACCATCCTAACAGAATCACAGTATTAGCATTATCATCACTCTCAAGTATTGCAGTAATGATAGGTGTACTGATTCTTTTGGCGCCATTTATTATTTCTTTGATACGTGGAACTCCAAGAGTAACATCTAAAGATGAATTAAGGGATATCATTTGGAGCAAGAAAGAGACAACTTAAGCTCTAGGAAATTATTAAATAGAACAGATCCATTTGGTGAAGCATTTTAGCAAATAGAGTCCCCCTGCCCCAGGCACCCAACCCCAAAAAAAGGAATTTCTGTTAGTACTAAAAGCACTTTGCTTTTTTTTTTTTTTTGAATAAACACTTTCAAGATTTTGATTAAAAAGGAGCAATTCAGAGAAGCATAACATCAGTGGTCAATCAAAGTAAAAACTGATCAGTCAAGGATACTCATGCTTGCAACTCCAGCAAAGTGGAAAGTTTTCAAAGTCATCTGTGTCCCAGGCTCTCCAATGCTTTGAGCACCAATGGCACCAATTGGAGTTCCAGCCTCAATTCTTTTTGAACGATATCGAGAAAGACATATATCCAAGAAAACCCAACAGAGAAGCAGGTTAAAAGCTATAACAATATTTTGAAGCTGATAAGAATATTTTGAAGCTGATATCGAGAAAGACATATATCCAAGAAAACCCAACAGAGAAGCAGGTTAAAAGCTATAACAATATTTTGAAGCTAATAAGAATGTAGAAACATAGAAGGAACTACAAGACCAATAGAAAACAAAACTACTTTCAATACAGGAAATATAGGTATAATGTTATGGAAATGTCCATAGATACCTCTAGCTGTCTACTAGTAATACCAGATATCCTCTGAATAATTTTTTTCTGAATTCTACTGTCATCACCAACAGAAGTTTCATCTCTTTCTGATAAGACTCTGATGTTATCTCTGATGAAGGATTGTTGGCAATTGATGAAATCAGCAGAGCAACCCACCTCAGAACTTATATCATCTTCTGAAGCTCCTTTCTCTTAACATACCAAATTTTGACAGTTTGTCTTGCACTACTTTACACACATCAGAGGAGGATAGGATTTCATCATCTCCATCACTGGGACATATAGCCTAAAAGAAAAAGAATTGCAGTAAATCCCAAGGCAATAATTCTGAATCTCAGTAAAAAACAATAAAAGCGCTTCCAGACCTTGCGTTTAAAAAACAACCGCTCAAAATTCAAAGGTTTTCCATTTTTTCCTTCCATGCCAGCTGGATCCATGGCATCATCTCCATAGCAAAATTGGACTACACAACTACTAGCGTTTCTTACAGTGTTATCATAGTGGACAAACAAGCTTTTATTAATCTACGAGACATATAACCAGTGTCAGCAGTTTTCACCTGCACAGCCACAAACCACAGAGAGATTATAAATGGCTCCAACTTTCATTTTTTGCTGAGTCAATGATTCTCCACCGTTTATGCTAAAAAAGGCTTCTGTATTCATAACATGCAACTCTGTTACTTTAAGAAAAAAATTTCATGAATAGTTTTGAGCACGACGAAGCATGGGCAAAATTCCATACAGTAACTCTGAATAGGTCAAGTGAAAAAATGAAAAAGCATGAAGCCCTATGTGAACCATATTAAAAATTTTAGTTGGCTCTGATTAAAAGTATTATGCTGCTTGCAAGACTATCTATTATCCATAATGCTCCAAAAGTTACAAGTTAAAATAGCATATAATATACAAACTAAAGATTTTAAACTATTAAAATGAAATAAGTACTTTCATTAGGGCATATTGTGAATATTAGGTTCAAAATATGTACCCTACCGCAGTATCAACAAGCCCTTCTCGCCCTCCCATTGAATGGAAGAAAAACTCAGTAGCTGATAATCCACTATAAAAGGAATTGGCTACAAAGCCTTTTGCCTGCATATAAGCAACATAACACACTTCAATGTAACTAATAGCAGTAACCCAAATTGCAACGTGGCATGAAATGAAATAACCACCAGCAGTAATTTATGAGTACTGCTGTGCTGTAAATAGAAGAGACAGCAATTGATGACAATATGCAATAAGTTTTCAAAATCCTGGCGAGCAAGACAATAGGTCTGACTTCAACTACACGCAAATTATAATCATCATCTCTCACTCTCTCTTGCTCTGTCAGTGGATGGGTGTGTGTGTATCAACTCTGCAGAAATGCAACACAGTATGATCAGCTGGCCTTTTTTAGTGAAGAGTCTTTTCCCCTTCTTTGTATTGCATATGACACATGTAATTATTATCTATTGTTTTTTCTTTTATTCAGCTCTTCTCTTTAATATTTTTCATTCTAATTATTACTCCACACCCTTTATGGTAGAATTTGTGTCCATTACCTAGCTTAAATTGCTGGTCAAACATAATAGTTTTCCACCATTCTTCAAATGACATTTGCTTATGCTGCACAATAATGTAATGATCAATCTTCTGGATAAACCTTGTCACTAAAGTAGATAATAATACTCCGTACTAATTACCAAGTGATTGAAATACTTAGTAAAAGAAATCCTCAAAATTTTCCACTAGTTAGATAAAGAAGGGAGCAAAACAAAAAAAAGTGAGCAAGCATAAAGAGTTTACGTCGCTATTCTAGATATATAATGAAACTTTGACTCCTTTTCAAGTTATGGATGATAAAATCTGCAATCCAATAGGATGTGTGCCAATTGAGTCCTATATACCATACAATAAAAATTCAAATAGAGAGTACAGTGTGACTGAAAGTAAACATACTGCAGGGGTTTTTGCTTTTCTTGGGAAATGAGGAAGACTCCGTTCCATGAACCCATTGGGGGCTCGACGACCCCCAACTGACTGTTGACCAACACACGCAACCATTTGGCTGATATTTATAGGAGATCCTTTGGAGCCACACTGTGATATGATCAAGGGACTATTTCTCCAGTGTAGTGTTTGCATGCAAACCTGGGAAAAGGTGATGGAACAAAATATTAATACCTAATGATGAAATTAAATTATATTAAAAAAAGACTTTTTATTTATAAACAATAGCAAAAGTTATTAACAAAAGATTCAGCGTCACCACTCAAGAAACGAGAGGCAGTTACCAGAGAAGCCCAGGAAACGACGGTCAAACACAAAGAATCTCTGCTTTAGGAAAAGAAAAATGAATACCTTCCCTGCAGTATCTCGAATGCCATTCAATACACTAGTTATTAGAGCCTACAATGTTTGAGCAGCATCACAACCGGCTTTGAGTTCTAGCTTTCCTTTATTGAAAGCCTCAATAAAATTATCACATTTTCTGTAGTTATCTGAAATTGTTTCATCTTTCTTTTTGATCAATTCCTCTTTTGGTTGGACATCATCAATGCCTATGGAGAACCCACGATTGCCTATCCATCCAGCACTGCATCCAATTAAGAAAACATGTACATTACGTGGGTAGAATCAACCCAAACAATGGATGCAAAACAATATATCAGAATAACTGAGCTTACCACTGTAAACAGAAGTTATATTTTCACTATCCTATATGATATATATTATTCAAGTTTTCAAAACAAAAATGGTAAACATGAAAACCTGCTTGATGAAGAAAGCAAAACAATACAGAATGCTATCAAGCTAAACCCTCCAATAAGATTGAATGTAAATATTAAACACACTTCTGATTTCTCAGCAAGTCCTCAAAAAACCAATTATAAATTTAAATGAAATCAGAATGACACTTCAAATTCCCTGGCATCAAGCACAGTAACGGGTAAGGTTTAATAAAAGGAGAAATATGAACAGTGACCTAGATGGCAACTTCTTCATAAAGTACCAGACAATCACAAGGATTCAATGTACAAAATTTTATCAGTGGATCCGTATTTAAATTTATCACTCTAATCTAAAATTGCTTAGTTACCACAAATTAAAAGGGTTGCAGGAACATGATAATAAATTATTAAAATAATCTGAAATTACAGCAGATATATACAATATTAGAGAAAACACGTACTTATCTTCCCACTGCACAATGCTAAGCAAATTCCTCCAGCCAAAAAAAAAAAAGCGGGAATGAAACATGCAATATAAGATAATGAACTGACAAACCCAAATATCTAGCTATAAGAATTACTCCCTTCGGTCCTTTTTATATATTCCAGTTAGTGTGAAGATGCGAATGGAAAAGCTTCAACGGGATTTTATTTGGAGAAGTGAAGTGGGAAAATGCAAACTTCATGTTGTGAGTTGGGAGATACTATGTAAAGAAAAGAAAAATGAGGGTATTAGGTTGAGAAGTTTGGAAGAAATGAATGATGCTTTGTTGGGAAGGGTGGCATAAAATGTATGAGTCCAGAAAATTTATGTTCCAACGTGTTACGAGGTAAATATAAAAGGGAGTGTGATTTAGAAAAGGTGTGTAAGGTGATGCATGCTGATTTTGAAATATGGAGGAGTTTAGGTAGAATATGGCCTAAAACTTGTTTAGCACTATCGTGTGGGAAGTGGGTAATGGTGAGAAAATCAAATTGTGGGAGGATAAATAGGTTGATGTTGGCTATAAGCCGATTGATAAATGTGTGGGGATGTTGCCGGCAGTGGAACAAGATATAAGGGTGAAGGAGATGATTAATTAGGAAGGTGAATGGGATCTGAGTAGGATTGAGAAGTGGGTTAAAGAGGAGGGACTGTAGACGATTTTGGCCATTTTACCTCCCAATGAATTGAATGAAGATGAACTGATGAACATATCCGATCGGGGGAATCGGCATAATACTTATTATGTTGCTGAAATGTATCATGTTGTGAGGAGTGAGGAAGATGGGGTGAGTCAGTATGGAATAAAATTGTGGAAATGGAAGGGCCAAAAAGAGTGCAATTATTTTTGTGGTTGGCTGCTCATGATAGACTCTTAACAATAGAAAGATGGAGTCGACTGTTGGGTAGATCAGATTGTTGTCATTACTGTGGTAATCAGTGTGAGAACTTGATGCACGTCCTGAGAGATTGTCAAGTTGCCTGGGAGTTATAGAGGGGGTTAAAGGGGGAAATATTTGAACCATAATTTGGTAGTTTACAGGGGATATAGTGGATCCGGTGGAATTTATGGAGGCTTGATTGTGATTGGAGTCTGGTGTTTCAACTGACATGCTGGCTTCTCTGGAATTGGAGAAATAGGAGTGCAGATTTGAGGAGGGTTTTAGTATGCCTGGAAACAGAAGCCGGGTTGTGGAGTGGTATGTGAGGGAAATAAAAAGGCTGGAATTGAGTTTGGAAGGGTTAAGGGAATAAGAAAGGAAGTGTGCATAGGTTGGGTGGCTTCAAGGGAGGGCTTGGTCAAAATAAATGTGGATGGTGCTTCCAGTAGGGAGTAGAAAGTGGCAGGTTGTGGTGGATTAATTCGAGGATGTGATGGTAAGTGGTTATGTGGTTTTGCAAGGAAGTTGGGATTTTGCTCTGCCATCAAAGCTGAACTCTGGGGTGTTTTGTCTAGTCTTGGACTTCATATAAACTATAAACTTGATAATGTAATACTTGAATGTGATTCTACTCCTATAGTGCTCTTAGTTGAAAATTTGCAAGTGAATGAAGACTGTGGCTCACGGCTACTGCGGCAAATCAGAACAACAACGATAAGTTTTTCAAACTATATAATTGTACATGTGTATAATGAAGGAAATTATTGTGCTGATGCTCTTACTAGGTTTAGTATTATGCAAGAGGAACACAACGCTACTTTTCAATGTCCCCCACAGTTTATTGTTAGTTGTCTGTACAGGGATTGTATGGGTGTTTCATTCCCAAGGTCTATTTTGATTCAGGGAATGAGGATGGGTTGATGCTCCGATTTTTACCCCCAAAAAAAAAGTTTCAAGGATCTAGTTATGACGAGCATAGGCAAAAAGTCTAAAAGGAGAGCCCAATCTCCAAAAACTAACCTATAAGACGGGAGAATCCACTTCACTTGGCCTCCTCCAGCCAGTTAGAACCCTCTACCCATGACACTTCACTCAACCTTGCCAGTTTGAACCTTTTGTGGGTAGCCCTCTCCAGGACATCGGCTCTCAATAAAAATATCAATGTGATAAGAACAAGCCTAAAGAGAGAGCTCATTCCCAAAAAACTAGTTTATAATGAGGGAGAACCTAATAGACTTATAAACCTTACTCCAAGCTTGGTTCCCTAATGTGAAACTCATAACACTGGTTTGATGTTTTCGGCAAGATGGATGTAATTGGGGTGGCTGACGACGGTTCTCGGTTTCTTTGCTGCTATTTTGAGAAGTTTTTAACAAAATTTTAATTTAGGTCGGTAGATTGATATTTTCATATTAAAAAAAAGGGTTAAGGTGTAAAAATACACATGTGTTTTGGTGAGAGGAGCGTCCAGTGACAAGTGCTTTTTTAAGGTGCAAAAGTACACATGTGGTTACAAATTAGGTGCAAAAATATCGTTTGACCGTTAAGTTTGACTTTTTTTACTTTTAAAGGTGCAAAAATACACATGTGATTTGCCAAAAAGAGCGTTCAACATCAAGTATTTTTTTTAATTTAATAATTTTATTTCAATTAAAGGAAAATTATTATTTCTTTGGGTATAGCTCCAGGAGGCCAAATTTTTTCTTCTGATTTATCATTTTGGAAAGGAGGATTTATCCAATGGGTTAAAAAGGTTAAAAAAAAAATTATTTTCATAATTTAGTTTCCTTTTTTAAAAAAAATCCATATTAAATTTTCTAATTAATAAATGAGTATTTATAAGTCAACTTTAATTTATAACTATAAGTCTATAATATTCCTTGATTAATTTTCATTCATCATATAAATAAAAATAAGAGAAATTCTAATTAAATACCTCTCAAATTTCCAAACCCCCCAAACGTCATGTGAATTTATAAAAATACTGAAAGGACACATAAAATTTTCTCAGTTTTGTAAATTGGGGTGATTTTATCATTTTACCCTTAATTTTTAAATAATAATAAGAAAAAGAATACCCCTTGCCGGAGGGCCATCCCGCCGAGACCAGCAAGCAACTGCTAGATGATATACTTCGACGTGTTTATTTTGTCTACAAATAAAATAAATACACCAAAAGTAGTTTGAGAATACGCTGGTAAAATAAAATGAAAAAAAATTCTACTACATCCATATTAAATATATATTTGAAAAAGTTTGCACCTCTCCCACAGTTAAAAAGAGAGGAGTTAAAAATATTTATAATAAATAATTAATATAATATCTTATAATTATCAAAATTCTTCCTTCAAATAGCATGGCGTAAGTCAATAGAACATTAATCTAAATATTAGAAATTCATTAGCTCATCTGGAGGTAATTAATGCGTGGAACAGATTTTAGAAAACACAAAAATTTTAATATTTTTAATTTGGATAACTCCCGACAAAATAGAGGTATGTGTAAATTTTCAATTGATTCAAAAAAAATTTACAAAAATAATCAAGTTGTTTTGATACTCCAAAAAAAATAAGTAATTGGAAAAAAGAGGAAATTCCAAGTTAAAAATGCATAAACATTTTTAACTTTCTAGGAATTATACTTAGAAAAATAATGATTTTCCTTTAATTGAAATAAAATTATTAAATTAAAAAAAAATACTTGATGTTGGACGCTCTTTTTGGCAAAACACATGTGTATTTTTGCACCTTTAAAAGTAAAAAAAGTCAAACTTAACGGTCAAAGTCAAACTTAATGGTCAAACGGTATTTTTACGCCTAATTTATAACCACGTGTGTACTTTTGCACCTCAAAAAAACATTTGTCACTGAACGCTCTTCTGATCAAAGTACATGTGTATTTTTGTACATTAACCCTAAAAAATATCATTTTCGTGATGTATCAAACTTAATTTTAATCCTCATATCCATATCTAGATCCGTGACCAAACATGCCAATAATGAATTCGTCGTATCTAAACATAAATAAAAAATTATGCTTTCGTTCCGAGGGTAATCGCAATCGCAACACAGTCAAAGCAATTTAGAGGCAAAATATCACCGAGGTCTTAAAAAACAAGAAAAAATATCAAAATAGTCTAATCTCAAATTTCCTATCAAAAAATTTTCGTTGTCAAAATGGTTTTTTCTGTTGTTAAAATTTTCTTATGAAAATATTGTTGTTAAAGTGGCTTTTCATATTGTCAAAATGATTTTTTCTGTTATAAAAAATGTTTCAGAGTTTTTTCCCTAGCATATAGAACCTTAAAAATCTAGAAAATTTTTAGCAACAAGAAAAATTATTTTGATAACAGGAAAAGTTGTTTTGACGATGAAACTTTTTTTACATTAGAATTCCTTAATTAAAATAAAAAAAAAAAGTCCCTAGAGACTTTTTTGATAGGGGATTTAAAGTTGAGACTTTTTTTATATTTTTTTCTTTTTCTTTGGACCTCAGCGATATTTTCCCCAATTTAAAAAAACGCCGTGTATTAAATTCTTGAGTACTGTAGCGTATTCGGTCGATTATAGATGAATATTCCAAAAGATAATTTCTTGTGTCGAAATTAACTCTACAACTTTTTCTGTTTCTTTAAAAAAGAAAAAGACGACATCATTCTCTGAGTAAAAACAAACACGAAACCCTCAAGTACGTAACGTTTGATGGGCTTTGACGCAGCTTGCATATACTCTCAGACATTTCTGACCAACATGAGTTGAGTTGAAACCAGCCCACAAAAAAAACAAAAGATCAGGTTTCTCAATTATATTAATTGCACACACGCCTGAACAAGGATGCAATAATGCAGCAATGTACTCTCTTGAGTCACTTAACTTTTCTTAAGATTAAGAAATATCTCATGTGAGGTGGTCCTTAACATAAGCACGGTTTCATTTCATGCCCAAACCAACTGAACAGCGTTGATTTAATAGACTGTTCCGATGTAGCCACTGAATCCATATCCAAGAATGACTGGCTGTGTATTTATATTAATTTTTGGAGAATAATTTTTATAATTTATGAAGTAAGTATATGAGAGGAGTTTATAGAAAAATACTTATAAAATATAACGGTTTTAAAGTTACCGTAACACTTGAGATGATGGAACAAGAGGACAAAGCTAGCATTTAATAAAGCAAGTTAAAATGAAAGAGAAGCGTTCTCATTATCTAACGAATCAAGTGAAATATTCTTACATGGAACTAACCACGAAGGATCAAGGACACTGAATATCTGAGTTTGATGCTTTACCTGATCGAAATAGATATGTGCCTTTGAAATGCTGATGCAAACACCCCCAATGAATAGTGCGTGCGAGCATTCACATCAACATGCTTGTGAAATGAAACACGCCATGTTTGGTATACAGGAAATGAAAGGTTAGAGAAAATGTACACACAAAGTTTTTTGTGAGTCCATCCCATTTGGTTTGAAGGGAGGGAAATTTTTTCTTAAAAATACATTGACCAAATTGCCATTAATAAAAAGGATTTTTTTTTTTTTTTTTGGTTAAGAGTATATTTTAGGAATATTGAAAATTTGTTATGGGCAATTTTATTGTAAAGATGAGAGAAAAAATTTCTCTCTCAAACACAAACACGGTGTAAGAAAAGTGTGGTTTATGAGTTTAAAAGTTCTCTCGGCCTTTTTGAGATAAATGTTTTCTTTAAACTAATGTTCATAACATTAGCGTTTTTGTTGAGAGGCCAATCTCAGGGAAGGGCTATTACATAGTTTTTCAAGTGGCAAAAGGTTGGGTGAAGTGCCATGCAAAGTGAAGGTTGCCAATTAATTACAATCTAATGCTTCTTTTGTAGGATATTTCCAGACAAGGGAGAATTAAGTATGTTCCTATAAAGAGAAAATAATTACAATCTAATGCTTCTTTTGATCCATCAAGCTGTGTTTGTATTCTTTCCATTTCCTCACATTTTAGTTCGAACTTCCAAATACATTAATAGATTCTTAAAATGATCATCACCCAAGATGAAGAGATGATCCCCGAGGTGGGCATATTCTTTTTCTGTCTTCACATTGCTTTGGCCCAATCTCTCTCTCTCTCTCTCTCTATTCTTCTCTATTCACTAAAGGCTAAAATGGTAATCTAGGTTGAAGACATATTTTTTAATGTAATTATGGCCTAAAAGTGGGGTTTTTGTTTTTTGTTTTTTTAATGTGAATTAAAAAGAACCCATTTTTTCATCCCATTTTACTGGGATTTCAAGGAGTAAGGATGTGTGCTGCTCAAGAAATTGGCCTTTGTGTTTATTTGGAACTCCTAAAAGTGTTTATTTATTTAAGTCGAAATAAAATTTCTCTCACGTATTTATCCTACATATTATAAATCATGATTGAAAAACTATTTTTAAAGGCAAACAAGTTTATCAAAATTTCTTTTAGACACATAGGAACTTTCTTATAATTTGCCATAGTTCACGTATGTGAGTATTTCTAAAAATAATCCATCATATATACCATGGTTGTTAATGTTATTTAACAGTTGCCTCATTAAACTAAAAATATTTACTACAAGCAAACAAAAAGCTTTGTGCAATCTTGATTAGGTTTTGTTTTGTGGTTAATTTATTACTTGACTCTGATGATGGTGATTTACAAAGTAATTTGGTGTCACTTGATCTATTAATTTCACTGGTCTTAATTCTTGACTAGATCTGCACAACATTAAAATCTCTGTATTTGTCTTGCTCTATTCATTAACTTGTCTTATAAATTCATATGTTATTGGATATCATTTCCAAGTTATGGCCAAAAAAGGGACACCATTTCCAAGTTTGCTTACCTAAAAGTCTCACTACTGCAATGTATCTCAACTGATTTGGGTGATTTTAGAGAATTGAAACATTTGACCTCTGTCACTTCGAATGTTGGCATTGATAATTAGGTTGTCTCCCCTTCCCCCAATAAGTCTGCAAGTTTTCTGTTTGTCCAACACATTTTTTGCTATGGTTTTTAACTATTCAGTTATCAATAAATTGAGCTTGTGAAAATCCCTTCCATGGAAAGAATCCAACAATTATCCCTTGTTCTTGGTTGGCAAGAAAGGTGGAAACAAGGTTGGATGTTTTCTCTGTATAAAACTTGGCTGTGTGAATTTCAAGAGAACCTTTTGCAGTTTCTTTCTTAAATAATATAAATGTGAGGTTATAATCTGTTCCCCCATTTTATATTCCATTGGACGAAAGAAAGATGGAAAAGGTTTCAGAGGTGAGATATATAAAAAGGGTTATCATTATTCATTATCATGGAAATGGTAAGGAATTTGATCTAATAACTATATTTGTTTGCAGTATACTTATGGAGATTTATCTGATATTTTGTACAATTAGTTAATGCATGTTATTGGGCCCAAATAGGAGATAACCCTTCAGCATTTTATTTATTCATAAAGTTCGAATTTTCAACCTTAAGAAGTAAAGAAATAATGAATCCCTTCTACTTGATCTAAGCATTGTTAGTTAAAGAATTTCCTTTTCTTTTTCTATTTTACATTTTTATAATAATAATAATGTCGAATTATTACATATTGCTAATTTTAGCTCCACCCATACTCGGTCAAAATGGGCTTGCTTAAGTTATGTTCTTACTTATTTTGTATATAGCCATGATTGGTATATGAAGTTATTTGAAGAGATAAACCATTTAAAATGTTAAACAAGATAAAATTTATGCAACACTTCAGGAACGCTCACATAAATGTAAAAGGCTAGATGTGTCTTCTTGACATAAGCAGCTCTATTGATTCAATAGTTACTTCTCATATATATATGAAGCTACAACTTAAAACAATTTCTCTATCTGTTCTAGAACAGCATGTTTGAAATTGTAAAACAAACTTTGAAAAAAAAATAAAATAAATTGTAGAACAAACAAGGAACTCTACTCTGCAATGAGAAGAGACCATGTTCCTTTATCCCTAACATAAAATTAGAAGTTCCTTACAAATCACTTAAGTATAGATACTGATGAGAATCTTAAATTTGTACCTGTATCTTTAAACTTCCAGGTGCTAGTCTGCCCTTTTTCTCCTAGATGATTATAAGATAGGCCCTTGTTCTTATTTCCATTTGAATATTCTCTGCTTATTCCACTGAAATGTTCTTTCTTATTAAGATTATAAAGCAATCTGCCATCACTTTTTCATTATTATAATAACAAGTGGATTGAAAAGGTATTCAAACATAGTTATCATTTAAGCAATAGAGGCATTCTGAATTGCTTTATGTGCATCTGTGCACTAAATTAGTACTGCTATTTCCCTTAAAACTCATATATATTCTATATTATTGTATTTGCAACTATACTGGGATTGGAGATGGTGCAAATCTGAGACCAGTTTGAATATGTATGAATTGTGAATTTGTGTTCGATAGGGTGATTTCTGTGACTTACCATGATTGCAAAATCTCACTGACATATGAATCGGTGAGATTATTAACCTTCACCAAGCAATAGCATCTCTTGAAGCAATATCTGAATCTCATATACTTGAAAATTCTCAGTTCTGTTGAACCACCAGAAAACTGTGTTTTTGGTTGCCCCAGTTTTGATTCCACCCTGTGGGACAGAACTTTCAAAAAGGAAAGAACTAATTACGCCACAGATAAATCTTGGTCAGTTTCTTCCACAAATAATTCAGAGACAAAAGCTCCATTTTCTATGTCAATGTAGATATTGTCATAAATGAGACGTTAACTAATGTTTGTAACTTCTTTTCCGGCCAACATTTAATTAATGCTAGTAACACTCCTCTGATTATTGCAAATTCCAATTCTCTCTCAATTATCACAGAGTTTATATGTGTCGTTTTATATGCATCAGTCAAAACAGACTATTTCTATAAAGCTACCTGCTATGAGCTCTATGCACAATGCTCTTTCACTATGCATGATGAAGAGTGCTATTATGTAGGAGTACTAATTAGGCTCTTGCACTATCCTATAAGGAAGCCTGAATACTGCAATCGCAATCACATTGCATTAATCAAATGTTGGAAATTACATAGTGAAAGTAAAAAAAGGAGGAAAAAAAACTTTTTTGCCTCGGCCTCATGATGGGACATAAGCAAATTTGCTGGTGAACAATCTCCTTTCTGGTCTGACTTCAAAAACTGGGGAGTCATACTTAGCTCCTCCTCTTTCATGAAGTACACTATTTTCAGTCTGCAAGTACCAAAACTTATCAGAATTCTTGAAAATTTGGCTTCTCAGATGAGGATAGCCTTGGTACAAATAGTCTGATGGGTTGAACACAGGGGTTTCTCTGTCTGTTCTGTGTTGAGACTTGCTTCTTTCTAAATAATCTACTGGACTGAAAATTGGTGATTCTTTCCTTGACATTGAATTTGCCCTCAAACAATTCTCTATCACCTTAGCCTCCTCCTTAAATCTTTCTCTAATCTCCTTTATGTTTCTCCAAAGCTTATAGGATCTTGACCTGCTGATAATATTCCACACCTTGAAACTTGAACCGCCATTGGAATTTCGAGGGACACTTGAAGATGATGATGAGTATGGGATCCTTTTGCACTCAAAGCAGAAATTCTTCCATCTCTCTAACTCAAAGGCTTTTCTTTTTGCAGCGTCAGACAAACATGTATATGCCTGAAGAAAATGAAAAAGGCAAGATGCTGGGGTGAGATTATATTCACTCACTTTAAATCAAATATATAAACCACATTTTTGTTCTCAAAATTTCTAGTACGGACATTTCTTAGTCACAGCTCAATTACGCCCAGATCAACCAAGAAATGAAATCAGAAAACGAACCTCAGAGACAAGCTTGAAGGCAATTTCAGCCTTGGGATGTTTATTCTTATCTGGGTGAAGTTGCAAAGCTGTGACAAGAACAGTCAACATCATTTTTTGAAGGACATTATGCAAATTGCAGATACAGCTGGGAAAAAAAAAAGGCGACAAGAAAAGGAAAATTCAACCTACCTAGCTTATGGTATCGCTTGCGAATGGAATTTGACCCTGCATTTTCTTCTACCTATGAGAAATGAGAACCCGCAATATAAAAATTCACATCATACAGAAAAGAAGCCAGAAAAAAAGTACACATTTTTCTGCATTTACAGGAAGCAAGAGTCATAAACTTACTCCAAGAATGTGATACCAATCGATGACAGAAGGCTGGTTAGCTGGGTTTGAGAGAAGCTTATGAACACATACCACAGAGCGAGTAGAGATAGAGCAGATGTCCAAAACTAACCGGGTTTTCAAATCTGATTCTTCTTCGTGCTGTCCCATTCTCCCCATTGTTGAGAGTAGTGAGAGAAAGAAATGACTTTGGGGAATTTTTGAAAACCAAGATCAAAACTTGAAAAGGGGGATAAGAATAGACGGTGAATTGTGTGAATTATGAAAATGAGAGAGAGAGAGAGTAATAGCAGAGAGAGGGAGAGGTGGAGCGGTTAAGAAAAAAGCAAAGTATGCGGAGGAGGAGATTTTTGAAAGTGGAATCAGTTGGTAAGAATAAGATGGAGAGAGAGACCTTAACGTTACCTTCTCCACATGGCATCACTCGAAAATTACTAGACCAATTCTAGCCCTTACGTTTGTTTTTTAATATCTCACTTCAAATCTGAATCTCATTTTTCAACATGAAAATCTTAAATTTACCATATTCCCTTGGTATCTACTACTCGAATTAGTTGTAGAAACTGATTTTCTAACGTAATAATTTATGATATATAAAGTAAAGTAGATATATGAATTGAGTTTTATCTCTTTCAATATAAACGGATTTTTAAAACATCAACTCAAAAAGGCGTTTAATAGTCTTATATAGCTAATAAGAGCTCACAACTCACAGGTTCAATTTATATTATTAGGTTGATAATATCGATCCCTTTAAATTAAAAAACAAAATTTCCTAGAAGCTAACATTCAATGCCTCCCTTTAAAATTGGAATGAAGAGTTAGCTTTATTGTTGCATTTCTCAACACACAGAAGCAGAAAACAGAACTGTGAGAAAGATAAAGGTGAAGAGTAGTTTTGAAGGCAAATTTGTTTTGGGATGTAAGCTATGTATATGCAGGGTTTAGTTGATCATGGAAACAAAGAAACCAACAAATCATTATAGAAAGGAGCCAAATTGAGGTAGGTAGATGCCAATATTAATATATGGTACCATATCCTTTAATTTACACGTGAAGTTGGGAGTGTAGGGTAGGGGGACCCATACTTTTTTCTTTTTTGCTCAACAAGGGGACCCATACATATAATGCCTGCTTGAAACTAGGCTATGAAAGAAAGGTAATCATAGTAGGTGGGGAAAAATATTGATCTCTTGTTCAAAAGCTAGTTTCATTTTTTCCCTCTTCTTCTTGCAATTCATTGTCTTGTGTTAGTTGGATCTTAGTTGAAATTCATTCTTTTAAGGGAAAGTTAGTTGATTATTGATTTAGCCCTCTTGCAATTTCCCCATTTTGGATTGATTTTTCCTTTTTTTTTTGGTAACTTTGGCTTGATTTGTTTTTCACAATCACATTTTTTTTCTTGAGCCTTATTCAACTAATTCTTTGCTTTCTACCATTTTCATACTAAATATAAAACTTAATTAAAAAATTTGTCTTGTTTTAAAATAGAAGATCTCTTAAGGTAAAAAAATAAAATATATAAGATCTCAATTTCTTTTAATTATAGAGGTATATATTAATAACTTGAGATTTTAAGGGATCATATATACATTTTCTCACTTATCTTGTGAGTTTCAGTACCACCATGCCACAAAGGCATTGGTATGTTATATAATTTTTAAGGTATGTGTGTTTACTAAATACCAAGATCAAAACTTATTAAACTTTTGTATAAAATAGTAAGTTTTAAGGTTTTTGTAGTTTCGGTTAAACATATTAAAAGTGACTTGTAATAAAGATAAGAATCATGTCTTTTTAGAAACAAATGACACATTTTTCACCTAATGATAACAAATAACCAACTTAATCAGTTTTTATTGATATTGTTTAAACTAATTTATAATTGATTTGTCCTTCATTCATACTTTCATAGACAATTTTTTTGAATTAATAAAAATTGGGTTAGGCCTCTCCCATGTGCATAATGCAAGTTATATTTGTGGTGGATTGAAACGTAGAGGCTATAGGATTGCCCTCATTTCCATTATTAGGACAAGTCAAAAAGATTATGAAACTATTTTGAATGCATTGGAAAGTGAAGTTTTGTTAGAATTTAGCAGCAAGTGCATAGAAGCTTTTGTTTTTTTAATAGGGTGAAATTCCGGTTAGAATAGTATATATGTAGACTATAGACTAAGAGGATACAGTTATGCAAATTTAATTAATGGACACCTGTCATAGCCCAATAAAACAGGTCAAAGCAAATCAAA
Organism: Acacia confusa; assembly: GCA_037074495.1. Classification (NCBI taxonomy): domain Eukaryota; kingdom Viridiplantae; phylum Streptophyta; class Magnoliopsida; order Fabales; family Fabaceae; genus Acacia; species Acacia confusa. The sequence continues at coordinate 8,287,606 of CM073505.1, forward strand.
ACCCAATGCATAAACTTTATATTTAATTTATAATACCAATATAAATTTCTGACACCCCAGATGAAAATATTCACTTCCCAGCACAAAGTCAACATTTTCAACTTGCTCGATGCGTCTTGGAGAATTTGGAAAAGATAAAATTTTTAAATTATTAATTATTATGGATAAAAACGAGTCCTCTTCAACATGATTATTTTATTTAAATTTTATCTCTCGGCCAATTTTTTAAATTAAAAATAATTTTGGGGGACATAAACATGGAATCATTGAGTTTTGTGAAAATATAGCATGCACCTTTGGAAAAAGAGAAGAATAAAAAAAAAATAGAGCGACAGATGAAAGTAAAGTTGATTGCCTTTATTTTGAAATTTGAATGTGATTGAGACTTTGAGAAATTATTTTTGTGGGCTAGAGTTAAGTGGGCTGAATTTCAAAGTGGAGATTAAATAAAGGGTTTTAGTTTTCTCATGTTGCATGAGAAAACTAAACTTTCTACACACATGAAATGGTGGGACCTACTCCCACTATGTCATGTATGTGTGACATAAGATAATTTTTTTCTTACAACATGAGAAACATTAATCCTTTAAACAAATATGTGGGCTAGCTTTTCAACAAGAATTGATTTTATTAAGTGCTCAAAGAGCCCGTGGCCGTACCTTGGCCTTAGTGGAGGACTGATGTTAAACCCCTTCAAAACTTTCTCATAGCAAAAAAAAAAAAAAACGAATTGATTTTATTATCTTGTGGTGAAGTAGAATGAATGACCCTCTCATATCAAAAAAAGTAGAATGAATGACCCTTGGTTCTTGTACTAGATTGGACACTCTCATTGAAAAAAAGGGATTTGATTTTCTCATGTTGCATGAAAAAAAGAAGATTTCTACACACACATGAAATAGTGAGACCCACATATATGTATGAATTAATTTATACATATATGGGTCCCACCATTTTATGTGTGTGTGATATGAAAAAACATTTTTCCTATAACATAAGAAGTGTTTTTCCCTTAAAAGAATGAGTTTCAATCATAAAGTTGGTCAAGGTGTTGGGGAAGGTATTCTAGGAAATGTGAACTTGTGGAAATGTAGACTGAGGTGAAGACATGTGTACTTTCAGTCTTGTATGTCATGAGGAGCAGAGTCATAATGTCTTGTCTTTGGACTATGGGTGAACCCAACAACTTTTCTAAAATTTTTGCATAAAAGAAAAATGAATGAATGATAATCGCTTTTGTCCAGCACCAACATCGAACAAGTGGGGAAAAAACTTGCTCTCTATTAATCATGTCTTTACTTCAAAGCGTGAGAATGAAAAAAATGGTATTGGTAGCTCTTTCTTCATGACCGTGGGCTCAACCTGAGGCAAATTCGGATAATTCAAAACTGAAGGTCCCATAAACCAAATGGGGGAAGGGAAAAAAACATTCACCTGTCCGGCAATTGGACCAAGTGTTAGTCACAATTCACAAAGTTATATTATTTTTTATTTAAAGGTATACTTTTGTTAGGAGTGAAATAAACATCCAACCTCTTCATATATTTTTTTCAGTGATACTCAATATACCAAATAAACTACCTTTTTTTCACATCAATACCCTAAAGTTTTTCGTCATTAACGCGTAGTACCATAGAGTAATTTTTTGTATTTCTAACCCCCCCTAAAATACTTTTTTTAATATCACTCAATATTCTAAATTTATGGTGTTAGTTACTATTGAGAAAAATACTTTAAAGGCATAATACAAAAAAAAAAAAATTTACATTACGATATAGGGTGATATTAGAAAAATATTTTAAAATGTTAAATAAAAAAATACTTTAAGGTGTTGATGATGCTATTGGGAAAAAAAAAAAAACTTAGATGCTAGATACAACTTAATAACCTCATATTTTTAAGCATGATTTTGCGTTTATCATTTTTAGTTACTTTCCACCTAGTTCGTGTGTGGGGAGGGAAGAACCGCTGAAATATGAGAATTTTAAGATGGTTCAATAAAATAACTTAATTTTTACAAAATTCTTATAAACCATTCAAGAATTAAGTCTCTATGTGAAGTGAGCTAATTGTCATCGAAGAAATAATCGATAACTTATTTTTATTAAACGATGCATTTGCTAAAAATTTAAAAATAATTTTTAATCCTTTAAAAAAGAAAATAATTATGGATATTTTTTTTAAAAAAAAAAGCAAATGATCAAATCATTTAAATGCAACCAGACAATGAAACTGTTGTTGTAGAAAGGATAAAAATATACAGACTCGTAGTTATAACTAAGGGTGTTTATGATGCTCACAGTCATTTACGCTGGCCCAAGTCTATAGAAAAATCGCCATGCCCAACCCAAGAAAAAGCAACCCAAAAAAAATTGGGTACAATTAGGCGGGGGTATCGGGCAGGATATGCTGCCTTGCCCAGTAATATATATAATATTTTATTTGTTTTATTTGTTTTGATACAATTGTATTATATATTTTTTATTTTTACTTATGAGTATTTGACTATTTGTTAAAACATATGATTTTTTAAATTTTAAGTTGTAGACTTAATTTGGAATATTCCAAAGTGTAGAATGAAGGATTTTATTTAAAGTTTGCAATATTATTTATTAGGTATGATTAAAGTTGTTTTTTTTTTCATATAGAGTATGGTAGGATATCGTTATTTAGGCAAGGAAGGCTTGCCATGCTCAGCCCATTATTACTCAACCAAAAAATATTAAGGCTTCTATCAGACAGAGTAAGACACCAGGCTGCACTTTACTACCCAATGATCTTTCGAGCAAGGGGTTTGCCCTACCAAGTCTTACCCATAAACACCCTAGTTGCAACTTCCAAAGACATTATTATAAACAAACAAAAAGGTAAGCTGTGTAATTTAATTTATGGATGCAACATAACTTACTCTCAAGTATTGAAACTATCTAAATTCATGTATTATCTACGAGTATAACCGAAAATAAACAAGAGAATAAGTGACTTATTCTTATAACCTCAATTAGTAATTTTCTAGTTCTTGATACATGATTGATTTTAATGAATAAATTGAACTATAAAGTGAATATTAAGATCGGATGACAACTAGTAAAGATGATTAGACCCATAATTTTAATTCTTAAAACTATAAAGGACAACAAACAAAAGAGCGCGTTATCGTCGAAGTTAATTTTACTTGCTCAAGAGTAATTACTAATTACAGTTATTTTATTAATTCAGGCTGAGTTGAGTAACAAATACTATTGTCTGTTAGATTAATTCATTTTTTAGTCATTCTATGTGGAGCAAATCCAATTAAAAATAAATCAATCACCTTCACTGGAAAAAATTAACTTCTATATTAGTGGAGTGTTCTTTAGCGTCTAAAAAAACATATAATTATTAATTCCACTTTTAAATTGTCCATCATCCTTTCAATGTTAATATTAACTTAGGTTATTAGGCTCAGGCCAATGGGGGAAAATCTTAGGTCATGGACGGATATATTTTTTTAAAAAAAAAAATCAAAGCTTTTTGTACACGAAATCTGCATTTTTTTTTTTGTAGAGGTCACCGAAATGAATTTTATCTTTTGTAATAAAATATTTTCTATACATATGACTTGGTTTGAACTCATAACATTTTTTTTAAGGAATCCAATTATCTACTAACTACGTCAGATTTTTGTTGATTTTTTTTTTTACACGTAATTGATTTGTGGCCTTAAAAAGTCATTTTCGCCGCTCTTTAATCATCGGCCACATGAAAATACCATACAACCAATGCCAAACATACCTTTTAAAAAAAGCGAAAATTTGTGGTGCTCCTTCTTTTCAAGTTCCTCGTTTGTCTGCGTCTGAATATTTCCATACTTACACACATACACACACACACACGCGTACTACTCACTATGTTTTGATCAAAAGTCACATCTTATTGTTATGGTACTGTTTATCGTGATGAGAAAAAAAATGAAGTGAACAATAACATAACGGTGAGATATAATTTTTGCTCTAAAATGATAACCACGTATGTAATTTTATTCTAAAAAAACATAAGATGTTGGGCGCTCCCAAAAGTAAAGCACATGTGTATTTTTACTCTTTTACCGTAAAATTAAATAAATATATATATTTTTAAGAGAAATTAATGAATTTAATTAAATTTTTTAGAGTATTTAGATTTATATTTTTTTTAAAATGAATTAATTTAATTAATAAATTGATATATAATATAAAAATACATAAAATATTATATGATTAAATAATTTGTTAATTTTTTAAAAAAATAATTATATCTTCCATTCAGTACATGCAAAGTCAAAATAAAATGTCAGTTGAGGCACAAGGTACTCCCTATAAGTGACAAATTAGAAGATTTTCGGGTTGAATCCAGGCAAGAGGCAGTCAGATAATTCGGAAAAGCTCGTGACCCGAAACCATGGGGGACCCACTTGGCATCCTCGTGGGTGTGGGTCCCCCTCTCTCCATTTTGTCCTTATCTTCCTCATATTCAGAGTCTTCTCTGCCTCCAAATTATTATTCCGTCTCGATCCCTGTCGTGCCCACTCCCCCACTCATTCTCACTTCCCCTTCCTTCCTGTTTTGCCCTTCCAGATAATCCTCATTTATTAATTACTATTAATTATTATTGATTAATAATATATTTAAGTTATCAATGAAATTATTTTCTCTCCTCCTGGGCTTGGGGAGAGTCTCTACTATTCTCTCCCAATTCTTGTCCGCTTCCCCTTCTCTTTTTTCTCTAGTGGCGAAAGTTCAAATTTTTTTTGAATACTTTTTAATGTATTTTTAAACGGTTGAGATTCAATTCTAGTACATTATACTTTTATTATTTATTTTATATAATTTAATAATAATAATTTTCAAGAAATTAAACTGATATATATACAGTTATACACACATATATATTGCAAAGCATTTGCACTTTCTTATTGGGAAGTAATTATATTCAAGATAATGTTGGGCACTATATACGTGCACCTCCTCCAATAAGGATTTAAGCATTTGTTTCCCACTTTATGATAGACTAGCTTCTTACGTTATTCTCCTCTAATAATTATTATAAGGCACTAACTACCAAAAGTTTTCTGTCTTTATTATAAGGCACCAACTTCCTTTAACCAATTCATCTATTACTATTTTCCAATTATACCCTCATTTTTAACCAACTTTTTAAATTCACATCATTAAAGTAAAGGTAAAATTGGAAAAATTTATCAATTTTAGACCAATTTAATGACTTAACTTCTATTCCTTGGTCAACGAGAAAAAGTGGTTGATGTCTTATAATAAAGACTAAAGGGAGTACTAAACAATTGCTGATAACTTTAATAATTTAAAGTGCCATTTTGAAAGTAAGAAAAAGAAGAGGGGAACGGAAGAGGGGAGACCTATCACCCATTTAGTCCGTCTTATTCAAAGCAATCAAAATTAAACATCAAAACAATTCTCTAAATAAGATTTAATAATATTCAATTTACATAAATTTAAACTCCAAACTCTATAGTTAAATCTTATAGCGCCTTTAGTACTCGTAATGTTTAATAATATTCTTTTTACTAATTTTTTCTAAATTTACCATTTTAGCACCGGTAGTTCTTGTAATTTTACTCTTTCGTATTGTTAGCCTGTACACAAGCCAATTGTTCTAGTAAAAAAAAAAAAATCAATAACGAGATAAAAATATATAGACGCTAAATTAAAAATTGAAGGAAACTATACGTACCACAAAAATTGTTTTCACTATAAATTATAAAAAGCACTTATGATTTATTCATTAAATTTTGAAAAAAGTATTGGATTACTTGGACCAGACCAAGTCTAGTCCAACCCGACCTCAGGTTCTCATTCAACTAGGTTGGACCATAGATCGCCAAACCCCACTTCATCTATGAAAACTGATTAGACTGTGAGTTGAGTTTCTCTCATCATTTGTTTTCCATTATCCTTCATAATCTTTAAGTTATGCTCGTCCAATTCATTTAAAAGGCCACGATACTACTTTAATTTTTTTCTTTCTCAATGATACAATTGGCTCATAGAGATAATAATAACAAAAAAAATCATGAGATGATTTGCTTCCCTAGACTTTAGGTTGGTTCTCGTTTGGGTCCACTGTATCTATTGTGCAACCCTAAAGACCAGTATATAATAGAAAACATGTAGGATTGGGGACAACATGATGTGGAAGGGGCCAGCGAATAAATAGAGAAATAGTTTTTTTTTTTGATCATATGATAGGAGAGGAAGGAACTTAATAATTGTTTATTTAAATTGTTCCAAGCTAAATACAAATCATGAACCCAAAAAATACTGTTTTAAATGTCAAGAAGCACACTTGTTATGAGAAATAAAAGCTCTTTACCTTCTAAATTTCGAAAAAGATTACACCCTTAACCAACTAAAAAAACAATTCAAATTTAAATACAAATCCCAAATTTAAATTCTAAATCCAAAAATAAGATACCAGATACCCTATTTTATTGGAGTATTGCAAATATTCAAAGATAAATAAATAAATCATAATTTTAATGGATAAATATTAAATATCATAATGAATATCCCTAAATGCATAATTCAAATTTTATGCTTGTCGAAGTTTTTTTTGGATAATACAATGCATAAAACTAAACCTTGGCTTTTGTTGTTGAAGCTGTGGCTCTACTCATGGCCATGGGAATTCCCTGTGCCACCTTAAACACCTTTTCCAGTAAAACAAACCCAAATTCCGGGCAAACCAATCAAACACATGAAAGGGTAAAAATAAAAAACCATACTAACCATAACTTTAGTCATAAATTAGTTATAGGAATATCATTTGTACCTTTAAGACAGAAAAAGTTTTATGCCTTAAGTTAAAACTACGTCGTTTTGGCTCTTTTTTTGTATTTATTTTTTTTTTCTTTTCATCTCTTTATTTAAAAAAGAGTCAAAACGACGTAGTTTTGACTTAAGGCAGAAATGATATTCTCATTAGTTATTGTTAAAAAAGCATACCCTATATAGCTTGAGATTGAAAACTTCTTTGGTATATTATATACTCCTACATTTTTTAATATAAGATATATTTGAAGGGTGTATGTATATATGTATTATAAATTAAATATAAAACACCATTTTTATATTTATTAGTATTTTCTAATTTACATCTATTAATGTTTTTTCAGTATTAATAAAAAAAAAAGATAGGGAAAGGAAGAATTAAGAAAGATAATTAACAATGTTTTATAAAATACATGTTATATTAAATAATTTTATTAATATAATAAAATTAGATACCACATACGTCCATTTTGACAAAAAAAACTTGGTCTTATTTATAAGTCATATTTTAAGTAATAAATGAGATAGTGACAATTTTATCCATATTAATTGTACCAATGAAAATAATGAGAGAAGAAAAAGTTGAAAGATACTTAATTATAAATGAAGATAAAGTTGAAAATTTACCCGATAATTATTGAATTAACTATCTCTTTTTTTAGTATGTGTAATTTAGTTAAAAGGAAATTATAAAATAAAAAAGTCAAAGATATACAGTATTACATTAACAACTAGTTTGGTTTAAGGGAGGGAGAGGGGGAGATCTTTTACCCTTTTTTTACTAAAAAGCTCATGAAATTTTTTTAATATTTTTAAAATACACTTTAAAAAAAATATTTCTTTTATTAATGACAATTTAGTTAATTCCTTCCTTTCCACCCCTTCTCTTTCACCACTCCCATCAAACCAAACACACAGTGTGAAACAAAAATAAGAAAAAGTAAAAAAACACGATGATGACAAGAAGCGAACACAAGTCAGCAATGACTAGGTTTGAAGTCTCCCACAAGCGACATAAATAGAGGGGAAGAAATAAAAACAAATTGAAAAATAAAGGGGTATTATAAATTTATACTAGAAAGTACTCAATTTAAATGAGAAAGGTTGTTTTCGTCATTCAGAGTAAACACTAGATCATCTGCCTGCTTCTCTGGTGTTACTTCTCCCAGAAAGCCACATTCTCCGCTTCCCTCAACTACGGTTCAGAGTTCAAATCCTGAACCCAAATATTGTTTCTTATTCTCTGATTGTATTTATCCTTAACTTGTTTTCTTCTTCCTCACATTCTTTCCCATTTCTTTTTGCGTTCTACGCGTTATTCTTTTCTTGATCTTCCGTGGGCTGTCTTCTTCTGGGTAATTCAGAGAAGATTCCATGGCCGCCGGTACAATGGCGACCGCAGCCGGTGCGGCCGTGGTGTTGTATTATGTCTTGAGTAGGAGGCTCGCGAGGAAAGGGATTGACAACGAGGATCCGGATGGGGATTTGTCGAAATCCAGCCGATCGGTTAGACGGAAGAGGCTTGCTCGTAGGCCAGCTCAAGCTCCGGCGAATCTGTTGGAATCGATTGTTACTTTAACCGAAACTTTGAGGTTCACTTATTCGGAGACTTTGGGCAAGTGGCCCATCGGCGACTTGGCTTTCGGCATTAATTATTTCATGCGCAAGCAGGTTCGCCCAGAAATCAAAATTTCGTATCAGTTCATTTTCTTGTTTGTTCTGGCTTTTTTCTTATTTGAATTGATGCTGAGAACGAAGCTGAAATTTGTAGCTCGCATTCAAATTCATTGCTTGAACGGTTTTGTGTTGCATGGGTTTTAAAAGTTCTGAGGCAAGTTTGTGTTCTGCCTCTGGTTGGAGATTTCAATTAGTATAAAATTCGTGCAGGGAAATTTACCAGTTGCAAGTGTATATGCGGGTAATGATTGTATGCAGCTCAAAGGCCCCGAAATTATGGTAGAGTTACACAGTCTCTTGAGGTTGTTGACGCTATGTATGCACTTCTCGAAGAAGCCTTTTCCCGTATTTTTAGAGTCTGCGGGATTCTCATTGGACGATGTCCTCCTACAGAAACCCAAAGCTGGGGTACGTGGCCCTTAGTTTCTTTCTGTGACCATCTCTGTGTTCATTCTCAAATATGATTTTTATGTTTATCTGGTGTTGAAGTAGAGAAGAATAGGCCGTGTCTCTCTCAAGAACATGGTCATTCACCTTGTTGGGGTTTAGAATCTGCGGCCTCTTACCTTCCAGCATTAAGAGGAAACATCTTTGGATGAAAAGGTCTGAAATTGCGTCTTAAAATGTGTTTGTGTAAACAAAAAAGAAAGAAAGAAAGAAAAATGCATTAGGTTTGGCATTTATAGGGATTGAGAGAGCGTGTAAGCATCTGGACCATCCAGCTCATGATGTCCAAATCTGAATCCTCCAGTATTGTTTGGAATCTATTTTTTTAATTTTTATCTTCTAACTTTCACAGACATAATTTTGTCTGTTAGACTGATCTTGTATTTTGCTCTCTTCAAATAATTTCTGATTAAAAAATGGGTAATTTATATTTCCTTATCACTGTATGAGGATCCTATATTTTGATACAAGTCCTCAAGGGGTAGAAAGGGGAAACGGGTAAGAGTTATAAATGTTTGATAAATGGTGGTTCCTATTTGTATCATCCATAGTTTTGCTTTGAACATGCTGATAGTTTACAATTGACATGTCTTTTAATTCTTGAATTATTATGAATATATTTCCACAGCAAGTCTATATCCATTTGCTAGTTAATAAGGTCTTATATAGGATATTCTAGTATATATGTATATATGGGAAATTTGTTTCTGTTACTTATATCTTCCTTGCTTATTTGACCACCGTATAATTTTCAAAAATACTAGTTGGTTTTAGATTTTCATCGTTCTTATGTTCACTGTAAGTCTAAACCGACTTAATGTCCTGTATTCTTGTTGCAGCTTTTGAAGCCTGCTTTCACAATCATACGTGATACAAGATCAAAATGTTTCCTTCTCTTGATTCGGGGTACTCATAGCATTAAAGACACATTGACAGCTGCAACTGGTGCTGTGGTCCCTTTCCATCATTCAGTTCTGAATGATGGTGGCATAAGCAACTTAATTTTGGGATATGCACATTGTGGCATGGTTGCAGCTGCACGTTGGATTGCAAAGCTCTGCACCCCTTCTCTACTTAAGGCACTTGGCGAATATCCTGACTTCAAATTAAAGGTTTTTTTTTTTTTTAAAAAAAAAAATTGTACGATGAGCAACACAGTGGAGCAACCCTCTATACTGAATTGAAAACTAAATGAAGAACAAAAATCTAGCAATTCTATTTCCTATTTATTTTTTTCCTCCTTTCTATTTTTGCTCTAGGTGCCTTGTTCTCTCACTTTTGATTTTTTTTAATTGTCACGTGAATCCATTATCTGCTTGTCTCTTTATAACAGTTTACTAAACAATTTCCCTTTTATCTTATTTAGATTGTTGGGCACTCACTAGGTGGTGGTACCGCAGCACTGTTAACCTACATCCTTAGAGAACAAAATGAGTTCTCCTCAACTACCTGTGTCACATTTGCGCCAGGCATGTAGCTAAGCCACCGTTTCTTTACACCTTGAAATATTACTTTAGCAAGTTTGTGAATTAATTCTGTAGTTTTTGTTCATGATAACTTCATCACATTATCTTCTCATTTTTAGATTTGATTACTTTCAGAAGAATCCATGGAATTTATGTTGGTAGCTAACTGCACAAATTAAGTAAAATTTTCCTTAAAAATGTTGTGATGGCCAAATATGTTGGTGATGATCAGTTTGGGCAGTCTTTTCAGTTTTCAAATTACTACAATAAATGTTATTTTCGTGACTTAAAAGCATAAGATACACAAAAATAAATATTGTGATTTACTAGAGCGAGATGCACTACTTCCATGTAGCTTGACATCTTGTCTCATTTGCCTGATGACGTATCTGAGAAATTGAGCATTGTCTGTGAAGATTAACAGCAAGCTTGCCTAATTTGATGGTAAACTTCAGGTTTAAAATTTGGTTACTTATTCCTGGTCCAGACACACAAGATGAGTAAAGAATGAAATCTTGTACTCTTGACGTATAATACATTCATTTTAAACTAAATTGTTCACACATTTCTGTTCGTGGCATTCACTTTATGCTGTTGAATTTTCTCTGAATATAAGAATCTTGCCTGTCTTCTTGTACTAAGCACTACTGAAACACCTTTGCAGCTGCCTGCATGACATGGGAGTTAGCAGAATCAGGGAAGCACTTTATCACTACTATTATTAATGGTTCAGACTTAGTGCCAACATTTTCAACTTCTTCTATAGATGATCTACGTTCTGAGGTGCTCTAGCCTCTAATTACTTCTAGATGATGTTAATACTTTCTGCATTTGTTTGGATGTTATCATTTAATCCTCACTCAAGCTGGTTGTCATTAGGTCACTGCATCTTCTTGGTTGAATGATTTGCGGGATCAAGTTGAGCGCACGAAGGTCCTGAATGTTGTTTATCGCTCGGCAACTGCACTTGGATCACGTCTCCCATCAATATCTAGTGCAAAAGCCAAGGTAGCTGGTGCAAGTGCTATTCTCAGGCCAGTAGCCAGTGGCACTCAGGTTAGCTGTGATCTCTGTAGTCTGTATTTGGCATTGTGATGGAAAATTTGGAATCTTTTTTATTTATAAACTTGGAAAGATCTATTTTTGGTGCACTGCCATTGTTCAAGACTTGGGTAGATGATCAAAGTAGGGTTTCTTATGGCATTGGCAAGATTTTACCGTTAGTTACTAGTTTCATGCATCTGATATGAGATATAAATCATGCCATTGATTCTTTGGGGGTGCTACTATTCATCCTGTCTGGAAGTTCTCTCCATAAAATTTACTGTTTGCCTTGGATTCTGTTTTTTTCTTTGCAGGTTGTGATGAAGAGTGCTCAAAGTGTTGCTGAGGCTGTTGTCAGAACTCGCTCATCATTGTCATCTTGGTCTTGCATGAGTGCACGCCGCCGAAGTATTGCCCCATCTCTTAGTGCAAGTGAAACCGCTATAACATCCGAGGGAACAACTGAATCTCTTTTGACTGAAGAGGTAGCCAGAGATCCTATCTCAAGTGAACATGATTCATCAAATGGTGGATCGGACCCTGATGACATAGATGAAGAGGAGCAACTCATTCATGCAAATCAAGATATCACAACTTCTACCATAGACGACATTACCGAAGGCGAATTGTGGTATGAACTGGAAAAGGAGCTTCAAAAACAGGATAATACCCGAAATATTCATGCTCAGGAAGAAGAGGCAGCGGCAGCAAAAGAGATCACTGAGGAAGAGATTCAGCTTGCTGATGCTGCTGAAGGGAGTAACCCAATTACAACATCCGACAGTTTGGACAACCACCATTTTTACCCCCCTGGCAGAATCATGCATATTGTCTCTGTACCTCCATCAGATGATTCAAATTCAACTTCTGATGATCCCGTCGAGGAACATGTCTGCTTATATGAAACACCTAGAGAGCTGTACAGCAAGCTCAGGCTCTCTAAAACCATGATAAATGATCATTATATGCCTATGTATAAGAAGATGATGGAACTACTTATCCGAGGACTTGAAAAGGAGACTGATTGCAGTATTGAAATGTAAAGAGTATAGCAGATAAGGGGAAAAATTATATAATTGAATACAAATATCAGTTGTTTTAGGCTTCAGTCCTCAATTGTAGTCGAGTAAGGTGTGCTCTCAATCAAAATCGACGTCAATATTTCTAATAGTCATCTGAATGTACAGAAAATTCTCAAGGTACCCAAGAATGAATTCGTTTAGCCCTTTAATAGCTATATCTGACTATCCGTAACGCGACTTGCTGGAAACCATCTAATCTTTTAACGACCAAATTCATGTAATACCTCCCTAATTAGTAATTAGAGCATCAGGATGTTGAAGATTGATGTACTATGTCCTCTCATCTTTTTCCTTTTTGAGCCTCAGTTTAATGGGTTTGTTGATCCTTGATGGGTTTATCGAATTATATTTGAATTCTTAATTTGTTGATCGTCTTCGTCTCACTTAAGAGAAAGGAGAAAGAAAATGGTTTATCTATTTTATCTCTTTTCATTTCTCCTTGGACCCTTCTGATGTGGATCTGACTTTCCTCCTATACCCATTATCTCCTTTTTCCTCCTTTTTTTTTTTTGTATCGTTAGATTAAGATATCAACAATCTAGATTTATCATATAATTAAAATATTGTTAAAAGGAAAAAGAAGAGAAAATGATGACAAAGAAAGATGATAGATTTGGACTGTTGAGATGTTAATCCAACTGTACCCAAAAAAAAGGAGGGAAAATGATGGTAAGGAATATAGGAGGAAAGCCAAATCCTACCGAGGTTGGTTTACTGGATTATTGATATGCGATCCAATATCTCTGCAAGAGGTTCCCTTGACAAATTAACGAAAAGTAAACAAAATTTTTGAAGAACCCAGTTGAAATCAATCAAGAAACATAAGGAAAAAATTCACGCAAGAAGGAACACAGGTATATTTAGGCCAATCATATAATTATGGTTGACAGCTAAAATTTAAGATGTTCCACAACTAAACATCTACCGGCCAGAGTGGGTGCCAGATTATGGATGATTACTGTTAAAACATAATGACGGTGAGCACATCATTCTTTCTGTTGCCACCCAACACATCAGAAAGACTGTTTTTTGTAGCAAATGGAAAATTACAATTTGGATTAGATTATCAACCACCATAACGTTGCTTGAGAGAATCCGGTGGTTCTTCTTCCATGATCCCAGAACCTGTTGTTGCCAGATACTCGCGAATTGTTGTTTTACGGTCGGCTAGATAAGTGTGATCCATAAAATTGTTGTAAGCCGCATCACCAAGATTCTTTGCTGCCAAGACACTACAAAATATTTCGTGAATTCCGAGTTAATTTACATTGGGATTCCAATGGTATATTGAATATTCAAAGAAAAAGCTTAGGCTTATGAGAGAGGGAAGGGAAATTTTAATTGCCATTTTCTCCATGCCTGGTGGAATTTTTGCTGGGATTAGAAGAAAATGAGAATATTACGAAAAATTTTCAACCTGTTGGTCTCCAAGCCTCCACGATGGCATTTGAGGAAGAAATAAGCTAATCCACTACTATGCCTTCCATTATTTTCTCTTTTAAATGTCAAGAAATTAAATATTTATACTCAACTTCACAAATAACAATTTTGTAAACAAAAATATTAATAACAAGTCTGAAACTGAATGATGGGGAAGGAAAATTATTTATTTAACCTCATTTTCTTCCCTTCTAACTACTAAACATAACTTTACGTGGCATTTGATAGGAAGGTATCCTCACTTCCCCCAACTCTTGGATACTCGTTTACCGAACATTGGATCTTAGCATGTGTGTATGTATACCATCCCTATAGTATTTAGAAGATGTTAACAAATAATTATCCATTTTTTTACATTTACAATATCAAAACATCTTATAAATAGGTTTCCAGCTGCTGGGTGTATCATATAGCTTCCTAAGGTGTTTTAGCCTCTATGAAACTGCTATTCTTTCTGGTTTGTTAGCTGGAAAGAAAACAAAAAAAGGTAAAAGTGTACAAAGGATTCCTGATTCTTCATCTAACAGCAAGAACCATTTAACTTGGAAAATGTAAATGAGTCACCATTTTAAGATGTTGAAGTGGTAAATAACAAATGGACTTCAATCTAAAATGTGCTCACCAGTGTCGAAGATAAACACGACAAGGTAAGACATCATCTCTCCAAATCCTATCAATATTCCACCGTCCATATTGCTGAAAATAGATTTCCTTGTTTCCTGTAAGAAGAAGCATCCACCAACAACAAATGAAACAATCTAGTTCAGACCAAAGGAAACGGTAAAGAGATAACTGATTTTAGAAGTAAATCCTAGTGTCAACCAGCAAGATTCCGATGAGAGGAAATTACTATAATCTGATATTCCATTTCACCCTACTGCATGGTCGATAATTTATGAAATCAATGTTTTTACATCAGTTTCTGAAAAACTAATTATCTATCGTATGATTATTGGGGGATCAAGGCACTTCCATCCTTTCAACTCATTCAGCTTCAACAGAAACATGGTTAATTATGTCCTTGGTTGATTTTTGTAATTAGTCATATTTGGGATGAAAGGTGCCAATTATGCCATGCAAATGGACGCAAGCATAAAATTGCAAAGGAACATGAAGAAGATCAAATGAACATTGGAAGTTTCGATTAAGTGGAAACCATATACGTCTCAAGCCCTCAAGTTGAAAAAAAAATGATAAAAGGATTACCTTTACATCTAATGTTAAAGAACTCTTCATCACTGGAACGGGCACAAAGGACCTATGAAAAATTAGACGCATCAGATGACTAGTTAGCTAAGTAAATATTAATGGTCTATTGCTGAAAAAGACGATCTGACATCACAAAAATCAGTCACTCATTTGCCACATACCGCTGGATAGTCTGAAGGTGCCCCATCAAGCGTTTCAGGAAGAACCTGGGATGTAGATGATCGAACATTTGAACACCTCAAACCAGAAATACATATATGACAACAAGCAATAAGGTTCACAATCTAGAAGCTTACAGCTAGAAACCGGAACTCGAGCTCCCTCTTCATAAAAGCTGGAATCTATACATGAGACCCTTATATGTTAGCTCTAGTGCTTGTTTAACTGCCTCCTCACTAAAAAACGGACCAAAATGTAACAACGTACCTCAGATTTTGTGATCTCAAAGACTGTTACAATGAGAGTTTCTCCTACACATGGCTCCACACTCAAGCTGGAAATCTCCTAAGAATTTTTTAATCAGCGCTCAGAAAAAACACCATATATCAATGTCTATTTGGCTTGATTCACAAAAAAAAAAAAAAATAAAACTGCCTCCACACACACACACACACATTCTGCGTTGTAAACAATCTAAATATCAGCGATGCATACCTTTCAATCCTTGTTCTTTCCTCCTTTTTCACGACAATATGGAAATTAAACACACAATTTACTGGTGCTTATCGAGTAAGAATTAACCTTAGTTTCTGGCTTGGCAATGCCACGCTCAAAGAAAACCGGCGCCACATGAGCAAATACCCGTCGAAATTCATTCAATCTTGCAACTCTGAAGTTCACCAAATCCGGGAAAGTACTTCTGGCACTTCTCTCTGTCCCATAAGGCACAATTACCATAATCATCACAGTTGAAGAATGCAAAGTGTAACTGTATTGTACGTACCTGATAGGAGGGATCCGAAGCCGCAGATGGAGAGGTAGCCATCGGGTGACAGAAGAGTTTCAAAGTCGGATTCATCGTTCAGTTCCCGGATATCTAGATTTTTAGCTGGAGAAGCTGATCGGACGCCATCGGACGACATGGAAACCGGAGATGGTAGCCGGAGAGAGGATTTGAAGAGAGAAGTAAAAGGAGTTGACGAGAACGGATAGGAGTGCGAAACGGAGAAAGAGTTGCGTTGATGCCACGTGCGAGACGCTACTGCGGGATGGGGAGAGAGCGATCGAGAGATGGACATCAGAGGAAAGACCGGGGAAGGAGATTGGTCACCGGAGTTGACGAAGGCGATGGGGGATGCTGAATCCAGTGACGGAGTGGCATCTTTATCATTTCATTCAAACGTCGGGGACTATCTAGTCAATTCGTCATCCCGCGACAGAGCAATGGGGATATTATTAGGGAAAGGCTAAAATTACAAAAAATATTAGGGAAGATCTCTATTGGGGTCTAAGTAATAGAAAAATTTTAAATAATACCTCAAGATTCTAAAAATACCAAAAATGGCTCCAGGGTTTTTTCTGCTATAAATTCATTAAAACGTTAACAACTATATCAGCTTCATTAAAAACTATATTAACCCCGTTAACAACTATATCAGCCTCGTTAACAACTAAAGATTTTAATGAATTTATACCAGAAAAGGCATTAGGGCCTTTTTTGGTATTTTCAGAATCTTGGGGCATTTTTTATATTTTTTATTACTTGGGCCCCTATATAGATTTTCCCAAAAATATTATCAAAAAGACCTAAAAAAAGTCACAAGTTAAAAAAGGTCCTATGATCTTTTCTGATATTATTTTAGGAAACGTTAACAACTATATTAGTACACCATTAAAAACTAAATCAATATAGTTAACAATTGTATCTTAACAACTAAATCAGTATACATTAATAACTATATTAATATCCGTTAACAATTATATCAATACCCATTAACAACCATGTTTTTTGAAATAGGGTTAAGTGGCAAAAACACACATGGGCTTTACCCATGGGAGCGCCCAGCACCACGTGTTTTTTTTGACAAAAAATACACATGTGATTATGTTTTAAAAGCAAAAATACCACGGCCGTTAGTTGAACGTTAACTTACCGTTAACTATGGTGAAATTACCATTTTGCCCTTAGTTTAAAATAATTAAAAAAACTAAAAAACCCCACCCCCACCCCCCTTTGCCGATGGGCCCCACCGCTGGCACCCCCCACGCTGACAGCCGCCTTAGTCCGTTGCTTGTTTCTAACACACACCCTACTCGTCGTTGGCCCTTGCTTCTTCCTTAGACGAGTAGGCGAGATAGGGGCGCTAACATGCCGCCGACTTTTGTTTTTTTGAAATTTTTATAACTAATTTTTTTTTAAAAAAAAAAACTAAGGGGTGACCAGCCTCCCCACTGCTGACCTCCTTACCGCCGGCCATCCCAAGCCGCTGCCCCACTGCCGGCGACTTTTTTTTTATATAAAAAACTAATTTTTAAGAAAAAAACTAATTTTTTTAACAAAAAAAAAACTAAGGAGAGGCCAGCCTCCCCACCGCTGCCCTCCCTACCGCCGCCCCACTGCAGACGACCACCTCCGGTGACTTTTTTAAAAAAAAAAACTAAGGAGAGGTCGGCCTCCCTACCGCCGGCCACCTCACGCCGGCGACCTACCGCTGCCGCCTCATTGTGTAGGCATGGGGTGGCCGGCCTCCCCTTATTTTTTTTAAGAAAAAATTAGTTTTTTTAAAAAAAAGTCGCCGGAGGTGGGGCGGCGGTGGCAGGTCACCGGCGTGGGGTGGCTGGTGGTAGGGAGGCCAACGGTGGGGAGGCCGGCCTCCCCTTAGTTTTTTTTAAAAAAAATTAGTTTTTTTTTAAAAAAAGTCACTGGTGATAAGACGTCGGAAGCAGGCGGCCGTTGGCGTGGGGGGTGGTGGTGGGGCCCACTGGCAAGGGGTGGGGTATTTTAGTTTTTGTAATTATTTTAAACTAAGGGCAAAATGGTAATTTCACCATAGTTAACGGTCAACTAACGACCATGGTATTTTTGCTCCCAAAACGTAACCACATGTGTATTTTTGGTCTAGAAAAAAGCACATGATGCTGGGCGCTCCTAGGGTAAAGCACATGTGTATTTTTGCTATTAATCCTTTAAAATAATACTAGAAAATACCCTAGGGTCATTTTTCACATGTGACTTTTCTTTAGGTTTTTTTTTTACAATATTTTTGTAACTTGAGTTCTAATGGAGATTTTCCCATATTAATTTTCATTTGAAAAATATGGAATGCCAAGAAATAAATACAGGGCTCATAATTGGTTCATAAGTTAATAACACGCACAGACAAGGTCAAGAATGACGATAAAATAAATAGTGTTGCATCAAATTTAATGATAGATATTATTTTCTCTCAGCGAAGAAAGGATATCTCGCTGACTTCCAGTAATGACGTTGAGCTGGACTATTTGATTATTAAAAAAACACCCTTACAAAGTAATTGAAACCAGAATATCTCTCTTTTCCTTTTATATTTTCGGAGGATTTCTATTTTACTTTACAAGATATTTACATAGTATAAAAAGTAATCGATGTTTTTCTTCCAAAAGTGTCATTGGTAAATAAAAAAAATATTTAATCCCTATTTTATTTATTCTTTTCCTATTAAATTAGTCAATTTATTTAATAAAAAGAGTAGATTGCGTAGACATTTTTACCCCAATATTTTTTATATATCAATTAATGTGACGTAATAGAATTACCTTTTTATTTAAAAGAATTACTTTGACGTAATAGAATTAACATTTTATATCCGAATACAGCTCAGTCTAAACTGCGGGCAACTCAAGGTTTTGCGAGCTGCCTTGTGTCGGCCATTAATGTCATGAATACATGATTTGGGTGCTTGCATTAAAATTCAAGCAGGCAAATAAAAGAAGCTAGCTAGAGCCATACCCATATGGCTAAAACTGAAGTACAGATAAGTGAATATATACATTATATATCATTCAGTTCACCCGGTATAAAAGTATTGTACAGTGATCAGAAGAGTGTGTAGTATTATTCTGTGATGTAAGTGAACCAGTGTTATTTTACATGTTTAGAAGTTTTTAGTGAATAAGATGATGAACAAGAGTGAAAGAAGAGACAAATGGCCGACATATCATCCATGGCAATGTTTCTTCTCTTGAGTTTCCATTCATATGCTGCACATTGAACCAGTCTCTGAGCTGCTTTTTTCTTCTGAGCCACTGAAGACACAATCTTCACTGCTTCCTCGTTAGAAAGAACATCCCATACCTTAAAACAGAAACAAAGCATCATAAATTTTTACCTGATTGAAATGACAAGACAGAGGGTTACATTACATGTATACATACCCCATCTGAGGCCAAGATTATGAACTGATCCCCGGAGGTGAGTGTTCTTTGAGTGACTTGAGGCACAGAGATGAGTCCAAAGTCCTTGACACAGTAATCGCCAAAGGCTCTTGATATGGCAAGCCCTGGTGTTTTGCCATTTGGAAGCCACACTCTGTACACTCCTGGTTCATCTTCCATACAAAACACCTTCCCTCTACACTGCTTTATGCGCTCTGCTTCCTCTGAGGTATACAAATTCAACTGTCAATTTTTTCCTTACCCCCACAACATTTTAGGTTAGGCTGAGTCTTTAGTATTGGCAAGTAAAAAGGATAAATATATCAGAAGTATGTCTTGTTCTAAAGTATATTTTACCTGGTAAGTTTGGCTTTAAATCAGTGGTGAGTTGAAGAGGAATCAATGTGCCACCATCATTCTCTGAAGCAGTTGCTAAGACAGCCCTAGAATCACCTAAATTTGCTATGGTGAGAAGTTTTCCCTGAAATATAATCGGCAGAAATTTTAGGCTGCTTCTGATAAATACGTCAAATTAAAATCTTACATGGCTCTGTGTATCATGTCTAATATATTTTATGGAATGAAATATTCGGACAAAACTTAGGTCAAGTTGCTTATATCCATTAGATCAAGTTCTCCAATCACACTTGTTATTTTGTCATTTTTAGTTATTAAATTGTATATAAGCACATGTAGATTTACTTATAAACTTAACATAATAGATATAAACAACTTCACCTTTTATCCAAAATATTATACATCATATTATTTTGACCTTATATTTTTCTTTCTATCATGAAGTCGTGACATTCATTAAGAAGGAGCATGAGTGTTACAAAGAAGCTTACAATTAAAACCTATATCTTTGGTTATGTCAGAAAAGTTTTTGCATGCAGGAGCATAACCCTAAAAGCAAATCATGATTTTAGAATAGAGATAATAATAGAGACAATTTGCCAAACTAGAAATCACCACTTTCTTGTATTGCGGGGACATGTTCTTTCAGATTTTGAGAAGATCCATCAAGTAGAATTTCATAACCATCAGATCAAAATTTTTGCATCAGTTAAACAAGAGAACCATGCAACCTAAGGTTTCTGAATGCAAATAAGTAAGCAAAGTAATACTTGAAGATAGAGAGAGAATCACATGAATGAATTTAAATAACCTGTTTAATAATTGTCAAAGCAGTAGCACCACTTTGAAAGGAATCAAACTGAGTATGGTTCTTCAGATCCTGATCTACAGCAGCACAAGTCTTCAAGTAGGATTGCTTCCATAGGTCAAACCAATGAAGGTTTCTGTCTTCTTCCAGCTTAAAATCCAGATCAAGTGATGTTGCAGCCAAGGCTTCTTGCCAGTTGCAGAGCAAAGAAATAGGTATTAATTTTCTCACCCTTTTGGCCACAAAGTGTCCCCAAGGACCATGTCCATCAAATATTCCACAGAAGATCATGTCATCTTGGCAACCAAATCCCTATCACCCCAAACAAAATCAAAACATACTAAATTAGTAATTACTCATATTTTACAGTAATTTACAGGAAATTTAATTTTTTTATAGAACCCTTTGGGACATCTAATATCCAGTGTTTTTCTGGATTTTATTATTGGTTATACGAGCAATAGATTAATCCAGATCAAGGCTTTGCAACTAAGATGCCTCTCCTCAATAATCTTTTTAACAAGGTGGAATTCAAACTCATTTCATCCACTTTGTGCTTTAGTTGGACCAACTAATTTTAGGTGAAAATGTTTACTCAACGCAGTTTTGCTCAAAACCGGTTCATCTTCTTGAAGTCTCAAATGCCTAATTCAACTTCCAAGTTCCTTGTTTTTCATGAGATATCTTGTGATAATATTTATAGTTGAACAGATTACTTGAGTGTTGAATAACACATCTTAAGCCACATAGGATAGATTGATTTGAAAACATGTAAGCACCGCTAACAGAATTATTCATTTAAGCTCATCTCTAACATATGCTAATCAAAGCTTCTTCAGGCATCTGCTATATGACCTTTGAAGCAGTTATGGTAGACAAACAAAAAGGATAGAGTTTGGCATATATATATACCTCCCAAACAGCAAGACGATCCTGATTGGTCCCTTTAGTGCCTCTCTTGGAGAAGAAAGAGGCAAAAGTGTTAGCCTTATGAGACTTTACAGTTCCAGAAGAACTCAACAACAGTTCATTCTTCTTTGCTTCTTTGGCCAATGCTTCCACAACTTTCCTTCCATCTTCATCTTCCTTTAGACTGTTCTTTTCTCTTCTGAACGGCACAGTCCTCGCCAATCCATTAACCAGAGATGGAAAGAGAACCATGGCGGCGGCCACTACCACTGCATTCCAATCTCACTACTGCAACAGAAATTTAAATTTCAACCCTTGTTGATATGCTCAAAACCAGATTGAAGAAAATCTTCTTGGAATCAAGAAATCTAAATCTTGTTATATAATTTTGTGGCTACGCCTGTTTTTTTTCTCTTTCTTTTCCAGAAACAAAACGAAGACGCAAAATATTCAATACCTTTGAATCCCAGTAATAGTGATATATGATAATAGTGTTAGTGTTGCTTGCATTGCCTGCAAAATCTGAGGAACTCAAAGGTGATTCGACTCAAGTTATATATATAAACATGTGTATTTATATTTACTTGCACTCATGAACCAAAACTGCAATCACAACTGTGGTAACGACGTGACGTTTTTAATTATTGCAGCTTGTAATCTAAGGTTGTGGCTGGTAAGTGATATTACCGTGTCACCCTCGTTATGACCTCCTCAAGATTTAGAATAAATGAACAATTTGAACACTAACACGTTTGTTTTCTTCACATTATCATATGTTACATCATGGCCACCTACTTGTTGCGTTCCCATCAGTATAAAATTGCAAAATAAATCGTTGAATTCAATAAATTAGTATTTTTTTCATGGATTGAAAACAAAAATATTGAGTTTTTGAATAAAATATTGTTGGTACAGAACTAAATCTAACGAATTAAATAAAATATCATAAAAGGTCGGTAATTAACAATGGAATTAATAAAAGCTTGACAATGACTTAAAGAATAAAGAATTTTCTTTTGTGGAGGAGAATACATTGGTTTTAGTGGTTTGGTTTACATTAATTATTTTTCCAATGTTGATCGCATAGGAAAGAGACTTAATATCTTTTTTTTTTTTTTTTTAATACGAGAGACTTAATATCTTTACACAGTCGTAATTATTGAAAAATCAAGCTATTGGGCAACTTCTAGCCAGGTAAACCAATGAATATACCAAATACAAGGCTGTGGATTGGCCACTTGTTTTAGTGGGCCCTAAAGTGTCAATGGTCAAATAAAAAGGACACCTTGTGAAATTAGTTTATGACCCACCACCACCAACAATGAAACAAAGACACTTAATAATTGATACTAATCCTTAAAGAGTGTGTGTATATATATATAAGGGCTTTAGTTTTTTCATGTTACATGATAAAAAAAAGTTTCCTACACATATATGAAATGGTGGGACCCACATATACATATATGAATTAATATATGTATATGTGGGTCCCACCATTTCGTAACATGAGAAAATGGTTTTCCCTATATATAAAGGTATTTTTGTGAAGGTCACATGGAAGAGCTTTGGTGGAAAATAATTGATACTCATGGACACCCAACTTATAACATCTTATTCTGATTTTTAATATAAGATATATTTACATAATTTAATTAAATTAAAGAAATTGGTTAAGTTAGTTAATATGATATTCATTTTCTAAAACACTCTAGTTACTTTTCTTAATTCTTTCATTCTCTTTTTTTTATTGATTATTGTTTAGAGGCATCAATAGGAGGGTAAGTTAATTAAAGATAGATAAATACAAAAATTATGTCCTATATAGAGAAGTAGTAATTAATAAAGGACTAAGTTTTTTTTTTTTGAATTTTTTCAAGAGAATGTTATGAGCTAAAATATTTGTATTTGGTCAGAACCATGTCAAATTTTAAAAATTAAAATTGAAGTTGTAAACACTAAAAATTCAATTATGAATTATACGAAACTCCAATTTCAAATTCTTATGTCATTTAAATTCTGAAATCCAAGAACTTAAAAATTATGAATAATATAGTTAAGGTCATAGAAGTTAAACTATTTACAATTGAATTTTTGGCATTCATAAAACTTTCAATTTTTAAAATTTCAATTCATGTGAAGCATTTGAGTCCATAGTTTTTTTCTTAGAAACAAAAATCATTAAGGGACTTTGATCCTTAAATTCATTTCTGAATTAGGGTCCTTAAACACCATTATTTTCTTACGAAGATTTTTTTTTTATTGTCGTTTACCCCTTGATAATTGTTAACACATGATTGAGACAATAACACACATTGATGTCATTCACTGACTGGAGAGTTTATTAAACAAGAAAAGTTTGGAAGAAAAATTTAAAGATCTGATGAAGTGATAATTTTTTTTTTTTTGGTTAAAGTGATAAAGTGATTATTATTTTTTTTGTTAAAGTGATGAAGTGATAATTTTGATTATTAGGTGTGCTTATTTAAAATTTCAGTTGATGTAATACACCTAATCCAACCCAAAAAAAAGTAAGTCCATAAGTATAAGGCTTTTTCCCCCCCACAAGTACTAGATTTCATGGTAGATGTTTGGATATAGAATAATAAAGATTCTGGGTGACAACGGTTCATATAGATTCTGACAAAGACTAGACTGTTCCAGAGAGTTTTATATCGGATATTGGTGGGGTTGAATTTAGCATTAAATCAAAAGTAGTGGAGGAAAAGAAATAAATAAATATATATATTTACACTCCCAAATAAAAAATAATGGTTGTTGTGTTTCCTGAACATGATCCACCACTTGAGTTGAGCCTGAGGATAAGGAAGTGCTTTTATGTGAATCACGCTTCTATCCAAATCATGAAGAGGAATGATTGCTTGCAGGGGAGGCATTGATATGTGCATTTAGTAAAACTGAAAGCAACAGAACCATTGAATTCATCTAACAGGTAAGTGGATGAAATTTGATGACAAAGGGTTTGTTTAGGATATTGGTGGGAAAAAATAATTTGTGAAAAAATCATATTGTGAAATATGATTTATGTTTAGATTGATAGTTGTATAAGTATATTTTACTCCATTAGTCAAATTCAAATAAGGAGTTTTTAGTCCATAGGCTAGGAAAGCTGGCTTTTCAAATAAGGAGTTTTTACCTCATAAGCCCGATTGAAATAGTAAATAAGCCTGATTGCCCCTCCTAAAAGTTATATCAAACACGCACAATAACAACCACCACCTTTTATAGGGTCAGCTACATAAATAAAACAGCTACATAAATAAAATGACTGTATTGTATTGTGCTCTATCAACAACTAAATTCTTTTAATAACTTAACTGAGTGTTGCTTCGGTCATTCGAAATTTAGCTGATGAGTAAGTGGATGAAATTTGACGACAACAACCTTTTCCCACAAGATGAAATCTGCTATATATAGATTGCACGACTTTATTATACTCTATTGACAATCAAATCCTTTTAACAACTTCATGGAGCATTCGGTTTAGTCATTTGAAATTTGACAAGAACATTCATTAAGATCCTATTTTTCCGCTGCCTCTGATGCCGCAGCAAGAGTATAAACGGGGGGAAAATAAAAAAATAATGCAAGTAATAAGATGTAGATCACCGAGAAAAAAGGGGTTAAAATCTTCAAAGTATATCTTTATAATTTTTTAGCATACTCTCACACATCACACTCAATGGAAAACTTGAGAAGCGTAGTACTCGCTTTCATTGAAGGCAGGTTTTAAATTTTCCCGACACAAGAACTGCAACGAAAAAGAAACAAGATGACCCTTCACTGAGGCTAATCTCTCCAAGGGATCAGTGTCCTTGATAGCTCCATTATGAATGGATTCTAACACTTTTGGGGCAATTCCTATATCAATAGTTGTGTGGCCAATTTTTTCTTTCCAGCGAGCTGTGCTTTGTCTGAAAGCAACTCTGCAGAATTATACGTTTAGAATGCAAGTCAGGACAAGACAAAATGGATAAAATACACCAAAAAGAATGATAACTGCCGTATGTACCTGGTGTGTATCATATCATTTGGAACGCAAGAAAAGACATCTTGGTAAATTGCAGTATTTTTCTGAAATACATCCAGATGCATTTATCAGTTTATTATAATTTATTTTATAATTATTCTGATCCCAAATATGTGATAACTATTAGTATAAGTTCTTGGGATTTAGCTGAACATTTGATTCCTTCTATTACCTTTGCTCTTGCCGTCCAAATTTCTTTATAAGTAGACTCAACAATTGGGTCTGCTATTTGATCAATCTGAGGAGAAAAATATGAACAAAACCAGTAGGAATCAACAACAACACAAAGCATATTATCTCCTTTAGATAAGAATGAAATTTGCGAACCTCTCCTGGTTGGAGACCCAAGTGTTCCGACCATAATGACAGTCGAAGAGTCAGCGCAAACTTCCCTGCTTTCCACGGCTTTCCACCCATATATGATCCAGTCGACTCTCTGTCTTCTATTACAACACCAATCTGAAGTTCCATTGAGACAATTAACGAGACTGAATATAACACAACAATTACAAAAAAAAAAAAAAAAAAACACTTGAAAAAAATTAGGACCTATATACCTCAGAGTCTCTAGAGCCAAGTAAACTTCTATCATTAATATTAGCAGATCCTATCAAAGCTGTACGGTCATCAACTATCATGATTTTACTGTGAACATAAACCTGCAGCATGCATATGTGACTAAGATTTCTGATGATCTGCACTTAAATATAAGTGATACACAAGTTACAAAAATACCTGGCTGGTTGCCACCGGACCACCATCAGAGAGTCTTCCATAATTCCTGAGGCCGAAGAAAGATATGTAGTCATGGGCTTTTGCACCCAGGAGATCACAGAGATTATGCAATATTGATTTTGGTCCTCGGCAAATGGTTCGATATTGCCAATGCATTATGGCTCTAACAGATGCTGCACCACTATCATCAAGGCCTCCCTGCATTGATTATGAAGTAATTCCAACAACTACGCAGAAAATATTTATAGACAAAGTAGAAACAGTAGAGACAAAAATAAAAATGATCAGAACCTGGAAGCCAGGAAGTAGTGGGATGACAATTAAAACCCTAAAAATTTTTTGATCTTTGTAAGCTCGCATAATCCGTTGATATAAAGCCTCTAACACACGATTTTGTATGGTCTCATCTCCTGAAAGACCTGAGATAAAAAATTGATTCTGGAACAAAGTTCCAAGGATGAAACAGAACAATCAGAAGAAGCCACAAGACAGGCATAGGTAATAATACAGAAATAGGAATGGTAAACTTTGAAAAAAGTGGGGCAAGCAGGAGAGGGGCATATATTATGAAGCAATAGTCCATCAATGCTGACTCATTAGTATACATGTGATATGTAAACTGCGAAAAAGGTAAAAATATTACTAATTAGGTAATAAGGAAATAATAATGGCACAAACTACTTCTATGAGGCCATAATTAGTTAGGAAGTTAGTAGTTAGTTGTTATTACTGTATGACCATTGGGGATTAGTTAGGAACTGCTTATGGAAGTCTAAGTTCAATATCCTACATATAAGAGGCTTAGACTAATGTAGGTTGTTGAATATGATGAATGAATGAAAATTCCTAGCGATGTGATTATGTGTTTCTCTCCTCTCTCCCTCTGTTTCTCGTCTCCTTCTCTCTTCTTTTCCCAAAATCTTCTACTTCTTTACAACATTCTTCTCAACATGATTAGGAAAAAAAACCACAATTGTGCTGTGCTGGATACTGAAAATTATCCAATATCAGTTCCAAAAACAGACACAGAAAGAAACTCTATTTTGATAACTTATTTGGAGACTAAGCATAAAACACAATCATCATCATCATAAACCGGATCATCTAATGTAAGTTAAAAAAAAAATAAAAAAAGTATTAGATACCTCTATGTAGATGAAGTGTTCAGCTTTCTCAATTAGAGAGCAATAAGCATTGTGGATGCTCTGTTCAGTTTGGCTTGTCCCAGCAGACCATTGACTAACACTCCTAATAACCTGACAATTTAAGTGATCGCATAAATTGCAATATTCATATGGGAAAAATAAAAATAAAATAGAGAGAACCAGTTAAGAAGACAGTCAGATCATATGATCAGTCCTGATGAAAATAAATCTGTCGATATATCTGAGTGATACTGGTTTTTCATGCAATTAGGCAACGTTACATTAAGTATGGCTAAAACACCTGTCTCTATGATAAATAATGTCAATATAGTGGTGAAAACATTAGTTATTGATTACTACACCTTTTAAAGCATTTCAAACTACGAAGAGTTAATCAGGTGATATAAAATATATCGGAAAAAGGAACTATTGGCTTGATTATCTTTGGGCAGACCACTTGCGTTTGGCCAATAGGCAGTCGTCAGTAACATACCTGACAGCAGCAGGAAGAACGAGGACCAACTCGTCCAAATTCATCAACAAAGCCTCCCTGATCACCCCGTTCTTGTGCTTCCCACCATTCAGGAACTGTGCCTTTTGAGCTGACACAAGCAACTCTATTTTGAGACATTTCCCCACTTTCATGAATATAATCAATCTCATCCACAATGTCTTTCCTTGGTGTATCTGAACCAACTGGTTGAATTTTGCCCTTCTGATAAAGAGGAGGAAGACCAGCACTCATCTTGATTGGCCGATTGAGATTAGAAAAGGTGCTTAACCCATTTAATTCTGGGTGTCCTTTAGGATTATGTGGCTTATCAGATTCCTGAGGCAAAAGCAGAGGAATATTTTGGGACGGAGATAAGGAAAATGAATCATCCCTTATCATTCTTCTATGATGATTGATAGGTTTCTCGGTTTCAATCTCCAATTCTTTGTCTTTTCCCAAGTAATGTGGAATAACCATATGATGCTGAGGCATAAGTAACGGTATTGCTTGCTCATATGGAGCTTTGTTCCTCTAAAGGGAAAAAGGAAAAGGACACACAAAAGACATTTCAAATTAGCAAATTAGGAACACAATGTGTTGAACATCAAGACACTTTATTCCAATTATGGTTGAAATCTAACTTTTGCATAATTCCATCGCTGAACAAAGTGCCTAGCAATGTCACGACAAGGTGGTCCCCAAACAGCACAGTGGACATCATGCCATGGCATACGAGGATATTTTCCACGATCTACTTCATCTTTCATTGTATCTTCCCATGAGTTTGGTTCAGATTCCCTGGAAAAGATTAAATAAATCAATGAATTATGTGATATTATATTACATCCAACCCAACAAGGCAGATTTAGGCAGAGTAGCTGGTATACTTAAAAAGGAAATCGAAATCATATTGAAGCATCTACTTGAATTTGAAAGAGTAACTACACCAGTAAATCCCCCAAAAGATCACTAATTATAATGGTCTATGGAGTCTAACAAATATATCCATTCAGCCTTCCAATGAGAATTTCATTTCATTCGACTATTGGATTGCTTTATTATCCCCATACTTCTCAGATCCTGATTCTATCTTGAAAAATAGAAAGGAATTTACAAAGACCGTTTTTGTTTTTTGGTTTTTCATTACCCCTTTAGTTGATGCATACAATTTACCTAGGATTATAATAGTCCTTCCCAGGCCAGATTAAAGGAGGGAAATCTCCCACTCTGTGCTCAGGGGTGTCATAACGACCAAAGCATAAATCCAGTCCTCCAATAAAGCAAATCTGGTGATCCACAATAACTAGTTTTTCATGGTGGGACCTGTACACAATCATGAGTCCATATTATGAATCACAAATATATACTATAATTGATATTGCTGGCAAAATCACTAACAATTCTATACGTAATCATGTGTATAAAGAAGTCTAGGGAGATTTGCATACCACAGGTAAACGCCACTAGAAAAGTGATCAGGATAGCGTAATACCCTCACATTCTCATGAATGCTGAGAAGCTTTTTCTTGCTGTAAATACTGTTTATTTTCAAAGCAATAGCCACTTCTTTGTAGAGAAGAATAAAAATCTGCATAAAAAGGCCAGCATTCATACCTATCCTAATCCTTCTCAACTCTAACTAGGAAAATAGGAAAGTCAAATCTTCTTCATTTATTAGAGTTGTTATTGAGTTAGTAGATAGGGTTCGGGTAGCTACCTCTGATACCATGTAAAAAAAATAAAAAATTGTAACAGCCATGAAGCGATCCAACAAAAAAAAAAAATTACGCAAAACTTAGGGGCTGAAAAAAGACACTTAAACTCATATGCCCACTTCATATTATTGAAAAATAATACAGTTTCACAATAAAACTAGCTCCCGGAGAAAACAAAACAATAAGATATAACGTAATCAAACTTAATACCTAATTCTTACTTTGAAAGAAAAAGGCCTCAAGATCCAAAACAAAACTTCCAACTCAGTTACAACTCTATCTAACAATCAGCTAAACTGCGTGCAAGTGATCTGAAATCTTCTACCAACATGATCATCTCATGGACTGGTGAACTAATAAGCACTGAAAAATTTAACTGACACTACCTAGTGGCTTCTTTTCCATTCTGAACTTATAGGCGACATCTCTTAGAAAATAACTTCTTCCATCAAGTAAGGTCATTCATCCAACAACCAAAAAAACATTTTAAAGCCCATTTGTTTTTATCTAGAAAGCGAATCATATGGCAGAATTAATTGAAATTATTCAATCATTAATTTAACTGAAAGCCAACATCATACTAAAGAAAAACCTAGCAACTTTCACGGTTTAAACATCTCAATACCAAAAGTAATTCAAAACAGTATTTTCTTTGTATAATTGGGGCTTTCATTTGCTTCATTAATAAGACATTGTAAAGGTAATGGCCAATAGTTTCATTTTAAAGGGATAAAAAAAAGAAAGAAAGAATACCTGAACCCCTTGCTTAGCCTTTGATTCTAGCAAATTATCAAGCCTTGATGAAGCATGAGAGTGAAAAGGTCGCTGCAAATACAGTTCTGGGCACAGCCACCACCCACAAATATATATCTACATAAAGCTCTTAATCACTGAACAGAAACTTAGGAACAATCATAACATTGTGAACTTGACGTCCAACATAATTTTGATGTTCTAGCACAGAGAATAAAAACCTCCGATTTTGCTTCCTCAATTGAAGAAGAAATGGCTTCAAATGCTGCCTGACCATCTACAAACCATTGAGCCTGACTATCATCTTCAATCAAGCCTCTTGGAGGAGAAAAGGAACCATAGCGGTGAGGATGACACCAGCCTTCAGGAGGTTTTACTCCAGCATCATTTATGGCAGCGACCCAATCTTTAACTTTATCACTACTCTTTACTCTTACCCTAATGCTCCGATTGCCAGAAGTCACCTAAACGTTTATAGTTACCAATTAAAGAGAATCTCCATTGATATTGAATCAGACATGCTCTAATATTCAGTTGTTAGTTTATGATTAATAAAAAAAAAATTAACAAAGCAACAGAGAGAGAATATTAACTGCCACTCTAAAATCCATTAGATACGTAAGAACAGAGATAGAGCATGTGACCTTGAATGAATAGCGTAAAGGGTTTGGTTCCAACATTTCTGTTGCTAGAGATGGACAACCTGTTATATCCCCATCTGAGGTATGAAGTACATCAAAAACAATAATGTCCAAAGGCTGGGTATCAAAAGGATCTGCCAGAAATGCCAAGAATCCAGGTTTTAGTACAGCCCAAACCTGCATGTAACAAAACAGACAAGCAAACATGATAACATAAAACCAAAATCTTTAGTAATTTATAAGTTAAATATAATGAGTTGAAAACTGATGCTCATGATTAACCATCAGACTGATGCAAATCATATTATATAAAAGTTATCGACCAGCATGAGAGTATAACATATTTTCAATTGATGCCATATTTTACATGTGAATGACTTCTAGCACATTTACATATATTTTGAATTGAATGCATGAATTCCACATTACTGCATAAATTGCACACCCAAGTAATTCTATTGACAGGCATCACAACAATTTGACACAAAGCTATCAACCTGTGTTGAAAGCACAAAGTCACTACCTTTTGCCAGTTGTCATTGCAACAACTGAAACATTGAACAGTACAACATTGTCTAGAACCATCATCCTTTGAAATGTTTGGCAGATGCTTCACCATTATGTATTCTTCTTTCAACTTGGGGCCATATTCAGGTGAGAATGATAACTTTGAGACCTCCAAAAACTTGCAAACCTGTAGTACACAACATGAATGCTTATTGTAAATGCAGGTGCCTTGTCATAATAGTAAGTATAGGAATGCAGCAAAAGTTCAAAGGCAGAGATGCAGAGCGATAATAATGTAGCAAGCTTCTTTTTGAGCTCAAGCTAATTAATAGAGCAGGTTCTCCTCATCAGATGGATTCTAGAATTGCACATCAAAATACCTAATTAGTCTAAGGGGAAGCTAATGTTACAAAGAGAAACCCAACCCAAAATGTATCCATACTGCTATTATTAGTCATTATCTGATGTTTAAATCTAATGAGAAATCTGTTGGTCATCTGCTTTCTCAAATCACCAATGACATGGATTATGGTTGTTTAACTGTCAGATCTCAAATGGGTTATGCCCAATCCAGCAAAGATTTTAAAGATGTCTGAGGAGTGAAGAATCTTCCTCTTCACATAACTTTCTAGCATAACAATTCAAGAATAATGAATTTGGACTACCTGGCATAGATAAATTATAGGCAGCCTCTAAATAAGACAAACCCGAGGAAACCAAGAACATATAAATCCTAGGCATTTCCAAAGTATCTACATTGTCATGTCTCTATTCTTCCTCATGACACCAGAAGTGAGATTTGGAAATTTGACAATTTTCAGAAAACCACTGCCTCTACTTTTCTCTCCATCTGTATGTCTAATATTTTATTTCCTATGGCTGTGCGACAACTACTATTGTCCCTCCATGAGCAAGGAGATACTATCTTACCATCACCTAAGAGAAAGACTACTACTAATTTCTGTAAACATGCCCCAGGAAGTAAAGAAAAAAGGTATGCTTTTTTTTTTTAGTTATTTGGTCTTTTAGGTGGCTTCAATAACAAGGACAATTATTATCATCAGTAAGTACATGCATGAAGCAAACCTCTGGAGAATTAACGATACTAATATTTCCAAAAAAGTGATTGAGATATCCTTGCATAGCAACCATCGCTCTGTCTGAGACAAACTGCTGCCCACCTAAGGCTGGCCGTATGATTGGTAATGCAGCAATAGATGGAACGTCCCTGGACCAAAAACCACATATAAAGTAATTGTAACCAAGTAACTCACCCAAATTCTAAAGAATAGTCTAAAATAAGTTGCAATAATCACCTGTCTTTAGCACTATCATCATGATGCAAGATAGTTTCATCATCTACTTCATCATCATGCTCCACAGTGGTGTTTTCTCCTATTCCTAGATTTTGAAGCCATTCTTTAACCTTGATATAATTTCAGTGAACATCACAATCCCAAACTTTTCTAGGCAAACAATATGACATCAAATAACATGAAAATGTGATTAAGAATAAGGATAGTATTAGCGATATATGAATGAAAGAAAACATTTTAATATGAGGAAGTAGCCAGAAGATCAATATAAAGATCATCGGGCAACACACACCTGCTCCTGCTTTTCATTAATTTCCTCAATAAATGCACGTTTCTTCAATGCAAAATGTAAATAAATCACTTGAGAAGCTTTCTTCACCAACTGCCACTTGAACTAAAATGAAAATGAGATATATATATATATATTAAGAATAGTCCAGTGACAGGAAATTCAATCAAGTAAATAAAAGCATCAATTGTCTGAGCTGTTTCTAATGTCAAATTCAAACCATAGCCAAACTGGTGAGTACCAAACTGTAAAGGCATATCGACTTGATTTATCAAAAACAGACCAAAATATAAGGCAGAAGTCAACGACTCAAATTGCAAAAGAAAAGAAAAATTTTAAGCTGAGAAAACTGAAGATAAAGGGCGAAGGTCCATTAGAGACCATAGAAAAACGGCATTTATTTCTGATTCCTCAGTCCAGCATAGAATATTGCTTTATTCTCCGTTTTTGTTTTTTGGCCTATGTTTCCCTATTATAGCTATGGTTATTTACATTGATACAGTGTGAAACGATATTATTATATTCAGATAATCATTTCCTCTCCTGTTTCTTCACTTGCTTTTACGGTTAGATATTGGCTTCGTCATTTCACACAACAGAAGTCAAAGGATCCGGGCTCAAAAAACGGATGACTGTCGAAGAACTCCAACAAAAGCAGCTGCAGGAAGACATTAAAGAGAGATATGGAAGTCTTGGTACTTGTTTGAATTCAAATTCAATGGTATAAGAAAGAAGCATGGGGCTGATGTCGCCAGCGTCGGGACGAGAGACGGAGACAATGGTAGCTTTAGGCAATTCATCGAAAATCCGAGCGGGCTCAGGGCCGCCCTGCCGGAACGAAGCGACGGGTGGCGTTATAGTCGGCGGAGGATGCGGTGGGAGATGAACGTACCGGGAAGAGCCCCCGGACCCCGATCCCTCCGAGTCCGACGCCATGGGAATTCATAAACATGAAGGAATAAAACAACGCCAATGTGGTCGATCGTTTTTTTGGATCCAATCCGAAGTATGCAAAATGGGTTCTGGGAGAGACAACGGTGTCTCCCGCGCGTTTGCTGTGATGGTGGTCTGGTGATCCATCGTCCCCAGGGTGTCAATTCTTACTTGCTATGTTTAGATTGGGCAAATTACATATTTGTATTCCTTCGAATTATGAGAGAACCAACTTCTGGTACATTCGGTGCGTGTTTGGTTTTGGTTGGAAAACCTTGATAAACAATCAAATTCCGGTCAAGCAGAGGAATAAACAAGTGAATATGGCTCATCATTGTTGAGCAAAAAAAAGAATATGGCTCATCATTATCATCAAGCATTGTAAAGCTCCATTTTTATTTTAGTTTTTTCTTCTCTGTCTACATGCCTCATGACAATCCGTAGGGTCTTTTATTTTATTTTTTATTTTGCGCATGGAGCGCGGGCAATCCATAAAGTTTGACATTCTACCTCTATTTATTTCGTGTAGATTAAGAAATCCATTAATCTGCCAGCGTTAGTAGTGGCATGAGAGCGTTAGTAGTGGCACGAGAGTTTGGCCCTCCTCCCCATATCTAGGGTTCAAATCCTGCCCCTCCCCTACTATGTGTATATAAAAAAAATCCATTAATCTTGTTGGAAAAAAAGGGGGGACAATCACACTAAGCTCCCACTTAAAAAAAATAATAATGCCAAAAGAGTCTTAATTTATTAATGACAAGTGAAAGAATGAATATTACTAGATGAAAAAGTTACTCCTTCTTGATTTTATTATAAACCACCAACTACATTTAAGTAATTCATTTAAAAACTATTTTCTCATTATACCCTCATTTTTAACTAACTCTTTAAATTCATATCATTAAGGTAAGGGTAAAGTTGGAAATATTTATCAATTTTGGAACAATTTAATGACTTAATTTTCCTTAATCCACGAGAAATAGTAGT
Source organism: Acacia confusa (assembly GCA_037074495.1). Lineage (NCBI taxonomy): Eukaryota > Viridiplantae > Streptophyta > Magnoliopsida > Fabales > Fabaceae > Acacia > Acacia confusa. Next base: position 8,322,784 of record CM073505.1, read on the forward strand.
TGGTGCTTTATAAAAAAGACTAAAGAAAATATCATTGACAAGTTATGTAACTTTTTTTATATTAGTTTTTTTAAGGGTTAAAGTGCAAAAATATACATGAGCTCTTTCCTCAGGAACACCTAGCACCATGTTCTTTTTTTTTTTTTAGCAAAAGTGCACATGTGGTTACCATTTTGGAGCAAAAGTCACATCTCACCGTTAGGTTACTGTTCACTTCATCTCTTTCTCTCTCATCACGATGAACAGTAACATAACGGTATGATGTGATTTTTGCTCCAAAATGGTAACCACGTGTGTATTTTTACTCCAAAAAAAAGCACGTGATGCTGGGCGCTCCTGGGAAAAAACTCATTAATATTTTTGCACATTAACCCTTTTTTTAATTGGGCCTTAGTGGCATTTTCCCAAAAGAAATACATTAGGGTGGGTTTGATTTGAAGGGGGGGTGAAAGAATATGATACCTTATTTGGTTTGTTAGAAGGACGAGAGGAGAAAAAGATCTTTTGTTTAGTTTTGGTTGGGGGGGTGATTTAAGATGTTGACTCCCCTTTAAGGGGAGGAGATCATTTTCTCTTCCCTCACAGCCCCCCCCCAAAAAGACACTCCCTTAACCTTAGTTAAAAGATGATGCCACCTCTTATCTTAAATATAAAACATAGTTTGTAATGTAATTTCCATTGTTACACCCCCTATTGGCCTCACTCTTTCGGGTGGCGGATAGAGGGTTTCTCTCTTATTAATTACCTAATCTTAATTAATTATTACTTATTATTGCATATCAGAGTTATTTACAGGAAAGCATATGATCAATTTGGACAACTACTAGACACTGGTAAAAGTATAAATAGTGCACAAAATGAATTCCCCAAAGGTTAAGATACAATCATCCAAAATATAAATATGGTTTCTAAGTAAAAATATACAATCATCTAGCATAATATAAAGTACAAAATGAAATAGGGCATCCCATATTTCTTCCACCTCCACCTCTAGCTCCATACCCTTACATTTTCTCCTAATTAGCTTAACCAAATCAACCTGTATTTTTCAATCAATCTAGGATCCAAAGTTAAATCTTAGAGTAACTGTTAAACTCATATACATAGTGTATGCTGTAATGCCCCTATTTCCTAAGTGTATTACGAAGTTCAGTTATGGTCCTAAGACTTTTATTAAACAAATTCACGTGTATTTATCAGAGTGTAGGCGTTAACAGATCAGAGTAATTCACAACAGAGAGCATACTTAGGCGTTTGGACGACTGAGTAACTGATTGCATATGTCTAGACATATGCTGGTTAATTAAAAATTCCTGAAGGAATAAAAGCGTGATACAATTTAATTTCATCGCTTGATCACAGTTGACGCGTTAAGTTATAGTAATCCGAAAGGTTCAACAACTTATACTTGATACTATTCCAAAATGCAACTCCTTCCGAGTCTTTATGCGTGTTGTTTACCTCTTTCTCCAGCTCTCGATTCTCCTGATCCTGAAGCTAGGGTAAACTTTGAGATTCAATGCCCACGGAATCTCAGGTAACAGTTAACTTTATGCTCAAGTATAAACAGTATATGTATGACAGATATTCATTACAATTCAGCATATAACTATACATAGCACACAACACATGTAATAGTTCATATATCAACAATACCTCTATATAGCACACAACACATGTAAGGTTCACCTCTACATAACACAACTCATATAAGGTCCACATAGTTTGCACATAAACCAGTGCCACGCCCCGGGGCATGTCCTCAGCGCTAGGAAAACATCCATACGACATTTCCAAGACTGTAACCCGTTTTCAAATAAAAGCTGAATGTATTTCAAATGGTGACCTAAGACCCAGTCTTAGCCACAGTCTATGAACCAAGACCTAGTCTTGCCCATGATTATATGAATCATCTCATCACATATAAAGTATACAAGTAACATAAGAGTTAGAATTACAGTACGCGTCCGTACCTTAGACCTTGGCGCTAGTGGTATGTTCACCTTTCGGTATTGATTTCAAACCTCTCCGGGTATCCTATAATATCATCACCGTATTATTTCCCGTATAATTAACATCCTAAGAGGTGACCTTACCCCTATTGACCTTTCTACTCCCAATGAAAATGTTATGTCATTTATACCCTTTTTACATTATTATTAATTATTGATAACTTTCTATTAATTTGACAATTTCTTTTATCATTATTCATTCCTTTTCCTAATAATTTATTATTATTATTATTGTTATTATTATTATTCCCAATAATAATAATAATAATGATAATAATAATAATGATAATTTCTCATTTATTATTTATCATTGTCACTCTTTCCCAATAATAACACTATATGTTATTATTCTAAATTTTCCTAATAATAACACTAATTCCCGTTTATTTATTTGGTTAATATTTTTTATTTTAATATAAGTTTTATTAACTACTTGTTACTAATTTCTATTTATTTATTCCCCAATTATTTATTTTATTAATAATTTCCTCTTTCTTAACAATCACATTTATTTATTTATTATTAATTAATTAAAAATGACCAACCATTATATGAGAACATAATTAAATGTATTTATTTATACAGAAACAAAACAAAAACAAGACACACAGTAACCATGCACAATCCTCTCTCTCTCTCTCTATATATATATATATATATATTATATGTCAGCGTCAGCGAAGGCAAGAAAAATAATAACACACGCATATAAACACTCCTGCACCAACAATCCTATATATGTCTAACAAAGAAATATCTACGCATATGTTTATTTTAAACACCTCCAGTAAGCATGCATTACATATTTTAAGTTTGGTAGCAAAGAAATATATATATATATATATATATATATATATATATATATATATATATATATATATATAATTTATTTATTTATATCCAACAAAATAGTAAACATGCACCCACACACACATATATAAAACTTATTTTATTCCTCTTTTTCTTCCCTCCGTATACACACACAAACAAGTACAAAGTAACTCTTTTCTCCTTTAATAGAACAATTCGCACCACTCTTGAAGTAATATATATATATATATATATATATTAGTAGCAAGCCTTATGGGTTAAATGCTAGCTATTCATGTGCAGCGATATATTACATACACACACCACGTTCCAATGTTTGTTTTTCTTTCTTTTCTTTTAACCTAATATGAAGAAACAGTAACTTCCTAGAAAAAATCAAAGATACCGATGACAACAAGTTTTTGGACAGCAAGATCATATTCAGAGCATTTTCTTTTTCTTTTACTTTAACACTTAACATACTTTTTATAGTTTTCATTCAAAGGAGAAACTCAATGACAGCAACCCGAACCCATATCAGAAAAATAAACTCTATTGTGTGTGTGTGTGTGTGTGTACGGGTCTTCTCCCTTGCCTATAACATTGAACCGATGACAGTAAATTCAGATTTAGCAGCGTCTTTAACATAACATGACAGCAAAAACTGAAACCATAATATGCAGCAATTATGTTCAAACACACACAGACCCGATACACATATAAAGATGCAAACGAAATGTCCTACATGCAGCGTTTTATTCTTTTTCCTTTTCTGTCCTTCCACAGGTCAGCAACGTTTTAAACAGCAAGAGAGTGGTATGACAGCAACATGAATCTATATAGCTTCACTTAAAAACCGATGACAGACCCCCCCTTCCTATTTCAGCTCAGTTCTGGTTTTAAGTTTCAGTTTTTTTTTAGCTCTCTAAGGTTCAGTTTCAACCTCCTTCTAAGTGAAACCATGACAGCAAACGAAGGAGAAAGGAAGGATGATAATCACCTTCAGTTTTCAAGCTCCAAAGGTGATGAATAGTTGCTGGTAAGCTCCTCTGTTTTCCACGGTTTGAACAGAGCAAGCTTGGAACTTTGCTTAAGTCTCACACTTCCACACTAATCTCTCGGTCTCTCTCTTATATATTCTCTCTTGCTCTCACGGTGAAAGTCTGTTGAATGGAAGAGGCTGAATGTATGGACTTTGGGAGCTTTATATAGGCCAGACGAGAATGAATATACAATGGTCCAGCAGCTTAAGTCCATCGGATAACCAGCACAAGGCTCGAAAAGTAAGGTTCCCTCTGATCCTTCTGTGCTTTTTATCCGATCACGTGATCTGCTCTCAACTTTCCGAAGTCAACGCTTAAACCAGATTATCTTTTTGATCTTCTGCTGTTTCTGTTTCATACGTAACTGGCGCTATTTCTTCTGGTTTCGGTTTTTGGTTTTTGGTAGGTTGAATGAAATGAATAATAGGCATCTTGTCTGGGCTGTTTGGGCGTGGGCGTGGGAGTGAGAGTGAGAGTGAGATTTTGAGATCATTTGCTGCACGTTGGGCCAGCGTGTTTAGGCTTGTGGTCTCAACTAAGCCCATGACTTTGCTTCATTTATTATTTTAAATCACTATCTTATTTGTCATTAACTTTAATTGCAATTGTTGTATAATTTAGGAAAAATCAAATCCCTAATTTTCCTTTAATATTTAGACCTAACATTATTATTTATACATATTCCTTGAATTTATTCTCTTTTTTTTTGAAATAAATCAATATATAATATAAATCTCATCCTTCAAGCCACTCTTTTAAATGGCTTACAGAGACAAAAACATTGTTCATAAGCAATGGCTGCGTGTAAGCCTTTAGGAGGAAATGCATCAATCAGCTGAGCTATTTGACCAAAAAAAAAAAAAATTGAGAGCTGTGAGCTATCAATTGCAAGTTTCGAGCAAAAAAAAAAAAAAAGCTATCAATTGCAAGCCACGAGCTATCAATTGCACTTTTGCCCTTAGGGTTAGCTGTTTACTCCATGCTTTTTGTTTCCCCAAGGCACTTCCTTCTCTCTCGAGATAGTCCATCTTTTTTTGGGTCAAAGATAATCTGAGTGGGATTCAAATTTTGAATCCCTTCTTCTCTCTCTCATGCCCCTCTTTTTTCTCTCCCCAAACCCAACGCCCTTCTCATCTTCGGGATTCAAATTTGAATCCATTCCTCTCTTTATCATTTTCCAGTGATTCTCTCATAGCCTCATCAGCCCTTTCTTTCAATCCCCATCAAATTTCTTCTATTCCGACTCTCTCTATCAGTCATCTGCTCCGAAGGGTAAGGGATCTCCTCACCAAACTTAAGCTCGGTGATCTCTACCGTCGCCATCGGTGAAGTTTTCTGGTCCTTCTCTTGTTTAGCTTCTCGATGCTAAGAAGCTTTGTAATCTTCCGACATTCTTCCCTTCGTCTTTGATCTCTCCCATTTGGAGCATTTTCATCTTCTTCTTCTACTTTTCTGGTAATGATTTTTGTGTTTTAAAACCTAAACGCCTTTTATGCTTGTCTTCTGCCAATTTAATTTTTATTGGGATTTGTTTATTTTTTCGCTAACGATTTCTTTTGCAAATTGTTTGAACAGAAATCCAGAGTAGTCATTGGTAATCTTTAAGGGATGCGACTGTCAAACTCCAACATTCATATGGTGATAACCTATAGGAAAATCAACGATAATGATGGCTACCTTGGGGAAGTAGAGTCGATTGTTCCTTGAAGCAAGGTGGGGAGTTTAAGACCAATTTGCTTTTTAAATTTTTCATCTATTTCTGCTCACATATTTAATATGTTCCAAATTTATTCTAGCACTGTCCAACGTATTTGGGTTTTCATGTTTTCGAAGCATCTTTAGTTTTGCTATATTGTTTAGTGGCTTTTCTTTGGTGATTATTTGCTTCTTTTTTTGTCCTGTCCGACCTGGATTTTTAAGTACCCTTTCCTATTAGTAAGTTGTCTCTGAAATTATTCTTCGGCTACCTGGATTTTTAGTGAAATTATTTTTAAGTATCCTTGTCCTGTCCGACCTAGAGTCTAACACATCTAGTTTTATTCCTTCCAAACTAAAATAAAATCTTTTGCTAAAAATTTGCATCTTTGGACTTCCATAAAACATGTATACTTAAAAATCATATTCCTTACATATATATCCTCATCTAATATATTATATCTTCTGTAGGTGTAGAAAGAAATAGTCACGGGCAAACTCATGTCTTATGCTCAAGGTATTTAGTATATGTTCTCTTTGCTCAAGTGGAAAATGAGGGCAACATTCTGTAAATGCTACACTGGACATGATTAATTAAATTTATTTGATGTTATTAACTTGGCTGGCTAAGCCTTGGTCAGGGATGCAATCTCTGCCTCTAATATATTTGATTTTATGTGTGTTTTTTTCCTTCTCATTTTATGTATGTAGCAGTTTCAGATCTTTCGTAGGTTTATGTATTGAATTAGCAATTATACAATGATTTTATTCATCTTCCTTAAGTGATGCTGACATATTTTTCTTTTCAAGTTACACACCCTCTTTTAGGGAAACAATATAGTCTTTCCAAAGGGAGGAAAATTATTTGAGTTTTGTTGCATCTTTTAGGTTAATGATCAGTTAAAGCATGTTGACTATATCTTTTTTAAATTACATGGAGGTCTGTTCATCTTTTAAGAGGGCATCTTTTAGGTTAATGATCAATCAATAATTGAATTCTCTTTCAAGTGTTGAAATTCCATTGTTGTTCTTGGAGCAAAGCATGACACAATTTCTCCTCAAGAACTCATCAAACAGTTCGAACAAATCCTACCTGCTAAACTTGTCGTAAGATTCCACCCCCTTCTCTATGCTGCAGTACCATGCTTTTATTTTTTTTAGTTATATGATGTTGTTAACTTTTGAGTACATTCTGTATATATCATGCTATTCAACCTTGCTGAGGTAATTGATAATATTATTATATTTTAATCTTATCTTTTAATCTTCCGTATTTGAGGTTTGGCTTTCATACTAATTAAGGTCAAGAATAGTAAAGTTGTCCATAAATTTGAGTAGAAAACAAGCTATGTCTTTGTCTCTGTTTCTCCTAATTTCAATATGCATCATTTACTCATGCAGGTTTTATCTCCTATTAAATGAAATTTAAAATGAGAAGATGTTGTTGTTTACATTATAATCTGAACAACAAGTTCAGTGAAGATCCAAAATAGAAGAATAGAACATGTGAAGAGAGAGAGAGAGAGGATGAGAAGGTGAAGCAATGCAGTTTGACAGTAAAAAACAAAAAAAGGGGAGAGAGAAGAAGAAAACATTCCATACTGCATGGGATAATTTGTTATTTAGTTCTGTGCTTGGAATTTTAGAATGTGCAGATTTTTCCTTCATGCATTTGAGTACTTGGTTTGGTGATCAGAAGAAGCATTAGTTATCTTTTGTTCAGCAATGGCTTCCTAACTTAAAAAAACATGGAAGCCATTGCTGAAATAGTTCTTCAACTAAAAATTGGCTCCCCCTTAAATAACTTGGTATCACCACTCTATCTTTGAATAGCTATAGTAACAATAATAAGATAAGAGGCATATTAAATATCTTTCAAAAAGTTCAAAAATTGTCATATGTTGATCTGATATAAAAATGTCTATGCTTTTCTTTTAGTATGCAAGTTATTAGAGGCAAAACCCACAAAGAGGGCTATGAATGTAAAGGACATTGTGATTGAAACAAAAATTCGGTTGAAGGGAAACAAAAAAGCAGTTACTGTGAGGTGATGATAATGGAAAATAAATGAATGTTACATAGAAGAAAGGGAGACACTTTCCTTACATAGAATAAAGGGAGACACTTTGCATTAGAGTTACCTAACATGCCCTTCTGACATCGTATGAGATTGATTTGTAGCTTGACGGTCTGGAATATCATTAATAACTTGAGATGTTAAATTTTTCTTTTCTATTTTGCAGGTCCTTAACTTGTTCAAACCTGTTGCATCTGTCAAAAAGTTGTCACTCACTTTACATTTAGCTCTAAACTTGCTGGTGTATGCTATCGGTGATCAAAAAGGCATCTTGCAAATTATTCTCAACGTTGTTGGTAATGCTGTTAAGTTCTTGAAAGAGGGTGGTGTCTCCATCATTGCTTTTGTTGCAAAAGTTTAATACTTTAGGGATGCCAGAATTCCATACTTTATACCAGTGCTTAATGATAATCAATTTTATCTGTGAGTACAGTTCCTTGAAGCTCAATTATGAAATGAAAAATTTATTTTTAATGCCTACTTGTATAAAGAAGTTTGTAGCTTGAAGGTATATCTTGTGGATCAATTCTGGTTGAAAACTTCATGGATAGCCATTTCTGATCCAGCCATTGCTATTTTCTTAAAAGCATGGATGGTCTAAAGATTGTTGTGGATGATAATAGTTGTGGCAACAAGAACAAAATGAGGAATGTTGTGTACATAAAGATATTTAGGAATGTGAATTGATTAAAAGACATTGTTTTTTCATATTTCTGAAATTTCATTCGCAATATGCACTCTGAATTAATTAGAACTTAATGATGATTACCATTGTTAATGAGATTTCATTTATAATATATAGTCATTCATTAGTAGTGCTATTTTAATACTCTTTAAAGACAAGAAAGAAAGTTGCATTTGCACCCAAAAGAAAAAGACAAGAACAAAAAAAAGATAAGAAAGTTGCATCACTTTAAAAGTAAAATATATTTAAGTAAACTATTAAATACTATCATCCCGTACAACGCACGGGTAAGTAATGGCTCATTTAAGGAATAATAGGTCTTAATTTTCACTAATTATTCACATTAACTATTTTAGCCCAAATTCTCATAATTTAAATTCTCATAAAATATTAAAATTCCAAACTCCCAAATTTGGGATGTTACATATACAATGCATGTATGCAATCATAACAGGGGAAAACAACAAAGCGGTAACACATACCACATGCATTTAGTACGCACAGTAACATATAAACAACATATCACACAATGCAAATGTTAACTGCGTAAAGACCCAGTCCTCATAAAAACGCCAGATAGCCCATCGAAGTAAGCCTAGTTCTGTAGCTGGGAAAAACAACTATAGCCGGTCCTCAAACCCAAAACTACAATGAATGCATCGTCGGCCCTGCAGCAACCCAAAGACACACAATCCATTAGGCCCCACAGCCCAAACATAAAACGTCAGACAGGCTACCAAAGTAACCCCAGTTCCAAAATCATGGAAACAAACATACCAAAGCCACACAAAGTATATAAATAAGCAGTTACTACTACCTAATAGATGAGTGATAAAATATAAAATCTCCCGAGCTAGGAATTATTCTGGATATGTACATGCCTCAACACAAAGCCAGTACAATCCATTTTATTCACCCATACAAATTCTTCTCTTTAATTTCATAAAATTCATCCATATTCCATAAATTCCAGAAACAATGTACTGATTTCAAAAATTCATAATTAATTTGATTCCAGATCCAATTAATTTGATTCCAGGGGTCATTTGACCCTTGACATATCTAGTTTTTATTAAAAATATTCCCAGAGGCCATAAAAATACATATGATTTTTATTTATAAAATATCACTCTCTAGTCAAAATTGAAATTCAGATTTTTGATCTATTTTCAAAAATTCGTATCTACCAGAAGATATATTGAAAATTACAAATTATATACCAAATTAAAGCTAGGGATGTCTACTTTATCCCTGTAAAATTTTATGGCCATCTAACTTCCTCTACTATTTTAAAATCATTTCTTAAGTGCGTCTGCCCAGAAAATTCCAAGACTGGTAGCTATTCAAATTTCTTGTTAACTTATCTTTTAAGTTCCAAAATTATTTTTCTTACTTATTCCCATACAAATTTCATCCTAAACACTTTGGCAATATTAGAAACACCAAAATCACAACATAGCTTCATGTATGCATGTGCTGGTCGAAAATCACACTTTACATACAAAACACAAGTTCCATTTCACTTTTATAATTTTGATTAGTCCTTAGTTATTTGCCTTTTTAAAACCATAATTTTAACTTGCTTTCACCTCCACTCAAATATTATTATCCCATGTTCATTCATTATTTTGCAAAATATCCAAGAAATCACAACACCAAGTCACAACAACTTAATATTAGTAACTTACTTTACCTGTAACTTGAGTTGGCCTGGATTTTCTCCTTCTTGCTCTTGCTGTATTACCTCATCCTTGATCATGGAAAAATCATTATAAGAAATGCTCATGAGCATATTGAAGTGATTATGAGAGATTAAGGAAGGTAGAAGAGAAATTTAACACAAAACTCTAAACTTACCTATCTTAGCTTCCAAATTGAGTGCTTTTCTTCCCCTTAGACCTTAAAAGCTCTTTTCCTTCCCCTTCCCTCTTGGTCTTCACGAGATGGCAGGCCAAAAATGAGCCTTAGGAGTTATTAAATAAAGGCTTAAAATTATTAAAAAAAAAATTGTCCCTTCAATTAAATTTCCATTGGCTCCTTGTTTGACTTCATTGTTTCTTGACTTATTGTGCAAATCATATCTTCTCTTTCTTATCCCCACATGGGACGAAAATTCATGTTGAGAAGGAGAATATTTATGCTTCTAAAAGTCACAAAAAGTTGCCTTATGTTATGAATATACTTATTATGTGGATGTCCATTGACTCACGATCTCCAAATATTACAAGATGACATGGGACCCACGCATAGTAGTTTACTATTTGGTGGGACCTGCATGCAATTATACAATCTCACGGGAATGCATTCCCGTGAGTGAACAGTTGTGTAATAAAGGGAAAATTGCATCAAATGACTCAGAGTGGAAATTACACTAAAGGCCCATTTTTCTTCTATAAATAGAGGTCTTCTGTAAACATTCATATTATACTGGAATAAGAACTTCTCTCTACTCTCTCTCTCTCTCTCTAAAATCTCTTGTTCTTGTTATTTACTTTTCATCAGTTTCATATTACGTTATCAGCACGATCACTCTACCAAAGGTAGGATTTTTTTATTATCTTCTATATTTTCATTATATATATTCATTTTATCTATCTGGAATAATCTTAACCATTATATGGAATTAAAGTTCTACTTTTACCGATTATTTTGAACATCGGGTTCCATGGTTAAGATTTGAGATTATTTACCATTTAGTATTCACAGTAAATAGTAATTTTTACTATTCATGTTAATTTTACATTTTTCAGTAATTTTACATTTTTATTCATTTTGACTCCTATATGGAAGTCTAGATTTAATCTTTCAGTAATTTATTTTATTCACTATTTACAGTGAATAGTAATTTTACTATTCACGGTAAATTTATATTTTATTATTTACAGTAATTTATTTATATTTATATATTCTTCCCATTTATTTATTTCATGGTGGCGACATTAAGCTCCATTTGTAATTTAATTCTAATTTTTTATTTACTGCTTTATTTATTTCATGGTGGCGATACTAAGCTCCATTTGTTTAATTTAATTATTTATTGCTTTATTTATTTTTCATGGAAGCGACATTAATATTAGTGGGCTCCATTTATTTATTTATCTTTTATGGTGGCAACACTAATATTAGTGGGCTCCATTTATTTATGCATTTATTACCTTTTATGGTGGCAACACTAATATTAATGGGCTCCATTTATTTATTTATGCATTTATTTATCTTTTATGGTGGCAACACTAATATTAGTGGGCTCCATTTATTTATGCATTTATTTACCTTTTATGGTGGCGACACTAGTATATTTATTAGTGGGCTCCATTTGTTTATTTTAATTCTTTACTGATTTCTATATATTATATATTAAATATGCATCCTCTTTCTTACCTTTGGATGATATAGGTCTCGCTGTGAGTTTACTACCATTCCTATCTCATCTTCTTTTATTTTCTTAGCATGTTTATTTACAGTTCTTTAAATTATATTTTAATTTATAATAAGATTTTATATTATGATTCTAATTATTATTATTATTTTTAGTTTGAATCATGTCTTTCAGCCTTTCAAATCTTGAATTTAATGTTCTTGACATCACCGGGAAGAATTATCTATCATGGGTTTTAGATGCTGAAATCCACCTTCAAGCAAAAGACCTTGAAAAGGCTATATTGCCGGGAAATGATGTGTCCCATCAAGAAAAGGCTAAAGCTATGATTTTTCTCCGACACCACATTCATGAAAGTTTGAAAATTGAATATTTAACGGTCAAAGATCCATTTGAATTGTGGATTAGTTTGAAAGATAGGTATGATCATCAGAAAACGGTGATTTTGCCTAGAGCTCGTTATGAATGGATTCATCTCAGGCTACAAGATTTTAAAACTGTAAGTGAGTATAACTCAGCAGTTTTCAAAATAAGTTCTCAGTTAAAATTATGTAGTGAGAAAATAACTGATGAGGACTTATTAGAGAAAACTTTTTCTACCTTTCATGCTTCGAATTTGCTTTTACAACAGCAATATCGAGAGAAAGGTTTTAAAAAATATTCTGAGTTAATCTCATGTTTACTAGTAGCCGAGCAAAATAACGAGTTATTGATGAAAAATCATGAAAATCGTCCCACGGATCTTCCCCATTTCCTGAAGCGAATGTGAGTGTACAAAATGATCATGGTTGTGGCCGTGGTCGCGGTTGTGGTCGTGGCCGTGGTCGTGGACGGGGACGTGGAAATCGTGGAGGCAGAAATAATCATGGTTCTTATCATGGTGGAAGAGGTTATTATAGTCCTTATACCCACCAGAAAAAGATGAATAATAAAGGATAGAAGAATGATAAAGAAGGTCCTTCAAAAGTTGTAGAACATAAATGTTATCGGTGTGGTATGAAGGGACACTGGGTACGTAATTGTCGTACGCCAGAACATTTAGCGAAACTTTACCAAGCCTCTATAAAAAGGAGTGTTAATAATGTGAAATGTGACAATAACACTCATAAGGATAATGATGTCAATGAGCCAAATGATGATGTTATGTCTTACTTGGAGGTGGAAGATTTTTATGATTAAATAAGTTTTTGCAGAAATTGTAATAATTATTTTGTTTCGCTTTGATTTGTTGCCAATTATGTATAATAAATATGTTTTTAATGCATCTCATATATTAAATATGTTTTAATGCATTTCTTTTCTTTTTATGAAGCTCATAAATATTTCAAATATTGCACACAAGAATGAAGATATATGTCTTATTGATAGTGCAATGACACATACAATTCTTAAAGATAATAAATATTTTTCACATCTAACAAATTGTAGTACAAGCATCAATACCATAGTAGGTAATACAAGATTGATTGAAGGCTCTAGAAGAGCAATAATAATATTACCCAATGGTACGAAATTTGTTATTAATGATGCTTTGTATTCCTCCAAGTCTCATAGAAATTTATTGAGTTTTAAAGATATCCGCCGAAATGGATATCATATTGAGACTATAAATGAGGAGAATAAAGAATATCTACAAATTGTTACTGTTAGATATGGTGAAAAATATGTTCTGAAGAAATTACCTATGTTATCTTCTGGTTTGTACTATTCATATATTAATATAATTGAAATAAATGTTATGGAAAACCAGAAGCATGCTGATAAAGTCATATTTAATGTTTGGCATGACCGGTTAGGCCATCTCGGGTCAATTATTATGCGACGTATAATAGAGAATTCATGCGGACATAACTTGAAACAAAAACAAATACCAAAATCCCATGATTTCTCATGTGATGCATGTTCCAAGGGAAAATTAATTATTCAGCCATCACCAAGCAAAGTAGAAAGTGAGTCTCTCACATTTCTAGAACGGATACAGGGAGATATTTATGGGCCGATACACTAACCATGCAGACCATTTAGGTATTATATGGTTTTAATTGATGCATCAATTAAATGGTCGCATGTGTGCTTACTATCTTCTCGAAACCTGGCGTTTGCGAGATTACTTGCTCAATTGATAAGATTAAGAGCACATTACCCTGATTATCCTATCAAGAAAATACGTCTTGATAATGCTGGTGAATTTACTTCACAGGCTTTTAATGAATATTGCATGTCCCTTGGAATTGATATTTAACATCTTGTAGCTCATGTTCATACGCAAAATAGACTTGCAGAATCATTGGTAAAACGATTATAACTTATTGCAAGACCTTTACTTATGAAATCTAATTTACCAATTTCTGCTTAGGGTCATGCCATTTTGCATGCAACAATGTTAATTCGCATCAAGCCAACTAGTTATTTAGAAGTTTCCCCCTTACAAATGGTTTTTGGTGAAGAACCTAATATTTCTCATATACGGACTTTTGGATGTGCAGTATATGTGCCAATAGTACCTCCACAAAGTACTAAAATGGGTCCTCAAAGAAGAATGAGAATTTATGTTGGGTATAAATCTCCTTCAATTATAAAATATTTAGAACCATCTACAAGAGATTTATTTACTACACAATTTGCAGATTGTCATTTTGATGAATCAATCTTCCCAACATTAAGGGGAGATAATAAGCAGTTGAATAAAGAGATTAGCTGGAATGAATTATCATTGGCTCATTTTGATCCTCGTACAAAACAATGTGAATTAGAAGTTCAAAAAATAATTCATTTATAGAATTTAGCTAATCGAATGCCAGAAGCATTCACTGACCCAAAGAAAGTGACCAAGTCACATATTCCAGCCGCTAATGCTCCTATTCGAATTGATGTCCCGGTAGGACAGCCGATTATAAATGAATCAAAAGCACGCATGAAGCGTGGAAGGCCTATTGGTTCCAAAGATAAAAATCCTCGAAAAAGAAAAGGAGCTAAGATTATAGATGACCAAGTCAAGGATAATCAAGAAAAAAGTGTAGCTCTAAATGAGCCACTTCATGAAGAGATATTATCTCCAGAAGAGAATATTGTGGCCCCAGAAGAGATCCAGGTACCTGAAATGTATGAAAACAATAAGATCTCAATAAATTATGTCACAAATAGTATCAAATGGAATCGAAATGAAGTCAACGTTGACGACATTTTTACTAATCATATAGCATATGATGTGATGAATAATGAAGAGGATCATGAGCCAAAATCCATTGGTGAGTGCCAACAGCAAAAAGATTGGCTCCTATGGAAAGATGCCATAAATGCAGAGTTAAAATCACTAGCAAAACGAAAAGTATTTGGACCTATAGTCCATACACCTAAAGATGTAAAGCCAGTTGGATATAAATGGGTTTTTGTACGGAAAAGAAATGAAAAAGGTGAAATTACAAGGTACAAAGCACGCCTAGTAGCCCAAGGCTTTACACAAAGACCTGGCATTGATTTTGAAGAAACATATTCACCAGTAGTAGATGCAACTACTTTTTGCTATTTAATTAGGCTAGCAGCAAATGAAGGACTTGATTTGCATCTAAGGGATGTTGTGACTGCCTATTTATATGGTTCACTTGATAGTGATATCTATATGAAAGTCCCTGAAGGACTCAAGATGCCAGAAGCATTTAATTCAAATTCTCAAGAACAATACTCGATCAAATTAAATAAGTCCCTATATAGCTTGAAACAATCAAAGCGCATGTGGTATAATTGTCTTAAAGAATATTTGTTGAAAGAAGGGTATAAAAATGATCCGATATGCCCATGTATTTTTATGAAAAGATCAAGAAACGAATTTGCTATAATTGTTGTTTATGTTGATGATATCAACATTATTGGAACTCCAGAAGAGATTTCAAAAACAATTAATTGTTTAAAGAAAGAATTTGAAATAAAAGATTTGGGTAGGACAAAATTTTGTCTTGGATTACAAATTGAGTACCTGAAGGATGAGATCTTTATATATCAAGAAACTTATACAAAAAAGGTCATAAAACGATTTTATATGGATAAGTCACATCCATTTTGTACTCCAATGGTTGTAAGGTCTTTGATAAAAGAAAAAGATCCATTCCAACCCCAAGTAATTAATAAAAAAGGTGTAGAACAATTACTTGGTCCAGAAGTACCATATCTTAGTGCTATTGGAGCATTAATGTATCTTGCTAATCACACATGACCTGATATATCGTTTGTTGTTAATTTATTAGCAAGATATAGTTCTATACCAACATAGAGGCATTGGAGTGGTGTAAAGCGTATTTTTCGTTACCTCAGAGGTACTATGGATATGGGGTTATATTATTCAAATGTATTTAAACATGAACTGATTGGTTATTCAGATGCTGGATTTATGTCTGATCCACATGATGGAAAATCACAAACAGGCTATGTATTTACATGTAGAGGTACAGCTATTTCATGGAGATCTATGAAACAAACTAATCAGCCACTTCATCTAATAATGCAGAAATCCTAGCAATGCATGAAACAAGTCGAGAATGTGTGTGGTTGAAGTCAGTAATTCATCATATACGAACTACTTGTCATTTATCTTCTGGTAAAATGATTCCAACAGTTCTATATAAGGATAATACTGCATGTATTGCCCAACTTAAGGAAGGTTACATCAAGGGCGATAGAACTAAGCAAATTTCACCAAAATTCTTCTTTACTCGTGATCTTCAACAGAATGGTGAAATAGATATCCAGCAAATCAGTTCAAGTGAAAATTTGGCAGATTTATTTACCAAGTCACTTCCAGAAGCAATCTTTGAGAAGCTTGTCCATGGTATTGGTCTTCGAAGACTCAAAGATCTCAACTGATGTTATCAGGGGGAGTAATACTAATGTTATCAACAGGGGGAGTCGATACACGTTGTATTCTTTTCACCTTATCTAGGTTTTGTCCCACTGGGTTTTTCCTAGAAAGGTTTTTAATGAGGCAGCACTGGATAGTGTATCAATGAATGATGTACTCTTTTCTTTAGTTAGGTTTTTATCCCATTGGGTTTTTTCTAGTTAAAGTTTTTAATGAGGCACATTCATAAATGGACATCCAAGGGGGAGTGTTATGAATATACTTATTATGTGGATGTCCATTGACTCACGGTCTCCAAATATTACAAGATGACATGGGACTCACGCATAGTAGTTTACTATTTGGTGGGACCCGCACGCAATTATACAATCTCACGGGAATGCATTCCCGTGAGTGAACAGTTGTGTAATAAAGGGAAAATTGCATCAAATGACCTAGAGTGGAAATTACACTAAAGGCTCATTTTTCTTCTATAAATAGAGAGGCCTTCTGTAAACATTTATATTATACTGGAATAAGAACTTCTCTCTACTCTCTCTCTCTCTCTCTAAAATATCTTGTTCTTGTTATTTACTTTTCATTAGTTTCATATTACCTTACATATTCCCTTTTTGTGTGGTCTTCATTCTTAGCTTTTTGTCTTTCCTTTCTTGATTTTATTTTAATTTCAATCCTCTTGTCTCTTCCTTATCCAGATCTGGCCGAATCATTTGGCTTGGGAGGAAGAAAAATTTGTCTTCAATTGACCCTTAACTAGCTTGTAGCACTTGTCCTCTTATTGGTCAACTTCAACTCCTAGCTTGTCACTTGTCCTTTTAGGAATTTCTTCTTGACTTTTATTTTCCATCATGTGTTTTTTGTGTCTTCACTCCATGCTCTTTTACTGGCCGACTCTTGGCTTATTTGGGAAGCTAAATTGATTCTCCAAATGTCTTATCCTCATGCTAAATGTTCATTCTTCAAAAATTAAGTTAATTCCCCTTTATGATTTCTTTGACTTCCAAATTACTTAGGACTTGTATTTTGGCTTAGAAATTGGGAATATACATTTTCAGCCTCTCGCTCCCCTCTCTTGTATGCAAATTAAGAAGCTTGTGGGGAAGGATTTGTGTCTCATAATACGTATTTTGACTTTTTACTCAATAAGTTAGCTTACATCATCTTAGTAATATCACCTTAGTTGATTATTTCCTTATATTGATTGTTTGACTTTTAAATTCTTCTTTTTGTGTAAGGTTTATTTTTGTCCCCTTATCCTTCCTTTTGGCCAAAATAATAGAGTAAAGAAGGACAAAAGTGTTGCCTTTTATACTACACATTTTTTAAGTTATTAAGTCCTTATCTCAAGAACTTTATGTCATATTCTTCCAACATCATCTTGATTCCCTTTTGGTCACTACTTGGTGGAAATTGTGCAAGCCGAAGGAGTAAAATATTGCGTCTTAATTCCTTAACAAACATACCACATCAAAATGTTAACTTGCTTCAAAAATTCATTCTTGTTTTAATAAAAAATTAAGGTGCTAAATGGAGACCTTGCTAATTGATTAAATTGAGGAATTCCATAAAAAAAAAATAATGAATTAAGTTCATAAACTTCTCAATAATTCATTAATTCATGCTTTATACATAGTATATAAAAATAGGATGTTACATCTATTACGAACTATGTCATGTATTTAGAACTAACCGAATAATAAAAATAGTGTGAAATTAACATTAAACGTTAGTTAACTAAATATGATAAATTTAAAAAATTAGTTATGTTAGTTATTCAAAAAATATATATAAATTGATTTTTCTAAAATATCATCTTTTCATCATACTACCGAAAACTCGTTAATACTTACCCTCAATAGTACTACCAAAAACTCATTAATACTTAACACTCAACAGAGATGCTTTGAAAGAATTATAAATATGGAAATCAAAATGAGCTATGAGTCTTGTATATAACTTGTTCCAAAAGTTAGAAAAACTTGTTTTTAGTTAGTCTCCAAAGATGGCCTTAATATCTGCAAAATAATTAAAAACAATTCAATCTAAAAATAATATTAATATTAATAAGAAATGAATTGTGTAACTTTAAATGTGTGCGCACCAATACTTTTGGCCAACATATAAAAAGGATACACTACAGCATATGCCAAGAAACAGACAGGAGGAAGAAGGGGAACCCCGTAACGAAGAGACTCGCTTCAGACAAAAACTTTCTGTAATAAAAGCCTCAGATGGAAACGGTACAGACTATGATTAACAAAAAAAAAACAGCAAAAAACGAACGTAAAGATTACTGCACCTTCATCTCCTTGTATTCTCTACATTTGACGCAATAGATATAGAGACTCGAGCACAAACTAAATTAAGAAAATAATACTACAGCTTAGTTCGAATGTCTCTTACTGATAGAAAACAAAATAGCTCCAATGTGGACACTTCTATCCTACATCCAACGATCAACCCCCATTCTTCAGCATCAGCCATCACTTCTTTGTTTTCTTAGCACCCCTAAAGGAAAGATAGCATCCAAAAAATTGTGACACGGTGTAAAAAACAGATAGTTCAAAAAATTTATATAGTCAATGGATGGTTCAAAAGATTTATATAGTCAATATATTAATGCTTACTCAGGCTGTGGTTGTGATGCTTCCTGAGGTGCTCTCTCTCCAGGTCCCTATATAGTTTCACATGCAACGTTAACCCACCAATCCGTTTATGAATTTAATCAATTTAACACATAGCAGCAGCAAGGATAAAGTCTGATGAATCGCAAGTCTAACGATGGCAAGCAAACTATTAGGTAAACTTTCTTATGCTAACCAGCTGCATTTCAAAGACGAGAATGTAAAATTGTATCACTTCCAATCTCTATGGGTCAAGATGAAGAGTGGACATGGAACCATAGCATACCTGTGCCAACCGCTCCTCTTTCCTAGCCAGCTTTCTCTCCCTGCTTGCCTTGCTCTTAGCACGCTTGGCCTCAAATTGGTCTGACAGAGTCTTCTCTCTGGCCTTTTCTGCCTTGGTTTTGTGGATGCTCTCCATCAAAACACGCTTGTTCTTAAACACATTACCTTTTACCTTCATGTACATGTCATGGTACATGTGCTTGTCAATTTTTTTTGCTTCCTGATACTTGCGAAGCAGGCGCCTCAGCACACGCATTCTCCTCATCCACAGTATTTTTGTTGGCAGCCGTGCCTCACGAGTACCCTTACGCTTACCTAAAGTAATCAAAAATAAAATGAGCCTTCATTAATAACTTCAAAGACAAAATCGTGCAACAAAAACAAACCACAAATGCTAATGATAAATCATACCATATCCAGAATGCCGACCCTTTCTCTTGGCCTCCTTCATTCTTCGAGCACAAGATCTAGAGTGAATCTTTGTGGGCTTCCTAATTACGAAGCCATCCTTCACCAGTTTCCTGATGTTTTGCCCTGTCATTAGTCATTACACCATTATTAAAACACATCATCAAGAACTAGGCAATATAAGAAGCAGACTCAGTTCTGACAGCTTACAATCCTACCAAGAAACAGAATATCGCCAGCTCCATATGCAATAAGACATAATTCATGCCTCTAGATCAATTGCGTACATGACTAAGCTGCCAATAGAAAGAACTGCGACAAATTTAGGCCCCCCCCCCAAAAAAAACCCGGGCCCTTCTCACACAAACCCAATCATAAACAACAGACTTATCTCCGGCAAAATTTGGAAAGCTGAAACAGCTTCCTCAAATGAATGAAACAATTTGATAGCACTATTATTCATAGGTGAGACTTGACGATGCAGTTTGTACATGTAAGAGAAAGGTTCGGCGAGTATTGTCTCATGTATAACATAACACACACATTCGCTACAAATATGTCCGCAGTACAATCACAAGCTAACTAACCTGTTAAATCAGAGACCAATTTCACTCTGAATGTGATGATTTATTCAACATGGAATGGTACAATTTATACGCTAGAGAGAGTGATAAGAGGAGTAAATAAAGAGATTACAATCAGAGATTATTTCCTAAACAGTGAAGCACTAAATAAGGGATTATGATCAATGGGAGATAATTGTGATATTTTCAAATTTGAATTGATTTGATTTCCAACACTCCCCTCAAGCTGGAGAGTAAATGTCAATCATTCCTAACTTGCCTCGAAATCCTTCAAACTTAGTTCTACCCTGTGGCTTCGTCATAATGTCTGCAATCTAATTTGTAGATCGTACGTGAGACAAATTCATAATGCCTGCTTCAATCTCTTCTTTAATGAAGTGTCAATCGGTCTCAACATGTTCTGTTCTATCATGATACACTCGGTTATTGACCATATCAACGCTAGCGTTGTTGTCACACCAAAGTTGCATTCTTCCCTCATGTGAGATTCCTAACTCCTTCAGTAATCTACTAATCCAGAGTGCCTCACTCACTCCACCGACAACAGCTCTTAGTTCAGTTCCTGCACTTCTTGACACCACAGTTTGTTTCTTGCTTCTCCATGTAACCAGATTTCCCCACACATATGTGCAATACCTAGAGGTTGACCTCCTTGTTTCTCTGTCTCTTACATGGTCTACATTGGCGTAGAGGTTGACCTCCTTCTTCCAGGATTAAGTTTTAGATAGCTCATAATTCTATATACAGCCTTTATGTGCTCTTCTTGTGGCTGATGCATAAACTGACTAACTATTTCCACTGCATAACTAGTATCTTGACGTGTGTGGGTTAAGTATATCAATTTTTTCACAAGTTTTCGATATCTTTCTGTGTCAAACGGAACACCTTGTGGCTGGAAATCTAGGCGACACCCTTCTTCCATTAGAGTCCCTTCAAGTTGAGCGCCCAACATTTTTGTCTCATGCAACAGGTCTAGGGTATATTTTTGCTGAGATATGTTGATTCCCTTATTAGTGCTTGCTACTTCCATGCCCAAAAAATACCTCCTTTGTCTGAGATCTTTCACCTGAAATTCAGTAGACAAATCCTGTTTTAGTTGAGCTACAGATTCTTCATCATTTCATATCGTGATAATGTCATCAACATAAACGATTAGGATGGTGACATTCCCATTAGCACATTCAATGAACAATGTGTCGTCTACTTGTCTCGGGTGTATCCAAGTCCTTTCACTACTTTGGTGAATTTGCTGCTATAGGAGATTGTTTTAGTTCATATAAAGTGAGTTTACACATAGAATTTTTAGGGGCTAGCACTTCATCTGGGATCTCCATATATACTTCTTCCTCTAAATCTCCATTCAGGAATACATTCTTCACGTCCAATTGTTGCAATGACCAATCCAAGTTGGTTGCAATAGTTAACAGCACTTGGATGGTATTGAACTTAGCTTGGAGCAAATGTCTCCTGATAATCAATCCCATATGTTTGGGCATATATTTTTGCAACAAGTCTTACCTTGTATTTGTTGATACTACCATCTATATTTAATTTCAGGGTGAAGATCCATGTGCATCCTATCGGTTTCTTTCCTTTGAGAGTATTTTAATCTCCCATATTTTATTCTCCTTGAGTACCTTTAACTCCTCTTCTGTAGCTTGTTTCTAAATTGGATTAGCCATGGCTTGCTAAAATGTGTGTGGAATTTTTATATTTGCACTATGTACAACAAAGCTTTGCATTTTCATAGAAAGATTACTGTATGAGACAAACCATTGAATTGGAAGCTGAGTACAAGATCTTACCCCTTCTCCAAAGCAATAGGCCAACCTAATTCTTTAGGATTCACACAACAAAGCCTTGCATTATTGCAGATAGATTACCGTACGAGACAAATCGTTAAATTGGATACTGAGTACAAGATCTTACCCCCTTTCCTCAAAGCAATAGGCCAACCCAGTTCTTTAAAATTTGACCCCGCCTTAGAGTCATGGTTAGAGCTGGGAATCAGGGCCAGCCCGTGAAGGGTCAGGGCCGGCCCGTAGAGCCTGGAAATTACTATTCCAAATTTTAACTATTTTTCCTCCACTTTTTTTTAAAATATAATTAGTAAATTACAACACGAATCATTCAATAAATAAGCACAGTCACTAATTCATAATCAAAAGAAAATTATGTTCACAAATAACTCACATAAAACATAAAAAGCATATCACTAAGCGACATTAGTACGATGACTATTATTGTCGTTATCTTCGTCACTATCATTGATTTTAATGACATTTGATTGTTCTTCACTTCGAGTAGTAGCCTTTAACTCATGAGTAAAAATATTATGAAATTCTTCTCCTACATTATGAACACATCCATAATCTTTATTTACAACATATAATAAGTTAAATCATAAAATTAGAGTATAGTTATTATGTATTTGTAGTTAAATGGATAAATAACTTTATAACAAATACAAAATATATATAAATTAATAAATTTAAAAATAAAAAAAATAAGCGCTACAGTGAAAAGGGCCTACAAGGCTGGCCCAAGGCCCTCCAAGGCAGGCCCGTTTAAGCCCGTGGCCCGTCAGGGCCGACCCGTTTAAGCCCGTGGCCCGTCAGGGCCAGCCCTCCAAGGCTAATTTCAAAATCTCGTCCATTTTTCAAGCCCAGCCCTTAAGGGTCAGGACTTAAACGGGCCGGCCCGATGGGCTTGACCCATTTTCCCGGCTCTAATGGTTGTTCTTTTGAATGGGAGAGATGGTTCTACCAATGCTTGATTTTTCTTGAACTTGTTGGATGGACTCTCCTTATCACCTTGATTCAACATCCACCCCAAAACTCATCTCAACATTTATTTCAAATTCATTGGGTGTGAGTTCAAGTTCATGATCAGATTGGGTAAGACTGGGCTGGTTTATGGGAACAAATTAGTCAAGGTCGACTATAAGGTTAGGCTGTAGTGATGATGATGATGTGTTTGGTGGAAATTTGGAGTGAGATTCTCCCAAAATTAGCCATTCAACATCAATATGCTCCCCTTAAATGGGTAATTTGCTATAATAAGCTTCTTCTTTGGAGAAGACAATATCTCAAGAAACGAAAAGTTTATTAGAAGAAGGGCAATAGTATTTGTACCCTTTTTAATAGGAGAGTAGCCAAAAAAAAATTCATTTGTCAGCTAAAACAACAAATTTGTTGACATCATTTTCGTGAACAAAGACAACACAACCAAACACTTTTGGTGGTAAGAAATTGATTAGTAGGCAAGTTGGAAAGTGTTCAAGCAGTTTCTAGATAAGAGTGATGTAATTGAGGACTTTGGAGAGCAAGCAGCTAATTAGATAAGCGGATGTTAATACGACATCACCCCTGAAGATTGTGGGATCACTCCACTCCATTAATAAGGTTCAGGTTACTACCAACAAGTGACGGTTCTTATGCTAGCTAGGCCACTCCATTCTGTGAAGGGGGTGTAAGGGCAGAAAGTTTGGTGATGAATTCCTTACTGATCAAAGAATTCCTTAAAGACTCTGCTTGTATACTCCTCGGCATTATCACTTCGTAGTACCTTAATGAAAGTATTGAATTGGGTTCACACAAAGGTACATAAGCTTTGAAATACTCTGGCTACTTTAAACTTTTCTTTCAGTAAGTAAACCCATGTGGTTCTTATGTGGTCATCTATAAAAGTAACAAACCATCTAACAATAGTGGGGGGTTTTATTCGTGCAGGTCCCCAAATTCACTGTGGATTAATATGAATGGTGCAAGAAGCGATGTAGGGCTGTTTGGGGTGCAAAGGATCAAGTTTGTTTTACAAGTTAACAAGTTTCGCAATGAAACATAATAGAATTTTTATTGAATAAAATTGAAAACACATGTTTCATATAATCAAAACTAGGGTGGTCTAAACGACAACATTATGACAATGCATCATTATTTAGAGAATTGGAGCTAACCAATGCTCTACTAGCCTTCCATGCATCTTTATTCTTTATACTCGATCCCTCAAGGTAGAATAGTCCATCCCATTCTTTAGAAGTCCCCATCGTCTTATTCGATCTTAAATTCTGAAAAACATCAAGATTATCATCAAAGATTACTCTGCATATATGACCCTTAGTCAACTTGCTCACAAATATTAGATTACAAGTGAGTGCAAGCAAAAACAGGACATTGTGTATTTCCAGGTGATTAGATAATGTGACCGTGCCAATTTCCTCAACTCGTGTGAAAACACCATTAGCTACTTTTACTTTGAGGTGTTCGTGACAAAATTTAAGGTTGTGTTACCATTCATGTGATCTGTAACTCTTAAGTTAACAATCCAAGTGTCTTTACTAGTCATCACAACATTGAGAGCTATAATGGAATTACCTGATTGTACCAGATTCACACTAGGAAGGGAATTTGAATTATTTTGCTTCTCAAGTAGCTTGCGAAGCACTTGTAGTTCTTCGAGGCTCAAGTAATCATCATTCTCAATTTTTTGCTTAGTCGTGGTAAGGTGACTCTAAGAGGTCTGTTTTCCATTGGATGGCTTGCCATGTAGCTTCCAACATTCTTCTTTGATATTTTTGCAATAGTTACACCATTTGTTATTCTTTTGTTCACTTTATGGCCCTCTCAAGGCAAGTGTTGAGCTCTCAATTTCATTAGGACCACTTTGGTTCAGGAGTTTCCTACTTTCTTTGAATCGTACAAAGTTGACATCATCAAACAAAAGTGGTAAAGGGCGCAATCCCATGATTTTGCCCTTTATCTCCTCAAAAGATTTTAGGCCTAGCAGGAAATCTTCTATCCTTCTGCCTTCCACTATTTTCTTGTATAGTTGAGTGTCCTCGATGTTCTTCCATGGGTGGACCTCAAACAAGTCCTGTTGCTACCACAACTTAAGTAAAGCATTATAATATTCAATTACCGATATGTTACCTTGTCTTAAATCACGAAGTTGTCTTTCCAAATAGATCAAGGCAGCGGTGTTATCAAGGGAGTAGGTTCTCCTGGTTGTATCCCAGATTTCTTTGGTGGTGATCACAAGAAGATAGCTTTCACTAGAAACTATGTTCTGGACGCATGAGGCACAAGCACAGCTCAGATTAGAGTTAGACCACTGGGGGTTCACCAATCAACATTTTCCAATCCTTGTCGTGGTGGTGGTGAGGCGTCACTCGACTCACTCTCTTGCCGAAACCCTAGGTGTCGCTCTCTCTCTCCAATCAGCATTTTCCAATCCCTGTAGTGGTGGTGCTGAGAATTCACTCCCTAGGCGTCTCTCTCTCTATGTCTATCTCTATATCTATATATATATATATATACACACATATATCTATATCTATCTATCTAGGGCTCTAATGCCATGTTAAATCAGAGACCAATTTCACTCTAACTGTGATGATTTATTCAACTAGGGAGGGCACAATATATAGGCTAAAGAGAGTAATCAGAGGAGTAAATAAAGGGATTACAATCAGACATTATTTTGAAACAGCGAAGCACTAAAGCAGGGATTATGATCAAATGGGAGATAATTGTGGTATTCTCAAATCTGAATTGATTTGATTTCCAACAACCAAATATATTTAGTTCTCACAGATAAACTACTTTTACCAGCCTAATGAATAATATTCCCAAACAAGACGGAAAAGATTTAATACGTGAATCAGATGGGACAAGCACTAAAAACCAAATTGGCCACTTCTATCTCTACATTCTATCGTGAATTAAAATGAGGAGAACAGGAAAACAATCTTGTCCGCTTCCACATCTATCATGCGCATGTCAGTACGAGCAAAATCAATTTCCACCTCAGGAAATAAGATAAAGGCGAAGTAAGAAATAAATAGACTTAATCCCGTGATTGGTTGGCTAGAAACAATTTGCTTATGCATTCCAGTTTTCTACTGGTCTATAAGCGAGACGCTGCAAATCATAGCTAGGAAGCAAGATATCCGACTCCGAAGTCCGAACAATGACACCAACACCGAGAGAGATTAAAAATGATCTATTGATCTTCCCTGAAAAGAAATTTTATCTCCAAACTAACAAATACACTGCCAATTCACAATAAGACTAACCATTTCAAACATAAACCGGGCTCAAGACATATCATCATCATCACATATTTGCTGTGGATCCATCACCTCAGGTTACACTCAGTGACAAAAATTTTAAATTTAGTCCATAATTCAAAAGAGAAATTAATATCTTGGGTGTACTGGCATGAATGATAACAAAATTGGAGGAAGGGAGAAGAGAAGTACTAGAATTGGCCATGGAAATCTCGCTGACTTCATTGGGGTCAAGCCAGACCTTTCCTTTCCCGCACTTGAGTACACTAGCGGCTAGCCGCTTCTGAAGCTTCAGCGAGACCATGGCTAAGCTTCCGCAATTCCGCGCGCGAGGCAATTGGAAGCTTGAGAGGGCTTTTCAGGCGGTACCTTTTATTCGGAGAAGATGATTACCTGAGTCAGCAGTTAGGGTGTTGAAGGCGCTAATGCCACAATAAATTTTTTAAAAAAAGCAAGGGAAAATATTTTAGGTGACGAAAGAGAAAACATCAAAAAAGTCTTAATCCCAAATTCTCTATAAAAAAAGTCCTTATATTAATTATAGAATTCTAATATTAAAAATATTTTGTTGTTAAAATGACTTTTCTTATTGTCAAAATAACTTTTCTTGTTGTTAAAATTTTCCTATGAAAATATTGTTGTCAAAATAGCTTTCATGTTATTAAAATGATTTTTCCTGTCAAAAATTTTCTGAGTTTTTCCTCGAAAATGTAGAATCTTAGAAATATAGAAAAATTTTTACAACAAAAAAAAATCATTTTGACAACATAAAAAGTCATTTTGGCAACGAAATTTTCATAAGGAGACTTTAATAACAGAAAAAGTTATTTTAACAATGATATCTTTTTTATATTAAAATTCCGTGATTAATATAAGAAAAAAGTCCTTAGGGACTTTTTTAATAGGGAATTTTGGGTTTGAATTTTTTTTTACATTCTTTCTCTTTTTTATGACCTAATTGATATTTTTCTAAAAAACAATCATTTTTATGACCTTGTGGTCAGTGAATGAAATTTTGAGGTTTAAATGATATTATTCTATTATTTTTAAATAATGCCCTTACCTTTTTTTTGATTAAAAAACAAAATGACGTTAAATAATACAAAATTATAAATTTAGTTAAAAAAAATTGGAAAAAAAACATATATTGGAATGATTTAATGTTAACAACCGGATAAATCAAAACACAAAGTTGAGATTAAGGGTGGGAGGGCAGGACTCCTACTCACTGCCCAATATAAAGGATGAACAGGCTGCATTGCAATTTGGTAGGAGCTCTAACTATTTTAGGCATTGGCAAAGATGAGTTCAACATAGGGGTGAAAATATATCAAGCCCTTAACAGGAGATTATGACATAACTTACATAGAGCCTAATTTAGCCTATTTAATAAATAAATCAGGCTCAAGCTTATCATCAGAGCTATTCAGACAAATAGGTCAAACCTATATTTATAAAACCTAACCTAGTCAACTTTTTAAATTAGAGAAAATTGTTGAAGTCCTAAATAAAACAAAATAAGACTGAAATATTTTTTGAAATATTCAATGTACAATGAATTCCTTATAATATTTAGAAATAATATATTCTAAATGTGAAAAAAAAATAATACCTTAATGAGAAAAAGCAGATACACCCCACTCTGTTCTGCTACCCCCAACCTCCCTCTCAGAAAGTTTTTTCAATTGATTTGGAATTCAACTCACTGTCATTCTCGGTCATATCCGAAAACATCGTTATCGATAAACGCTCATAGTAGCCATGCGTGGCGCCTTCTAGTTCGTCCATTTTGGTGAGTCCACGCACCGTCACGTAGTAGAGTTCGCCTCGGACATGGTGGCTCGATCTGATGAAGTTTAGAAGGAAGGAGACGCGGTAGGGCCCATAGAAGAGCAGGCATTTTTGAGTTGTTGTGCAAAAGACGTTGACGAAGGTGGCCTCGTCGAAGCGGATGAGATCTTGGAGGAGGACGTGATTGGAGAAGCCGCACTTCAAGGTTCCATAGTTCGTTTATCACCTGCTTCTGCTACCATTTTCTCTCTCTTCTAGTTGATGTTGTAGTGGTTAGAGAGAGAGAAAGGGAAGAAGGAGGAAGCAGACCGATTTTTTTTTTTTTTTTTGTCAAAGAAGGAGATCGATTGTGTTTTCTACGACCCTTATTTTTGTTAGTAATTAAACATTAGTTGTAGCTCAAGAGTATAAAATAAATTAATAATGTAAATGAAGTATAAAGGAAAAAAAATTATTTCTTAAAAAAATATAAATGAAATACCTCCTTAAAATAATTATTTTAATTATATGGTATCTGACTTGATAGTTTAGATGTTGAATATTTTTATTTGTTACATATGAGATACATTGGTCAAATATTTTATTTGTTTGTTTGGTTTGTTTGAGGTGTTACATGTGTGAGATGAGAGAGACATGGGAAATTGAGAAGAGAATAGTGTATCCAAAAAGTTTTTCCATCTAGTTCAACAAAATACCTGACAAGACCTTTGGTCTAGAATCTGGATTGTTGTCATATAAGATACAATACCACTAGGGTTCAAGCTTCAACTCACATGGAGTCGGCTTCTCTTCTTTGTTATCTCTCTCTGCTGCCAACCTTTTCCATTAAACATAGTTGTTTTTGTCTCAAAAAAGCCTCATAAGTCTATAGAATTATTTTAGCTTTTCTGCCTTTCATCAATAGGAAGGAAAATTTCATTTGATGGCCCAACTTTATAATTTTTTTTTGGTTTTGCCAGGTGCATTATAAAGTTGGCTTCACAATTTGAATTCAACAATAATTTAATGTTTTGGGCTAAATTTAAGAAGTTTAAATTACAAATTTTTAATGTTATAATAATTAGAGTAATGAAAAAATTAATTTTTTTTATCCTTATAATTTTGACATAGTTGTAACTAAGTCTCTACACTTTGGCTCGATCCAACTCATTCCCAATAGTTGTGACTCGATTGTAACTCAACCTGTGAACTTTGACTCACTACAATTTGTAGTTCCAATAATTTAAATCATTTTATAGTGTAGTCCCTATAATATTTTCTAAAATATAGGGACTAAATTATAAAACAGAGGGATTAAATTGCAATGAGTCAAAGTTCACAGGTTAAGTTATAACTGAGTCACAACTATAAGGACTGAGTTGGATCGAGTCAAAATGTAAAGACTTAGTTACTACTGTGTCAAAAGTATAAGAGACAAAAGATTAATTTTTCCATTATTCTAATTATTATAATATTAAAAAGTTGTAAACTTGTAATTTAAACTTCTTAAATTTAACCCATAACATTAAATTATTGTTGAATTTAAATTGTGAAGCCAACTTCATAATGTACCTGGCAAAAAATATATATCTATATATAAAGTTGGGCCATCAAACGAAATTTTCCTTCCTATTGATGAAGGCAGAAACGCTGACGCAATTCTATAGACTTACGACGCTTATTTGAGACAAAAATGGCTATGTTTAATGGAAAAGGATGACAGTGGAAAGAGATAACAAAGGAGAGAAGCCAACTCCAACTCACATCAGACATCAGGTCTCTCGCCCGCTAAGAAGATATGTCCTATACAACCATGCCTGACACGGGAAATTTCATTATAGTAATCCTCCATTTCTCGTTTGTGAGAGAGCGATGGAGGGGTAACAGAACAAAGAGAGTGAAGTGGTGGGGAAGAGAGGTGTTGTATTTGCCTTTTTTTTTATTATTAAGAGAATTATTATATTTTTACAATTAGAATATATCACCCAAATATCATGCAAGACTATACAATAAATTGAAAATTTCAAGGTCGTATTTTGTCTTTTTTGAACTTTAGTACAATTTTCCTTTTAAATAATAGTATATATAGTGTCATTTAAATAATTTTATAAGTTACTTATAAATTTTCCAACTTAACTTCAACTATAAGTTTCACATCTCATTGTCATTACACCCAACCCTTACTTTTGCATCAATTATTCACCCCTACATTTCTTCTCTTTAATTAGTCAAGATGGCAACACTAACTCACTCACTCTCCCATGATTTGTATCGTTCACTAAAGCTTAATAATTACTATGAGTTTATTTAGTGATAAATGAAATATCATAATCTTAATAGGAGGAGTATGTTCTAATTTATGTGGAAAAGCAAAAGAGGTAAAAATTCACTTTTACATGCAGCTTATTATACTTCGTAGATTTTAGAAAATATATCTCAACAATTAGTTCTTTTTATTCCTACTTGCTCGAACAATTGTTCTCACTAGACATTCTTTTTCCCTTACTAAGTTCTATATTACAATGAGAATCAATGTCAGGCTTTTAAGAAATAATGTAATATTATAAATAAGTGTGAAGAGTTATATATAAATTTGAAAATATATGCTTCAGAAGCTATTTAGAGGCTTACATTTTAAGTATATCTTTTAACAAGCTTTAGGCTTTATCAAGCCTAAAAAACACATACACATAAACCCAGACTCATGCTTTAAATGTCTGTTGCAGATCCATGCTTATTTAGGTAAATATTAACATAGCATATTTTCACCTCTAATTGGGCAGAGTGAGCTTCTCCGCTCAAGTGATGTCATGCCCATAACATATGTGAAAAAAAAATCAATTATATATGATAAATAATATTCTAAACTTTAAATATATTACATAATCTTACATCTTGGATATTTAAAAAAAAAAAAAAAGTTTATAGCTTCAGTCGTGGAATTTAAAAAAAGACAGCGTTGGTCTTTTAGATAATATATATCAGTTTTGGATGAATATTAAATAATATATAAAAATTTTAATAAATGTAATGAAATAATATATACAAAACATATACACACACAGAAAAACATTTACATAAGTTACGGGCATGACACACATGTGTGTTTGTCATGCCCGTATAGAATAATATATATGTATAATACATGTTCTATAGAATAATATCTATTATATAGAAAGCAATATATGTTGAATAATATATACTTAAAATAAATTATATATAATTTTTCGAGCAAGGTAATATATTTACTTGAAACCCAGCCGACCCAATAATTAGCTCGACCTAAAGATGCCCAAATTTTTTTTGAGCCATTACAAGCTAGGTAATTTTTGATCAGGCTCGACGGGAAATAAAAATAAAAAGCAAAAAATTTAGGATCATGAAAAATAAAACATCACATGTGCTCAAGAAACATAAAGGAACCTTCAAGACTCATTTATATGTGTCTTCCCTTGCTCTCTACTAGAATAATCACCTTAAAAATAACCATTGAAAGTATCTATCGGGCATAAGCAAACCACCGTTGATAAAAAGAAGAAACTGATTACATATATTTGCATATATCACAATTTTCATATAAAATGATTTCAAGTTAATCATCATTAAACAACCTATATTCTTATTCATAACATGTAATATATAATATGTAATATGGAACTACCCTCATATTCACCGTTCATCCTTATATCGCTAATTGTAGCCATAAACTAACACAAAGTCCAATGGAAATACATCAATTTAATTGGATTGTTCCAAACTCACCAGTTTTTAAGATACAATTGCAAAAAGTGTAGAGCTTACATTTGAACTATATATGACTCTCCTCCAAAAAAAAAAAAAAACACAACTAAAGAGATGTTATATGTCCTAGAGCTTAAATGCAATCCCTGCCAAAGGAAGAAGAATGGGCTCTTACGAGTGTCATCTACTGTGCACCTAGTGATGACATACTACATGATAAAGATCTCACCATTCAAATTTCCTCTTACTCCAACCCATTACAAATACAACTGTCATAACATTTATATTCAATAACCAATAAATATAATATTATTAAAAGACAATGGATAATAAATCGTGCTTTTATTCGCATCAAATATCAATACATATTCAAACATGTCTAACAAGAAACAATAATCCAGCAATACATTAATTTTAATTAAAGTATTAACTATGTAAATAAAGTAGGTTATAAATAAATTTACTTGTAACATTACTTACTTGAGAAATTACAATAAATACACATACACATAATTCAATCCATTTTCTCTAATAAAGAATAGTCATTTACAAGTATATGGAAAAATATTCAGAATTATATCTTAATCCTTAGCTAACCAGTAATCACACAACTGTCACTTCAAAACTCTCAATAAGAGTCAGTAAATCAATAGAAGCAAATCAATGAGGTTCAATAGAAAGTTTTTGCAATATAAAATCCAAATCCGAGATTGGGCAAAAAACTCTAACACACCCGTAATTATTCCCAAGGCAAGAAAGAATGAACCACCACTGGAGAGTGAAAATCGAAATAAAATTTATCTTATATATTGTAATTTGTAAATAATCATTAAAAAGCTACTTTTAAAAGTGCTAAAATGTTTTTTTGGATTCTTATTCTTAAAAGTATTTATTCATAAAAATTGATATAAAACTTATCTATATGATAATTAAAAAATTATTTTTAAAAACTTTAATTATTATTTCAAACAATCACAAGGCACAGACAATGAGAAGGGGTGTGAGGTCAGTTAACATATATATATATATATATATATATATATATATATATATATATGAACACGTACATACAATAACGTTTAAGGGTATCTTTGGTTCAAAGGAAGTAAAGGAAGATTAATGTTGAGAGATTTGACTATTTGAGAAATAGGTACACATAGTGAAATGATAGAGGAATAATAGATCTGACATGACAAGACCCATAACATAAACGATGGAGAAGAGGGAGGTAAAATAAATTGGGTATATATTTGATTAAAATCATATATATATTTTTTAGGAAGCGTTTTATTTTAATATTGCTTTTTAATAATAAGATCATGCTCCCACCTAGTTAAGATCTTCTATCAATTAATGTTGAAAGTTGAAGAAGACTGTGAAAGAATCTGTAGCAACACAATAAGTCGTTAGCCAAGTCTTAAGATTTGTCTGTAAGAGTAATGTGTTATAAATCCAGACAAAGAATAGTATGGTAAAATTTGAAAAGAAAATTTATCTTTAGAATTGTTTTATTTTTCCACAAAAATTTCTTTATGAGAGATCCATTATAACAAATAATTCCATGAGGAAAGTGTCTTAATAATGAATCACATTCCATTCTTTTTTTTATGTGCTTCTTAGGTGCTTTTCTTCCTAAGAAACATATAAATAAATATTGGTAATATTTTTTATTATTTTTTTATATTTTATTTATTTAGACTAAATTGTATTCTGCATCCTGAAATATTCTTTTTGTATCCAATATCTCAAATTAATTAATTTCCAGTCTTGCATTCAGAAATATTTTTCCTATAACACCGGTATTCTGTAAATTGTATTTAGACTAAATTGTATTCTGCATCTTGAAATATTTTTTTTGCACCCAATATCTCAAATTAATTAATTTCCAGTCTTGCAATTAGAAATATTTTTCCTGTAACACCGGTATTCTATAAATGAATTAATTTGAGATACTGGGTGCAAATATAATTTAGTCTAAATAAATAAAATATTAAAAAAAAGTTACCTAAGAAGCACATTAAAAAAAAAAAAGTATAGAATGTGGACTCCTTAATAATCTCTTATCCTTATCAAGTATTAATTCCAAGCGTAAATGCATCTAAAGATTGACCATTTCCCATCATTTCTTATAGGCAAATTCTCCATACACCAAATTTTAAGTGTCTGTTTTAATTAGTAGTAGGATTTATTTTATAATATAATTTAAGACATGTAGGTGAAATAAACTTTATCTACATTGATTTATGTAAACAAAAGGCTATTTTCTTTTATAAGAAAAACTCTTCTATGGCTTTTTGCAGATAGGTCCATGCATTTTTGAGGTTGACGATAATGTGTTTTCGTTTGAGTTAGCGTTAGAAAAGTATGTTTATATAAGTCAAAATAAATTTTTTTTCATATACTTATATCATAAACTATAAATTCCATTAAAAAATAGATTATATCGCTGACCCAAACCCAAACAGATATGCAATACGTAGAGAGATTCTTGCCACAAACATCTTCTTATTCCACATTTTCCCAAAAAGCAAACGGATGACGTTGAAGATATCGATTTTCTTTTTGGACAACAAATATATAAATACCCACATAAAATATAAAATTTTTAAGAAACTAATCAAACCATTCCTTAAATTGCCTATTATATAATCTTAATACAATATACAAAAAATATGTCTAATTTACAATATCTCATACACTAATAAAAC
Source organism: Acacia confusa (assembly GCA_037074495.1). Classification (NCBI taxonomy): domain Eukaryota; kingdom Viridiplantae; phylum Streptophyta; class Magnoliopsida; order Fabales; family Fabaceae; genus Acacia; species Acacia confusa. The sequence goes on from CM073505.1 coordinate 8,357,527, forward strand.
TAGATCTCACCATGGAAAAAAGAAAAACTTAATCTCAAAACGCACTGCTCATTTTGAAGCCCAAAATTCAAGCTCCATTAGTTTATAGGATCATGCAACTTTTTCACAGTGTCTTTATTTTTAGTAATCTTATTGATTAAACTAACATTTTCCTGAAATGTTTGTCTTTTACAATATTATTAGTCCCGAGTATTATATTAGTAGGCTAAATTCAAGGTGTACCATGACATTAGTAGTAGTAATCTGATCAGCCTTCTTCGACCAAAAGAAAAGGGAGTAACTGTAAATGGAGTAATAAATAAAACTGAAATGGGATTAGATAGAGCACCACTAAGTGCCCCTTTTGATTAGCGATGGATAATCGTAATCGTGATTTGCATAAGTGGCATGTGTTCAAAGTGTTGTTAGTCAATCGTGGTTAATCGTGATTTTTGTTGTGATATTTTTTTCACAAATGACTCTAAAAATTGTGATTATGTTTGGGTTTCATTTATTAAAAGCACTTATAGATTATAATTACAAAGAGTATGAATTTTATAAAGTTATATATTTTTATAATTACAGTCAATAATAAATATTATAAAATATAATTTAAGAAATGACATGAATATTAAAATATTATTTTAATTTATTATTTATTATTGTTATTATAACAAATAATTTAAAAATTTATGAGAAGTACAAGTACAAATATTAAAATAAAAAATATTTTATATTAAATAAGAAAAGAACGAAAATGAATGATATTATCGACCTGAAGTGGCTGCATCAATCAAAGCCTTTCCCTGAAAAATAATAGGAAAAATTTATGTCAAGAATATTGGAGAAGGAAGTTTAGAAAAGATTACCGAGGGTGGGAGAAATCTTTGTTAATTAGGTTTAATCACGATTTTCTCAAACTCACGGCATCTCCCATGTCACTTATTCTTAAAGTAGGGTGTAGGAGTGAAATCACGATTCCTCTGGTTGATCGAGATTTTTTAAAAAATTACTCAAACAATAGAAATGAGATTTATAATAACTTTCATTTATTTTTGGTTTAATTGGATTTATTTGTCTTCCCACGTTGCTTAATCAAACTGAAACTGGTCCTAGTAGTTTGATAGAAAAAGAAAAATCTGATTATAAATATGATTTATGTTTGGATTGATGGTAGTAAAAGTGGCGGGACTCACATAAAAAAACTAAAAGCTTTTTTGTAAAAGCTACTTTATGGAGTTTTTTTAACTGACTTTTATGAGTTTTTTTTAAAAAAAGACTCGGTAGACTTAAAGCTCTACCCAAAACACTCTGTTTAAAGCCTTTTTTAGTTTTCCCCCTTTGGTTGCTACTTTTTTCTGAGTTAAAGCTCTCTCCAAAGCCTGCTAAGTGATGTTTGGTATGTAGGATAGTGAGAAAGGTAGAAAGACAAGTTCTATTATTTAATATATTTTTTGTGTCTAATCTTCTCAAGAATTCAAATTCCTAAGCCCACAATTTTTCCTTTAAATATGTGAAGATAAAACCGATCGAAATTAGTGGAAACTCAAGTTCTCATGTGAACAGTGTGCTTTTGGATATATTTATCCATCATAAAATATTTTTTTCTAAAATGTAAGAAATATGATTAAATTCGAACTTATGCGATAAATTTGAACTTGACGAGAGAATATTTTAAACAAGTTCAAACTTGGCAAGAGAATGTACTTTAGACAAGTTTGAATTTGATAGGAGAATTTTTCTTAAAAATATATTTTAGAAAAAATATATTTTCTATTTTTATTTTGAATTAATTACTTTTAGGGTAAAATAAGTATTTTCTGATTATTTCCTAACCACCACCCATTCAATTTTTTTCTAACAAACTGCTCATCTTCTCTCAAATTATCTTTCCTCGTCCCTCAAAATCTTCCTTTATTTTTTTCCCCTTCCTTTCTCTCTTTAAATCTTCCTCAGTATCAAACGAGAAGAGGATTCTCTTATAATCTGTTTTCTCATATTCTCTCATCATCCATTTTAAATGTTGATTGGGAAGGTGAGAGAAATATTAAAGTAGTATTTTGATTGATTGAACGAATATAATTTAAAAATTATGAGAGATGATAAGAAAAAGATTATGAGAGAAACCCAACTTGTATCAAACGTGCCCTAAATTTTGGTTTGTATGAAAAAGTTGGCAGACACGTGTACAAGAACGCTGCGTTTTGGACCAGATTCGTGGAACGTAACGTCTTTTATTTCGCGTGCTCCACATTTTCATCCAGAAATTCCTCAGACCATTGTTGATTCCGGAAAAATATCGCGATGGTCATGGACATTCTCGTCGCCGATCCGGTAACACTTTCTGCTGTGAAAGGCCTTGGGGTCGCCAAGCTCCTTCTCCTTCGAAGCTGTTGTTCCACCAGTAACCTCTCCGTATCCGATTCGTACGCCGAACAATCGTCTTCTTCTTCCTCGCCATCTTCCAGATATCTCCAGATCTCGTCGTTGATTTCGCCGGTGGACGCCCTTGCGCCTCCTCCGGTGAAATCCAATATATACAGAATGCCTCGTCGGACCCTTATCCGCAGAAAACGGCGGACGAAGCGTAGGTTGTCTGGTGGTGACTCGGGTGATGCCGGAGATGAGGGGTTCTTCTTTGGTAGTGATGGCGGAAATCCTCCTTTTGGTGGCGGCGGCGGTTTTGGAGGCGGTGGTGGGAGCTGGAATTTCAATCGATTCGGAGAAGGACATAATTGGGATGATTCATCGTCTTCGTATTCGGACCCTGCGTTCGATTTCGTCTATCAGGTTCTCTCCTGGATCATGCTTTCCAATTGTCTGCACTTTGCTTTCAAAAAGATTGTTCGAGATTTCGCCGATGGAATTATGGATGCCGATAGAGAAAAAGTTCCCAGGAGATTGGCGCCAATTTGCTGATTTGTGCCTTTTCATTACATCAAAATCAATGCTTACTGGTGGAACATAAAATAATTGGGATTTACTTCTGTGTTTGAATAGGATTTTAGATCTTCATTTTCGTTCCTGTAAATAACTAAATAAGTAAATATTGTATATAATTTTCATTTAATCTATTATATGATTGTAGATTCTTTGTTTTAATAAGCTATTAATGTACTGCACTTATTGCTCTTGTTACAGTTTGCTAGTGAATTGCCATCCAGTTGTACTTTTAAATGTTGCTTATTAGTTATTACCGCCCAAAATCACATAAATGACGCCGCTTTGTAGGTTTCGGTACTGCTTTTTGCTCCACTCCAATGTTGTTATGTAATATGAATTGCTATTCAGTTTTGGATGGTGCTTAGTACCACACTAAGTCCCAGACTCACAGGGTTCTAATCTATGCTTCTTGGTGAGTAGTTATTATTTATCAATATCCCTTTTTACTCAACTTTTAATTTAATGATCTACTGTTATCAAAGTAGTCAGTGGCTCAATGCAAGCATTTGTTCTTGCAGATATAGTGGTGCTAGTAAATTGTTTTTCTATTTAAGATGTTGGTTAACACCACCCTAAGTCACGCGGCTCTAATCTATGCTACCTAGGTTACTGCTTCTCTTTTTGCTTCTGTTGAATGGCTTACTGTTATCAAAAGTTGTCAATTCAAATATATATTATTGATTATGTGTGTGCTAGTTAATTGCTATTCAGTTTAGATGTCACTTATTGCCACCTAAAGCCACCGGTGTGCAATCTATGCTTCTTGTAGGTTTCAGTAGGTTATATGTATATGATGTTGAGAGGCATTTGTTGGCCCTTATGGCCGAGTTCCACACGATTTTAGATTGACCAAAAGTTCAGAAATCAGAACTCACTTGCGATCTGCAAGTAATGCGGCACAACTAGGTAGCCTTAATTGTGGAAACAGAGGAAATAGCTTGAGACTCTACGCAGTTACTTGTTAGGATCTTGTCTGAGTGATGTGAATGAAAAAGGATCGCGCTAGTAACAAATGCTGGGACTTAATTAGCATTATTATGCAAATTATGCTAGTCCTTGGCATAACTTGCTTTTAAAAGTTGTCGGGTGAAACTGGCGTGGAGATTTTTGTGTGTTTCTTTCTTGTTATTCAAGATTACTCTCTTGTTTCTTTCTATCATGGTGGCCCGTTTTCTTCCCCTCTTGTTGAACTCTACTTTTGATTAGGAAAAAAAAAAGTTTCCAGAGATGGGCCACTTTATTTTGAGTTGAAATCATATATCTTACAGTGCTTTATAGGAAAATTGAAGAGTACACGCTTGTGTATCAATGATTCTTCAACTGTATTAGAACGTGAGTCGCTCCATGTGGCTGATGCTTAAGACAATAAATCGAGAATTAGAGAATTATGAGGAAGTCTGCATTCAAACAAGGTTAACATCAAGATGTATTTACTAATTAGAATACTAAGGTATTTGTTAGAGATAGTAGGGTGATACTAATTGATTAGTTATTTAGTTAGTTAATTAGCGACCTAGTCTATATAAAGGGTCTTAACTAATATAGTTTTATGTGTGGGATGTGGAGTCTTCACTAAAGAGAGGGAGTTAACTTGGTCTCCCTCTAAGATTATAATAGTTTTAGGTGTTTGGTTATCTCCCTCAAAAGAGGGTCGATTAGAGATAACCCAAGTGGGTTATTCTTTGTATGAGCATGTTGCTCTAATGAGATTAATACATGATTCTTCATCTTTTCCATATTGTTTTCTCTTTTTTTTTTTTTTTTGTTATTGCACCTAGTTCACTAGAGTTTGCCTTGACTAGTCCGGATCAAGGTTTTTTCGAGCGCATTTGCGAGGATCTTTCCCAGGGAAGTTTTCTGCATCTACAAGGATTTGAACTTGAGACCCTTGCTTAAACGACCTAAGTCCCTTTCATTTGAGCCAACTTCCACTAGTTTTGTTTTCTCTAATTACATGATATCGGAGCTAAGTTTGATGTCTGAGGCCTCACTGTAGTGGCCCAGTTTTTTTTTTTTTTTATATGGGTTTAGATGAAGAAAGCTTATCTAATCGCATGAACTCAATGATTGAGTGGGTTTCGTGATCTAAGATACGGAAGATCTCAATCTCGCCGATTGAAGCCAGCGGCAGAGTTAGGCGCTTCGCTGAAATCATCTCCATTCTGCGCATCTCTCATCTCTCTGATCACTACCTTGAATAGCCACAATCAACACCCACTTCAATATGAAAGCCATACCAAGAAGCATAATCTGGTTTTGTGTTTCTCATTGGTGGCTCTGCCGTCGATGTTGCCGCAGCAAGACTGAGCATCGTCATTGTCGTTGTCGTTGTCAATATCGTTGGCGGGGGAGTGTTGGTTGTACATGGCATTGGGGTAATGCTTGAGGCTTATAGAATGTCATTCACAGTAGCTTCATGGATCTAAGATTCATTAAAGCTACCGTCTTTCCTTGTCAAAATGAATGTTTCAAGATTTTTGCGAAACATCAGGCTGGTCTTGGCCACAGCAAAAGGATCCCACTTCAAGCTATTACCCTGCAGAAGAATCATTTTATTTCCTTCGATCTTGACAGTATGCATAAGGGAAGGAGGCATTTTTCATAACAGGTGAATGTTCAGGTAATTTTAGTCTCAAACATAAAATTTTAGATTGAGTGTTAAAGCACTGTACAATCAGATGAGCTACGATGGATATCCGAAGTTTTGTTGTGCTACAATGTACTGAGTAAGGCGACAAACATTTTGTATCTTTGGCTGGGAAGTTCTTTCAGCTTTGCTACATCTCAGATTCTGTTGGATAGTAACAGAATGATAGATTGTCGAGAAGTTAACTGGAACCAAGTTGGTTGTGATGTCCTTGGCCATTTTTGTTTGCCAAATGACACTCTCATTTAGATTGTTAAAGAGAATGAAGGCGGCATTTTTGTCCATTGCAAGAATGGGGATGGTTGCTCAATCAATACACCTTAAACTTCAGTGCTCCTTCAGATCTTTAGTCGTATCAAACTCTCTGTTATACCACTACTACATAGCTATACCCATTATTCTTCTGTATTCAACTATTCCACATAATCTCCTTAGAAGAGCATCATCTGTAGGTTACTTGGAAATGCCATTGTTGATCTCTATGCTAAATGTGGCAATTTGGGCTTTGCTGAAAAGATATTTGATCAGCTGGACAATAAGGATTTGGTGGCTTGGAATTCACTTCTTGTCATGTATTCCAGGAATGGGTTGCTGGAATTCATAACATTTGGGTTACAAGCATATTGAAGCAGCACTGAAACGTTATGAGAATTAACATAGAGAAGAATGTTATGAAGGAATTTTGTATTGTTTTGTATATGGAAAACTGTTCAATTTAATTTACCTTACACCTTCCTATTTGTGAGTTGAGCACCTTGTCAAGTAGTGTTCGACTCGAAGGGTGTGTTAAAGATATTAGGGTGATATTAATTAATTAATTAGTTAGCTAGTTATGGCCTTAGTCTATATAAAATGTTTTAGCTAATATGGTTTAGTGTATGAGATGTGGAGTCCTTATCAAAGAGAGGGAGTTAACTTGATCTCCCTCTTATATCTTAATAGTTTTAGGTGTTTGGTTTATCTCTCTCAAGTGAGGGCCCTAATCTATATTTTTTGTATGAGCATGTCGCTTGATTAATGCATGATTCATTTTCTTCTCCCTATTGTTTTCTCTAATTACACGTTAATAGTATTTGATTAGTAATACTATTTTTAAATTTACCCCATTTTTAAAGGCAACTAATGATGATTTTTTTTTTTGATTGATTTATAAGAGACTTAACTTTCACCTATTAGCTAGTAAATAAATCAACAAAACATTACATACTAATAGATTATCATTTTTGGATTCATTATGAGTGAATTTATTCCCTTTCAAATGATAGAAGTGAAGTTTGAATTTGGGACGCATCAAGTGAGAAATTGAGTACAAGCATCCACATCTGTTGCTTGGGCCAGCTCACTCAGCTTTTGATAATATATATGTACCAACCTTTTGATTTTGTAGCCCTCAAAGGGTTAGCATGGAATGACACGAAATGGGGTCATCATCTTCATTTCGACCACCTTTTTTAGAGAGAGCGTGAATTTAGGTACACTATCATTTTCCAGACGTTTCCTCAGTGTTGTCTTGTCTGTGGCCTATTTCCAAAATTTTCAATTTAAAAAACAAAAAAACCTCCTCTAGTCCTTAATATAGAGCATGATGAGGTTCAATTGGGATATTCAGAATCAGATAGTTCTTTTTTTTTTTAAAGAAAGTTTAGGTGGGTTTGGCGTCGGTCCCCCATTAAGGCTAGGACACGGTTCTAAAGCTCTTTGAGTACTTACAAGGAACTTACAAGATCACCTACCAAAGGAGCCCTCAGCACGGTAGAGGGAATCGAACTCTCGTCCTTTTAAGACCTGAGTATGTTCCTTACCATCTATGCCAACTCTCATTAGCAATCAGATAGTTCATATTTCAAGAGTTCAGAACAAAGTGGCTGATAGCTTAGTTAAAAAGGACTTATTTAGAACCACCTTATTGGATATGTGTCCTGCTAATTTAAGGACTTTAATAGAAAGCAATAGTTTGAGATTGAATTCCCCATCAGCTTAGTCTTTTTACTTCTAGGGCTTAGCTCTTCTATTGTTACAAATAAAAAATATATTTAAGTAGTTGATCTTGGTTCTAAATATGATATCTATTTTTTATATTTTTCAGTATTTTATTAACTTACTTCTATTGGTACTCCCTCAACAATAATTAAGGGGAAGAGGGAATTAAAGCATATGATTAGGTAAGGCGTTTTAGAAAATATATGTCATATTAATTAACTTAATTAATTTTCTTAGATTAGGTAAATACGTCTTATATTAAAAATTGGAGGGAATATGTTTTTGAATAATATCTAATTACATGTTTACACGTTTTACTTAGTTATTAAATTAACTTTATATTTTACTAATATCAGAGACAATCAGTTAACATAATTAAACCGGTATTGTAAAATGAATGTTTTTATATTACTAATTTATATATAGCTCACATTTTGACAAATCTGAAGGAGCATAGACCCCAACTCATATGATACATCAAAAGCTAAATATTTTGGGGGGCAACAATATTGTAGGTTTTGAACGATTTACCACCCACCTTGACATCTTTCTCACTCTCTAATCATATTTTTTTAAAAAGTTAATTAAGTTAATTATTTATAAAATATATGTATTAGTTTTTTTCTAAAACAATCTATTTAATAATTTGTATGAAAAAGTAATTCATTAATGGAAACCCCTTAATATGATACATGTTATTGAAAAAATATTTTAAAAAATTTATTAATTTGGGATACAATATAGATTGAAATCTTATATTTAAAATTATAAATAAAACATATTACCTTCGGTTTTAAATATAAGACAAAGTTTATAATGTAATTTGTGATACAAACTTTATTTTAAATTTAGGACCAGATGGAGTACTAATTAACTTAAATATTTAGCAGGGAGGAGTAAATGTTAACTTTGATAGAAACATATTTGGTGAGTAATAATCATTGAAAATCATTCTCTACAGAGGGACCCCATTTCCCTGCCAATATATCCTTGGGATAGGCAGGGGGTTTATTCGTACAGACAAGCTCCTGGCCGCCCAGATCTAATATGGACGGCCCAAATTCTTTTTCTTTTTTTACTTTTAAATTTTTAAAAATAAAAAATTTTAATGGGTAGAGAAACTAAAATAAAATTAATATTTGAACTAACATTTTCCTAAAAAATGATTTTTTTATATAAAAAAAAAAAAAAATGTTAGTATCCAGATCTAGATTTAGACGGCGGACAAGCTCTCCTAGCCTATCCTAAATATAGGCAGGGAATTTGATTTCCTCTACAGAGAAGGACCTGTACACGATATTTAATTATGATCATTTGAAGGAGAGGCTGAAAGGCAAGCATCGATTTCAAAAATACAGTGAAGTTTAAATTATTGCCAAAACGTACTGGCCTTCATCTGTTGGGCAGTTACTTTGATTAAAATAATAATCTTAAAAGCAATTATTAAATCAAAACAAACAAACAAACACCCAAATTGTCTGGATACATTTGTCTTTCGTGGATTTTGGACGGAGATGGAGGCTCCTTACAGATTTTCCCGAAACAGTTTTGTATTATCTTAATGCCAAATATTCTTTGATAAGATACAAATTAGTAGGGATAATCCAAATTAAGAGGGGCCACGTTGATGCTTCTTTATTTATTTATTATTATTATTAAATGCTATTTAAGTGCAAATGGGGACACCAAAACGATAATATCTGGTTTGTGCCTCTTCAGGTTCGGGGTGTCTTAGATTTCTATTGACATAAACTGCCAAATTAGAAGCAGACACGATTTGTATTAGATAATTATTAATTATATTGGCTAATTTCATGAACCTCACCCTCAAATCGAGTAAATTAATCTTATTTAGCTCACTAAGTATTATAGTCAGCATAATAGTAATTCATCCTTAAAAAATGCTAATGATGATCATCACTACATGCATGTAATTTAGCGTGACGTATGCATATCTTCGGCAATTCTTTAATTTGCCGACTAAGGAGAAACAAATAATACATCTACAAATGATATAAAAAATAATTTTATGAATACAACTTGTGTTTTATATCAATGTTAATTTATTTTATTTTATTTTTGTTGGTTACAGAAAGTTTGGATCTTATTCCTCGATCAATCTATATTACTCTGCTCTTATCATCTGAATTCTGAACTAGCCTGGGATGCAAATTATATATATGTTGTACATAATGATAACAAGAGTATAATGATGAATTAATATTGCATATATGAAATATAATGACGCAAGGAAAAGGTTTCTTCAAAATAATTGTAAACAATGCCTTATATTAAGGGCAAGAAAAAAAATGATTTTATATTTTGTTTTGTATAAACCAAATATATCTTCAATTCCCTTGCAATATACAAGAGAGATAATAATTACTACCCCTTCATATTGTGAGAGTTAGTTGGCTAATATGAGTGGATTAAGAAGTTTAGTTATGTTAATTATTTATTATATATATAAGTTGGTTTTCCTAAAATATTATCTTTCATTATTATTACTCTTAACTAAAAACTTCTAAATATGTACAATTAATTGGGATACTTTGAGAAAAAATTATAAATTTGAAAGATAAAGTGAATTGAGTTCTTATATTTAAGACTAAATCTGCTGATAGCCAACTAACTCTCATATTAAATATCAAATGTATTGTATTGTATTCAACTTTAAAAAATTCAGATCCTTTAACTATGCAGATAAATATTAAAGAAATAAATTTGAGATTACATGGAAACAATAAAATATGGGAAAATATAAAAAAAGATTTGTACCTGATGACTTAGATGGAGTTTATACTGTTGGTTATGATTAGTTTTGATGATGTCTTATATAGATGTCATTAGCAAGAGCAAAAAGTTTATATCAAAAAGTTTATATCATATACATTGTCTAATTGCTACATTTAATGTAGATTTGTTCATGTGGAGAAAGAACAAGAGAATAGAAGAAAGAAAGAGTTGATTCATGGAGAATAATCAAGAAGAGAGAAGAAAGAAAGAAGAACTTGCTGAATAAACTGAGAAAATCATTATACAAGTTCTTAGTTTAATTCTTGAAGTCTCCAAGATCAAATGGAAGTTGGGATGGTTCAATTCAGAGTTAAAACAAGCATATATCAGGTTCTAGATGAGCAAAATCGAGCCAGATACTCAAAAGTCAAGTTTACTGCATTACATGAAGTGATCTGCCTCTGGATTATGAGAAAACTCGAGTTTAGAACATAAAACTCGAGTCTGGAACTCAAAACTCGAGTTGGTCACTTAATGACTCGAGTTTGTAGTGTCTTCAGCAACTCTGGCGTCTCTGGATCATCAAAACTCGAGTTAGACAATGAAAACTCGAGTTTGGAACTCAAAACTCGAGTTGGTCACTTAATGACTCGAGTTTGTAAAGTTTTCAGCAACTCTGGCGTCTCTGGATCATCAAAACTCGAGTTAGCCAATGTAAACTTGAGTTTGGAACTCAAAACTTGAGTTAGTCACTTAATGACTCGAGTTTAGCAAACTTTCAGCAACTCTGTCCAACTCTGTTTCACGATCAGAACTGGCGACCTCTGGTAATTCGATGATATCTCTCAAACCAAAGATTGGTTTAAGGTGAAATCAATTTTTTATAAAACTAGACATCCAATGCGTCATCTTGACAAAGTTTCATGCCCAAAGAAGCTGAGATGAGAGAGCTATGAATTTCAAAAGTTAGAACAGGAATTCACGCCACATAGCAGACCAAGCTTCAATGATTTGAGTGTATCTCACAATCTACACATCAGAATGAGCTGAAATCGGTGGCATATGAAAGTAGACTCACATACCTTTCTAGAAACATAAAGATCATGGAAAACAAAGATCAAATGAGTGAGATATGATCTTCGAAAGTTGACTATAAATTCAAGATACTGCAAAAACGCTGGCAAAGAACAACCTTTATTCATTATATCATAACTATTAGAATACAGTGAGTTTGGAGCTGATTCTTCTTGCAATGGAAAGAAGACTTAAAGAACTTTATGGAGATAGGTACTGGATTCCAGGGATTGATCTTTATGAGGTCAGAAAGCAAAGAACTTGTGAGAAGGATATTTGACTGAGCCATGGAGAAGAAAACTCGAGTTTGTGTTAGCAAACTCCAGTTTTGCACTTGACAGAGAGCAAGATATTTTCATCTCTGAAGGAAACTCGAGTTAGTCACTTAATGACTCGAGTTTAGCATTAAGTTTAAGTGTGGTTCAAAATTCAAATCATGACATTCCTCTCTGGAAGACCTAAACTCGAGTTTGGATTTCCAAACTCCAGTTTAGTTTGCTGTAAACTCCAGTTTAGTTTACAAACTCCAGTTTGTGGCAGACAGAGAGCTCATCAATATTCTGAACCTTCTAAACTCCAGTTTGCATTTGAAAACTCCAGTTTAGAGCTTTGTGGACTTAAGCTTATTTTCACTTCAAAAGTCCAAAACTCGAGTTAATCATTTAATGACTCGAGTTTAGCCTTATGTTCAAGTGTGCTCCAAAACTTAAATCGCGACATTCCTTTCTAAAAGACCTAAACTTGAGTTTGTATTTCTAAACTCCAGTTTAGCCCGCTGCAAACTCCAGTTTAGCTTTCCAAACTCCAGTTTGCGTCGCTGAAGTATAAGAACTAGATTGCGCCAATTTGCGAAATCTTTATGGGTTAATCTGAAATTATCATATCATGTTATATTATTATTCCTAACATTATTGATCAAGTTTTTGATAAGTTTCAGACAGGTTCGTCACAAGATCAAGGCGAAATCAAGATCTAGAATAAGTGCATTAAATGAAGAACCAAGAACAGGGCTGATTCTTCTTTCTTATCCTAGATATTTAGTTCAGACCGTTGCAACACATTAAGATCACTTCAAACGGTCGAATTAAGATCATGGAATGACTAAAAATCTGGAAGACGCTCTGCAACAACATATTCCAAGATTCCAGCTGTGAATTGAAAGAACAGAGCAAAACATGCAACTGTCATATTCTAGATTTACAGCTGAACTTTGAAGAATCAAAGAGAAGAAAATGCAACGGCTAGTTCCTCTTCTTCATCTATATAAGAAGCCCAGAAATGAAGAACAGTAGACACAGATACAAGAGGGAGAACAAGAACAGTGACGTGAGCTTACACAGTGAAAATGCCAATATTCTAACGCCTGCTTCATCTACTCTCTGAATATCTCAATGATCATATATCCAGCTTAGAGAGTGAGATTATATGTATTGTGCTTCAGTGTTTATTCACTTACTTCTGAGAGAGAAGATTCATTGTAAACATCCTATTATTATGAGAGTTACTCAAGATTGGGTGATCTTGAGTGGGAAACACTTTGTTGTGATTACAGCTTGTAAGGGGAGTGAATTCGAGTGTGGGATTACTTCGAGTACAGAGTGTGTAATCAAGCAAGTGAATTGATTACGGTTTGTAAGGAGGAGTGAATCCTAGTGAGAGGATTACTTCAAGTACAGAACGTGTAATCAAGTTCAAAGCAAATAGTGGATTTAAAATCTCAAGTGAAGCTTGGGGACTGGACGTAGGTCAAAGATTGGACTAAACCAGGATAAATCACAGTTTGCATACTCTCTTCCCTTATCTTTTACATTTCCAATATATGCTCATCTTTGAATATCTAATTGTCAATTTATAAATTGCGAAAAGTTTTTTTAAAGTTCCTAAAGTTTATCAAACACCCAATTCACCTACCTCTTGGGTGATAGCCAGGTCCAACATATACTATAATGAATTGTGTAGTATGTTCAATACACAATTCATGAATACATTTTATGTTTTTTTATATATTAAATCGATGTGAAGTACGTTTTCAAACTCAGACCAGACCAGACCAGATAGTTTGACTGTCACTGGCCTGAAGAAGAGAGGGCGGTTCAACTTTTAATGTTGGCAACCTTTGGTAATCAAGCCGGATTGAGCAGTCCAAGCCAGCTTTTAGGGGAGAAGTGTAGAGAGGAAAAAGAGAAAATCAAACCAGACCCAACATTAATTTAACCACAAATGGAGTTGATTAACAAAGAAGTGATGGAAATCTTATATGAGAAACACAAAAATCTCTTTAGATTCAGCCATTTCACTTTGATCTGAAAAAGTTTGGAGTTTCTTTTTTTAATCTTAAATGTAAGATATATTTCTCACATTTGTTAATATTTTCTCAATCTATCACTATTAATATTTAATACCTTCTTAATCATACATAATCAATTAAAAGAGAGATACATTGAAAGAATTAAAGAAGATGATTATACTTTAGAAAAAAAAAGTCATATTTAACTACCTTAACTAATAACTTTTTTAACATAATCAAATTAGATAAATAAACCTTACATTAAAAATAAGGACCAAAGGGAAAGAGTGTGTGTATTAAGGTAGTTACACACACACGTATTAAAAATAAGCCTTACATTAAGGTTTCATTAAGGTAGTTAAATATGACTTTTTTTCAAAAGCATAATCATCTTTAATTCCCTTGATGTGTCTCTCTTTATATATATATATATAGAGGGAAGAGGATCGGGTAGGGTTAGGCAGACACATAGACACATACAAGGAATGTGATTTTTTTTTTTTTTTTTTTTTTTTGGCTCGGAACAATGAATGTGAATTGAAACAACATAATATATACCTACCCTGATCTGTTAGTGACCCTGCTTGAGTCAAATGAGAGCCCCAAAGTTTTGACCTTTGTCGACCTTCACTGTATTTACAACCTTCGTTCTAAATTGTCGTCCTAAAATATTATTTAATATTTGCCAAAAGTATTCTTATGAATCACTACTGTTGTGTATGTATATCCACACGTTTTGTCGTTCTTATTTTCCAAGCACTTATTCCTCACGGGACACCAATATTCTTGTACATCTTCTTCATGCATGTTTCTATTAAAAATTTAAAACAATAAGTGGCAACAATTTACCTTTTTTTTTAAAAAAATAATAAGCTGCATTTTTAATTTTTTTCTTAAGGAAAGAGACAATATATGCTCTGTAATTTGGAATAGAAATAATGAATGATATATCACTTTTAATTATATATATTTTCTCCATACCTAATGAAAAGAAAGCAATTATAAAAAAAAAAGGAAATTAAATTTTAATCATAACTTGTTCTTTATAAATAGGTTCCAATGAAGTACTATTTATAAGTTATAAATTTAATTTTTTTAGATATGAATTTTATATTTCTTATTGATATTAAGTAATTATGAAGCTTGAGTGAAGTTGAATAATATTTTATGAAGGATGATAAATAATTTAAGTGAAAGAGAAAATCGTATTTTAGACGTATGTAACTCGCTCCACTTTTTAATTTGTTCTCTTACACGTCTCTTGGTCTTATATTGTTTTCTATATATTCAAAATGAAAGGCGTTGAAGCATCAATAATTTCTAATTTTTTCGTAAAAGTTCATTGTATTCTAGAAGAATAATTTCTTCTGAAAAGAATTAAATATCTTTGATACGTGTGACTGTATATATATTCTATGCATACATGGTCCTATTCTTTTGTCAACCATGCATGTATATATTGATTTAGTTAATTGCTTTGAAGTTTAAACCTTGTAATTTGAACAGTGAAAACAATTTGAATTAATTATTTTGCGTTTCTTCTCTCGTTGAAAAGAACATGCAAGATGCAAATTCAATTTTTTTATCTGACTTTAATTTCTTAATATCTGAATTTGAATGCTACTGAATTTCCGATAGAGTGCACTCTAAAGTAATTATAATTCATTTTCAAAAATCGTATTAGTTATGGTATATAGAATAAATACCTCGATCGCTTGATGAGGTGATATAGTGCTGGCTTGGTAACGAAAAGATTTGAGAAGGGAAATGAACTTAGATGAGAGAAAGAAAGAGATGAGAAGATGTAGAGGGATGGGGAAGATGACTTCAGGAAGATTAGTTGTCTAGTTAGAAGAAAATGAAGGGGAGATAATTGTTAAAGAATTAGAAAATATCTATTTAATTTTACCCTAAAAAATAATTATTTCAAAATGAAAAGGATATATATATATATATATATATATATATATATATATATATATATATATATATATATATAACATATGTTTTAAAAAATATCCTTTGTCTAAAATATTCTTATGCCAAGTTTGAACTTATAGCATAAATTTGAATTTAATCTTACTTTCTTGCATTATACTCCCTCCTCCAGTCTTAATTATAAGACATATTTAACCGATTTTGGGGAGATTAAGAAGGGGAGTTAAATTAATTAATTTTACTCATTTTCTTAAAATGTCCTTATATAAATTTTCAATGACATTAACATACCTCCCTGACCTAAAATTTTCCTTTCCATGCTTTCTAATTGAAATAATGATCTTACTATAACACATATCTACACCCCCCCCAAAAAAAACACACACACCCCCCACAAACACATACACAAATACAAACCCTTACATCTCCCCCGCCCCCCCCCCAACGCACACATCCACACACACAAATACACACACACACACACAAATATATATGTGTGTGTACATATAAGTGTGTGAGTGTGTACACACACATTGGTAAATTAATGTCAACTCATTGCTAAACAAATTAAAATCCAACAATTTAAGAGTTTTATTGATTGAATATGAACCTAAATGCATATACTTACCAAAAAATAAATACACTTGAGAGAATAAAATATGAGTGTTATAGAAAAAAATTGACAAAAATTTAAATTTTGTCCTATAATGAAGACCAAAACTAACTCCCAAATGTTGTCCTATAATTAGGGTCAGAGGGAGTAAAAAAAAATATTTTATGAGAGGTAAATATTTTATCAATTAAGTTCGAAAGTGTCATTATTCACCTAAGAACTTGGGTTTCTACTAATTTTTGTGAGATCTTATCTTCCACTGGATACAAAAAGTGTACCAAACAAGAAAACTTACTCATCTTCTCTTCCATTCCCATATATTCTGCGTACCCAACAGACCCTTAATTCATGGTAAAATTAAATTTAACATCAACATGTTTTATTTTAGAATGAAAGGAGCCTTATAATTTAACAATCAACATCATCTCAATTAATTTATACTTCTATACATTAATATATAACGGAATTTATAAGAAATGATCCAAGCAATAATATAAGAATTAGAAACACGTGGCAAAATATTTCATGCTGCTAAATTATTATTTCCCTTTCGCCGATTATACTTACACATATTGTTGCTTTTCTTTATGATGAAAAGCTTGGCTAAAAAAAAGGACGAATTACAGTTAGACTTTTTTTTTTTTTTTTATCTTTCTGAAATTGCTAATTGGTAATGAAATATTTCTCAAATAATATTTCTGATTGTGCCGGAAGCATCGTATTTGACATTTGTCGATGCCCTTTCATTATTATATTACACTATATAATAATCTGGTAAAAGATACTTTTGACCTAGGGTCATCTTTTTTGAAGCATCTCACCTTATATTTTATGTATATATAAAAACAATCAGACACGCACATGCTAATTGCTAATCAGTAAACTAATCACTCTAATCACTCGAGATCTGAAACTTCCTAATTAACATCAATCACTGTGACCAATACTTCAAACACAAGTGATCGAAAGTGGACACTTGAGAACAATATTGTCCAAGGTTTTTAATTATATATATATATGATCCTACACCATCGATATTATCTATATGTTTATTAATAACCTGCAAATTATAATATACTTATTATATGAATGTTTTTTTTAAAAAAATAAAAATAAGAAAGATTAGTGATGATAATTTGTAACTGTCATTAATTTCATAAAGTGTATGCGAGTGTGTCGATTATTTATTCCGCGCTTCATCCAGCCTCATTCGATATTCAAATCATGAATTAATCAAAGTTGACTGACGTGCAAACTTTGACTCTTAATTATATTAGTTGATCACAGTCAAACGAAGGAAAACGAAATAAAACTTATTTTTATTATTATTTTTTTTTATGGTATAAGCCTCAGTCTCATTCATTAAAGTATTGCAGCAGCAAAATCAAAATTTTAGAAAAACACTGAAAGCACGATTTTATACATTTGTCCGTACTATAACCAAATGACTAAAAATGTAGTATCTCATGAGAGTTGAGGCTGAGTTTGGTTTCTTTTTTTTTTTTTTTCCATATGCTATTTATCCCTTTTATAATTATTGGATCAAGATCTAATGGTTTAATTTAATATTTTCTTCCTATCATTTTATATATTTCCTTTTCATTTCTCTCAATTGTAATAATATTGTTTTAAAATGTTAAAGGTGGATTATTAGATTTTGATCCATTAGTTATACAAAAGATAAATGATAAGAGTATGTTAAACAAATGTAATTGAAGAAGAATAGATGAAGAACCTTATTGTATTAACCATAAAGAGCAATAGAATAACCCATTTGGGTTAATTCTAAAACCTAAAAGAAGACTAAGTTAACTCTTTTTCAGAGAGACTAAGTTAACTCTTTTTTAAAGAGATACCAAGTTAACTCCCTCTTAGAGAGAGATTAAGTTAATTCTCTTTTTTGTGAGACTCCATATCGCATTTTCAAATCTTAATAGTTAAAATTCTATATATATATATATATATACACAGACTAGGCCTTAACTTTCTAAGTAATTAATTAACTAATCAATTATATTTTAACAGAGTGAATGAGGAAAAACAAAAAAAAGAACGGAAAGAAGCCGTTGAGACTTGATTACATTGGGTTGTGTGAAAGATTTGAGGCCAGTTTCTTATCATAAAATCTCATTTTATAACACACACACACACATGATTGGAAAAGATATAAAATTGTAAGATTTTAAATCAGATATTATTCCTAAAGTAAGTTTTGAATTGCTTACCAAGTGTGATCTTTAGATTTAGCTAATGAGTGAGAGATTTTACAATTTCACAAAGAAAAAAAAAATTATATCATTTGTGAAGTCACAGGCGAGTTGTACTTATAATGTAGACATGTATGAACATGAGTGGGGCTTTACACCTTTTATCAGTGGGATGCATGAACCGACGTAGGAGACAGACAATAAGCGGATATCACGAAACGACAACCTCACCCCACTTACTATCATTCACAATTTCTCATATCACATTCCACTTCACTTCTTCCCTCAATCACCAAACATGCATCCACAGTAATTAAAACTTCAATATTTGAATTAAAAAAAACACCTTTATTCTCCGGTATTTACGACGTCCCCATAGTTTAAACTTAAAAGTACACCGTTCACCCAGCAGACACAGGCATCACCATAATCCTTAAACACTACCAATTAACATAGGTTTTTGCTTATACAGACACTAATTCAAAGTCCCTTAGCTTCATCTAATAATTATAACATCCCAATTCATTCAGACCACCACCACCATGGATGCTTCCCTACACCTTAGTACAACAGCCCACTGCTAATTGGCATCTGATTCATCATGACGTCGTCCAGCATCCACAGGTCCACCGACTCCGCCCAATCGCCGCTGTCACTGCTTCCTGTGCCACTCACAGCCTGCTGCAGCTCGCTCGTCTCTGCCTCCGGCTCCAGCCCCAGCAGCGACTCCAGGTTTGATATGTGCTGCTTCAGCTCCAGATCCGCCTGATACGGTGTCGGTACCTCCGTCTGGTGGCTGCTCCCTTCGCTTACCTCCTGGCTCAGGCAGCGCTTCTTGGCGGGTGGCTCTTGTGGTGTGGCGGAGAAGTTGAGCTTGGCCTTGTCCCCGCGGATGCGCTTGGCGGCCTCGTCGTAGGCCCTGGCGGCTTCCTCGGCGGTGTTGTAGGTGCCCAGCCACACCCTCACGCCCTTGTGTGGGTCCCTTATCTCTGCGGCCCACTTGCCCCACGGCCTCTGCCTTATTCCTCTGTAAACGTTCTTGCGTGCTCTCTGACCAGTGCTCTTCGTCCCGCCAGCTTTCCCAGCGCTCACGCTTTTCTTCTCCTCCTTCTCACACGCCCCTACACATCATCATTACACGCCGCTTCATTATCATTATCATTATCATTATATATCCTTCATTTTTTTTTCCAGGAAAGATTTATTTCCTCGGGAGGTGTGGTGTTTCTCGGAAATTTTTGGGACAAGTATCGCATGAATCTAAGACAAATCTCATGTTTCAGAAGGTTGGTTGCTTCCAAAAATCAATATAATTATTACAAAAACTAATCATCCAGTGATAAATTTTTATCAACATATACTAGATTGGAACGGTGAAGATATAGCTTCATCATTCCAAGATTTTACTTTATTTTTGGGTCACAGATATGAAAGACGACAACCATTGTTTGCCTTTTTTTGTGTTTCCTCCCTTATTTGCTCACTCATTCAATAAACAGTAAAAAGGTGAACAGAACTTCCTTTTCTAGTGTCAAATAATCCATCCCTTAAACTTGACTCCTTTTCTTTGTTTTTTTATTTTTGGTTGCCAAAGTACTCCATTTCTCGTCTGACTCGTTGCCCGCACACCCCCCCACCTAACCATCACCTAACAAAAATTATTGATCATAAATAACACCACTAACCAGACGATGAGTATAGCTGCAGGCAGCCCCAGAAGAATCACGCTAAGATCTAAGATAGTAGTAGTTATTATAAAACCGTATTACGATTAAGATGCTCTTAAACATGAATCAGCCTCAGAAAAACCATCTACTCCTTCATAAACAAGAGTTCAAAAAGAAAATGATTGTATAAACATAAAATACTGATTTTTTTATAAGCGAAAAACGAATACGTTAACATCAAACACCATAGGAAAACTAGAATCAAGGAAAGAGACGGGAAGAGAAGAACATTTTACCTTTATTGATGGAGACTTGAGGGAGTTTCTGAGGCGGTTGGCTTTTGGCAGAAGCGGCGGTAGTATCGAAGCCAAGGAGGTCGGAGAAAGGGTCGAGCTCAGCCCAAAGGTCGCCGGCGGTGATGTTCCGGCCTCGCTTGACGGAAACGAAGTCGGAAATGATAGCGCCCCCACACATGATCACTACAGAGAGAGAGAGAGACAAAGAATCTAGTTTCAGTCACTGTAAGCGAAACGAGAAGAGAGATTGCTGAATCTCCAGAATCCGAACCAAATGTGAGAGGCGAGAAAGTGAGAGGACGGAGATTTCACATGAGTCTGGCATAGTGGCATTTATAGACCGACGTTAGGCCACAATAAACGACACTGCGCAGAATCATGATTTCTCTATTCTATAATCATGCGATCCTGATCGAGTGAGGTGATCCGGGTAGCCGTTCGATCTCCGAACGCAAAGCTCTTGCATTGAGGCGAGGTTGGGGCCCACGTGAAGACGTTTGGTTGGGAGATGTAAATAACGACGGTTTGGTTTGAGTGTAGGATTTTGTTAGAGATAACGGACGTCAGGGGCCCCGCAAATTGAGGGCACAAGAGAATCGCACTGAGACACTTCCATTTTGGTATGACCCACCAGAATTTTGCCCCTAGGCGGCAACAGAATCACGATTTTGGCCCTACCTTTTATTTTTTATTTTAAATTACTAGTATGTCTTTTTTTTTGGGGTTATTCACGTAAATTATATGCTTTCAGTTTTTGATTAACTGAAAAGGGGTCAAAAACTAAAGTAATGGTGGTCACATTTTTTTTGGGGACTGGAATATCATGCCATCCACGTTTTGTTGAGATTTATAAACCAGATTCTGATTTCTTATTATTTATTTGAAATCAGTTTATAAAAGTTAAATTTTTATAGTTTTAGATCTTCAATTTCACTTTTGTTGTTGTTTTCATTTAACTTGTATGTGGAACCAATGAACTTGAATATGCAAATCTGTTAGGGGGATTTTGTTGATGGAATATGATCCTAAACAAGCTAGAATGCATATGCTTGGCCGGAAAGGAATTAAATATATGACCTTTTTTTAAATTAAAGGTACATCTAACTTAATAAAGGAGATATCTCTATTTTACTTGGAGGAAATCTGGTTCATTGAATAAACTTTTGTTATTTGTAGTGGATTTTTTTTAATAAAAGTAATAGATAAATATAATATTACTACTTACTATTTTTTTAAAAAAAGTTATAACAAAAGTTGAGGACAATTACCTAAAAGGACAAATAAAAACTCGTTGAAAAGTAAAAAGGAAATTTACACTGAGGTCCCAAGTTAGATAAAATATGACATAAAGGTTCCTTGAAATACATAATTTATAGGCATGTCATGTGAGATATTAATATAATAAAATCGAAATGTGAAAAGACTGAAATGCCCTTAGTAAAACACACCAAAAATTGACTTGATTCAAACTCCCTTGTCTCTCCCGTGGCTGAAGCTCTTCATCATCGTCGTCACCGTTGGATAAACAACACTCATCATTGCCGGGCCGTTGTCATCATTGAAACCTCTCTATCGTGGTTAGCCCATTGAAGTTGTTACTTGTCGTTGGTGTAGCTTTTCCTTGTCGTCAATGAAGCTTTTCCTTGTCACAGTGAAGGTGTTTGTTATCACCATGTTACAAAATCATTTTTAAATGTCATTTACATTTGGTACATGAAGTCATAATATGTTGTTAAAAGGGGCAATGATAGTTGTTAAAACAAGCCAATAAACATAGAGAACTGGAAATAAGGGCTAACCTAACCTTGCAGGGATGGCCCTTCACTAGCTTGACCTGTTTAAGCTTGACTTCTGTAAAACTCTCATATAAAGCCCAACCCTTATACTATTGGGTCAAGGTCAGACTTGCAGACTTTAGATTTATTTAACTAAAAACCATTATTTCTTATCTTTTTAAAGAAATAAAGTTGAAACAATAAATTCTAAAGTTAAGACATAAATATTATCAAAATTAAATTACAAAGAAATAAATTTAAAATAACTAGGTACTATGGATGAAAATTTCAACACTCTACACATATATATGTATACACCATCACAGAGGTAAATTGTTACTAGGAGCCACGTAATAGTTGAGTTATATAATTTTTTTACGTAAAAACAATCTATATAGGTATCAACACCTAAGAATTTGTTATAGGTGATGAGTGAAGTCACAACATAATAACTTTTGCAAAATTTAATTCTTTTTTGTGGGGACTTGTATTTATACTATATGCTTATTTAAAATTGCAAATTGTGATCTTCATTTCAATTCAAATAAAGTTCACTTTCAATTTTATAATATAGTTATTATTTTTATTTTAAATTTTGATACATAGTTATTAAAACTCATAAATTTCTAATTAAAATTGTTATCTAATATCCAAATCAGCCTATTTTTTAAAGTTTAAATGAATAAACCATTTTAGAAAAACCAAATAAATCAAATCATTTTATAAAATTCAATTAAAAAAAGATAATAAAAAATAAATATCTGCAACATCACTAATAATATAAAAATTATTGTATTATACGAACAATTTTTTTTAAAATAAAAATAAAAATAAGAGGACCATAATGGGCCAACCCTTTTAACTTTGGTTTCAATGAGAGGGACAAAATTTTAAGCTTGGCCCTCATGATAAAAAGGCCTAAAAGGGTCAGTCTGACAGTCTCGGCCATTTTCCTGGCTCTATATGAACTTGTCAATGAACGCCTATTGACTTGTCAGTGCATTTCTTTGATTTTTTTTGGTCAACCCTTAAAATCGTGAATATATATATTTATATTATGCATGGACACACTTATGAAATATTTTTAGAGATCGTATCTCATATATTATAATTAACTAATTCATTTAGTTTTATTGATTTACTTAAATTAGAAAAATGTCTCTCATATTAAATAAATATTATAATACTGTCTATTTTAATAATAATGCTACTTATTCGAAAATTTATATCAACACTAAATTTCTTATATAGAAAAATTAAATGTATTTTTGCATATATAGATACTATACGTACTATTTTGTTGGTATATAGTTGAAAACTATGATGTAAGGATAAATGTATGTGAAAAATAAACTATGATGTAGCGTCTCTCTTCTTTGTTGCAATAACTAGACTTGTTCTTTAAGACCTACATGTATATGTCTTTGAGGGAGTTAATTTTAATTGGATCCAACAATGCTTGAATTTGAATCAATCATATATATAGTTGTATAAAAAAAACCTATATAAAAATATATTAAAAAGTTTATGTTATTTGTTTTGCGAAGGAAAAAAAATGTAGAATTAAATAAACAACCTGGGAACTCATTGATAGCATCATAATGCAATTTGTGAGTTCATTACAGGATAGAGATGATGAGTGAATTAAGAAGCAAATGTGGATACAAAACAAACAACTACATATTACTCTCATTCAAAAACGATAACGTTGACTTCGATCACATTCATGTTTAACTTTAAAACTGAAAATCTTAAACATGTTTTTATTGTTCTTATATATATATATATATATATATATATATATATTCTAACATCCCAATACTTTACTTTTGATATTGTTTGCTTTGGGCCCATCGCCCCCCACCTCTTTAAAACGCGTCAAAAGAGGAGGTATCCAGATTCTTATAAGGCGTTTTTTGTTCGCCTCCCCGGTCGATATGAGACATAACAATTCACCACCTTTGGGCCTAACGTCCTCACTGGCACATCAACCCACATCGACTCGAGCCTGACTCTGATACCAATCATAACATTCTAGTACCTCGCTCTTGATATTGTCTGCTTTGAGGGCCCATCGCCCCTTACGACTTTAAAACACGTCAAGAGGGGAGGCATCCAGACCCTTAAACATGTTTTTATTGTTCTTTTATATATATATATATATATATATATATATATATATATATATATCCACCCAACTTGGTGAGGTTATAACTCCTTCAAATAAATACATCAGAACTCAGAAGTCGGTTGCCTCAAACTGATGAGGTCCCCCTACCTTGCTTTATTATTAGCTCCCTTTTATCATTCTCTCCTTTTTAATTTTTCGTGTATAGAGCATTTATTCTTTTCCATTTTGTAGAGATAAAAGGGTCTTCTTTTTTTTTTTTTTTATGACAGATAAAAGGGACTATTTAAAAGAACAGTCCAATGACAATTTAAAGATAGTGCCATTTCAGTACTATTACTTTATTCCCCTTAAATGTTAATGAAGGAGCTTTCATAGCATCTACTACCTTCCATTTTGGGTATTGGACAAAATTTTGTATTAAAGACCTGAGTTAGTATTTACTATTTCACAGCTAGCCCAGCCAAAATGATTCAAAATGTGGAATAAAATTCTCGCATCACTTGTTAAATGAATGGACAAATAGCTATATACTAATAACTTGAAATAACAAGCGCGCGAGACCAAATCCACGACCTTCAATCTATGGGAAATTCCTTTGTTGATGCATGGATACCAAATAAAATTGATTTTTTTAGATATTAAAGAAGATAAATAAGTTACTTAATTATATTATATGTTGTGTATTATTAGATTATATGTCAGTTTATATGTTAGGTAACATAGTTTGGAGAAAAAAAATGATAAATATGAATATTTTAAAGTAATTTAATTCGTTTCCTTAATAT
This sequence comes from Acacia confusa, assembly GCA_037074495.1. Taxonomy (NCBI): domain Eukaryota; kingdom Viridiplantae; phylum Streptophyta; class Magnoliopsida; order Fabales; family Fabaceae; genus Acacia; species Acacia confusa. The sequence continues at coordinate 8,382,585 of CM073505.1, forward strand.
CTCTAAGAAAGCCAACTTTATCTTATATTTAAGACTGGAGAGAGTATACAATTAAAATTTTGCCATTGTCCTAAACTAATTAAACAAGAAATAATTAGAATATCTGTTTATTAATAAACCAAAATACCCTAACTTAGTTTTGCTCAAGTAGAATGGCTTAGGATTTAAGTATGTGCACTATTAATCTTGTAGTAATATGGTAAGGCTGTCACTAATGGCATACAATTTGATAAGATTGGAATCATGCCTCCCTTTATTACTAATTTATATGATCACAATACGCACATGTTGAATGATATGATGAAGAAAACAAGCAACATGAATGATTTGTTAAACATTAAAACGAAAACCAGTTATATGAATATAATTTTGCACTAGATGATGAGGAGGATTTCAAGAGATGACTTAGTGAGGAAGTTATATTTGATATGGAAAATGATTTAATCTATTGTAATAGGAATATAGGAGTAGGTGACACATAATTTGCCTAGAGAAGAGGTTTGGATATTATGTCGCTGGAATTACTCCATCTGATCCTTATTATAAGGCACCAACTATCAATATTTTTTTGTCTTTATTATAAGGCACCAACTTACTTTAACTAACTCACTTATTACTTTTTTTTCCCATTATGCCATTATTTTTAACTAACTCATTTAAAGCTACATCATTAAAATAGGGGTGAAGTTGGAAACATTTATTAATTTTAGACCTAATTAATAAGTTAACTTCCATTCCTTGATTTGTGAGAAAAAATAGTTGGTGCCTTATAATAAGGACCAGAGGGAGTAGCTAACAAGAATCTGTTATATACTTATATGGTCCCCGTTTCTGTCACCTCTGCTCTCTTTGCTTTGGGATTTTACATCTTATCATTATCTTCAAACTCAATTCCAACTTCCACTCCTTTTTTAAAAAAACTTTTTAAAAAGATATTTTATCTCATTCTAATAATTGGTGTTCTACAATATATTTAATTTATTAATATTCGTCATGAATTATTTCAGCTTTCCCTCATTGAGTTGGTATGGTTTATACACACTCTCCTAGTCTCCTATCCATATTCCTACTAGTTTGAAAGTTCCAAGAAGGGGTCATTAATAATATGATTGATACACACCGATAGAGTGAGCATAATGCCATTCCAGACACAGATTTCACAATTATTTATTTATTCCATCATCATTCGTAAACCCAAAACATGAATACCTTACAACCATATTAGAGTGATTGTACCTCTCGTTGGACTCAACTAGCAAAGGGGTCAGACACTCTCACTAAATGAAAGGTGTTCGATCTTGGAGTTGGTCAAAGCGCTTGAGGAGGCTTCTTAGCTTCTGGATACCTAGGTAAACGCCTAAAAGTAATAGATAGCTCGTCCTACCCAACATTGGTATCATCTAGGAGGAAGGGAAATTTCGCTCTGCCTTTGAATCGTGGGTGAATCCAACCCCTTTCCTAAAATTTTAATATATAAAAAAAAAAAATTAGAGTGCGTGTCTGGTTTAGTAGAAGCAGGTAGTTACTTGTTGGTAGTTCCTTGTTTCTCCCACCATTCTTTTGATAGTATCATCTAGTGTTTGTTTGGGTTTTATGATTTACCCCGTCCAAATACAAGTGTTTCATCTATAATTCAAACTTGAGGTTTCTACCACCATTATAACATGAAACCAAAATCGCTCTAACTAAAAATTGATGACCCCCATTCAAATTTAGCCTTTAATTTACAAAACCCTCAATAACTGGTAGCACCAACAGAAAAATTGCAATTCTTTAAGAACTTCCTTACCGGAAATCCAGCATTGGAGAATGTTCTAAAGAGCACTTAGGGGATGAAAGAAATCTACAAGTTATTAATATTCAAAAGCAACAGTAACACTCTAATAGCTAATGAGAACCATAATTCACGCCAATGTATGTAGGCAATCTGGAAACATGAAAGAAAAAGCACGAAGAGGACAAGATATTTGTACTCCATATTCAAGTTCAAATCTTAGCTCAAGGATATGCAGTAACCATAGCAATTACAAGATATGTGCCAGAAACAAGACAACTTATACAAAACATCATATGAAGGGAGGCAACAATCAGAACAGTGTATGAATTGAAATTAATTTTACCATCACCCCCTACCTATTGGGGCCGAGAGGTTAGGACAATGAAACTATTGGATTGAGACGTGAAGGAATTTTAGATTGTCCAAGAGGAAAAAAAATCACTAATTAGCCATCTTATTCAATCGGTGGATGGTACTTCTTGCAACCCTATTACCAGGATCGATCTTCAGAACAGTTCTCAGGTCCTCAGCACCAAGTCTGTACTTTTCCATACTCTCATACAAAAGAGCACGTTGTACAAGAACGGATACATTGGTTTCATCGTTCTCAAGAACCTGCACAGCATAATGCAGATCAAAATACACTTCATGATGGTAAATAACAAAGAGGTTGGATTTATAATGACTTAGTTATCTCTTTTGAGCATTTTTCAAACTTGCATATTGAACATACATACTATCTAGAGTCTTCACTTGGTCCCTATCAACATCCATCTTAGGATGAGGCAAAAACAGTGACATTTGGATTAAACAGATTCAGTCACCTAGAAATTTCATCAACCCCGTTTTGTTCACCATTCGGTTATTGTCAACTTCATTTACTAAAAGCATAATACGTTAAAGTTACCGTATTCGTTTTCCCAGACAAAGGCAGCTTAAATAATCCAACAAACACATCTTAACAAAACGAGCATTGCCTAGCAGTTCAACAACTCAAACAATTGTCTCAGAACTCATAAATTTACCCCCAACATAAAACATAAAGTCATTGAAATTCCAAATCATACCTTTGTACAATCTGCTACTGCTTTCTTGTACTCCCCAACTTCTTTGAAACATGAAGCCCTGCATGACAAAACTTCCGTAGTGCCTGCATTATCACCTGATTTCTCAAGAAGGATGGTAGCCCAGGAAAGCCACTTTATGGCATCAGCATATTGTCCCTGCTTGTAATTTTCCAGCCCCTTGCTTTTCGCTGCAGAACCAGATACACCAGCTGGAGGAGGGGGAAGTCCTTCAAGCTCAGTGGTTGTTCCAGCCACATCATGGCCTCCCCCACCAAATTCAGAATCTATGCCCCAATCATCAACTTCTGAAGAAGGCTGTCCTCCAAATCCTTCAGAGGCCACAGAAGCACTTCCAGATGCGGCCGAGGAACTCGAGAAGAACATGTCCAATGGATCACTACCAGAAGTTTGCATAGGTTTCTGGCTCAAAGATCCAGATCCATTAAGATTGATATTATTTGCTGTTGAACTACTTGATGGGAATGTAGTAGAGCTTGGTTTAGAAGCATTCTGAAAATGTCCAAAACCATCATCCCCTGTATCATTCCCTTTTGCTTTGCTAGCTGAATTAAGACTACTAGACTGTTTGGATCCAAAACCAGCCAAAGAACCAAATGGATCTTTATTAGAACTCATTCCACTACCAACTACACCACCTCCAGCATTCACACTGCGCAATGAAGGACCCCCTATACTGGTGCTTTTATTGGAGGTCATAGTACTATTACTATTGTAGCCGCTGGAATAGCTCCCTGTATTTCCAGAAGATCCCCAACTTCCATTGCTTTGAACCGTACTACTATTTTTAGGCAAAGAATCAGTCATGTTCCCCATGGAAAATGAACTCTGGTTCGATGCAGTACTGGATGCCTTTGCAATAGGTGTAGCATTTTTCAGGGGAACATTGCTGCTACTCTTAGAACTCTGCCCTAAAGCAGAGCCAACCAAATCCCCAAAGAGATTAGGATCTTTGTTAATAGTTCCGATACTCGATTTCGTAACCGAAGGCTGAGTCGATCCCCAGCTCTTGCCGAAGATATCCCCAACCATTGAAACAGGCCCACCGGGCAAACCGGGCTGAGCCGCCAGACTGGGCGACGGCTGGTGAGTCCATGATGGTTTGCCCGGTTGCCAAGAGGGTCTTGGTTGAGTAGACGGGAATGTGGAGGAAGAAGTAAAATATGAATTGGACGTGGTATGGTTTTTCTGATCGTTGAGAGATTTGGGTCGGTTCGATCCGATCCCGAGAGCAAAGTCGAAATTGAAGTTGTTCAGAGAGGCAGCAGATCCTTTCTGCTGGTTGGATTTGCCATAATTCGAATTCATTTCAGAAAACGAGTAAATGAAATATTGAAACCTATAGCCGGGATCGGAAAAATAGAGGATCTACGTGTACCTGGTGCAGGCAGATTCGTGACTGTAGATGAATTAGCTTCAATGGCAAGTTGCTCTGCAGATCTCTCTCTCTCTCTTTCTGGGTGACGAGAAGGAGATCCAGAACACCTGGAGATGCCTATTTATTGGCACGGAAACGGAAGGGAAGCCCAAGGTACAATTTCAATTTTGAAATTTTTAGTGCTAAAACCATACGTAATTGAATTTACCAATTTTTTAACCATTATTGATTTTCTTAATCAAAACTAAGAACTTATATTTGCACGCACCCATAAGGCTGTAACCAGTGGTTTCAGTATCTGACTCATGAATAATAATATTTATTTCGCAAAGGAGGAGTTCCGACCTTCAGAGTTTTATGACATAATTCCTTATTACTTGAGGGTCTAAATAAAAAAAAAAAAAATGATTATTTGGAATTTAATGACTCCACTGTTTTATTTTTGAAATCTTTTCGGACTTGGTCCATCTTTTGTTAATTTTTTTTTTTTATATTCATTCAAATAGACGGGATAAACTCTTATATATAGTATGGAGATTTTATTTATTTTCTTATCAATCTTTTTAAGGGACGTATTTAGTTTTTACTATAATTAATTAATAAATTAATTAATTTGGGTGTTTATTGCTTCTCTTTCTTCAGCCTAACTATTATGAGTTTCTTCGTAGTTTTTACTTTAAACTAAGAATTTCACTCCATGATATTATATTACTTGCCATTATTGTCAAATCTGTGCGGTGGCTTTTTAAATTTAATGTTCCTACCTTACAAAATCGTATTAAGTTAGTCTTAAACTCTTAAGGTTAACTCAACTTAAATTTCAAGGTCACACACTAAGTTTATTATTTTCACGGTTTGAATTTACAAAATCTTATTAACTCTAATTAAATCTTATTAACTCATTATTAGATCCGTATGAACCTTTTGTAATTAATTATGTTCCATGACTTCATAGATAAACTTTATAGGTTTAATGTCTTTTGTCTTTATTGCATAATATATGCTTCACTCATGTAAAAGTGTGTGAGTTCAACTAATATTTTATCTCTCTTCTACTCCCTCTGGTTCTTATTATAAGGCACTAACTACCTAAAATTTTTGATCCTTTTTATAAAGCACCAACTACATTTAACTAACTTATTTATTACTATTTCCTATTATGCCCTTACTTTAACAAACTTTTTTAAATCTATCTCATTAAAGTAGGGATAAAGTTGGAAACTTTTATTAATTTTAGGCTCATTAATGACTTAACTTCCATTTTCTTGGTTTGTGAGAAAAGATAGTTGATGCCTTATAATAAAGACCAGAAGGAGTATTTATAATGGATCCCACTCACTTTTATGTGAGTAAGATAAAAAAAATGTTTTTGCCGCAAAGACAAAAACATTAAACCCAAACTTTATATACATTTTTATGTTGAGTATAATAAATTATGGATGACTATAGATTTAATTTTAACTACTTATATTTGATATATATTTAAATAAAATTGTTATCAATTTTTATATTTTAATTATTTAACTATACATACTTTTAATAACCGTTTATTGCTTAAAAAAATCTCTTATGAATTTATGATTTGAACTCACAATATGAATTTACATTATTGAAACAATTGAGCTTAAATTCCGAAGTTTAATATTGTTGTTACTTTATCCACCCTTAATTTGAAAATACAAATACCAGCATATTCCTAATGCAACAATAATACTCCCTTCAATCTTTAACATGAGATCTCTCTCAATAAAGAAATTGAACTACAAACTACATATAAGAGAGAGTATTATATTTTTCATCTTATGCTGTGTTTGTTCCGCGTCGTAAAGGAGTAAGAAAATCATGCTGCTATAACAAGACACGTCAAGGCACAGTGATTTGGAAGCTTTGAAGCTTCAACATTCTGGGTAACTTGGAAGCTTTGGAAACCCACAAACTAGAGACACAGAATCTGTTATCTTAATGGAGATCAAGGAAATTATCAGGTCTAGCGAAAAGCAATGCTCCAAAATCTAAAACCTTAATGAAAGATCAGATCTCGTTGAGGCGTCTCCTTTTGTGAGGGTAAATTTAAGATACATATCCACACTTCAACCACTTAACTGGGGAAAAAACCCATCCACACTTAAAAATCGTCTTGATTTGCATGGAAAAAATGTCATGATAGTGATATAGTCACAAATACAGGGCCTCAAGAAGAAGATTATGGACCATGGTGATATCTTCAATGATAGGGGAACAAAGATATGCGCATAAATGTTCTATTGCTATCATTTATAATAGTCAGTTATCTGAATTGCATATCAAAACAAAACTGATAAGCCTTTACTACCGCGTTCTGTACTTGACTCAACCAGCCGAGTACATATAATTTCTTGTCCATCATGCTGCCAAATATTGTCACTAAATGAATTTGCAGTGAACTCAAACCTTAGCTTTCTCAACTAGCAAACTTGTTTCGTATATATAGAAATTTCTCAAGCATTGCATACTCAGCTATGGTTGTTAACATTTGCTTGGTTTCCTCCACCTAAAGCTGAGTTTTGGCCATCCATAGGTCCTCCCTGACCTTGGCTCAGATTCTGCAAATGAGCAGGCTCTCTCCTATCAACCTGTATTGTTTCCCTGCGCCGATCATATCTTGGCCGAGGCCTGTTCCTAGTTGTTTGCCTTTCACTATACCTGTACTGTGGACGGGGAACTACTTTCCCATCAATAAATAAATCACCTGGAGATCACCACAAAGCAAAAGATCACGACCCTCAATTTTTGCAGAAGGGGTACGCAAAAAATTGATCAATATCTTGGTTTCAGGTTCATGCACTCACCTCCATAATCTTTGTTGGGAACATCAAGATATGAATCGGGCAGCACCCAAAGAACCCCAGGTAATCCTATAAGGGCAGCCAAAAAAAAAAAACAACAATGATCTAGCATTACTATCAAGACTTAGGTTCAGTTCATTTGGCGATTGTTATAACATTCCTCAGTTCATAACCTAGAGAGATGAACTTCACAATCTTTTTATCCAGCCAAATTGTACAAGATGACATGCATATAAACAAGCTCTCAACAGCACCAAAGTCACCACTTTGGCCAACAAAGTTTTATTATATGAAAGTTGATAGCCTCTAATATGATCATACGAAATGGGCTTTAATTGGAGCATTGAAGCACCAAACCCGGAAGAACAACCTCGGTATTGGATTACAAAATTATAAAAACTATAAATTTCATTGAAGCATCAAAATAGTATTCACCCTACGACTTTAACAACTCAACTCCCGTTGGAACAAGCCATTTCCGCGAAGCATCCATAAACGCCAACCAAAATAAAGGATGCAGGGGAAAGGGCCTTAGTTTTTATATAGTAAAGCAAGCGATTACCTTTAACCTTGTAAGAAAGCTCCTCAGAAATCAGGGCACCAAAACCAGTATACGTGACAGTAGAAACAGAGTAAATTTTCTTTTTGGCCTCCTCCTCACTGTACCAAACAAAACAAGTCCTTATGAGAAGAAAAGCCACAGGAGTGAGGTCCAATTATAAATTTAGAGTAAGGAAAATGAAATTGTTTACCTTCCAACGACCTGGGCTAGGGTTTTCACATATGTGTTGATCATTTCCTCTTCGGTGGGCTTAGGGTCAACGGGAAACTCCATGACAATGAGAAAATGCTCGTAGTCGCAGCCATCAAGAAGGATTGTCTCTTTAGGAGGGCGGTTGCTCCAGTTCGGTGACGGGTCGTTCAGGGGCGAGTAACCCGACCCGGAAGTTTTGGATCGATTTGGAACCAGCAGGGCGTGCTTGGAGGCGAGCAAGGACAGTGCAAAACGAGAGCGAGAAGCGATTGTAGAGGAAGAGGAAGAAAGAGAGAGAGCTCGCGCGAAGGAAGACGCTAAGATGCGCCGGCCGAAGTGCGCCATTCGTCACCAGAGTATCGCCGACCAGTGAGAGCTATCATTGCTAAAAGGAATTGTCTCAAGTCCTGTTTTATATCAAGCTTGGGGACAGAGACAATGTGAAAAGGACGACGTCGTTTTGAAGAGTTAGAATTAACCCCCATTTTGGTCAAGAAAATAAACCCTGTTTTAGTTTTTTTCTTTTTTAAATAAAATGATCAATTATATTATTGTCGTTGTTGAAACGTTCTTATAAGTTTTGTTTTGTTTTTTGTTTTTGTTTTATAGAATCTAGGTGGTATCCTTTATTTGATAGTTAGAGGCTAATATTCTTGAGTCTTATTTTTCTTTTAATATCTGGTTGTTTGCTTTCTCTGTTTGGTTATCAACAAACATTTCTCAATTTTGTATAATCTAATTAAATTAATTTAATTTGGGTTAAGGTGCAAAAAATATACACAAACTTTTTCTCCCTGAGCGCCCAACGCCATGTCTTTTTTTTGGAGCAAAAGTGGTTACCATTTTGGATCAAAAATCACATCTCACCGTTATGTTACTGTCCACTGTGATGAGAGAGAAAGAGATGAAGTGAATAGTAACATAACGATAGTGAACAATAACATAATGGTGAGATGTGACTTTTATTTAAAAATATTATTCTTGCTTCAGAAAAAAAACACGTGGTGCTGGATGCTCTTGAGAAAATGCTCAGATATATTTTTACAACTTAACCCAATTAATTATATCATCTTTTATTATTATACTTTTTTGGTCAATTGTATTTTTTTCCCGTTCCTAATTAACGAAAATCTGGGGCCATCTGAAAAAACGAAACGCCCGCAGCAACATTTAATGCTTCCTTCGCCAGCTTATCAGCGATAGCAGTGTTCTTTTTTTTTTTTTCCTTTTTTTTTTAATAAGAGACCAATGGTCCGGGTAGGTTCGAACCTGATAGAAAAGCTGGATAACTCAAGGATCATACCAATGCACTACACACTAGTGCTTGGTCATAGTAGTGTTCCTTTAACATTGAACTTCGCCTACCCTACAAACAGAGGCTTCCATCTAGCTGTTCCGTTATTTTGTTCTTGCCACCCTCAAGGATTAGCCCACTTGACTATCGCGGATGTTTGCGCAAGGACCAACCTCACCCCTCTTGCTTTACGGAACCGGTTTCCCTGGGAGAGCTCGGCCAATCTTGTGATGTTTGATCTTGAGTTTCTTGAACTACAGCAATTAATCTTGTTACTCCTATATTAATTCTTGAAAGCTTACCTATTTTTCTTGGTGGAGTTTCTTTCCAATTGTCACAGTTTAGTTAGCATTTATGATTTTATTTTCGTATACTATCCAGTGATATGTTAAAGTTTCATCAGTATAGCTTTGTGCAATGTGATTCCATTGTTCCCTCATTACTGAGCAACGTCACCATTTAAAGCCTTCAAGGAATTCTTTTTATTTTAAAAATACTGCAAGAACTGATCTTTTACTTTTAGCATGATACAAAAGTATTTGATTGATTAAGAAATATTAATTATGTCATAAAGAGGGGTGTTTGCCACTTGAAGAGGGCTATTCAATATAACTTTTCCCCCCTCCATGGCTTCCAATATGAAACTGACTGCTGTTTCTCAAACTAAAATACATTTAAAAAAGATCAATTTCTTCTGACATAACCGCTTTATCAACAAAAGATGCTTTAAAGTTGGTTATTTCAAATTCTATGTTAAGTACATGGTATAAATGAACTTAGCTACTGAACTTGGTTCTTTTTCCTTACTTGGTTATAGGCGTGTTCATCATTGTCTGAACTGGTTCAGCTACAAGAATAAAATCCCACATTGAACCCCCAATCTGTCCCTCATTCCCTTCCTCTCTATATCATCAAAAAAGAAGATTGTCCTAATTAATTAAGGACAACGCAATATGGCATTTTTGCCGACGTAGGATGGTTTGACACTGACACATCTACTGGTAACAGGTTTGCCTCCCATCGTCAGGTCAACGTTATCAAGTACAACGTTTTCGCAGGGGAACTTTCGGCTACACCTTAAGTCAACTCCAATTGGTGAAGATGAAGTTCCATTTATGTTTGAGAAAAATATGTTGCTAAGCTTTACCAATGATGGCTGTACAATAATCAAAACATAAACACCAGATTTTAGCATCCTTTAATTTCATACTTGATCAGGAAATTAGTGAGAATCATGTGCTGTACCTTGCCTTTGCAGTTTTCAGGATGACATTGATACTGTTCATCAATGATAATGGGGTTTTCTACGTTGTCCATGGTAATGTGAGAGAAGAATATATATGAAGCTTTTCCAGGATACTTATCTGGCCATGCTTTGATTCTCAGACCATTCTCTGTTTCCACCAAGCTACTGTCCTGCACTTTAATGTTGCTCACCTCCTTCTCGTCTTCAAAAGTTCCTAGGCTACCAATACTGTAAAAGACAATAAGAAACAAAACACAATCCATTCATTTGTTCTCTCAAAAGAATTCAATAACAGGTTATTGAAATAGCGCGTTTCTCTTGTCTTATTTATAGGTCTCTTCTAGCATGATTCATACATAAAAAAACCTTAAACTTCATTAACCACTCTACTTTATAATTCAACAACTTTCCAACTTTATTCCTATTTAATATCCCCTTCGGTCCTCTTTTATAAGGAACAACTACAAAAATCACACAATTCAAAATGTTGGTTAAAAGAAATAAATAGGTAACTTATGTATTTTTCTTTCTAATTATATCCTTGTTTAGAAAGAGTGTACATTAGAAGGTAATACATTAAAATTTATTATAGAGAGATAATGAGTGACATATATTTAATGAGGGTAAAATTGGAAAGACTAAGTTTTTTTTTGGTAAAAAAATTTTAGGAGAGGGGTTGGGTTCATCCATAGACTAAGGGCACGACGCTGTGACTTTGCTCCCCAATGAATATAGGACTGAGAGTACACATGCCTCCACCTCAGCTTGTGTTTCCACAAGTTCATATCACCTGGGATGCCCCCAGCGCCTTGACCAACTCCGAATCGAATCCTCTCCTTTTTAGTGAAAAAGTCCGACCTCTTTGCTAGTTGAACTCAAGAACGAGGGGTTGGAAAGACTAATTTAAAATTTCAGATAAATAGAATTTATTGTTCCTTTTATTAAGGATCACTCCTAAAAGAGGATATTCCTCATAAAAAGGACCAGAGGGAGTATACATTATACCATATGAGACCAAAGTTAATACAATAATTGATGAAGTATAAAACTATACATTCATATGAAAAATTTAATAATGTGACTTATAAACATGATAAAAAAAATTTCTTCCCTCTCACTGCTCTAAATAAGACTAGAGGAGTATTAATTACCTAATGCCATGGCCAGGGCCGCAGGTGAGTCCGTTGATGGTAACATTTCTGACTCCTTGAATGATAGAAACACAGTCATCTCCAACTCCTATTACTGATGAGGTGATGTTGATGTTAGAGGAGTGACTAATGTGAATTCCATCAGTGTTGGGGCTATTAGCAGGTGCTTTTATGTTTAACTTTGACAAGTTTATGTTGTCACACTTGTAGATTTCAACATGGAAGAACTTGCTATCTATCAAATTTATGTTGCTCACTGTCCCATATGAAACATTTCGAATTTCAGACTCTGCAGAGCCCAAAATTGTTTTAATGAGTGTGAAAATATGCAGTATGAACTATGAGCATTTGCAAAGAACATGAAACACATTATACAACCAAGCCTTATCCCACTAAGTGGAGTCGGTTACTTGGATTGCATGATAAGTTGGGGTTAACCTGATGAAAGAATGGAAGTTTGGAGCTCACGCTAGGGCAATTCTTGGTCTTGTGGCAATCACTATTTGTCCATGATTTAGAACCTTGACCATCCAACACTGCCATACTATTTATCCCAGTAAGGTTGATGCGGTTCAAATCTTCAAACACAATCCAATCAGAAGATTGGAAGGCGTGAGGGCTGCTTAGAGCCTTTAGAGTCCCAGCAATCTCAATCTTTGGGGACTGATTGCCTTTGCAAGGCCCTGAAAATGAGATGGGACCAACCAAGTATGTTCCTTCTGGAATTAACAACACTGAGTCCCCGGCATCAGAGCATGCATCCTCCCAAGCTGCTAAGAAAGCCTATCATATGAAAACAGAAGAATCTTCTGTCATTATCAAAATAAAATCCCTCCTGTTTTTAGTATAAAAACTTGTTGACTTTTTGGGGATATTAACTTATATTAAAATATTTATGTTTCTCATTTTTCTATAAACTAATTTGCTTGGCTTATACACTGATATATAATCTAATGATACATAATAGATGTTATGATTAAGTAATTTATTTAGTTTCCTTAATCTCTTCAAAGAAAAGTCATCTAGCTCTTATACCAATGATCATATGTAGTATAAATATAACTCCTCGGCAAAATTAGACCCTTATGAGTGTAAATATAACTGCCTGTCATTAATTAATCAAATATTTTACAGTGTGAACCCTTACGAGATTTTTTGCACTAGTTTTCTACAAATTTCAGTTGGAATTTTTTTGGGTCAAACCTCTTTTCAATGGATTAAGCGATGAAACAAGAACTCATGTCTAATCTTACAGATGCAAGACAATGACTTACAGAGCTACTTTGTGCCTTCCCACTATAATCTGCTCTGTATTTTGTAACGTCATAATATGTCACTGCTCTTGAATTCTCGGCAGGCGATTCATCCCCAGGTTCAGAAACTGGAGCCATGGCCGCACCGATTCGAAAAGTGGCCATATATGCTGCAACTACTGCTATTCTTATGCTTAATGCCACTTTCTTCATTTTTAGCGGATTCCCTTGAAACTATGACTTGTCAGATCTTATTTGAGTTTAGCACTCTGGCTCAAGCATAGCCCCAACTCCTTGCCTTGTGATATTTAATCTTGAGTTTCTTGGACTATGGCAATTAATCTTGTTAGTTACTCCATATTAATTCTAGTTGGAGTTTCTTTCTAATTGCAACATTTTAACCAGCATTTGTGAGTTTATTTTCAATATCATAAAGTTCATTTACTATCCATTGATCTGTTAAAATTCATCAGTATAGCTCGTTGTGCAATGTGATTCCATTGTTCCCTCCTTACTGAGCAATGTTACTGTTTAAGAATAGAAAACAGGAAAGATAACACCCAACTTGTTTTAAACCTTGGAGGAATTATTTTTATTTCAAAAAATTGATCTTCTACTTTTAGCATGATACAAAACTATTTGGATGACTATATAAACTTACAGCCTTCCATACCTCATTTTAACTAATTAAGACATATTAATGATGTCATAAGTAGGGATGCTTGTCACTTGTAGAGGTCTATTCAATTGAATGACACATGATCGTAGAAAATGAAACATTAGCTTCCAATATGAAACTGACTGCTACATCTCAAACTAAAATGCATTTAAAATAGAAATTTTTCATCTGACATAACCGCTTTATTTGACCAAATAAATTTAAAATTATGAAACTGTAACAGAAGTAAGATGGTAATAGTTCTTAAGCAAATTAAGATGCATAGGAAGGGAGACTTGTTTACATATATACATGAATGAAATAATTCTTCTAGTCCTAAATATAGTAACTAGATGGGGGTTTGCTTTTTTTTTTTTTTTTGGTTAAAAAGATGGGGGTTTACTTTAATCTTGAATACAATACCTCAACTCCCTTTGCCTCACAACTTTATAATTTTTTTTTCTTAAAGTGTGATTAGATATATTAGAAGGTTTCTTTTGAGAAATAGTTTCAGTGCATATGATTAAAGATAATGTTTTTAGAACCCAACACGCATTTGTTACATTATTAACTTAACTAATTTCCTTAATATTTGTAAATTGGTTACCTAGTTATATATATTAAGGACTCGAGTAGCATTCAATAATTACTTTGTCAAGCCTTCTCCAATTTTTGATATTATGGTCTTCTCACCTATATGGAACATTACCAAACCTCATCCTCAGAAGCCTCCTTCCAAAATATGTTTTGAAGTTAGTTATTTCAAATTCAGATGAAGTTGGTTTTTCTTACTTGGTTAATCGTCAATAAAATCCAAAACTACCCCTAAAACTCAAAACAGAAAAATGGACACCATCAATAAAAAGAATAGGACATTTTCCCCATTTCATTATATAGAAGAATCAATACATCTCAGAGATAGGCATTATTTGAACTGGTGCAGCTACAAGAATAATAAATTAAGCTCCCACATAATTGACCCCCCAAATCTGTCCCTCTCATTCTCTATATATGATAAAAAAAACAAGATTATTGGCCTAATTAAGAACAGGCCAATGGGGTATTTATGCCGAGGTAGGAGGGTTTGACACTGACACATCTACTGGTAACTGGTTTGCCTCCCATCCTCAGGTCAACGTTATGAAGTACAATGTTTTGGCATGGGAACTTTTGGCTGCACCTTAAGTCAACTCCAATTGGTGACGATGAAGTTCCTCTTATATTTGAAAAACGTATGTTGCTCAGCTTCACCAATGATGGCTGTACAAAACCAAAACATAAACACCAGATTTTAACATCATTAGAATGCCAAAAACTATATTCACTAAGTAAAGTGAAACTTGCAGGGAATAATATTATTATTTACTACCTTGGCTTTGCAGTTTTCAGGATCACAATCGTACTGTTCATCAATGATAATGGGGTTTTTAACGTTGTTCATGGTAATGCCAGTGAAAAATATAGACGAGGCTGCTCCTGGATACTTGTCTGGCCATGCTTTGAGTCTCAGACCATTGGTTGTTCCCACCAAGGTACTGTCCTGCACCATAATGTTGCTCACTTCCAGCTCGTCTTCATACTTTCCAAGGCTACCGATACTGTAAAAAGACAACCAGAAAACAAACAAAATCCATTCATTTCTGATCTTGAAAGAATCCAGTGACATGGTAACAAAACATTCCCTCTAGTTCTTAATGTAAGAGCTAGATAACTAATTTGTAGATATTATTTGTAACAAATGTGTGTTGGTTTCCCTAAAATATTTTTTCTAATCATATCCATTTTGACTAGCTCTTGATGGAAATTCTTTCCTGTGTGTGCAATCAATAGGGGTGGTTTAAAGGAAAAACTTATAAATTTGGTGGAGAAAGTAGAGTCAGTTCTTATTTTTAGATTAAAATAAACCCTTTGTCTAACTCTTGTATTTAAGACCGGAGGTAATAGCGGATTGATTACCTAATGCCATGTCCAGGGCCGCAGGTGAGTCTGTTGATGGCAACATTCTTGACACCTTGAATGATAGAAACACAGTCATCTCCAGTTGCAATGGTATTCTTGGAGGCAATGATATTAATGGAGTGGCTTATATGAATGCCATCTGTGTTTGGGCTATCAGCTGGTGCAATCAGCTTAACCTTTCTCACCCTAACGTTTACTGAGTTTGTGATGAAGATATGAACGCCTTTAGGGTTCAAAGAATTTATGTTCTGTATCAGTCCATTGGTCACATTGTTGAAGAATATGCTCTGCAATTTCAAATATCAAAATATCAAATCTATGTCAAGTCACAGTACTATTTGATAGAATTGTGTGAAGTATGACATATGGTCCAGTTTATTTGTCAAAATGACCTAATTCTCATATAACAAGAAAAAAAAAAAGAAAAAAAGTTAGTTAATTCAATAAATATAAATTGAATTGATGATTTTTTTTTTCAATTTTATTCTTATTTATGAATAGGTATTTTTCACCTTTTTCTTCTCTCTTTGTGTCTTGCCTAGAGTTGGGAATCAGGGCTGGTACGGCTCTCTAGGGCCAGCCCATGAAGGGCCAGGGCCTAACAAGGCCGGCCCTTCAGGGCCCAAAGTAAGAAAAACACCTATTTTTCAAAGCCCAGCCCGAGAGCACTAAGGCCAGGGCAGGGCCACAAGGCCTAGAAATTACTATTCCAAATTTTAACTATTTTTCCTCTGTTTTTTTAAAAGATATAATTAGTAAATTACAACAAAAATCATTCAATAAATAAGCACACTCATTAATTCATAATCAAAAGCAAACTATGTTCACAAATAATTTACATAAAACATAAAAAGCATATCAATAAGTGACATTAGTATAATGACTATTATTGTCGTCATCTTCGTCACTATCATCGATTTTAACGACATTTAATTGTTCTTCACTTTGAGTAGTAGTTTCTAGCTCATGAGTAAGAATATAATGAAATTTTTCTCCCGTATCATGAACACATCCATAATCTTTATTTGTAATAAATAATAAATCAAATCATAAAATTAGAGTATAGTTATTATGTATTTATAGTTAAATGGATAAATAACTCTATAACAAATACAATATATATATATATATATATATATATATATATATATATATTAATAAATTTAAAAAGAAAAAAAAAAAAGCTACAGTAAAAATGGCCTGCAGGGTTGACCCGAGGCCCTCCAGGGCCGGCTCGTTTAAGCTCGAGGCCTGTCAGGGCCGGCCCTCTAAAGCTAATTTCAAATAACTCGTCCATTTTTCAAACCGGCCTTTAAAGGGCCAGGGTTTAAACAGGCCGACCTGATGGACCTGACCCGTTTTCCCGGTTCTAGCCTTGCCTGGGGCAAAATTATTGCTCTCTCACTCTGAAAATGAACCTATGATAAGAACCAAAATTTTTTGGCTTATAAAATGTAACAGAGTGGTAGTGAACTTACGCTGGGGAGCCTGACGCATGTGCCGCCTTGGTTTTTGTCGCAGTTGACGTTAAATTCCCAGAAAGACTTGCCCTGACCGTCGAAGGTACCACTACCGATGAGTTTGAAGCCATTGAGGTTCTCAAACATGAGCCATTCGCCATTCTCGTACACAGAAGGATCTGTGGAGGCCAAAACTGTTCCTTCAACTTGAACTGTGATATCTCCTGGAGTGGTGCATGGCCCTTGAAAGAACATTGAATCCACCAGAAACGAGCCCGCCGGCACGTACATCCTCGCCGGCGTCGTTGATTTGCACACTGCTTGCCATGCTTGCATGAAACCCTGCATTAATAATCCATTTTTACTTTATGGGTAAGCTCAAGATTGAATCTTGATGATGATTAGTGAATCATACACACACACACACACACACACACACACATACCTGAGTGCTGTCACTTTTGCCATCCGGTTTGGCTCCAAAACTCATGACATTGATGATTTTCTCACCAGCAACAAGAACGTCCTTAGCTAAATTAACACCCTTGAAAATATCAGGCACAGCAACTGGTATTTTCCTTTGATTTCCACCATCATCATCATCACAACGCACCAATGTGATGCACAATGCAAGAACGATGATTAATCTTCCTGCATTGCCCATATTTATTATTATTGCACCAAAAACCTCAAACCCCTTTTTTTGATGTCTCTTTTAATTAATATGAATGAATGTCTTCTTCTTGTATTAAGCTAAGTCTTAGCCCCCTGGAGGCTGGGACTTTGAAACGGGGAAATTAGTCCCTTTTTTTATTTATTAATCCTCTGGGGATGTTTTCATGAAAGATGTGAGGGAACTGATCCCTCTTTGATTTATAGTCCTGTGTTATTTTGGTGGTTGGTTCTAACCACTGATTCTATTTTTGGGCTTCTTGATAGAGTGGAATTTGTTTTTGATTTTGTGGGTATTAAAATGAGACACCTAAAATTAGTAATGGTTCCTACTGTGTAATCATAATCCCATATAACTTCGGCTATTTTTGCCCCCACAGCCTCTCATTATAACTGACATATGCCCAAAAACATATATGAACAGTTTTGTCCCTCAACAAACAAAAGGTAGTTCACTTTTGGGGTTAAAATTTCATAAAAAAATGAAGATCTTTTTTATTGAGTTAATTTATTAGTAGGTTTAAAAAATGCATTTCACAATGACAAGAGGAAGCCTTATCCTACTAGATGGGATCAACTACATGGATTGCTGGCTTGAGCCCATTGTACTCTATTAACAACTAAATTTTTAGATAGATTATTAATTAAAAGGTATTATTCAATGGCTTTTTTTAAAAAATAAATATTCAATAACTTTATTAAACATTCTTTTTTATTTTTTCTACCCCATTTATAAAACTCGATTTATACTTTTTCTAACTTCTTCATTGACACCTCCAAGAATCTTCTTTGTACATGTCCAAATTACCTCAAACAATTTTTAACTTTTTCTTTACAATAAGAGCCCCACCGAACTCTATCTCTTGCATGATCATTTTGTATAAATCTTAAATTTATCTTATCGCTTATGTTGACAATTGGTGATGGTGAGGAATTTTTTTTTTTGCTCAGAAGATGGTGAAGAATTCAACTTACCTAATTATATGCTAAAAACAGTTGCTTTTTGTCACGTCAGTTGATGTGGAAAATATGCTGTCACCACGAGTCATGAAATATGCTTTTAGTGGCCAACCATACCGGATGAATAATACCTCAATAATATTTTACCTGTCTCGTCTCATTTACATCCAATCTCGGAAATATTCTGATTCTAGACTGGACCCTTTAGCTTGTTCCTCTTTGTGCGTCATGCATAGGCTATTGCTGAGAGCCGGGGATTATTCATTCATAGTCTAGTGATTACTGAATTTAATCTTTGTTATGGCAGTAATGATTTTTACAACAATGATAACCATCTTTAATCTCCCGAGTGGAATCAATTACATAAATCGCATAACTAGCATAATTTTTATTTAAGGAAAAAAAAATCATAGTTTAGCTCTTCTAATTTGGTCCATGAATTAATTTACACCCTTTATTAGAATTTGGAGACTGCATGTCCCTTAACAACAGAAGGCAAAGTCTAGTGATTTTTTGGGCGAAAGGAAGCTGAAAAAAGAAAATGAAGTTTAACAAAGAATTGAGTTTTCATGATTGTAGAAAATGTGAACAGTCCCAGGCTTAAAGATCTCAGGCTTTTCACGTTTCAAATCAGATTTAAATCAATCAGCTAATAGGTGTCAAGTAATAATTTTGCTTCACAACTCCTTTTTAAATGTATATTCTTGACCATTGAGGAGTCCCAATTAATCCCAAATGATTGCTTCAAAGTCCAACGCAAATCTCATCAGAGAAGCAGTAAAAAAGATTACAAGAACAAAACTGGCTGATATGCATATAGATATTAGTAGTAATTACTTCGCTCTGACCTGTACATAACTTGCAGCAGGGAATTACATATATGAGCTAGCCTAAAGAGAAGTAGTTTAGTGATGTTGAAGATGAACAAGACCCTTTGTTCAAGGACCTATCAAGTATGCTTGGAGCTGATTCATACATTAATACATATAATATATATATATATATATCTCTGGTACAATAGGGATTATATTGTACTCCTAGGTTGTCATTTGCAAAAGGGGGTAGTCTATGTTTTTTTTTTTTTTGTTTTTTGCTCGGAAGTATATGGTTATTGACTACATAAGACAACCTAAAACTAGTTTGAGACAAAAAAGGTTGAAACTTTGGTTTTGATGAAGGACCTAGAAGCTAACTAACTAACTAACTACCTAGCTAACCCACCAAACCTGTGTGGTTCAGCTCCGTTCTGCAATCTGGTTTGAAGGACCTTGAAGCAGCTTCGTTGCATTTAATGAGAGGATCATCTGCTTTCAACTGAATAACTGTCGTGGCTGTCATGTAGGTCGGATAAAACTTGTATTGGCACAAGTTTTGAGGTGTTTGAGTGTTACCAAAACTCTTGGGGCGACCAAATATCTTTGCAAGATCCACCTGAGGTGCCATTGATGATTATATCTAGCTAAGTTGTTTTCTGAAACTGCACACAAAAAGAAGGCTTACAGTAAAAATGTCACCGAGAGGCGTACAGAACTAGTTAAGAGGATCTGGTGCTTTGCTTTGAGTAGAGAAGTTGCAAGATCATTGCCATTTTATAGAGGCCCACTATCAAACATCCCTTGTACTGTTGTTGAATTTGCTGTATTATTGTAGAGCATCAAAATTTGAATAGATTAAGATTCCATGTAAATATCAATAAACACTGTTGATTGAAGTAAGAAATTTCACTTCCCTAAAAAAGAGAATACAAGTTCAAATTTTGTGTGGGAAGTATTTATTAGAAGAGGTGAAATCTCTTTAACACGTTTGGATGAAGAGAAAAGTAAGAAAAAAAATATGGGATAGTGAATAATGGAAAAGAAAACTTTAAAAAATGGTTAAAAAATTAGAAAATATCATTTAGGTCCCAATCCAAAAAAATAACATCATGAAAGTCCCCATTGACAAATAATAAGTGAGTTACCATTGATAAGTTGTATGACTTATCAATATATTATTTCCCTTGATTGAGGCTTAAATGATATTCTCCTAATTTTTTTAAACTATTTTTTAGTGTTTTCCTATTAGTTTTCTCTTCATCCAAATATAAGATAATTCCAAGAGGAATTACTCTAAAGGTTAAAGTGATTTGGGGATAACTTTGATCAAATAAAAAAAGAAAAAGAAAAAAGAATCGATGCAAATGCACGAGAGTCACTCTAATTTCAAAGTGATAGTAACATCCCTTACTTTTGAATTTGCAGTATTATTGCTGAGAATCAAAATATGATTATATAAAGATTCGGTCCAAATAGTAATTGATTTCTCGACCAGGTTTCGAATTATTGGAGTTCATAGATAATTCAAACTCTGAAACAATGTTACCTAACAAATGAATATTATTAATGAGTCATTAGAGAACTTTAAAGGCCAAAACGGATAAGTTCTATGCATGAGTCAGATTTGCATTATTGTGAAACAGTAATTAGGGAATAAAGGAGGAGAGTCGTCAAATCGAGAGGGAATACTGAGAAAAATTGAAATTCTGGATGGGTTGTGGCATTAAATTTATGGCTTTGTCCCCCCCCCCCCCCCTCCTTCACTTTGGTTTTGAAACAGATTCTAAAATAGTAACAATGGAGGAATAATAGGAGGTGACCAGGACCCAAAGGGGTAGTGGACCTCACCATCAAGTGATTCCTCGAATTTATATGTATAAGGATTTGTCCATTACGTAATTCTCATGATAATGTTTTAATTTTTTTTTTTTTGAAATTTGAAAATAAAACGAATGAAGCTCTTTTAACTTTTATAATCATCATATGATATTTTTCAATTTGTTTAAGGAAAAAACTACTGTGCGTGTTGTACTGTTGTGCAAGCTACCTACCAGAAAATCAAGACAAGGGAGATTAAAGAAATTCCTCGAATCAAAAAAAGAAAAAGAAAATCCCTCTTATCATATTTTGATCCACTTTAATTTGTTTATCATATTTGATATTGTTTAAAAATTAGTTTGTCTAATTTATAAACTCATAATGACATATGAGTATATTAGAGAGGTCATCTCACATTTTTATAATTAATTGATTTATTTGACTTCCATAACCTATCCAAATTAAATAAATAGCTCAGGAAAAAAAAAAAAGCTCTAATATTATAGCTTGAATCCTTAGTAACTTATCTGGATGAAATTATGAAGCCAAATTACTTGCCTTTCATTTGAAATATGAAAAAACAAAATAACAATAGCAACTTTAACTTATCAAAATGACAACAACAATTAATTAAGACAATGGCAACTAATTTTACAAAATATTCTTACCAAATATCTATGACAACCATAATTAACAAGTAATAATTTTAACTCATTAAAAATAATGAAAATGAAAGTAGTGACAACGAATTCCGCTAATGACAAATAGTTTATTTCACAAATAATTTCAGAACAGTTCTTAAGAACTTTATTCATAGTAAATTAAGTCATTTCCAGATATCATTTTGAAGTTATCATATTTTGGTGGCCCTTATATACCTTCCTCCTAAAAAATATACAAGAATATTTTATTTTTGAATTAAAAACCAACAAATCAAGACCAGGGAAATTAAAGAAATTCCGATATTATTATCAACAAGAATTTGCAAACAAGTCAACAGATCTATTATCTTGCGTATGGGCATGGCTGAAAATCTTTGATGGACCAATAATAATTTAGAATATTGAAGGCATAAAAAAGAGGATATCTTTTGGAATTCTCCATTTTTTCTTAACTTCGTCACCTTCTAGCTAATGAATATGATCATGATCAATTTGTTATTCCTTACAAAAATGAAATTGAATAATTCGAATACGTGTGTGCCTACAACTGAATTACTTGTACTTTTCAAATCGTGCAAGAATCTGTTCTATTATGTTTCTTTTTCTTTTTTGTTTATACAGCATAACAGATCTTTTTCTTGGGCATGAAGATAATATAACTACATAGATATAGTAATTTTGTGATTATTTGTAACAAATTCCTCTTTTTTACGTTTTTGGTTTCATTTTCATTAGATTTTCCTCCATCTTTTTACACGTAAAAAATATTTATTGCGTTGGTTCGTACGTAAAAACTACTAAATTAAATAACATCAAATGCTTAATTAACTCAAAATTCATCACCACAAAAACTGTTTTTTGGGCAATAGTGCCGCAAAAACTTAACGACAATAAACATTCGAAACCGATATAGAAGTAGATAAAAGGCAGCACGTTTTAGGAAGTAATATGTTTGTTTATTCGCACGATAAAGAACTCCTATTGACCAAGGTTGAGTGAGGAACCCGCAACTCGATAAGTCTGCCAATAACCTAATCTAATAGGGTTATTTTGAGTCCACCCAAAAAGACCCATAATGGGTTGGGTTAAAAACCATCCATTTAAAACTTAAATAGACAGGTTATGGACATACCATTGGGCTACCCATATCCACCCATCTAGTTAGTATTTTTTTCAAATTAAATAAATTGATAGACAGGACATTGAGGAGTGATGAAAGTATTAGTGTGATACTCATTCCCTGACTGCCTGTAATATCTCGAGTTTCACTTTATCAAAAACTTTGTATTTTGTGAATACTCAGTAAAGTATTAAAGTGAATATCTGTTTCAAGATTAATAATCTACTGATTATTTTTGAGTCCAAATTTCACTTCAAACTTAAATGACAATTATTAAATATGAGACCACATTAAATTGGTGAAAAAATGTGACATAAAATAATCACTATTCCCAATCTAAAGGAGTTAAGAAAGGGAATGGATGACACTTAGCCAAATTAGTACATATTAACAACAAATTATTGACACACATGAACTTACACTATTAGAGATTAAAGGCTAACACATGTAACTACCTAATAGGATTATATTTTTGGCCTAAGACGAGAGATAGGAGACAATGAAAATTGGTAGTTGTCAAAAGGAATAAAGCATATAGGATTTGAAATATTTTGTGCCAAGTTAACACATGCCAAGCAAGAGATTAATGTTTAACTCAAAGATACCCAATTGTATGTGTCTTCAAGATAGGAAAGACAACCAAAGCCTTCTTCAGGGGCCAATAATGATGCCTAAGTAAGAGGCAAGGAAGAGAGAGAAGCTTGAAGAATAATACGCGTGCATATTGAAAAATCAACAAACCAACCAAACATTGACACTTAGTACTAAGGGACACCTAAGCTTTTATTTGTGTCATCAAATGACTTCATAAACTTGCCCAAGAAGTCTTCAATTTCAGCTGAAATAATGAAGTAAGTAAGAAGCCAAGTTTTCAAGATAAGATCACATGGTAATTAAGCTAAAACCTTCTAGAAACTTCTAAACCTTTCTTGAGTCAATGAAGGAAATAAGACCATAGGGAGTTGACACTTGACAAAGTAATCCAGGGGCTGAAAATTAGGCATGGAGGTCGGCCAAGATGAAGGGAGGAGAGGAAGATAAGAAAACTTAGAGACTAAGTCAAGGAAAATAGATATTTTGTAAGGGTAACTTGATCTTTTGACATGTGGGGCCCCAAGTGACTTGTTTTCTAATTATAAAGCACATGGACCCTCCTCTTCCATGTCATAAAAAATGAAACACTCATCTTGCCTCTGAGAATGTGGTAGGGCCGTGGGATAGAAAAGAGAAAGGAAAGAGCAAAAATCCAAAGCACACAAGGTAAGTTGCTCTTGAATGTGATGATTCATTTCTTTATGTTTTACCGTAATCTCTAACCTTAGTAAGAGGATTTTAATAATGAAGCTGGAAGTTAGGAGGAAGGAGAAGCGCCATAAAAAACAAAAAGTTGGTAAGATTGTAGCTCAACTTAGTGATATTTTATGTTAATAGTCTCAAGTGGTTTGGGTCATGTTTTTATTGGAATATGGAGGCATGGGATTTTAAGGGGACATGTTGTCCAATATTCTAAGAACAATGCCAATGAGAGTTGGCACAAATGGTAAGGGGTCCAGGACTAGGTCCTTAGGTCGTGGGTTCGATCCCCTCTGCCGTCGCTGGGACTCCTTTGGTAGGCGATCTCGTAAGTCCTCAGTAAGTGCTCATAGAGCTCAGGGCCGTGCCCTGGCCTTCGTAGGAGACTGGTGTCGAACCCTTCCAAAACTTTTTCTTTATCAAAAAAAAAAAAAAATCTAAGAACAATATTCAACATCATCAAAGTTCAAAATATATATTGAGTTTTGAAGCAAACATATGGCTAAAATCATGATTTTATGTGAATTTGGTCAAAAAGTGATTTTTCCTTGTTTTTAGCCAGTGCCTTGGTCTAAGCAAGAACATTGTAAAGCAAATTTATTTTCATGATTTTAAGGTCATCAAGAGATTTGAAACAAAAAAATGGAGTGAAAATATAATGGAAAAAGATTTTTGGAAACAAAAGATCAAAATAGTGAGGGTTGAGAAAGCTGCCAGATTTAAGTTTACTAGAGGTAGTCGACTTATGAACAATGTTTTATTAGGTAAATGATATCTAAAAATTATGAGATTTTCTAGAAATAAGTATACATACATAGATTTACTTTGATAGGCAATAGGTAATTTTTAGAGCTTTATACAAAGATAAAATGATTTTTGAAGTTGGACCACATTTCTGAAAGTTCAATAAGAACAGTAGTAATTGTGTGTGGTTTTTAAATGATCAAATGTTGTTTAAAAAATCATAAAATTTTCCAAAAATGTAGTAGATCAAAATATATTTCTTTTGACAGGTCAGAAGTAATTTTTGGAGTTTTGTACAAAAAGTTATGGATTTTTCAAACTGATTCATATTTCTGGACACATAACTTGAATATTGGTGAAAAATAATAAAATTGGGAATGACTCAAATTTTTCAAGCTTCTGGAAATATTTTTCTATGAAAATGGACATGTCAAGGGTCATGAATATTTTTGAAGCACATCATTTGGATTTATGTGCATTTAATTATGATTTTTCAAAGTTACTCAAAATTATGGAGGTAAAGAGGGAAATCCGGAAATTAAGGAAAAATAAAGTTAAAAATTGAATAACTTATCCACTAAGGGTAAAAAGGTAAAAGGTGGTGAAAATAACCTTAGGGAATTATTGCAAGTAATATGGTATTTATTACAATATCATACAAAATATGGAAAATGTAATAATGGGATGATAATATTATAGAATATCCGAAAAGTTCGTGATTGTTTGCAAATGACGAGCATATTACTAATTATGCGAAGAAAGGTACGATAACGTATAGTAACTTTGATTTCATATGTCTTGTGTGCCTATATATGTTTGATTCATGATTGCGGACTTGTGACCTAGAATGGGTCTTAGGTCATGCATTTTTACATTCAAATGCTTGTGAATTATTGTTCTTATATGATAATGCTGCATGCTTATTTTCCTTGCGTTGAGGACTTGTGTTTGTGGACATGCGTATTTAGCACCTTTATGTGCTTTTTCTGTTAACGTTACATTATTATGTGCTATATATTATGATTGCAAAGTGTTTGTTAAATGCTGTATTATTTTTCCAAATTGTGAATATCTAGTCTTTATTATTTTATACTTGCATATGACGTTAACTGTTACTCTGAAATTTAATTTTATTGAATCTTAGACTTAACTAAATCTTCAAGGTCAAGATCCAAAGCAAGAGGTAAATAGTGCACCACTGAGGCGCTAACACCATAGTAGAGCAGCAGGTCAAGGTAGCATCTGCGAGTCATAATGTATCACCATCATTGTCATTCTTCCTCAACAAAGTTCTTCTTCTTCTTCAAATCTTCATGGGTCGAGGCAGTAACCTTGAGTCACGGTGTATCACAGTTCTTCTCATTCTTCCTGAGCAAGGTTCTTCTTCTTCTTCAAATTTTTCTTGGGTCATGAATTCATCTCCTCCCCTTACTCCGATTCTGTCTCCCATTGTCTTTTTTGAGTTCATCTCCTCGCCTCACTGTGAGTTTTTAATTTAAAAGTTGGATTTTTGAACATTACAATTATGTTTTGAGGGTAATTGTCTAAATTTAGGTTCTTTTATGTGAATTGTGATTATTGAACTTTGAAGATTTAGATTTCAAAATTTAAAACAATGGATTTGGGTGGATGTTTAATCTTTATGTATGTTTTTTCCCCTTAAAAAAGAAAGGTCAAATGTAAATGAGTTACCAAAAACCTTGTCAGCTCACTTATTTATGTGCTAGCACGTTTATACGGGTGTAAATGGGTTAAGGTACGGGTATGGGCTAACCTGTACCCTATAAAGTTAAATGGCCGGGCTTTGGGTTTAGGCACAGGTTGCTCAATCTGCCTATTACTCTGTCTTACTATTGACTTGGGTTTTTGTTTGGATGAGTTTATATAATTAATTCAAATTATTGCAAAATATATTTAAATATATAAAATATTTTATCTTGGACCTGAAAATACTAATTAATTATCATCTCGATCATGGTCTCATCAACTTTTTTAAATGAAAAAAAAAATCTTATAAATTACTCTTGTAACTAATTTAAGAAATAAAATATGGTAACCTTTTGTTACTGAACATAAGCAATATCACACACTTTTATCCGAATATGTAATATTTTGTTACCCAAAATACCCTTTAATTTGTACTTACCTACAACCATTCACAATTAGAGTAATTATTGCCCAACAAATACAAATTATGGGCAATTTGAACTGTGTATTGGGCATTGCCCAACAAATACTAATCCAAATTATGGATGTAATAAAGAAAAAAAAAATCCAAACACAACAAATAATTATTAATATATGTATAATGCCTTATTCATATTGCTTATATATGTAATCAAGTAACAGAGCGAGTATAATACATACTATACACTTAATTATTAGAATACTTTTAGAATAAAAAAGTTTCCTTTTTAAGTTTTAATCCTGCGACATATTTTTTGAGAAAAATCAACAAATAAACTCCAGTGATTTATAAATTATTTTGTTTTAATATCAATGTAAAATATACAGTTTCTAGCTGGGAAATCATATTGTTTAAAAAGCATGAAAAATATAATGATTTGTTCATCTGATTTCTGCAAGCCATAGAATTATCAAATGTTTACTAATTAATAAATTAAAAATCAAACCAAAAGAGTCATTGCATCAAACAATTACTTGTACTATGTTGACGTACTCTATACTTTGAAAAAGCTCTGCAACCATGTCAACGCACGGACTAAAATTTCTTGTAGAAACCCATCTTAAAGATTCCATTTCTGAAATTTTAAGGATTTTGGAATTTCGTAAAACTGTGATGGAGTAAGTTGGAGAATGGAGCTAGATATTTTTAGATTTTTAAAAACATCTCTACGTCGCTAAATATCTTAAAATTTTTAGAATATTGTACAATATATTCAATCAGAAAAAAAGTAGAATATCTTTTGGAAGTGATTTCAAAATACATTTAAAAACATATCTACGTCGCTAAATATCTTAAAAGTTTTAGAATATCGTACAATACATTTCATCAGAAAAAAAGTAGAATATCTTTCGGGAGTGATTTCGAAATACCTTTAAACCTACTCTATCCATATTCTACATTAAGATACGTAGTTTTGTTTAAGTTCTTTCATATTTTTGGGGGATTTTCTTGAGAGGTTATTTTCGTTTTCCAGTTGATAATACTAGTGAAAAACATATATAAATAAGAAACAAAAAGGATTAAGTTCTCATTTCTTTATGGATCTAATTCCTTACCCGAAAAAAAAAAAAAAAATCTTTTTCTTTATTGCATATCCGACCTATATTCTTCTAAATCTACAAGTGCGCTGCTTCGGGTTGATTCGGTGGTCCTTTCAAGATTCCTCTCATAATTTATCTCCAAAATTTTTATTCGATTACTTTCATGGAGAAAAAGTTACGTTTCATATCGTTAAGTTGAAAAAAAAAGGAGAATGAAAATAGGAGTTTTTAACATTCCAAAAAATTGTGGGTGATGAAGAGAAGATAAAGGAGATCAATGTATCATCATGTATGTGTGTAAGGTTTGCAGAGATGTGATCCAACCATATTTTTATATGATATTTCATAATTAAATTGACATTATTAATGCATTTTCTAGGACATTATTGCATGATTAAACATTAATTTGAGTTAGAGACATTTGTATTGAATTAAGTGAAATTAGGAATAAAATAGTCATAATTTATTAATTATTCATGCAAATGATTTCTTAGATGGCTAAAGTATACTTTTAGTCCTTTAAGTTTATATGAGATATATTTTTGGTCCCTTAACTTTATAAAATATACTTTTAGTCCTATAATTTTAACACCGTTAATTTTATTAATGGAAAATGCAAACTCAAGTGATGACGGTGTAAACTTAAGTGATGATCGTATAATTAAATACTATTAAATTTAAATTTTAAATATGGGTAAATTAAAGAATATATAAATTTTTTTTAATTAAATGATATTAGTCATCACTTGAATTCGCCATGTCAGCATTTTCCGTTAGCAATATTAACGGTGTTAGCGTTTTAGGACCAAATGTATACTTTATAAAGTTAAGTGACCAAAAGTATGCCTTATATAAAACTTAGAGGACTAAAAGTATACTTTAATCTTTCTTAGACTTTTGATACTACCTTTTGCTTAATTTTGCATTATAGGTGTTTTGGAAGAAAATTGAAGAATTTGGAAAATCTCATTGGGTCAAAATTAATATTTTTGAAGACAGGGGAAAATTACAGAAATTATCCCTAGAATTCCTGAAAATTACAAATCTATGAAGGAAAAGATCCAGAGAAAAATTATAGAAAGGACCCAAAAGGTTTGAAAAATATTCAATTATGCCCCAAAAATATTTTGAAAGTTCTCACTTTAGTCCCTGGCCTGAACTTTTAAATCTTTTCATTTAAGTCCTTGGTCAAAACGAAGCACTTTTAGAGTTGTGTTTCTCTCATAATCATTTTCTCATTATCCCTCATAATCTCTAAATCATATCTATCCAATCAATCACAATACTACTTTAACATTTCTCTCACCTTCCCAATCAATGGTCTAGATTGGATGATGAGAGAAAATGAGAAAAAAGATAAGGAGAGAATCCTCTCTCACACTTTTAGGTTAGCTGAGAGCACAGACGCGAGGGGGGATGAATATTATAAAAAAGAGCAGAGACGAGATATACGGGGTGTGCGCAGCGAGAGCTTCGGATCTTAGCTTCCTCCACCTTCGATTCCTTCACAGTCACCGGTGACCAAGGCTTCCTTCACCGTCACCGGTGACATCTTCCACCATCGTCAGCCTCCATCACCACCACAAATCCGACGAGAGAGTGAGCAAGGTGACAACATACCCAACAGAGTGAGAACAAGAATGCCGCGGGAGTTGAAACCTTTATTGTTGTTCACCACACCTTCCTCCATTTCCGGCAACCATCATCCTCTTGCACCTACCATCTCCAGTGACCTTCTGCCCTGTTTCCAAAGCCACCAGACCCGATAGATCTTAGGATTTGGGAACTGGATAAGCCGCTCAAGTGGGCTTCTTCAATGAATATGAGCAGCTGATCTCATTTGCTTCTTGGAGTGGATTAACCGACTGGAATTTTAGAGGCCAAAATAGGAGAGTTTATTTTGTTCAATTTATTTTCTCTTATTTTACATGGATTTCCTAGTTTTAGGAATATTGGTTTGAATTGTTGAGACTTAGTTTACCCGTTTGGATAACTTTGTGGATTGGACTTATGTGATTGGATTGGATTATTGTAGCTTGTTGGATTTATATATACATATATTTCCCTTATTGATTCAATTTTATTATGTTTTCTACGTGTTATTGTTAGATAATATAACTGAATTGGATTAATTGAGTGATGTGTTATCGCATTCATATAAAGAGGAAGCAAGTTGTATTATTCTAATCCTAATTGCACACTAATTATACTTCAATAGTGTCTTAAGAGGTGATTGCTAGCTACGGTAGTAGAAGTAATCACTAATTAAGAACACTAGACTTGAGTGTTTGCTTGAGGTTTTTCATAAAGATTTAGTGAAAATTTACTCCTACATCTAATTGAATTATGATGGCTACTACTCTATTTCAAGAGCATTCATTCATTATACATTTTCATACTTCATTCCATTACAAAGAAAAATACCAAAAATAATAGTTTAGCATTTTATTTAATTGCATTCTTATTTTAGTTTATTAATTCAAAAATCCAAAACTAATTTTCCCCTTGTTTTATTACATTTGTATGTCATTTAGATTACTTAAGATTCAATAAAAGACTCATCGAGAAGAGAGGATGATCTTAGGTTTGTCTATACACAATCTTTGATTTATTTTTTGATTGTGGACCCAAGGCTAAAGATAAAAAGGCCCTCATCAAGATGAATAGATTAAACCGCCAAGTGGAAAAGTCTCTATTTTTTATATGTTGAGGGCATAAAATGATGCTTCGTAATTAACTTAATAGTTCCACTTAATTAATACATAAAAGGGGCTGGGAAGACCAGAAACAAGATATAGAAATTTTTGGTAATTCGAGTTTGAGTATTGTTAAAAAAAAAAAAAAAAGGTTACAATATTAGAAGATTTTCCACTCCTTAGTTCACATCAATGGGACAAAGAAATTGTTTTGAACTTTGCATTTAAAGAAGTTAAAAATTGTTTACCACTTTGATCATTCGCCACCTTACTGTTTGGAGATAGTGGATAATAATAAAAGCAGGAAGTAGCTAGGTCTAATCAGTTGTTCACTGTTTTACTAATTTTGAGTTAATATGAGTTATCACCTTTCATTAAAAATAAGAAAAATACTAATTTCAAGTTTCTTATATATATTTCGTCAAATTTTTTAAGAATATCCGATGGTGTGTCCTATCTTTAAATTATTAATATTTAACTATAAACCCATGTAAAAAAAAAGACACATGATCATGTGTAATTAAAGAAGATGATGTAATGAATATAAGGAATTTGATGTAAGCATAATCTTAAAAAAAATCAGAGCGTCATAGTTTTAATTTATTTGTTTTTATGCGATAAAATATAATTTTCTTTTTTTTTTAATAAAAAAAACTCTGTACGTAGTTTCAGAAGATGACAAAACTATTTTGGAGGCCTTTGATGAGATTGGGTTGAGATAACTTTGGGCTGAGGCCTGCTTGCGTTGTCACACTCACGATGATTAGGTTTGTTTACAAACGACTACAAAATTTCTTATTAAAAAAAAAAACGACTACAAAATGGACCCATAAAAAGAAAATAAAAGTGCAGGAGTATAAAGCTAATTTAGAAGCTGCCTTCTTGCTTATCAAGTTGATTTCCTTAAATTCCAGTTCCAAAAATTTGATCCATACTTATAGAATGATCCTCCTATTATCTAGGCTATCTATCTATTTATATTATATATAAAGCACATTTATGTTACATATATTCACCAGCGGTGCTATGTATATCCTATAGGGTTATGGTGCAGATTGGCCAACGAAATTTCACATTGGGAGCACCCAACACAAATAAGTTTTGAAGAGAGCAAAAATGTCAATGAAATATTTAAAAATGGGGCAAATAGACCAAAACGCCGTTAGATTAAAGTTAATGAAATTGTGCTATTCGCCCCATTTTTAAATTCCTCATTAGTATTTTTACGTATTTTTAATTGTTTATTGGTATTTTTGCTCTATTCAAAACTTATTTATGCTGGGTGTTCGTAGTATACAATCTCGTTGCACCTTAAGCCTATCCTATATGCTTTATTCTGATTATTTGTTGATATTTATGTTGGCTTTTGCTAGGGATATGCACTATGAGCCACTCATGCCTGCACCTATATCATTAAAGTAATTCAGACAAATATATCAATATTATATAGTCTCAAAAATCGAAGTTTTATTTTAATTTTGGTCCAAATAATTGTATGTTAGGCCCATAAACTTGGTTTGATTGGCAAAAAGGAATGTTGTTATCAACACAGCATAAAGCGAAATTGAACTAATTGGAATAAGAAGTACACAGAAATGACAACAATCAACAATATTCATCCTTTCTTTGTGTGCTGGTGCGCGCGCGTGTACACTATTATTACTCTAGTTAATTAAGTAATTATTCATATGTGGATCTTTGAAATCTGGAAATAAGTAGTGGATGAGTAAAAGAAGGAACCAAAGAATGGAGATTATTTAATTAGTAGTTAGTGGTGTAGGGATTATTCGTAAAGTTTTAGTGAAACACGTAGTCATTCTCATCCTCCAAATAAACACTTTGTAGAAATTGAGGTCTCAATATGCATGCAAGTATGTATGTATGACTATAATCTTCTACAAAATGTGGTCGAGATTCAGACGCAATAATTGTGATGAAGATGTGATCATGGTGATCTGGGTTTTGATTATTCGGTGAAGATAAGAATCAAATGTGATGAATACTGACAATATATTCATATAAGCTCTTTTTATAGTAGTATATATATATATATATATATATATATATATATATATATATATATATATAGATAATATCCCACTCTTCACCCATAAGCAAACGTCGTGAGTCTAATTAATTTGATATTTATTCCCCAATATTGGAGAATATTTCTTTCTTCCTTTGCAAGCCAACTGTTTTCTTAATTTATTTTGTTTCTTTTATGCTGTTCAAGAAACGGCTGATGATTATGTTGATAAAGTTACGTTCCTTGAGGAAGTTATATATTTTTAACTCCATTAATTATTGCGGTATTTCCCGATTAAATCTACAAAAACACCTTTGAAAGTGAACACCACTGAATCTGATTCCATATATGGAGCAATAGTGACAAAGACTCTATCTGCAATTAATGTTATTTACGATAACTGCCACGCAATAATTTTTCATTTGTGATCTGATTGAAAAGAGCAAGTTTAATGGGAAAAAAAACACATTAAAATGCAATCGAAAAGTATACAAATTCAACTATTTTGTATGATATTTCAGTACTGCTTAGCAAATTGTTGTTTTTCTTCTGGTCATAATTTGAAAATAACATAAATTTTTATCATGTCATGTCATGTTATTCAGCATATATATTTGCTATTGGTGAATCATGAATCATTGCATGATAAGCTACTCCTCATTGTCAATTTTATCTATATATAATATGAATATATCTTATAAGAAAAGCCGTCCTATATATTTATAAGCCACAAAAATTGCAGTTTGCCTCATTGAGTTCGATTAATTTTGTCCATGTTGGGCAAGTAATTACGAAGAAATTTTTTCCTAATATGATAATTTTCACATAAAACATCCTCTTCCTTATTCCCTCCCTATCTCTACTACTTTAATATTGTTGAGAAAATCGTAATAAAGCTAATTTGAAAAAATGGATAAAAGTATGAAATATGTTTTATACTTAGAATTAACACAAATTACTTAATTTGATCTTGCATTAAAGACGAGAGAAAGACGAGAGGGAGTAATATATTAATGTATGTTTGGTTTTTTATTTTTAAATTTTTTTTATGACAGCCCAGGATTTCCTTATGTAAACATTTATAGAACGAAAATACTATCATAACTACTAAAGATTTTATTGAGGAACAGACAAACACCCTACTGGTTATTCTTCTCAGTTACAATAACTATTTTACGTAAGTTAAGAAGGTTGGTTATTATTTATTTATTTATTATAAAATCTCAAAATTACCCTCTATAAAAGTTAGTACTAATTTAAGGAGTTTAATTGATAAGTTTTGAAGTTTTATACTTCGTCATTAAGTGAAATATGTATCACAGAGGTATTATAATTAAGGCAGGGGGTCTCTCCACTTAGCCCCCTCTTCATTTCCCTCCGCTTAGTTAAAAGTGCATCGTTCTTCAGCCGTCAGTGAGAATTGAGGTGGAGAGGGTATCAGGATCCAAAGATTCTGCGCCCAGGGTTGGAAGTTTTATTTTTTATGTTATATTTGCATTACATAAAGTGTTGAATTCCATCCATATAATTAGGGCCATGTCTAAGTGGAGGGAAATGGAGAGGGCTAAGTGGAGAGACCCCGCGCCCATATCACCAGGGCCATGTGGGTCCGACCACTAATATATACATATATATAAGGATCCAGCCAGTAACAACTCATATATATAATTTTTATGTACACACGCATTACATCAAGTAAAAACAGATGAAGTTCAGGTAAAAAAAAAAAAAAAAAGATGAGGTAGTGGACTAGTGGTGCTGCAGACAGAGACATAGATATATTACAATTACATGAGACATATATATAGGTGTAGTTAACATTCAGAAGACCTTCAAAGATGGAGGCACGCGCACATATACTGCAAGGAGTAACATAATTTGTTATTTTGTTATTCTGTTATGTATTTAGTTTGATTATAATTCAGTTAGGATGTAACCACCAGTTTGTGTCTTTCGGTTCTGTGTTGTATCTTCTGATTGTATATAAACACTTCACCTCATTCAATAATATTCATTTATTCTTTCCCTTTATTTATTTTGTCACATGGTATCAGAGGGGAAATTTTTCTAAAATTCCCAAATTCACTTTTCTTTGTCACTTTCCCCCTCTCTTCTTCGATATCTCTGTCTCTTCTCATGGCTTCCGTCTCTTCATCAATAACCACCAGCTCACCGTCAACAACCTTCGTCTCTGATTCTACTCTTGATCAAACCAGTCCCTTTTATATTCATCCTAGTGAATGATGACTTCCTAATTTTAATAGATTTAAGGTATATTTTGATATATTTAGAAAGCCATTAATACTAAATTAAAGAGATTTTCTTAAGATTTTAAAAGAAATCAAAGTTGACATATCATTTGTGGGGTTTCAATTTAAAATAAATGTTTTTGAGTTTAGGGAATAAATAATAGATGAGAAGTTTTCTATACAAAAATTAAAAAAAGAAATAAAAATTTATTATTATTATTATTATTATTATTATTTTGATTTCTTTTATTTTAAAAAGCATCAGGAGGAGCTATGATCATTTCGGATATTGGCATGGATATTAAATGGCAAATGATACTGGGCCATTAATTGAATCAATTATTGGGCTGAATGATATGGGCCACGGTTTGAATTGGAGTGAAGGAATTGGAGACCTAAATCAAGGGGTAAGCTTTACGGGAAGGAGGCAGAGACGCAGAATACAGGAGGCAGAAACAGAGAGAGTGAACGCGACAGAGGAGGGCTCACGCGGAAATGAATTGAAAATCAAGAGGAGGCGTGCGGCAATTGGAGGGAGGGAAATTGGAGACGCGAAGGCTGAGAGCAAATTGGAGAATCAGGGAGCTACAGACAGTAGAGACGACTGGAGAAATTCAGATGAGGTGCTGGGCTTCTTTGTTCTTGTTTTTGGTTTTGTCCAATTCCAATTTCTTTTCATTCTCTATGTCTCTGAACCTAGATTTAATTTGTTGTTATTTGGATAATGAGTAACTAAACATTTTATTCTAGATTCTTTTGAACCTTTTTGTATGGATTAATATTTGGATAATCCTCTCTTTTGGTAGATAAATATTTATATGTGTTGATTTTAATCTAGGCTTAATGCTTCTAATTGATTGGCCACCATTTAGATGAATTATTCACTTAGGTTTGACTTGAGAAAGCTAATCTAGGTATAGAACTTGATTGAAATTATGCTTGTCTTAAAGTTTACTTGATAAATGGATGATTTATTAGTAAAATAGAGATATATTTACCAATCTTGCATTGTCACATTAAAGTTGTTGCTTAATATTGATTCTCATTAATTGTAGCAAGAGATTGTGCAATTTTAATAAGAAGAGAAACTTGATATTGACTTGAGAGAGCTTGTCAAGTATTTGTGAACCTTAGACTAACATATATATGTATGAAAATATTAAGAGAGAGGAAATTAATTCAATGTTATGAAATGCAAAAAGGGGAAAAAGAATCCTAGGCTTTTATTAAATCATTGAAAATCAAAAAATCATCTGCTTTTATTAATTTTTAGTTTTAGCAGTAGTTTTTTAACATTCTCATTTCTCTTCAAAGCTTTGTTTTAGGTCAACTTAAACGAAAGTGTAAAATAAATGCCTAACTGAAGTTGTGGATACTAAGTCCTCGTGGAAATGATACTTTACTTATCACTTTATTACTTGCACGACTCGTACACTTGCGAGGCGAACAGTGAAAATCCTGCGTTGATTCTTGTTGCTCCTCCCCTGGACGGATCAAACTACCATGGCTGGGCTCGAGCCATGCGGATGGCCCTTCTCTCGAAAAACAAGCTGAAGTTCATCGATGGTTCAATTCTTCCACCATCGACCATCGATCCTTCCTTTCCATTGTGGGAGAGATGCAATAACTTGGTTCAAGGTTGGCTCACACGCTCAATTTCTCCGACAATCGCCAAAAGCATTCTCTGGTTTGACACTGCTCTTGAAATCTGGGTTGATCTTCGCTCTCGATTCTCTCAATCTGATTTATTTCGTGTTGCTGATCTACAAGAAGAAATCTGCAATCTCAAACAAGGAGATCTCATAGTAAGCGATTACTTCACTCGCTTAAAGATTCTTTAGGATGAACTTTCAAACATTCGGCCACTGAAGCCTTGTTCTTGTGGATCTGTCACTACACTTGTTACTTACTGTGAAGAAGATCAGGTGATCCGTTTCTTGAAAGGTTTAAATGAACAATTTGCATCTGTGAAATCTCAAATCATGCTTCTTGATCCTCTTCCGTTGATTACTCGTGTGTTCTCGTTGGTTACTCAACAAGAAAGGGAACTCCATCCTACTTCTGAACTGAAGGTCCTTCTTACTCGTGCTCCACGATATCCTTCTTCTAATTCCAAGTATAAGCAATGTTCATTTTGTGGTAAGCCTCGTCATACCGAAGCAACTTGCTACCCCAAACACGGATTTCCCCCTGGCTTCAAATTTCAATTATCTGGTTCCTTTAACTCGGTTAATCAATTGGCAACACTGGTGTCTGCAATTGTTCAAAATTCTTCTACTGCTAAGGTTTCTCCTCCAATTACACCTTTTGCACAACCTACTGTTTTACCTCAGTTGTCTGCTGATCAATACCATAAGCTACTTGATCTTCTCAACTCAACTCCATCACCTTCACCTGTCGTAAACAATCTGTCTGCCTCTATTACTGTTCCTACTGAAGGTATTTCTCAGTCCTGTTCCTCTCCTGTTTTAGTTTCCTGGATCATAGATTTTGGAGCCACAGATCATGTATGTTCCTCACTCACCATGTTTGATTCATATAAGTCCATTTCTCCTATTTCGATACAATTACCTATTGTTCTAAAACTGTTGCACGCTTCTCAGGCACGGTTCACATATTTGCTTCTTTAATTTTGTAGAATGTTCTTTATTTGCCTCATTTTTCCTTTAACATCTTATCTGTCTCTCGTCTAACTGCCTCTCATCACTGTTTTCTCACATTTTCTTCTAATTCTTGTCAGATACACCAAATTCAACCTTTGCTGATGATTGGTTCAGCTAGATTGATTGAAGGCTTATATTTCCTTACTGCATATATGAATTTCCAGTCACACTCATCTCAGATCTTGGCTCACACTACTTCAAATTCAAATACTCACTTTTGGCATCTTCGTTTGGGTCATCCTTCTGCCTCCACTTTATCTGTTTTACATAAACATATACCTGATACATCTATAACTCAGTCTTTTCCTTGTGATGCTTGCCATTTTGCAAAACAAAAACGTTTATCTTTCCTTGTAAGCACAAGTTCATGTAATAACATCTTTGATATACTTCATGCTGATATATGGGGTCCTTTTTCAATTCCTACTGTCTAAGGTCATAGATATTTTCTTACCTTGGTTGATGATTTTTCTCGATATACTTGGATATTTCTAATGAAAAATAAGTCTGATGCCCGTACTCATCTTTATCAATTTTTTGCTCTTGTTGAAAATCAATTTTCATCTTCCATTAAAGTCTTGCGTTCAGATAATGGCACTGAATTTCATTTACCTCAGTTTTATGCTTCCAAAGGTGTCATCCACCAAACTTCTTGTGTTGCTACACCACAGCAAAATGGTTTAGTAGAAAGAAAGCACCAACACATTCTTAACGTTGCACGTGCCCTCCTTTTTCAGTCTCATATTCCCATTTCCTACTGGTCCTTTATTGTTTTGCATGCTACTCATATCATTAACTGTCTTCCTTCTCCCATAATTCACAATTGCACACCCTTTGAAAGACTATATGGTTTTCCCCCAAATTACTCTGAATTCAAAGTTTTTGGTTCCCTCTGTTTTGCCTCTACCATTCATTCTCATCGTTCCAAATTTGATCCTAGAGCAAGAAAATGTGTTTTTCTGGGCATCCCTACTGGTTCAAAGGCTTTTACTTTATTAGACATAACCACTAGTCAGATTTTCCTTTCCCGTGATGTTGTTTTTCATGAACAAGTCTTTCCCTTTCAAAATGGCAACATTTCATCACTTTCTCTTCCTCTGCCTGAACCTCAATCATGTCCTCCTCTGGTCGATGAAAATCATACCCCTTCTTTACCACCTAGTTCTTATCCTATTATGCCTAATTCCCCCGATTCTTTGGTTCCTCCACCTCCCTCCCCTAGACGTTCCACTAGATCTCATCATCCCCCTTCATATCTGCAGGACTATCATTGTGCCTTCATCTCTTCTACTAATCAATCATCATGCAAAGGTAATCCTGGATACCCTTTATCATCTGTTCTTTCTTATCACTCTCTTTCTCCCTCTTATAAAGCTTTTGTTAATGTTGTCATTGTCTCCCCTGATCCAACTTCTTTTAAGTAAGTTGTCAAAAATTCAATATGGAGAGAAGCCATGAATGCAGAAATTATTGCTCTTGAACAAAACCAGACCTGGGTTCTCACTCAATTGCCACCGGGTAAGAGTACTATTGGTTGTAAATGGGTCTTTCGTACTAAATTTAAGGCTAATGGTGACATAGAAAGGCATAAAGCTAGGCTTGTAGCCAAAGGATACACTCAAACCGAGGGTATCGATTATTTTAACACTTTTTCTCCCGTTGCCAAAATGACTTCTCTCCATTTATTGCTTTCTATTGTTGCTGACAAAAATTGGCATTTACATCAATTAGATGTAAATAATGCCTTTTTACATGGGGACTTGCATGAAGAAGTATATATGGACCTTCCTCCTGGTTTTACACCTTCTCATCCTAATCAAGTATGCAAATTACAAAAATCTCTTTACAGTTTGAAACAAGCTAATCGTCAATGGTATTCTAAATTGTCTTCAGCTTTACTGTCCTATGGCTACTCTCAATAAGCCTCTGATCATTCTCTATTTTTTAAAGCATCTTCTACTTCATTTACTGTTATCCTAGTATATGTTGATGAAGTAGTGCTTGCTGGTAATAATTTGGATGAGATACAATTGGTCAAACAACAATTACATACTGCATTTACCATTAAGGACCTTGGTGAACTTCGATATTTTATTGGTCTTAAGCTTGCAAGGTCTAAATCTGGTATTTTTTTGTCACAACGTAAATTTGCCTTGGAATTACTTGATGACACTGGCTACCTGGTTTGTAAGCCAGCTAACTGCCCCATAGATCCTCGGTTGAAACTCTCTAAAGACAATGGTAAGCCTTTACCTGATCCTTTGTCTTACCGAAAACTTGTTGGTAGATTATAGTACCTTACAACTACCAGACCTAATTTGAGCTTTGCTACCCAACAACTCAGTCAATTCATGTCTAACCCCTGTGATACACATCTGGCCGCTGCCCATTGTGTTCTGCGTTATCTGAAATCCTCCCCTGGTGCTGGTCTTTATTTTTCTGCTGATTCTGATATGAAATTGCGCAGCTTTAGTGACTCTGAATGGGTTGGTTGTGTTGACACACACAGACCAATCATTGACTTTGCCATTTTTCTGGGCTCATCATTAATCTCTTGGAAGGCTAAGAAACAAGCCAAGGTCTCAAAATCTTCTTCGGAAGCTGAATATAGAGCCTTGGCCTCTACTACTTGTGAAATACAATGGCTAGTTTATCTTTTGAATGATTTTCTCATTTCTCATATAGATCCTGCTCTCCTTTATTGTGATAATCAGTCAGCCCTACACATTGCTACAAACCCCACATTTCATGAAAGAACCAAACACATTGAATTGGATTGTCATTTGGTTAGAGAGAAGCTTCAAGCTAAACTCATTCATCTTCTTCCAGTTAAATCTTCTAATCAAATAGCTGACATCTTTACTAAGCCTTTACATCCAGCAAGGTTTCATGAGCTCATATCCAAGCTGGGCATCAAAAATATTCACGCTCCAGCTTGCAGGGGTGTGACAGGAGTAACATAATTTGTTATTTTGTTATGTATTTAGTTTGATTGTAATTCAGTTAGGATGTAACCACCAGTTTGTATCTTTCGGTTCTGTTTGTATCTTCTGATTGTATATAAACACTTCACCTCATTCAATAATATTCAATTATTCTTTCCCTTCATTTATTTTGTCACATATACACATATGAAAGTCTCCGAGCTCATTTTAGTAGCTACACACATAGATATATGTAAACAGATAATTGATCAAGTACGTAAGTAGGTAGGTGCTGGAGGGGTATAAGATTATTTAAGGAATCTGTTACCCCAAGTCCCCGACAAGTAGTGGTTTGAATGGGAGGTTTGCTGGTAGGCGGCTTTAGGGTGTGGATGACTGCATCATTGGCTGGCATGATTTGTGCATAAACGACGACGTTGCTCCTTCTCTGGGGGCCATAGTACTTATCTATCAGTGCGAACCCTTCAAGCCCTATCTTCCTCAAATTGCTGCTGGCGCCATAGATGATCAAACTCATGTTTTTTTTTCTGATTTATATGTTTCTTTTTTTTTTTTTCCTCTAGATAATATGAAGGCTTAGAGCGCAAAGATTTTCATCTCTTCTAACAAATAGGTTTCCAGAGGTTCGAACTTATGTTCTTCTCTTTACCGAAATGAAGCACCTCAACCAATAGGCTTTTTTTTAAAAAAAAAAATTAGGAGAGGGATTTGGCTTACCAATAGTCCAACAGCAAGGTGCTTGAACATGCTTTCCAAGGGAATTTAGAACTGAGAGTACATATGCCTCGACTTTAGTTTATGGTATTCCTACATCCTAAGGTCTAAGATGGCTCCCTCAGCAATTTAGTTTCGCATAAAAAAGATAAATATAAATATTTTAAAATAATTTATTTAACTTTCTTAATCTTTTTAAAAAAGTTATGCGGGTTTATATTAAAAACTAGTGATAAATTCAAACTTGGTTGAACGTAACTCTCCCTAAAAAGTTTTATATGTTCGTTAACACATACTTAAAACAGAGTTGAGACCTCGTGTAAGCAGTCAAAACCCAATTCATTAAAACCAGTGCCTGTTGTACCTTGCCTTGCGTTACTTACAATAGACTTTTCGCATTTTACATTTTCTTCTTTCACTATATGTCCTTATTATATCCAAGGAAGAAAGACACTGAAATTCCTTTAAAATATCAAAAGGACAAATCAAATAATCCCAAATCAGTTAATGATGAATTCCTATTTTTAATAAATTTGATATTTATTTTGATATATCTAAGAAGTCATCAATACTAAAGTAAGGAGATTTTTTTGAGATTTTAAGAGATATTGATTTGGATGTATCATTGGTGAAATTTCGACTTTGAATACAAGTTTTTAAGTTTAGGAAGGAAAAATAATAATAGGAAGTTTTAAAAAAAGAAAGAAAAAGATTCAGATATTATTATTATTGATAAGTTGTTGTTGTTATTATTTATGTTGTTTCCGTTTTTCCCCCTATGGATGAGGACCGCACTGTTTTGGAATGGAAGAAAAGAAACTTAATATTTAACGGGGAGGCACAACTTGATTGATATAAAAGAAGGAGGCTGCGACAT
Source organism: Acacia confusa (assembly GCA_037074495.1). Lineage (NCBI taxonomy): Eukaryota > Viridiplantae > Streptophyta > Magnoliopsida > Fabales > Fabaceae > Acacia > Acacia confusa. The sequence goes on from CM073505.1 coordinate 8,424,907, forward strand.
TTAGAGATGAACTTGGTCGCCTTCTTCAATAAAAAAAGGATAGAGAAAAAGGAGTTCAGCTTTCATTCTTCTTCTCTTTAGAGGAGGATGAGAGGACTGTGGAGAAAAGAATAGAATGGACCAGAGTAGTTGATTAGACAAAGGAGTATCTGGAGCTTAAAGGGGAGCTTTGAATTCATGCTTTGTTACTTTTCCTCTTCTCTCTTTTCCTTGAGATTCATTTGATCGGGCGGCCTTTTCGTCTTTAACCTTAGGGTCCACAATCAAAAATTGACCAAGGATTACGTATAGGCAAACCTGGAATCGTTCTCTCTTCTCGATGAGTTTTTTATTGATTCCTACATAATCTAAATGACATGCAAATGCAATGAAAACAAGGGGAAGTGGGTTTTGGATTTTCGAATTAATAACCTAAAATAATAATGCAATTAAATAAATGTTAAACTACTATTTTTGGCATTTTCTTTATAAAATGGAATGGAGAATGAAAATGTGAATAATAGATGCTCTTGGTAATGAAGAAAGTTGCTATCATTGCTCAAAAAGGTTATGGGAGTAGATCTTCATTAAGTCTAAATGAAAAACCTCAAGATACCACTTGAGTCCAATATTCCCAATTAATAGTAGCTCCTACAACCATAGCTAACTACTACCCTTGAGAAATTGTTTGAAACCACTTAATGTGTAATTAAAATTGGAATAATGCAATATGAGACTTCTTAAATTTGAGTGCTAAACAGCATGATAAATCCCAATTTTCATATTTTTATCCCACCTTATTCATTTATTTTGGGGATTATTTTAGGCTAATTTGGAATTATTAGATAATATTTAGATTGTTAGCCTATTTTAGGAAATAATATAAATATGAATTAATTATAAGATATTGAACTTAAATTATTAAATTATTAATATTCTGATTAAATAATATCTCTTGATATATGATATATAGTGATTTTATAAGATCCTATGGTGCAGGATTTTTCAGGATAGCTAAAAGGAAACCCAATGGTAAAATTTTATGGGACTACTCGAATTTTATTGGGCTCAAGTTAATACCCTAAAAAACCCTCTCTTCCTCCCCTTTAATTAACCTAGCTGCTAGGTTTTGAGAGTATCACGCTGAGGAGCTATAAGGAGAGCTTCAGCCGCCACATGCTCTCTTTGAGAGCCGAAGACGCCACAAGAGATCATCAAGAAGCCGCGAGACGCTGAAAGCTGGAGACCAAACACGCTGAAGACGGAGAAAGAAACACAAGGGTGGTGCTCTCCAATTGATTCATTTATTTGATCAATTGAATTATTCATCTCACGCAGACTTCTTCAATTCCAATTCAGCTAGCCGTGGACCCCACCTCCTATATCAATTAATTGATCCATTCTTTCCAATTCCCACATACAGCATATGATGTTTTTAAAGTTTGGTGAGGAATTTTTCATGGAGGCTTAAGCTCTTAGGGAGGCAATTTGGAAGGAGCATGGAGGAGACTAGAGCCGAGGGCTTACACATGAAGATCACAAGGGAGTGTTGTTCTTTTTATCATTTTAATTCAAGACTTGAAGTAATTTAGTTTTAAATGATTTTGAGTTGTGTTAATTGAGAACAATCTAGTTTTAGATTGTAAACTTATTTCTTCTGGATTAGACTGATAATTTAAGGTTTTATGCTTATTGTTGGATTCTTGTTTGCAACCTTTAGATTGTCAATTAAATTAGTAATTGAGTTTTCGTTGTTAATTTAATTGTTAATTTGGTTTTCATCTTAATTGTTTAATTGAGTTGATAAATTATCTGGTTGTTCAATTAGATAATTGTAAACAAGATTTTCAAGATTATTTTATGATTGGTTTTTAATTGGTTTAATTAGCCACCGCTTATTTCATTATGAGTTTTCTAGTGGAATAGGTGTTATTGAGCTAGAGAGTTTCCCATGTTCGATTGGGTAATTAAATTCATTAATCTCCTTTTGGTCTAATTAATTGATTTAGGCCAAGAAAGTTGACTCCATGCAATTCCTAAGTTGTCCCCTTCATCATCATCACTGAATTAAATCTTATTATTTTATTTGCTTTTAATCAATCTTTTTAGTAGGATTTTAATTATTTTCTCATAAGAAAACCCCCAAAAATTGCATTCAACTCATATAGATTAGTCTCATTCTCATATAGGTTTAAGAGTCAATTGCATTATTACATTTAGTTAGTTAATTGCATATAGGTAGTAGTATTTTGCATTCTAGTTTAAGTCCATTTACATTCTACTGCATCTTTTATCACTTGAAAATTAGTCCTAAATAAAACCCACAGCTTGCTCCTTGGGAGAATGACCTAGGTTGACCCTAAACTGCATAATTAATTAGGACTTAGTTTAATTGATCACTTTAATAACAAAAGAACCACTCGATCACAGCTCCTCAAGGGTACAAATCAACCATATTAATTAGACAATACCATGCTAATCAACATATCTTCATTGAAACCACAAAGAAATTCATACACATAAAAATCACACTACAAAATCCAATTTCAACTACATATATCAAACCAACAGAGACAATTAACATTAATCTCAGTTCCAGAATCATATACAATAATTCATAAAACTAGATAATCTAAATATATAATTCTAGACAAATGGAATAATAGAAAAACTCCCCTTCCTTTCTAGTTCACTAAGCTCAAGAACAAATCCCATCACCAAGAAGCAACGAACTCAGCCACTGCCCAACATCAAATTAAAATAGAACCCCACAAATCAGAAATCAAATGGCAATGAAAATCAGAATTCTTCAGATCTCTGCGTCTCGGTTTTGTCACTATATCTTCTGGTGATGGCTGGGTTTTGGTCGGCAACTATGGGGGAGGAAGAAGGTAGCTCGCCGGCGACTGTGGTGGAAGAAGAAGCCGCTGGCGAGAGGGAAGGAAGAAGAAGTCGAAGGTCGATGTCCGCGGCGCTCCTTTCTCGTTTCCGTCTCCAGTCCCTTTAATTATTCAATTCCTCCCGGGTCAAAAAAATGTCGGGTCTCTTTTAATTTTGGGCCTCCGTTTTTTTTTAATTCCCAGCTGCCTTTCTTTTTTTATTTATTATTCCAGCTGCCCCGTTCCTTCTCTTCCTTCTTTTCTTTTTAATTATTCCAGCTGCCTCCCCTTTTTCTCTCTTTTAATATTCATTCCTCCATTTGATTTTTTTAATGCTTCTTTGTTCAGTCTACTGTGTCTGCGTTTCTTGCCTTTTTCACGCTTTTCCAGGTCTGATTCTCCCTGGTCAAGAATATAAATATTAATTTTGGTTACTTAATCCTATTTATCTTTATATATTTGGTGACTTGCCATCATTGAATATGAATTTGAGTATTAGGATTTACCTTGACGAAATGAATTTTAATTAGGCTATGAGATTAAGTAATATTTAATTAGATTATGATTTAATTTATGATTAGGATAGACATATCCCTAATGGCCCCATATAATTGATGAATAGTGAGTTTGAGTTATCTTATCTCTTGAATAATTATGTTAGACATAATAATTTATACTTAAGAGAGGATTGTGAGTGGATATAGATGACAAATACTTATAGCTATTTATACTTGAGATTAACAAAATTGACATTAAAACTAATTAAATTAGTGAAATCAAGGTTTATAAAGTTAATAAGAGATTAATAATTCTTGGTTGCTCATTTGATGACTGTGGTGGTTAGTTTGTTTTATTTTGATTTTAATTTATTTTCACTTATTTGAATTCAATTTAAGTCGATCAATTTAAACAAAATTGTAAAATCATTGCTTAACCGTTTTGTTGGTATCGAGTCTTTGTGGGAATGATATTTTATTCACTCTTTATTATTTAATACACTTGTGCACTTGCGGCATTCTTGGTTATAAATTCCCCCCCCCCCCCAAATCATTTAACCTCAATTTCTGAAAATACTCTATAGTTTTTGCATTTAAAAAGGGACTAGTCATTAACTATCACTTGGAATTATCATTTATAAACATTAAAAAAAAATTGTAAAGGAAAAAATTCACATTGAGGAAATGATCTCTAATTCAATTTTACAATGCTTGCATTTGAATTTGTCATGATAATATTGAATACACACCAAACCTTTAACATAATATAAAAGACCTACTCAACTAATTTTATTATATTAAAAAAATTAAGTAAGTTAGTTAATTATAATAAATATGACATGTTTTTCTTAAAGGGTTAAGAGTCAATTTTGTCCTGAAAGTTTTCATTGAAGGACAATTTTACCTCGGAAGTTATTCTAAGAATAATTTTGCCTTGGAAGTTTCAAAAAAAGGAACAATTTTTTCTTGACCTTTAATTTAATTCATCCTAACCGTTAGTTAACCAAATTTATTAGGTTGATGCTTCAGATGTCATCCACATTATTTTTGTTAATTGTAAATTTACTCTGAAAGTTTTAAATCTAACTGCGAGAAAAAATGAAGTAGATTTTGCTTTAGCATATAATGAAACAAGTTCTGGTCCCCATCTATAGACAAACCCAATCAGATTTTTCTTTAGCATATAATAATCAAGAATATTTCTTCATTATTGGTTTCAAGAATAATTTTTCTCCACTAGTCTTAAAATCGAATTTACCTTTTGCCCTTTAGTTAATTGCACGTATCTCGAGCAAAAAAAAAAAAAGGTACACGTACCATATATACAATGACTGTAGCAAGGAAACCACCGTAAAGTTACTTCGTTTTTTTCTTTCAGATACCTTAGTAGTTAGTAAGCAATTTCAAGAATAATTTCTCTCCACTTGTCTTAAGTAATGCATTGATAATTAATAAGCAATTTGCTTTCCTGTCAAGATGCATGTTGTATATATATCGTTCGCATTTTTTATATATACTAAATATATGTGAAATTCTGTAGAAAGATATGTATATGTTGTTTAATATTCAAAGGATCACATGTCGAGGTCTGTATGGAGCTTTATATTGTGTGTGTGTGTGTTTTTTTTTTAATAATTTTAAATTTAATATTCAATTTTTATCCTATTTCTTTTTATTCATTCTTTCCACGTTTGTTGCTTAATTATACACATTGTTTTTTAAAAACTTAACTGTTGATACTTTTAGAATTCAACAATAATTATAAATGAGTTCCTTGTGGCATACAAACCGAAAAAGTAGACAATTTTTTAACTAAATTTGCTACATATAACGCAAGGGGTTGTGAATAATTAAGCCCCTGACAGCTTGGATAAAGCTATGAGAACCTTGCATACTCATTTCAGGTATTTTGTTCCCTGGCTATAGTTTTGCAAACTAAAAGCTAACAAGAGAAGAGACACTTGATTTGAACTTTGTTTTTAAATTATAGAGTGTTAAACAATGGAATATATCCATTTATAATCCATCTTACAATTTCTCAGTTAACTTAAGCTATATGACGATGTAGCAACATGTTTAAAACAATATGAAAAGAATAACCATATAACCCATAAAACACAACAAAAAGCAAATCTTTAAGTACAGTGCCACTAATACTTTCTGTTCTCCTTATTCTATTATATATTGACTTGCTGCTATGAATTTTGAATCATCCTTTTCTTCTGAATGTAGAATTTTTTTCCCCTTTTCCAAGGTATGATTAAAACCCAACTTGAATTAGCCATCAAATTAGTGAGCCAAACATTTGACTGGTTCGGTCAAGGGTTATGGACATAGTCCATCGGGTTGAATTCTATATTTCTTCCTTCTTTATTGAGCTTGAAGTGTTACCATTTTTAGTTTTTTAAAAGGGTTATGGTGCAAAAATACACATAACCCTTTTCCCCAGGAGCGCCCATCATCATAACCTTTTTTCTGGACCAAAAGTACACAAGACGTTATATTTTAGGAGTAAAAATATCACGGGCCATTAGTTAACCGACGTTGACCATCAAATTTGGACGGAATGAACAGTAACATTGGTGAAATTACCATTTTGCCTTTAGTTTGTGATGCTGGATGCTCTTAGGGAAAAAAAGGTTATGTGTATTTTTGAACCTTAACCATTTTTTTGTTAAATAAACCTAAAATAACCCTTCCCCCGCCGGTGGGTCCTACCATCGGCTACACCATCGCCAGTGACCGCCCTCCCCACCACCGACGACCTCCTTTGGCGGCCTCCCCTTAGTTTTAAATAATTTTTAAAAAAAACTAAAATAACTCCTCCCCTGCTGGTGGGCCCCACCACCGGCCACACCACCGCCGGTGGTGACTAGCGTCATTGGCCACTGACAGCTGGCGATGGTGGTGTATTTTAGTTTATTATTATTTTTTAATTATTTAAAACTAAGGGGAGACCACTGGAGGAGGTCGTCAGAGGTGGGGAGGGCGGTGGCCAGTGGTGGGGCCCATCGACGGGGGAGGGGACACGTTAGTTTTTTTTTTGAATTATTTAAAACTAAGGGGAGGTCGTTGGAGGTGGTCGCCGGCAGTAGCCGCTGATGGGAGGGGTGGCCGCTGGCAGTGGTGTAGCTGGTGGTGGGGCCCACCGCCTGGGAGGGGTTATTTTAGGTTTTTTTTTAAAAGGTTAAGGTGCAAAAATACATATAATCTTTTTCCCCATAAGTGCCCAACACCACAAACTAAGGGCAAAATGATAATTTCACCGGCGTTACTATTCATTCTATCCAAATTTAATGGTTAACGTCGATCAACTAACGGCCCGTGGTATTTTTGCTCCCAACACGTAATGTCTTGTGTACTTTTAGTCTAGAAAAAAGGTTATAGTGATGGACGCTCCTTAAGAAAAAGGTTATGTGTATTTTTGCACCATAACCCTTTTTAAAAATAACGATACATCAAATTTGTGCTTTAGTAACTATGTTTTGTTAGATGATGTGTTATTTATACAAGAATGTTATATATACTTATGGATTAATCCATTTTTGTTTAAATATTATTTTAATTATGACCAGTTTACTACTACAAAAAAGACAAATAACGTCCTAAATAAGACCCAATTAACGTCCTTAATCAGAAGGACGTCTAACGAAGGGAGTAAAAGAATATAAATTTTGGCGTCCTGATTATTATTCAGGACGCCTTAAATAAGGCATCTTTACTTAAATAAGGCATTTTTTATTAATTACAAGACGCCTTAAATAAGGCGTCCTCTTAATTGTGTATAGGCGCCAAATCAAACGCAATAATTAGATCAAGCGAATCAACCTCAAGCTTTCGAGTGATGACCCAGTGAAGAGCCCCACAAACAAAAACACCCATCGTTCGTGCACAAATGGCGTAAGGCATAAGCTGAATGGATTTCCAAGAATTTCTTCTCAGGCTATAAATCTTGACTTGAGATTCGAAAGAATGAGTGTGTAAGTCAACAAAACATGAAATCTTGATCAATTTATAATCATTAGAAAAGTAATCATACCCAAACCCATAACCTCTAGTAGCGAACAAGCTCGTATCGGATTCAGGTCGTCGCTCCACAGGAAGCAAGGCGATAATCTTGTTCTTTCGAGTAGACAAATTCCATAAAGCGATATCCTCAACGACGTTGCAGATGTAGAGCAATCCATTGCAAGAACCTAAGACCTTGAGGGGATTACCGTAACACATGAGAGGATGGACGACCTCGATCGCAGCATCGAGAGTATTGAAGTGAACAGCGGAAGCGGAGGAGGGACTTGATGGGAAGACGAGAGAGAATAACGAAGATGACTTCCAGCGGAAGATCCACCATGGATGATGGATGGATTGAGGAGGAGGACGACGACAGCTGAACTACATCAAGAGAAGCGATAGTTGGAGAACATTTGGGAAATTAGGGTTTCGAGTTCTTTTTTCTGAGACAGTGGGTAATAATACCTCCAATGTCAAAGGGAACCTAATTAAATGGGATTCACTGATTTTCATTTGGTGGCTTTAACTTAACAACGCCTGAGCTTGAGGTTGATTTTAGGCGACCTGAATTCCATATAGGCGCCAAAAATGGAGTGTGTATGGATTTTAGGGACCTGATCAATCTATAGGGCGCCAAAAATGGCTTTTAGGTGACCTGAATCACATATAGGGCGCCAAAAATGGATTTTTAGGTGACCTCAATAAACTCTAGGGCGCCAAAAATCAATTTAAGGCGTCCTCTATATTATTGAAGTCGTCAAAAAAAAATATATTTTCCCATTTTAGGCGACCTGGATGAATTATAGGGCGCCAAAAACTAATTTAAGGCGTCCTTTATAATATTCAGGTCGTCCAAAACAAAACAAAAATTAAAAATATTTCCTACGTACAAAGTTGCTGGCACCAAAACAATTTCACAAATAGCACTATATGGCACCAAACAATTAATTTCTTAAGCGTTTTGAAATATATTCAGGACGCTTTAACTGAATTTAGGCTTCCTAAATAATTTTTTAGGTCGATAAATACATATAATTCAACCAGATAATTACATGAATGCCACTGCTTTCACTTTTAACTTCCTTTTAAAAAATAAGGACGTTTTTTTAAAGTAGTAGTAACCTTTTTTGTAGTAGTGGTTTAATCTTAAGTTAACCTCGATTTGACCAACTACACTTTGAACTAGTGCCTTTGCTCATTTTTAGTACCATTTCCTTTACAGTCTTGAGATAAAATTTTATTTCACAGACACATATTTGTTAATAATAATTGAATTTCCATTTTAAAAGGATTATCCATAGGCGTTTCCAGAACTGTAATAAATTTTATCTAAAGGTGAAAAATGGGCTTAAAATCAAGAGGAAGTGGAACTTTGCATATATGAAGAGGCAGACAAGAGAGAAGATCTGGATATGCATTATGAGATCATTCGTGCTTAATTACCAGAATATAGCAGCCGGCCACATCGATCTACAAAAGAAACAAATATATGATATATCTGTCCTTTTCTATTAGATATAATTTAAATAATTTTTATTTAATTTGGTGGCCCAGAAAAACATTCATGCATCAATATTTTTCTTTTGTACAATTGTTAGGCACTTATTCTCATATAATTAAGCATGGTTGATTCCCAAAAGGAACATATATTCCTTAATCATTAGTAATAGCATAAAGTTAAGGGAGAATATGGAAACAAAAGTAAAGATAACAATAATCAACATTAATTAAACATCATTCCCCTCTCTCTAACTAAATTAAATACGAAAAAGTAGTAAATCACTCATAAACGTGTTGGCTCAATAAAGCCGGATGAGCCAAGAATATTTCTCAGGTAATGGTTAACTGATCAGACGTATCATGTATATCCTTGGCGGGCAACTAAGCACTGATCATATGGGAATCATATAATATAGTGCCCTTTTTCTTCATTGAGAATCAATACATATATAACAATCAATTAGTGATTGTAGAGTGATCTTTTAGAGATTATATTTGATTTAATTAATTAGGCTCTGAAGCTTTGATTCGATAAAATTAAAGGAACATATATTCTTATCCTCCAACACATGAGGACGCAGAATGATTAGAAAGATGAAGGTGTGGCCAGCCGGTATCGGACTCTGATGAAAATATGATAAAGCTTCCAAATTAAGATTCAAACTCAGATTAAGTGAGTGGTCAGCATCATTTAGGTTTGATTTCGGTGGAGAAGCTATAAGATAAGGAAAAACATGAAGAATAATGGGAAATAAATCTAGTGGCAGATCCTTCTTATTAGCTCAAATTACATCCCATTCTTCATGGACCGGAAGACGAAAAAACACACCGGATGAATCTTATTTCCCTTTGGAAAACGCGCGGAGCTAGTTTTTGTTGTTAATAATAGACTCACATTTGGGGAAAAGATTGTTAAGATATCAAACGTGGTTGAATTTGACTTAGATTTGGATTAAGTTGTGGATCTGTGTCCATTTATACGCGAGACCAGCCAGTTTAATTTCAAGGAGTAAAACTCAATTTATTGAATAAACTTGTAAGACGAAATGATAATGTTCCCGAAATTGAGAGAAAAAGAACCTCCATTTATGTTTATACTAATTCATTATGACAAAGGGGAAAATTAAATGAGTTTGATCAATTTTCTGAAGATCGGGTTGTAACTTCTCCAGCCCAATTTTGAGGTGAACGGTCAGTTTTTTTAAAAAATAAAAATAAAAATGACGCTAACGGAGGCACTATGATTTTAATTAATTCAATTAAAGATTGAGGAAGAAATTAGTTAAGTATTTTATCTATGATAGATGAGGGAAGTTCATGGGACATATATGTATTAAGGAAAATGACAGCAATGTCCTAAAAAAAAAACAATAGCAAGAGACCGTAGTGAGTGTTTAAAGAGAGAGAAAGGGGCTAGCAAATATAGATTAAGAGAACTTCATATAACTTCCACTCAAGTTACAGTAAACATAGAAAGCAATACAGATCTAGATAAGGATATACTACCGCGAGTCCTTAATATAAAATCTAGTAGCACATCAGACTCAGTCCTAAGCTTCCGAAGACCGTCACAAAGTCGCATATATAAATTTGCAGGCCTCCGAGCTCCTTTTCATGGCTACATACATATTTATATGATACATATACAGTCATCATATGATACAATATTGCTCTTGAGAGCTAGCTAGATGATGAGATTAAAGTATGAATCTACATATGTTGGAGGGTTTAAGATGATTTAACGAATCTATTACCTCCCCAACGAGGTTGATGATGAAATTTTGGCTTGTTGGTGCAGTTGACAACCACGATCGGAGTCGGTTCTTTATGAACGACAACGTTGTTGCGTCTCTGAGGACCATAGTACTTGTCTATCAGAGCAAACCCTTCCACTCCAATCTTCCTCAGCTGATCTGCTTGTGACGTCATTGATATATAGATCTGATCACAAACTCTAAAAAAACTAACTTGATCACTTTGTTTCTCTGTTATGTATATCTGTATGTTTGTTAATTTGCTTTGCTTTAAAGTCTTAACGAGTGCGGGCCTCCTTTTATAATGGGGAAACCAAGAATCTTTAATTAATTATGGATTAAAATAATAATTTCAATTTACGCATGTGTCTATCTAGCCAATGATATAATTGAAGTTAACTCTTAGGCAACGTATGTATATGTGATTCTGTTAGTGAACTAAATACTATTTTATAACTTCTTAAGTTTTTTTTTTTTTATAATTGATGGTGATGATACAACTGATTTTTAGGAAGACGTGTACAAATAATATTTCTTTAATGCTCTTTATTCTTTTAAATATTATATAAATGGGAGTAATAATGTGGTTGGGTGGACCACGTTTCCCGCTCGTCCTAAGGACGAGCAGGGACAGCTTGTCCTTTTTGGGACGAGCTCTGAACCGTCAGATACGAGATCTGAACCATCAGATGAGATCTGACGGTTCAGATCTCTTTTTTATTTTTTTAATGCTACTAACCAATATCCTAAAATATTTTTTTGGATATTAGTTGGCATCGTAAAATAATTTTTAGAATTCAAGAATATAAGATATTTTTTAGTGTCAGTTAGTATCCTGAAGTATTTTTTTACTCTCATTCGGTACCCTAAAATTTTTTTTTAACAGTACCCGTCAGTACCCTGAAGTATCTTTTTAATCTCAATCAGTCTCCTAAAAAATTTTATCATCTTGATAAAATTTTTCAAAGGAGTGACTGAGACTAAAAAGATATTTCAGGGTATTCACTAGTACTGTTAAAAAAAAAAATTCAGGGTACTGACTGAGACTAAAATGATACTTCAGGATAGTGAAAAATATTTCATAATCTTGAAATTTTTTTAAAAAATATTTCAGGATACAGACTGATAGTAAAAATATACTTCAAAATACGTATTGGTACTATCTAAAAAAATAATATTTTAAACAGAAAAGATCTGGACTGTCAGATAAGATCTGACGGTCCAGAGCTCATCCCAAAAGGCACGAGCTCTCCCTGCTCGTCCTTGTGATGAGCAGGGAAACTAGTTCTGTGGTTGGGTATGTTTCGGTAGAAAAGGAAATTTCGGACAAACAGATAAATCTCCCACAAACATATCCATCCAACGAATCTAATGCCACCTTTTTCCCCTTTTATGATAATTACAATATTCTTTTTGGGCCCGCGCGTCCCACTTCAACAAGTTGGTTTTTAACTTATATGTATGTACATATGGGTGGTTTATTGTTTGTTATGTCACGTGATATAAGATTTTGTTAAGTTACCATAAAACTACGTCGTTTTGGGAGTTAGAGGAATTAATGAAGTGTGTTTTAATGTTTTTGTTTTTGTATTTATTATATGAATTTTACCAAAACACCCTTCATTAATTCCTCTAATTCTCAAAACGGCATAGTTTTAGGGTGACTTGGCAAAATCTTATATTAAGTGATATGACAAACGATAAACCCTACACACATACACACACATGTATATATATAGATACACATATGTATACACGCGTGTGTGTGTAATTACATCGTTTTGGAAGTTAAAGAGAATTAATAAAGGGTATTTTGATATTTATTATATGAATTTTATCAAAACACCCATCATTAATTCCTCTAACTCCCAAAACAACGTAGTTTTGGGGTTAAGGGAATTAATGAAGGATGTTTTGATATTGTTGTTTTTGTATTTATTACATGATATTTACTAAAATACCTTTCATTAATTCCCCTAACTTTCAAAATAATGTAGTTTTGGAGTGACTTTACAAAACTTTATATCAATGACATGACAAACGATAAACCTACACCCGCGAGCGCACTCACACATATATATGTATGTAGGGAAATTTACCAAAATAATATTTTTTTAAAAAAAAAATTGTACCAGATTAGAGCAGTTGGGAAAATATTTACTAGAGTAATGTAGTTAGTGGCATTAGACAGTCTAACACCACTAGTGGCGTCAACAAATTAATTGATTGCACAGGCATCAAATTTTTTATTTTTTAAAAATATAATTTTATAATTATATTTAAAATTATAAATAATAATTCTACTTAATTATAAATAATAAAATTAATAAGTAATAATTTTAATTAATAATTAAGAAAATTAAAATATTTAAAATTTATTTTAAAAGTTAGGATACAAGACTAATTAGTAGATTATTTAATTAGTAAATTTATTATAAACCATAAGATAGATGACTAATTACTTAATATTTTGTACATTAATAATTTGATATATAAATTGTAGATTATTATTATTTAAATTTAATAAAATAAATTTGTGAGAATAATAATTAGTGAATTAATAAAAATATTTTGTCAAATATGTTGTATATTATTTTTTATAGAGTACACTAGGATAGATGTTTTTTTTTTTTTTTTTTTTTGCTAAGAGTACACTAGAATAGATAGGATAAGTTTAAATAGAGAATAATAATTAGTCAAATAATTAATTAGTTAGAAAATAATTAATTATTGACTTAATAATGTATTGTGTTTTTGTAAATTTTTATCAGTCAATTTTTTTATTGTAATTAATTAGTTACCTAAATAATTTACAATGTATATTAGTGTACTCTATAAATTTGACTAATAAAAATTTACAAAAACACAATACATTATTAAGTCACTAATTAATTATTCTCTAACTAATTAATTATTTGACTAATTATTATTCTCTATTTAAGCTTATCCTTTCTATACTATTGTACTCTATACAAAATAATACACAACATATTTCAAAAAATATTTTTATTAATTCACTAATTATTGTTCTCAAAAATTTCTTTAATTAAATTTAGCTAATAATAATTTACAATTTATATATCAAATTATTAATGTACAAAATATTAAATAATTAGTCATCTATCTTATGGTTTATAATAAATTCACTAATTAAACAATTTACTAATTATTTTTGTATCTTAAGGTTTAAAATAAATTTTCAATATTTTAATTATGAATTAAAATTATTATTTATTAATTTTATTATTTATAATTAAGTACAATTATTATTTATAATCTTAAATATAATTATAAAATTATATTTTAAAAAAAAATTGACGCCTTTAGGCGTCAACAATTGATGCCCCAGTGGTGTCAGATTGTCTAACGCCTTTGCCCCAATGGCATCAGACACTGCCCAGTGGCGTCAGGAGACCTGACTCCACTAGTAGCGTCAGTCAAACGCCATGTTTGTCTGCATTACTCTGGTAAATATTTTCCCAACTACTCTAATCTGGTACAATTTTTTTAAAAAAACATTATTTTGGTAAATTTCCCTATGTATGTACGTAAAACTGAATTGCTTTAAATTTTAATCATGTAGATTATATATTTATTTATTTTATATTTTAAATTATTTTTCATACATTTTAAAATTAAATTGTTATAATCTGATTTAAACCATCAAAACCAGAGGAATAACAAAGAGAGAAAAGAAAAAAGGGGACAGAAGCCCAACGATGCACATTCAACCATACTGTGTTGGATAGAAAAGAATTTAACAAATTAGAGGGAGCCGAGTATTCGGCTTTTGGATTGAGCTGATCAATTTAGACCAAATAATTAAGAATTTCATTGTACGAAAAATTTATTTCGTTAGCAAGAAATTGATTTCTTTAAAAATCAAGTTTCTTAATTTTAAAATAACTGGAAATCTAAAACTTTGCTAATTTGTGTGTGTGTGTGTTTTTTTTTATATATAATAATTTTTGTTTCTTATCTAGTTGGCATATTTGCCTCCAAAAGTATATTTAAGAAGCTTAATTATAAGTTCCCTTCTATAGAGGAACCCAAATTAAATTTACACCTGATTTTTCTTTAGCATATAGTAATCAAGAATATAATATTTCTTCATTATTGGTTAGAAGAATCATTTTTCTCCACTTGTCCATATAAAATTTGAGCCGACTCTTCTCCTTTAGCTGTCCAGGAACATATACAAATATTTCTTTTGGTAGATGGAAACATTTATAATTAATATTACTTTACATTTTCTTTTGGTATATTATATATCGCGTGATGTTGGATACTAGCTTATAGTATAAGATAAGAGTTATCTAACATTCGCATATGTTGATCGAGTAATAACTAATAAATATTGAAAATTATTTACGAGTATCATCATTTTAAAATTGTTATGCATAGAAATCAATAAATTTATAAACTTTAAGGTGAGTTCTCTGTATAATTTTTGTTTTTTATAAATTATTTGTAATCCTTTAAATGCCTATTTAAAAAATAACGATACTATTCCCAACCCTCCATCAATTATCACATTACTCTGATTCGGCAGGTTCTTTTTAGATGCGTATTCTTGAAGCTAGAAATAATACCAGTAAGTAAAGACGTATAGAAGAAGTAATATATGCATTAGATATATACTCCATCACGTGCAGACAATGTTTTTTAAAAAGAAGGAAAAAAAAAAAAAGCAAAGTGGATTATTTGAGCAAGAGACACCACATACTCACGGAAACAACTGGAAACAACAACAATAACTACATTGATATGCTATTGTATTCTATAAAAACACTAAATCTTTATATTACTAACTAAAAGATCCCGCTCCATAATTTCAGGGAGCGTTCATTTTTAGAGGACTTCATCCTGCTTAATCAACTCTCCAATCTTCAGAACAAATAATTACAATACCTCCATTCATAAGTAGTTGAAGGGGCCTTATCTACAAATTCAGTCTCTCAATAATAGCCCTAATTATAAGTCGCAGATGCTTTTTATTTTTTCAAAAAAAAAACATATACTATCTCCTATCCTTAATCTAAGATTTAATTAACTAATTTGGGTAGATGAAAAAAAATAGTTAATAAATTAGTTATTTGTCAAAATGTGTGTTGGTTTTCCTAAAATTCCCTTTTAAATCATTTGCATTAAAACTACTCTTTGATACCAACTCACTTAACATCTACCATCAATAGGGATAGTTTAAACAAAATGATAAATATGAGGGGATAAAGTAGATTGGGATCTCATATTTAAGACCAAACCCAACTTTCAAGTAGCTTTTATATTGGTCAGAATTAATATATTTAATACAGTATACATATAATACAAGAGTGGCCCAACGCCTGTGTACTGAATTGAAATACAGACCCGCCAGCCACATTGAATTTAAAATCTACACCGACGACAATGACGAGGAGGAGGAGCTTATCTTGCCCATCGAGCCCCTTCTTTCGGCACATCATAAAATCGAAATGAATCAAAAATAAATACTAGTAATTTGGAGCAATCTATATATTTTAAATAATTCCCTTGGTTTGGTTTATCATGTTTATTATTTCACTGTACATTGTTGTTCACTTGCCTCATCTTACGTTAGTAGCATGACGTAGCCAACCCGCATGTGCCATGTTCGATATAATCTGAAAGGAATACGTTTCGATCGGAAACATAATGGAACAATAAAATCAGTTTTTTACCATGCCAGCCTCAGCCCTCATTATTTGACAATTATCTTTGCTCTAAACAAAAAGGAACATTTTTTTTAAAAAAAAAAACGTTAGCTGCTAACTACTGCTAATTAATTACTTCCCTGTATATAAGCTCAAATTTAAGAATATGTCCATCCCAAAATATAAACTTTGTTTCATTTTTGTCTTAACATTTTTTTCCAACTTTACCCTTGACTGTGTTTGTGGCATTTGTTGTCTATCTCATGTATCATCTTTATAAATAAGAGTATAATTGAAAAAAAAATACATAGTTATTGCTCTTAACTAATTTTAATTGTTTTCTAGATAAATATATATAAATTGGTTATTTGAAGCTTATATTTAAGAACGGAGGGAGTGAGGTCTAATATTAGGCCCAATATATATGTCTTTCACAATTATATTATTTTGCCAACACCTAATTTTATTGCTTTTAACTAATTTTAATTGTTTTCTAGATAAACATATTTATTTGATGATTATTGAAATGCAGATATATGAGACACATTGCAGCGTGTGGTTTATGTACATGTACGTGATGGATGAGACTTCCATCATCCTATAAAGATTTTGAAGTTTTTAATTTGTAATTTTATGAATAATAAATTCAATTTTTATGGAGTTATAGTTAAAATATTATTTTTATTTTAGATTTTTATATTTGTTAAAAATAAAAAAAAAATATAAACAATAAAAATAAGGTACCATGAAATCTATATCATCCAATTTTGATCTGAGTGATCTAGATTTGATGTCCCCCGAAACTAAATCCCCTTACGTGTGCCCATAAATATGTGACCTTTAAAACTTTGGAAGAATTTGGGTATTATTATAGGAAAAGTAAAAAAGAAGTGAAGAACAACCCATTAAAAGGATTTAATTTTCCTTTACCCTGACCTTATATAAGTTGACAATAGTACACAACTAAACTACTTCCAGATGCCACTGATCTGACAATCCTCGCAGTATAAAATTAAACTTACACAATAATCTGCCATAGTCTCTGAGCTTCTAATTAATAATCGACACAAATCTACACGTAGATGAATATTCAATATAAGAGTAGTCTACAAGTTAACAAGAAATGGGCCCACTTGAAGCTTATCTAAGTGAGAAATCTAACAGAGAAATCTAAGACTTTTTCTTATTAGTTTCTTTCTCATCTAGTTGGCTTTAATTGTTTGGCTCGAAAGTATTTTAGAAGATTAAGTCCCCCCCCCCCCCCCCCCCCGGTATAGAAACCCCCACTGATTTTTTCTTTAGCATATGTTAAATAATATTCCTTATTATTAGTTATAAGATTCGTTTTTCTACACTTGTCCATTCAAAATCTGAACCGACTTTTCTTTTTTTACTAGGAACATATACCACATACAATTATTATGGTATAACGAATTAAACAATGTTACTTTACTTTTTTTTTTTGGGGGGGTAATTTATCGCTGTGTAGGACATATTAATTTACTCCATCTGGTCCTTATTATAAGACACTAACTACTTTTTCTCACAAAGTAAGGAATAAAAGTTAACTCATTAATTAGGTCTAAAATTAATAAATGTTTCCAATTTCACCCCTATTTTAATAATATAGATTTAAATGAGTTAGTTAAAAATGATGACATAATGGGAAAATAGTAATAAATGAGTTAGTTAAAGTAAGTTGGTGCCTTATAATAAGGACAAAAAATATTGGTAGTTGATATCTTATAATAAGGATCGAAGGGTGTATAATATAAGAGTTCGTTTATCTAACATTTGGGTATTTTTATTATTAAATATTGTCAAAAGCTTTTATTTATCATTTTAAAATTATTATTCCTGGCCGGAAATCGATAAAGGTGGTACTTTAAGGTGATTTATTTGTAATTGATTATGGTGGCATTAATTATTTTAAAAAATTAGTGTAATATCCTAGATGACAATTTAAAAAAAGAAAAGAAAAGAAGGATATATTCTAACCTCCAATTATCAATTTCTCGATTGTATATTCTGATTCTTTTCGGATGCGTACACTTAAAACTAGAAATCCTAGGAAGTAAAATCGTATAAAAGAAGGAAGATATATGTATGTATAAGTGTAATAAGTGTAAAATCGTATAGAAAATAAGTGTAATTTTCTCCTCTTAACGTTCAATTATATATTAGAGATCGCTTCCATTACAAATTCCAAACAAGGAGAAGATTTATACTTCCCTTCCCTCCATTCCTATGTTAGGTTTATAAAGGAGAGCATCCAGCTGGAGGGGGACGACACCCAAGTACCCAACTAGGCCTTGAAGCTACAAAAGAAAGTATATACTCCTCTGTTCCTATACATGGGGCAAAGAGAGAAGAAAATTTTCAGTCAGATGAATGTACAATATAATCATTCATTTATTATTGTATTTATTATTGTATTGACCTTGTTCTCGTGGTATATAATATATATTAACTAGTGCTAAGGTTGGAAATTTGTTGAATTCTTTAGATGAATTAATGAAGTTTAAAGTTTTTTTTAGTTTGTGTGAACATACTAAAAGTATCTCTTATACACATAGGACCGGCCAGAATTTAAAATCACATCTTATATTTTTTATGGCAATATTTTAAGGGTCAAAATTAGAAGCCTGCAAGTGTGTGCATGGAACCATTCTGCAAAATAGAGTTGGGCTAAAGAAGAGATATATAAACGGAAGAACACGTGTACTTACTTTTTTAATTAAGAATTTGAGTTAAGATGTTCTCTCGGTGTAAGAAAATTATTAATATCAATGATGGTGACTTGTCCATATACATAATGTACTAGAATTTACCAAACAAATTAATAAAATATAATTTACCAAACTAATCAAACCTAATAACATAAAAACATGTACGTAAATTGATAGAAACACCATGGCAATTAACTAGGTAGCTAGTAGACAATGAAAGCATCGATCTTATTCAACCTTACCTAATTATACAGTACATAGCCACAAGTAGCTAGGTAATAAATTACATGCAAGGCAGCCGCAGAAAACGTTCACATTTGGAAGTCTCTGAGCTGCTTGATATATATCTAGATACATACTATATATAAAAAAACATAACACAACATTAACAGCTTACTTGAAGCAGGCCTAGCTAGCTATTAGCTGCTCCATATACTTGAGGTACAAAACTATATATTTATATAACCATTGTACATGAGTAACAGCTTGGTAGTAGACATAGTTGAAGATGAAGGTAAGTGAAAAAGTGGCTGGCTAAGGGTTTAAGGTTTGAAGTGAAATCGACACCAACGAGTTGGAGGTTTAGGCTTTGGATAAGTGACAACACTGACTCCACCAAAGTGAGCTGTACCATCTGTGCTACTGATGAAGAACACTGGATCAGGATCACCCCTCTTATTCCCATTGCGTGGCCTTCCCTTTGTACCGTAGAACTCGTCTATCAGACCAAAACCCTCCGTACCTATCCTTTTCAGCCTCTGTTGCTCTGAATTCGAAGGTGGTGCCATATATATATCACGCTGAAACAAAAGAGCTAGCTATAGTTAATCTGTGTTTATTATCTCTGGTTTCTTGCTCCCAATGAAGAAGCTTGAGTTCACTTATATAGGCACGAGATACTGTTCTTTAGGACTCGGAGGAAGCCAAGATTTTCTGGATTATGTTATTGATTGAAAAACAAAAGGAATCTTTTCTTTAGGCATATATGGAAGCAATCATGGTAGGTAACAAAGCTTTATATTCCAGGTTCTAAAATATAATTAGTATGTTTATCTTGTTTAAAAATTTACGCAACACCAACTGATTAATTTTAAACACGTTTTATATTAGATTCTATCTCATCGCACTTCAGTCCTAATTTCACGTCTATATTATACATCGCTTAAGGCAACGTACGATGTTTAAGGAAACCTCACTTGGTAACAATAATTTAGAAAATAAAGTCGAAAATTTTAATCGAACTCCTAATTTATGATTAGACTAATATAAACTTGATCGGCCGATGACGGAATATATTCATTTTTATCCTTGAGAGGATGTTGAATTAATTTAATTAATTAGGCAGAATGATGGATCAGTAGCTCTGAAGTACTTCATATTTATCTATATATTTGTGCTTTTTCTTAATTAGTTAACGTAAGCCTTATGACGTATGTAGCAATAAGGCAAGTTTGAAACAATCTGAAAGGAATAAATCCCAAAAAGCACAAAAAAAAAAAAACAATATGTAAGATCAGCTCTTATTAACTTCTGTGACCATCTTCCCTCTTTTTTTTAGCCAAATTCACCGTCCTTATTTGATAATTGTTGCGATATCAAATTTGAATATATTGTAAGTTGGACCGGCGCATAATTATTAGATGGTGGTTCAGTCTCTTCTTCGTAAGTTTGTTGAAATAAGCTTTTTCTTGCCAAACTTGACAAATGACATGATGATTTTGTTCAAAAGATATGGTCAAAAGCAAAAGGGAATATTAATGTCGAGTAGGAAAGATGCATGCATAGAATTTTAACCTTTTTCTTTAATTTTAAGGTCTTATCTTTCGTTTTTGCATCTATATATTTAATTTAAAAATATGTTCCTATGAACAAGCTGTTGGTTAAAGTGGTAAGAAGCTTTGCTAAGGAGAACACAAATTTAAATCCCTAGAACTACACTTATTAGGAAAGTCAAAAAATATTTGCTCTTTAAATCTCGAAAGGGATTATACCCTTGACCAAATAAAAAAAATAAAAAAGTTCTGGATTAGATGTTGTCCTAATAATCGTTATTGGGATTAAGGTGCAACCAGCACCCTGATGTATTTTTTTCAAGTGCATACAATGCCTAAACTATTTTATGGTGCATAACACCCTGAAATATCTTTTTAGATATGTTCATCACCTTAAAGTACTTCTTGGTGCAATTTTTCACTTAATAGTTCAAATAATTTTGGGTGCTGAACACACATGAAAAAAAATTTTAGAGTGTTAGATGCTCCAACAAAATAGTTTATAGTACTGAACAAATTTTAAAAGAAAAATAGGTGGATAAAAATATTTCAAGGTGTATGTTGTGTGCATCACAAAATACTTTAGAGCATTGGATGCACATACAAAAAATACTTCACGTGCTATTGCACATTAACCCTCGTTCTTGTTCCAAAAATGACGTCTTTTTTCATATGAATTCTACATCCCAAAAATTCAATTTAATGACAATGTTGAATCCCAAAATAATATAGCAGAAGGGTGACAAAAATAAAATTAGATAGTTTTAAATATGTTGCAAATGAAATATCATATATTACAAAGTCACTCTTAATAATTTTGCAATTGTAACTCTCATATTTGCAAGTAATCTCTCCTGCGTTACGATTTATAAAATATTTTCGGAGCCAAATGCAAAAAAACAATGAACCTTAAGTCCTTCATAAAGCCCTTTGAAGAGTTCGGCGGTTTTGAGCCGTTCAGAACCGGCTATGGAGCCGGGAATCGGAGTTAAGCCGCCACACCATCACACTAGCTAGGGAAGAATGCAGTCAATGCTCGGCAGCCACATTGTGTCTCTGACTAATCTACTTGAAAGAAAGCATGGAGTAATTTCAAATAATACAAAAATTCAAGTTATTACTATTTTATGACTTTATTTTTGTTTGTATTTATAACAATTAATATAAAATTCAACCTGTAGTATTTTTAATATATGTTATTACTTTCAATTATTATATTTTCAAGTTAAATAACTTTTTTTTGCTAATGCAGCTCAAAAAATTTGTTAATAATTTAAACTTAAAAATTCTATAAACAAAATTTAAATATTGAATGAGTTTATGTTGCCGAAAAATATTTACTACACAAAAAAATAAAAATTTGTATTAAAAATTCAAAATAAACCTAGTTCAAGGATTAAAATGAATGAAGTCCAACACATTTTGGTCCCGTCTAAACTCATAATCAAAGTTGAACTCATTAACTTTTAATAGAATTGGACAAACCACGTTTATATCATTATCGATATAATATTATTTTAAAATCTTATTATATCACCGGTCCGACCAAACAATCCGATCGTTTGAACCATAACCCATTAGATTCTCTGTCTCGATGTCTGTTCCAGCTTTCAAAACATTGGGTAAAACAATAGTCCTTCATTTGACACTTACCCTTAATTCACTAACAATTAATTATTAAAGGGCATTTTTAGAGGGCAAAACTGAAGCGTGGTTAGAGTATTTTAGTATGGGTTCAGTAGCAAAAATAAACATGTGTTTTACCTCCGGGAACGCCCAATACCACATACTTTTTTATGAACTAAACATACACATGTGGTTACGTTTTAGGAGCAAAAATACCACGGCCGTTAGTTAACCGTTAATTGACCGTTAGTTGGCCGTTAACCATAGTGAAATTACCACTTTGACGTTAGTTTAAAATAAAGAAAAACAACAAAAATACCCCACCCCATCCCCCCACCCCTGCCGGTAGGCCCCACTGCCGGCAACCGCCCGCCACCGACATCCAGCTGCTAGCGACTTTTTTTTAAAAACAATTTTTAAAACTAATTTTCTTAAAAAAAATTTAAAAAAAAAACTAAGGGGAGGCCGGCCTCCCTACCGCCAGCCACCCCACGCCGACGACCTACCGCCGTCGCCTCACTATCGGCAACAACCTCTGGTGACTTTTTTTTTAAAATTAATTTTTTTAAAAGAAAAAACTAAGGGGAGACCGGCTTCCCTACCGCCACCGCCCCACGCCGACGACCACCTCTGGTGACATTTTTTTTTTTAAAAAAAACAACTACCAACCTCCCCTTAGTTTTCCTTTTTTAAAAAAAAATAGTTTTTTTTTTTAAAAAAAGTCTTCGTTAGTGGGGCAACGGTGGTAGGTCACTGACATAGGGTGGCCGGCCCCCCTTAGTTTTTTTTTTAAAAAATTATTTTAAAAAAAAAAGTCGCCGGCGGTGGGGCTGCAGTGGTAGGTCATCGTCGTGGGGCAGCCAGCGGTAGGGAGGCTAGCAGTGGGGACGCATGCCTCCCCTTAGTTTTTTTTTTTAATTTTTGAAAAATTAGTTTTAAATTTTTTTTACAAAAAAAAGTCACCGGCGGTGGGGCCCACCGGCCAGAGGGGTGTGGTGAGGTATTTTTGTTGTTTTTTTTTATTATTTTAAACTAAGGGCAAAATAGTAATTTTACCATGGTTAACAGTCAACCAACGGCAGTGGTATTTTTGCTCCTAAAACGTAATCACATATGTATTTTTTGTCCAGAAAAAAACATGTGGTACTGGGCACTCCTAGAGGTAAAACACATGCGTATTTTTGCTAGTTAACCCTTTTAGTATAATGTTATTCCAAGCATCTTATATTATTAAACATGAAATCACTGTAAAAAAACGTCATATGAATTGTAAATACTATTCATCATATTCGCCGGTGTCTCAAGTGTAACATCCCAACTTTTCAAAAGCATTATAATTTTTTTTTTCATCAGAGTAGAGCATCGGAGCAAGAGAGTAACTGATACATATATTCAAAATGCCGTAAGTCTGGCTAATTACAGAAACGGTACAAAGACCGAGAGTTTTTGAAGTAAACAACCACAGAGGTATTCCCCTGACATTACCCATGCCGTGGCAACAAAAGATGGTCTTCAGCCGAGTTCCTATAAGTGCTTCTTGCCTTTCTCCTCGGTCCTCGGACCTTCCGATCCTGAAGCTATGTTAAGAGCTGAGGTCCCATGTATACGACCCCAGGTAACGGTTAACCTCATATTTACATATACAGTATATAAACACAGCAAATGAATCACTCCCAAATACGTCACTCCCAGTGAATGCAAATGTACCGCTCCCAGCGAAATGTACCACTCCCAGTGAATATAGATATACCACTCCCAGTGCATGCATATGTTCAGTTATCCTCTAACAACGTACCGCTCCCAGCGAAATGTACCACTCCCAGTGAATATAGATATACCACTCCCAGTGCATGCATATGTTCAGTTATCCTCTAACAACACTAAGTAATCAAACAACACACCACCAACATGCATACAACACACATACCACATATGCGCATACTGTAAATATCAGAGTTAGTGTTACAGTACGCGAACGTACCTTCGTTGACGCTATACGGTATTTCTGGCGGAATACTACGTTTGACAGCGATACGACGGCGGTACAACAACGGTAATAGTAGAAACAGCGGTTCGTGATTTCAGATATCCTATAAGGATGATATCACGTTTATGAATATTTAATATCATAATAGGCATTTTAGGTACAAATTACCATTTTGCCCTTAGGTTGAAAAATCGATGAGATTTTGCTAGAGCTTCGCTATTTTAATCCTAATCTCCCAAGATTTTGACATACCTCTTTCTCCAATATATTTCTGAAATAAATATCATATCTATCCCTAAAACATGATATCTAAACTGACTTGGAAGATTAGAGATTACTCTAGCATTTCTACTATAACTACCGAAAGAACTTAAGACTAAAGACTAGGGACCGAAGAACTTACCCGGCACTTTGCTATTTCCACAGACTCCTCCTTCTCTCTAAAATCTCTCTCTAGAAAGCTCTAGGATTTGTGAAGAATGAAGAGAAGGTGAAGGCTATTTATAGAAAAAGATGATGGCATTTCGGTAATTCCTTTGAACTTTGTCTGGTTAGTTTCTGACCGTAGGATCGCACTTCTTTGAGGTGGCACGATCTTGGCCTTACACCTCACTATGATGACCTCATCCTGAGTCATCAAAGTGATGTCATGCTTGCATCATCTCTTGATTTATGTGCCTTTATCTGATAAAGTTCCCTGTTCGGTGTCCTAATCGCGTAATCTTGGGAAATCTCAAAATTCCGGAAGCAAGGTCCTGAAGATCTTTTCTTTCTCTTTCAAGATACTTGGGTTATCTAAATTTTTGATCTCATTAAGGACATTCCGTTGTCTGTTGAATATTTCGGCCAAACGCCGTTAGCTACGAAAATTGCGTCTGCCGACATCAACTTCTGGATAAAAATCCACTGATTAATAATATACTCTGGTTTTTACCAACTTATCCCCGGATTCCAGTTTATGAATTATTTTCCATCGGTTCTCATTTCTACTATCTTTTCTAACTTCACAAAATATCTTCTTGGCCTTATCTCATGATCACTTCGTCGGTTACGGAAATGACTTCGGAGAGAGCCTAATTCGAGATAAAAATTCACTTGTCTATAATATACTCTGACTCTAGAAACTTAGTTCATGGTTTTCTAGGTAGGATTTTATTTCTATCCGTTCTCGTTTATGCTGTATAAAATATCACAATTATAATATTATTTAATTACTAAATATCTTAGATATTTTTTCTTAATTTCCATTTTAATTTTTCTTTATTTTTCTTCATAATTTCGTTTATATATATATATTATATATATATATATATATATATATATATATATATTAAGTAATTTCCACCTTTTTCTCTTTATCTTATGTCTAAACAATTAGTCATTAATTATTTAATTAATCACTTACTAATTGTTGACAATTTTATTAATTAGTAATAATTATTATCTCACAACTATTTCACTGACATTGGTAATTTATGCACCATGCATAATATTAAAAATCATGGGGTCCAATATGGTTCCCCAATACTTTTAGATTTTTCTCCTGTAATTTTTCCAAGGTAATAATTTAATAAATTACCTAAATTAGAGACAACATACTTTCCAATTTTTAATAAATATTTAGTTGCCTCTTAGGATTTTATCATAATTTTCTCAGAGTATTTTATAACACATAAATATTTTAGGGACCTATTTACAAAGTATCTAATGTTTTAGGGACCTTTTCGCGCATTATTCAATCTTAGGAGAAATTGTCCCAATAACAAGATGAATTCAATACAAGGTGTTTGAGACCTCATATTCACCTATTTTCAATAGGTATATTCTACAAATTTATGATATTTATCCTACGTCAAATTTTAGGGTATTACATCAAGCTACTTCTGCACATGTGTGAGTGTAATAACACAAGCTTAGTAGCCCAACTTGTTTTATTGACACGGAACCAGTTTCCTGCTAAGCTTTTTGCTTAGTAGGGAGAGCTAAGCATATCTAGCAATTCAAGATCTATACCAGCGACGACGACCCTGTAGTTTTCTCTTGGTTGAGTGGTTCAGAATCAGAACTCTGCTATTAACAATAGGAGGATCGCCCATTTCATCATTGGGCGCTTGAAGCAACCAATGTCTTTCCCTTTTAGGAAATACCTCCTTCACGGCGTTGTAATTCTCTATAACACTGAATCCTTTTTCCAAAGCCATCTTCCTGATCAGCTCTTCCGTCAGTGCCATAGATATGTTGAGTCTGTTTTGCTTCAAAAGTATATGAAAAGAGAGAATAAAATGGCTGGCTTCCTGATCAGCTCTATGTTATCTGGTTTCTTGCCTCAAAGAAAGAAACATGAGTCATCTTATATGGACATGAATCTAATCTAGCCAAATGCTTTAGGAGGAATTAAGCCAAGAATATTATTTCTCCTCGAATCTTATCTCTCTGGCCATGGTGCCCCTTCTTTCGGCACGTAAAATCAAAATCAATAGCAATCCATATATATAAATTGAACTTGTTTGATTTATTGTGTTCATCATAACATTATTGTTGAGCTGTCTAGCTAATACTTACCATGTTTGATATAATGTGAAAGGAATAAGTTTCAGAAACATAGAAGAATAAAAGACACAGAAAAAGCAGTTCTTAGCTTCTAATTACCACGACTCAACGTATAGTCTCAGCATCCTCCTTGTCTTTGTCCTGAACGAATTAGAATATTGTTCTAACTTCCACCCAAGCGTGTATGTTGACCCAGTGTTTGAGGTAGAACGTTATATTCCTCTCATCTTTAATATAATCTTTAATATAAGACATCTTTATCTTATTTAACTAGATTAAGAAAGATGAAAAATTTAGTTAATGTGATATATATTTTCTAATATACTTTAGTCATTTTTTTTAGTTCTCACATTTTCTCTCCTCCCGGATTAACGCTAAGGAAGCATCCAAATGAGTAAATTAGGAAAAGATTGACAAATATAAAATTTTATCTTATATTTAGGACCAAGATGAACTCCCCAAATATATCTTTTGTTAAAGACTGCATGGAGTATTTCTTTTACTACCCCTAGTCTTAATTTAAGAGCTACTTAACTATTTGGATATATTAAAGAAGGGATTAATGTTTCTCATGTTGTAAGAAAAAAATTATCTCATATCACACACACGTGAAATGGTGAGACCCACATATACATATATTAATTAATATATGTATATATGGGTCCCACCATTTTATGTGTGTGTAGGAAATTTAGTTTTCTCATGTAACATGAGAAAACTAAAACCCATTAGTGTAGTTTGTTATTGCTAATAAATGAGTTGATTTCTTTGAAGTACCTTTTTTTTTTTGTACAATTTTTTTGCACAAGTATCCTCCTAGAAAATCATGTTTGAATAATTTTCTTGGTGATTGCTTCTTGCTTAGTTAATTAGTCGCCTTTATAGAAAACCAATTATTCAGTGCCGACTTAATCTCACCAGATTAATTATTATTTGTTTGAGTAATATTCTCATATCAATTTGAATTTGTGAACGCAGGTTCTTATAAAGTGGTAGATTCTTTAATGATTGACTGATGGTCCTGATCTTAGTTTTTCTCTCGGTGAATTTCTTTGGTTTATTGATGAAGCTCTTATATAAATTAAGCTTAATTAATCCAGGGAATATAGTAGTAAAGTGGATAGAAATTATTTAATGTTCATGGGTATTATGAAGAGCTACTCCTCTAGAAAGTTTCCAAAATGCTGAGCCAAGTTTGGTCATCCTCAGCAATAGCCAGTGGATTACTTAATGTGTGTGTGTGTGTGTTGGAAGCTAAGAGTCCTTTCAATATTTGCAGTTCTCACAGCTGTTTTTTTTTTTTTAAAGCATATATTACTTTATATCTTTAAAATAAGATTTACTTAGCTAATCAAATTAGATGAAAGAAATTAGTTTTACCCTCTCCGATATATATACAGTAAGATGTTGGTAACTAGTAATTAATGAATTTCAGTTAAGTCATTTATAATGTTTTAAATTGATAAAAATTTACATATTTTGTCCTTATTAGCGAATGTGATTTTCAAATATGCTTATAATATTTGTGTCTTCTCTCTCTCTCGTACAAGGGGTAAAAGTGGGAAACAATCATTAATTACCTTATCAACCTCATATTTAGAAAAAAAGCAGTTCTTAGTTTCTAAATACCACGACTCACGTATAGTCTCAGCGTCCTCCTTATTTGACTATATTTTCTTTGTTCTGAACGAATTAGAATATTGTTTCAACTTCCACCCAAGCGTGTATGTTGACCCGTACAGTCTTTGAGGTAGAATGTTATATTCCTCTTGTCTTTAATATTAAATATATTTATCAGATTTAATTAGATTAAAAAAGATGAAAATGTTAGTTAATATGATATATATTTTCTAATACACTCTAATCGTCTTCCTTAATTCTCACATTCTCTCTCCTCCTGGATTACATAGAGGGAATATTAATAGGGGTAAAGTACGAAAATATTGACAAATATAAAAACTTTGTCTTATATTTATGACCAAGATCAACTCTTTAAATATGTCTTTTATTAAGACCGGAGGGGGTATTTCTTTTACTACCCTTGGTCTTAATATAAAAGCTACTTAACTATTTGGATATATTAAAGAAATTAGTGTAGTCTGTTATTGCTAATGGGTCTGTTTGGGTTGACGGTAGGAGTAGTGGCTTAAAAGCTATCTGATTTTAAAAAAAGTTCGGTAGGAAAAAAGTCAAGTTATTGATAATGATGTGTGTTTGGATTGATGGTTGTAGAAGTAACAGGGCCCATGTCAAAAACCTGAGAGCTTTTTGGAAAAAGCTAAGAAGTTGAGTTTTTTCCTTAACAGGCTTTTTGAGCTTTAAGTTAAGTAAATTTAAGCTCAACTCAAACAGACTCAAAATCAGCTGGCAACGTTAACTGACTTTTTTTCAAAATTATCACAAAAAAGGCTCAAAAGCTTTAATCCAAACAAGCCTAATAAATAAGTTGACTTCTTTAAAGAACCTTTTTTTTTTTACAAGTTTTTTTACACAAATATCCTCTTATTTTTTATAACCGTGTTTGAATAATTTTCTTTGTGATTGCTTCTTGCTTAGTTAATTAGTCACCTTTATGGGAAACCAATTACTCACTGCTGACTTAATTAATCTCACCACATTAATTATTATTTGTTTGAATAATATTCTCGTATAAAATGGTAGATTCTTTAATGATTGACTGATGGTGGTGATCTTAGTTTTTCTCTTTGTTAATTTCTTTGGTTTATTGATGAAGCTCTTGTATATATTATACTTAATTAATCCAGGGAATATATTCACCGATTCAATTTATCTTCGATATAGTACTAAAGTGGATAGAAATTATTTAATGTTCATGGGTATTATGAAGAGCTAATCTCTAGAAAGTTTCCAAAATGCTGAGCCAAGTTTGGTCATCCTCAGCAATAGCCAGGGGATTACTTAATGTGTGGTCAGAGATTCTTTTCAATTAAAAGTACCCAGTCTTAAAGCTAAGTGTGTGATTCTAATTCGGTAATTCCCCAATTCCTACCCTTTTCATTATATTAATTGTTGAGAACAGAGAACTAAAGTGTAATTTTAATGTCAATTATTGGCCCCCTCTATGTAATATACTATAGTGTAAAAATCTTTTTTTAGATTGGCTTTGGATCTAGTCTCGATAGAGTCAATTTAAAAAATCTGTTACTTTTAAAACCCGTTTTTTAAGATATAAGGTCTAAAAAGTAAGATTTTTAAAACCGGTTGAGTAGGATCTCCATCAATTTTTAATATTGTTCAAACTCGACTAGAAACGGCATTGCCATAGGCATCGAAAGCGACACCCACCGCCCCAACCTCTTAGGGCTCACATTCCACACCAAATTGGCCGCCACTGTGATCAAGAAGAACTCGACAACTCTAAACAATGCTCTGGCAACACAAAGAAGCCTAGAATGCCCAAAATCACCATGTTATGCATACAATAGCATATGGTGCTTTATATTTGCCATTCAGATTCCCAACATTAGAGGCCTTGAAAAATAGGAAAAAGCACATCGAAGCCACCACACATCCGATCATTGTGCCTAGTTATGACTTGTGTTAGGAGCATTGATAGAGGAGTAGTGAAGGTAAGGTGTCCGGTTTTTAAGTCATACATCAAATTTGATGAGATTGAGACCATTAATTTGATGAGGCCGCATCCAATGAGTATGGCGACAACGCCGTTGTTTTTGCCAGACATGGCGGCGAGAATGAAGAGAGTGACCTTGCCGTAGTTGTAGGCCATGTGGTTAAACTGGCGCCGTGAGCATTGTAGAAAGAGAGAGCTGGAGCGAGTATGTAGGCAACAATTATAAAATATTGTTGTAGAAAATCATTCAAATTGGAATTTTCACATGGGAGAGAATCTGTGTAATCAATATGCATAATCTAAACTTCTACCCAAGAAGGAAAAACAATAAAAAACTCACAAGACTGTCGAAAATGATAATGAACTATGTAGAAATCCGGGCCCAACTTTCGTTGTGTCCTTAAGACAATTTTGCTCCCTCAATACGGATGCCGAAGGTTTCTGAGCAATTGTCTCCCAGGATAGAGCGGATTATTCGTCTCTAAAAAGATGACTCTGTCTATCTGAAACCCAAGCGAATCCAACGAGTCTGCTTTCGGAATGCACAGAATGTATATGCAGTATATAGAAAAAAATGTATGAAGAAAAAACATTGTTTTTATTTTGTGACTAGGGCGCCCTATTTATAGACTTTGAAAAAGCACGATCAGATGGACTTGTCTCTTGTTGGTGAACTGACACGACCGTGGCAAACTGATGAAACCGGTGGTGGCGGCGAACCAATAAGACTTCTTATTCATAACCCATAGGATTTAGTCATAAATTCCAACAATCCCCCACATGGATAAGAAGTTAGTCCATCATGACTAAATGCAAATGATCATGTATGTAAAGTGCGATTCCTCTACGAGAAACAACTGCATCGAGAAAGGTAGGGGTTGCCTTTGAACCTTCTCTAATAAAAACCTATAGGATATACTGGTCAATCAGTGGACATGCTGCCTTGAACTGTCGATCTTTTAGTGTATACCAAGACAATAGGAGTCACACAGTTGCTCCCCTAGCATCGTTGGTTTTCATGCTATGTCCATTTTGGCCTTGGACACCACCTGGTTCTGCGAGTGTTCTAGAGAATTAACCGTTTTAAATTCTCATAGAAGCGGCCCATACTTCACACTCACATAGGTGATTCCTTGTGATGTAAGTCAACATACATCATCTGAACACATCAAATTAAGAAACCATTAAAAGCTTACCCTTATTTATATGCAATGTCTTGTCTAGGAATGAGTGTGAGTTTAAAACTCCACAGTGTTAACAGTCGATCATCACTTAGTTGTCTCTTAGAACCTAGTTCGTGAGATCTTCACTCTTATAGGTAGAGTTACCGCGACAATCAACAATGGATCGGCCTTAAACTCATTCCTTTGGACAAATTTCTAACTAACTCTCTAGGAATCCCTTTAGTTAATAGATCCGCTATATTCTCTTTTGATTTCACATAATCAATTGAGATGATTCCATTCGAGAGTAGTTGTCTAACGGTATCATGTCTATGACGTATATGTCTAGACTTGCCGTTGTACATGACATTCTTGGCCTTACCAATAGCTGCTTGACTATCACAATGTATACACACTGCTAATACTGGCTTTGGCCAACTAGGAATGTCGTCAAGAAAATTACGAAGCCACTTGGCTTCCTCACCAGCTTTATCTAATGCAATGAATTCTGCTTCCATATTTAATCTTGCAATGCAAGTCTGCTTAGATGACTTCTAAGACAAAGCACCCCCACTAACGGTAAATATATATCCACTTGTGGATCTCGTGTCATTAGAGCTGGTTATCCAATTTGCATCACAATACCCTTTCTAGTACTGTGGGGTACTTCTCATAATACAAAGCAAAGTTTTGAGTTTGTTTAAGTAACCCAAAACCCTTATCATAGCCCTCCAATGAAACTCATTTGGATTACTTGTAAAGCGACTCAACATACTTACTGCGTAAGCAATATCAGGTCTAGTACAGTTCATAACATACATAAGACTGCCTAGCATTCGAACATACTCCTTTTGTTTTGTCAGCTTCGCCAGTATTTCTCAACAGTTGAAGACTAGAATCTATAGGGTTCGACACAGGAGCTATGTTTAAACTCTTGAATTTCTCAAGAATTTTAGCAATACAGTATGCTTGTGATAACACCAACCCGTTCAATGCCACTAATGCGATTAACATTCGAATGGATGTAATTCTTGTAACAGGTGAATAGGTATAAAAGTAGTCTAGGCCTTCAAGTTGTTTTAGCCTTTTACTACTAGCCTAGCTTTGTACTTATCGATAGTGCCATCTGCTTTCATCTTCTTTTTGAAGACCCACTTAGTTCCTAGAGGCTTATTGCCAGGAGGAAGGTCAACCAATTCTAGGTATGGTTTGACAGAATAGAGTCAACTTTACTATTGATAGCCTTTTCCCAGAATGGTGCTTCAGGAGAACCCATAGCCTCTCCATAAATTCGAGGCTCATTTTCTAACAAAAAAGATCAGAAAATCAAGACCAAAGGATGTTGTAGTCCTTTGTCTTGTACTACATCTAGGTTCCTCCTCTACAGAATTATCATTAGTCATAGTATCTTGAGATATCACAGTATTATTATCATCATTATTTTTATTGTACGGAAACACGTTTTCAAAAAACGTAGCATTCCTTGACTCAATAACCGTATTCACATGGATATCTGATACATTAGACTTATAAACCAGAAAAACGATATGCACTTCTATTAAGTGCATAGCCAATAAACACACAGTCTACTGTCTTAGGTCCGATTCTCAACCTTTTAGGTTTAGGAATCTTAACCTTTACCAAGCACCTCCACACTTTCAAATATTTCAAGGAATGTTTCTTTTCTTTTCATATTTCATATGGTATGTTTTGTATCGTTTTGTGAGACGCTCTATTATTTAGAGTGTTAGCCATTAAAATGGCTTTCCCCCACAAGTTATGTGATAAACTAGACATAATTAACATTGCATTCTTTATTTCTTTCAATGTCTGATTTTTCACTAATATGCAGCATTAAACCATAATGATGCTATAAAGATTTCACAGAATTTAGTAGTGATGCATATTCCAACTATAAATATTTATCATCTTTTGAAGTCTAAATAATACTACCGACATTTATGTTCAACAATTATAAAAACAAATAATCAACTTTTGAGTTGATCCATGACAAACTTCAATTCACCCATAAAACAAACATAACTTCATAGCATCAAGATAAAGGGTAATCACCGTAATATTTGGAATTAAAATAATTTATAAAGAATTAACCACTTTGGTGATTAATAAATCCACCATATTAATTCCAAAACTTAAATATTTATCATTCATACAATTGTTATTCTCAATATTTAAAAAGCATAAAATAATAGCCACAAAACGATCCATAATTATAAAATTAAGGCCATAAACACATTTCTACCAATACATGAAATCAGCTTTGTTTATCATATCAATTGGCCAGGTAAGTACAAAACTAGTGGGAGTCTCTCCGTGTTATTGCAACGGTGACTAATCAAATAACTACTAAATCAAGGCTTAGCCTTTGAACCACTTTTCTAGACACCAACCGTATGAATTATTTTTATTTGATTCTACCACCAATAATCCACATTAAATTAAATTTTTCTTGATTTATACATGCTTATACCAAGAAAATGATAATACTATGAAAAATTAAAGTACATTGATCTCTACACTAGATAAATGATTAAATTTTCATATCACCGTCATATGCTTGTCAAATAAAATATTTGATAATTCACAAAATTTGCTTTCAATAGCAAATAACAAATCAATTAAATTTTCATTTAATTAATCATAGCTCATGACAATTTCATAATATTTATTTATTGATCATGGTAATAAATCCTTCCTAATAAATTAAATAATGGCTAAGATATTCACAAATATCATCAGATTTATTAAAACTTTCAATTTCAAACTATTGCAACAAATCCCCACTATCATTTAGCCATATTAATTTAAAAAGATTCACAAGATTTTAGGAGAGATTATAGGAAATTATAAATTATCAAACAAATTAATATCTCCATTGATAATAAAACCTTAAATGGGAATAATTCCCCTCTCATCCTAAAATTTAGGACTTATAATAAAGCTTATCATTTTATTGTTAAATATATTTAATTTCTGCAACTAGAAATTAAATAATAAAATAAAACGCATGAACTAAATAATGATCTCATATCATATCAAAATTTCATCTCCAAAAACTAATGTAACTTAAAATATTAATTAATAAAACCAATAATATCTCCCAATGAAATCAAGTCATAAAATATATACACATTATCTTTACTTTATTAATTTAATCCTCTTAAAATAAGGAGAGATAATAGGAGATTTATTAACTACTCTATCTATCAAAACTAATATATTTACTAATAGTCTCAAATAGATATATGGATAAAGCATATTCAAACTATAGATCTAACATGTCTGTGCATGGCCCAACTGGGAAGAAGCCGGCCCATCATGTGAGCCGCACAGTAAATATTGTTTTTATTAAATTTGGCCCTTTTTCAGTCAGTTCGGCGCCAACCGCTCAGCGGGTAAGGCATCTTCTGACAAAGCAGAGTGATGCCAGTTCGATCCCTGCCTGGTGCGTTCCATACAATATAATTTTTTTTTAAACAAAAAATAAATGCACTGCTTAGAGGCTCCACGGAACCCAGGCCTTATGGGTGCACACCTAGGCCTTATGGGTGCACTGCACCCTAAAAGCCAGGCTTCTACCCGTTAAGCCATGCGACCATTTGCTATTATATTAATGAAATAATAATTAAAAACGTTATTTCACTTAACAATGAGAAAACCATTTGCTAAGACGAAACGGTGCGTTTGCTCTTCCTTCAACTCATTTTGACCCGCTTGAATCTGCAGTTGGGTCCTTCGGACTTGGAAACTTCATCCCTCCATAACCGGCGTTTCCGACATTGGTTTTTTGCGTTCTTGGTTTCTATCTCTTTGTTTTTTCGAGATCTACGCAATGAAACCTATTTTGTAGCCTAAAAACACGTATTTATCATGATCCAATTGCAAAAACAAAAACCACCGAAACACCGATTCGCAACAATACATTATTTTATTTCATTCAAAAAACAATACATTATTTTATCATTGATGCAATAATATATATATATCACTGATGCAATATCCAAATATATAATATTTATATTTGGATTCAATAGCATTAATTCACATGGCAAATACTAATTCAAATGAAAGAATAGACTATGACCAAATTTCACCTATTTCTCATACTTAGGTCATAATCAAATATCCCGTCATAATCAAATATGCAAATAAAAGTCACAAAAATTAAATCTTTGTGCAGTTTTTTTTTTCATATCCAATCTCAAAAGAATCTCAACAAACTGCATCCTAACATATTCTTTTCTTATCTCTTTTCAATATCTCTATAAGATTTTATTTTCAATCTTTATCAATCATAACTAACATCCAAAACAATAAATTTTGAATATATTATGACATGAAAATAATCACATAATCTTTATCCATGATTCATATATCAGTAATAAATTGACAGATATATATCCACAAAAAATCTTGATTTTAGAAACTCTAATCTTTTAAAATCAAGAATCCATCAAAATACTAAATGCAGATTAAATAAAATCTACCAACAGATGAGATTAGTTTTTATAACTTATATCATTGGAAAATAATCTTATCTAATTTAAATTCCAAAATCGTAAACTGATATACCAAAATTGTCTTAAGATTGTTGTAGAAAATCATTCAAATTGGAATTTTCACATGGGAGAAAATCTGTGTAATCAATATGCATAATCTAAACTTCTACCCAAGAAGGAAAAACAATAAAAAACTCACAAGACTGCCGAAAATGATAATGAACTATGCAGAAATCCGGGCTCAACTTTCGTTGTGTCCTTAAAACAATTTTGCTCCCTCAATACGGATGCTGAAGGTTTCTGAGCAATTGTCTCCCAGGATAGAGCGGATTATTTGTCTCCAGAAAGATGACTCTGTCTATCTGAAGCCTAAGCGAATCCAACGAGTCTGCTTTCAGAACGCACAGAATGTAAAAGCATCATATAGAAAACAATGTATGCAGAAAAAACATTGTTTTTATTCTGTGACTAAGGCGCCCTATTTATAGACTTTGAAAAAACACGATCAAATGGATTTGTTTTTTGTTGGTGGACCGACACAACCGTGGCAAACTGATGCAACCAGTAAGACTTTTTATTCATAACCCATAGGATTTAGTCATAAATTCCAACAAATACCACTTCAACTGAGGGAACATGAGAGGGACGGCGATGGTGAAGGAAACAGAAGCTTGCATCTCCTTTAGTCCCTCCAACCTAGTTTATTTTAAATCCTGAACTTTTGATATTGAATTTGATGACAGTGAAAAGTCGCATTGGCAATGAGCTCATCTAAAATTCACAAAGGATTTGATTACAATATACAAGGATATGAAACCTAATCACTCAAGCTAAAAGTGAAACCTCATACAAAAAAATAAACGTAGATTCCAAAACAAAAAAGGGAAATATGAGAAGTAACTTGGTAAGGGATTATATCTATCAAATTAAGAAAATTGAGAACAAGCACTATTCCTCTTCGCGGATCTAACTGCCACGACAGCTGCCCTCGTCTCTTCACGCATCAATCGCTCATGAATGGATAAGGGGAGAACTGAAGCATGGAAAGTAGAGTTGTAGGTTCAAGGAGCGAAATGTAATTTTCGCCACGATAAAAGAGAATATTCATTTTTTAGACTGATTATAAGAAATATAAAGTCTAAAAAATTTCACCTTTACACTAGTTATTAGTAAAATCCAATCTTAAAAATAATAAATGCGTTATTTTTTTATTCCTCATCTTTTAGATCAGTTATTATTAACAGTCAGTCTTAAAACTTTTATCTTTTAAACCGGTTAAACAAGACAACCGGTTTTAAAAGTAATTGACATTTTTTTAAAAAATTTTTTTAGAGCGGTTATTTAGAAAATCGGTCTAAATAATATCTTTTAGAACTTATATTAAAAGAATTGGTCTAAAAAGTTTTTTACTTACAAGATTATCACCGGTTATACTTTTTAAACCAAAATCCCTATATTCAATCTAAATTTAGCAGTCTGAAATCCATTTTTTATACCTATGACACACACACACACACACACAAAGAAACATGTATATAATAAACGTTTTGATTTCAATCAAAGTTTAAGAGAATCTGTGTTTTCTTTAGACATTTGTTTTGTTAAATACGATTTACCTTTCTCAATGAGAATATGGTCAGTGCATTTTACAATCACAAGATGTTGGATCCTGATAAGTAAAACTATATTACATAAATTATTTGAGGGATGATTATTTTATAAGGTTTAAAATTTTAAATTTATCACAAAATACATGCACTTTAATTTAACGTACTATAAATTAGAGGAATGATTATTATTTCCCTGATTGAATTTTCTTAGGCGTGTACCTTAATGAGTGAAAATGTGAATTTTTCTTCTAAATTAAGCTCATAATCTTAGCGTCATTATATATGTTAATTAAAGGAAGTAATTAAGATCATGCTGGTATGACTCTTCACTACTGATCAATTTTATAAGTTGATGCAATATCGAATATCAATATATTTGTTCAGATTTTTTATCAGAGAAAGGGAAGATAAAATGAGTTAATATATGGTAATCTTTTTTTTTTTCTACCACACCTTTGGTTTTCTCATTAGGCTTTTAAGCTTGATACATGATAATTAGCCAGGATGACACGGAATATATTCTCTTTCATCCCCCAAAAACATGATCATGTATGTTTCCGAAATTAGGCTGGAGATGAAGGTTCCTTTGCGGCACATACGCCTAGCTAACTGCCAAAATTATAGTGGTTTTTTTTTTTTTTTTTTTTTTTTGCACAAAGCCAAAATTATAGTGGTTAAGTTCCTCTGTCACACAATATTGAGAGGTCCAATTCTGGGTGAAGATAAGAAACATTCATGAATTCTGGCAAATATTGAACCATCTTTCCATGATGCGAAACAGGTTGGGAAGGGGGAGGAGAGAGAAGGAAGACAAAGAAGAAGCCTAGAAATGGGAAATTCAATATTCAATACTCAAGTCTGGTTCTCAACCCAGCTCTATTGATGGAGCTTAAAAATAGTAAATAATTGTTTAAATTCAAATTACAATTTTAATCCTAATTTGAATTTCAAAAGATAATAAGAAATCTTAATTTGAAATTTAAAAGATAATAAGATGCTGTGGGAGTAATCTAGATATTCAAATTAAGAAACATATAAGATACGTTCACTCAAGTTACAGTAGACATGCTAAAAGGTACAGATCCAAACAACGATATACATCTCAGTCCTAAGCTTCCGAAGACCTTCACAAAGGCTCATATATAAATTTGCAGGTCTCCGAGCTCCTTTTTGTAACTACATACACATATATATAAATGATACATCTATAGACAGGATCATATGATACAGTATTGCACTTGAAAGGCTAGATAGCTAGCTAGAAGATGACATAAAAGTTTGAATCCACATATGTTGGAGGGTTTAAGATCATTATTTATGGAATCTATTACCGCCCCAACGAGGTTGATGGTGAAGTTTTGGCTTGGTGGTGCAATTGACAACCACGATCGGAGCCGGTTCTTTTGGAACGACAACTTTGTTGCGTCTCTGAGGACCATAGTACTTGTCTATCAGAGCAAACCCTTCCACTCCAATCTTCCTCAGCTGATCTGCTTGTGACGCCATAGATAGATAGATAGATCTAAACACAAAGTCTAAAAACTAACCTGATCGATCGCTTTGTTTCTCTGATAAATCGATCTGTATGTTCCTTAATGTGCTTTGCTTCAAAATATAACGAGTGCTAGCCTCCTTATATAATGGGGCAACCAAGAATCTTTAATTAATTTTGGATTAAAATAATCACTTCAAGTTATGCACGTGTCTGCCTAATGACATGATTAAAATAATAACTTCATAATTGAAGTTACGCACGTGTTTGCTTCAAAATATTACGTGTGATTAGTTCGAGAACTAAATATTTTATAAATTTTTAAGTTTTTTTCATATAAATAATGTGTTTCGGTATGTTTCAGACTTTCGGCAACAAAGGAAATTTCGGACAAACATCTAAATGTCCCACAAATAAATCCATCTAGCGAATCTAACGTCCCTGATAATTCGTTGTTTCTTCCCCCCTTCTTTTGCTTTTATAACAGTTCCAGTATTCTTTTTGGGCCCGCAGGTTTAACTTCAACAAGTCGGTTTTGAATTTTTATGTTATTTTATTTTACTTTTAGCTAAATTCCATCAATTTATAATGATTTAGATTTATTTATTTTAAAATTTTAAATATATTAATAAGAAATTAAATCTGAATTTTTCAAATATGATTTAAACCATATAAATAAGAAGGAATTTCAATTAATGTTACTTTACATTTTCTTTTGGTATATTATATATAGCATGGTGTAGGATACTAGCTTATAGTATAAGGTAAGAGTTATCTAAAATTCGCATATTTTGAGTAATAGCTAATAAATATTGAAAGTTATTCACAAGTATCATCATTTTAAAATTATTATGCATAGAAATCAATAAATTTAAAAACTTTAAGGTGAGTTATTTGTATAATTTTTGTTTTCCATAAATTATATGTAATCCTTTATGTCTTCTATTTAAAAAATAATGATACTATTCCAACCCTCCATCAATTATCACATTATTCTGAAAATACACATATTACTTCTTCTATACGTTTTTACTTACTAGTATTATTTCTAGCTTCAACTATGCGCATCTGAAAAGAACCAGAACCAGAATAATGTGATAATAGATGGAGGGTTGGGAATAGTATCATTATTTTTTAAATAGAGGACATAAAGGATTACATATAATTTATGGAAAACAAAAATTATACAAATAACTCACCTTAAAGTTCTTAAAATTGATTTCTATGCATAATAGTTTTAAAAATACAATGTCTCCATCAAAATAATGATACTATTCCAACCCTCCATCAATATATGTAATCCTTTATATTTGAATTTGACATGGTAATATTGAATACTCACCTAGCCTTTAACGTAATATAAAAGACCTACTTAACTAATTTTATTATATTAAAAAAATTAAATAAGTTAGTTAATTATAATAAATATGACATGTTTTTATTAAAGTGTTAAAAGTCAATTTTGTCTTAGAAGCTTTCACTGAGGGACAATTTTGTCACAGAAGTTATTCTAAGAATAATTTTAATTAGGAAGTTTTAAAAATTGAGCAATTTT
The DNA here is from genome assembly GCA_037074495.1 of Acacia confusa. Taxonomy (NCBI): domain Eukaryota; kingdom Viridiplantae; phylum Streptophyta; class Magnoliopsida; order Fabales; family Fabaceae; genus Acacia; species Acacia confusa. The sequence goes on from CM073505.1 coordinate 8,465,795, forward strand.
TTTTTTTGACTGTTAACTTAATTAATCTTGCAATTAGTTGACTAAATATACTGAGCTGACACTTCATATATTACCCACATTATTTTTTTTTAAAATACAAATTTGCTTCAAAAGTTTTAAATCTAACTATAAGAAAAAATGAAATAGATTTTGCTTTAGCATATAATGAAACAAGTTCGGGTCCCCATCTATGGATAAACCCAATCAAATTTTTCTTTAGCATATAATAATAAAGAATATTTCTTCATTATTGGTTTCAAGAATAATTTCTCTCCACTTGTCTTAAAAATCGAACCTACCTTTTGCCCTTTAGTTAGGAACACGTACCATATATACAATGACTGTAGCAAGGAAACCACAGTAAAGTCACTCCATGTTTTTTCTTTCAGATACCTTAGTATAGGATGCTAAGTAATGCATTGATAATTAATAGGGAAAATTTCATTCAGGGCCCAAGGTAGGAAAATATTGTCAAAAAAACCCTAAGAAAAGTCAAATGTCAAAAAAGGCTCTAGGGCCTTTTCTGATATTATTTCAAAAAAATTTGTACAGATATAGTTGTTAATAGCTACTGATATAGTTGTTAATGAGACTGATTTAGTTGTTAATATGTAGTTGTTAATTATACTGATTTAGTTGTTAACGGGACTGATATAGTTGTTAACCACTACTGATATAGTTGTTAACGTTTTCTGAAATAATACCAGAAAAGGTCCTAGGGGCTTTTTTGACATTTGACTTTTCTTAGGGACTTTTTTTACAATATTTTCCTACCTTGGGTCCTGAATGAAATTTTCCCTAATTAATAAGCAATTTGTTTTCCTATCAAGATGCATTGATAATGCATGTTGTATACAATCACTAATTAACAATCAATGAGTGATTGTAGAGTGATCTTTTAGAGATTATATTTGATTTAATTAATTAGGCTCTGAAGCTTTGATTCGATAAAATTAAAGGAACTTATATTCTTATCCTCCAACACTCGAGGACGCAGAATGATTAGAAAGATGAAGGTGTGGCCAGCCGGTATCGGACTCTAATGAAAATATGATAAAGCTTCCAAATTAAGATTCAAACTCAGATTAAGTGAGTGGTCAGCATCTTTTAGGTTTGATTTCGGTGGAGAAGCTAAAGATAAGGAAAACATGAAGAATACTGGGAAATAAATCTAGTGGCAGATCCTTCTTATTAGATAAAATTATATCCCATTCTTCATGGACCGGAAGACGAAAAAACACACCGGATGAATCTTATTCCCCTTTCGAAAACGCGCGGAGCGAGTTTGTGTGGTTAATAATAGACTCACATTTGGGGAAAAGATTGTTAAGATATCAAACGTGGGTGAATTTGACTTAGATTTGGATTAAGTTGTGGATCTGTGTCCAGTTTAATTTCAAGGAGTAAAACTCAAAATTTATTGAATAAACTTGTAAGACGAAATGATAATGTTCCCGAAATTGAGAGATAAAGAACCTCTCCATTTATGTTTATACTAATTCATTATGACAAAGGGGAAAATTAAATGAGTTTGATCAATTTTCTGAAGATCGGGTTGTAACTTCTCCAGCCCAATTTTGAGGTGAACGGTCAGTTTTCTTAAAAAAAAATAAAAAAATAAAAATGACGCTAACGGAGGCACTATGATTTTAATTAATTCAATTAAAGATTGAGGAAGAAATTAGTTAAGTATTTTATCTATGATAGATGAGGGAAGTCCGTGGGACATATATGTATTATGGAAAATGGCAGCAATGACCTAAAACAAAAAACAATAGCAAGAGACCGTAGTGAGTGTTTAAAGAGAGAGAAAGGGGCTAGCAGATATAGATTAAGAGAACTTCATATAACTTCCACTCAAAGTTACAGTAAACATAGAAAGCAATACAGATCTAGATAAGGATATACTACCGCGAGTCCTTAATATAAAATCTAGTAGCACATCAGACTCAGTCCTAAGCTTCCGAAGACCCTCACAAAGTCGCATATATATAAATTTGCAGGTCTCTGAGCTCCTTTTTATGGCTACATACATATATATATGATACATATACAGACATCATATGATACAATATTGCTCTTGAGAGCTAGCTAGATGGTGAGATTAACGTATGAATCTACATATGTTGGAGGGTTTAAGATGATTTAAGGAATCTATTACCACCCCAACGAGGTTGATGATGAAATTTTGGCTTGTTGGTGCAGTTGACAACCACGATCGGAGTCGGTTCTTTAGGAACGACGACGTTGTTGCGTCTCTGAGGACCATAGTGCTTCTCTATTAGAGCAAACCCTTCCACTCCAATCTTCCTCAGCTGATCTGCTTGTGACGTCATTGATATATAGATCTGATCACAAACTCTAAAAAAACTAACTTGATGATTCGACTCACCTTAGTCGCCTCGGGGTCGAATCACTATTTACCACGAATTAAGTGCAATTAACTCAGGATCGTTCTCTTAATCAAGGAGCCAAATTTATTTTGTATTTCCTAAGATAAACTAAGTGATATAAACATGGTTAGAAATTTGGGGTTCCTAAATAAGTTTTTCTCTAATTAAAATGCATAAGAAAAAATAAAGAAACTATTCCTATATTTTTTAGTCTTTTTGGAAATAACGAAAAATACTTTGGATAGAAAATTTAATGGTGAATGCTCTTGGTAATGAAGAAATGACTATCCTTGCTCTTAAAAAAAATTATGGGAGTTTAAATTCATTAAGTTTTAAGGAAAACCTCAAGATACCATTTGAGTCCAATATTCTCAATTAATAGTAGCTCCTATAACCATAGCTAACTACTACCCCTTGAGAAATTGTTTGAGCCCACTTAATGCGTAATTGAAATTGGAATCATGCAACATGAGACTTCTAAATTTGAGTACTAAACAGTCTCTCAAAAGGGTACAAATCAACTACATTAATTAGACAATACCACGCTAATCAACATAGCTTCATTGAAACCACAAAGAAATTCATTCACATATAAAAATCACACTACAAAATCTAATCTCAACTACAAATATCAAACTAACAGAGATAATTACCATTAATCTCAGTTCCAGAATCATATATCAAAATTTAGCAATTCAAATATATAATCCTAGACTAATAGTAAGATAGATAAAACTCCCCTAATGTAGTCCAATGAGCTCAAGAACAAATCTTCATCACCAAGATCCAGAGAAAATCAGCCACTCATGGTAAAAAAAATCAATCGCCGGAATCTGGAAAACGTTCGCCGGAAAATTCACAAACTCGCCGGAAAATTCAAGAATCTCGCCGGAAATCTGGAAAACGTTAGGAAAAAGAGGAAGAAGATGATGATGATCTCAGGTCCAGTCCCCTCTCTCTTTTTTTTTTCTCTCCCTCTTCGCCGAAACTCTGGACCTTCTCTTTTTTTTTTCGATTCTCACTTCCTCTTGGTTCAGTCCGGTGAAGAAGATGATGAGGAGGAAGGTGAAGACTGGTTCAGTGAGGTTCCCTCCTTCTCTATCGTCACTCTCAGGTCTCTGGTTTCAGCGCTCACCTTCTTCTTCTTCTTCTCTCGTCCGTTCCTTCGTTTTCTTTTTTCTCGATTCAGAATCCTCCAGCCGCCAGCTGCCTCTATTCCTCGCGTCCCCCCTCTCTCTTTAATCATTCAAGCTGAACCTAATAACCCCTTGGTCAAAACTTGCGTTTTGACCAAGGGACCAAAGTGCAAAAAGTTTAAAACTTCCAGAGGGACTGAAATGAAAACTCAAAAACTTTCACAATTTGAAATCAAACCCCTTTTTTTTTTAATTTGATTTAATCTTTTCAGGAATCTAAAATAAAAATGATTAATCTAACATCAAATATTCTCTGAAAAATCAATGATTAAGAGTAATTATAATTTCTTTGACAATTTTGGCTTTTTTTTAATCCTAATTTCATGTATTTACTCTTAATCTCAGTTTATCACAAGAAAGGCATTTTAAGCTCAATAATTATGACAAAATGTATTAAGAATCCCAATTTAATCATTAAAACTCATATAAAAATATGATTCAATCAATTCCCCCACACTTAGACCTTTGTACTCCTGAACAAAGGCAATTAAGTACAAAATTCCAAGTCAAAATCGCTATTACATTTGATAATTGAGCAATCTCATAATTATAAACCAATGCAATAATTAACTAAACTCATCAAGCCAACCCTAGTCATAATCAAATTATGTGAAGAAATTAGCTAACTACACAACCAAGTATATTAAAATGAAGCACAAGAGACTCTCAAGGTATTACTATTTCACTCATCTCACCTTATTGAAATAATTTCACTCTTGCTCATTCAATTCACACCTTACCATAGGCTTGTAACCACTCTAACATCTCCACAATTAATAGCAACTAATGTAATGAATTAAGAGGACTTAAAAGGCTTGTAGTGTTGGATGAAGGTAGAATGGAATGAATTGATTAGAAAAAAAAAATGAATAGTTGATATGCAAGTCAAAGTGAATAACCAAGTTCATAGCATCTAAACAACTTTACAAACTTTTACCAATTCTTTTGCAAATTATGAACAAATGCCTTCATGGTATTTCTTTTATTTTTTTTTTGTTTTTTTTACAACACTTTTCTTTCTTTCTTTCTTTCTTTTTTTTTCCTTTTCCAATATTTTTTTTTTCTACTTCTTTTTCATTCTTTTCTATATACATGGCACTTCATTTCTTTTTTTTTTTTTGGCAATTTACCTTTGATTTCTAAAATGCTATGAATATTATAAGTAATGAAATGCATACAACATAGGAATGGCTCAAAAGGGTGATCAAATGGTAGGTGAATGTAGGTTTGTGTTTAGGTGAAAGGGATTAAAATATGAATGCCTCTTTCCTCTTCATCACACTAATGCAAACATTGTTTTGAAAAAGAGTTGGAACAAGTTCTAGAAGGTGAAAGACTAAATGAACATACACTCATGAAAGGAATTAAGGCTCAAATAACCTTCCAACAAGGTTTTTCTCTAATGCCCACTCTAACACAATCAATTGCATAAGAAGCTAACAACAAAACATCTACTTAATTATTCCAAGAGTTAGCCTTACAAAACACAATCAATTATGATAATGCTCAACTCTTAAAAGCACTAGTGATGTAGAAACTCTCTTTTTCCAAACAAGGAGTAAGCAAAAATCCAATTGTGGGTTCATTTCTCTTCCCATTTACTTGAAAAACAAAACATGGTTTTAAAAAGTTGCCAAAACACTAGATCTCATGAAAGCTCAAAGAATTTTTTTTTTTCTTCTTCTAGTTTTTGGCATTTTCTCATTTAAAACAACCAATTAATTGGGATTCAAAATGTATTCCCCTCCCCCACACTTAATCAACACATTGTCCTCAATGTTTGAAAAGCAATTCTATCATTCTAACTTGTTCCTTAATGAAGTGGAAAGTTGTGAAGTCCAATTGCAATTGAAGCACAACACATCAACATCATATAAGGAGAAGAGAGAAGAAACAAGTCATAATAACAGAAAATTAGAGTGAAGAGGCACAATGGCAAATAAGCAAGGTAGTGGCTAAGATGCAAAGCATACATTGGGGATTTTTTTATTCAAATTATTAAACTATACTACTTCTACTTTCCTACTGAGATAGTCTCTCCCCCACACTTATTTCAAGCATTCAGAATCACAAGTGAATTGAACAATCCAAAACAGCAAATGAAAGTGAAGGAAAGAGACAACCTGGCCTCAAGGAGGCTTTGATGATGAATCACGGTAGAGCTTGAGGAGATGTCCATTAACTTGAAAGTCCTTCCCAGTAGTCTCATCAAGCAACTCTACCATGCCAAATGGATGTACTTTGGTGATAGTGTAAGGCCCACACCATTTATCTTTAAGCTTCCAGCTCAACAACTTGAATCGAGCCTTGTATAGCAAAACATGATCACCAACTTTGAAATCCTTTCGGATAATCTTCTTATCATGAAGAAGCTTGGTCTTTTCTTTGTAAATGTGAGAACTCTCATAAGCTTCTAATCTCATTTCCTCAAGTTCTTGCATTTGTAACTTCCTTTCCGAACCAACTTCTTCTACATCCATGTTGCACATTTTTACCGCCCAATAGGTTTTGTGCTCCAACTCTACCGGAATATGACATGCTTTACCATAGATAAGCCGGTAAGGAGACATTCCTATTGGTGTCTTGAAGGCAGTTCTGTAGGCCCACAGTGCTTCCTCCAACCTTGAGCTCCAATCCTTCCTTGAAGGCTTGACTATCTTTTCCAATATATGTTTGATCTCTCGGTTGGATACTTCCGCTTGCCCATTCGTTTGTGGGTGATAAGGAGTGGACATTTTGTGGGTTACCCCAAGCTTAACAAGTAAGTTATCAATAACTTTATTGCAAAAATGGGAACCTCTATCACTTACTATAGCCCTTGGTACTCCAAATCTACAAAAGATGTTAGACTTGAGAAATTTGGAAACCGTTTGGGCGTCATCTTTCCTAGTAGGAATGGCTTCTACCCATCTAGAGAGATAATCTACGGCTAACAAGATGTAGGTAAAGCCAGATGATGGTGGAAAAGGACCCATGAAATCAATGCCCCAAACATCAAATACCTCACAAAAGAGCATGGGTTGTTGTGGCATCTCATTCCGTTTACTTAACCCTCCAAACCTTTGGCATTCATCACATGCCTTACAAAACATATATGCATCCTTAAAAAGGGTAGGCCAATAAAATCCAGCATCTAACACTTTCCTAGAGGTCTTATGAGCACTAAAATGTCCACCATAAACCATTGAATGACAAGCAAAAAGTATGTCCTTGGACTCGGTCTCTGGAATACACCTCTTGATAACTTGATCATTGCATAGTCTCCATAAATAAGGCTCATCCCAAATGTAGTGTTCAGCTTCTCGTTTAAGTTTTTGAGCCTGAAAGGAAGACATATGCTCAGGAATGAGACCGGTCACAATATAATTCACTAGATTAGCAAACCAAGGAGCATAAACAGATATAGACATAAGGGATGCATCAGGGAAATTATCACAAATTAAATCAGAATCAAGTACTCCCTTTGTGCCATCCGGTAGTCTACTCAAGTGATCTGCTACAAGGTTTGTAGTTCCAGGCCTATCTTTGATGCTTATATCAAATTCTTGTAGCAATAGCATCCATCTAATGAGCCTTGGTTTTGATTGAGGCTTAGTGAAGAGAAACTTCACAGCTGCATGATCTGTGTACACAACCACTTTGGAATTGATTAGATATTGTCTAAACTTATCTAATGCAAAAATCACAGCAAACAGTTCTTTTTCAGTGGTAGTGTAATTCCTTTGTGCATTATCCAACGTTTTGGATGCATAAGCGATCACATTGGACAACTTGTCATGCTTTTGTCCTAGTATGACCCCCACAGCAGAATTAGAGGCATCACATGCTAGTTCAAAAGGCAAAGTCCAATCTGGTGCTTTCAGAATAGGAGGAGATATCAAGTGTGCTTTTAATTCATCAAATGCTTGTTTGCAAGAAGTATCAAAGACAAAGTCAACATCTTTTTGCAATAATTTGGATAATGGTAGAGCTATCTTACTAAAATCTTTTATGAATCGCCGGTAAAAACCCACATGCCCTAAGAAAGAACGAAGTGTTTTGACATTAGTGGGGTAGGGCAATGAGGAGATCACCTCAATTTTAGCTCTATCAACTTCAATGCCCTTGCTAGATATCAAATGACCAAGTACTATTCCATGATCAACCATGAAATGACACTTCTCATAATTCAAAACCAAATTTTTCTCAATGCATCTAGCAAGAACATTGTCCAAACTATTTAAACAAGCATCAAAAGAATTGCCATACACTGTAAAATCATCCATAAAAACCTCCATACAATTTTCAAGAAAATCAAAGAAAAGTGACATCATGCAACGTTGGAAAGTGCCCGGTGCATTACATAATCCAAAAGGCATTCTCCTATAGGCATAGGTACCAAATGGACAAGTAAAAGTGGTCTTTTCTTGATCTTCAGGAGCTAATGGAATTTGGAAATATCCTGAATAACCATCTAGGAAACAATAATGACTCTTACCCGCCAACCTTTCAAGCATTTGATCTATGAAGGGTAAGGGAAAATGATCTTTCCTAGATGCTTCATTCAATTTCCTATAGTCTATGCACACTCTCCAAGCATTTTGCACCCTAGTAGGTATCAACTCATCATTTTCATTTTGCACCACAGTTATCCCACTCTTCTTAGGCACTACATGTACCGGACTAACCCACTCACTATCAGAAATTGGGTAGATGATACCCGCACTCAATAGCTTGGTTACTTCTTTCTTAACCACATCCAAAATTAGGGGGTTGAGGTGTCTTTGGGGTTGCCTAAGAGGTTTGGATTCCTCATGCAAAAGGATCCGATGGGTACAAATAGTAGGACTAATCCCAGGAATGTCAGCTAAAGTCCAACCTAGAGCCTTTCGATTTCTACTCAAAACATCAAGCAATCTCTCTTCCTCATTCACAGACAAAGAATTTGAAATAATAACAGGCAATTTTCCATCTACAGCAAGGAAAGCATATTTCAAATTAGAGGGGAGAGGCTTAAGCTCTAAATCAGGGGGTTGAACAATAGAGGGAATTAGTCTAGGAAGATCAAGGGTAGTAGAAATACTCCCCTTTATAAACTTAGAAGGTGCATGGCTTATGCTAAACTCCATAGATTTCATCACTTGCACATTGGTCCTCCCAAGTGTTGAACCAACATCAGGTTAGCCTACAACAGCAACAGGTTTGGGGAACAAAGTCTCTTTCATACCTACCTCACAAGGAGTGATTAGCTCATTTAAAAATCTCAAGGTATGAGGAGTTATCTTGGTTCTATGATGAAGCAAAGAGTTAGAAGTTGGCCCTGTAACCACATTGTTTCTAGGTCCAAAGTGAGTCACATGAGAGGATGTCTTAGGCGGTGTGAGAGCTATTCCCTTGGAGAACAAGTCATCCAAGTCTTGACTACCGACTTCAAACTCAGCTTCCTCCATTAGTTTGTGACCTGAAACATTAACAAAAGCACCTTCCTCACAAGTATCATCACTAAATAATGAATCATTGGAAGAATTAAGCTCAAATGAACTCAGAGAAGTAAGAGAAAAATCATCAAGGGATGATAACCAACAATTAACCATCGATGAGTTAAGGTTGGAAATCTCACTCCCAAGTGAATCAAAATTTTCAACAGAAGAAGAGGGAAATTTATCATCACATGAATCCAATGCAATACCACAGTCAAGATCACAATTATTAGTGTGGAATTTAAGCTCATATTCATTAACCTCATCATCAATGGCCAAGTCAATTGAATTCACACCTAATAAAGAGTAATCTTCAAAAGGATACTTCATGGCTTCATACATATTAAAACTTAGCTTATGATTGCCCACTTCCATAGTGATTGAACCATCTCTCATGTCTATCAAGGTGCTAGCAGTTCTCATAAAAGGTCTCCCTAAGATAAGGGTGGATTCACTAGACTCATGAGACATGTTTAACACATAGAAGTCAGCAGGAAAAACTAAGTCTTTGACTTTGACAAGCAAATCCTCAATGATGCCTTGTGGGTGCCTAATGCTCCTATCAGCTAGTTGGAGAACCACACTAGTCCTCTTAAACTCCTTCACACCAAGAGATTTAAAAATGGCACTAGGCATGACATTAATGGCTGCACCTAAATCTAACAAGGCTTGAGCTACATGCACATTACCTACGGTACAAGGTATAGTGAATGAGCCAGGATCCTTGCACTTAACAGGGAGTTGGGGTTTGAAAAGGGCAGACACATTAGAGCTAATTTGCACTCTCTCATTCGGCCTAAACTTCCTCTTGTTAGTGCAAAGCTCTTTCAAGAATTTGCAATAACTGGGCATAGACTTGACCAATTGAAAGAAAGGAACATTGATATTCAGCTTGCTAAACAAATCATACATTTCTTTTTCAGTTTGTTCCTCATGCATTTTCTTGCCTTGAAAGTAAGCTTTAGGAAAAGGGAGTTGAGAAATTTTTACCTCCTTACCATCAGTATTGGATAGGATGCCTTGCTCGCTTGTCTCACCTTCCTCAAAAGTGCTTCTTTCCTTGGAGCCGACCTCTCTCAGAAGTGGTTGTTGTTCCACTTGAGGTTGCTCAACTACTTTGGCCTTCTTCTTCTCAAGGATAGCTTTCTCTTTGGAACTCTCAGAATCAGGAAGCTTCATTGGGGTTAATGGTGGACTTTCAACTTCAATTTCCTCATCCACATCATTGTCAATCTCTTCAGGGAAATGTACTTTCCTACCACTCCTTAACTCAATAGCATTAAGTGATTTAGGTTTGATGACAGCATTTGAAGGAATAGAACCACTTGTCTTAGCATGCACATCACTCAAAGAATTGGAGAATTGAGTTAAGTGAGATTGCATAGTGTTGTTCTTCAATTCCAATTCTTCCAACTTCTTGCACACATGAGACATTTGAGTACTATCACTTGCCCTATCACTTTGTAGATTTTGTAGGCTTGTGGTGATAGAAGAGAATTTACTCTCATTGAAAGCTCTTTCTTCCATCATCCGGTTGTCCATGCTAGTAAGTTTAGCAACCATACTCTTCAATAATTGATTGGTCTCATCACCTTTAGACTCTTAAAGAGGAACCATTTGCCCACGGTTTGACCCATATGGTTAGACTTGATATGATGACCCTTCTTGATTTCTCCAACCAAAATTAGCATTAGGTCTTCTACCTTCATTGTAGGTGGTAGTGTTAGAATCCCATCTTGGTTGTTGTTGGTTAGGCCTTCCTTGATACATAGCATTGAGTTCTTCATGTTGATTAGGGCATAGACTTGTAACATGCATCATTGAACCACAACTATCACAACTAGGTGCAACAAGAGCTTGTGAATTAGGAGAATGAGGTGCTTGTTGAATACTCAAATTATGAAGCTCGGATGTGATAAGAGAAAGTTGTGAAGTAACTTTATCCATTTTAGACTCAAGTGAGACCATCCTTTGGTTGGAGCCTATCTCACAAACTCCTCTTATCTCTCTCACATTATATTATTGAGTATTTCGAGCTCTCATTCGAATTTGAGCCCATGCCTCATCAGCCATGCAATCTTCCAAAGATCCTCCAGCTGAAGCATCTAAAATGCCCTTCTCATTAGGTAAAAGGCCATCATGGAAGTATTGAATCAATTGTTCATCAGCAATTTGATGGTGTGGACACTTATTTAAAAGCTCCTGAAATCGACTCCAATATTCATAGAAGGACTCTAAGGGGTCTTGTTTGATGGAGTAAATTTCCTTTTTAAGCTCTGAAATCCTTGAATTAGGAAAGTACTTTTCCAAGAAAGCTTTCTTCAAGTTAACCCATGTACGAAGAGCATCATTAACATGCCTTGGTAGCATCATGTACCATTCTTTAGCTTTCCCCTCCAAAGTGAAATAGAACACCTTTAATTGCACATCCTCTATTCGAGCACCAACGGGCTTCATATTTGAGCAAGCCAAGTACAAAGCATTGAGATGGTTGTAAGGGACCTCATTTGAGAGTCCATGAAAGTGAGGTAGTGAATTAAGCAAAGGCCCCTTAAGCTCAAAATTAACCTCAAGGTTAGGGCATGCAATGTTGAAAGGGTCATGAGTGACATCCGATCTTGTTACATCCCTTATGGTTCTCCTCCTTGGTTGATTATCGTTCACTTCTTCCATATTTGTACCTTGTGAAACACAATCACTCAAGTCAATGAAAAAATCAAAATTAGAGGATTGATTAAATTCCCTCTCAAATTGGTCGGTCATGCAAAGCTATCAAGCAAGCAATGAAACAATGGAGTGCCAAAATTGTGTTGCATTCAAGTTCAAGCAAGAAAATGTGCAAATGGAATGAGTGCAACTATGTGTGAGTGTGTATGATATGTATGGACAAGTAGAAATGTTAGTGCAAATGAAAATGCAAAAACAAAGAAAATCAAGATATTTGTTTTTTTTTTATATATAAACAATTAAACAAAGGAAATAAATAAAAGAAAAACCTAATAGGCTCACAAGGGCAAACCCCGATCAATCTGAACCAATTGACACTTAGTAAACCAAAGGAGTCAAAATTGACTCCCCGGCAACGGCGCCATTGATTCGACTCACTCTTAGTCGCCTCGGGGTCGAATCACTATTTACCACGAATTAAGTGCAATTAACTCAGGATCGTTCTCTTAATCAAGGAGCCAAATTTATTTTGTATTTCCTAAGATAAACTAAGTGATATAAACATGGTTAGAAATTTGGGGTTCCTAAATAAGTTTTTCTCTAATTAAAATGCATAAGAAAAAATAAAGAAACTATTCCTATATTTTTTAGTCTTTTTGGAAATAACGAAAAATACTTTGGATAGAAAATTTAATGGTGAATGCTCTTGGTAATGAAGAAATGACTATCCTTGCTCTTAAAAAAAATTATGGGAGTTTAAATTCATTAAGTTTTAAGGAAAACCTCAAGATACCACTTGAGTCCAATATTCTCAATTAATAGTAGCTCCTATAACCATAGCTAACTACTACCCCTTGAGAAATTGTTTGAGCCCACTTAATGCGTAATTGAAATTGGAATCATGCAACATGAGACTTCTAAATTTGAGTACTAAACAGTCTCTCAAAAGGGTACAAATCAACTACATTAATTAGACAATACCACGCTAATCAACATAGCTTCATTGAAACCACAAAGAAATTCATTCACATATAAAAATCACACTACAAAATCTAATCTCAACTACAAATATCAAACTAACAGAGATAATTACCATTAATCTCAGTTCCAGAATCATATATCAAAATTTAGAAATTCAAATATATAATCCTAGACTAATAGTAAGATAGATAAAACTCCCCTAATGTAGTCCAATGAGCTCAAGAACAAATCTTCATCACCAAGATCCAGAGAAAATCAGCCACTCATGGTAAAAAAAATCAATCGCCGGAATCTGGAAAACGTTCGCCGGAAAATTCACAAACTCGCCGGAAAATTCAAGAATCTCGCCGGAAATCTGGAAAACGTTAGGAAAAAGAGGAAGAAGATGATGATGATCTCAGGTCCAGTCCCCTCTCTCTTTTTTTTTTCTCTCCCTCTTCGCCGAAACTCTGGACCTTCTCTTTTTTTTTTTCGATTCTCACTTCCTCTTGGTTCAGTCCGGTGAAGAAGATGATGAGGAGGAAGGTGAAGACTGGTTCAGTGAGGTTCCCTCCTTCTCTATCGTCACTCTCAGGTCTCTGGTTTCGGCGCTCACCTTCTTCTTCTTCTTCTTCTTCTCTCATCTGTTCCTTCGTTTTCCTTTTTCTCGATTCAGAATCCTCCAACCGCTAGCTGCCTCTATTCCTCACGTCCCCCCTCTCTTTTTAATCATTCAAGCTGAACCTAATAACCTCTTGGTCAAAACTTGCGTTTTGACCAAGGGACCAAAATGCAAAAAGTTTAAAACTTCCAGAGGGACTGAAATGAAAACTCAAAAACTTTCACAATTTGAAATCAAACCCCTTTTTTTTTAATTTGATTTAATCTTTTCAGGAATCTAAAATAAAAATGATTAATCTAACATCAAATATTCTCTGAAAAATCAATGATTAAGAGTAATTATAATTTCTTTGACAATTTTGCCTTTTTTTAATCATAATTTCATGTATTTACTCTTAATCTCAGTTTATCACAAGAAAGGCATTTTAAACTCAATAATTATGACAAAATGTATTAAGAATCCCAATTTAATCATTAAAATTCATATAAAAATATGATTCAATCACTTGATCGCTTTGTTTCTCTGTTATGTATATCTGTATGTTTGTTAATTTGCTTTGCTTCAAAGTCTTAACGAGTGCAGGCCTCCTTTTATAATGGGGAAACCAAGAGTCTTTAATTAATTATGGATTAAAATAACCGTTTCAATTTACGCATGTGTCTATCTAGCTAATGATATGATTGAAGCTAAGTTAACTCTTCTTAGTGAACTAAATACTATTTTATAAAATCTTAAGTATTTTTATTTTATTTTATTTTATTTTATTGATGGTGATGATACAATACAACTGATTTTTAGTAGGAAGATGTGTACAAATAATATTTCTTTAATGCTCTTTATTCTTTTAAATATTGTATAAGTGAGAGTAATAATGTGGTTGGGTATGTTTCGGTAGAAAAGGAAATTTCAGACAAACAGATAAATCTCCCACAAATATATCCATCCAACGAATCTGATGCCCCTGATAATTCTTTTTTACCCTTTTATAACAATTACAATATTCTTTTTGGGCCCGCGCGTCCCACTTCAACAAGTCGGTTTTTAACTCACACACACACACACACCTTTAAATTTTAATAATGTAGATTATATTTATTTATTTTATATTTTTAATTATTTTTCATACATTTCAAAATTAAATTGTTAAAATCTGATTTTGACCATCTAAACCAGAGGAATAACAAAGAGAAAAGAAAAAGGGGACAGAAGCCCAACGATGCATATTCAACCATACTGTACTGGATTTTCGGATAAACAATAATTGAACAAATTAAAGGAAGCCGAGTATTCGGCTCTTGCAGCTGATCAATTTAGACCAAATAATTGAGAATTTCATTGTACGAAATTTTTTTGTCATTAGCAAGAAATTGATTTTTTAAAAATCAAGTTTATTAATTTTAAATTAACTGGAAATCCAAAACTTTGCTAATTTGTGTTGTTTTTTTTTTTTTAACACAATAATTTGCGTTTCTTATCTAGTTGGCTTATTTTCCTCCAAAAAGTACATTTAAGAAGCTTAATTATTAAGTCCCCTTCTATAGAGACCCGGATTAAATTTAAACCTAATTTTCTTTAGCATATAGTAATCAAGAATATACTATTTCTTCATTATTGGTTAGAAGAATCATTTTTCTCAACTTGTCCATATAAAATTTGAACCGACTCTTATCCTTTAGCTGTCCAGGAATATCTACAAATATTTCTTTTGGTAGACGGAAACATTTACAATAAATGTTACTCTACATTTTCTTTTGGTATATTATATATCGCTTGATGTTGGCCGATACTAGCTTATAGTATAAGATAAGAGTTATCTAACATTCGCATATGTTGATCGAGTAATAACTAATAAATATTGAAAGTTATTTACGAGTATCATCATTTTAAAATTGTTATGCATAGAAATCAATAAATTTATAAACTTTAAGGTGAGTTCTTTGTATAATTTTTTGTTTTTCATAAATTATTTGTAATCCTTTAAATGCATATTTAAAAAATAACGATACTATCCCAACCCTCCCATCAAATATCACATTATTCTGATTCGGCAGGTTCTTTTTAGATGCGTATACTTGAAGCTAGAAATAATACCAGTAAGTAAAGACGTATAGAAGAAGTAATATATGCATTAGATATATACTCCATGCAGACAGTGGCGGACCTACACTGGTGACAATGTGATCAAGTGCAGACACAAAATATATATAATTTAATGGAAATGAGTGACAATGTGTGTAAGTGGTGCAATGGTTATTCAATTCTCTCCTCTTGCTTAGGGTCACGAGTTTCTTTTTCTATTTCTAGAGTTTTCGTTCCCTCTCTCCATCGTTTTTGTTCCCTCTCTCAGTCTCTTGTGCGACTCTGCCCTCTTTTTTCCTTTTTCCATTTCAAATTGATTTCAATCGTTCCCTCATCTATCGTCGCTCTACCCTAGCTCTTGCCGTCACTTTGCCCTAGCTCTCTCGTCAGTCCTCCATTTCAATTCCTTTTTTTTTTTTCTTTTTCCATTTCAATCGACTCTGCCCTAGCTCTCTGCCTCGTCTGATGTTGCTCTCTGCCTGTCAGGTATTATCTATTTTGATCCATGTTGATGAGTGATGACTCAAAATCTCAAATTTTGGATGCCGATGACTCAAATTCAGGATGCAAAATCAATGTTTTTGTTGCTTAAATTTATTCTCTTAAGCTATACAATGGACTGGCGCGTATTGTCACTTTTTTGGTTGTTATCAAGTGAAAATCATGTTGTCTTAATTAGTGGGTTTACCCTAGGATGTTTGTAGATTGCTATTGACTTGCAAAAATTCAAAATTGAAAATATGCAAAAATATGCAACACGAAGTGAGGTGCAGAAATATGCTGGGACTGTGAGGGGCTTGTTTGGGTTGAGGTTTGATTTTGAGTTCCCCAAAGCGATGATTAAGATGAGTAGCATTGAGGTTAAGACTGGAAGTCAAGGAGAGATCAGAAAAGTTTGCTCTAAGTTTAATTGAAAATATATATATATGCTGAGTGTAAATGGAAAATAGTATTGTGATTATTGATTGTCTTGTGTGTAGAAGAAGGTGCTGTGATTTTCTACATGTATGGCTGGGGAAAATGGTTATTGAGGGGAATAGACTTTCGTGTTTTTATTATAAAAGAATAAGAAACTGTACATAGATTATTTATATATTTGGTAACACTAGCCTTAAAAAACTGAAAATGTACCCGAGCCTCTTTAGATGAGATTTAGTTAAAAATGTACCCTGACCTAAATTTGATAGATAATTTCAGAAGTTCAAAAGTAAATTTTCATTGTTTTCTATGTTAAGGTTAGTTGAATTTTGATTATTATTTTTCTATGTTAAGTTGAAGTTTTCTTTTCTTTTATTGTTTATATTCTTTTGTTTTCTAATACGTTTAAAATTTTTCTTAAAAAAAATTTTAATTATGGATTAAAATAATAATTTCAATTTACGCATGTGTCTATCTAGCCAATGATATGATTGAAGTTAACTCTTGGCACGTATGTATATGTGATTCTGTTAGTGAACTAAATACTATTTTTTAACTTCTTAAGTATTTTTATTTTATTGATGGTGATGATACAATACAACTGATTTTTAGGAAGATGTGTACAAATAATATTTCTTTAATGCTCTTTATTCTTTTAAATATTGTATAAGTGAGAGTAATAATGTGGTGGGGTATGTTTCGGTAGAAAAGGAAATTTCAGACAAACAGATAAATCTCCCACAAATATATCCATCCAACGAATCTGATGCCCCTGATAATTCTTTTTTCCCCTTTTATGGCAATTACAATATTCTTTTTGGGCCCCCGCGTCCCACTTCAACAAGTCGGTTTTTAACTTATACACACACATAAATACACACATATATAGCTAAATTGCTTTACATTTTAATGATGTAGATTATATTTATTTATTTTATATTTAATTATTTTTCATACGTTTTAAAATTAAATTGTTAAAATCTGATAAACTATCTAAAGAGGAATACCGAAGATAGAAAAGAAAAAGGGGACAGGAGCCCAATGATGCACATTCAACTACACTGTATTCATTATCGGATAAAAAAGAATTGAACAAATTAGAGGGATCCGAGTATTCGGCTCTTACTGTAACATCCTAAATTTGAGGTTTGAAAATTTAAAATATTTTATAGGAAATTAAATTATGAAATTTGGCCATATAATTGAAATTAATTATTTAAAGAATTAAAGCCTATTTTCCTTGACTTTTCAGGAAAAGAATAAATTTAAAGAAAATTAATAAGAGATCATTTGTGGCTTAAAATTCTTGGAATCAATATTATATGGCCCAGTGGAATTAATCAGTGGGATTAAGGAGTTATTTCGGGGATTATTTGATAATCAAGTGTTAATTAAGAAGGGGTAAAATGGTAATTTTATTACCTCAAACTTGAAAAAAATATGTGTGGGCAAATTCAAAGCCCAATTTGATGGGTTAAAAGGTCTCAAGACCTATTGTATTTTGACCCAAACCAATTCATCAACAGCAACGCATGAACACGCATAACGCAGAGGCAATAGATCATAGCTAACAAACTTCACGGAAATGCAGAAGGATCAGAGGCAACAAGAGATCATAGAAATGCAAAGCCTATAACTCCTCATCATTCCTCTACAAGTAAAACCAAACAAAGACACCACGCTGAAGAAGAGAAAGAACATAACAAAGAAATAGAACCAACAAAAAAAATGGAACACCGAAGCTGCGAAGCAGACAGAAGCTGATCCCTCCCCATGCTTCTTGAGCCCAGATCCACACTATCTCTCATTATAAACCGGATAGAAAAGAAAAGAACACAGAGGTTGAAAACTAAAATCGAAAGAAAGCACCGGAGAGACGAAATCAGAAGGAAGAAGGATCAAACTTTCATGCAAGCTTGAGAAACAACCAAGGTGAGCTTTTTGAACCTCTCTCTTCTAGTTTTAGCCCATTGGTTTTGATTTGAAGGTTCATACGTGTTTTTTTTTTTTCTGAGCTCAAGAAACAGCTCTGTTTTTGGGGCAAAAAACAGAGGGTTTTGTATGCTTATGTTTCATAGGCAAACATCTGAGTTTTTTCATGAAATTTGGTGTGTTAATAGTACACATAATAAGCTTTAACATGAACCAAATGACAGATAAAATGAGCGTGTATAATAAGAGTTATAATTTTTCAAAGTTAAGCTACGAACACTGAAACATTTCTGTTTCAGAAATGAGTGATCTTTTTCGAGGCTGATTTTGAAATGGGAAACTTATGAGGTTTTTCATGAAATTTGTCCAAAATTTAGTACCCATCTGAAGCTTTAAAATGAGTTCAAGAATGGATCAAATGGACGAGTAGATTGAGAAATATGATTTTTCAAAGTTAAGTCATGATTCTGGACAACTTTTGTGCTTCCAAAAGAGAGGTTCATTTACAAACACACTTTTGATTGGGTAAATGGTGTCTATTTATCATGAAATTTTAGAGAATTAAAGTATACACAATAAGCTTTAATTTGATAGATTAAAACCTAATTTGGATTTGTTTTGAGCGTGTTATGAATTTTTGAAACTGACCTATGAATTTTGAACAAATTCTAGACAGTATGTGATTATTGTTGGTTCTGAATTTGTATTGGTTGGAAAGACTCTTGCACGTATTTTTCCTTGAAATTTAACTCAACAATGATCACATAGGCTTTAAAACCAACCCATTCAGACATTTTTACAATTAGTTGTGATTTTTCAAAATTTTGTCAAGAAATTCTGGAAAATTCAAAGTCCATATTTAAGTTAAACCTATTTTTCAAAATTATGGGAATAATACAGCCACATATCAGTGTGGTGATTATTTTCCCCTTAAAATAGACTTAAATAGCTTTGAATAGAAATTTGAACTACCTCAATCAAAGTTCTATAAAATTAATTATGATTTGTCAAAGATTACATAATAAGTTTGGCAAAATTGGGGCTAGGGGTGTATATAAGAAGTAAGGCCCAAAATAAATAATTTGGATTTAAAGATTGAAATTGACCCTTGGGAAGATAATTGATGAATTCCTAATTTTAATAGATTTGAGGTATATTTTGGTATATTTAGGAAGTCATTAATATTAAATTAAAGAGATTTTTTAAAAATTTTAAGAGAAATCAAGTTGGCACATCATTCTGTGATATTTCAATTTAAAATAAAAGTTTTTGAGTTCAGGAAATAAATAATAGTAATTATAAGTTTTAAAAAGAAAAAAAATAGTTTTGGTATTATTATTATTTATATAATATTTTTATTTGCAGAATGAAGCATCAGGAGGGAGCAAATTTCGGTGGGCTTGAATTGAACATAATTGGGCTGATTGCTTGGTTTTAATTGAATGGCAAAATGGGCCCACAATTCATTCAATCAATGGAATGAATCAAAAAGAGAAAGCTGGACGAATTGGGCTCTGGACAAAAGAGGAAAATGGGCCACCAAGAATGAATTGAAGAATTGGAAATGAAAACCTAAATCTAAGTGAGGAGGTCCAGCGGCAATGAATACGGGGAAATGAATTAAAGGAGCCGAGGAGACGCAGAAAGGGGGGCTGGGGAATTGAATAAAAAGAGAGAGCGTCGGACAGAGGAGAAAAATTGAAGAATCAGAGACGCTGAGCACGAGAGAGGAGACGCAGACAGAGTGAGCGAAGAACAGAGGAGAGCCCAGACTCTTTTAGTTCCTTCTTATTGTCTTCTCTTTACCATTTTGTTTCTTCATGAGTTCTATAGCTAGGAGTAGGCTCTCACTTTCTTTGTCTTTGGATATGATTAGCTAAACTTTTATTCTAGGATTCTTTTACCTTTTGTATGGATTAATACTTGGATTATCCTCTCTCTCTTTTAGTAGATAAATATTTATATGTGTTGATTTTAATCTAGATTTAATGTTTCTAATTGATTGACCACCATTTAGATGATTTATTCACTTAGGTTTGACTTGAGAAAACTAATCTAGATGTAGAATTTGATTGAAATCATGTTTGTCTTGAAGTTTACTTGATAAATAGATAGTTTGTTGGTAAAATAGAGATATATTTACCAATCTTGCATTGTCACATTAAGGTTGTTGCTTAAATATTGATTCTCATTAATTGTAGCAAGAGATTGTACATTTTAATGAGAAGAGAAACTTGATAATGACTTGAGAGAGCTTGTCAAGTATTTGTGAACCTTAGACTAACACATATATGTATGGAAATACTAAAAGAGAGGAAATTAATTCAATGTTAAGAAATGCAAAAAGGGGAAAAAGAATCCTAGGCTTTTATTAAATCATTGAAAATCCAAAAATCATTTGCTTTTATTAATTTTTAGTTTTAGAAGTAGTTTTTTAACATTCTCATTTCTCTTCAAAGCTTTGTTTTAGCTCAACTTAAACGAAAGTGTAAAATTAATGCCTAACTGAAGTTGTGGATACTAAGTCCTCGTGGGAACGATATTTTACTTATCACTTTATTACTTACATGACTCGTACACTTGCGAGGCGAACAATAATATAGGCCCAATAGCCTTACATTGAGCCTAGTGTAATGGCATTCAAGATTGTGAAGAATTTGGATAAATAAAAACCTGTTGTTCTAAATGTATGTTTATAGGACCCGAAAATTGCCTAAGACAATTAAAGGACTTGGAACCAATTGAAGTTTGTAGAGCAATTAGGTAGTAACTTAATCTTCACACACTCTATATGGCTATGTATTTTTGTTTTAAATCATATATGTGATTGTCCCTTCTTGTGTGGACCGGCCCCACTCGCGGCTCGATTGAGCAGAAGGGCTAACCATGAGTACCTTCCCAGTGGCTAGAATTAGGTATAGGGCCTACTGAACCGGTAGTCCATAAGTGATTAACCTAGTTGCATTCAAATGACTTAGACGCTTCCAATTAAGAACCTTGGCGATTCCAAGGGAATCTCGATAGATCCTAGTCTACTATTCCTAGTTGGGTGTTCTGATTGAGAACATTGGTGTCAGGGACAGAGCTTGTGAAAAAAATTTGAAGGGGCCAAATGTATACTCATGAACTAAAAAAATATTTGAGAGAACCAAATGTATACTTATAAACTAAAAAAAAAATATTTGAGGGGGCCAAATGTATAAAATAAAATACTTTTTTACATTTATATTAAATTTTTTAAAAAATTTATGAATAAATTTTTTGAGCACCAAAAATGTTGGAAGGGCCATGGCCTCCCATTGTCACAAGGAAGTTCCGTCCTTGACCGGTGTACAAGAGGACTCTCAGTACATGCCAAATGGTTATACTTAGCCCTATGGTTATGTGATCTATATTTGCTATTTGTGCTACATGAGATCTACACTATGTTTATTGAATGCTATGTTGTTGTGGATTGCCTATTATGATTGACTATCAGATACTGTTTATACTCTGTCTGTCTGTGAGATTAACTATTATTCTAGGATTCAAATTGAACCCCAAAGGTCCCTAAGAGCTCAATATCCGGGCATGGTCATTGCGGCAAACCAGGTTCCAAAGGAAAGGCAGCAAGTGCAGATTACTGATGGCTGCTGTTTAGACTTTAAATAGGCTTGGGAAATTTATAGACATGTTTCATTTAATTCCCTTTTTGAAATTTTAATATTTTAGTATCAATACATTCACAGATCACTGTATTAAAAACTCAATAGATTATTCCTATATACAATCAAGTATGCACTATTTATCAGTGTTTACTATCCTATCCCCGTGTTGCTCACTAATATTCGTTGTATCACTCTAATGAGTGTCGTAATCACAAGGAGGGTATGACACTTGCAGCTGATCAAGTTAGACAAATAATTAAGAATTTCATTGTACAGAAATTTTATTTCGTTAGCAAGAAATTGATATTTTAAAAATCAAGTTTCTTAATGTTAAACTAACTGGAAATCTAAAACTTTGCACATTTGTGTTTCTTTTTTATATATAATAATTTTGGTTTCTTATCTAGTTGGCTTATTTGCCTCCACAAAGTACATTTAAGAAGCTTAATTATTAGATCCCCTTCTATAGAAACCCAAATTAAATTTAAACCTGATTTTTCTTTAGCATAGAGTAATCAAGAATATAATATTTCTTCTTTTTTAGAAAAAACCATTTTTCTCCACTTGTCCATATAAAATTTGAACCGACTTTTCTCTTTTAGCTGTCCAGGAACATATACAAATATTTCTTTTGGTAGACGGAAACATGTACAATTAATGTTACTCTACATTTTCTTTTGGTATATTATATGTCGCATGATGTTGGATACTAGCTTATAGTATAAGATAAGAGTTATCTTAAATTCGCATATGTTGATCTACTAATAACTAATAAATATTGAAAGTTATTTACGGGTATCATCATTTTAAAATTGTTATGCATAGAAATCAATAAATTTATAAACTTTAAGGCGAGTTCTTTGTATTATTTTGTTTTTCATAAATTATTTGTAATCCTTTAAATGCCTATTTAAAAAATAACGATACTATTCCTACCCTCCATCAATTATCACTTTTTTTGCTCAGAACCATCAATTATCACACTATTCTGATTCTGCAGGTTCTTTTTAGATGCGTATACTTGAGGCTAGAAATAATACTAGTAATCAAAACGTATAGAAGAAGTAATATAGGTATTAGATATATACTCCATCACGTGCAGACAATGTTTTTTAAAAAGAAAAAAAAAAAAAAAAGCAAAGTGGATTATTGAGCAAGAGACACGACATACTGACGATAACAATAGGAAACAATTAACAACAACTACATGGATTATATGATTGTATTTTTTTTTTAAAACAAATGTTTATATTACCAACTAAAAGATCTCCCTCCATAACTTCAGTGAGCCTTCATTTTGATCTTCCTTTACCTTTTTTTTAAGGACTTCATCCTATTTGAACAACTCTCTAATCTTTAGAACAAATAATTACAGTATCTTCATTCGTAAAGGATGAAATTTTGAGAAGGGGCCACAATAATAAGACCGAAAACCATAGTTAGACTAGCCCTAATTATAAGTTGCAGAAGAGACCTTATCTACAAATACATGCAGTCTCTCAATAATAGCCCTAATTATAAGTCGCAGAAGAGACCTTATCATATTTGCAAGTCTTTGAGCTGCCTTTTTTTTTTTTTTTTTTTTTTAAATATATACTACATCTCATCCTTAATCTAAGATTTAATTAACTAACTTGGGTAGATGAAAAAAAATAGTAAAATTATTTATTTGTCAAAATGTGTGTTGGTCTTCCTAAAATCCGCTTTTAAATCATTTGTATTAAAAATACTCCTTGATTTCAACTCACTAAACATCTACAATCAATAAGATAGTTTAAAAGAAAAAGATAAATATGGGGGATAAAGTAGATTGGGATCTCATATTTAGGACCAAACCCAACTTTAAACCCAACTTTCAACTGGCTTTTATATTAGAGGTTAGAATTAATATATTTAATACATTATACATATAATAAAAGAGTGGCCCAACCCATATATACTGAATTGAAATACAGACCCGCCAACCACATTAGCTGCTAACTACTGCCAATTAATTACTTCCCTGTATGTAAGCTAAAATTTAAGAATAGGTTTGTCTCAAAATATAAGCTTTGTTTTATTTTTGTCTCAACATTTATTACTTTTTTTTTTTCAATTTTACCCTTTGACTGTGTTTGTGGCTTTTGTTGCCTATCTCATGTATCCTCTTTATGAATAAGGACATAATTGAAAAAAAAAACATATTTATTCTTTTTAACCAATTTTAATCGGTTTCTTGATAAATATGTATAAATTGGTTATTTGAAACTTACATTTAGGGGCGTAGGGAGTAAGGTCTAATATTAGGCACATTATATATGTCTTTAACAATTATATTATTTTGTCAACACCTACTGATGATTATTGAAATGCAGATATATATATATAGGAGATACATTGCAGCGTGTGGTGTTTATGTACATGTGATGGATGAGACTTCCATCATCCAGTAAAGATATGAAGTTTTTAATTTGTAATTTTATGAATAATAAATTCAATTTTTATGGAGTTATACTTAAAATATTATTTTTATTTTATATTTTTAAAAAATAAAAAATATAAACAATAAAAATAAGGTACCATTAAATGTATATCATCCAATTTTGATCCGAGTGATCTATATTTGATGCCCACCGAAACTAAATCTCCGTACGTGTGCCTTAATTATGTGACCTTTAAAACTTTGGTAGAATTTGGGTATTATTATAGGAAAAGTAAAAAAGAAGTGAAGAACAACCCATTAATAGGATTTAATTTTCCTTTACTCTGACCTTGTATAAGTTGATAACAGTACACAACTACTTCCAGATGCCACTGATCTGACAATCCTCACAGTATACAATTAAACCTACACAATAATATGCCATAGTCTCTGAGCTTCTAATTAATAATTCACACAAACCTAGACGTACACTGATTGGCTTTAATTGGCCCACTTGAAGCTTATCTAACTGGGAAATCTAACAGAGAAATCTAAGACTTTTTCTTTTTAGTTTCTTTCTTATCTAGTTGGCTTCAATTGTTTGGCTCGAAAGTATTTTGGAAGATTAAGTCCCCCCGTGTAGAAAACCCACGCTGATTTTTTCTTTAGCATATGTTAAAGAATATTTCCTGATTATTAGTTAAAAGATTCATTTTTCTACACTCGTCCATTCAAAATCTGAACCGACTTTTCTCTTTTTACTAGGAACATATACCACATACAATTATTATGGTATAACGAATTAAGCAATGTTACTTTACTTTTTTTTTTTTGGGGGGGGGGGGGGTTTATTTTATCGCAGTGTAGGACATACTAATGTATAAGATAAGAGTTCGTTTATCTAACATTTGCGTATTTTGAAGGGTTTTGGTTTTCTCATGTTACATGAGAAAAAAAAATTTCCTACATACATATGAAATGATGAAACTTACACACACATATATATAAATTCATATATGTATATGTGGGTCCCACCATTTCATGTGTGTGTGACATGAGAAAATAGTTTTCTTACAATATGAGAAAATGTTTTCCCTATTTTGAATATTAAATATTATCGAAAGTTTTTATTTATCATTTTAAAATTATTATTCCTGAAAATCGATAAAGGTGGTACTTTAAGGTGATTTGTTTGTAATTTATTATGGTGGCATTAACTATTTTAAAAAAATTAGTGTTATATCCTAGATGACAATTTAAAAAAGAAAAGAATAGAAGGATATATATTCTAATCTCCAATTATCAATTTCTCGATTGTATATTCTGATTCTTTTCGGATGCGTACACTTAAAACTAGAAATAGTAGGAGGAAGTAAACTCGTTTAGAAGAATGAAGATATATGTATGTACAATATATATGAGCCCCATCACGTGTATGCACAAGAAAAGAAAAAAAAAAGTAAAGAACTTATAACAATTTTGTTTTTAAAAGCAAGCAAAAATAAGTGTAATTTTATCCTCTTAACGTTCAATTATATATTAGAGATCGCTTCCATTACAAATTCCAAACAAGGAGAAGATTCATACTTCCCTTCCCTCCATTCATATGTTAAGTTTATACAAGAGAGCATCCAGCTGGAAGGGGGACGCCCAACTAGGCCTTGAAGCTACAAAAGAAAGTATACTCCTCTGATCCAATACATAGGGCAACCAGAGAAGAAAATTTTTAGCCTTATTTATAAGGCAGAGAGAATTTATAATTGTATTGACTTTGTTCTCATGTTATATAATATATATTAACTATGGGTAAAGTTGGAAATTTTTTGAATTTTATAGAAGAATTAATGAAGTTTTAGGTTTTTCTTAGTGTCTTTTATATATTGAGGACCGATCTGAATTTGAAACCACATCTTATATTTTTTATGGCAATGATTTTACAGGTCCAAATTAGAAGCTTGTAGGTGTAAGCATGGAACCATTCTGCAAAATAGAGTTGGGCTAAAGAAGAGATGTATAAATGGAAGAACACATGAATTTATTATTTTAAGAATTTGAGTTAAGATGCTCTCTCTGTGTAAGAAAATTATTAATTTCAATGATGGTGACAATGAAAGCATCGATCTTATTCATAGCACATAACCACAAGTAGCTAGGTACCAAATGACATGCTAGACAGCTACAGAAAACCTTCACATTTGGAAGTCTCTGAGCTGCTCGATATATATCTAGTTACACACACACAAACACACAACACAACATAAACATCTTGCTTGAAGCAGACCTAGCTAGCTATTAGCTGCTTCATACTTCAGGTACTTAACTGTATATTTATATAACCATTATACATCAGTAACAGCTTAATAGTAGACCTAGTTGAAGATGAAGGTAAGTGAAAAAAGGGCTGGTTAAGGATTTTAAGGTTTGAAGTGAAATCGACACCAACGAGTTGGAGGTTTAGGCTTTGGATAAGTGACAACACTGACTCCACCAAAGTGAGCTGTACCATCTGTGCTACTGATGAAGAACACTGGATCAGGACCACCTCTCTTATTCCCATTACTTGGCCTTCCCTTTGTATCAAAGAACTCGTCGATCAGACCAAAACCCTCCATACCTATCTTTTTAAGCTTCTGTTGCTCTGAATTCGAAGGCGGTGCCATATATATATCACACTGAAATACAAGAGCTAGCTATAGTTAATCTGTGTTTATTATCTCCGGTTTCTTGCTTCCAATGAAGAAGCGTGAGTTCACTTATATAGGCACAAGAGACTGTTCTTTAGGACTCGGAGGAAGCCAAGATTTTCTGGAATCAATCATGGTAGGTAACAATGCTTTATATTCCGGGTTCTGATATATAATTAGTATGTTTATCTTGTTTAAAAATTTACGCAAGACCAAGTAATTAATTTTAAGTTAAAATCTAACACGTTATATATTAGACTCTACCTCATCACACTTTCAGTCCTAATTTCACGTCTATATTATACATCGCTTAAGTCAACGTACAATGTTTAAAGAAACCTCTTGGTACCAATTATTTAGAAAATAAAGTCGAACATTTTAATCGAATTCATATAATTTATAATTAGACAAATATAACCGGTGAGGGAATATATTCATTTTTATCCTTGAGAGGATGTTGAATTAATTTAATTAATTAGGCTGAACGTTGGATCAGTAGTTCTGGAGTACTTCATATTTATCTATATATTTGTGCTTTTTCTTAATTAGTTAACGTAAGCCCTATGACGTATGTAGCAATAATGCAAGTTTCAAACAATGTGAAAGGAATAATAACCCAAAAAATCAAAACAAAAGGAACAATATGTAAAATCAGTTCTTATTTACTTCTCTGATCATCTTCCCTCCTTCTTTTTAGCCAAATCCACCGTCCTTATTTGATTATCAATTGTTGTAATATCAAATTTGAATATATTGTAAGTTGAACCGGCGTATAATTATTAGTCGGTGGGTCAGTCTCTTCTTCAATTCGTAAGGTTGTTGAAATATATTTTTTCTTTTAATTCTTGACAAATGACATGATGATTTTGTTCAAACGATATGGTCAAAAGCAAAAGGGAATATTAATGTCGAGTAGGAAAGATGCATGCATAGAGTTTTAACCTTTTTCTTTAATTTTAAGGTCTTATCTTTCGTTTTTGCATCTATATATTTAATTTAAGAATATGTTCTAATGAACGAGCTATTAGTTGAAGTGGTAAGCGGCCTCACCCTTGTAAGGAGGAGAACAAAAATTCAAATACCTAGAAGTGCACTTATTAAGAGAAATAAAAACCTTCTAAATTTCGAAAGGGATTATACCTGTAGCCAAATAAAAAAATAGGCAAAGTTCCAGATTAGATGTCAGCCTAATAATCATTTTTGAGATTAAAGTGCAGCCAGCACCTTGAAGTATTTTTTTTTTCAAGTGCATACAATTCCTAAAGTATTTTGTGGTGAATAGCACCCTGAAATATTTTTTTTAGGAGTGTCCATAATCTTAAAGTACTTTTTATGGAATTTTGCACTATATAGTTTAGATAATTTAGGGTGCTGAACACACCTAAAAGAAATACTTTAGGGTGTTGCATGCATCAACAAAATAGTTCATTGTACTCAACAAATTTGAAAAAATACTAGAAAAAAATTACTTCAAGGTGTTGTGTGCACCGTAAAATACTTTAGGACACTAGATACACTTGCAAAAAATACTTCAGGTGCTGTCGCATATTAACCCTTATTCTTGTTCCAAAACTGACGTTTTTTTTCATATGAACTCTACATCCCAAAAATTCAATTTAATGACAGTGTTGAATCCGGAAATAATACAGCAGAAGGGTGACAAATATTATATTAGATAGTTGTAAATATGTTGCAAATAAAATATTATATATTACAAATTAAAGTCACTCTTAATAATTTTGCATTTGGAACTCTAATATTTGCAAGTACTCCCTCCTCCGTTACCATTTATAAAATATTTTTGGAGCCAAATGCAAAAAAACATTGAACCTTGAGTCCTTCATTTAAGGATGGTAAAACCAACGATTTTAAAGCTAGACACTCCGGCTTGTTTTTTATGTTTTGTTGGGATTTTAGGATCCCACCGGACAGAACAATAACAATAAATAAAGGAAATTAAGAATAATAAATGACACACAGATATTTTTTATGGAAATCTCACTATAGGAAATAATTACAACCTCTCTTTAATTATAAGGAGAGAACAATTTATCTCTCTCTTAAAATTAAGAGAACCTCTCACAAAAAAATACACTCAAGAAATTATAGAAGGAAAGTAAGAGATTTGAAGTGATTTGAGGAGAAGGGGAGAGGCTATATTTATAGCCTCTCCATCACCTCCTTACGCCTTCCATGTAGCTTCCTGCAGCCACCCTTTTTTTACTATTATTTAGCCAACTCATAGCCACCTCTTGCCTTTCCTCGTTCCTTCTTTCTTTCTTTTCTCCAATTTGCAGGCTTCCATATTGACCAGCCGACTTTATTGACATGTTTAAGCCCTTTGAGGAGTTCGGCCATTTTGAGCCGTTCAGAACCGGCTTTGGAGCTAGGAATCAGAGTTAAGCCGCGAACTGAAGCAGCTTTCAGGGAACCGTCCGGAAAGCAGCTGCTCAAATTTCGGTCGACCGGAGAAAAAGAAAGAGGAAGGAGAAGAAAAAAAATGGCATATTCTTCGATTCCTTACTACATGATTCAGTCGCATGAGACGGATGAAGGATGAGAGAGAGAAAAGAAGCAAGCTTGAAGTGTTTGTGTTTCATCATCTAATCTTTTTTGCGTTGTCGACGTCGACACCATCACACTAGTGAAGAATGCAGTCAATGCTCGGCAGCCACAGTGTGTCTCTGACTAATCTACTTGAAAGAAAGCATGGAGTAAATTCAAATTTTATAACAATTAATATAAAATTCAACCTGTAGTATTTTTTATATATGTTATTACTTTCAATTATTATATTTTGAAGTTAAATAGAAAATTTTGCTAATGCAGCTCAAAAAATTTGTGAAAAATTAAA
This sequence comes from Acacia confusa, assembly GCA_037074495.1. Classification (NCBI taxonomy): domain Eukaryota; kingdom Viridiplantae; phylum Streptophyta; class Magnoliopsida; order Fabales; family Fabaceae; genus Acacia; species Acacia confusa. The sequence goes on from CM073505.1 coordinate 8,495,607, forward strand.
AATTAAAAACTGTATACACAAAATTTAAATATTGAATGAGTTTATGTTGCCCAAATATATTTACTAAAAAAATAAAAATTTGTATTAAAAATTTAAAAATAATCTTAGTTCAAGGATTAAAATGAATGAAGTCCAACACATTTTGGCCGCGTCTAAGCTCATAATCAAAGTTGATCTCATTAACTTTTTATAGAATTGGACAAATCATGTTTATATCATTATCTATAATATTATTTTTATATCATTATATCACCGGTCCGACCAAAAACCCATTAGCTTCTCTGGTTTGAAGTCCGGTCCAGCTTTTAAAACATTGGGTAAAACAATAGTCCTTCATTTGACACTTATCCTTAATTCACTAACACTTAGTTATTAAAGGGCATTTTTGGAGAAAGGTATGTATAATTAGAGCAAAACTGAAGCATGGTTAGAGTATTTTACAATAATATTATTCAAAGCATCTTAAATATATTATGAAATATGAAATCACTAAAAAAAACGTCATATAAATCGTAAATAGTACTCAACATATTCGCCGGTGTCTCTAGCTACTTTCTACAGATGTGTGTGTGTAATAATACAAGAGTAGCAGCCCGACATCATTTATTGACAAGGAACCGGTTTCCTGCTAAGCGTTTTGCTTAGTAGGGAGAGCTAAGCATATCTAGCAATTGAAGATCTATACCAGGGACGGCGACACTGTAGTTTTCTCTTGGTTGAGTGGTTCAGAATCAGAACTCTGTTATTAATAATAGGAGGATCGTCCATTTCATCATTGGGCGCTTGAACCAACCAATGTCCTTCCCTTTTAGGAAATACCTCCTTCATGACACTGAATCCTTTTTCCAAAGCCATCTTCCTGATCAGCTCTTCCGTCAGTGCCATAGATATGTTGAGTTTGTTTTGCTTCAAAAGTATATGAAAAGAGAGAATAAAATGGCTAGCTAACTGTAACATCTATGTTACCTGGTTTCTTGCCTCAAAGAAAGAAACATGAGTCATCTTATATGGACGTGAATCTAATCTTGTAAAATGCTTTAGGAGTAATTAAGCCAAGAATATTATTCCTCCTCGAATCTCATCTTGCTGGCCATGGTGCCCCTTCTTTCGGCACGTAAAATCAAAATCAATAGCAATTTATATATATAAATTGAACTTGTGTGATTTATTGTGTTAATTATAAAATTATTGTTGAGCTGTCTAGCTAATACTTAACGTGTTTGATATAATGTGAAAGGAATAAGTTTCAGAAACATAGAAGAATAAAAGACACAGAAAAAGCAGTTCTTAGCTTCTAATTACCACGACTCAACGTATAGTCTCAGCATCCTCCTTGTCTTTGTCCTGAACGAATTAGAATATTGTTCTAACTTCCACCCAAGCGTGTATGTTGACCCAGTGTTTGAGGTAGAACGTTATATTCCTCTCATCTTTAATATAAGACATCTTTATCTTATTTAACTAGATTAAGAAAGATGAAAAATTTAGTTAATGTGATATATATTTTCTAATATACTTTAGTCATTTTCTTTAGTTCTCACATTTTCTCTCCTCCCGGATTAACGCTAAGGAAGCATCCATATGAGTAAATTAGGAAAAGATTGACAAATATAAAATTTTATCTTATATTTAGGACCAAGATGAACTCCCCAAATATATCTTTTGTTAAAGACTGCAGGGAGTATTTCTTTTACTACCCCTAGTCTTAATTTAAGAGCTACTTAACTATTTGGATATATTAAAGAAGGGATTAATGTTTCTCATGTTGTAAGAAAAAAATTATCTCATATCACACACACATGAAATGGTGAGACCCACATATACATATATTAATTAATATATGTATATATGGGTCCCACTATTTTATGTGTGTGTAGGAAATTTAGTTTTCTCATGTAACATGAGAAAACTAAAACCCATTAGTGTAGTTTGTTATTGCTAATAAATGAGTTGATTTCTTTGAAGTACCTTTTTTTTTTTGTACAATTTTTTTGCACAAGTATCCTCCTAGAAAATCATGTTTGAATAATTTTCTTGGTGATTGCTTCTTGCTTAGTTAATTAGTCGCCTTTATAGAAAACCAATTATTCAGTGCCGACTTAATCTCACCAGATTAATTATTATTTGTTTGAGTAATATTCTCATATCAATTTGAATTTGTGAACGCAGGTTCTTATAAAGTGGTAGATTCTTTAATGATTGACTGATGGTCCTGATCTTAGTTTTTCTCTCGGTGAATTTCTTTGGTTTATTGATGAAGCTCTTATATAAATTAAGCTTAATTAATCCAGGGAATATAGTAGTAAAGTGGATAGAAATTATTTAATGTTCATGGGTATTATGAAGAGCTACTCCTCTAGAAAGTTTCCAAAATGCTGAGCCAAGTTTGGTCATCCTCAGCAATAGCCAGTGGATTACTTAATGTGTGTGTGTGTGTGTTGGAAGCTAAGAGTCCTTTCAATATTTGCAGTTCTCACAGCTGTTTTTTTTTTTTAAAGCATATATTACTTTATATCTTTAAAATAAGATTTACTTAGCTAATCAAATTAGATGAAAGAAATTAGTTTTACCCTCTCCGATATATATACAGTAAGATGTTGGTAACTAGTAATTAATGAATTTCAGTTAAGTCATTTATAATGTTTTAAATTGATAAAAATTTACATATTTTGTCCTTATTAGCGAATGTGATTTTCAAATATGCTTATAATATTTGTGTCTTCTCTCTCTCTCGTACAAGGGGTAAAAGTGGGAAACAATCATTAATTACCTTATCAACCTCATATTTTGGACTAAATTTTTTTTTCTAAACTTATATTATGGGCCAAAGGAAGTATTTGTCCAAATGTGGGTTTGTTATCATTATTTAGTTTGTTTTGCTTCAAAAGCAAGGAGTTCGATAGAATCTATCTTCCCCCCCCCCCCCCCTTCGAATGATGGATTCTATCTAAGTGCTTCTTCTTTTAGGAGGAAGCCAAGAATATTTCTCGTCAACTATTTATGTATGTATGGGTTGAAAGAATCATATCTTGCCCATCGAGACCCTTCTTTCCGTTGTAAATCGCGAGTAATATGAAAGAAATAAGTAAATGATCTGAGTTGTTGTGTTTGAGAACATTTTCGTATAAAGTTATTCCACAACCTCCGATATAGAAGAAGAGGTACTTTCTAGGATTAAACAGACCTTTCTTAATTAAATCTAGGCGACAAAACTGACAGAAGATAAAGTGACTCAACAAGAGATTACTGATATTTTCTAGTTTTTTCTTTTCAAATGGTGTCACAATTGGGGTATTTATAGACAATGAATAATGCCTTTAAAAGGTGTCTCTTAAACACTACACCTCTTCAATTAAAGAATCATAATCATCTGTTAAATTCATGAACCATATTGATTCAAGAACTAATATAAATCTCTTAATTTATAAAAAACATGATTTCTCAAGACATAATTTTTCATTTAAATATATTCTATAATATTGGAAAGACTTCTTCTTTGACTCACCCATATACAATATTTATAACACTTTTGGCACATCATGCAGTAATAAATAATTTGGAGCAATCTATATTTTAAAGGGAAAATGCTAAAAAAAAACTTTGAAATTTTAAAATTCTAAAAAATTATTTGTTATAAAATGAGTTGTTTATTTTTTATCAAGTCTCGTCATTACCATATCAATTTTTGGTAACAAGTCTGATTTAAGATTTTTCAATTTCAAGGTTCTTCTTCTCTCATTTTCCCTATTTTAAATTCATTTGGTTTGTTACGTTTATTATTTCACCGTGGATTATTGTTGACTTGCCTAATCTTACGTTAGTGGCATGACGTAGCCACCATGAATGCATGTTTGATATAATCTGAAAGGAATAAGTTTCGATCAGTTCTTAGTTCTTACCATGTCAGCCTCTGCCCCTCCTTATTTGACTATTTTCTTTGCTCCACGTGAAAAGGATTTTTCCCCCCCAAAAAAAGTTAGTTACTTACCACTGCTATCTGCTAAGATCCAATATTAGGCGGCCCATTATATATGTCATTCACAATTATTTTATCAACACCTAATGACTATTGAAATGAAAATATATGAGCTACATTGCTGCGTGTATGTTATTTATGTACATGTGATGGATGACACTTCCATCTATAAATATGAAGTTCTTGATTTGTAATTTTATTATGAATAATAATATTTGAGCTACATTGCAGCCCATTATGTATGTGGAGAGGAATGTCTCAGTTGATTCCTTTCTCCATTTCACCTCCATTGAATGTCTCCACAATCAGATCAAGTTTCAATGTTTGGAATTTAATGTCATATAAAAATATTAATATGAAATTAAATCTCGATCATTGAAACTTGATCTAATGGTAGAGACATTCGATGAAGAGAGAGAGATCAATGAAAACATTCTTTTCTGTTTGAGCGATTTAGATTTGAAGCCCACCGAAACTAATTCTCCGTACATGTGCAAATAATTATGTGACCTTTAAAACTTTGAAAGAAATTGGGTACTTCCTCCAGTTCTTCATATAAAAAATATTTTGGAAGTTGATCTTCGTCTTAAATATAAGACATATTTTTAATATTTGTCAATTTTTTCTTGATTTACTTATATTAATGCCCCTTAACAATAATAAAAAAAGGAGAGAGGATGAGAAAATTAAGGAAATTGACCATTCATGATGTATTAGAAAATATATATCATATTAACTAATTTGATTAACTTCATTTATCTAAAAAAATTAGGTAAATATATTTTATATTAAGGACTAGATGGAGTATTATTATATGGAAAGTAGAAACGAAGTGAAGAGCCACCTAATATATAAGTTCATAATAGTAAGATGCCACTGTGATGACAGTTCTCAGCAGCATAAAAGCAAACTTCTCAATAATTTGCTAGTCTCTGAACTTCTAATTAATATTCACATAAATGTTGTAGGTAAATATACAGACACGATTAGTCTACAATTTAACAAGGAATAGGTCCACTTGAAGCTTATCTGAATGGGAAATCTAACAGAGAAATCTAAGAATTTTTCTTTTTCTTAGTTTCTTTCTTATCTAGATGGCTTTAATTCTTTTGGATCAAAAGTATTTTAGAAGATTAAGTCCCCCTTGTATAGAAACCCAAACTGATTTTCCATTGGCATATGTTAAAGAATATTTCTTGATTATTGGTTAAAAGAATCATTTTTCTACACTTGTCAATTCAAAATTTGAACCGACTTTTCTCTTTTTTCTAGGAACATATACCACATAAAATTATTGTGGTATAAGGAAAACTCTACACAATGTTACTTTATTTATTTTTTTGGGCTATTTTATCGTAGTGTAGGATATACTAATGTATAATATAAGAGTTTATCTAACATTCGCATATTTTGAATAATAAATATCAAAAGTTATTACCATTTATCATTTTAAAATTACTATTCCTGGAAATCGATAGAGTTAGTACTTCTATATGGGTTCTTTGTACTTTTTTATGGTAGCATTAAGTATTATAAAAAAAAAAATTAGTGTTATATCCTAGATGACTATTAAAAAAAAGATGTACTCAAACCCTCCAATTTTCGATTTCTCGAGTATATATTCTGATTCTTTTCGGATGTGTATACTTGAAGGTAGAAATACTATGAAGTAAAATCGTATAGAAGAAGGAAGATTTATGTGTATATAATATATATGCCCCATCACGTGCATGGTGCATGAACAAAAAAATAATAAAAATAAAGAAAAGAAAATGATTTGCAAGGTGGAGGTTCTCTTCCCTGGCTTCACCAACCTCCCCATTTGAACTTATAACCTTTTTTGTTTATAAAAGCAAAGTACAAATAATTGTAATTTTCTCCTCTTAATGTTCAATTAATTAGAGATGATCGCTTCCATTCCTATGTTGGGTTTATACAGGAGAGCATCCAGCTGGATGGGGGACACCCGGCCTTGAAGCTACAAAATAAAGCATATACTCCTCTTGTCCTATATATAGGATAGAGAGAGAAGAATATTTTTTGTCCTATATATGAAATTTTCATATGAATGCACAATCTTACTCTCCATTTATTATTGTATCAACTTTATCCTTATGGGATATAGTATATATTAATTAGGGGTAAAGTTAAAAAGTTGTTCAATTCTGTACAAGAATAAATGAAGTTTAAGGTTTTTCTTGGTTTGTGTGAAACATGTTGGAAGTGTTTTCTATATAGGACCAGAAATTGAAATCACATCTTATATTTTTTATGGCAATATTTTAAGGGTCAAAATTAGAAGCCTGCAGGTGTATGCATGGAACCATTCTGCAAAATAGAGTTGGGCTAAAGAAGAGATATATAAATGGAAGAACACATGAACTTATTATTTTAATTAAGAATTTGAGTTAAGATGTTCTCTCGATGTAAGAAAATTATTAACATCAATGATGGTGACTTGTCCATATACATAATGTACTAGAATTTACCAAACAAATTAATAAAATATAATTTACCAAACTAATCAAACCTAATAACATAAAAACATGTACGTAAATTGATAGATAACACCATGCCAACTAACCAGCTAGCTAGTAGAAAATGAAAGCATCGATCTTATTCATCCTTTCATAATTATACAGTACATAGCCACAAGTAGCTGTGTACTAAATTACATGCAAGACTGCCGCAGAAAACGTTCACATTTGGAAGTCTCTGAGCTGCTTGATATATATCTAGCTACATACTATATATATAAAAACATAACACAACATTAACAGCTTACTTGAAGCAGGCCTAGCGAGCTAGCTATTAGCTGCTCCATACTTGAGGTACATAACTATATATTTATATTACCATTATACATCAGTAACAGCTTAGTAGTAGACCTAGTTGAAGATGAAGGTAAGTGAAAAAATGGCTGGTTAAGGATTTAAGGTTTGAAGTGAAATCGACACCAACGAGTTGGAGGTTTAGGCTTTGGATAAGTGACAACACTGACTCCACCAAAGTGAGGTGTACCATCTGTGCTACTGATGAAGAACACTCGATCAGGATCACCCCTTTTATTTCCATTACTTGGCCTTCCCTTTGTACCATAGAACTCGTCTATCAGACCAAAACCCTCCGTACCTATCTTTTTCAGCCTCTGTTGCTCTGAATTCGAAGGTGGTGCCATATATATATCACGCTGAAACACAAGAGCTAGCTATAGTTAATCTGTGTTTATTATCTCTGGTTTCTTGCTTAAAATGAAGAAGCGTGAGTTCACTTATATAGGCACAAGAGACTGTTCTTTAGGACTCGGAGGAAGCCAAGATTTTCTGGATTATGTTATTGTTTAAAAAAAAAAAAGAAAAGGAATCTCTTCTTTAGGCATATATGGAAGCAATCATGGTAGGTAACAATGCTTTATATTCCAGGTTCTAATATATAATTATGTTTAGCTGGTTTAAAAATTTACGCAAGACCAACTGATTAATTTAAAGTTAAAATCTAACACGTTTTATATTAGATTCTATCTCATCGCACTTTCAGTCCTAATTTCACGTCTATATTATACATCGCTTAAGGCAACGTACGATGTTTAAAGAAACCTCACTTGGTACCAATCATTTAGAAAATAAAGTCGAACATTTTAATCGAACTCCTATGATTTATAATTAGACTAATATTAACTTGATCGGCCGGTACGGAATGTATTTATTTATATCCTATAATTAATTAGGCTGAACGTTGGATCAGTAGCTCTGGAGTACTTCACATTTATCTATATATTTGTGCTTTTTCTTAATTAGTTAACGTAAGCCCTATGACGTACGTAGCAATAATGCAGGTTTTAAACAATCGAAAGGAATAATAACCCAAAAACATACAAAACAAAAGGAACAATATGTAAAATCAGTTTTATTTACTTCTCTGATCATCTTCCCTCCTTTTTTTTAGCCAAATCCACCGTCCTTATTTGTTTATCAATTGTTGTGATGTCAGATTTGAATATATTGTAAGTTGGACCGGCGTATGATTATTAGTTGGTGGTTCAGCCTCTTCTTCAATTCGTGAGGTTGTTGAAATATATTTTTGCTTTTAATTCTTGACAAATGACATGAAGATTTTGTTCAAAAGATATGGTCAAAAGCAAAAGGGAATATTAATGTCGAGTTGGAAAGATGCATGCATAGAGTTTTAACCTTTTTTTCCTTTTATGGTCTTATCTTTCGTTTGTGCATCTATATATTTAATTTAAAAATATGTTCCAATGAATTTGAAGTGGTAAGTAAGCATCGCTCTTATAAGGAGGAGAATAAAAATTTAAATATTTGGAAGAACATTTGTTAAAAGAGGCTAAAACCCTTTGCATTTTAAACCTTCAAAGGTATTATACCCGTGACCAAATAAAAAAAATATAAAAAAAGTTCTCAATTAGATGTTGGCCTAATAATTTTTCTTGAGGTTAAGGTGGATAGCACCCTGAATTTTTTTTTTTTTTTAGCCATGTCCATCACCTTAAAGTACTTTTTGGTGTAATTTTCTACTTAATAGTTTAAATAATTTAGGGTGATAAACACACCTAAAAAAAATGTTTTAGGGCATTAGGGCGTTAGACGCACCAACAAAATAGTTTATAGTACTAAATGTATTTGAAAAAATATGAGAAAAAAATACTTCAAGGTATTGGGTCTACCACAAAATACTAAGATGACAAATATTAAATTCGATAGTTGTAAATATGTTGCAAATGAAATATTATTTATTACAAAGTCACTCTTAATAATTTTGCAATTGGAACTCTCATATTTGCAAGTACTCCCTCCTCCGTTACGATTTATAACATATTTTTGGAGCCAAATAAAAAAAAAAAAAGCAATGAACCTTAAGTCCTTCATTTAACGGATGGTAAAACCAATTATTTTAAAGCCGCACACTCCGCCTTGTATTTTATGTTTAGGCCGTTTGAGGAGTTCGGCTGTTTTGAGCCGTTCAGAACCGGCTTTGGAGCCGGGAACCAAAGTTAGGCCGCGAACCAGAGCGGTTTTCAGGGAACCGTCCGGGAAGTAGCTACTCAAATTTTAGTCGACCGGTGAAAGAAAGAGGAAGGAGAAGAAAAAAATGGCATATTCTTCGATTCCTTACTACATGATTCAGTCGCATGAGACGGATGAAGGATGAGAGAGAGAAAAGAAGCAAGCTTGAAGTGTTTGTGTTTCATCATCTAATCTTTTTTGCGTTGTCGCCGTCGACACCATCACACTAGTGAAGAATGCAGTCAGTGTTCGGCCGCCACATTGCGTATCTGACTAATGTACTTGAAAGAAAGCATGGAGTAATTTCAAATAATAAAAAATTTGTTATGAATATACTTATTATGTGGATGTCCATTGACTCCCGGTTTCCAAATATTAAAAGATGATATGGGACCCACGCATAGTGATTTACTATTTGCATAGTACCACGCATAGTAGTTTACTATTTGGTGGGACCCGCACACAATTATACAATCACTCACGGGAAGGAAATCCGTGAGTGAATAGTTTAGGTTTTTGGGGAAAACTACACCAAATGACCCAGAGGTAGAAATTACATTAAAGTCCCATTTTTCTTCTATAAATAGAGGTTTTCTGTAACTGTTCATCAATTGAATGAAATGAGAATCTATCTCTCTACTTTATCTCTCTAGAACCTCTGCTCTTCTTCTTATTATTTTTATTAGTTTTATAACACGTTATCAGCACGAAGACTCTACCAAGGTAAGATTTTCTCACCATCTATTTCATATTTCCATTTTATTTATCTGGAATGATCTTAACCATTATATGGAATTAAATATCTATTCTTACCGATTATTTTAACATCGGGTTCCATGGTTAAGATTTGAGATTATTTACTATTTTACTACGGTAAATAGTAATTTACTATTCACAGTAAATTTACCCCTTTTTCAGTAATTTTTACATTTTATTCATTTGACTCCTACATGGAAGTATAGATTAATCTTTCTGTAATTTTACTTTATTCACTATTTATAGTGAATAGTAATTTTACTATTCACGGTAAATTTATATTTTATTATTTACAGTAATTTATTTATGTTTATATATTCTTCCCACTTCCTATTCATTTATTTCATGGTGGCGTCATTAAGCTCCATTTGTAATTCTTTACTTACTGCTTTATTTATTTATCTCATGGTGGCTATACTAAGCTCCATACTGACTTTACTAATATTTAGTTTTATGTCACTAACATTTATTTTATTGTTACTAACATTTATTTATCTTTTATGATAACACATTAGTATATTTACTAGTGGGTTCTATTTATTTATTTTAACATTTATTTATTTTTTATGGCGGCAACATTATTTATTAGTGGGCTCCATTTATTTATTTTATTTTACATTTATTTATTCTTCATGGAGGCACACTAGTATCTATTAGTGGGCTCTATTTATTTATTTTATTTAAAGTTTATTTATCTTTTATGGTGGTGACATTTTGTGGGCTCCATTTATTTTAATTCTTTACTGCTTTATTTATCTTTCATAGTAGCAACACTAGTATAGTGGGCACCATTTATTATTTACTGCTTTATTTTTCATGGTGGTAACACTTGTATAGTGGACTCCATTTATTTATTATTTATTTACTGCTTTAAATCCCCTTCCCTTTTTATTTTACCGTTTTCTATATATTATATATATATATATATTTACATTTGCATATGCATCTTCTTTCTTATCTTTGGATGAGATAGGTCTCGCTGTGAGTTTACTACCATTCCTATCTCATCTTCTTTTTATTTATCTAGCATGTTTATTTCCAGTCATTTATTTTATTTTATTTATTTATTGCTATATATATATATCCCTCTCCCTTCTTATTATTTATGGCAACGACACTAATATATACATATTAGTGGGTTCCATCTATTTATTTTATTATGTTTATATTTTATTTATTCTGAAGATAAACTGTTAAAAGGCCATATATATTATGAGATCAAAACGCCATAGAGAGATGAGGCATAAATTGGCTTGAGACCAAGAGGCAAGATAGCCTTAATTTCAGAGGCAAGATAGCCTGAAGTCAAGAGGCAAGTTAGCCTGATAACAAGTGACAAATTATGAAACAATATTTGATCCATAAATTTTGTATGCCATCAGTTGTATAAAGGTCTCAAAATTATATATTTGGCATTAAATATTCCCTTAAATTATGAGACAAGGGATTGTATGATCATGATTGATATTATAAATAAATATATTCAATTTGCTATTGTAGTAGCAATATTGTGGATTAATTTCTTGCCATGATCAAACAAATCAGTGAGTTATGGATCATGAATTTTTATCCAACTTCATTCCCAGAAGTGAATGAAGCAAATATATTATTATAGTTGTTATGTGATTTCTATGATTATAACAATTTTTATAAATACGAGAAAAGAATATTCATAAACAAAATAATTAAGCAAAAGGAAATATTATTTCAACAAAGTTTAATTGCGAGTGGCTCAACATCATTACAAACTTTAATCATCTCATTCTGAAGATATTTAATGTCTTCTTCTTTTGCTTCTCTTGAGATGGGATCCAGATGAGGCAAAGCTCTTCGTAATATCGAGATTTGCGTCATAAGTTTCTTGAGCTTCTTGTGTGGCCACTCCGTTAACCCTCCTTTTTGATAGATTTTTTGTATGGTGTGAGTAGACATATTTAATTGTTTACTCGCTTCATCAAGGGTTAAGTGAAAATAATTTCTTAAATCATGGAGCGTTGTTTTCTTTATTCTTTCTCTTTGCTCCATAGATAACCTATATAATTCACCCTGGTTAAGGGATGAAGTATCATAGGGTATACTTACTGCAGGTTGTTTTCCTTTGCCTAATGAGTGTTCAATATTGGTTTGAAATGAACTTCCATGGAGGTCATTTGGATTTATAGCCCATTCCGAACCAACACAGAGAACCTCATGATAGGCTAATACAGGATCACGCATCAAGATATATCCTGATGCTTGTAAATCTATACAATACTGTGTCAGAAATTGTTTGATTTCTTCAAAATTTTTCTTTGTGAAATCAAACATTGGAAGCCTGTCAGTATTATAAGATTTATCCTGTACTTTTTCAAATAAAACAGCATGGGTAATCATACCTGTTCTTCTTCCGTGAACTTCAAGTTTATGGTACTGAAGTCCGTTGGTATGAATAATTTCCCGTAAAACATGACAGCAACTACATTCCAATAAGCTAGTAGTTGCTAATTGGCTTGTAGCTGTTGGCTGGCTAATTGTTGCTGGCTGGCTAGTGGTTGTTGGTTGGCTGATTGTTGTTGTCGGGCTGGTTGTTGCTGGCAAACTGATGATAGTTTGCTGGCTAGTGAATGCTGGTTGATTAACTGCCGACACTATTGGCTGAACTGGATTGGTAGACTCCATTAGTTCTGCCATAGTTCTACACCTCTTAACAGGCCTCCTTGATGAACCTGCTTCAGTTGTACCTTCAATCCTTGTAGATTGAGGAAGAACACTTGTTCTAGGGGGAGAAGTAGGTACATTTGAAGCAGAAGGAGGAATAGTAGAAGGAGGAATAAACATTTCAAAGGGATTAGGAGATAACAAAGAAGTAAATGACATGTTATGCTGATCATCATACAACAAAGCATCAAGTAATGCTGTTTCGGATGTATCAGAAACTGGGATAAAACTGCTTGGTCCTGCCATGGCAATAGAATTTAGAGAAATATGTGTGAGTATCTGGTAGTTGATATTATCAGATGCTTGAGTGTTTGTGAGGCATGTTCGTTTGCCTTCCTCTATTTATAGTTGAATTAAATCCTATTGAATCTCTGCAGATTTGCGTAGTCCTGTTAAATCTCTACAGATTTGCTCCCTATAAAGCACGAGCCTGGAATCTTTTTGACTTTATATGTATACGACAATCTGAGTTGTCGCGCCTGTGATTCCACAGTGATGCGCCTGTGATTACACAGTATTGCGCTCGTGAATCTGCAATTATACACCTGATGATTTTGTATTTAATATATTTATCATGGAATATTGTATGGAAATTTCATGAATTAATTTTTAAGGTCTCACACTTGAGGGGGAGAATAATATATATCAAGTGTGAATATTTATGTGATAATTCTTTGTGAATGTTTCTATATTGATTCCCCCAAAATGAATATTAGATTTGATGATAAATCATATGGAAAGTTGGCATGACTTGTTTGATCATCCGAGTCATATATTATGTGCTGCTTGTTCTCAGATAGACATAATTATTGGAAATGGATTTCTGGAAATATATCAAATTGAAAGTTTACATATGAGATTATAAATCTGCAAAGTTTGCAGTGATGTTTGCAACTAGAAGTTTGCAATATATTATGCGCGCAATTTCCAGATTGAATGATCCAGAAATAATGTATTAAAGTATCCATGAATGGATAGATCAATGATTATGAGAACAAAATTTATATGTTGTGTATATTTGCAGCAATTATATAAGCCAACAGAATTCTCCCCGTATAATTGGTTTTTGGTCAGGAGCCAGATTAATTCCATCTTGAAATGTTTTAAATGTGTAATGATTATTAATCTATTACAATGCACATAGATGGATATACAAAGAAAATTGATGATTTGATGAGGGGGAGAAAAATAAGCAGATTGGGTAAAGATAAAGTGAAATGAATTATCATTGGCTCTTATTGATCCTCGTACAAAGAAATGTGCACTAAAAATTCAAAATGATAATTCAGTTGCTGAGTTTAGTTAATCGAATGCCAGAAGCATTTACTGACCTAAAGAAAGTGACAAAGTCACATGTGCCAACTGCAAATGCTCCTATATGAATTGTTATAAAGCACACCAGAAGTGTTGCAAGTCCATTGATTTTAAAGATAAAAATTCTCAAAAGAGAAAAGGAGCTATAAGAATATAGATGATCATGTTGAGGATAATTAAGAAAAGCTCTAGAAGAGCCATCTCCTGAAGAGATGTTATCTCTAGAAGAGATATTACAAGTAAAGTGTATTGTGGTCCAAGAAGAGACCCAGGTATTTACATTATGAGATCTCAATAAATTATGAATGAAATCCAATGGGATTGAAAATGAAGTCGACGTTAATAATATCTATGATAGCATATGCTACAATGAATGATAATGAGGATCATGAGCCATAATAGGCGCCAAAAACACATATGTCCCAAAAGGACTCAAGATGATAGTGCATATAGCATCATTATCTGAATAAACATTTATTGAATTTCTATATGCACATATATATTTATGAAAAGATTATTATGACTTTACTTGACAGATTTAGATCTTGCAGGTATATAATGAACAATCAGATTGGGTGTTTCTAACAGAATATTTGATGACAGAAAGTATAATATGCTCAGAAAGACATTGAAGCAATATAGTCATCAGGGGGAGCAACACTGATGTAATCAAGAGGGGGAGACGATACACGCTGTACTCTTTTTCCCTTATCTGGGTTTTATCCCACTGGGTTTTTCCTAGAAAGGTTTTTAATGAGGCAGCACTAGAAAGTGTATCAATGGATGATGTACTCTTTTCTTTGGCTAGGTTTTTATCCCACCGGGTTTTTCCTAGTTAAAGTTTTTAACGAGGCACATTCATAAATGGACATCCAAGGGGGAGTGTTATGAATATACTTATTATGTGGATGTCCATTGACTCCCGGTTTCCAAATATTAAAAGATGATATGGGACCCACGCATAGTGATTTACTATTTGCATAGTACCACGCATAGTAGTTTACTATTTGGTGGGACCCGCACACAATTATACAATCACTCACGGGAAGGAAATCCGTGAGTGAATAGTTTAGGTTTTTGGGGAAAACTACACCAAATGACCCAGAGGTAGAAATTACATTAAAGTCCCATTTTTCTTCTATAAATAGAGGTTTTCTGTAACTGTTCATCAATTGAATGAAATGAGAATCTATCTCTCTACTTTATCTCTCTAGAACCTCTGCTCTTCTTCTTATTATTTTTATTAGTTTTATAACAAAATTCAAGTTATTACTATATTATGACTGGTCCCAGTTTTCTGGGAAATTACAATTTTACCCCAAATATTTTTCAAAATATCACACTTTAGTCCCTCAGCAAAGTTTTAATTCTTCTCATTTAAGTCCCTGGTCAAAACTTGCGTTTTGACCAGGGCTAGGTCAGATTCAAGTTTGACCGTGGGCTTTGTGGGAGCTGAGAGGAATTAAAAAAACGAAGGACCAGAGAAAGAAGAGAAGCAGACCCGAGACGCAGAAGAAAAGAAGAGCGCCGCGATTCTTCTTCGATCCTTCCTTCCTTCCCTTTCTTCATCCCTCTCGCCGGCGGCATCATCCACCACCCAGTCCGCCGCGAGCTTCACCTTCCTCCACCACCACAGTCCGACGAGACGAGCTGAGGGAATTTAAAACAGAGAGAGGCGAGACAGATCCGAAGAGCGAGAGCTTGGATTTTCGCCGGAACCATTTCTGTAATATCCAATATTCCATTCTCTAAAGCTCAAGTCGGTCAAACAGAGAAGAAAGAGAAAAAAAAAAAGAGTCAAAAAGCAATATTTGATTATTGGATAATTTCCCACCGCCTTTGACATTCAAAAACTCATTAAATCATCTCTTCATTTAATGAATTTTCGGCCAGAATCAGCTGGAAAGGAAGAGAAGAGCTCAAAAATGATAAAAATAGCGTGAGAGACCTAAAGAGCAGAGAGAAATGAACTTAAAGCTAAATCTCCTACCAGACCACCTCCAATCCAAAAACTCTTTTCATTAATATTGTTCTAGACTTTGAGAAGACTTAGTATCCACAACTTTAATCAGACATTGATTTTACATTTTTATTTAAGTTGAACAAACCAAAACAAAAGTGAGTTTAATTAAAAGAAAAGAAATTAAAATAAACTAACTAATAAACTTAGATTCTTTTTCCCCTTTTTGCATTTCATAATACTGAATTAATTTCTTCTCTCTTAGTATTTCCATACACATATGTGTTAGTCTAAGGTTCACAAATACTTGACAAGCTCTCTTAAGTCAATATCAAGTTTCTCTTCTCATTGAAATGCACAATCTCTTGCTACAATTAATAAAAATCAATATTAAGCAACAACCTTAATATGACAATGCAAGGTTAGTAAATATATCTCTATTTTACCAACAAACTATCCATCATTTATCAAGTAAACTTCAAGACAAGCATGATTTCAATCAAGTTCTACATCTAGATTAGCTTTCTCAAGTCAAACCTAAGTGAATAAATCATCTAAATGAAGATCATTCATTTAGAAGCATTAAGCTTAAATTAAAATCAACACATATAAATATTTATCTATTAAAAGAGAGGATTATCCAGATATTAATCCATACAAAAGAGTCAAAAGAATCATAGAATAAAAAGTTTAGCTACTCAATGAATCTAAATCACAGCAAATTATATCCAGATTCAGAAACAGAGGCGTGAAGAATGAAAAGAAATTGGAACTAGACCAACAAAGAGTGAGAACAAGACACCAGCACAGCACTGTGCTCTGCTTCTGCGTATTCTGTTCTGTCTCGGTCGCTTCCTCTGTTTTCGTCTCTAATTACCGCGTCTCTGGATTCCCCAATTAATTGCCGCCTCCCCCCTTTTTGTTTCTTTCTTTAGGTAATGATCAATTCAATCCAACGTGGGCCCTCACCAATTGCATCTTTTCAATCAGCCCTCACGTCTTTGTTTGTTTTTTTCTTTGCTGTCCAGCCCATTTGCTTCTATCCAGCCCAATTCGATTCAGCCCATGCGTGATCTGTGAAGCAAAAGCAATGGAAAGTCACATAATAATAATACTAATAGATAATAATAATAGAAATAATTATTTATTTCTTATTTTTCTTTTTTTAAAACTTATAATTAATTTTTTTTATTTTCTAAACTCAAAAACATTTATTTTAAATTGAAATCTCACAAATGATATGTCAACTTTGATTTGAGCCTAAAATAATATTATCTCATAAAAATCTCTCAAAATTGTTTAGATAACTCTCTAAATATCTCCAAAATGTGCCTTAAATATATAAAATATGGAGAGTTATCACACCCCCACACTTGAACCAAATCTTGTCCTCAAGATTTTAAATTCTAAAACAATCAAATTCAAAGAAATCATGGAAGCAAGATGTTTAAGGCAAGCACTAAAAATTGAAATCACTTCAAACTTTCAAGAAATAAACTTTCTAAAAAATCTATTCCACATTCCGAAAATGCAAGTATCAAGGCAATTAATTTGGCAAAGATACATCACAATAGAATGTCCCTCACAAGTTAGTGTTTACACTCTTCTCTCAAGATATTCAAGGGTTTGTGTTTCACTCAATTCCACCTGTTACACCTCATCTACCATATGCTTGTTTATCATCTCAATCTCCACTAAACATATTATCCCATTGCACACTCAAATCAAAAGGACTTTCTATACGTTCTAATGATCAAAGGCGGGATGATGAAATGAAAGTGATCAAATGATATGGGGGAATACTTCAACTAGTGCTAAGCAATTTAATGAAATTCATGATGAAGAATAAAGGAATAGCCAGCAAGAGAGAACAAACTCACTAACACTATATATATACACAACCTTTATTCTATTGACCTTGACAATCCTTCTTTCTTTTCTATTTTTCCTTTTTTTTTGAATTTTTTTGAATTTTTTTTTGGTGTTGGTTTTTGTTTTTGTTTGTTTTTTTTTCATACTCTTATGGTGTTAAACTTCTAACTCCTTCACTCTTTTAAATTACTTCACTTAGCACTTGCCAAAGTAAAGAGGGGGAAATGGAAAGAAAAAGTTAGAAAAATTGCATATCTCAAACAAAGGGCTATTTATTCTATGCAAATTTCTTCAAAAAGGCTCAAATGGGGTAACAAAGGATTTTCATGAGATAGGGATAGACATTTGGCCAAACTAGCTATGAAATGAATGCCTAAATCATCTTTGTGCATGCAAAGGGATTTCAAGTTTCAAAAGAGACTCAAGATAAGTTCTAGAGATAAAGTCACAATAGGTGTACTCACTCTTAAAAGAAAACTTAGGCTCAAATTCCTCACCGGTTCTTTGACATCCTAAATTAAAGTACCCAAACCAAATCTTTGCGTCTTTACTAACATCCAAAGAACATGGAATAAATCTCTAATCAAATTCACTTCTTTTCATGTTCAAATCAAACCACTCATGACAATGCTCCTAAATTTTGAAAAAAATGAGGACAAGATATGACAAGTAAAATCAAAGATACCCTCACCCCCACACTTGAATGTCACATTGTCCTCAATGTGAACAAATAACCACAAGTAATGGAAGTGAAGAGCAACCATATATCAAGTATAAGAGTGACACCAATCTCAGAGATTTCTAATTTCCACCAATGAAACAAAACAAGTGCCAATCACCACTCAATAATCATCACATGCATATCCAACCAAGACCAGTACTCATTTCAAGCAATATATTACAACAATCAAATAGATCAAATCAAAGAAAAGTAGAAGGAAACTCCCCTATCTGTCCTTGACTTGTGCTTTCAATCCTTGCTACCAAAGTGGAACATCTCATCATGGGCTTTCAACAGTCCTACAAAAGCAAACAAAGCATCAAATAACACCTTGGGTTGTCTCCCAAGAAGTGCTAAGTTTAAAGTCTTCAGCCAGACTTCTCAAATCAAACCACTAATCATAAGTGTCAAAACCATAATCACCCCTATCTTCATCCCTTTTCCAACAACAAGGTGTCACACACAAAAAATAATCATTCAAGTTAATTACTTGTACTTCCTCAATCATAGACAATCGTGGACTACAAGCAATTACTGAATTCAAATTAAGCACAACATTTATATCCTTGCAAATGAATATAGGCATTTCCAAAAATTTAGAGCATCCAACAAAATCAACTTGACTCTCATCAGTAAGAGTCAACACTTTAATATGAGAGTTATGAGTAACAACAATTGGGACATCTACATCAATTTGATTACCAAAATCACAATCCCTAGGTTCCACAGCTGGAACCTCTTCCAAACACCTATTATTCTCATCTAAATCAATTTCAAGCTCAAATTCACTTTCTACATTATCCACAAGTTTATGAAATTCTACACCTTCAACTTTCTCACAACAATCATTATCATCAGAATAAGTGGTTGTCAAGCTTAAGGAATTATCTTGCCTTACTGATTGAACCATATTTCTACATGATATTTTATTATTAAATTGGGGTTCTTAATGCATTTTCTTGAGACATTATTGCATGATTAAACATTAATTTGAGTTAAGGACATTTGCATTGAATTAAGTGAAATTAGGGGTAAAATGGTCAATATTTGTTAATTATTCATACAAATGATTTCTTAGATTTTTTATGCTATTGTGCTTAATCTTGCATTATAGAAATTTTAGAATTAAATGGAAGAATTTGGAAAAAAATGTTCTTTGGGTCAAAATTAATAATTTTGAAGACAGAGGAAAATTACACGAAATGACCCAGTATTTTCAGAAATGTCAGTTTTACCCCAAACATGTTTCAAAATTTCACACTTTAGTCCCTCTCTGAAACTTTTTTTTTCTTTGCAAATTGGTCCCTGGTCAAAACTTGTGTTTTGACCAGGAACCAATTAATTAGGTTGAATCTGCTGAGAGCTGGAGTCTGCTGGAAAACGGGGAGGAGCTGGAATGAGGATAAAGAGAGAGGCGGCTGGTAAGTTTTTGAACGAAAAAAACGAGAGGCGCGGAGAGGCTGGTTTTTTTTTTGGCTGAAGGAGGAAGGCCGAGAGTCTGGGAGAGCTGGACATGAGGGGCTGAACAAAGGAAGCTGGTGGCTGGCATCTGGAGGGAGAACGAAGAAAAAAAAAAGAAGAGAAAACCGAAGAGAGGCTGGCCGTGAGTTCTAGCTGGTGGCTGGAGTTTGGAAAGAACGAAAAGAACCAGAGAGAACGAAGGAGAAAAACAAAGAAAAAAAAATGCAGATTCCAGCGAGTTTGCAGATCTCCGGCGAAGCTTCTGCAGTTTCCGGCGATTCTTGAATTTTCCGGCGAGTTTGTGAATTTTCCGGCGAACGTTTTCCAGATTCCGGTGATTGATTTTTTTACCATGAGTGGCTGATTTTCTCTGGATCTTGGTGATGAAGATTTGTTCTTGAGCTCATTGGACTACATTAGGGGAGTTTTATCTATCTTACTATTAGTCTAGGATTATATATTTGAATTGCTAAATTTTGATATATGATTCTGGAACTGAGATTAATGGTAATTATCTCTGTTAGTTTGATATTTGTAGTTGAGATTGGATTTTATAGTGTGATTTTTATATGTGAATGAATTTCTTTGTGGTTTCAATGAAGCTATGTTGATTAGCGTGGTATTGTCTAATTAATGTGGTTGATTTGTACCCTTTGAGGGACTGTTTAGTACTCAAATTTAGAAGTCTCATGTTGCATAATTCCAATTTCAATTACGCATTAAGTGGGCTCGAACAATCTCTCAAGTAATAGTAGTTAGCTATGGTTATAGGAGCTACTATTAATAGGGAGTATTGGACTCAAGTGGTATCTTGAGGTTTTTCTTAAGACTTAATGAATTTTAACTCCCATAATCTTTTAAGAGCAAGGATAGTCATTTCTTCATTACCAAGAGCATTCACCATTAAATTTTTTTATCCAAAGTATTTTTAGTTATTTCCAAAAAGACTAAAAATATAGGAATAGTTTCTTTATTTTTCTTATGCATTTTAATTAGAGAAAAAACTTATTTAGGAACCTCAAATTTCTAACCATGTTTATATCACTTAGTTTATCTTAGGAAATACAAAATAAATTTGGCTCCTTGATTAAGAGAACGATCCCGAGTTAATTGCACTGTATTGCACTTAATTCGTGGTAAATAGTGATTCGATCCCGAGGCGACTGAGGGTGAGTCGAATCACTTACAGTCTCAAGGGTTGAAACAATTTGACTCGTTGCCCTTGACTTAAATCTAGTGGCAAGTTCCTTTTGCTCTCTATTAAGTCTTTCTGATGCTTCCACACACTCCTTTAGTAATCTTTCAAAATTAGATTTTTCTTTATACTCAATGGTGTGTTCTTCAACTTGAGGATAAGAGTAAAAAGGATGAGTATTTTCGTGAGAACAATAGACATATGGATCCCCAAACTTTTGTTGCTCAAAACTTTCACTAGGATAAAATGAATGATCAAAATCAGTTTGATTCCTAGTGAAATCATCTCCCATATAATGACTAGTTGGATTAAATGGACAATTCACATATAAATGACTCCTTCCATAATAAGCACAAGTCATGCAATCATATTGAGAAGAATCAACATATGGAATTTTAAAATCATTTATGCTCTTACTATATTGCCTATAATTCAAAGAATTTAACATAGTAATCAATTCATTTTGTGCTGAAGATGAAAAATTCATTTCCTTCTCCATATTCAGACCAGTTGGTTGCCATGTGAAATCCATTTTTTAATTTTTTTAAATAAAACAAAATATTTACGAACTCAAACTTAAACTACAAATGCTCAATCAATTCTAACCAAGATAGTTATGGCACATAAGTCCCTGGCAACGGTGCCAAAAACTTGATAGGGCAAAACTGTATAGCCTATAACTCCGCAAGTATACGGGTTGTATCAAGTAATAAAGTGATAAGTAAAGTATCGTTCCCACGAGGACTTAGTACCAAAACTTCGATCAGGCATTGATTTTACACTTTCGTTTAAGTTGAGCTAAAACAAAGCGAGTTTAATTAAAAGAAAAGAAATTAAAATAAACTAACTAATAAAAGCCTAGGATTCTTTTTCCCCTTTTGCATTTTATAATATTGAATTAATTTCCTCTCTCTTAGTATTTCCATACATATATGTGTTAGTCTAAGGTTCACAAATACTTGACAAGCTCTCTCAAATCAAAATCAAGTTTCTCTTCTCATTAAAATGTACAATCTCTTGCTACAATTAATGAGAATCAATATTAAGCAACAACCTTAATGTGACAATGCAATGTTAGTAAATATATCTCTATTTTACCAACAAACTATTCATTTATCAAGTAAACTTCAAGACAAGTATGATTTCAATCAAGTTTTACACCTAAATTAGCTTTCTCAAGTCAAACCTAAATGAATAAATCATCTAAATGGAGGCCAATCACTTAGAAGCATTAAGCCTAGATTAAAATCAACACATATAAATATTTATCTCCTAAAAGAGAGGATTATCCAAATATTAATCCATACAAAAGAGTCAAAAGAATCTTAGAATAAAAAGTGTAGCTACTCAATAAATCTAAATCACAGCAAATTAAATCCAGATTTAGAAACAGAGGCATGGAGAATGAAAAGAAATTGGAACTAGACCAACAAAGAATGAGAACAAGACACCAGCACAGCACTGTGCTCTGCTTCTGCGTATTCTGTTCTGCTTCTGCGTATTCCAGCATCCATTTTATGTCTACAATCAGGTACTAGGAGAGAAGGGAGCATGTGGGCTTTATTTCATTGAATTGGACATTGGGAAATTGGGCTAACGGATTGAAGAGATTGGGATGGAATATGGATGCTGGAATTGCAATTGAAAGAGGGCCCACATTGAATTAACCCATTCAATTAAAAAGACCAAAAAGAAGGATGGGCTTGACGGGAATTAAATGGGAAAAGGAGGCTGGCAGCAATTGGGGGACCCGAGACGCAGCTAATGGCAATTGAGAAGGTGGGCCACGCAACAATGAATTGGCCCACGGATTAAATGATTAAAAGGATGAATGAATTGAATGGATAAAGGATGGTGGGCCACGGATCAGAATGGAAGGGATCAATGGACTAAACCTAAATGCTTAATGAATAAAAGAGAAGGGGGGAGACAGAACGGAAGGGGGAGAGCAGCTGGAAAAAAAAACAGGACAGAACCGCTGGACCGAGAGAAAGCATCTCGCGGCTGGGCATTTTAATTTCAGAAGAGAGCACGGACGACGGAAAAGAGGAAGAAGCTGACGGCTGGAATAAAAGGAAGCAGAGGAAGGAAGAAGCTGCTGCTGGTTTCTTTGTTCTTAATCCTTGTTTTGTTAATTCATTTGACTTTAGTTTCAGTTTCAGCTTCCACTGTGTGTCTCTGAATCTGGACTTTATTGATGCTATTCTGGATTAAAGCCATGAGTTCTGTAACTAGGATTAGACTCTCTTGGTATTTGGATTTAATGTGTAGCTAAACTTTTTATTCTAGAATCCTTTTGACCCTTTTGTATGGATTAATATTTGGATAATCCTCTCTTTTTTAGTAGATAAATATTTATTTGTGTTGATTTTAATCTAAATTTAATACTTCTAATTGATTGACCACCATTTAGATAATTTATTCACTTAGATTTGACTCGAGAAAGCTAATCTAGGTGTAAAATTTGATTTAAATCATGCTTGTCTTGAAATTTACTTGATAAATGGATAGTTTGTTGGTAAAATAAGATATATTTACTAACCTTGCATTGTCACAATAAGGTTGTTGCTTAAATATTGATTCTCATTAATTGTAGCAAGAAATTGTGCATTTTAATGAGAAGAGAAACTTGATTTTGACTTGAGAGAACTTGTCAAGTATTTGTAAACCTTAGACTAGCATATATATGTATGGAAATACTAAGAGAGAGGAAATTAATTCAATATTATGAAATGCAAAAAAGGGAAAAAAGAATCCTAGACTTTTATTAAATCTTTAAAAATTCAAAACTCATTTGCTTCTATTAATTTTTATTTTTAGGAATAGTCTTTAAATATTCTCATTTCTCATCAAAGCTTGTTTTAGCTCAACTTAATTAAATTTGCTTAGCCTATTGTTTGATTAATTTGTTACATTAATCCTCGTGAAACGATATTCTACTTATCACTTTATTACTTGCATGACTCGTACACTTGCGAAGCGGACAAGTTTTTGACAAACCTATTAGGGCTCACACCCCTCACCAAACTGGCCACCACTGAAATCACGAAGAACCTGTAACAGGTCCAAACAATGCTCTGGCAACACAGAGAAGCCCTCAACGCCCAAAATCACCATGTTCTGTATACAATAGTATATGGTGCTTTATATTCACCATTTGGATTCCCAACATCAAAGGCCTTGAAAAACAAGAAAAATCACATTGAAGCCACCACACATCTGATCGCGGTGCCTATAGCTTGTGTTAGGAGCATTGATCGAGAAGAAGTGAAGGTAAGGTGTTCGGTTTTGAAATCATGCATCAGATCTGATGAGATCGAGACCATTAATTTGATGAGGCCTGAGGCCGCAATCGATGAATCTGGTGACGACGCCATTGTTTTTGCCGGACATGGCGGCGAGAATGAAGAGAGCAACCTTGCCGTAGTTGTAGGCCATGTTAATGTTGGTTAAGCCGGCACTGTCAGCGTTGCAGAAAGTGAGAGCTGGAGCGAGGAGGTAGGCAACAATTTTGAAGTAACACTTCAACTAAGGGAACATGAGAGGGATGTCGACGATGAAGGAAACAGAAGCTTGCATCTCCTTTAGTCCCTCCAACCTAGTTGATTTTAAATATTGAACTTTTGATATTGAATTTGATGACAGTGAAAATTCGCATTGGTAATGAGCTCATCTAAATTCGCAAAGGATTTGATTACAATATACAGGGAAATGAAACCTAATCACTCAAGCTAAAACTAAAAACTCATGCAAAAACATAAACGTAAATTCCAAAACAAAAAAGGGAAATATGAGAAAACCACTAACTTGGTAATGGATTATATCTATCAAATTAAGAAAATTGATCAGAACTGCCACTATCCCTCTTCGCGGATCTAACTTTCGTGACAACTGCCGTCATCTCTTCACATCATCAGTCACTCATGAACGAATATGGGGAGAGCTGCAGCGTGCAAGTGTTGTAAAAAACTAGCGTAAGTTTTTTCACTTTTACCGAGGTATTAAATGCTAAAATATAAGTAAACACAGTTCGAGGTAAAAACGAGTAAAAATTAATATAAAAATATAGAAACTTACGTTATTACAGTCATTACCATTTTTACTTAAAAGAAGAAGAAAGAAAACTGACTAACCATCGGGTATTTATTCATGCTCCATTCGAAAATCTTCATCGTGCTTTCTAGTTCCTATTGACCTAAAACTTAATTTAATTAGGAGTTGTTAAACTTTATTATTTTGATGTTTTTGGACATATGTTTTATATATTTATATGACTTATATTATATCTTTTAAATATGAAGTCTTTCATTGTGTAGTGATTTATAATTTCTTTTCCATTGAATCTTGATTAGTTATTGACTGATTTATGATTTTTTTTTCCACATGTGTGTGTTGTAATACCTTAATTTTCATAATACATATAAATATTGTATTTTGGTAAATAAATTAGTAAAATACAAAGGTGAATATATGTCTTAGAGAATTATAATCTATTGATTATATTCTTATCCAAATTTCACTTTAGAATTAATTAACAAAGGGTTAATTGTGAGACATTATTTAGGGGCTATAATTTAGTTCATTAGCTAAATATTTTATAAATTTTGAAGTGTTTTTCATATTTCGGATATAACCGATTTTCAGGAAGATGTGAATAAATAATATTCTTGAATGCCCTTTATTCTTTTTTCATTTTTTGCTTTTATAACAGTTCTAGTATTCTTGTTGGGCTCGCACGTCTCACTTCAACTCGGTTTTGAATTTTTATGTTATTTTATTTTACTTTTATAATGATTTAGATTTATTCATTTTTAATTTTTAATTATTTTAATAACAATTTGAATTTGTCAAATATGATTTAAACCATATAAATAAGAAGGAGTTTCAATTAATGTTACTTTACATTTTCTTTTGGTATATTATATACAGCATGGTGTAGCTTATAGTATAAGATAAGAGTTACCTAACATTTGCAAACTTTGAGTAATAGCTAATAAATATTGAAAGTTGTTTACAAGTATCATCCTTTTAAAATTATTATGCATAGAAATCAATAAATTTTAAAACTTTAAGGTGAGTTCTCTGTATAATTTTTGTTTTCCATAAATTTTATGTAATCCTTTTGGTCTTCTATTTAAAAAATAATGTACTATTCCAACCCTCCATCAATTATGACATTATTCTGATTCTGGTTCTTTTCAGATGCGTATAGTTGAAGCTTGAAATAATACTAGTAAGTAAAAACGTACAGAAGAAGTGATATGTTTATTAGATACATACTCCACCTCGTGGATTGATAAATTGGAAAACAAAGATTACTTAATGAATAAGAACAAATAATTACAATTTTTCCATTCATAATGGACGAAATTTTGAGAAGGGGCCACAATACTAACACAGAAAACCACAATTAAACTAGCTAGCACATGAAAAATATGTGCGCCCACGCACACATGTGTGTGTCTATATATATATAGGGTTTAATGTTTTTATCTCTGAGGCGGAAATATTTTTTTTATCACACTCATATATAAATAAATGGGGCCCATTATTAAAAAAAGAAAAAATAAATAAATGGGCCACACTCACTTATACGTGAGTGCGGCAAAAAAAATAACATTTTTACCTCAGAGACAGAATTATTAAACCCATATATATATTTTTATTGGAAGAGTCCTCTGCATATTTGCAAGTCTCCCAGCTGTTTTTTTAGCATATATTTCTTCTTGTCTTTAAAACAAAATCTACTTAACTAATCAAATTAGATGAAAGAAATTAATTAAATCTGTTACCCTCTCTGGTATATACAGTAAGATGTTGGTAACTAATTAATGCATGTCAGTTAAGTCATTTATTATGTTATAAATTGATAAAATTTACATATATTATCCTTATTAGTGAATGTGATTTTCAAATATGCTTATAATATTTATGTCTTCTCTCTCCCGTGCAAGGGATAAAAGAGGAAAACAAGCATTAATTACCTTGCCGACCTCATATTTTGAACTAAAATCTTCTAAACTTATATTATGGGCCAAAGGGTGTATTTGTCCAAATGTGGGTTTGTTTTCCTTATTTAGTTTGTTTTGCTTCAAAAGCAAGGACTTCGGCCAAAGAGAGTTGACACAGATGGTAAGAGATTTAGGATTAGTCCTTTGGGACGCGGGTTTGATCTTCTTTGCCGTTGCTGGGACTCCTTTGGTAGGCGATCTCGTAAGTCCTCAGTAAATGCTCATAGAGCCCGGGGCCATGCCTTGGCTTTGGTGGGGGACTGATGTCGAACCCCTCCAAAACTTTCTCTTATAAAAAAAAAAAAAAGAGCAAGGAGTTTGATAGAATCTATCTGTTTTTTTTTTTTGCTCGAATGATAGATTCTATCCGAGTGCTTCTTCTTTTAGGAGGAAGACAAGAATATTTCTAGTCGACTATTTATGTATGGGTTGAAAGAATCATATCTTGCCCATCGAGCCTTTTCTTTTTGTTGTAAATCGTGAGTAATCTAAAAGAAATAAGTAGATGATTTGAGTCATATCCAAAAATACTATTCAATAAAGTTATTCCGTAATCACTGGTACTCTCCAGGATTAAACAAACCCTTCTTGATTAAATCAAGGCAATAGAATTAACAGAAAATAAAGTGACTCAGCAAGAGATTATACTGATATTTTGTAGTTTCTTATCTTCAAATGACGTCACAATTGAGGTATCTATAGACAATGAATCAATGCTTTTAAAAGATGCCTCTTGAACATTACACCTCTTCAATTAAAGAGTCATTAATTATATGTTAAATTCATGAACTATGCTGATGCATAAACCAATATAAACATCTTAATTTATAAAAATAAAACTTCTTTTGTTTAAATATATTCTATAATATTGGAAAAACTCTTTCTTTGACACGCTCATATGCAATATTTAAAACACTTTTGGAACATCATATGGTAATAAATAATTTGGAACAATCTACATTTTAAAGGGAAAATGAAAAAAACAAAAACAAAAAAAAAACTTTGAAATTGTAAAATCCTAAAAAAGTATTTCTTATAAAATGAGTTGTTCATTTCTTATCAAGTCTCGTCATTACCTTATTAATTCTTGGTAACAAGCCTAATTTAAGATTTTTCAATTTCAAAGTTCTTTTTCTCTCATTTCCCCTATTTTAAATTCATTTGGTTTGTCATGTTTATTATTTCACCGTGCATTATTGTTGACTTGCCTAATCTTACGTTAGTGGCATGACGTAGGCACCATGAATTTCGATATAATCTGAAAGGAATAAGTTTCGATCAGAAACATAAAAGTACAAAATTAATGGAACGATGAAATCAGTTCTTACCATGTCAGCCTCTGCCCTCCTTATTTAATTTGACTATTTTCTTTGCTCCACGCAAAAAGGAAAAATTTAAAAACAAAAAACAAAAGTTCGTGACTTACCACTGCTAATTAAGATCCAATATTAGGCGGCCCATTATATATGTCTTGCACAATTATTTTATCAACACCTAATGAAATGACTATTGAAATGAAAATATATGAGCCACATTACAGCGTGTATGTTGTTTATGTACATGTGATGGATGAGACTTCCATCATTCTATAAATATGAAGTTCTTAATTTGTAATTTTAGTATGAATAGTAATATATGAACTACATTGCAGCCCATTATGTATGTGGAGAGGAATGTCTCCATTGATTCCTCTCTCCACTTCATCTCCATTGAATGTCTCCACTATTAGATTAAGTTTCAATGGTTGAGATTTAATGTCATATAAAAATGTTAATATTACATTAAATCTCGATCATTGAAACTTGATATAATAGTTGAGACATTCGATAGAGAGAGAGGGATCAATGAAAACATTCTTTTATGCCTGAGCAATTTAGATTTGAAGCCCACCAAAACTAATTCTCCTTACATGTGCAAATAATTATGTGACCTTTAAAACTTTGAAAGAAATTGGGAACTCTCTCCAGTTCTTTATATAAAAATTATTTAGGAAGTTGATTTTCGTCCTAAATATAAGGCATATTTTTTAATCTTTTCCTAATTTACTCCTATTAATACCCCCTAAACAATATAATAATAAAAAAGAAGAGAGAATGAGAAAATTAAGGAAAATTACTATGGTGTATTAAAAAATATATGTCATATTAACTAATTCAACTAACTTTATTTATCTAACAAAATTAGGTAAATATATTTTATATTAAAGACCAGAGATAGTATTATTTTATGGAAAGTAAAAACGTATGAAGATTCACCTAATGTATAAGTTGATAATAGTAAGATGCCACTATGAAGACAGTTCTCAGCAGTATAAAAGCAAACTTCTCAATAATTTGCTAGTCTCTGAGCTTCTAATTAATATTCACATAAAACAACACGTAGGTAAATATACAGGACACGATTAGTCTACAAGTTAACAAGGAATAGGTCCACTTGAAACTTGTCTGAATGGGAAATCTGACAGAGAAATCTAAGACTTTTTCTTTGTTTCTTTCTTATCTATTTGGCTTTAATTCTTTTGGATCAAAAGTATTTTAAAAGATTAAGTCCCCCCTGTATAGAAACCCAAACTGATTTTTCTCTGGCATATGTTAAAGAATATTTCTTGATTATTGGTTAAAAGAATCATTTTTCTACACCTGTCCATTCAAATGTGAACCGACTTTTCTCATTTTTCTAGGAACATATACCACATACAATTATTGTGGTATAAGGAAAACTTTACACAATGTTACTTTATATTTTTTGGGCTATTTTATCGCAGTGTAGGATATACTAATGTATAATATAAGAGTTTATCTAACATTCGCATATTTTGAACAATAAATATCAAAAGTTGTCACTATTTACCATTTTAAAATTATTATTCCTGGAAATCGATAGAGTTAGTACTTTAATGTGGGTTCTTTGTAATTTTTTAATGGTAGCATTAAGTATTTTTTAAAAAATAGTGTTATATCCTAGATGACTATTAAAAAAAAAAAGATGTATTCAAACCCTCCAAGTTTGTATTTCTCGAGTATATATTCTGATTCGTTTCGGATGTGTATACTTGAAGGTCGAACTACTATGAAGTAAAATCGTATAGAAAAAGGAAGATTTATGTGTATATAATAAATAAGCCTCATCACGTGCATGGTCCATGAACAAGAAAATAATAAAAACAAAGAAAAGAAAAAGATTTGCAAGGTGGAGGTTCTCTTCCCTGGCTTCACCAACCTCCCTATTTGAACTTATAACCTTTTTGTTCATAAAAGCAAGTACAAATAATTGTAATTTTCTCCTCTTAATGTTCAAATAATTAGAGATGATCACTTCCATTCTAAATTCCGAACAAGGGGAAGATCTATACTCCCTCAATTCCAATGCTGGGTTTATACAGGAGAGCATCCAGCTGGAAGGCGGGGGACACCCAACTAGACCTTGAAGCTACAAAAGAAAGCATATACTCCACTGATTCTATATATAGGGCAAAGAGAGAAGAATATTTTAGTCCTATTTATAAGGTAGAGGGAAAATTTTTATATGAATGTACAATCTTACCCTTCATTTATTATTGTATTGACTTTATTCTCATGGGATATAATATATATTAACTAGGGGTAAAGCTGGAAATTTATTGAATTTTGTAGAAGAATTAATGAAGTTTGAGGTTTTTCTTGGTTTATGTGAAATATGTTGGAAATGTTTTATACACACCAGAAATTGAAATCACATCTTATATTTTTTATGGCAATTTTAAGGTCAAAATTAGAAGCCTGCAGGTGTATGCATGGAACCATTCTGCAAAATAGAGTTGGGCTAAAGAAGTGATATAGAAATGGAAGAACATATGAACTTATTATTTTAATTAAGAATTCGAGTTAAGGTGTTCTCTCCGTGTAAGAAAATTATTAATATCAATGATGGTGACTTGTCCATATGTGTGTGTGTGTGTTATATTAGAATTTACCAAACAAATTAGTAAAATATAATTTACCAAAGTAATCAAACCTAATAACATAAGAACAGGTACGTAAATTGATATACAACACCATTGCAATTAACTAGCTAACCAGTAGATAATAAAAGCATCGATCTTATTCAACCTTACACAATTATACAGTACATAGCCACAAGTAGCTGGGTACTAAATTACATGCAAGACAGCTGCAGAAAACTTTAACATTTGGAAGTCTCTGAGCTGCTTGATATATATCTAGATACATAACTAAAACAGCTTATTTGAAGCAGGCCTAGCTTAGCTATCAGCTGCTCCATACTTGAGGTACATAACTATATATTTATATAACCATTATACATGAGTAACAGCTTAGTAGTAGACCTCGTTGAAGATGAAGGTAAGTGAAAAAGTGGCTGGTTAAGGGTTTAAGGTTTGAAGTGAAATCGACACCAACGAGTTGGAGGTTTAGGCTTTGGATAAGTGACAACACTGACTCCACCAAAGTGAGGTGTACCATCTGTACTACTGATGAAGAACACAGGATCAGGATCACCCCTCTTATTCACATTACTTGGCCTTCCCTTTGTACCATAGAACTCGTCTATCAGAGCAAAACCCTCCATACCTATCTTTTTCAGCCTCTGTTGCTCTGAATTCGAAGGTGGTGCCATATATATATCACGCTGAAACACAAGAGCAAGGTATAGTTAATCTGTGTTTATTATCTCTGGTTTCTTGCTTCCAATGAAGAAGCGTGAGTTCACTTATATAGGCACCAGAGACTGTTCTTTAGGACTCGGAGGAAGCCAAGATTTTCTGGATTATGTTATTGATTAAAAAAAACGAAAAGGGATCTCTTCTTTAGGCATATATGGAAGCAATCATGGTAGGTAACAATGCTTTATATTCCAGGTTCTAGTATATAATTAGTATGTTTATCTTGTTTAAAAATTTACGCAAGACCAACTGATTAATTTGAAGTTAAAATCTAACACGTTTTATATTAGATTCTATCTCATCGCACTTTCAGTCCTAATTTCACGTCTATATTATACATCGCTTAAGGCAACGTACGATGTTTAAGGAAACCTCACTTGGTACCAATTATTTAGAAAATAAAGTAGAACATTTTAATCGAACTCCTAATTTATAATTAAACTAATATAAACTTGATCGGCCGGTGACGGAATATATTCATTTTTAACCTTGAGAGGATGTTGAATTAATTTAACTAATTGGGCTGAACGATGGATCAGTAGCTCTTGAGTACCTCATATTTATCGATATATTTGTGCTTTTTCTTAATTAGTTAACGTAAGCCCTATGACGTATGTAGCAATAATGCAAGTTTGAAACAATCTGAAAGGAATAATAACCCAAAAAGCACCCAAAAAAAAAAGGAACAATATGTAAGCTCAGTTCTTATTAACTTCTGTGAGACTGTGACCATCTTCCCTCCTTTTTTTAGCCCAATTCACCGTCCTTATTTGATTATGAATTGTTGTAATATCAAATTTGAATATATTGTAAGTTGGAACGGCGCGTAATTATTAGATGGTGGTTCATTCTGTTCTTCGTAAGGTTGTTGAAATAAACTTTTTCTTGTCAAACCTGACAAATGACATGATGATTTTGTTCAAAAGATTTTGTCAAAAGCAAAAGGGAATATTAATGTGGTGTAGGAAAGATGCATGCATAGAGTTTAAACTTTTTTCTTCAATTTTAATGTCATATCTTTCGTTTTTGCATCTATATATATATTTAATTTAAAAATATATTTCAATCAACAAGATGTTGGTTAAAATGGTAAAGAGCTTTGTGTTTGTAAGAAGGGGAACAAAAGTTCAAATCCCTAGAACTACACTTGTTAGGAGTTGAAAAATATTTGCGCTTTAAACCTCAAAAGGAATTATACCCTTGAGCAAACAAAAAAAAAAAGTTCCAGATTAGATGTCGGTCTAGTAATTGTTCTTGGGGCTAAGGTACAATCAACATCCTCAAGTATTACTTTAATGTGCATACTGTGCGCTAAAATATTTTGTGGTGCACCTAGCCCCTTGAGTATTTTTTAGGTGCAAATTTGGCACAATTTTGCACTTAATAGTTTAGATAATTTACAGTACTGAAGACACCTAAAAAAATAGTTTAGGGTTTTAGATACACCAACAAAATAGTTTATAGTATTGGACGCACTTGAAAAAGTATTTTAAGACATTGAGTGCATTACAAAATACTTTAAAATACTAAATATACCTAAAAAAAATACTTCATGTGTTAGTTGCACCTTAACCCTTGTTTTTGTTCCAAAACTGATGTTTTTTAATACGAATTCAAGGTCCCGAAAATTCAATTTAATAACAATGTCGAATCCCAAAATAATTTTGCTGAAAGGTGACAAATATTAAATTAGATAGTTGTAAATATGTTGCAAATCAAATATTATATATTACGAAGTCATTCTTTATAATTTTGCAAATGAAACTCTTATACTTGTAAGTACGTACTTCCTCCATCACGATTTATAAAATATATTTGGAGCCGAATGCAAATTAAAAAACAATGAACCTTAAGTCCTTCGTTTAACGAAAGGTAAAACAATAGGCCTCCATTTAACACTTACCCTTAATTAACTAAAACTTTATTATTAAAGCGCATTTTTGAAATAAGGTTTTTGTGATTAGGGCAAAACTAAAGAGTGATTAGAGTATTTTACTCTTATTTTATTCAAAACATCTTATATTATGAAACATGAAATCATTAAACATCATATAAATCGTAGCGGCATGGCATCTATATATTTGTTATTTACAACATGTTAAAAAAATGTTTCGGAATCTAATTATAATTAAATTGATTTTTTGCTCCTCTTATTTGGCTTGACGTACTTTCAAAACTGAGGTATGGTCTAAATAGAATCAAGCGAAAGCTAATATTTTTTGGACATCTTGAAATAGTGCTCAACATATTCGTAGGTCTCCAAGCTACTTTCTACCGATGTGTGTGTTATAATACAAGTAGCCCAACATGTTTTATTGATATGAAACCGGTTTCCCTGCTAAGCAAGCGCTTAGCAAGGAGAGCTAAGCCTATCTAGCAATTTAAAATCTATACCAATGACGGCGGCCCTTTGGTTTTCTCTTGGTTCAGATTTAGAACTCTGCTATTAGTAATAGGAGGATTGTCCCTTTCATCATTGGGCCCTTGAACCAAATGTCCTTCCCTTTTAGGAAATACCTCGTTTACGGCGTTGTTATTGGAGTATTAGTTAGAATAATTATTTAGTTAGAACTAAATTAGTTAGACGCGCGGATTAGAACTGAATTAGTTAGAAGATACTTTCTTACTTTTTCTGTACAGCTGTCACTTATTATGCTTTATGCTTATAAAAGCACACTTGTATTACATTGATCGAATGAGAAATAATATTCAATATTTCCATTTCTTTTCTTCCTGAAACTCAATATGGTATCAAAGCAAGAAAGTTCTTGACTTCTTGTCTTCTTCTGAAATTTTTTTTTTTCCTGGCTTCCGTATGGAGTTTTTCTACAACTTCACGTGATTCCTGACATATCTAGTCAGTCTTGCTTTACACGTTGCCTTTCTTTCTCGCACTTATTTTTGAGCATTTTCCTGCCTCAAGCTTTACACGGATTAGAACTGAATTAGTTGTATTTCTCTATCACACTAAATCCTTCTTCCAAAGCCATCTTCCTGATGATCAGCTCTTCTAGAACTGCCATAGATATGTTGAGTTTGTTTTGCTTCAAAAGTATATGAAGCATGGAAAAGAGAGAGTAAAATGGCTAGCTAGCTAGCTGTAACATCTATGTTATCTGGGTTCTTGCCTCAAAGCAAGAAACATGTATCTAATCTAGCTATGTACTTTTAGGAGGAATTAAGCCAAGAATAGTATTTCTGGTCGAATCTTATCTTGCTGGCCATGCAGCCCCTTCTTTCGGCACGTAAAATCAAAATCAATAGCAATCCATATATAATTGAACTTGTTTGATATATTGCGTTAGTTATACCACCAATAAAACATTATTATTGTTGAGCTGTCTACTAGTTACCGTGTTTGATATAATCTGAAAGGAATAACTCTCACAAACATAGGAGATTTTTTTTTTTTTTTTTTTGGGTCAACAACAAACATAGGAGAATAAAAGACACGGTAGAAGCAATTCTTAGCTTCTAATTCCCATGACTCGCGTATGGTCTCAGCGCCCTCCTTATTTGACTATATTGTTTTTTATCCGAACAATTAGAATATTGTTCCAACTTCCACCCAAGCGTGTTGATCCAGTTTTTGAGGTAGAATGTTCTATTTCTTTTAGTACTCCTTCTAGTTCTTATTATAAGAGTTACTTAACTAATTTGGATAAATATACTACAAGAAATAGTGATTATTAGCAATGGACTTTTGTCGCTAAACTGATTTAGTGATGAAATTATGTCACTGATTATTTAGTAATAATTTATTTGATGATAGAATCAATAAATTATGTCGTTAATCCACTATTTTTTTTGTATTAAAGAAATTAATTAAGTTAATTATTTGTAACAAGTTGATTTCCCAGTGATCGTGGTAGAAGAGGAAGTCGTTGGCAGGGGTGAAGGTGGAGTAGAGAGTCGAAGCTCTGGTTGCTGCGGCGCTACTGTTCTGTATACTTTCCGTCTCTGTATGATGAAGAATAAGCTCTATACTGACCTAACTTTCTAATGCAAAAAATGTTGTAGTTTCTGTCAAGACTAAAACTGTCATTTTTAAAATTCTTGAGACTAAACTGTTATTTCTGAAATTTAAGCCCCAAATTGCCATTTTCAGATTTAATCTAATTTCTTCAGGCACCTACAATTTAAACCAATCAAGCCAACATCTAATCTTCCTAAGCAACAATTATTAAGAGTAATTACAATAATTATGACAATTTTACCCTTCTTAACACTTTTTCATGTAATCACTCATTAATCCAAATTACTCATAATCAATACATTTTTGGCCCAATTAATTAACATGATTAAATCCCCAAATTAATTATGAAAAATCATATAAAATTATGGTTCAATCAATTTCCCTAAAGTACCTTTTTTATCATGACTACCTTATGATGGAAACCCTTCATACGCGTAATTAATAGAGGTACTTTAGAGAAAGAAATATTAATTTAGGCGACAAAGTGAATTAAACTCTTATATTTAGGACCAATCCAAACCCACCAACCATCTCTTATATTAAGGACCGGAGGTGGGGGTAGTATTTTATTTCTTTCAATGCAAACATATGTAGGACAAAATTCATGAAATACATAAACAAATAAAAAATTACAGTACATACACTTTCCCATATCAATAGTAGAAAACTTACAAGAAATGCCTCTTGCCATTGCTAACCTTTGATCAGAGAGAGAACTCAAATCCTAATAAAAGAGAGATATGAAAGGAAGTAAAGACAAAAGATAACTGTCAAGTCTCTTTCTAACTGGCTATAAGGCACATGAATGGCAATTGGGTTAAGAGCTGTCGCCAATTAGGTAACCTCAGGTGAGCAGTCTAGGTTTTCTAATGCTCATCTATCAATTGGCTGTAAAACTCAAGTGTTATCCCACCCTCAGGAATATCACATTAATAGTCAATAGATTACTCTAATCTGGGATCTGACTTACAAGCCACACTCAAGATACTTTAATTATTACCTAATCAATAATAACTAATAATATTTATAATATATTAATAAAAAATCTCACATTCTCCTACTTGGCTAGTAACTATATGTCAGTTGCAATGTCCAGATTAATTAAGGCTATGCTGCAAGAATGATGGCGATAAGTCTTCTTAAATCAAGTATTATATTCCATATATTATATGGCAACGGCAGAAGCCACCCCTAACCCCTAATTCTGCCTCTTCTTCATAATACCCAATCATCTTCTTGTGCCATTTGGATGTTTTCAAACCAACTAACTTTTCTTCTCTCCAACACAACGTACAGGCCAATATATCTATCTAACTTACTCTGTTTCTTGTGTGTGCTTGCTTCTTGGCTTCTTAATTAGTCCTCTTTATGGAAATCCAATTCTTCAGTGCCAACTTAATCTCACCAGGTTAATTATTATTTGTTTGAATAATATTCTCATAAAGTGGTAGATTCTTTAATGATTGACTGATGGTGGTAGGTAATCTTAATTTTTCTCTGGGTTAATTTCTTTGGTTTATTAATGAAGCTCTTATATATCTTAAGCTAATTAATCCAGGGAATATATTCACTGATTCACATTCATCTTGAAATCAGTAGTAAAGTGGATGTAAATTAATTAATGTGCATGGGTATTATGAAGAGCTAATCCTCTAGAAAGTTTCCAAAATACCGGGCCAAGTTTGGCGATCAT
Source organism: Acacia confusa (assembly GCA_037074495.1). Classification (NCBI taxonomy): domain Eukaryota; kingdom Viridiplantae; phylum Streptophyta; class Magnoliopsida; order Fabales; family Fabaceae; genus Acacia; species Acacia confusa. The sequence goes on from CM073505.1 coordinate 8,532,923, forward strand.
CCTCAGCCATAGCCAGTGGATTACTTATTGTGTGGTCAGAGATTCTTTTCAATTCAAACTATCCAGTCTTAAAGCTAAGGTATGATTCTAATTCGGTAATTCCCCAATTCCTACCCTTCTTTCATAATATTAATTGTTGAACAGGACGAAAGTTGTAATTTTAATGTCAATTATTGGCCCCTTATGCACGTAACACACACACACACACACACACACACACATATGATAATAGTTTTGATGCAATCAATGTTTAAGGAAAAGAATCTATGTTCATTCGTTTTGTTAAGTTAAATTTGCCTTTCTCAATGAGAATATTGTTGGTGCATATTTCACTATAACAAGATGATAGATCCTCGTTAGCAAAATTATATATATTGCAAATTATTTGAGGAATATTATTTTCTAAGGTTTGAAATTTTAAATTCATCACAAAATGCACATACTTTAATTTAACGTACTATAAATCAAAGGAATGATTATTGTATATATATTTCACCCAGATTTTCTTATGCGATCGAGTATACTTAATGAGTGAAAATGTGAATTTTTTTTCTAAAGCTCATAATCTTAGGATAATTACATATATTAATTAGGATTAAGGTGTAAAAATACACATAAGCCTTTTCCCCATGAGCGCCCAGCACCACATGTTTTTTTTTGGAGTAAAAATACACACGTGGTTACCATTTTGGAGCAAAAGTCACATCCCACCGTTAAGTCATTGTTCATCGTGATGAGAAAGAAAGAGATGAAGTGAACAGTAACATAACGGTGGTGAACAGTGACTTAACGGTGGGATGTGACTTTTGCTCCAAAATGATAACCACATTGTATTTTTGCTCTAAAAAAAAGCACGTGTACTAGGCGTTCTTGGAGAAAAAGCTCATGTGTATTTTTGTATCTTAACCCTATTAATTAATGGAAGTAATTAAGATCATACTGGAATAACTCTTCATTACTGTCCAATTTTATAGGTTGATATACAATATTAAATGTCAATATTTTTCTGCAGAATTTTGATCATAGAGAAAGGTAAGATAAAATGAATTATTATAGGGTAAAGGAGAAAAAATATACATGTGCTTTATCCTCAAGAGCGCCCAGCACCATATACTTTTTTTGGGAGTAAAAATACATATGTGGTTACCATTTTAGAGCAAAAGTCACATCTCACCGTTATTTTATTGTTCACCATGATGAGAGAGAAAAAGATGAAGTGAACAGTAACATAACGGTGGGATATAACTTTTGCTCCAAAATGGTAACTACGTGTGTATTTTTGCTCCTAAAAAAAGCATATGGTGCTGGGCGCTCCTGGGGGTAGAGCACATGTGTATTTTTGCTCCTTTACCCATTATTATATAATGATCTTTTTTTTACCACACCTTTGGTTTTCTCATTAGGCTTTTAAGCTTGATTAGCCAGGACACATAACATATTCCTATTCATCCCCCAAAATGATCATTTTCAAAATTAGGCTGATTATGAAGGTTCCTTTGGGGAACATATGTGTTATACCCCTACTGGTCTCGCCATATTTTAAGTGGCGGGTAGTGTGATACCTCTTATTTAGTAAATTCAACTGTCAAACCTTCAAATACTTTATCACATATCAGAGCATGCAGTATAACACAATTAGAGCTAGGAATCAGGGCCGGCCCAGCCCTCCAGGGTCCGGAGTAAGAAAAACACCTGTTTTCCAAAGCCCAACCCGAGAGCACCAAGGCCAGGGCCAGCTCGCAGGGCTTGGAAATTACTATTCCAAATTTTAACTATTTTTCCTCCACTTTTTTTTTATAAATATAATGAGTAAATTACAACACGAATCATCCAATAAATAAGCACAATCACTAATTCATAATCAAAAGAAAATTATATTCACAAATAACTCACATAAAACATAAAAAGCATATTACTAAGCAACATTAGTACGATGACTACTATTGTCGTCATCTTCGTCACTATCATTGATTTTAACGACATTTGATTGTTCTTCACTTTAAGTAGTAGACTCTAACTCATGAGTAAGAATATCATGAAATTCTTCTCCTGCATCATGAACACATCCATAATCTTTATTTACAACAAATAATAAGTCAAATCATAAAATTAGAATATAGTTATTATGTATTTGTAGTTAAATGGATAAATAACTCTATAACAAATACAAAATATATATATAAATTAATAAATTTAAAAATGAAAAAAAAGAAAAAGCTATAATGAAAAGAGTCTGCAGGGCTAACCTGAGGCCCTCCAGGGCCAGCTCGTTTAAGCCCATGGCTCATCAGGGCCGGCCCTCCGAGACTAATTTCAAATATCTCTTCCATTTTTCAAGCCCGGCTCTTAAAGGGCTAGGGCTTAAACGAGCCGACCCGATGGGCTTGACTCGTTTTCTCGGCTCTAAGCGCAATTGATAGGTGACTTCGGCAAGTGCACTGGTCGTTACAAGTAATAAAATAGTGAGAAAAAGATCGTCCCACGAGGAATAGTATTTCAACCACTGTTTCACTATTTTTACTTTAGTTGGAATAAATTGAGTAATAAAAGATGAGTTGTAACCAATCAAGAATTTAAAGATTTTAAAAAAAGACAAGAACCCAAGATCAAAAATCTCAAGAACACGTTTAGAGAAGATAAACAATCTAGAAAAGCGCAGCTAGGGCTTAAAATCCCCCTATGCTCCTTCAAGTATTTGAACTAAAAACCTAATTGATTATGATTCCCAAATTGACAATTGATTCTCTAAAGTTAGACTAAATCCTAATGTCTTGATGCTACCTTAGTCTATTTATCTTTAAAAATAATCTAATGTCTTAATATTGTCTAGAAGGATCAGATCTTGAACCAGAATCATGCGATCGCATAAACTCGTAAGCCTATGTCTAGGTCATGCAACTTTATGATGAATTAACATGTTCTAGTTAGATGCACCAACATCTCTATTGTCATACATCAACCTATGAATAATCTAAAAAGTGATCAATCTTTCAAGAAAGCTTTAAGCACAGGAAATTCACCCAATCAAAGAAATCAAGATTCAATCAATAATTCAATCAAATACTCAAATTTGCATAGGGTTCATCTTAGCTCTAACTACAAAAAAGAAAATTAGCCAAGCATGGCTAGATTAACAAAACAAAGAAGAAAAGATGAAAATAGAATTGGTCTTCAAAGATTGGGAAAGGTTGATCTCCACGATGAAACTTTGATCTTTTTTCTCCAATGCCGTCAAGTTGTTTCTTATGCCAAAGGTGTCTTTTGTTGCTAGGGTTTCTTCTTTTTGTATTCTAGGACCAATTGGGCTTCAAATCTAAAAAAATCCTTAATTTTCTTTCTTTTTTCGGGCCCTGAAAACTTTCTAAAAATTAAAAATAAGATCTTTCACAATTCTGGCGCCCTAGGCGCCAAAACCTTAGCAAGAGACAAAGAGTTAGCGCCCTGGGCGCCAACTTCATAGGGCAAACAGAGAGTTGGCGCCCTGGGCGCTGTCTGCTTCGCAAGTGTACGAGTCATGTAAGTAATAAAGTAATAAGTATCGTTCCCACGAGGACTTAGTATCCACAACTTGAGTTAGGCATTAATTTTACACTTTCGTTTAAGTTGAGCTAAAACAAAGCTTTGAAGAGAAATGAGAATTTTTAAGGACTATTTCTAAAAATAAAAATTAATAAAAGAAAATGATTTTTTTTTTTTTATTTTCAAGGATTTAATAAAAGCCTAGGATTCTTTTTCCCCTTTTTGTATTTCATAATATTGAATTAATTTCCTCTCTCTTAGTATTTCCATACATATATGTGTTAGTCTAAGGTTCACAAATACTTGACAAACTCTCTCAAGTCAACATCAAGTTTCTCTTCTCATTAAAATGCACAATCTCTTGCTACAATTAATGAGAATCAATATTAAGCAACAACCTTAATGGGACAATGCAAGATTGGTAAATATATCTTTATTTTACCAATAAGCTATCCATTTATCAAGTAAATTTCAAGACAAGCATGATTTCAATCAAATTCTACACTTAGATTAGCTTTCTCAAGTCAAACCTAAGTGAATAAATCATCTAAATGGTGGCCAATTAATTAGAAACATTAAGCCTAGATTAAAATTAACACATATAAATATTTATCTACTAAAAGAGAGGATTATCCAAATATTAATCCATACAAAAGAGTTAAAAGAATCCTAGAATAAAAAAAGTGTTTGGCTACTTATTTCCAAAGAGCAAGAGACTCTAATCCTAGTTGAACTAACGAAGAAACAACTGGAAAAGAGGAGAAAGCAAGAAGGAACCAAGGTAGAGTGCAGAAGAAAATGAGATGCTCTTCTCTTTGATTTAATCAATTCCCGTCGAACACCTCCTCTGCATTTCTCCAGCCGCCTGCGTCTTTCTTTTCTTTCCTCTCGGCCTTCGCTGTCTTCTCTCTTTCCGGTTCTGTTTCTTCGCGTATTCTGCGTCTTGCTCTCCCTGTTTCGGTTCGCGTCCCTCTGCTTTTTTTCCGTCTCCCGTCCTCCTTCTCTTCTGTTAGGTTTAATTCAATTGATTCCTCCAATCCAACGTGGGCCCATGCGTTTTACTTCAATTTCCAATGACACAGCCCAATGTCCATTCATTAATCCATTCCAATTCAGCACCCTTCTGTTCTGCACGTCTCCTCCTCTGTTTGTTTGTTTTTTTTTTTTATTCATTTCAATTAGGTCTCTTTCTCATTTGTCCAGCCCAGCATCATCTCCCTACGGCCCAAAGTCCATTCAATTCATTGGTCCAATTGTTATTAATCCATTTCAATCCGTGACTCCACGCCTCCTGGTGCAAAAGAACTCATAGTAATAATTAATAATAATGGTAAATCTTTTTTTTTCTTTCTTTGATTTTTTTATTTATTTTCTAAACTTAAAAAAATTTATTTTAAATTGAAACCCCACAAATGATGCACCAACTTAATTTCTCTTAAAATCTTAAGAAAATCTCTTTAATTTAATATTAATGACTTTCTAAATATATCAAAATATACCTCAAATCTAATAGAAGGAAGTCATCAGGCGCCAACTTTTACTTCCTTCGTGGCTTCTCTTATCGTCTTTCTTTAGCTCTTCGAGTTGCCTTCTCTTGTGAATAATACTCTTCAAAACACACAAAAAGACTTGTGAGGGTATGTCTGACATCAAATACATGTTTTTTATTTATTATTCTTAAGCTTTTTAATTATATTAGATCAAGTTTATGCTTAATTTGTGCCTTAAAACATGGTAAATTCACCGCTTATCAAACATTCCCAGATTTAAATATTGATGTCCTCATCAATAAACAAGAATAACCGGTATGATGTAAAAAATTGATCTTTGAGAGAAAGCACGTTAGATGTAAGCATGACATTGCATTAACAAAGTGATTAAGAGCAGCTAGTCAGAAGAATACTATACTAAACATGGATGGACTGTTGCCTTGAAATACATGAATAACATTTTTCAGTGCACATAGGGACATAGCATCTACCTTGAGTGCTCCTCACTAGAATAAATATTTCACTCGTCACTCAAGTGTTTAAGGAGGTATTCACTCAATCCATCAGTGTAGTAGCACTACCATAGGCTTGATTCTATTCTCAAGTTCCTAAAGATGAGGAACACAGACAACATGCACAGATTGATCAAAAGGTCTTTTCAATGGTTGTAACGTGGTCTGGTTTGGGGGTAGGAATATTTAGGAAGTAGCTAAAATCCATGTATGAAATTAGAAGACATAAGTTCAATTGAAATTCAGCTAGCTCAATACAGATGTTCCTAGCTCTTCTCTTTATTTGATCAATTTCTTTCTTTCATAACTTTTGCATTTGCCATCCCTCACACTACTTATTTGCATTTTTTTTAACTTTGAAAGGAGGGATGGCTTTTTGAGCATGCTTTTCTCTTTTCTCTCTCTCTCTCTGTTTTTTTTACTTATCACTCTCTTTTTTTCATCATCCTTCTCCCCTGCTCGCCAAAATTCTCTTTTAACTTCCTTTTTCGACAAATTATCTTCCAATCTCATTTAAAGGTAGGACTGTTTGAAGTCATGGGCTAAGTAACAATATAGGGTGAATAGAAAACAAACAAGTCTCAGGCTCAAAGGGCTAGCAATGGAAGATATTCTTTTAAAGTGGTCTATTTGGCCAAGTGGGTATTATTAAAAAAACTGCCTTTGTCTTCCCAATCTATGCATGCATCAAAAGAGAAACGAAGCAAGTTCTAGAGTGCTACCACAGTGAGGTCTCTCAAAAAGAAAATTTTTAATGTTTAGGCCTAATTCCTCACATGGTTTTTGACTCAAGCTAAGACACTATTCCCAGATTTATTATTCAAATACTATCCATATATTCACAATCCAATAGCTAATCCAAGCAAGCAATCATATTCTTCAATTAATTTCAATGCAAAATCGTAGCAGCAATATATATAAAAACTCAAACGATCACTAGTGCTTCATATAGACCATTCAGGTTTAATGACAAGTTAAGCTCATGTTCATTCAGAATTAGTTATATAATGACCCTGAAGGTCTCATACAAGAGCATAACAAAATAATAGGACATAGATAAAATTAAGAATCTTCCCTAGTGTTTTTCAGATTTAAGCTGCCATTCCCAAATTTAGGTTGTTGCTGTCCCCAGCAACGAACTCAAAGAGGCATGAAGGCCCAATCAAAAATCGTCAGAGTGGTCATCATCATCCTCAGGTGCAACCTCATCTTCGGACTCTGTGTCTCCCTCAGGGGGCTGGTAATTGGCCGGGTCGATCTCCTGCCGGATGCATAGGGCCTCCACCATTCTGGTTAGATAAGCTTGCCCATGCTGTAGTGAACGCACCTGGCGTTCTAGTCGTCGTAAGGTGGTGGGCTCAGCTGATGGCTCCTCGGTGTCAGCAGAAGGGGCCTCATTGGTGGAGGGGCCAAGAGTAGGTGTGGGTCGTGTCTGGAGGGGGTCTTCATCAGGGCATGTCGCTGGGCTTCTTTGGTCCAATTGATGATGGTGGACCACTCAATCGGGGTAGCCAACGGAACATCCAATACCTCATCAGCGGGAATGGTGACACCAACTCTAAGACAGTTGCATAATCAATGAGCAATGTCCCAATTTTCTCTCTTTTCTACCTAAAGTGATGGTCAAGGTAATCCGATCTGATAGGATAGAAACGATATTAATGTTGTGATCTCCCAAAATTTCACAAATGAGTACAGCCCATTCCAGGTTGACGTCACTATGGTTAGTTAATGGGAAGATGTTGCTATTGATGAAGTGGAACCAGGGACGGGCGGCATCAAGAAGATCGGTCCTGGTCAATTTTTCCGGCACCCCAGGTAATTTGTGTCGCTCACCCAACCCGATGATGGATGGGCAATTTGTCATCGCAGATTTTCAGCAGAAGCAGTAATATCAGATCGAAATAGGCGGGGGCGTATAGCGGTAAATAACTACATATGAGCTTGAAAAGCACACGGGCTGCCCGGATCATAACTAGTTTCTAGGAAACTCTCTATAGTAGCAGCATCAAACGGGACAAATATACCCCTAACCCAAGAAACCCGAGTTGCCTCTATCGTAGCTCTATCAACATTTGCAAAAAATTCACGATAGAGTTTACTAGAGTAGTCGGCAGGAAAAGTTACCAATTTCTTCCATTTTCTGCGCCAGATGATTGCTGGCACAAGTGGGTCATTAGGCAGGAATGAATCGATGACCCGCTCTGGAACAAAACTCTTGGAAAGGAACCAGGTCCGGTACCGTTCCCTGCTCTCCGATGAATTGAACTTGGTGGCGCCGGTGGTGTGAGATGAAGAGGAAGTGCGAGCCCGCTTTGAACTAGCAGCTAGAGGGGCATAGGGTTGAATTGCCTTGTCCTTGCCTCCGTCTTTACCCATTGTGCCTCACTTGAAATTTTTTTTTTGGAAAGAAAAGAAAAACAAGAAAATAGTAAAAGAAAAATAAAATAAAATAAAATAAAATGAGGGGAGTGGGGACGGAGTGGGAGTCTGGGAAATGGATGGGGGTGGTGGGGATTTGGGGAAAAAAATTGGGGTGGGGTAAGGCTCAGATTTGGTAGGGGTAGGGGTGTTGGAGGGAGGGAAAGGGAGAGGGGTGGGGGGCACGGTGGGTGAGGGTTTGAGAGAGAGAGTGAGTGAGGGAGGAAGAAGGGGGTGGGGATGGTGAATGGTGAAATAGGGTGGGTTGCGAAGGTAGGTCGAAGGTGTGTTGGGGAAGGGAGGAGAAGGAGAGTGATGGAGGAGGAAGAAGGTGGGGCAAAAATGGAGGAAGAAGGAGAGAGAGAAGACAGGGGGAGGGGGAGCGGTGGTGAAGAGGGGGGTGGGGGTGGCGAGGTGTTGGAGGGAGGAGGAGGTGAGAGAGAGAGAGGAGGAGTGGGGACGAAGGAGGGGGCAATGGGGTTAAAGGGGGAAGGGGAAACCCTAAAAAAACTTTTTTTTTTTTTAAGGAGGAGGCAGAGAGTTGGCTCCGGGGGCGCCAAGTTTTTTTAAAGAAAAAAGGGGGAAGAGGCAGAGAGTTGGCGCCGGGGGCACTAACTTTCGGCACCCAGTGTTTTTCCCCCTATTCTACCAATACTAACTAATACTAAATAAAATAAAATAAGATAAAATAACAACCTATTGGGTTGCCTCCTAATTAGCGCTTGTTTAACGTCTTGAGCATGACGGTTGGCACCTTAATTTTCCGCTTCCAGGGCCACAGAGGTCCTTCCTCTGTCAATGTCTCCACCATGGTAAGGCTTCAGTCACTGCCCATTGACTTTAAAAGCTTCGTCTGAACCTATTGGGGCAATGGCAATTGCACCAAAAGGTGTGACTTCTTTGACTACAAAGGCTCCTGACCATCTAGACTTCAATTTCCCAAGGAAGAGTTTCAAAAGAGAGTTGTAAAGTAGTACTTGCTGTCCTGAATGAAACTCTTTAGGAATAAGCCTCCTGTCATGCCATCGCTTGGTTCTTTCTTTGTAGAGACTAGCACTTTCATATGCAAAAACTCTGAATTCATCAAGTTCATTAAGCTGAAGCAACCTCTTTTCATCAGCAAATTTAGCATCAAAATTAAGCAGCTTAGTTGCCCAAAGTGCCTTGTGCTCAAGCTCCACTGGAAGGTGGCAAGACTTACCGTATAATAGCTGAAATGGTGACATACCAATAGGAGTTTTGAATGCCGTTCAATACGCCCACAAAGCATCATCCAACTTCTTAGACCAATCCTTCCTTGACTTCCCAACAGTTTTCTTTAGGATTTGCTTCAATTCCCTGTTAGACATTTCCACTTGTCCACTAATTTATGGATAATATGGAGTGGTGACACGATGAGTGACACCGTATTTGCTGAGCAAAGATGGAAACTGTCGGTTACAAAAATGAGTGCCTCCGTCACTGATAATGGCTCTTGGTACCCCCGAACCTGCTAAAGATATTCTTTTTGAGAAAGGATACCACCACCTTAGCTTCATTAGTGGGAAGAGCAATGACCTCTACCCATTTTGAGACATAGTCCACAGCTATAAGGATGTATTGTTAAAAGAACTTGGGAATGGCCCCATAAAATCTATCCCCCACACATCAAATATCTCAATAACAAGAATGTTGTTGAGTGGCATCTCATGTCTCCTAGAGATATTCCCATTTCTTTGGCAATGATCACAATGCTCCACAAACTTCCTAGCATCCTTGTATAGTATTAGCCAATAAAAACCACCTTATAGTACCTTAGCAGCAATGCGTTCTCCAGCAAAATGGCCACCATAATCTGAATCGTGACAATGCCAAAGGACCTTATGAGTTTCTTCTTCTGGAATACAGTGCCATAATACTCCATCTGCACACCTAAAAAACAAGAAAGGCTCGTCCCAAATATATCGCCGAACATCATTGATAGGGCAAAACTTTAAAACCTATAACTCCGCAAGTGTACGGACCGTATCAAGTAATAAAGAGTGAATAAAGTATCGTTCCCACGAGGACTTAGTATCCACAACTTTGATCAGGCATTGATTTTACACTTTCATTTAAGTTGAGCAAATTAAAGAGAATTTAATTAAATGAAAAGAAATTAAAATCAACTACCACAAATATCAAATGAGCAACCCAGAGTCACTAATCCCTTATTAACTTCATAAACTCTTATTTCACCAATTTATTACTCTTAATATTAATTTTGTTAATCTCAAGTATTAATAGCTATAAGTGTCTGTCGGTCCACTTACAACCCTCTCTTAAGTAGAAACTGTTATGTCTAACAAATTTACTCAAGAGGCAATTTAGTTCGGACACACTCTTCTACAATTATATGGGGCTATTAGGTATATGTCTATCCTAATCGCAAATTAAATTATAATTTAATCCCATATTGTTTAACCTAAGAGCTTAATTAAAATTCCCTTCGTCAAGGTAAATCCTAATTCTCAAATTCATATTTAATGATGGCCAGTCACTAAACAGATAAAATTAAACAAGATTAAACAACCAAAATTAATACTAATTATAATTAAACGATGAAACTAAGTCTAATCCATTAATAAGTTCATAGGTCTCTAGGTTGCAAAACAAATTAACCACACATGAGTTTAATAAACACAATAAATTCCAGGTTCACGACAAGGTTCAAAACCATACTGAAATCAAAGGGAAGGGGAATAGGAACAAAGTATTGAAATTAAGAACAAGAATTTCCCTCTAATTCAGTTGACGATGAGCCACGGAAGATGAAGATGAAGCTACTGATTGTGCTCTCCGTCGCCTCCACAGTCCTCTCGTCCTTCCGTGGAGATGATGAAGAAAAAAATCGTGCTCCTCTGCTTCGTTCTTCTGCCCAGCGCCTTGCTTCTTTTAATAGCCGTCTTCGCGTCCTGTTCTGTCTCGGCTCTGCTGTTATTTTCCGCCTCCCCTTTTCACGTCCAGATGCTCCTTTCTATTTAAACATCTAGGTCTTTTCCAATTGAATCATTTGATTCATTGGGCCTAGCTTCTGCTTCTTTCATTGTCTAGCCCAAACGTGCTCCCTCATTGTATTAATTCAAACCGTGGGCCCATGTCTGCTCAATTGCCAATCAATGCCCATAAAGAAATATTGCATCCGAAATCAATGATCATGCTCTCCTGTGAACAAATTATATAATAATAATAATAATATTAATAATAAATAATAAAAATCAATCTTTATTTCTTATTTTCTTTTTTTTTTAGAAAACTTATCATCTATTGTTTCATAAACTCAAAAACATTTATTTTAAATTGAAATCCCACAACTAATGCACCAATTTGATGTGATTTTATAATCATATAATCTCATAGAAATCTCTTAAAATTGTTTAGATAACTCTCCAAATATCTCCAAAATGTATCTTAAATATATAAAATATAGAGAGTTATCAATCATGCATAAATTTCTTCCTCTGCTGCCATGATAGCCCCTCTGGTATCATCCCAATTGTCTTATAGTTAGCAATATCAGCAAACCAAGGTACATTGTTGATTGCTAAGACATACTCATATGGGAATTCATCACGAATCTCCATCTCTGAATCATCCTATAACTCCTTAACCTGTATCCGAGACAAGTGATCAACTTCTACGTTCTCCACCCCTTTCTTGTCTCTGATTTCAATGTCAAACTCTTGCAATAGCAGCATCTAGCGGAGAAGCCTTGGCTTAGCATCTTGCTTAGTCAAGAGATATTTTAGAGCAGCATGATCTGTAAAAATAATAACCTTGGAACCAATCAAATACTGTCTAAACTTATCTAAGGCATAAATAACTGCAAGCATCTCCTTCTCAGTTGTTGCATAGTTTAGTTGTGCCTCATTCAGGACCTTACTCGCATAGTAAATAACATGCAACAGTTTATTATTCCTTTGTCCCAAAACAGCCCCTATAGCATAGTCACTGGCATCACACATCAATTCAAACGATAACTCCCAATCAGGCACTGTCAAAATAGGTGTTGTTGTTAGTCTCTCTTTCAACAAGTTAAATTCCTTGAGACAATTGTTGTTGAAGTTGAAATCTTCATCTTTGACCAACAACTGACTAAGTGGTTTGGCTATCTTGGAAAAATCCTTGATAAATCTCCAGTCAAAACCTGCAAGACCAAGAAAACACTATGCACATTGGTGGGTGAAGGCAAGTCTTTGATGATTATAATCTTAGCTCTATCCACTTCTATCCCTTTTTCAGAAATTCTGTGACCTAAGACTATCCCATCTTTCACCATAAAATGGCATTTTTCCCGATTAAGCACCAAGTTACTCTCTTGGCATCTTTGGAGCACACAAGATAAATTAGTCAAGCAAGTATCATAGGAAGTGCCAAAAACAGAGAAATCATCCATGAATACCTCAATAAATCTCTCAGTCATGTCAGAGAAAATAGAGAGCATGCATCTCTAAAAAGTAGCTGGGGTATTGCAAAGACCGAAGGGCATCCTACTATAAGCAAAAATATCGAAGGGGCAAGTGAAAGCTGTCTTCTCTTGATCTTCAGGAGCCACTACTATTTGATTGTAACCAGAATAACCATCAAGGAAGCAATAATAAGAATGGCCTACAAGTCTCTCAAGCATTTGGTCCATAAATGGCAAAGGAAAGTAGTCCTTGCGAGTGACATCATTCAACCTTCTATAATCCACACACATCCTCCATCCCGTGACAGTTTTGGTGGGTATTAATTCATTATTCTCATTCTGCACGAATGTAATTCCACCCTTCTTCGGTACTACCTGCACTGGACTAACCCATTTTGAATCGGAGATGGGATAAATCATACCTGCATCTAACAGTTTCACCACTTCCTTTCTCACCACTTCCTTCATAATTGGGTTAAGTCTCTTTTAGGGCTGCCTTATCGGTTTCACATTATCCTCCATAAGAATCTTATGAGTGCAGAATGAAGGACTAATCCCCTTTAAATCAGATATAGACCACTCAATTGCAGTCTTGTGGGTAGCCAAAACTTTAAGCAACTTCTCTTCATCAGTAGGTGACAAATCAACACTAATGATAATGGGGTACGTGTCATCCTTCCCTAGAAAAGCATACTTAAGATTAGAAGGTAGCTCCTTCAGTTCCACCTTCGGAGTAGCAGGTGGCGCATCGTTATCCTTCCGCTTCAGCTCCTCAACCTGTAAACTAGAATCTTCAAATGTAGAAACCTCTTTTTCCACTTGTAGCAACTGAGCAATATCAGTCTCCATAGACTCATATACATCTTGAAACAGCTCCTTATGAATGGCTTCATCGACTATATCAATTCTGAAACAGTCACTATTATCAGCTGGGTATTTCATGGATTGAAACACAATGTAAGTGACTTTCTCATCATTCATTTGGAACTCCACTTTTCCTGCAGCTACATCAATTACCACTCTAGTAGTAGCCAAAAAGGGTCTTCAATACACAAAATCCACCGGGAAGATGAATTTGCCTACTTTCACAAGCACATCTTCAATACACCTTCTGGCTTCTTAATGGACCTATCTGCCAACTGCAACGACATCATACTAGGCTTCATCTCTTTAATGCCAAGAGTTTTCGAAACAGATAAAGGCATTAAATTTAAGCTTCGGTGACAACTTTGTTTGAATAATGGCACTACACTGCTCAGTCAATGCCATTGTTTTGGTCTCTTGCAACTTATGCTTCTTAGTAAGAAAATCTTTCATGAACTTTGCATAATTAGGCATATTGTCAAGAGCTTCCGCAAAAGGAATGTTTGTCTCCAGTTTCTTGAAAATATTCAGGAACCGAGCATATTGTTGCTTTTGAATCTGATGCTTCAACCTTTGGAGATAAGGAGGTCTTGCATAAGGAGGAATGAGAGACTTCTTTGGAGTTGTCTCTTTTGGAATTTGCTGCACATCACCATTCTCGGTCTTTTCCTCCTCATTTTCAGACTTTTCCTTCGTCGGAACTGATTTCTCAACTGGCTGAACCACTATACCACTCCTTATAGTTATAGCCTTAAAATGCTCCTTTGGATTGACTACAGTATCACTAGGGAAAGACCCTTGACTCCTCTCTGCTATTTGCTTTGATAACTGACCAATCTGATTCTCCAAGTTTCAGATGAAAGCTTCTTGATTTTTGAGAGAAGACTTTGTTTCATTCCGGAAAGCTTATGAACCCTGTATATATTCAGTGGTGGTATGAGTCAACTGTGTCAAAGCCTTTTCCAGATCAGTAGTAGTGGTTTGATGGAACGGCTGAGGTGCTGCTTGAGGTTTATAGGAAAAGTTTGGGTGAGATTTCCAACCAGGATTGTACGTGTTGCCATACTAATTAAACTTATTCTTAGAAGGATTACCCATGTAGTTAACCTCAGTTGTTTCTCTAGTAATGACGGCTGCACAATCTCCATTAGCATGTTCCCCTTGGCAAAAATCGCAAGGCAAAGGAGGCTGAGACGTGATAGATGAGACCTGAGAAGAGGCAAGCTGTTTAGTGAGGGTAGCTAATTGCTGTTGGATCAACCTGTTTTGTAGGGCGAGGTTCTCATTGTGGGCCAAGAGTGTATTGTAAATATCTAACTGAAGAACTCCCTTCTTTGGTTGTGAAGTAGCAGTTTCATTCCCAAGGGATCCCATATCCTCAAATAATTCTAATGCTTCCTCTGGAGTTTTATTTTTCAACGAACCACCTACTGTAGCATTAATCATCATCCTAGAAGATGGGAGCATCCCATTGAAGAATATCCTCACTTGATCATAGTCTTCCAGATCATGTTGTGGGCACTTCCTAAGCAACTCCTTGAATCTTTCCCAAGCTTCACAATATGACTCCCCATAGCCTTGATTAAAGCAACGGATGTCTGACAGCAGCTTTGTGTACGTAGAGGAAGGGAAAAATTTCTCAAGGAACTTAATGGTGATAATGTCCAAAGTGGAGAGACTTCCAGTAGGACAAGAGCGAAGCCAAGCGCTTGCTTTTCCGATCAAAGAAAAGGGAAACAGCCTCACACGAATAGCATCTGCAGAAGCTCCATTCATCTTGATGGTGTCGTAAATTTGCAGAAACCTCTCAATATGTTGATTAGGATCCTCCAAATCACTTCCACTAAAAGAACTTTGTCGAACCAAGCTTATAAGAAATGGCTTGATTTCAAAGTTGTTCGTATTAACGGCAGATTGACTACGCTAGTTGCACTCTAGTAGGATTAAGTGTCATGTAGTCACCCATAGTCCTTCTTGGAGGAGGAAGGCGAAGATGATCTTCACCATTTTCTGCCATTATAATCAATTTAGTCTCAGTACTAGAGCTAGCAACTTTTTCTTTTCTCTGTTTAGTAAGCTTCCCGTTTCTCCTTGCTGTCTTTTCGATTTCAGGATCAAATTGCAGTGAATTTCTGTCCGTGGTACCTCGCATAAACAGAGTAAAGAGAGTAAAATAATAAAAGAGAAAGAAAAATTCAATCTAGAGTTTCAATAACTACTCTTAGTGTTGAAATAAAACTAGTCCCCGACAACGGCGCCAAAAACTTGATAGGCGACTTCGGCAAGTGCACTGGTCGTTACAAGTAATAAAATAGTGAGAAAAAAATCGTCCCACGAGGAATAGTATTTCAACCATTGTTTCGCTATTTTTACTTTAGTTGGAATAAATTGAGTAATAAAAGATGAGTTGTAACCAATCAAGAATTTAAAGATTTTAAAAAAAGACAAGAACCCAAGATCAAAAATCTCAAGAACACGTTTAGAGAAGATAAACAATCTAGAAAAGCGCAGCTAGGGCTTAAAATCCCCCTATGCTCCTTCAAGTATTTGAACTAAAAACCTAATTGATTATGATTCCCAAATTGACGATTGATTCTCTAAAGTTAGACTAAGTCCCAATGTCTTGATGCTACCTTAGTCTATTTATCTTTAAAAACAACCTAATGTCTTAGTATTGTCTAGAAGGATCAGATCTTGAACCAGAATCATGCGATCGCATAAACTCGTAAGCCTATGTCTAGGTCATGCAACTTTATGATGAATTAACAGGTTCTAGTTAGATGCACTAACATCTCTATTGTCATACATCAACCTATGAACAATCTAAAAGGTGATCAATCTTTCAAGAAAGCTTTAAGCGCAGGAAATTCACTCAATCAAAGAAATCAAGATTCAGTCAAGAATTCAATCAAATACTCAAATTTGCAAAGGGTTCATCCTAGCCCTAACTACAAAAAAGAAAATTAGCCAAGCATGGCTAGATTAACAAAACAAAGAAGAAAAGATGAAAATAGAATTGGTCTTCAAAGATTGGGGAAGGTTGATCTCCACGATGAAGCTTTGATCTTTTTCTCCAATGCCGTCAAGTTGTTTCTTATGCCAAAGGTGTCTTTTGTTGCTAGGGTTTCTTCTTTTTGTATTCCAGGACCAATGGGGCTTCAAATCTAAAAAATCCTTAATTTTCTTTCCTTTTTCGGGCCCTGAAAACTTTCTAAAAATTAAAAATAAGATTTTTCGCAATTCTGGCGCCCTGGGCGCCAAAACCTTAGCAAGAGACAGAGAGTTGGCGCCCTGGGCGCCAACTTCATAGGGCAAACAGAGAGTTGGCACCCTGGGCACCAACTTTACACTGAGTTGGCGCCCTGGGCGCCAACTCCAAAAGTGGGTCACAGATAGTTGGAGCCCTGGACGCCAACTTTGCACTAAGTTAGTGCCTTGGGCGCCAACTTTTACTTCCTTCGTGGCTTCTCTTCTCGTCTTTCTTTAGCTCTTCGAGTTGCCTTCTCTTGTGAATAATACTCTACAAAACACACAAAAAGACTTGTGAGGGTATGTCTGACATCAAATACATGTTTTTTACTTATTATTCTTAAGCTTTTTAATTATATTAGATCAAGTTTATGCTCAATTTGTGTCTTAAAACATGGTAAATTCACCGCTTATCAGCAATGCAGTAACAAAACAATTTGGGCATAGTGTACTGACAATAAATTACAAAATCTTGGTTACATAATCTAGAATATAATTATGTAAAATTATTACAATAATTCTTCGAATAATCTGGAACTGGTCCAATACCTCCATTTGCTGATATCTGTCTGGGAGCTACATCCAATAACTGTACCATATATAGATAGCAATAGAGACTAGAATCCCAAAGGATCTCAGAATAACCATTAATCTCATATACAAAGTATAATCAAGGTATGTAAGAAAAACACAAACACAAACCATACAACATTCAGTAGGTCACACACAGCGAGGCACAAAGCCTAATCCAGAACTAGCAATCACATAACATAGATTGCTCAATAAGGCACACATCAACGCCAAGGGTCACACACAACGGGTTCCGGTACCAAAGAGCTTGGAAAACAATAACACCGAATGCATACACAATCATGGTAAAATATACATACAAAGTCACACATAGCATATGAGATTAAGGTTACTTACCTGACAAACTTAAACTTATCAATTACTTTCTCCAAATTCTTTTTAAAAGCTTCCGGCGATGAAACTTCGTATGATTATAAATAATACTCGTCACTTTTACAACTCTCCATAATTCAAATATTACTTTGAATAAATTATCATTTCAAGTCCATATCTTTCAAAGTTCTTGCCTAATCTTCCTTTTTAAATCATATTCTTGGTTTAAAACTCACGTTAAGTCATTTTTATCAACTTCGACAAAACCTCCCCTTAGGAATATTGATTCCCATAATCATCAAATATCATGAAAGAGGCTAAATCCAAGTCACAAAGCCATAAGGTCTCAAGGAAGGTACTTACTTGATTTTGAGATTTGCTTTCCTTGAACTTCTCCTTCCTTAAACTCCTTGTTGATTTTGGCCTAGGCTTCTACATACCATTCATTAGTTGCTCATTAGGATCTTCAACATGTTCAGGAAGATAGAAGGAAGTTTCACAAAATACCATAGCTAACTTACCTTAGTTTTCAACTTTGCTTGCTTCCTTCTTTCTTCTTTCACTTGAGCTAACCTTTACTCTCTTTTCTTTTCTCTCTTATGGCAACTTGGTGCCTTACAAATGAGGGGAAGAAGTCCTTATATAGAGGTCATGAGCCCACCACAAATATCTCCTTTGACCAATTACCATTTTACCCCTTGGTCTTATCCTTTCTTTCTCTTGAATTTTTTCCCTTTTTCTAGACAATTCTTGACTTCTCTTGAGTTCTCTCTCCTTGAATGTCTTAGATATGTCAAGAAGGCACTTAAAAATCCCCCCAAGTCAAATGACCAAAGTGCCCTTACAAAATATCCCTTAAACTTGGCTTCTTTTGCAAGTTTTAGTGACTTTCTCTCATCCTCCTTATTTTGGACGAATTTGATAGCTTATGGAGGAAGAATTTTGATCTTCAAAATACATTGAATAAGGTATCCAAGTGTCCCTTTCTATTATTAAAACATGAAATGCTTTGGTGTCTACTTAATCTAGTTAACTCTTTCCTTTGTGTGACACATGGTCATTTGGATAATCATCAATATTGTGCTTAATAGATAAGATAATTAATTAGGTGGCACAAATTATCAATAAAATATACACAAATGTCCCTATTCATTTCTCTTTAGATATCATGTTGACACCTTGGTAGCTTATGTGTTACTCCCTTGAATCTTTGTTCTTCCATGTGTTTTTGGCATTTTTCTTCTTGTCTTTATCTAGCCAATATTTTTGACATCTTTGGAAAGTTACCTTATCCTATAATCCTTTATTAGATAAGGATATTTTTTTGTTGCTAATCGTCCTACTTTGCCATGTGTACATGTTCTTGAATTTTCTATTGCCTTCTCATGCCACTTCAAAATCATGATCCTTTATTAACCAATTAGATAAGAACAAATATCATTTATCACATCCCCTGAACTGGGTCTGGTCGTCTTCCTGTCACAAGCTAATTCTTAAACCTCTAGGCCTAAAATTAAGGATATTACAATATGCCTAACTGAAAAAAATTAATGGTTGAGTTCCTCTGTCACACGATAATGAGAGGTCCAATTCAGGGTTAGGATTAGAAACGACATTCATGTATTCTGGAAAATATTGAACAATCTTTACCATTTCAACCCTTTTCAGCTCATATTTGTTTGAGTTTTCAAGCACGGGAAAAAGATTACTCCAAGAATCTGATTCGCAAGGGAATCCAATTCTCCTCCTTTTTTAGCAAGTTAATAACAACAAATTCTGTTCTAGTTTTCTTTTCTTAACTTCATTAAAAAAAAAAAAAAAATTGTCCGAAATTTAGTAGATTTAATTTTAAGTTTCAGTGCAGTTATTTTTCTATAAATTGATAAAAATTTTGTGCAGTAGTTTACACGGGGAAAATTGAAATTGAAAAATCATTTAAATCAGTGTATTTACCACTATATAAATTTAAGTTGAAGGTCTCTAATTTTCAGTGACAAACATACATAACTGTTCGGTATACATTCAGTATTTCAGAAAATATAAAATTAATTTTATATAATGACTATCATACCTTGCTCTTAAGTAGTGAAAATTAAACTTACAGGGAAATATTGCTTCTAAGAAAAAACTTTTAAAGTAAATCTGTAGCTTAACCCTATATAAACCTTCACTAATTTGTTGCAAATACAAATTAAATGTCAAATATATGTCCGACCGTGTGTGTTCTTTAGGGTTGATCTATGGACAAAATATGTGGACGACTCAATGATGAAATTTGACATAAAGTTTGTTTATATATATATATATATATATATATATATATATATATATATATATATATATATATATATATATATTATCATTATTTCATCAAGCTAATTAATTAATAATTAGGAAAAATGACAAAAAAATACTACTTGAACTTGAAAATCCTATTGATAATAATAATAATAGGATTAGAAAAAAATGGTAAAGTAATTGATAACTTATATTGTTGGAAAATGGCCTATTTTTGATTTTGAAATTCAAATGGTATTCTTTTAGGATTTTCCCTAATAATTATTATGCATAATAAACAGTGAATTCAAGCATATCTGCCTTGTTATTACAGCGATTGCTTTTAAACATTGTGGATGGTAAAATAGGCTAATTATTAGCTAGTTTTCATCTTTGACTGTTGAGGAAGTACTAGTAGTGTATATTATAAGGGACATATGTACTGGAATTATATATGTGTGTGTACATATATCATATTTAATTTAAAATTTTAAATCAAATTATTACATAAGGCACTTCCGTCTGATCATATATAGAATTAGTTGGCAGAAAAAAAAAAAGATCATATATAGAATTAAGTTTGTAGAGATTTTTTTTTTTTCTGGGAGAGACAAAGTCTGTAGAGAATTTCACATTAGGAATTGGTACGAATGAGGACACCATATATATACTACTAAAAGCTGAAATGAACTTTATTTCCATTATTGACTACTTCTAGGTCACTCAAACTAGCTAACAGTACAGTGCACACATATGTATAGAGGAGGGGCATACATACCCACATACCCACACGTACATACACACATACATACATATATCACAGACCTAATTAAGCTGCAGAAGACCTAGGCACATAAATATTTTTGCAGGTCTTCGAGCTACTTGCTGCGTATACTTACCTACATGAGACAAACCAAAGTGTGGAAGCTGAAAGCTAGGTTTTGGTTTTTGTTTCAGTAATAATATTTGCCCCGACGAGAAGAAGGAGCGGTACAGTTGACAACATTGATGCCGCCATAGATAAAAGCAGCGTCTCTGCTATTAATACAAGAAGGCTCAGCTGCTTCCATTTCATCTGCCCTCCGCTGTCCTTGCCTCCTTGGAGCTGCTGCTTCCGCCTGAACCCCACGCCGTCCTCGCCGGCTGGCTTGAGGACCATAGCACTTGTCTATCAGATAGAATCCTTCTAAACCAATCTCTCTCAAGTGATCTGCCATTATTGATGCTCGATCGATGAAGCAGAAGATGTCGATGAAGCCTCTCTAAATTAAAGTGGTGGTTTTTCCTTGCTTGAAGAGGAGGAGGAAGATGAAGCCCCTTTTATAGGAACTACAAGCGACTGAATACTGTAGCGCATAACCGAGATTATTTCTTTACCATGGGTTAAATTAATATTATCTCTAGGTGAATGACTTTCTTTTAGACCAAATGTTAATCAGCGATGATTGTCGTGATATTATCTTTTTTGCTTTATTCTTTTATCTTCTTAATTGATGAGCAAGACCAAGGGAAGGAATATATTCTTGTTTACCACCATAATGATCGATGTGGTAGTTTGCTGCCTATTTCGGTTCTCTATCAGTCCTCCACGTGATTACCTTTAATTTGTCCATAGCTGGTAATTAATTTAGTTAAAAAATTGTTATAATATAATGTCTTCGAATATAGTAATATTTTTTCACATGCGACGCATTTCTTATTTCAATTTGCTCTCAACTTCCTCAATACCCACATATATGTAATCTAAACCTGGCTTTAGATTTAAAGTAGTACTGTTTGTCCCAAAAACAAAGTTCTTTAAACAGAAATATATGTATGTCTGTGTGTATTTATATCATGATTTTCAATTTCAATGCTATATTATAACTAAGCCTATACTTTGTACTCCCTCTGGTCTTTATTATAAGGCACCAACTATCTTTTCTCACAAACCAAGAAATGGAAGTTAAGTCATTAAATGAGCCTAAAATTGATAAAAGTTTTCAACTTTATCCCTACTTTAATGATGTAGATTTAAAGGAGTTTGTTAAAGTAAGGGCATAATAGGAAAATAGTAATAAATAAGTTAGTTAAATATAGTTGGTGCCTTATAAAAAGAACCAAAAATAAATTGTGGGTAGTTGGTGTCTTATAATAAGAACCAGAGGGAGTACTATATAAGGGAAAAATCTCAATTAAATCCAGCTGAAATACTGAAATTCAGATTTAGGCTTATACTTTAAATAAATTCCTAATTAGGCTAAGACGCCTCATTAGGAATTTTTGAATTGGGGAATCTTACCTGTAATACCCTAAAAATCCTACTTAGGATAAGTATCATAATTTAGTAAATAATACCTATTGGAAATAGGTGAATATGAGGTCTCAAACACCTTGTATTGAATTTATCTTATTATTAGGACAATTTGTCCTAAGATTAAATAATATGCAAATAGGTCCCTAAAATATTTATGGGTTATTAAATACTCTGAGAAAATTATGATAAAATCCTAAGAGGCAACTAAATATTTATTAAAAATTAGAAAGTATGTTGTCTCTAATTTAGGTAATTTATGGGATTATTTTCCTTGAAAGATAATGAGTTAAAATTTGATATTATTTTGGGGAACATAAGTTGCCTCATGATTTTTAATATTATGCATGGCGCATAAATTACCAATGTCAGTAAAATTGTTGTGAGAAAATAATTAGTTTTAATTAAGAAAATTATTAGAAATTATTAAGGGATTAATTAAGAAATTTTCAGGCATTTTATAAGATTAGAGAAATTTGGGAAACATGAAAAATAAAATAAATATAAATAATAATTATTAAGGACCGAAATTTTTGGCTAATTAAATAAATAATAATGGTTAAGATATAGTCTTAAGAAGTAAAGATCAATGGTTTAGGATTTTTCAAGAATTTATGAAAGCCTAAATCCAAGTAATTAGTTATGGACCAATAGGAAAATTTTGTGGAAAATAAATATAGGATAAATATAATATATGTGGTTAAGGAAAAAAAATATATATATATATATGGTGTGTTGGCCGAAATTTTGGGAGATAAGGATGAAGAAGATATTTGAATATAATAGTAATATAGGTTTAAGCATGTGATAAATAAGTAACAATATAATAATAGTTAAAAGTGGACAGGATAAACGAGAACGGATGGAAATAAAATCCTACATAGAAAACCGTGATCTAGGTTTCTAAAGTCAGGGTATATTGTGAACGAGGGAATTTTTATCTCGAGATGGCCGGTCTTCGAAGTCATTTCTGTAACCGACGGAGTGATTTGGAGATCCGAATAAGAAGATATTTTGTATAATTAAAGCAAATAGCCAAAAGGAGAACCGATAGAAAATAATCCCGTTGTGAGAATTTGGGGATAAGTGGGGAAAAACCAGAGTATAATGTTAATCAGTGGATTTTTGTCTCGGAGTTAGTACCGGACAACGTTATTTCTGTAGCCGGGCACGAATACCGAGGATTTTCAGTTGATAACGGAATGTCCTCAGCGGGATCAGAAACTGAGTTAAATTAGATAATTTGAAAAAAGAAGAAAAGACCTTCAGCGTCTTGTTCCCGGAATTTTAAGATTTTATGAAATTTCGCGATTAGAATACCGAACCAGGAATTTTACCTGATAAAGCAAGATGACATAAGACTTGATGATGCAGCAGGGATGACATCATCCTTGAGAGGTGTAAGGCCAAGATCTTGCCACCTCCAAGAAGTGCGATCCGACGGTCAGAATTCAACCAGACAAAGTTCAATGAAATTATGAAAATGCCATTGCCCTTTTCTATAAATAGCCTTCACCTTCTCTTCATTCTTCACAAATCCTAGAGCTTTCTAGAGAGAGATTTTAGAGAGAAGGAGGAGTCTGTGGAAATAGCAAAGTGTCGGATAAGTTCTTCGGTCCCTAGTCTTTAGTTTTAGTGTTTCTTTCAGTAGTTGTTGTAGAAATGCTAGGTTGATCTTTAATCTTCCAGGTATGTTTAGAAATCATGTTCTAGGGGTAATTAAGGTATTAATTTCGAAAATCATTATGGAGTTGGAGATATATTGAAATTCTGGAAGATTAGGGTCAAGGTAGCAAAGTGCTAGTGAAATTCCGCCGATTAGGGGATCAGTGGCAAAATGGTAATTTGTACCTAAAATGCCTGTTATGATATCAAATATTGATAAATGTGATATTATCATTATAGGATATCAGTAATCTTGTTCCGTTGTCATTTCGCTGTCGTTCTGCTGTTTTCCGTCAAAAGTACAGTTTATCGTCAACGAAGGTACGTTCGCGTACTGTAACACTAACTCTGATGTTTATGTTATGCATATATGTGGCATGTGTGCATATAAAGGTTAGAGAGTATCTATAATGCTGAGAGCAATATGTTCATATGCTGGGAGCAATATGTCTGTATACTGGGAGCGATATAGTCGCATGCTGGGAGCGATACATATGCATTGGTTATGATAGTTTGCTTGAGTATGCGGTTTGGTGTTGTGGTATGAGTTGTCTATATATTGTGTATGTAAACATGAGGTTAACCGTTACCTGGGGTCCGTATGCATGGGACCTCAGCTCTTAACATAACGTCAGGGTCAGGAGAACCAAGGACAGAGGACAAGGGGAAGCGCAAGCAGGTCGTCTAGAAGACCCGACTGAAGATTTCCTTTGATGTTCCAGTAGAAGTCTTCCTATTATTGCTTTTCTTCACTTTTAAACCACGCGGTTTCTATACCGCTATTGTATCCAATTAGACTTATGGCATTTTGAATATATATATCAGATACTCTTCCGCTCAAATGGTCTACTCTAATGATTTGAAATGACTTT
Source organism: Acacia confusa (assembly GCA_037074495.1). Taxonomy (NCBI): domain Eukaryota; kingdom Viridiplantae; phylum Streptophyta; class Magnoliopsida; order Fabales; family Fabaceae; genus Acacia; species Acacia confusa. The sequence continues at coordinate 8,557,414 of CM073505.1, forward strand.
GAATGAAAAAAAAAAATTTATTCCGCTTTTGAAAATTGGGATGTTACATTACCTATATGCCCTTTTCTACTTCCCTCCCGTCTTATCTTCTCCATCCACCGTGTCTCGTTATGCTTGTCATTATTTTTATGCTTTTTTACTGAACATATTCCTTGAATTATGTTATTATTATATTCTCCATGGGATAGTTGTAATTTTCAAACCTTCACGGCTCCATCTATTGATTGTCACTAATTATTTGATGAACATGAATTCTCAAAGAAGCCAGATATTTTAAAGAAAACTGTAACAGTTCCTGCAAATGGAACATTGTATTCTATAGCAGATCTATAGATTGCTATTGGTAGCATCACTGTCGACCACCGTTTTGGTAAGGGATCTTTTGGACGCGTTTACCGTGGCCAATTTGATGGCGGAATGGTGTTTCTCACCTGTTATTCTCTTGCAATTCCTATCAAAACCTGAATCAGCCAGGGCAAATGGTGAATTGGAGCTTCGGAGAGATACAAAGGATGGAACTAGAAGAGAGGAGAAGAATGAAGGAGAATGAGATCGACGGGAGATGGAAAGATAGAGAAGGAGAAAAGGGCATATAAGCAAAATCACCAAATTCAAAAATTCATAATAATGTCTCTTGGCCTGATTAAGAATTTGCTTAAATTGTAGGCATAAATCTGGATTTCAGTATTTCAGCTAGATTTAATTAGGATTTTCCCTTCTTGGTTTAATTTAAACTATATCATCCATAGATATTAATTTATACATTAAAAAATTTTCTATATTGATATTTTAAATGCCTCTATAAAGATTAAATTTATTTTAAATTCTGAAAAATTAAATTATGATATTATTTTCCAAATAAAAATAGCTGTAATTAAGTAAATTTGTTTTAAGAAAATACTTATCGTATAAAAAATAAAGTGTTAACAAAAAGAAAACATATCCAGAGTATACTTAGCTTCTTTTTCTGGCTTATTAATTAATTAATTTTCTCAGCATTCTCTTTGTTATTTATATACTATGTATGATAAGGTCCTCTGTGAAACACTAGAATTTTTTATTTTTTTGGATTGGAATCAATTAGGCGGTTTGTGAACTTTAGTGTAACGCACTCTAACCAAAAAAGAAATCAATAATGAGTGAGAATATGATTCTTTCCAAGATTTATCTTGAAAGCCTCCTTTAATTTGGTAACGAATATGATTCAATATATGCATTATTTTTATCACTTTCTCCTTTCAAGCATCTTTACTTTTGCTTTTATAAGGCAGTCATGAATTTGGTTGGCCTACTTTAGAATATTGATTAATTACGCCTAGCGATTATTAATATATATATAACAGTTTCCCCAAACGTGACGATTTCTTGCTGAGGTAAACACAGTGATGTAATTTTTGGCATTCGGATAAAATGCACTTACAATAATAATTATAAGAACAAATGCAACTATATTTTTTTATAAAAAAATTAAATATGCTGAGCACTATGTGATATTTGTCATGAATATTCTCGCGGTTTATTTGCTAGTTATTGAAGGGGGAAACTAATTTACTTAGTGCATCACAAAATTAATCACGCAATTATTTCCTACCATATATGATCTCAAAGTTGTCAACAGAGAAATGGATCGTAAATAAATACTACTTGTTGCCATAAATAAATCAGATAGACAACTTTAAATTTGCAGAAACAATGATCAGGAATGCGCAAAGAATATTAATTAGGGACGGTGACATTATTGTACAAAGGAATTCAATTTCGATTCTCAAGTTATATGGGTGGGTGGGTGTGGCAATAAACAAAAGGTTCAAGGTTCTTAAACAAGCCAATTTATTAACCTCGATCCATTTTGATGATGTGTCTAATAAAAAATATTTTGAACTATTTCTTAACTTCAGAAAGATATGTAACACCAAAAATTTTGCCAGAATCAAACAGAGAGTGGTGGACACAATAACTCACCCAACAGAATCACTCAATCTCCAGATTAATTAATTAGTTGAACATCTATTTTGAATGTCAACTGCTAGTTATCCTAGCGGCAACTCCATCCACCTCTAATGCTCTTAGATGAGGTCTTGGATTTGAACCCGTTGTCAACATATTTGTGTGCATGCATGTGTTTAAATTGTATTAAATTAAAAAAAAAGAATATCTATTTTATATATATAAAAATTATTAAAAAAATACCCTATATTTAAAAGTGTAACACTTCAACTCAAATAAAATTTTGTACCAGGCATACATGGGACGGGCCCACGCTTTAATTAACTTCAAATATTTCCTTCTGGTGGCGTCTCCTTGTATCTCACTAAAATTAAATATACGCATGTGTTTCGCTCATTGCTAAAAAGAAAGGATAAAAGAGGGGAGCAAATTGCATGGAGAAAAAAGGTTAAGAATAATAATCATGAACGTGAAGCAAAGGTAATCCTGATTAGGACGATAATGTTCTTTTTTATTTTGGGAATAAATACTTCAGATCAAATATTGAATATCCATTATACATATCGTAACGCAAAATGCCTTTATACACCCAATTAATATGGCCTAATTACCCAGCAATTTGGTATATTGGCTTCTCTAAACAAATGCTTGAATGTGATCGATAACGGTCCTGGACGATAATTAATGAAGTTTTCAATCGGTGCGTTATATTGTTCCGTCCTTGATGGCATGGAATATATGTGTGTGTGTTTTGTTGAAGGAAAAAACAAAACTTATCACCAAAGAATAAATCAAAATAACAGACAGCCAAGCAAAAGCAGTAATGAAAATAAATATACGGAGGTATTCATTTATGAAATGTGAATCTTTGATATGACCTGATATCCCCTCTTCTCCTTTACGTTATTCTCTATTATTGCTTGGGGTGGCGCTAAATGGCTAAAGTTTGATCTATCAAGAAATTAAATGAAATACAATCTATTCTTTATGATCTTGTGTAGAATTTGTAAATTTTAATTAATTAGAATAGTAGATATGCCATAAAAAAAAAAAACAAATACGAAATCAGGTTATGACACTACTTGTAAGGAAGTGGGCACGCAACCGCCTGTAATATATAGGGAGAGAACATGTATGTATGTATGTATAATAACCTATATTACTTATGTAGTGGAGAGGCTTTCCATATCAACTATATTACTTAGGACTTTTAATTTATATAGCTAGATTCGAATGTATTGATATATAGAGAGTACATTTTATAGTTTTATATGTTTGAGCTGGTTTTTGTTGGATCTAAATAAAGCTATTATCACATGCATGCATCAGAATTTTTTGGGCATCATCACGAGGAGTATCATGCCATCATATAGGGATGGAAATAAATTAGGTCAAGATAGGCTTTGGTTAAATAGACCTAAGCCTGTAATGAGAGAGTAAAAGTGTTGACCCTGAGTTTAAGCCTAAATACAGGGTTTTTTTTTTAGGTTTAAGCCTGAGCCTTCATAACGTCTGGTAGAGCCTGAAGTATTTTAAATGCCTACTTATAATATATTGTAGGCCTTAAAAGTCAGAATTAACTAAGATAAGAATATGTGTAGTCTATAATTAACTAATTATACTTGAAATTAGAATATAAGAATGAAAAAAAATATTGTGTTATTTATATAATATAAATATAATTATATTTATTTAATGTGTAAACAAGTCAAGCCTAAAGGCTTACAAGCCAGGCTTTAACAAGAAATGCCTAATCTATTCAAACATTTAGGCTTTTAAATTGACTTTAGCCTATCCTTTTTAATAAATAGGTTCGGCCATACCAGACCCTAAACAGGCCAAGTTGTAGGCCACCTAATAGAGGTCTGACCTATTCCCACCCAACCGTCATATCATACTTGGACAATGTAAATTTTATTAGTTCTCTCTATTAATCTAAGTGATTAACTGAGATGCCGGTTCCTTGTCTTGGAGTGATTGTCTTTTGTCTATGTTCCGGGCGGATACAATATAATATTAAATTCTTGATTCTCTCCAACCTATTATTCTGACTTGAAAAGAGAATGAAGAAAAAACTATGACTAAACACTTCATTTAAATTTTTAAGATAAAAGCGTTTTCAAAACTGAACTTACATTTAAGATCATTTTTAAACTTTACATTTTTTAGCGACTTACGATCTACTAAGTTTTACAATGAAAGTACGATTAGAATTATTTAACTTTCAATCATTGATGACAACAACATCGTCAGATGTTCTGGAACATGTACATGGACGATGTACGGGCTAGGCTTTTTGGAATACAACTCACAAATAATAAAACTTGTATATATAAAGCAAAGACTATATGTTACTTAGTTTGTTGAACTAAGTTCTTATTCATACATATATATAGCAAAGACTCTCTAACACAAGGTACATAAAGCATAGTACCACCTATATATGTGGGTGTCCAACCTTATATATATAAAACCACTATATGTTGTTCATAAGAAACTGTAACATTAAACGAAGCGACAACAACAGCAAGAAGCATAATATTCAGAATTTGAAGGCTTGGAAGAAGAAACTCCAAGGGCTCTTAGGCTTAGTAGGCTCAGGCTTATAATAATAACTCTGCTCAACGTTAAGTCCTTTGTATTTCCGAGCTGCTTCTCTGTGATCGATCGTCCCCACAGGTTTCTCTTCCTTTTTGTTATTGTTGGTGTAGTAGTAGTAGCAGCAGCAGTAATGAGGGTTTTCAGGAAGCTGACCTTTGCGTCTTTTGTTGCCGTTGCATGCATCTATCACACCAAACCCTTCTCTTCCAATCTTCTCCAGATGATCTGATGATGATGCCATATCTATTCACCAATCTCAACCTGGTTTTTGTTTCTGGTTTGGTTTTGCAACAATGTGCAATGGCTATTATTTATAGGGAATTTTGGGAGAAGAAGTGGCTCTTTGCCGACCCACCACTATAAAATAATAAGACGTGGTTTGCTTTCATTGATTCTTTCTTTCTTTCTTTCTTTTCTTTTTTTTTTTTTTTTACTTTATATACCTAGATCCCAAAATATAAATATGATCGTACCCGTAAATATACATGTATCTTAAGGTTCTTCCTCTAGAAACAGCATTTTATAGTTAAAACACGGTATTCTACAAAGATTGATTTGAACTTCATTATTTCATTAATTCATCTGAGAGGCACACGTGGGTGCACCTGATTGGATGTATATAAATTTTGATCTTTATTATGTAAAGACTAAGCTGACTAACTTTCGCTGGGTTAGCATGTACCCAATACATGTATATTTTTACGCTAATAATGGGTTTGCTTTAGACCTTCGAGTAGTATAATTTGTGGCCTAGGCGTGCAGCAGGCATTCGCGGATTCTTTATTGCATGTGATTCGTTTAAATATTTAGTATTGAATAATCTACTGACTAGCTGTTAATTTCCACCTTCAAAAAAGTTGTTTATGTAACATTTTGTGAGCCATGACTCTTTCTCCGGCCTCTCCGCCAAAACAAGACTGTTTTTTAAAGGAAAATTTAGTGCTAAACCTCATTGTAATTTAATTTCTCATCATTTAACTAACTGTTCAAATATGATGGATACAAAAATCTACTAGCCAGTTGACATGACACAAAGATCCAACTGTGGTAAATGATATACATATTTAGGCGATTTATAAGTCATACACACTAGTGGCGATTTAAGTCATAGTTATCCCAACTTTCTGATTATGTATATTTTTTATCGGATGTCCCCGAAGGGAGATTCTAATTATGTATATATTCATGCAAATTAATGCAGTCACACACAGAAATTATACTAAAACCTCTTCAGAGTGCATTTAAGTTTCACCCTTCATTACAACCATAATGTCCTCCGAAAATAGTCCACTGCTTTATATAGTTGCAGTCAACTTTTATTCTTATAATCCCTAATTTAGATATATATAATACTGATTACACACGAGGTTGCCAGATTAGGACACTATTTCAGGAGAGGTCTTCCTCGAATCTCGTTGCAACAAACAAATTTTGCTTTTCAAAAAAAGGGTTCTATATAAATGAAAACATCAAACCAGACCCAAACAGCAGATTTAAAGAACGACCAATTTTCGGCAATTCTCAGAAACTGCTCAGCAAGAGAGAGCCAACAATATTCTAACTTCTACTCTTATTGTTGGTCTCTCTTTAATATATTGAATTACAACTTTCTTACATACAAATCTCCACAGGTAGAGTAGGAAACAATGAATATGGGTAACGGTGAGCATGACAGAAAGAAGAAGATGGCTGTTATTTCGGTATCCGGGATCCTCCTGGTGGCCATGGTGGCCACCGTAGGCATCGGTCTATCCGGTGCCGGGGGCGGCGCAGCCACCGAGGATCAGAAGAAGCAGATCTCATCGTCTCAAAAGAACGTGGAAATGCTCTGCAGTTCAGCCCAATACAAAGAAACCTGCGAACACAGCCTCTCAAAAGCACACAATAATGGCACCACGGACATTAAAGAACTCATCAAAATCGCCTTCCACGCGGCGGCCAAGGAGTTCAAGAAGTTAATCAACAACTCCACCCTCTTCGAGGAGCTCGCCAAGGACAACATGACCAAACAGGCCATGGAAATCTGCCACGAGGTCCTAGACTACGCCATTGACGACGTTAGACACTCGATCGACAGCGTGGAACAATTTGATATAAGTAAGCTCGGTCAATACGCCTATGACGTAAAGGTGTGGCTCGGAGGCACTATCTCCCATCAACAGACCTGCTTGGACGGCTTCGAGAACACCACCACTCACGCCGCCGAGACCATGGCCAAGGTGTTGAACACCTCCCTCGAGCTGAGCATGAACGCTTTGGACATTATTTCTGGCCTCTCTGAGGTCGCCGACGCCTTCGGATTCGACACCATCTTGGGCAGCGCAGTGCAAGATAATGGCACTGTCAACACCACCCATGACCAAGCTCATCACGGCAATGAAAACACCTCCAGTCGGAAGCTTCTCCAGAGCTTGCCGTCGTGGGTAAGTGATAGCCACCACCGTCACCACCTGGCCAGAGCCGCAGCCGGTGCCGCCCACGTTAAGCCCGATGTTGTTGTGGCTCAAGATGGAACTGGGCAATTCACAACATTAACTGAGGCTCTTACAGCTGTTCCAAGAAACAATAGGAAACCCTATGTGATTTACGTGAAGGCCGGCATATATAACGAGATTGTCAAGATCCCCAAGCAATCCAGTTACATCACTATCATCGGAGATGGTCCCACCCGCACCAGATTCACCGGCAATCTCAACTATGCCGACGGTGTCCAAACTTACAACACCGCAACATTCGGTAACTTGATTATCCCTCTAATGTGGTCCAGGAACAGATCCGTTTTTTTGTCTGAAATTTTGTCTCTTCATATATATACACAAGGATATAATTAGAAAGAATAGCACAATTTAACATATTTATTGCTGTTAACTAATTTTTTGAACCTATGATTTTGACAGTTGTTGCTTATAAAAATTGAACGGATGGAGTATATAATAATTTCCCTTAGCTCGTCACAACATGCAAATCCTCCTTACTTAAAATGATATAAAGTTGACGTGTGAATTTGCAGCCGTGAATGGTCCTTACTTCACAGCCATGCACGTAGGGTTCGAGAACTCAGCCGGAGCAATTAAGCACCAAGCCGTGGCCCTCCGAGTAACAGCAGATAAAGCTGTCTTCTACAACTGCCATATGGATGGATACCAAGACACACTTTATGCCCAGTCCCACCGCCAGTTCTACCGCGACTGCCTCATCTCCGGCACAATCGACTTCATCTTCGGCGACGCTGACATGGTCTTTCAGAACTGCGCTTTGGTTGTCAGGCAGCCTTTAAGCAACCAGAACTCCATCGTCTCCGCCAGTGGCCGCAACGTGATCAACAGCCCTAGCGCCATGGTGTTCCAGAGCTGCCGCTTCATCGGCGACGAGCTCTACCTCTCCGATGCGAAGAAGAAACCGGCATACCTCGGACGGCCATGGAGGGCCTATGCCAAGGTGGTTATCATGGATTCTCAGATCGACGGCATCTTCGCTCCCGAAGGTTACTTGTCATGGATGGGAAGCATCTATCACCTGACCTCCGTCTTCAATGAGTACAACAACAAAGGTCCCGGCGCCGATGCCTCTCACCGAGTGAAATGGCCCGGCGTGAAGACCATCACCGCTGTTCAAGCCGCAAATTTCTATCCTCGCAAGTTCTATGAATTCCACAACGCAACTACCTCTGATGATGATTCTTGGATCTCTGCCTCTGGGATTCCCTACTCCGCAGGCCCCATGTAATCACATCTTCAGCACCTAAATAATCAAAAACGTATGATTGATATATATATTCATTTTATTTACATGTATAGAGGGTTAAGTAGGTATCGGTCTTATTGTGATATATGTCCGACTTCTTCACTAGTGCTGCATGCTAGCTCCTTGGTTAAATTCCTCATGAGTTCGATCGTTTTGTTGCTGTATTTTGTTTGAGTGCTTATTTCAACAGCAATTATTTTGTTAAACTGCAAATTAATCACTATGAGTTTCTATAATTAATTTCGTGATCCCGTCTCTTGTTCATTATTTACAAGATAATATAGTGGTCATCCTATCTTGTAAAAACAACCAACAAAACTGGGCTGAAGATGTTGAACTAATTTCGTACGTAGCCTTTTTCTTTTCTTTTTTTGGAAAATTAAGTAGTAGTATATGAAAGATGATAGCTTCAGAATTTCAAAAAAAAAAAAAATCCCAACATTTAAACTTACTAAAATGGAAGAAAAATATTTTAAAAAATAAAAAGTCGCATGGAAGTTAATAAAAATTAGAAAAATAAATAAATTTGAAAGTCCTTATAATTCTCATCGATTTTTTATTGGATCTTTTAACTTTCTACCATTAGCAGCGGTCCTACTATATTAAAAATTTTCGTCAAAACTTCTAAGGAGGCTGTCTCTGATTTTTGAGTACTTTAGCATATATAATTATATTTATAGTATTCGATAATTACTCCTCCTTATAACTTTTTCTACGCGCTTAGCTTCTAATATTTTTTTAGTTTTTGGCTCATCTTAACTTATTTAACTAATATTGAAAATTTAGGATGTTAAAGGATTAGCCCTAAAAAGTTAAAGGGTCCAATAAAATGGAAAGAAAAACTTAAGGACCTGATTCAAAACTAAGAGAGAGAAAATATTAGGACCTCCAAATTAATTTTTCCTAAGTTTCGTGGAAATATTCAAAGAATAAAAAATTGCACAGTCCATGATGAGCCAAGCATATAAATTTAATATTTTATAATAAAATTCATAAGAAATCACATTAAATATTCGCAATATATAATAAGTAGCAGACACACACATATATATCACTCATTTTCCATAGTCTTTTCTCGGTAATGGTAGATGATCGGCTGCTTCAGGTTCAATACAGGGGTACAGGTACAGTGGGAAGGTGATATTCCCTGTTTAGCTTGCTTGCTACGGATTCGCAGGTATTATGAAAAGTTGTTCTTCGCACGTAAACTACGGCAAAAGTGGATTAATCATTATAATTGTTAATCAATTAGATTGAGTGAAAGCATTTGAAAAGTTTTGTATTTCAAAATTTAATTGTCTCAAAGATTAAAAAAATTTGGCAAGAACGAAATGGAAACTTTACTTCAAGACATGCTTGAAGAGCATATGATTTTCACCATTACAATTCATGATACTTAAGTAATTACCGTTCTATTAGAGATTGAATGCCTTAATGTGTGTTAGTTTAAGATTTAAAAGCATTTGATTAAGCTTTATCAAGTCAAAATCAAATTTATATCCTCAATTAACATGCACAATCTCTTGCTACAATTAGGCATGGAAATAGGTCAGGCCAGGCCACGCTTTGGCTAAATAGGCCTGAGCCTGTAATGGGGGCAGAAGGCCTGAACTTGGGCCTGGGCCTAAATTTAGGTTTTTTTTTAGGCTCAGACCTGAGCCTTCATAAGGCCTGGTCGAGCCTGAAGCCTTTTTAAAGACCTACTTACAATGTAAGCCTTTAAAAAGGCCTTATATTGTAGGCCTTGGAGGCTGGAAATAGGCTTTATACACTTTAAGCCTATCAAAACCTATCTAAATATAATTTGAAATTAGAATATAAGGATGAAAAATAATAAATATTATATTATTTATATGATATAAATTCAATTATATTTATTTAATATGTAAATAGACCAAGCCTGAAGGCTTAAAGGACAGGCCTTAATAAAATAAGTCTGACCTATTTACATATTTAGGTTTTTAAATAGGCCTTGGCCTAACCTTTTTGACAAACAGGTCAGGCCTAACTAGGCCCTAAATAGGTCATGCTGTAAGCCGCCTGATAAGGGTCTGGCCTATTCCCACCGCTAGCTACAATTAAAAGAAAGTAATCATTAAGTAACAATTTTAATTGGACAATACTAATTAATAACTATATCTCTATGTATGTCAATAACAAACCATCCATTTAATCTTTAAACTTCAAGTCTAAAGTAATATTATCTAAGTTCTACAATTAAATTAATTCTCTCAAGCTTAATTTAATTGAACAAGGCAATCTAACTGGTGGCTAGTCATATAGAAACATTAGGCACAAGATGAAATTATCACATAATTGTCATCAACAATTAAAAAGAATAATAAAAAGTCTCAGTCCTTGCAATGGTTGAACTGATATCCGCACAACCTCGTCTCAGCCAGGAAGAGTATTCAAAGCCATAAAGGAAAGAGAATAGAACAAAGTTAATAATTTTTCCCCTCTGGTATAAGAGATCTCTTCCTCCTCACTTTCTCCCCGTCTTTGAAAAATACATTCACTAAAATAAAATTCTTTTCATATACTTATTTCGTATACAATAAATTACATTAGAAATAGTAGCTTCCACCGTTAATCCCAACACTTGTTCTGTGAACAGTCACGGCGGCACCTCTAGTCCACGAATAAATCACCTCCAGAGTTGTCTTGTCCTCCTGTTGAGGATGATGAACAAGACCCCGACGCCTCTCTGCTTTTTTTCTGATCTTCGCTCACAGGAAAGAAGATGAAGGACCCGTCAATGGTGGCTGCCCAATAAGATGATGAACGAACAGTAGCTGCCTCTTCATTTTGTTCCAACTTGTGGATTTTTTTAGGTCATCAGATGATTCCCACTCTTTTCCAAACGGTGTTACATAGTGTTACTCCTTTCACACTCTCACTCATCTGGCATAATTTCAAAACGGCGTCACTGGAAGGATTTTAACAAAATACCCACCTAAACTCTTTTCTTTAATTTGAGCAATTATTATTTATTTTCTTACTACTTTAATTTTCTTCCCTTAAAAATATAATATTTACAATAAAATTTTCCAAATCATGCACCAAATTGGTATCTTCTCAAAATTTTCAATAAATTTATTTAATTTAGTATTGATTATGACTTGCTAAATATACTAAAATATATCTCAAATTTTATTAAACACGGAGAAACATAGGTGGAATAATATTATTACACATTGGTATTACATATTTTATAATATGTTCAGTTTGAAGGGATGGGAGGGGAGAGAAAATTTTTCTCTCATCGTAACCAAATGGCCATGAAAATTTTTAATTCATAGCTACCCTCACAACAAACTTATTGCCAACAACCTTGCCACCCCACTCCTCGCTTAAGGCCTTCTCCTGCGTTCTCTCAAGTAGCAAAATTACCAGAGCTAAGGCTGCGAAAGTAGCTCCTCCCACTGGAAATCAAAGAAAACGAAATGTTGGGAGTAACAGGAACAACCGAACCTCAACGGTAGCATTCAATGCGCGAGGTTGTTTGCTCTGCCACAATGCCACAAACGGTGCCAGAGGATCGGAGTCATCATCGATGACGGCAAGAGTGGCGCTAGAACCCAAAGCATGGATGAACGAGATTACAGAGAATAGGAGGCCGACGGTGGTGAGGCAAACGTTGACGGAGAAGAGTGAAATCACCGAATTTTGCAAGTCGTGGAGGACATGAAATTTGGGGCAGAGGCGTCAAATTAACCGAAGTGAGGGGCATCTCAGCAAAAGGTATGATTTTATTCTTTAAAAAAATAAATATCTTGCATGTTACTGAACCCTTCAGCTTTAGCTTTACCCCAAAGGCCCAAACTGAAGGCTGAAAGCAAAGAAAATTGTGTGCTTCAATGGGAATTTACAATCTTATATACCAACTCTTGTCTTAGGCCTAGTAGACCTTTTTTTTTTTGAAAGATTAAAAAAAGCTAAATAAGTTATTTAATCATATCATATATTATGCATAATTAAATTATATACCATTTTATAAGTTAGGCAAATTAATTTACAGAAAAATTGATGAATATAAATATTTTATAGTAATATAATTAAATTCCTTAATTTCTAAAAAGAAAAAGTTAAATAGGTCTCATATTTAATAATTTAATAATGGTGGTAATATAATAGCATGCTTGAAGTGACATTTTGTAAAACCTTTCATTTTCTGTCGTGTTTCTATAATTCTATTCTTGTGTCAAAATCCATGGTGCTTGGAGATAATAGCAGATTAAGGCATTCTATTTCAGGATAGGTCTTCCTGCCCTTCCGTAACGTTGCCACAAACTAATTTGAGTTCCTTCATCTATCCATATAAATTACCCCTTCAAACAATACCCAGAAGCAGATCAAGAACATCCACCATCTTTGGCCTTTCATCATCACCAACTGCTCGACGTATTAATATTCTAAGTTCTTATACTCTTGCATGCATTAAAATCTATACATTGGTGTTTTGGCCGCATAAGTTCAAGGTCTCGAGTGACGCCTTTGGAAGAGCAATCTCCAGCCCGTCAATGCTCATAGGCAGATAACCATTAAAAAAAAAAAAAAAAAATCTAGGATGAAGAATATAGCTGCTATTTTTGTATTTGGGGTGGCCATGGTGGCTGCCAATGAAGTTGCCTCCGCGAAGGAACACGGTGAAAAGAAACAGATTCTGTTGCCTCAAGTGGGCGTGGAAATGCTCTGTAGTTCAGCCCAATACAAAGAAACCTGCGAACACAGCCTCTCTTCAAAAGCAAACAATGGAACCGCGGACAGTAAAGAACTAGTGAAAACCGCCTTCGACGCGGCCACCAAGGAGTTCAAGAAGTTCATCGACAACTCCACTCTCTTCGAGGAGCTTGCCAAGGACAACATGACCAAACAAGCCATGAAAATCTGCCAAGAGGTGCTAGACTACGCCATCGACGACATTCAAAACTCAATCCATAGGGTGGACCAGTTCGACATAGGTAAGCTCGATGAATATGTCTATGACGTTAAGGTTTGGCTCGGAGGCATATCTCCCACCAACAAACTTGCTTGGACGGCTTTGAAAACACTACCACTGATGCGGCCGAGACCATGGCCAAGGTGTTTAACACCTCCCTCGAGCTTAGCATGAACGCTTTGAACATTATTTCTGGCCTCTCCGACATCGCCGAAACCTTCAAATTACCTGGATTCGCCAACATTCTGCAAACTTTTGGCAATGGCAACACCTCCGGTCAACAAGCTCATGGCAATGACAATACCTCCGGTAAGCAAACTCATGCCAATGACAATAGCTTGCATCGGAAGCTTCTCGAGAGCTTGCCGTCGTGGGTAAGTGATAGCCAACACCGTCACCTCCTGGCCACAGCCGCATCCGGAGCCGCCAAGGTTAAACACGATGTTGTTGTGGCTCAAGATGGAACCGGACAGTTTACAACACTCGCCGATGCTCTTAAAACTGTTCCAAAGAATAATACAAAACCCTATGTGATTTACGTGAAGGCCGACATATATAATGAGATTGTGAATATCACCAAGCAATCTAGTTACATCACTATCATCGGAGATGGTCCCACCCACACCAGATTGACCGGCAATCTTAGCTATGCCGATGGCGTCCAAACTTACAACACTGCAACATTTGGTAACTTATTAATCCTCTTGCTTAATATAAGATATATTTAGTGAATTAATCTCGTTCTTAAATATAAGACATAATTTCATATTTATTTATATTTTATTAATTTACCCTTATTAATGTCATTCAATAATAAACAAAGAGAAGGGACAATGAGGGAATTAAGAAAGATAACTAAAATGTTTTAGAAAATATATATCATATTAAATAAAAATATAATCTTATAATATTTCTTATATTAAGCATCGAGTAACAATAATTCTCTTGAGTGGTCGAAAATTGATGACTTGTGAGTTTGCAGGTGTGAATGCTCCTTACTTCACAGCCATGCATGTTGGGATTGAGAACTCAGCCGGAGCAATTAAGCGCGAAGCTGTGGCGCTCCGAGTAACAGCAGATAAAACCATCTTTTACAATTGCCAAATTGACGGGTACCAAGACACACTTTACGCGCAGTCCCACCGCCAGTTCTACCGGGACTGCGTTATCTCCGGAACAATCGACTTCATCTTCGGCGACGCGGTCATGGTCTTCCAGAATTGCACTTTGGTCGTCAGGCAACCTTTAAGCAACCAGAACTCCATCGCCTCCGCCAGTGGCCGTAGCGTGATCAACAGCCCTAGCGCCATGGTTTTCCAGAGCTGCCGCTTCACCGCCGACCAGCTCTACCTCTCTGACCCAGCGAAGAAACTGGCATACCTCGGACGGCCATGGAGGGCCTACGCCAAGGTGATTATATTGGATTCTCATATTGATATTGATAGGGCAAAATTTCAAAACCTATAAATCCGCAAGTGTACGGGCCATATCAAGTAATAAAGATGAGTAAAGTATCGTTCCCACGAGGACTTAGTACCCACTACTTCAGTTAATAATTAATCTTGCACTTTTCGTTTAAGTCGAGCAATCAAATTTAATTTAACTAAAAAAATAAAATCAAAATCAAACAAATAATCTACGCAATAATCAAACGGGCAACCTAGAGGCACTAATCCCTTATTAATTTCATAAACATTTATTTCATCAATTTAATTACTCGTAATATAAATTTTGTCAATCTCGAGTATTAATAGTCATAAGTGCCTTCCGGTCCACTTACAACCCTCTCTTAAGTAAAAGCTGTTATGCCTAACAAATTTACTCTAGAGGCAATTTAATCCGGACACACTCTTCTACAACTATATGGGGCTATTAGGTATATTCTTATCCTAATCGCAAATTAAATTATAATTTAATCCCATATTGCTTAATCTAGAGCTTAATTAAAATTCTCTTTGCCAAGGTAAATCCTAACTCTCAAAATCCTATTTAAAGATGGCCAGTCAATAAATAGTCAAAACTAACCAAGATTTAAGCAACCAAAATCAATATTAATCATAATTAAACGATGAGAAATAAATCCTAATCCATTAATAAGTTCATAGGTCCCTAAGTTGCAAAATAAAATTAGCCAGACATGGCTTCAATCCAGAACACAGCAAAATAAAAACTTAGATTCAGATTCATGGAAAAGGATAAGAAATTGGAACTAGACAACACCAAGATCAAGAACAATTAAAACCAACAACCTCCTCTATTTCCTTTTAATCTGTGCGTGTTGTTTCCTCTTGCTCCAGCTGTGTGCCTCTGTTCGCGTCTTGCGTCTTGTGCTTCTTCTCCAGCCGTCAGACTTTGTTCTGCGTGTTCCTTCTGTTCGTCTCGGCTCTGCTGTTATTTTCCGCCTCCTTTAATTCATTCCCTCGCGTGTTCGTTTCTTCATTCCGCCCTATCCTTTTATTTATTAAGCATTTAGGTTTAGTCCATTGATCCATTCCATTCTGATCCGTGAGGCCCGTCTCTGCTTCTTTTCTTTTGTGCTGAAATTCATTGATCAATTCTCTACGTGGGCCCATTTCAATTCAATCCATAATAATCCAAATTCAGTCCATATGGCCCATGATCTCCTCTTTCTTTAGGTCTTCAATTCTCAATGTGGGCCCAACTTCATACAAATCCCAAATGGCCCAAGTGCTCCTGTGCGTATCTGTATGTAGGTTTAGGTCTTTAATTCATTCCTTTCAATTGATTCCATTTGTGGGGTCCACATACATACAATTGGATCTATTCAATTTCCCAAATCCTCATGTTCTCCTGTGCTTGCCTGATCGTGAAAATAAAAGCAATTAAATAATAATAATACTAATAATAATAATAAAACTAAGTCTTCTTTAAATTGTTATTTATTTATTTCCTAAACTTAAAAACTTTTATTTTAAATTGAAATCCCACAAATGATGCATTAATTTGATTTGAGCCTATAATCATGTAATTTCATAGAAATCTCTTAAAATTGTTTAGATAACTCTCCAAATATCTTTAAAATATACTTTATTTATATCAATTATGGAGAGTTATCACATATCGACGGCATCTTCGCTCCTGAAGGTTACACTTCGTGGATGGGTAGCAACTGTCACACGACCTGCATCTTCAATGAGTAAAACAACAAAGGTTCTGGCGCCGATACCTCTCACAGAGTGAAATGGTCCGGCGTGAAGGTGATCTCTGCTGCTAAAGCTGCAAATTTCTATCCGGGCATGTTCTATGAATTCAGGAATGCAACTAACTCAGAAGATGATTCATGGATCTCTGCCTCTGGGTTTCCTTACTCCGCTGGCCCCATGGCCATACCAAATTGATTAACTTAATCACGAGCTTCACTACTGGAATCAGAATTATCACTGATATATATTCATCTTATTTAATTTATATGTATATAGAAGGTTTTCTTTGCCAATATGTATATAGAGGGTTAGGTAGGCGTCGGAGCCATACATATCCAATTTCACTAGTGGTGCATATGTATATATACTAGCTCCCTAGTTAAATTCTTGAGTTCGTTTTGTTAGGTATTATAAATATTGTTTTGGTGACCAGCGATTATGAGTTCATATATTTAATTAAGCAATCTCATTCCTATTTATTCCTATTCATATTATACACACACACACAAAAGATAATATAGTGGTAATCTCTTTCTTATAAAAAAAAAACTATCCAACAACTTAACTGAGGTGAAGATGTTGAACTAATTTATAACAATGATCACCAATGTCTTTGTCATCATAACATAAATTTATTTAGGATAAGGAGTCAAAGAATGCCTTTATCTTATGTCTAGAATGAGGGTGGTAGTTAATTAAAAAAAAAATTACACTAAATGGGTGGGTTTAGACAAGTGTAAGTGTGCCCATAGCCCACTCATTTAAATCTTAAATGGGTAGATTCTAACCCGCCTTGTATAGGTCTTTTTGGGCAGGTTCAAATGACCTAATTACACTAGGTTGTGGGGGAATCTTAGGTTATGAGTTCCATGTTCGACCTTAATCAAACTAAATAATCTAAGATGAAAGCTTAGTTACATAAACTAAACTTTCTCATGACGAAAATAATAGCTAACCAAAAACAAAATAAATAGATAAGAGAAAGAAGAGAAAGGAAAGTAGAAACAAAAACTCAATGCCAAACTTTCATCTATACTATAGATTTTCTGCACCTCTAAATTTTAACCTCTTATCTTAAAATTTTGAACTCTTACATTGTGGTCACCAGAAAAATAGAACATGGTATGGGCTAACCCATTTACACATATTTAAATGGGTTAAGGTATGATTTAAAGTTAAATAGACAGGCTATGGGTTTGGTCTCGGACTGTCCAACCTGCCTATTACTCTGCCCTAAGTTTGATTATGGATTAGTGGATAACAATTTTTATCGTTAGTGGCTTTAATATTATGTTTATTTGATGGCTTAATTGTGTGCTCAATTATACTAAAACAAGAGAAATATGATCGGAATTCATTTTGGTATTCTAAATGAGCCTAAACATAGGAAATTTATGCCATACCTCAATTAAATCATGTAGGATTGAGTATTTAAACCCTGAATATCTTGATTTGCTTTTAGGATATAGATATGCCAATAAGAACTACATTAGGCCTACACTTAAATTAGGCTAATTAAGTAATCACCTAAGACATTAGGGATTAATTAATATAATTGGAATGCCCTCTTAGTGAATCACAAGACACTCTTGGGTAATTAAGAGACCTAGACTAGTTAATATAATTTTAAGTGCAATAATTAAGGAGAGAAATAAGACACTAAGAAGTAACCAAAGCTATAATAGTTCAATTCACACTTGAAACGGCCCAAAAACTTGATGTATATTGCAAGTGTACGGGACATGTCAAGTAATTAAAGTGATGAGAAAAAGTATCATTCCCACATAAACTTGGTACTAATAATTCAATTGAGCAATGATTTCACACTTTAACTTATTTTGAGTCAGCACAATTTAAATCAAAGATAGGAATAAAAATTAACTAAAAATGAAAAAAAAAATCTAAATATGGTTTAGGCTAAATGTGATTATAGATCTTAATTGGTAACTTAGATTATCATTACTACAAAAAATAGATATTACCTCCCCAAAAAACATCCTTATTTTAAAAAATGAAGTAAAAAATATAGGCGATGGTATTCTTGTAATAAAATGTCTACTTAAGCGTCCTAAAAATACTTTTAGGACACCTAGATATATATTTCGGCGTCCCAAAATATATTTAGGACGCCTAAAATTAGTTTTTGGCGCCTGGGATTTTTTGGCATCCCAAAATATATTTTGGGACACCAAAAATCATGACGTGGTGGATTTTTGGCACCAAGGGAAATTTTGGTTTTGCCGCCAAGGGAAACACGGGAAATTTTGAAGTAAGGTAAATTTTTTGGCATTCCAAAAATAGTTTTGGGATGTTTTAAATAAATTTTTGACGTCCTAAAATTGATTCAAGACACCAAAACATCACTTTAGACTTCCCAAATGTAAATTGGGACACCTAAATCTTCTAACCCAAAAGACGGGCTTCCTTTTTTTCCATTTGAAAATGGAAACTTGCTCATACTACTCATGATTCTCAACTCGCCTCTGCTTCGCACACCTACCACCTTCTCCCTAGTCCTTCCTTTGCCTGCGGCACCACCAACCACCTTCCCTCGCAATGGCCGCTCCTCCTCCTACAACCACGGCCTCCCCTGCTATTCAACATGTCACTAAAATCAAATCTAAGCGTCAATGCTCCGCCAGATCTGAAATTAAATCTGCTTCTTGCGTCGCCACTCGCCGAAAGTTTGCGCCGCCACTTGCCAAAGGTTTTCGCTTTGCCTTTCCGAAGGTGAGCTCTAATTTTAGATATGTATATTTTTCAGTTGTTGTTGTCAAAGCCGCCACTGCCTCTTCATCATCCTCTCCTTCTCCGCCTCCTTCTTCTCTCCAACTCAATCTCGCAGCTAGTCGCCGCTAAGATGATTTCTAAATCCAGATCATAATACCTCCTCGTAGATTTGATCGAAATCCAAATCGAGATCCAGATCATAATACAAAAAGTTTGGTTTATGTATCTTTCTTTTAGATTCATTTTACTTCTAGTTGATCTATTTTTTCCATATGCATTATTTGAGAGCCAAATGCTTGGTTTTTGCCCGAGAGTTTTTTTTTACAACCAAATGCTTGATCTATTTTTACTACATCCACAAATGCTTGGTTTTTGCTGGAGAGTTTGGCCTTTTTTAGATTCATTTTACTTCTTCTTTACCCTTGACGACTGTTGTGTTGAAAAAAGCAACTTAAGATTTAGATTTTATGTCGAGTTTTATTTCTTAGATGATATTGTTTCTGCATATGAGATCGCTCATCCTCCTCTCTTCGCTCCTCTGTCTTTAGTGTCGTTGATCCTCCCGAACAATGCAATTTGGGGTTGTTTTTTTGAGGAAAAAAATTGCATACGACGTCCCAAAATCATATTTGGGATGCCTTAAATAGAGGTTATGCCATCCCAAAATTCTATTTGGGACGCCTTAAACAAAAGCTATTGCATCCATATTTTCACTAGGGATGCCATAGCTATTAACGTCCCCTACATAGAAGACCCCTATGTAAAAGGATGTAGGAATTGGAAAAAACGGACGTTATAACATCTTTTTGTCGTAGTGTATTTAGCTTTGATTATTTCTTATTGTTTAATTTCTCTGCTTGATTTCATTTAAAGTTATATTTGCTAGTTTGAGACTTTTAATTGCCTAAGAGTATCTTTCAATTCACTAAAAAATATTCCAATTATGCTAATTCTTAATGTATTAGATGGGTGATTACTTAATTATCCCAAATAGCCCAAGCCTAATGTGACTATATAGGTCTTGTAGGTGTATTTCTATCTTAGAAGTAAATTAAGTTATTCGGTATTTGAATACTTAATTCCACATGTACAATTAATAGAAGGTCTAGTTTAAATTTTCTATGTCTAGGCTCATTTAGAACACCAAAATAGTCATAATCAGATTTCTCTTGTTGCAAGATAACTGTAAACACAATTGAATCAACAAATATAATATTAAAGTAATTAAAGATAACAATTGTCATCCATTAATCCATAATCAAAACTAAATAATCTAAAATAAAGGTTTAACTATATAAACTAAACATTCTTATAACCAAAATGATAGCTAAAGAAAAAGGAAATGCAAAAATAAAAATTTAATATCAAATTTTCATCCGTGCTATAAAAATTTTTCATCTCCTAATTTTGGTCTCCTTTCGTTAAAATTCGAAGCTCTTGCATTGCTATCATCAACCTAAAAAAATAGAACACATCATCCTTTTGTCATGCCTCGCACATACATACGTATATAGAGGGAGGAGGGAGACTCTCAATTCGGTCTCTATATCATTTTGATTCAAAATTTCAAATATGTCTTTTTTTGCGATTCTTTTTATGTCCTTCTTCTTCACTTATATATATATATATATATATATATATATATATATATATATTCATTTGCTGCAGCTATTATTTATTTTCCTCTTTAATAAATTAGGATACCAGTAGATTTGTAACATCTCAAAATTTAGAATTTAAGAATTAAATTATAATATGGAATCAACTATGGAAACTTTGGCCTTAAAGAATTTTAAAATTAATATTTGGGATTAAAGGTATATTTTTCCATAAATTAAGGGAAAATAGTTGGAAATAATTTTTGGCCTAAATATTTTGAAGATAATATTTTATGGCCAAAATAAATTATTTGAGAAAAGAATAAATTCAAGGAATATTTACAAGGGATAAATTATGACCCAATATTAGAAAGAGAAGGAGAATAGGGAATTAGTATAGTATGTGTTTAATTATACATATTCTTTATTTCCCATTATTCCCATGCAGCATGTGCAAGTCACATGAACTTATATAATTCTCATTCATTTCCCTCCTTATTCTTCTTCTTCCCACGTATTCCCATAGATGTTAGACAACAAAATCAGCCCATATATTGAATCAATCCAGCACACAAATACTCCCTATGTTTTACTTGTCTGATTCGGCCCACACACTAAGCATGAGACTCAAGCCCAACTCTCCACATCACTTCAGCCCCTAATTATTATACGACACCCCCTCACTTCCTCCATTCTCATTATTCACTTTCCCTCTGCCCAAATATTGCAGAAACAGAGAGAGAGAGAGAGAGAGACTGAGTTCGAGAGTGAGACGGAGAAAGAGTCGGAGGAAGAGATTGAAGAAGGAAGCACCAAAACTCACATGCAAGCTTGTTCTTGTGTTTAGGTGAGTCTCCTAATCTCTTTTCCAGCTTCATTTTGGTGATTTAATATGGTTTTTGAGGATCTAAGCTTGCTAGAAGTTGAGAGATTATGGTGAGAAATTTCTGTTAATACGAGAGTTCATGAGAAATTATGGAGGCTTGCATGTCAGTGCAGATCCGTTTCTGATCTCCTTTAGCTCTGAAAACATGTTTTCTAACCATGCATGTATGATATATGTCCATAAAGTCTGATTTCCAAGAGATAAAAGTCAAAGAATAAAGTAGCATATCATTGTTTTACACCTCTGCAGTATAATTCGAAAATAGAGGTTGAGTCTCATGTCGTTTTCAGGGTTTAGGAGTTAAGTTTTTCTCTAAAAATTTTACATGAGATAGTACTCTCCTTAAGCTTGAAATTGAGCTTTGGATCACCTAAAGCGATGGTCTGTAACTCTAGTTATGATTTTTGAAAGTTGAGGTATGAATTTGAAGATGTTTTGGTATCATTTTGGAGGTACTCAGATGACATTGCATTTTGAATAAGTAAACAAATTTTAAAAATTATGAAAGTTTTCCTGATGATAGATGACATGCGTAGCTTTAAAAGGTCAGTATTTCATATCATTCTGAAATCTAGTCAGTGAGAAATAAATCTTACAAAATGACCCTGCGTCTAGGAACCAAAATTGGGCAGTCCTGACATTTTTCAAAACTGGGAATGACTCAAGTAATATTAAATTGTGAAAATTTCCAGTTAGTTAGAGAACTTCTAGAGCTTTAATTTGATGTATAATAGGCATTTTTCTGAGCTTTGTACGTCAAGTTATTGATTTTAAAAAGATAAGCCACAATTTCTGAAAAAATTTTGAGCAGAGCTTAAGTTTTTGAAATTTGGTAATTTTTCTCAGCCATAAATTAACTTGGTGACTTTATTTTATGAAAATATACTTATCAAAGAATAAATAGAAATTGGAATCACTCCATTCGGAGTTATATAGACCAAGTTATGAATTTTTCAAATTCTCGTGGAAATTAAAGGTCAATTTTTTATAAATCTTAAAATGATTACATAAGTTGCTAATTGTGTTTAGCCTTCAAAGTAAAGATTTCCTATGGATAAATTGAAATGTTAAATGGCTGAGATGATGTTTATTCCATAGTGAATAGTATTCAGTTAAATAAGTCCCTAATAAGTATATATCCCTAGCCATAAGGATATTAAGGGACAAGCATTTTGAGGTGGGTCTATAGAGGCTAAATCTTAATTGTGTCATTAAGATTAGATTGGTTAATGACCCATTTTCCATATAAATGTTATTTATAGGAATTCCCAAGCATGCCCGTACCGCGAAATACTCGGATAGTTTTGAAGTTGCTGCACACTCAGGTAATAACTTTGACTCTTTATGACATGTGTATGTTTATATGTAATTATCATGCTTATGGATTTGTGTTTTGCACACACAGTTGATTATATTTATATATTCTGTTGTTTGGCTAATCACATGTGTCTTCCTATGTGCTAATAGAATTCGGAGCTGGGTAGGCTTTGTGTTGTATTTTTCTTGTGTGCTAAGGAATTCAGTACATTCTACGTTTACTTTCCTAGTACTATGGAATTTGGGACTTGCCCAGTCCTGCGTATTCACAGTTAACATTATAAATATAATATACTGTTGATTGTTGCAGTGCTTTGACACTAAATGTTAAATTGTTTCCTGAGTAGTGGTAATTTGATTTCATATATTATATAAGCTATTCATAGAGATTAACTTGTTATCCTGGGATTCAATTATGGATCACAGGCACTAATAAAGTATAGGTAGTGGATCAGGACAGAAGAAGAAAGCGGTGCTGTAAACAAAAGCTGAAGAAGGTGAACTCGGAGGAAGAGTTCTTTTTGTTTTGGATATTTATTTGGGATATTTTGAAGTAATGTATAAGGAGTTATTTTTTGAGGTTTTTACTTTTGGGATGAATGTATATATTTACTTTTTCCGAAAGGATCAAGTTTTTAATCAACCAAGTTATGTTTTATTTAAATTATTAATTACTCATTCGTCCAAACTAGATCTACACACTCTCTATGTATTAACTCTGATACATGATCAAAAGACATAAGGAAGCATTACAAGATTTTACGTCAAAATATCTTTTTATCTTAGAATAAATTAAAAGATAGAAAAATATCATTAAATGGGCATAAACTATTTATAAATTTAATTAAATATATCTCAAAATCTACACCTATTTAATTATGAAATAAATACTTATCAATTATTTTATTTATAGATAAGTGTATATTTGAAAAATGTATGTCTTACATAAATATGATTTTTAACTATTTTTAATTGTTTTCTTGATAAACATAAATTGATTATTTAAATCTTATATTTTAAATCAGAGAGGGGGGATAAATTTAGAGTATGTTTGGTTTGAGAGGAGGAGAGGGAAGGAGTAGTAGAGAGAGAAATTTTTTATCTCGTTTTGACCAAATTACCCATAGAAATTTTTCAATATTCCATAAGTGAAGGTTGTAGGACACGCATGGATGAAGAAATCTGAGTAGACCGAAGGCTTACACATTTATGGGCTATTGAAATGGTTCGTGTAGTACCGCCCATATGTCCTAAAATCCTCACACCACACTCTTACACACCATCACTGGATCGTGACACATGCAAGCAAAACCACACGACAACCCACCACCAGACACATGCCTTTACCCTCGTGTGGGCGATGGCTGCCATGGTGGACGCTGAACTGAGCCAAAGATGCTGGAGGGTGCCACTGGCTCCGTTGTGCTCCAGTCAGCCACTGCAGTCTCCGGTGGCACAGAGTATGGGCGGAGTCAGAATTTTTATCCAAGTGGGGCACCATTGGGGATTTGGGGGCCGAAAATTTTTTTAATAATAAAAATATATTACCATAAAAATAATTACAATATCATCCTTTTATACCTTATTTTTTGGAATTCCATCATAATTGTCTTATTATCAATGCTATCAAATACATCTTTTTAATATAAGGTACTAAATAATCATGTTAATGAATTTGGGCTATTTTTTTTCTTTTTGGATTCAAGCAAACCGTGCTCTCTGCTTCTCTACTTCACCTTTTCAATCATATAATTTAATTAATTAATTTTCTTTTTTTAAAAAATTGAAATTCAAGAGGGGGTATTGCCCCCTCAACTTTCAACGTGGCTCCGCTATTGGCGCAAAGGAACTAATTGTTAAAGTAGTTGCAACCTGTTCTAGCCCAAACCCGACCCATCGTGAGCAAGGACGGCATGACCAGCATTGGGTTGAAATATTGAAAATTTTTTATGGGCTATTTGGTCAAAATTTTCTTTCCCCTCTCATCTCTCCTATCCCAACACACCCTTATGGAACTCAGAACTCAGGTGAATATTTGGACTTGGTTATAACCTATGTTTGATGTCAATACAACACTAATTAATATACATATATATAATAAAATTCATAAGAGATCACATTATTCACAAATATATAATACTAGTAACTTAAGAAGTAGCATAACTCATTTTTTTGTTTTTTGATATAGCTCATTTTTCTTCATCATAGCCTAATAATATCAACAAACGGATGGCCCAAAGAAAATAAATAAAGACTGTTGGGTCAACAGATAGCCCAATGACTTGT
Organism: Acacia confusa; assembly: GCA_037074495.1. Taxonomy (NCBI): domain Eukaryota; kingdom Viridiplantae; phylum Streptophyta; class Magnoliopsida; order Fabales; family Fabaceae; genus Acacia; species Acacia confusa. The sequence continues at coordinate 8,582,629 of CM073505.1, forward strand.
ATTTCCGGGTGACCCAATTAAGGAGAAGGCCCAACATATAATCTTGTTCTCGGCCGAAGTCAAAGTTGACTCATTTACTTCTGAATATCATCCAAAACAAGCGGGAAAATGGTGATTGGCACTTTTTGAACACACTCTCATGTGACCCCCTCCTGCACTGCTGCTGGGCGTTGCCGCAAAGCACCGTGGATAACAGAAGCTTCAGATCTGTGGACACACAATACCCACTTCCCATTTCTTGGAAATTCGAACGGGGCGATTTTACTTTTTTAGTGCTTACAATTTCTCACCGGAAACTTGAAACCCTAGGTTTTCATTCCGGGGGATATGACCAAGGACACGTCGGAACCGGGAAGCAGTGGCGGCGGGTTCCACTCGGTTCACGCAGAGCGAGACCTTGAATCTAATTGGGAAGTCAACCTCGCCAAGAAACTTGAGGAGTATTTACTTAAAATTTGTTCCGGTGAGATCACTGGGGCTGAAGAGGAAGGTCACATTTCCGTAAATTTTGCTGAAGGTTTGGCCAATCTCATTCGTATTTCGTTTTTCCGCCTTCTCTTGTATATGCTAATCTGAATTGGCTGTTTCTCGGTAATTGTAGCTGCTCTGCTGCTTCAGGGTTCAATACAGGTGTACAGTCGGAAGGTGGAATATCTTTACACATTGGTATTACGTGCTTTAGAGTTTCTTTCTCAGAAAAGGTTTGATTTTTTAGTCCAAGTTCCGTGTTTTCTCTTGCTCGCTACTTAACCTTCCCTTTAGCTTTACCCCAAACTGAGGGCCAAAAGAAAAAGAAAATTACGTGCTTCAGTCTTAGAGCTTTACAATATTAACATCTAATGCAATGCTAGAGGCAACATTTTGTACAAGCTTTCGTATTCTGTCACATTTCTATTCTTGTGTCGATCCACGGTGCTCCGACATCATATAGTTGATGCTTTTGTTGAAATCTTGGACAAAGTAAACATGACTCCTTCGAACTTATATGAAAAAGTGGATTTTGGATATTAAATACTGAGCGGATAAATGAAAGTGAAAGAGTTTACTGAAATGCTCAGTAGCATTTGATTATTAGGAACAAATTGTTTGGTGAAATTTTTTTTGGCTGAAATAACATTGGAAAGGAGATGCTGAGTTTAAATTGGGTAATGTATTCACTTGGTAATCAGATATTCTAAATATCTATATTTCTCATTTTAAATTCTAAATATGTTATATAACTAGAGTTGGGCCCTATGTATTGAATGAAGTTTGAGAAACGAGTTATACTACTATTCATGATTTATGAATATGTGGCTTCTTATAGTTTTTATTGTATTTATTGATTAATTGATAATAGAGTGTCAAAGTTTTCCGAATTGAAAGAGACAAGTAAGCCTCAGTTGGTTGGATTTTCTTAAACGACACTAAGGCTTTGAATGCTAGGCTAATTTTCTATCAGACCATTGTGTTTTGAAGGTCTGAAGTGCTTTCCTTTTATTGTTTGTAAATCCTGTCCATTTTATCTTTGGCTTATGTTGGGCCACAAATAACATGATTTCATGACCCTATATAGACCTGCCTGAAAATACATAAGATGAATTCACATATCATCAGATATTGATTTCTTGTTCAAATTGCACTATTTCGTCATCCATTCCCTTGCTTCCTTAATTTTTCCTGTGATATAAATTTTTGGCAGGGTGAATTGAGCTAAATAGAAGGATTTGAATCACAAAGTGAGCAATTTTGGTAGCATTGTTATTGACATTACTGACATAATTTTTCATGTAAAACTGTCCTGTTGATGGAACTATAAGCATATTTTAAATGACATGAGATAATTTATATGCCTTCCTAAGTAGCTGTGCTATTTTTATTTTTGTGGGTGTGATTGAATAAATGTTTGAACTTGAGGCCTATTATTAATTGCCTACAATCCTTCGTCCTCATCACTAGACTATGCCTACTGGCTTGACTGTACTACGTTTCATTTTGTGCAAAATGTGATACTTATTTGATCTGACGAATGTAGCTTTTGGGCAGACTGCAGGATCAATTAGATGGGGCAGGGCCATCAGTCCAGCCTGAAGAAAATGGTGCCCCAGCTGTTGCTGATGAAGAAAATGATCAATTTTGGTTCTCAGATGACATCCCCGGTAACCTTTCTTTATGTACAATAGTGAGAAATTATCAAAAGTGAACATGGCACAAAGGGATTGTTATTATTATGAAGAATTTTTTGTTACGACATATTTCTAGCATTAACCAAGAGGTAGTCAGAATGATATTGCAATTAAACATGGGATTGCTGCTATATGGTTCAAATTACTTTTCGGTTTCATAATTTCTTGAGAACAAAGAATCGTTGAGGGTGTCCATATTTCAGGTTTCTCCTTCTCTTTTGTCATCTCTATCTGTTTTTTTTTTAAAAAATTCTTTGATGTCTTTATCTTTCTCATCTTGCATCAATAACATAAAACGGTTATCTTCTATATTGATGTTGCCATGTCTTATTATATTTATCTCTAAATTATTTGTTGTATTACAGTGGAAGAAAATATTTCATTAGATAGTGAACTGGGCAAAGAAGTCAATTTGGATCACTTTGTAAAGCCTCCTGCAAATCTAGTTGTTCTTGAAGGTGACTGCTTGGATGCGACCGGTGATGGTGGGGAATTGGAGTCTTATCTGGTACCATGATTGCTTCCAGTTGTTTACACAAGGAAGCATTACTATACTTCATTTTATTCACTGATGGTATGGTGCGTGTTTGCAGTTGGCCACCACAGACTTGTATCGTGATTTTATTCTTTTGGACACTTCTGACGCTGCTGCGCTTAATGAGTATCTAAGGGTAAACAAAGCAGGGACAGAGCAAAATGGTGCCTACAGAGGGAGCTCTAATCGTAAAAGTTTTCATTCTCCTAGAGGATGTTCTACGGGAAGTGCACATAAAAATTCTGCTGCAAAGAGTCAGCATGCTAATCCCAATTGTACTCCTCAACCTAATTCCAGATTCGATGCTGATAACATTCCAATCAATTCTCCTGCTTCTGCTGGTTTCAATAACTGCAACACTGGACTTCATATGGATGATGGATGTGATGCATATCACTCAAACAGTTCAAGCGATGATGAAGATGATCCATGGAAGCCATTAAATCCTCATGAGCCAGGCAATCTAAGAGTGAAGCCCTTTAGAAAAGGTTTCTCCTCTCCCTTTATCCCTTTTTTATTTTGCCTTACCCTTATTACATGATTACACCTATCATTACTTACTATCCCCTTTATGTTTATGCAGTGAAAGCTTTCAAAAGCAAAGGAATCAATTTAAACAAGCGAGTATCTATAAGTTCCTTGTTTCCACCTGCAAAATTGCACGGTCCTATCAATCCAGAACTCATGAACATGTGGGAGAGTCAACGGTATGCCAACAAAAAACAAAAGGATAGCTCATCAACTCCATTGTATGAAAAGGTAAATTCTCGGAGCAGGGGGTGGCGCCCCCAAGGGCGCATGCCCGGCCCATAAAAAATTACTCCCTCCCCAAATATTTGTTGTGTTCATTTTGATTATTAGATTTTACGCAAAATGAGTGACATTTTGATATCTTATGGGCCAAAACGGAGTTTTTTTCAATTTTTTATGATTTATCAAAGATTTAACACTCTGAATGAAAAAAAAACTAAACAATTTCAAGGTATTGAATCTTTGAAAAACTCTTAAAAATTTGAAGACAGCTCGTTTTTTGTCCATAAGATATCAAAATGTCATTCTGCGTAGAATCTGATGATCAAAAGAAACACAAATGTTTGGGAAGGGGGTATTTTTTGATGGGCAGTTCCCACCCCCTGCCCAATTTCTCATGGATTATTTGTTCGCATTTTTCCATCTTATGACAGTTAATAATATTTGATGAATGAATTACAGCTAAGGCAATCACTTATTAATGGAGGGGATGAAATTTCTGGAGCGTTTCCAAATTCTGAAAATTGCAATGATGACAACTCATATGATAGTGAGAACCCTGATCTAGAATTTCCAGAGAACGTGAACATGGATGAAGATATGCCTGGTTGCAGTAAAGAGGTTTGGAGACCAGTAATTTTATTGTCACATGCTCCAGTTGGAAATTTCCGTATAAGCTCATCTACTTGATTTTTTGCAGCATGACAATGGTGATGCTTATGTTAACGTTGATGAGGCTCTAGGTAATGAATATCCAAATTCTCAGTCAAGTCTAGAAGATCTCTGTCGCTCTCATCTGGTAAGAGCGCCAGTTACTTTTCACTTAAGTATCAAGTTTTTTCTCCCAAAAAAAAAAGTCGCATCCTATCTTTTTTAGCATATGCAAGGGCTTCAGAGAAAGTGTTGGTTCAAGTCCTAGCTGCTTAATTTCTGAAATTGTCTTTTTTATGTTTTGGCTTAGAAGATTCCATAACCTATATTGCTTCACGCAGGATTCTCTCCTTGCTAGCATAGCCAAGACCGAGAAGCAAACTGAAATGGCAGCTCGGGTATCTAGCTGGAAACAAAGAATTGAACAAAACTTAGAAGAACAGGTGAATAATTCTTTTTGATGCCCTCTGTTTAATGTTCTTCTCACCCATTGCAGCTGCATTGTTTTTTTGTTTTTTTTTTTTTGGGGGGGGGGGGGGAGTTTGTGGAGGGCGGGAGGGATTTGTGGTAATCAATAGTTTGACGCCATCTCTCTTCAAAGTTTGTTGTGTTTCAAGTTGATTTGAATGAATTTGCCCGACAGGAATCACATCCGCCATTTGATATCCACGACTATGGGGAGAGGATTCTGGACAAACTTTCATTTGAAGAACGAGAAAACAGTGTCTTGCCCTTTTCTGATGTGGTTAAGGGGCAAGAGAAGTATGATGTGGCTCGAAGCTTTTCTGCATTACTTCAACTGGTACATTTTTTTGCCTCGAACGGTGGTTACCACAAGTTGTCAAAATTGGAGCCAGCCCAAATATGTTTTGAACTTCATGAAATTTCAGGTAAACAATGGAGACGTACATGTAGAAAGAAGTGAAGATGACGGCAGATCTGTGTGTTACACAGGTGTGAATCCTTTTCATGTTAGGCTCCTAAATCATGACAAGAAACGTGATAATGCACAGCTGCGTTTCACAAAAAAGAGAGCAAAGTCTCCTATCAAAAAGGCGTTTACAAAAGGGAACAAGAACAAAGCTGCAAGGGTGAATTCTCCCAACACCAACTCATCTAAGAGGGGGCTGTCGTCGCCTCTATCATCGAATTGTAAGTTCTCTGTAAAGCTTGCCAAGTCAAGTTCCATAAGGTGCACCCCAGAAGGCAAGAGGAGACGAAGGTCTCAATATGTTGAACCAATTAACTTACATTCTGCAGGGTAATTCATCCCCACGGCCGCCATTGATTTTTCATTGCACACATCCACTGGATGTCATTTTTAGTAGATTAGTGTATGAAGTGATTGCAGTGCAGGGTTTCACTAAATGCTAACAGCTCTGGTTCTGCAATTTTGTATGGCCATAACCCACCTTGTGAATATTAATATATCTATGTACTCATATGACCTTGTAAACCCATATGTATTCTATTCAATGAAATGATAATTCTTGCTCGGTAGCTTGATTCAGCCAGAAACTTGTTCCCAAGATGACAATAAAGTATTCTTTTAAATGGTAATAGGGCTGACTAGGAGTGATTCAATACTGTCAAAATAAAATCTAGACTTGAATCTTTAGGGATTAAAAAATGTGAGCCACTTGAAATGGAAGTTGCTAACCAATTCTTATTGAGGTTTTGCAATCCGGATGTCTCTATCCTGGGGTCTTTTTTAACAAGATGGGAATTGAATCCAAGGGTAATGTGAGAGATATCTCTATTTTCCTAGAGGACTCTTTAGAATTATCATTGTTTTGCTTTTAATTCATCTTCAATTATCAAATGAAATGTGAAGAACCGCTTCTGGTTTTGTTGAAACAATTTCATCTTCTCTATATTATTATATTTCTAGAGTCAATAATATTATGCGAGCAAAACTGAACTCAATCATTGTACTGAGATTGGTGATCTAGCTGATTTCCCACTAAACCAAAGTTACTTTGAGTAAAATAAAATCATGTTTATATGAGAATGATTTGTAATAAGCAAGGCTTTGCAGTGTGTGAAAGCGTATATGGTCCATATAATGAAGTGAAAAGTTGATGCGATGTGAATGTGATGTAAAGATAAAAGGGGACAACTGATATGATTACAAAATGAAAGGAAAGTCATGGGATCTGCCTGGTGGAGGGTTTGGTGTGAACCCTTTTGATGGGAGCGTCCTTTGATTGACTTCTTCCATCCCTCGCCTTCCTACTTTATTCCATTTTATTTTATGATCATAAATTCATAATGTACAAATATTAAAAAGAAAACGAAAAAGCATCTAAAACATGTAAGGTGTTATAAAACTGAAGGAATTCTAGAGAGAAGTTAGAGAAAATTCTAGAGAGATGAAACAAATTCCCATTCAAGTTATATGAACAATTACAGGAAACCTCTATTTATAGAATGATGTAAATAGTAAATTACTATACATATACCCCATGTCATCCTATATTTGGAGATTATGAGTCAATGGACATCCACATAATAATTATATTCATAACATAAGGAAAAAAATCAGACTACGTAATTATACTCCATCCCCCTCTAATTATAAGAATATAAGAATGGGGTTGACCTCTTTTTTTTTTTTTTGAGATTGAGGTACTAAATATCATATCATAATTAAGAAAATTAAATAAGTTATTTAATTATATTATATATTACACATTTTTAGATTATAAATTAGTTTATTATTCAAACTAATTAGTTTAAAAAAAAATAAAAATACTCTAAAATAATTTAATTAGCTTCCTTAATCTCTTCAAAAAAAATTAACTTGAATTTATAAATGGGCCGGAGGTAGTATAAAGTTAGGGTATTAATATAATTTTGTATCACTTTATTCTTAGTTATAAATCATTTTTAACTAAATTATATGTATTAAAAGAAATAGTTAACTTACTAATTATAAGGTAATAAAAATATATTTTTCAACTTTTTCTCTTTTTTTTAATTAAAATAATTAATATAAGTAAAATTATTACAACCTCATTTCCCATTCTCAAAAATGGATTTATATATACGTTCACTTTTTTTTCATAAAAAAGGATCAGGATAGTACATCGTATCAGACATCCTTACGATATCAAGCCCTGTGAAACATAATCACTGCAGGATTACAATGCGTATCCGAGTCAACTCATTGACTCGTCTCTATCTCGGTCACGGACGGAGCTGCATCCAACGGCACAGATTTCCGACGATGGGGACGAAGGGCTTAACTTCCTCTCTCTGCTCAGTATTCTCTTGAACGATAGCAAACGACTCCCCGGTGACCTAAACGACGTTGTCGACCCCTCCGCCTCTCTCCCGAAGCTTCTACTCAACGGCACGTCAATTGCCACACCCACGGACGACGGCTTTCGCCTCAACGCAATCGAAGACGACGAAGAACAGAGCTTCCGGCCACTTCGGTTCTCTTCTCCTCCAGCCTGCTGACACCCTGAACTCGAACCCGGTTCGCACACATCGATCACCACTTCCGGTCCAGGTCGGTCCCCGGGCGGGACGACAGGCTCAACCAAAGATCTACACAGCGGGCAAGTTGAGTGGGACTGGAACCACATGTCGATGCATTCGACGTGAAAAGTGTGGTTGCATTTGGGCAAAACTCGACCCGATTCGTTATCTTCGAAATCGGACAAGCACACGGCGCAATCCACGGGGTCGGAGTCGGCGGTATAAACGAAGACAGGGAGAGACTGAATGACAGAAGGGTCGAGACCGGTAGGTGGGGTGGCATCGGAATCGACGTAGAAGACGAGGTATGAACGGCGGCGCATGCGGCGAGCACGGCGGAGGTACCAATGGACGAAGAAGTGGAGGGAAATGAGGAGGATGACGAGGAAGAGCAAGACGAAGGTGACGGTGAGGAGGATGTTGGTGGTGGATGTATAGCCATTATTGGCGTCGAAGGCATTGAGATTGGACTCGTCATTGGTAGCCATTGATGTGAATGAATGAATGAAGTGAGGGGTGAGCTATATGGGGAAGAAGCTGCTGCTGATTTTAATGACCATGACTCACTTCTATGCTCACGCGGTTTGATTCAAAATTACCATTTTTGTTTTTGGTGCTCTCATAACAGTACTTGAGCTCATGCCTGGAAATTACTAACAGAAAGTTGGTCCAATGATTTAAGAATTCACTAGCTCCGAGTCTCGTAGCAAGTCTCATAGAAAGTCAGCACAAACCCACATTAGACGTGTAAATTAAAAGGCGAAATCATGAGTGACGTATTAAATGTTTTTCTTTTTGAATCCGGCAAGCTTAAAGCTTGAGTGCTTGAGGAAGCTACACCCGTATCAAATGTGAAATCGATTTACGAGAAATTGTTTTTGCCTTAACTTGGTAATGGTAGGACTGTGATGTGTGCGTCACGGCAAGGGTGTGAAGACCTTGATCAAACCATCACTTTGCTTTGTTTCAAGTTCCAAACGCGTTTCATTCACTAATATCAATATTATTTTGATCAACTTTCTCGCTCACTTTACCAATTTTCCCTCGGCGTGTCCTCCTTTTTTTTCGTATACATCTTTAATCTTTGTTCAAATCGACAGTACTACCAAACATTCATAGAGCGACACTTATGTAAAGCAATAGTTGTTATTTACGAGGTTATTGTCATTAAACTGGTATAGGTACTTGGTTAATGGGGGAAATTTGTAAAAATAATCCAAAAAAAAAAGTCAAAATAGGTCACTGTTGAAACATTTTACGAAAATAACTCAATTTGTGATGTCACATTAGATAGCGTAACATGTGACGCCATGTCACGTGGTGCCGCCACGTGGGACGCCACCTAGGTGGCATCCCATGTGGCGATGCCACCTATTTTTTAAAAAAAAATAATTTTTTTTATAGCTGGCGCAGGCAGCAAAGCTGCCTACGCCAGCTTTCTGACAGAGGCGTCAGCCCCCCGTCAATTTTTTTTTAAAATATTTTTTTATATAATATAATATATAATCTAATATATATTATATATTATAAATAATATAATAATTATATATTAATATATTTTTTCATATAATATATATATTATTAATAATATATAATATGATTAATGTAATAATTATATATTAGTATTATTTTATATTAATAATATAATTATATATTAATATAAGATTATTCTTGGTCATTCGAACCTCGCAATACCCATGATTGCAGTGACAACAAATTTTAGGGATACTTGAATTTTGAGCAAGATGCGAGCTAGATTTGTTGTTGAGAGGGTAATTACGGCTCCAATGACCAACTTGACTACATCAGAAGAAAATATCGGACGGACGTTGAGTTTTCTGGACAAATCGGTGATCTTACTGAACACAAGCAAATATATTATATTATATATAATATAATATATTATAATAATATAATGATCGAACGGCCAAGAATAATCGTACTCTCTTACTTTTCATTGTTGCCTGCAACATCATCTTTCTCGACAATCCTGTTATTTTTATGTTTTTTTTTCTCTCAAATCAGATGCTGGTTAGCTAGCTTTCGGTATGTCATCATTGTCTTCAATCTGGGTTGCTTCTTCCTTGGATACTGTATGCAATATATATATAATGTAATGTATATTATATAAAATAATATATTAATATATAATTATATTATTAATATAAAATAATACTAATATATAATTATTATATTAATCATATTATATATTATTAATAATAGATATATTATATGAAAAAATATATTAATATATAATTATTATATTATTAAAAATATAATAATTATTAATATGATAATTATTAAAAATATATATTAATATATTATTAATAATATAATTTGATAATTATATATTAATAATATATATTAATATATAATATATATTATATTATATAAAAATATATTAAAAAAAATCTCAGAAAGCTGGCGCAGGCAGCAACAAAATTTTTTTTAAAAAAAAATAGGTGGCGTCCCACGTGGCAACGCCACCTGTATAGTGGCGCCACGTCATCTGACGTGGCGCCACAAATTGGGTTATTTTCACAAAATGTTTCAACAGTGGCCTATTTTGACAATTTTTTTTTTTGAATTATTTTTGCAAATTTCCCTGGTTAATGGTCATAAGGTTAAACCATAGCTAATTTAGGGCCAAACTAATAAAAAGATGAAGATTTTAGCGATACTATGAAATTCTAAAAGAGGGGAAAAAAAAGTGAACGGGTTGATGCTCACACTGGGCCAGTTTACCGATTGGTTTGACAGTTTCAAGTTGAACAGGTCTAGTTCGGTATCCGCTTAATAGCCTAGATTATATATCTATGTTGAAGTAGATTGGAGTGTGAACAATTATTTTTCTCACAAGCATATCATATATACCAACTACTATCTCCAAGGAACTTAATGAGTGGTTTTTTTATGAAATTAATTTTAAATCCTCATTTATCAAAAACCAAGTGCTTTTTATTTTATGGATATCCACTTAGGGCTTGTTTGTTATAAAGAAAGCAAGAGAGGGAAAGGGAAGATCCCAAAGTTCTCATGGTTTTTGAGTGTTTGGTAGAGAGAACATCCAGTCAATATCTTCTAGTAAGTTAAAATCTTCCCACATTTGATGGAAGATACTTTCCATCCAAAAATGGATGGAAAGCTGCAATTTTCTAGGAAAGCATTTTTTTCCTTCCAAAATTGGCCCTGATTCTTCTTTATCCCACTTAACCAACACCAAAGTCTTCATACCAAACATCTTCTTTTCCTTCAACTTAAGTTCTGAAGAGGGAATATCACCTAGAGGGGGGTGAATAAGTGATTTAAAAATCTAATCGCTTAATCAAAATTTTTGCAAATTAGGGGACTAACAGAGCAGGAATTTAAAAGAGAATGAACACGAGAGAATTTATCCTGGTTCGGTCTATCCTGACCTACATCCAATCCCCAAGAACACCTTGAGATTTTTCACTATCTTTGCGATTACAAATACAACTTGGGATGATCCTCTCACTCACGGACTCACTCTCTCTTACTACTTGTAATCGTACACCCACACTTAAGGTTCCACAACCTTAAAATTTTACAACCGAATGAAATAAATGTTTTTATAACTCCTCACGAGTAGATGTAAATGATCACTGAAGAACAAGAAAAATATCCGAAGATATTGAGAGTAATGAAACTGATAAAATCAATAAATAAGAGTAAATGCGCAGAGTTTCGCTAGTTGGCTGAATTGAGTGCTTGGGTATTTATACCCTTTCGCCATTAATATCGTTGGGAGGAACTTGAGAGTTACCGTTGTGACTTATTTAATTTTCCGTTAGACACAGCTCAGTTCCTCGTTCAACCAAATGGACCGTTGAGGCTTCATTAAATGATATCCGTTCTTTCATTAAATGCGTTGATCGTTGAGAATGCTTTTGCAGAAGAATGTCTTGATTAAGTAATCCTTGGAAGAATGTTTCTCTCTGCTGCACAGCTCATTCCGTTTGTTGCTCTGTTTCTGCTGCTAAGCATCAAATGCAATGATGTGAGCGTTTGCTTTAGGTTGATTTTGAATAATACATCGTTTAAGTTCCTGAAATAACTAGCAAACACGTTTGAAACACTTTAAATATCATTCTATGTGAATCTGGAAGTTATAACCCAAAGATCAATTTTTTCACAGAATCAGAGATCAGCGACAAGAACTCGAGTTGTCAAAATAGAACTCAAGTTCTAGAACTCGAGTTCTTAACCAAGAACTCGAGTTCTTTTGGTTTCCTTTTTATCATCTTAGATTTGCATGACAAGAACTCAAGTTCACAACCAAGAACTCGAGTTTTCATTTCGGTTCAAATTGGTTTTTAAAGAACTTGAGTTCTTAATCATGAACTCAAGTTCATGAACTCGAGTTCTAGTCTAAGAACTCGAGTTGTTTTCTAAGAACTCGAGTTCTTAGCTTTGACCGAATTTCTTATAGAGAGAACTCGAGTTCTTTACCAAGAACTCAAGTTCATGAACTCGAGTTTGGTACTAATGAACTCGAGTTTTTTCAGACTTTGAACATTTTCCACGGCCAAGGGCCACGAACTCGAGTTCTTGACCCAAGAACTCGAGTTCTTCATTTTACTGAACTGAGAACTGGAGTTTTAAAACATGAAATCAAGTTCTTAACCATTGTCTTACAAGTGTTTAGTTATTATCAAAACTTGGTTGAGAACTAACAAGTTCTATTCCCTTATATACCAAACGGCTCATATTTTTAAAGTTTCCTCTCAATCTTCTTTTCCATTCCTTTCCCTCCTTAAATCTTCTTTTCCATTCTTTTCCCTCCTTAAATTTTCTCCGTAACCAACGGGGCCTTAGTTTCAATAAATTCTTTACTCTAACCTTGAGGATGGCTTTGGTCCAAAAAAAAACTTAAGAATCGTGGATCCTAGTCAACCCTTGTATATGCTCATTCCCCCCCCCCCCCCCGTTTTTTTTTTTTTTATTTTTTCCATTTAAAATGGGTAATAACATTTTCTCTGCAATTTTTTTTCTCCCCTTCCATTTTCTTCATTCCAACTTTTCTATCCATCCAAACAAGGATTAGTTTCAATAAATTCTTTGTTTTTTTTTTCCCCGGTAAAGGGTTTCAAAAAATTCTTTACTCTAAAACTTAAGAACGGCGGATTCTGGTCGCTCCCAAACCTGAAAACCTAAATCCTAATAAAGCATGATTTGTTATGATAGTAGTATCATTCATGAAACTGGATATTGAGGCAAACTTTGATCCCCTGCTTTAGGAGTCAGCGTTGCCATTATCATATGAAGTGTCCGACACAGCATACTCAGGCTCTTCTGATGCAAACAAATAACCGACAATCTGAGAATGTATTTATCCTTCTTTTGTGTATATAACAGAGAGAATAATATTTTAATTTTATATTTAAATATAAGATGGCTTTTAATTTAATCTGTATATGGTTTGGAGAGAAAGACATGCAAAAAAAAGTTGCAGTAGAAACAACTTTACCACTTGGATCGATTGTACTGATTCAATATCTACAAATAGAACACAGACTGACAAGTGGCTTATTGCCTTGCAATCTCCTAATAATGCAAGAGCCTAAAATAAAAAACTACAACGGGTAAGGAATAATCATGACCTCAAGTCAAGGATTACCAGGCCTTTTTCTTTTCTCAACATTGAAGTGTGTGTCCACAAGGCCAGTAATCCCAGCTGTAACCTTCTGACCTGCCTTCACAGGACCAACACCAGGGGGAGTGCCTGCACAATGACATAAACCATGTTAACGAAGCTAAGGTTTCAAAGATTGATTTGGCCATTGGTGCCAATAACAGCATGATTAATGGCCTCAAGGAGTACAAAACTATTCAAGACACTGTTCTGTTTCATAATCTAATGTATAGCACAGAAATGATATAGCAGATTAAGTACCAGTGAGTATCACATCTCCTTCAAAGAGTGTAAAGACGGAGCTTATGTGACTAATTAGAAATGGTATCTTAAAAATCATGTCCTTGGTTGAGCCTTTCTGCCGTATTTCATCATCTACCTGCAACAACCATTTTTCTGCAGTCACTTTGAAGTTACGAAAGCATTATGTAACCTTGGCACATTAAAATAATCAGAATTCAGTGATATGAGCGAATAAAGTATAAATAGCACAAACCTTTAACCATAATTCTATATCATGAGGATCTGCCACTGCAGTCTTGGGCAACTGCGTACAATAGATGTTGAATCAGACAAACAGTAATATGCTTTAAGAATATGGATTAAATATAAAAGTAGATAAGATGATAAAGAAAGGTCTACAAGAAGTATTTTTAGCTACTTCAATTACCCTAGATGCAGGCTGTGTATAACTAAATGGAAGACCTACAGAACTACTTGCATGCAAGTTATTCTACTTCTTTCACAGAAGCCCCCATTACAAGTGATGTGCTACTCTCAAATCACATAAGCAGGTGAAGGTATACTAAATTATAAAAGCCATCAATGGCTGAACCTTGTACTGTCGGATTTGAAGCTATGAACTTCTCTTAAACTTATAAAGTCAACAAACTTTTGCTAGATGCCTGTTTTTTAGCTTAAAAAGAGAATTAGAGGTGTACTGTTTCTTACAACAGAACTAATTGGTGTAAAAGTATCCTGCCCTTTAGCCAAACTCCACGGAAGACCTGCAGACTACAAATTGCCAAAAGAAAAAGAAACCACATAAATAATAAGATAAGAAGAATAACAAACTTTCACATCTCAGTAAATCTTATATGGGGATAAGGATACCAGAATACACATACAAATGAAAAGAACATATATAATTCTTACTTTCACTTGTTCATATCCCAACAATTTTAATATCCTCAATATTTTCTTTCCAAAGTAACATCGGATTATGCATCTGGCCAAGTGAATAAGTATATACTAAGGGGGGAAAAGAAAACGAAAAAAGGGACAAGAAGATGGATAGAAAACTTTCCCATTGTTCAATGGAATGCTCAAGGCTTAGATACATGCTTCATACAACAATTTCCTCCATCAAACTCACCATTTCACCAATTACAAAGAAAGTGACACAACACCATAGACTAGAAAACTATATTTGTTCGTTGATAAATAATAGGGTAAAATTCATTCAATGTTAAGACTGATTTGTAAAGTTGCTGAACTCAAAACCAACAAATTATTGCGTGATAAATTCCACAAGATTCCCTACTCCTATTTAATCAACATTCTATCATATTGATATTCACAAGCAGATTAAATTAGATGGGCTCATAACCAATCTCTCACTTTACTCATTCGCTGGCACATACATTTGAACAAGTAGTTGGTATCCACTCAGTTCATTATCTTTACACCCAAAAAGAAAGAAAGAGCTCACCTTTGCAACATCTTGGAGGTCCCTCGCAGTCATATCTAGTGCGAGGGCATAACCTGATACATCAAAATGTAATTTCACTCTTAATTGAATAGCAAACAGATAAAGAAGAAGCATATATGGCTGTATAGAATAACACTAATAATCCGATTCCCCTTTTCATCAGGGATGTTTTTGATGACATAGAACCCGATCACAGCTGATCTTCTCAGAATTCTCTTTAAAACATCAACAGCATAAGGTTAATAAAATGTAAGTGGCATTTCACGGGAGAAAGAGCATTGCCTCCAACATAATCCATAGCGGAAGACTCGGGCACATCACGAGCCTTCTTTCCGATCACCACTGCCAGCTCGACCTCATGATGTAGAGAATCCACGTTGTGAGGGACTTCGATTGTTCCTCCATTTTCCAGGTAGGACGATGTCGGTTTCAGAAACAGGACGGGCTCCTGGAAAACACTGGGACTTAGATTTCTGATACTAGCTTCAACAACTTAGCTCTAGAATAGAAAATTTACAACCGAAGGATTGAATTTTGAGTGAAACTAAACAATCCACAAAATGAAGATCGAAGGTTACAGGTTGGGCGAGATACCTTGGGAACGGCGTTTCCGAGTTCCTTAGCGTGAGCAGCGTAGTTTCTACCAACAGCGACGATCTTGGTGCCAACTTGCAGAAGCTTCTGGTAAGCTGTTGTTGCCATCGCTGCTTTGAAGCTTTTGCCTTCAGGAATTTCAGTTTCGGCTGCTCAGATCATCTACCACAGAGACGACGGGGCCGCCGTTATGAATAACTACAAGCGACATGTCGTTTTCAGTTCCTTCCCAAAATAGGTTCCTTCCTAAAGTATACGTTTAATCCTTTATATTTTGCCTATCATAACATTTTAGTTCAGGTAAAGTGAACATTTGGTCTCATAATGTTAGTTTGACTTAATGAAAAGTATTGATTTAATATTTTAAAGTGATAATTGTGCAATTAAATGCTGATCAAACATGTTTATATGTTAATATTTTAAATCTTATCAATTGAAAAATATTTAATCTTCACATGTTGTTTTACGGTTTTTCACTTATTGTGAAGATTAATTTTTATTTTTCTTTTTTTAAGAAGAAGATTAAATTTTTTTCAATTAATAGGATTTAAAATATTAATTTATTAAAATATAAACATATAAGCATGCTTGATTAGTATTCAATTGCACAGTCATCGCTTAAAATTGTTGAGTCAGTATTTTCGTTAAATTAGACTAACAGTGTTAACATTAAAGGGAATATCATTTCTGTCTTTAAGGTAGAAAAAGTTTTTTGCCTTAAGCCAAAATTACGTCGTTTTGACTCTTTTTTAAATAAAAAGATGAAGAGATGAAAGGAAAGAGAAAAAAAAAAAAACAAAAAAAGAGCAAAGAAAAAAAAATAAAAAAAGAGCCAAAATGACATAGTTTTGACTTAAGGCAGAAATGATATTCCCAATATTAAAAAACTAAATCTGTATTTTACAAACTTAAAAAACTAAAATGATATAAAGGTAAACATAAAAAACCAAAGGTATACTTCTTTATTAAATGACACTCCACTCGATCGTACACTCATACGGCTGCAATCATTTGTTCATGCATGATAATTTTTTTTCTTTATAGGTCTATCATATTCATATCAATATTAAGCTTACATGATAATTTTAAGGAAAATTCCATTTAAATCCTTTTTTAATTTGTAAACCCCCCCCCCCCCCAAAAAAAGACAAATTAATTTGCAAAATAACTTATAAGACATATGGGCATTTGTGGGTTTTGCAAATTCAGGGGAAAAGACCTTAGTGCCCCTTAAGTAACATAAACATATAGCATATCCTTCTTTCTTCATTCAAGCATGAAAAACGCAAGAAAAAAAATTCACAATGGGTAGATTAAAGGGTGAACTTCGGAGGATTATACGCAAAGAAAGGAAAGATTAAAGGGTAATTGTGCTTTCATTCTTCCATTGTGTTGATTAAAGGCGAGCTCTAAAAAAAATCAGATGAAACTATAGGAAGTCCAACTAGATTTTAAGTAACTTAGATACTTACCAATAAAGCTTATATGCAAAAAAATTCTAGGAAGTCCTACTTTGCATACAAGTAATATTGCTACTGGAACATATTACTTCATCTAACATTAAATTACTTAAGTAATAAAATATTACTCAAGTAATATGTGCATATTACTCAAGTAAAAGAATATTACTTGAGTATTATCTGTACATTACTCGAGTAACATAATTGTTACTCAAGTAATTTTGGTTCCAAAGCTATTACTCTAAAAAGCTATTTGATATTACTAAAGTAACAAGTTGTTACTCAACTAATATTTAATTATTACTCAAGCAACATCTTTTGTTACTCGAGTAATATATTTCTAGTATTACTTTCAAACCTTACTCAAGTAATATGTATATCGTGCACAAGTAATGTCAACCCAGAAACAAGGTATTTGAAGATTTACGTGTTTACTTAAGTAAGACATTGATATTACTCGAGTAATGTTGGCAAAAAATCAGAACAATGCTCTGGATCATTAATCTCTTCTTTAATCATTCTAGGTTAATTCTTATTTACTCTTAATCTCACTCAAACTTATTTGATAATTGTCATTCCAAGTTTTGTTATAATTGCCCTTTATTTTTCGTTTCATCAAAGACACTAACGCACTGGTAAATACCATTGTCAGACTTCCTGGAATTTTTTTGCATACAAACTTTATGGGTAAGTATCTAAGTTACTTAAAATCCAGTTGGACTTTCTGGAGCTTCATCTGATTTTTTTTTGGGTCTCGCCTTTAATCATAGCAACAGAAGAATGAAAGCTTTCTTACCCTTTAATCTTTCCTTGACTTTCCTTTCTTTGCGCATAATCCTCCAAAGCTCATCCTTTAATCCACCCACTATGAATTTTTTTTTCCTCAAAGCCCCTGTCTTTTTCCTGTGTTTTTCATGCGTGAATGAAAAAAGAAGGAGATACTATCCGTTTATATTACTTAAGGGGCACTAAAATCTTTTTCCACGAATTTGCAAAACCCATAAATATCCACATGTCTTAATAGTCCTTTTACAAATTCATTTGATTTTTTGGGGTTTTACAAATTCAAGAAGGAGTTAAATGAAATTTTTCCGTAATTTATATTATTCAAAAATCATAAAACAATACAACTCGTCTATCTGTACACATAGAAAGGTGCATGTGCATGTGCATCTGCTAGTATATATATTTTTCCTTACTTAACTTGCTCCCTTTATTTCTTATACCGATATTTTCTCTTTTTTTTTAAGTAAAATTCTAAAATAATATAGCATTTGAATTTTAACATTCTAAATAAATGATTTTTTAATAAAATGAGTTATCAATTATTTTACTGGTATTGTTAATTTTATTATTATTATTGTCAATAGTATTTTGAAGTTTAAATGATATTTTTCTGTTATTTACCTTTTTCTTAATCATGTATATTTAAGGAAAAAATAGTAAAGTAATTATTTTATATATTTAATTCATTTTTTTCCAACTAAATTAGGATATGCCTATTCTTTTTTATTCTCGACGTATCCTGCAACTAATCGTCGCTATTATTAAGCCAAAAAAAAAAAAATTGCTATCAACATTACTAGTATAACATTTCTATTTTTAAATTTCAATTCGACTTCAACATATATTAATGTCTGAAATAAAATATGAAAATAGTAATACTGCGATGCTTCATTCAATCATCATTGACCCAAAAGCAAATACTAGAAAAAGGAAGAAAGGATTATGGTCATGCTAGTGCCTCCCCAATGGCAACGAAACAAATGGTTTGCAGTTCAGTCTCAGACTTCACACAATTGAGCTCTGATCTTTGTCAATGGCGAGCGGCGTAAAACTAGGCACGACAGCCTGCTGCTGGGTTTCGGTCGTTGAAGAAGATGAATGATTCGCCGCCGTACTAGACTCTCCGATTTCAGACACACAACGAGACCTGTAACTTTAACCTATCACTTATTGATGAAACCGTAGAAGCAATTTCCTATCACTTCCAAACATTTCTAAGAGATTATAAGTTAACAGTTCTCGATCAAACCACTCACCGTTGGCGAAAATTGGAAGATTGCCTCCTTAAACCAAGCAACGAAGGAGTTGAACAGCAACCAGTGAAGTTAGTCACATTTTCAGAAATCTCAGTACATGACTGCATTTCATTCCCCAAACCCAAACAAAAAAGAAAAAATAAAGTTGAACGAGTCATGAACATTCTAAAACATTGGTGTTATAACTGTTTTGCTGTATTCACACTTACAACAGTTTGCTTCTGCGATCCCTGTGCAGCAGAAATCTCTGAAGGCCTTTCTCCTCTGTTTCTTCTCTCATTTACCAGAAGAAATGCACACTTGCAGGTGAAGTATAGAAGCGACACTCCAAGAGAAAATATTATCACAAACTCCACGATGATGGCTGATCCCAATACTGTAGTGTAAACAATGAGCTCGTAAGTCGTGAACAATAAATATATCAGTAAGCTTTTCTGATTCTCATTCACAAATTGTGGTTGCTCTCATGTATGAGAAAACAAAATATTCTTATTTATTGTTGGAGAACTTGACATAATAGATATAAGGATTAAGTATTGTCCAAATAAATTTAAAGATCTGTTACTTACTGTGAGCAAGCAACGAACTCATTGGTCGTTTTCTCATCAAGTTTACCGTAGCCTCAGTGTTTAAAGGCAATGACATCCCTTCAGAACAATCAGGATAACATCCATAATTTCCCATATCATTTAATTTCAATGTTAACACAGCTCCATGCTCTCCTCCCTGTACAGAAAGAAAACAAAAAGATTTACTGTGACAGTATAAGATCATGGATTTGCTCGGTATGTTGTTCCTAATATGCCCATCCCCAACATTGCTTCAACTTGATCTTTCGCTCCCAGACATGAGACCATAATTAGACATTGCTTTTTTAATACATGCTTCTTCGTATGCTTCCAGAAATGATGTGTGGATATTAGGACTAATGTTTCACATATAGTCCTATGTTCATAATTAAAGGCTTAAAGCCAAATACCTTTGAAACTTGAAGGATAGGAAGATTACATACGTACATGATAGAAAAGTTGCTGCATAACTGTGTTGCAGTCGTTGACTGTTCCTCGAAATCTGATTCCGTTGGCTCTGACCATGAAATGCTTTGAGATAGTGACATAGGAAAGAAGAAGCTGCCATTGGTTACTATCTCCAATCTTCAGTTCAGTTGTGTTGGTCAAATAAGAAGGAAGAGTTGTTACTAATAATCCTTCATTTACTTCCAAAGAGAAACTCACCAGAAATTGAGCCTCTCCCCCTGAAACATCACCCATCATCATCATCAGAACACAAGCAATGTCAACTCCCTAGAAAAAAGTTATCGTCTAATCATTTTATATTTTTTACTGTTTGACTTCTATTTCTCTGGCCCAGAAATAATTGTTCATCTGTCTCATGTAACTAAATTTGTTACTCTCTCCGGTCATTAAGATATATTTGGGGGTTTTGGTTCTACATAGTTTTCAATTTTTCTTAATTTACTCTTATTAATGCTCCCTCGACAACAATCAAAGAAAAAAAGGAATTCAAGAAAATGACTAGGGATTTTTTTTTTTTAAAAAAAAGTCATATTAACTAATTTTCTTAATTTAATCAAATTAAGTAAATATATATTATATTAAGGATTAGTGGGAGTATGTGCATTCTTAGATGCTGAAAAATATCAACCCAAGAA
Organism: Acacia confusa; assembly: GCA_037074495.1. NCBI lineage: Eukaryota > Viridiplantae > Streptophyta > Magnoliopsida > Fabales > Fabaceae > Acacia > Acacia confusa. The sequence continues at coordinate 8,603,348 of CM073505.1, forward strand.
GATACATATCTTTAACCTACCAGGAAAGGTGAGAAGATCAGGATCTCCAATGAAAAAGTCAAAGTTGTCTGAGTCTCTGTCAAAGATGAGTGACTCGTCTTTGTTACCCTTCAGTATGATAAAGTAAGGGACTCTAATAAATGGTGGATCATTGATAGGATCCACAAAGATTGGAACTTCCAAGGCATTCATTCCATACTTATTCTTGGTAGACACTCGAATGGCATCCTTCCCACAGAAATTCTCATTTCTGAAGTTAAATATTAAAAGGACCAAGTTAAATATTATTTCTGAAACTAAACACCAAAATGCATGATTTTACGAATCTATGGCATATAAATTCCTACAAGTCTTCTACATTTATCAAGACCGGAGATTTCATCCACAAGCTACCTTCAATGTCGCGGCCATCATATAATATGATTTGCAGCCTCTATTAACCTGAATCGTTCTATCTTAATAATATCATCCTATTGACTATAATGGGATGAAAGTTGCTTCGTTTAACCGACAGATAACTGTAGCCGAGCTAGATCATGAATCATGATGCTATAGCATGTAACCTAATTAGTAGCAAGCCATTTGTTTACAGACAAGCTGGCTTTCCAGAGCAGCAATGTCATTAAATTATATATCATCGAGTATAACGAAAATATGAACTTACAAGAAAATGAAAAGAAAAAAAAGGCAAATATACTAACTTCACAAAAACAACTAAAAGGAGATTACCCCAGATACTGAATTGACTGGAGCGCTGAATTAATTACTTCCACAGAACCTACCAACACTAAATTGTTGGCTGTTTCATTGCCTGTATTAATGGTAAGTTCACTCCACATTGGTTGCCCAAATTGCATTACCATAGGAGACATAAGTATACTTCCGGATCGTACACTCAGGTTCACAGTTATGTTTTCCGTTAAATCTGAATAAGTTATCTTAAACCCTGTGAAACCACTGCAAGGAGCAACAAGAACATATATAAGACGTTAAAGAAGATAAAAAACTAGGAATTATTCATTAATATAGTGTGCTACCCTGTAATTACCCAAATCTAGGACTAATCAGATCTTCTGTTGCTTGCAGTTGACTTGGAGCAGAAGCAAACTGAGGTGGGACATTAAGAACAGATATATACACAAAAGCAGTAGCTATATTCCCATTTATATCAGATATAGTGTACCAAAAAGTATCATTTCCATAATAATGTTCATAAGGAGTATAACGGAAAATCCCTCCATTCTGTATAATTGAACCATGATCTGGCTGATAAAAACACCGCAGATTAGAAAAAGCAAAATCACTTGAGATTATCAACAAATTAATAATGTTATATACATTACGAACATGAATTTTAACTGGTCATCTTACTTTTGAGAGATCAACAATACTTGCATTATCACCAGGAAAAAAATCGTTTGCTAAGACATTAATCACAATTGACTCATCCTCCCATAGAGATACTGTATCATTGTTGGCTTTGGGAAAATACTCACCTGAAATTAATGTCAGAAGAATTCCTCAGAATTTATTAATCTTAATAGCACAATGAAATTATAAATTAATTACCAAACATCTCAAAGCATGCTACTCATACTTACTACTGTAGACATTGACACTGAAAGGGCATTGGGAGAAATGTTGGTCATCATAGTAAACAGAAATCTCGTAAGTGCCAACATCTTTCGCCAAATAATACCAGCCATATGAACCATCCTTATAATCCACAACGTCCCAGGTTGAAAATGCAGAACTATTAACTGAATTAATCTCCAATCTCAACCTAGATTTTTGTGACAGGACAGGGTTTGAAAATGAATCCAGGAGATTTACTAATATTTCATTCTTAGAGAGCTTTGGCACCTTTTGATGAAACAGCACAACACTTGAAAATAACATATTTACCTCACCTGCATCAAACAAAGAACACATTTTCTAAGCACTAAACACTCACTTATCCATTTTCTACATAAAATTCTTGCATCTTGGAGAGGCTGTATCTCTTTGTACTTATTCCGGTTGCTGAAAAAAAAAGGAGGTTTATGGTGGGAGTAAATGCTAAAATCCTAAAAGTTGGCATCTTTTTATTCTTCAATACTCTAATGGGAAACACTTTTCACGATTTTATTCTTCTATTAGGGTTTTAAAAGAGCTAAAACACACAAGTAATTTGATACTACTTTTAGTCATAAATACAAGATCCAATTAACTTTTTCAAAGAGATTAAGGAAAACAATTAAATTACTTTAAAGAACTTCTCCAAACTAATTTGTCTGACAATAAACTGATATATAATCTAATAATACACAATAATTGATATTTTTTTAGTAACTTATTTAGCTTCCTTAATATCTCAAAAAAAAAAAAAAAGTCAACAATGTCTTATATTTAGGACCGGAGAGAATATCATGTGGTTCAGGAATACCTGGTCGAACTTCTTTTCTGATCGAATGACCTCCATTTAATAAAATATTTCCACAATATATACAAATCTCATAAGTACCACTTTTTGTGGGTATATAGTCTACCCGGAATTCACTGGCCGCCACTGAGGTTTCACCTGGATTAGTCTGAAACCAAGATAACTTATCATTATAATTTCAATTAACTCCTTACCAAGAATTTTTAATTTGTATTTCTTACATTGTTACTCAGCTCTATTGACGGTGATGGAGCAATTTTCTCTATTGATGGCGATGGGGAAATTTCAATGTGACTAACGCCATCATATTTCACTCTTGAAGTTGTACTGTTTCCTACCACAAAAATGCACCCATCAATACAATAAATTATAAATATTAAACATATAAAGTACTAATTAGTTAAATGGTTTATCATAGCACATACCAGTGGTGTTTAGCACGGGATATATAGTTGGTGAAATAATGTATGAGTCGTTTACTCTTGATATCAGAACTTGAAATAATTCTGCTTCAACAGGCGAAGGATATTGATATATGTCATTTAAGTACACATAAAATTCTGCCAATGCTCCAGCCACCGAATCATTTAAACCAGATCCATTGACAACACTTTTCACCCCATCACAGTAACCTGTTTGGAAAGGATCATGAAAAATAAGTTGCATTCAGAAACAAATATCAGCTTAATTTATGTAAGAACTAGAAGACAGATTCTTTTTTTGCTTAGTTTGCATAAAAGAGACAGAGGACTGAAATGAAAGAGACTTAGCAATTAGATGTTACCAACATAAACGGTGTAAGCATATGGCATATCGAAAATGCTTTTGTTATGCTTGCTATCATATATTGTTAGAAAGAAATTCCCTGGTTCCGAATTGCTGAAAGAAAACAATTGAATTCCAGCTTCCACTTCTTCAAACTGAAGATCTGATACAGGTATTGACAGATTCGTCTCCCTTTCAACAACTTCAGCATCAAATGGATACAATCCTGGAACTAAATTTCCATACTGATCTTGCTGATGTATAAGAATTTCCATCTTGGAAGCCAATTGCCATGCTTTTGGTTTAAAGTTCCATTTGGCCATACAGTTAGAGACATCTATAGATCCTGGTAATGTAAAGTGGGGAAGAATAATGATAATTGAAGAACACACAGTAAAAAAAAAAAGGACATATAAACTATTACTTTACACCTATATACAGAATTAGGAGAAAAAAGATAGCAACTACTATTATCTCCGTTCTTAAATATTAGATCTAGTTGATTTTTTTGGAGAGATTAAGGAAGCTAAATAAGTTACTTTAAAGTATTTATACTCATTGTTTTTCTCCAAATTTATCTGATTTATAAACTGATATATATTATAAGGTTACACAACAATGATATGATTAAATAAGTTATTTAGCTTTTTTAATCTCGTCAAGTGGGTCTTATATTAAGAATGAGTATTGTGTAACAAGGTTTCTAACACTATTATGTTCCCATGACATAAACTAACAATTGGCGCAAAAGGAACACAACCTGGGTTAACCTTCAGTGGTAATGGAGAACCGCTCAACGTCTGATTTCCTCCTTCTATAAGCAATGAAAAGTTGCCGGCTTTTGACGCAATAAACTCAAAAATCATATAGTCAAACTCGTTCCAGCCCATGTTGCTGATGTTTAGTAAGCTAGCAAAGGAACCATTCTCATAAAGCAAAGACAAATTAAAGTCTGGTAAATAGGAAACTTCTGTTGACTGAGAGATATTGTTCCCAAATGCATCTTTAAGGAGTATCATAATAGTAGCTTTTTCACCAGCTTCAAACTCATTTTTCAGACCTTTCCATGAAGCAGCACATACTGATGGATACATGTTACCTTCATTAATATAATAACAGCATCTTGTGTTAGACACATGAAACAGTAAAGTCCATATTGGTCCACTTATATCAATTGGCACTTTCAATGATATTCTTTATCACTTTACAGCTTGAAATTAAAGTTTGATTTTTGTGCCAATTATATCCTTTCATAAATATTATTTAAGAACAAATGTTATATGAAGTTGAACAACAAAAAATGACAACCTAGTACACAAGGCTCGCTAGATGGAGTCAGGGCAGAGATAGATGTAGTGGAAAGGCTATTTCCAGGATTTGAACTGTGACTAGCTCACATGGCAGCACCCTCAAGGTGAACCAAAGTAATACAAAAAAAAAAAAAAAAAAACTGAGGGAGCTAATCTGTGCTAGAGTTACCTTTGGAGCCCAAAGTACGGTTTTACTTGGAATTAAATAGATTATAATATCTATATAGAATGGAGAGTGCATAAAATCTTTTCACAGATGCTTCAAAATTATTGTGATTCTTAATCTAGTACATGAATAAACTCACTTAGTGGAAGAGAGATTCATCAAAACCTGGCTCAATTCGGAAGTGCAAGGATGAATCATAAACTTGATAATTTCCCTCTTGCAAGAGCAGATTGAATACCCCAACCCTAATCGGAGTAAACACAATGCTCCAATTACTTGGGTCACCTTCGAAATTTGTCAACACCGTAGATACGTAGGAACTATTCCCAGACTTTCCGTTCACGTCGAGCCTGGGCTTAAAAGCGATTCTGTCAATCTTGTCGGCGTTCTCAAGTACTGTGACTTTGATCGCTGCGTTATCACCGGCCCGAAATGAGTCCTTATCATCCCACCAACCGAAAGCAAATTTAGGCAAAGGGGCTTTATCTGAAGATGGAGATTGAGAACGAGATGTTAGGAATAGAGAGAAAGCAACGAGTGAAAGGACAATGTGTCTGAGAATTAGGACTGCCATTTTTTTGTGAAAGTTTTCAGAGGCTGGTGTTGAGTTATGCTCCATAGGGAAGTTGCAGTTCATGAGGTTTTGAATTGTGGCGGTTGATCGCTGTTTAACGGTTACCCCGGGAAGCGATTATTTATGGTTATGCACGTAAACATCTGGGAAATATCTCTAAGGTCCCAAAAAAAAAAAGTCTCAATCCTACATCCTTATAAAAAAAGTCTCAATCCCAAATCCCTTATAAAAAAAGTCTCAAAAAAATCTCTAGGGACTTTTTTTATATTAATTACGTAATTTCAATATCAAATAAGTTTTATTGTTAAAATGACTTTTCATGTTGTCAAAATGACTTTTCCTATCATTGAAATTTCCCTATAAAAATATTGTTGTCAAAATATCTTTCCATGTTGTTAAAATAACTTTTCCTGTTGTCAAAAATTTTTCGAGTTTTTCCTTCGAAATATATAATCTTAGAAACATGGAAAATTTTTGACAACAGGAAAAATCATTTGACAACATGAAAAACTATTTTGACAACGATATTTTCATATGAAATTTTAATAACAAGAAAAACTATTTTAACAATAAGAAAAGTCATTTTTGACAACGAAACTTTTTTAATATTAGAATTATGTAATTAATATAAAAAAAGTCCCTAAATATTTGGGGTGGTAAGGATAATGTTCTCTTTCAACAAACTTAACCCACGTGTCAATCATATTTATTAAAAAAATCATATTGTTATTTATATAGAATTAAGATCATTCATATCCATGTTATTTTGTAGGAAAAAAATGATTATTTAATTTTTATACTTTCATTGAGTTTATAACTCAGTTGTTTGATTTAAGTTTGTAATGGTTATTAATACCACATCAAATGAAGATGACCCAATTAAATTCGGTTATCCTTATATTTTGTATGTGTGTTATATAATGAAAGATTATAACTTACTACGAATATTTTACCGCATAAAAAATACTTTATAAATTTCTAGTATATTTAAAATATCTTGTAAATTCAAGAAAATATGGGAATATAGGTACAGTTCATCTGTATTTTTCCCCCCTCGTTTCACTAGTTTAAAAAACACTTCGTAGAATCATTGGTATATTTTATTTTCAAAGTCAATGTAAAATATAAAGCTTCTAACATATTTTCTTTTTGCATCATACATAAATCAAGTTCCTTATATTCATGATATCAAATTCTCCAATCACATATAACCATGTGTCCTTTTTTCATATAGGTTTAAAATTAAATGATAATAATTCAAAAATATGACACATGAGCAAATGTGATAGGATAATTTGATGAAATAGATATAAAGAAATTAACCTCAATATTTTCCTTTATTATTTTATTTATAATCATGAGTGTTACAAATATACAATCAATTTTTGAAACTCTTTAAAATATTGAAACCCACCTCTAATTTGTTAAGTATACTTATATCAAGTTTCTTATATCAATTATATCAAGTTTTCTAATCACAAATTGCTAGATGTCTTATTTTTTTCACATAAGTCTGTAATTAAATGAATATATTTTAAAAACAGAACATGTAGTCCCATATAATTAGAAAATTTGATATAATAGATATAAAGAATTTTAGCTAAGTATTTCCCTTTATAAAATTTTCAAGTAAATCTATATTTGGGAAACATGTGATCAACTCTAAGAGAGAAATCATTACAAGGTTTTGACTCCAAAAAAATCCACGGTATTCTTTTTCTAATTCTTTTAAGCAGAGATTAGTCATGCAAAAGTGGATCCGGGGCTCATTTGGTTCCATTCTCGAAATGAAATGGACTGGAATGACCCCTTAACTCAGCTTTTTGTAGCTTGTATGCTGATTGTAAATTCCTGTTAGGAGTTTGGTGTTTCATATTTCAACGGAAATAAAGCTTTATATTCCAACGTTTTCTTGGCCATAAAAGCCTACAATGATATTCAGGAGAACTATAGGAATTAACCCCATTTCAAACATAAAGATTAAGATTATTCCCTTCACTGGATTTGGAATCTGACTGATACATATCTGTTCAAATAGGACTGTACTTCTCGTCTACTGAGGGAAAGAGTGAAGAGGCCATAAATATTTATGAACTATTAAGAACTGTGGAACTGGAAGGGGTAAGTGCGCCTTTATGTCAGAAACATCATCTTACTCTTGATTTTAAGACAAATGGCCGAGAAAGATATTCAACAATATATATATATATCATCATCTCAAGTGCAACAAGAGAAGCTCTGGATTTTCAATTAAGTTTTTCCACTCATTGCAAAATCTGGCAACGGTTGCTCCATCCAGCACTCTATGATCTGCACCAATATTAACCTGAAACCACCAGTAGTAATATCTCAGTTTGAGTATTGTCAGATTTCATGTACGTGAGAAAATCAGAGGAAGACACTTACGGTCATGAGTGATGCAGGATACACACTTCCATCATCTGTGAACTGCGGAACTTTCTGAATGCGACCGATTGCAATAATGGACACTTCAGGCAGATTCAGAAGTGGGGAACCAAACTTCCCGCCAATTGCTCCAATGTTGCTTAAAGTAATTGTTCCCCCACATATATCCTCAGGATTAAGCTTGTTATCCGACGCCAATCTTTGTAGTCTTGATAGTTCTTTGGTTATCTAAATACACAAATTTCAATAAAATAAACAACAGTGATGCAAGCACACAGAGACTCTTGTACTAATGGAATTCAAGTACGAAGAAGCACGTTTTGAGTTGCTAATGTACGTAAACAACCATAATGAGTGTAAACTAACCTCCAAGATGGAAAGAGATTGAACATTTTTTATGTTCGGTACAACTAAACCATTTGGAGTAGCCATAGCAATTCCAATGTTGTGTGAACCTATAGCAAACAAATCATTGTGTCAAATCTGAAAACCAAAAAGGAAGGTTCATGTATTAATCTAAATTTAACAACAGCTAAGCATCAGACAAGAATAGGTTAACCTGTAAAGTATATTCAAGTAAAAGACTCGGGTATTAATAAAAATTTAACAACTTCAACTTTGGCAACTGGACTCTTGACAATTCTCATTTACAAAGAAGAAATGCACACAATAAAACTCGGATTAATCGACTGCTATATATAAATCTTAATTAAATTTAAAAGTTAATACTTCAGATAGTTTTCCTTGAATGCATATCTTTCACCTAACAACAATGCATTACATTTATCCTATACGAACTTAAAACACAATCAATCTTCAAGTTAAAGGAAAAGCAGCAAAAATATAGCAATAATTTACCCACTAGTGTCTACGATACAAACCTTTGAGTATGACCTCCATTGACTCTTCATTGAAGCAACTATTCATCAAGGGATACTTTATCAGGGCCATTGAGAGTGATTTAATTAATAAGGGAAGGAAAGTGTGCTTGACATCAGGAGAAGTATTATTATTCTGAAAAGATGTTTTAAGCTCCACAAGGGCATCACAGGTTATCTCATCTGCATAATAGAAATGTGGCACTTTGGAAGCCAAAGACATTGTTTTTACCATTGCTCTTTGGAATCCCCTGCAAAAGAGAAGAGGAACCAAAATCTACATTAATCTCTTAAGCAAGTTCTTTGGCATTCATCTAAGTTTTATCAAATAATAATAATAATAAGCATAGCTCCACCTCCTTTTACTGCTATAGATGAGTTTACCACACTTTTCTTCGACTTAACATAAATAGTAGTGGTGAGGATTAGCTGGTTTAATATATTTCATGCTTGTAATTAAAAAAAAATGATAAAAAATCATGAAAATTTTACCGCAGGGGAACTGTCTTGTCTTCAAAAGTCCACTCAAATTTAGATGTTGCATCAGAGTTGTTTCCTTCCACAGGCTGAGACTGATTTCCACTTTCAGCATTCAAGGAAACAGATTGATCTTTAATGATTCCTTTCATAACAGCATACTTAAGCACATCTTCTTTCAAAACCCTACCATCTTTTCCAGTACCACAAACATCATTTATGTCTATACCGTGTTGTTTTGCTAGACACCGTACAGAAGGTGTTGATAGAACTCCACCTTGTTTACCTTTGTCATCATCAAGTGTTGATGGAACTCTGCCTTGTTTACCTTTTTCATTATCAGAACTTGGTGGCAGTACATTTTCTGAATCCCTAGAAATCAATGCCGGTAATGAAGACTCGTTAACTGTTAACTTTACCAGGGTTTCCCCAACCTGCAATTTCACCCAACAAAAGTTTAATCACATCTTAAGCCTCCAAACACAACACAACAATAATAGCAACAAGTTTTATCCAACTAAGTGAAGTTGGCTACATGAATGTATGGTGATTCTCTTCTATAAACAACCAATACTTTAAATATATCATTCTCCAATCACAATATAAAATGATAAATTTTTTGTTCAGAAATAAAAGGATTATTTTGTTAAAATACTAAATAATGTTTCAAATGACGCAATACAGTATATCTTCCAAACGCTGCTGCTCCTGAAATCTTCATACAAAGGAAATGCAACACTCCATGGGTCTCATAGATAGTTGCAAAAATAGTTATGACTTATGCATTATTCTCATACGTCATGTTCTTATGTTATAAAGACGAGGGAAAATAGTAACTTAGCCACTAAAAGCGCTAGTCAAATACAAGTACCTCTCTTACCCACTCACGGTTGATCCTTTCCAAAGGAAAGAGTAAGCATAACAACGAGAGATGAAGAGGAAATTGCATAACAAGGCATATATTTTCAAGCAATGTTCTGAGAATGATATTTTCAAGTATTCCTTAATGAGCCTAGGCTACATAAACCGCCTCCCTAACCATAGCACCTCTTTTTTTTCTTGGGAGTAAAAACTGGGATTCAAACACCCATTATTCCACAATCATCAACCAGCATTTATCCTTGGGTAAACAAGTCCCACAGTGTCACTGTACAGAAAATTTATCAACCCTGCTGGAGGAGAATCAAACACTATAAAGTCCTCACAACAATTAAAGCTAAAATTAGCCAACCAATCTACAACCAAATTACCTTCTCTCAGAGTATGGGCAAAGCGAAGATAATGCATGGATTGTCCTATGCATACCACCTCTATTATGACGAAGATGTTAGATTTTTCTTTCAGAAACTCAAATACCAATTCACTATGGTTTCTCTCTCACTTGACTGCATGGATTGTCCAAGAAATATTTAGGATACTTCCCCTCTTCACCTACCCTTTTAGATCTCTCACTTTTCCCCCATAAGTTTAACATATCTGAAATTACAACAACAGCTTAGTTTACTACCATTTGAACCATAAAAGTTTCAACTGCCTATTTCAACTAACTCTTTCCAGATCTCTAACTTTTTCTGTTCAAATTCATTCACAGACTGGTGGATTTGATAATGTTAACATTAATCAAGATCTACAATTATAAGCATCATTTTAATGAACCATATCCAAGGTCTGAAGTCCCCACCTTGACAATATTACCAGGAACAAAGAGAAGATGAGCAACTTTCCCCTTGTAACGACTTGTAATTTCTATAGTTGCTTTATCGCTTTGAACTTCACAAAGTGGTTGAAATTCTTCAACTTGGTCACCCTGCCAAAATGACACAATACATTCATGAGATAACTAGTTTTAAAAGTCCAAATTAAAACTGGCGCAGCATTCAACTTATTGAAGGTTCCACTCCCCCTACAAAATATGTAGTGTGTATCTAGGAACGGAAAGGAGTTCATTTTTTTGAAAAGGCATAGAATTGAGTACAGAAGTCATGATAGAATATTGCGCGCATGTGCAAAGCATGGAGGAAATAAGGAACCAACCAGTCGCTCACCTCTTGCACAAACCATTTGAGAAGCTCACATTCTGCAATACCTTCACCTGTTTGTGCCAACGGAACGTCAACCATCTCACCCACAGCCACAGGGAGGTCTGCCACGGCTTCAGTGGAAAAGCAGCATGTCTTCATATACGAAACATTGAACTGCAAAGTGGAGATTTGATTAACAGAAATGTGGTCACAAACTAATTGCAGCCACTAAAAGTTGGACTTTAGTGACATGACTAGACTGAGGCAAGTTCAACAAGATGAGAATAACACTAATGGAATAGTGAAATTAGTGCCATCGGGTAGTAATAGACGAAACTAATGAATAATTAATTACATCAACTTTGCTGACCCAAAAGAGAAAAAATCAATTTTACCACATCAGTTTTGACTCAGGTCAAAAGAACTTCAAGCAACATAAGATAAGAATGGACTAGATATATTGGAAATATTCATCAAGTGATACTTCATGAGAAACATACAAGTAAAAGGATGGTACTGAGATTCTTGTGAGACATCCTATAGCTTTTTAGTGGGAATTGGATAAGTGAGGGGATACCAGAGAGAATTTAAACGACGCCGTATATCAAAGGCAAATCAAACTGAATAGTTGATGCAACATGAACAAGCACATCAGAGGTGACAACTAACATTTATATCATCTAGAGCTCTGGCCCGCCTAAACGGCGCTGGAGTGGAGCCAGAAGAAGACCCAGAAAAGAACTTCCGAACCGGAGCGTTTTGCTCCGACGGAGAAGAGCTAAGGGAGATGTAAGGACAGAGGCATCGCCGGCGGAAACCCCAAACTGTCCTCTGCCATATCCGGCTGCTCAGCATCCTGCTCCGGCTGTCTGTACAGAGGTCTCTTGCGGATCAATGAAGAGGGATCCTAATCAAAGGTAAGAATTTCTTTCGTTCTTGATTATTTGTAATGCATAGAAGCGATATTATTTGTGGAACAGGACCGAGGAAACTTTGCCAATTGAAGCAAAAACTAGATGATCGATTTTGCCAAACGAGTAATGAACTAATCCAAAATAAGGATGAAGGATCATAAGGTCATTTCGCCAGACAAACCCAAAAGCATGACCTAATCCAGACCAGGAGGTGACCAGCCAGAGTATCATTTTGGTATTGGACAGCCATAGGTAAGTTGTAAGGAAATGAAATATACGCTGTATATATTGCATAGAGAGAGAATATAAAATAGTACTCCCTCTTTATTTTGAAATAGAGTTAAATAAGTTCGTTATGTATAAGAACATAGATATGTTTAATTCTATTGGATTAGTGATTTGATATTGGATTTATATGGCTCTCTTCCAAATATCCATGGGTTAGATATCCGTGAGTATCGTGGATCACTATGTAAACAAGATAATTTTCGCCTAAGGAGTGGTGTGTGTACACAGTAATGACGGAATAATAAATTAAAGGAAGTATATAATGTATGTACCTTTTAAGTTAACATTAGAGTTTAGACTTGTGAGTCTCTTAAGCCTCTAAGCCCAAACGTTGTGTCATCATATATATGTCATGTTGATTGCCCTTTGTTGGGCCACACCTTAGATAGAGCTCAAATTTGAGTATGTAACAAAATTATTTAATCCTATCATGTGTATCATTAAATTTATATATTAGTTTATTAGATGAATCAATTAGTTTCGAGAGGAAAAAATACAAATACAAATATTCGAAACTAATTTAATTTCTTTTAAAAAAATCAACTTTGTCTAAGATTTAAGATATGAGGAATTAGTAAAAAAAAATTGTTTATTATATTATAATAATGGAATAAATTATTTAGAAACTGAATTCTTGATTTTTTTTAAAAAAAATTTTTGTGTATTTTGGTAATCTTATATTGTATATTAATCTATGGTAATGTTAATGAAATTAAATATTTGAACAAAATCAGTCAAATGAGAGTATGAGAGACAACTCGTGAGACACGTTTTAAATTTAGGTGATGAGGCTGAATCGTCCAAATTCAAGCAACAATAATATTAAGATAAAGCTCGAGAAAAAAAAAAAAAAACAAAGAAGGAAGAAGAAGAAGATAAAGCTGGAGCGGCTTACCAAGCGAGTATTTAATTAGACCACGTTACTGCGGATGCTTGTTGTACGTTCTAACGTAATTACATGTGTGTATGTTTAAAAAAAAATCAAATTATTAACTATACTAAGAAAGAGTATTACTAAAAAATTCACTATTTTTTGAGATAGGCAATAAATATGCCGATTGACTTGCTTATAAAGCTGATCACATGGAAATGGCAAGTAGTAAGTACTCGTATAAAGTTATTGGCTCAATTGGCACACCACATTAGTGTTCTGTAAATTTTGTAAATATGATTTATGACATTTTCATAAAAATTTTAATGGGAATTTTCCCCCAATTTCCGTTCCCTAGAATATTATATATGTAGAAAAATGTTTGAGTTAAACTTTAATATAATATTAAATGGTTGTGTTAATTTCAGTGATAGCATGCTAATTATCAGGGTTTTTTTTTTTTTTGATAATATAGACAAGCTGAAGCTTAAAATAGTGAACAGGAATTAGATTATAAGACTCTAACCCTTAGTACAAGAAAATAAAAAGAAACTATGAATAATAGGATCCTCGTCCTTCAAAATCATATCAAGGCATCCTCTGGGGATTATATAGAATCAGAGCCACATCAACATCAACAGTTATGGTGTGGGCCACTTGGCCATGTAATTAACACAAGAGATGTTTTCACATAAAATATGATGAAGTTTCATGTCCCAGCCCATACCAGAACAAAAGGTCTCTAATCTCCCCAATAATAACTCTAAGGGATGGTCAGAAGGGGAATACTATAGCAATATAGCATCATGAGAAAATACTCTTTAAAAAATGATTATTGCAATTTTTTTTTCCCTAAAAGAAAGAGTAAATAATGCTAGTGTTATATTTGCAGCGGTTCAACAAGGTGGATTCATTAATGTAAGTCAGCAAGAAGCAAAATAAATCGTGCCCGTTTCTATAAACAATGTAAATGGGACCAATCTGAGAACAACGATCACGATTGCTTATCTGTAAATCAGTCATTCATTCTTATCTCCTATCTGTTCCCAATACGGTACTCAATATAATAATAATAATAATATCGATGACAAAGTGGTATCCCATCTTATTATCGGATGGCTTATTTCTAGAAAAAGGCCATAGTGCATACAGAAATTTAATTTATTTCAATAAAGGCCAAGTGTTGGAGTCTTCAAAAAATTAATAATAAGAGATGTTACAAATGAAGTTACTATGATAAATACTCCATCCAATTCTTAATGTAATACCTATTCATATGATTAAAGTAAGGAAGTTAATTAAATTAGTTAATATTATGTGTATGTTTAAAATACTAATTATTTTCTTTAATTCTCATATTCTCTCTTTTCCTTAATTATTATTAAGAGAGCATCATTAATATTGGTAAATAATGAATAGTTCACAAATATTAAAAAAAGATCTTATATTTAGATCAAAATCAACTCCCAAATAAGTCATATATTAAATACCAGATGGGAAGCAATTTGGAAGGCATAAACACAAATTAGACTCATATTTTTGTTGGTTAAACAAATTAGATTTATATTGAAGGCATAATTTGGAGTACCTAATAAACTGATCTTTAAAAAAAATTAAAACGAATATTTGATTGATAAGAGTAGGGTAGAAAATAAAAAATAATTATATCAATATTCTATATATAACATTGCATCTAGTTCTTAATATAAGATTTAAATAACTAATTTGTAGATATTTAAAAAATTAGTTATAAATTAGTTATTTGTAACAAATGGGCGAGTTGGCTTTAATCATATGTATTGAAATTACTTCTTCTAATCAATAGGGTTGGTTTACCCAAAAATTATAAATTTAAGAAATAAATTGCATTGATGTCTTACGAGCTATAAGTAAATTATATCCCTTGTCTAACAATTTTTTTTTTTTTTGGTAAATGTCTGACAAATTTAGGATAATTGGAAATATAAAATATACAAGAGGTCACAACCCAGAACTTTTGGGCTTTGAAGAATTTGATTTTAGGCCTTTGTAGTTTGTGAGCCGTAATTACATCGGCCAAGGCCCAAATTATACAGTTAGCTTTTTTCGCCATTAGCCTTCTAGTTTCTCTTGTTCTTAACCATGCCGAAAAAATATGGAGGCCTGGGAATTAAAAACCTAGCATCTATGAATAAGGCTTTTGGGTGCAAGTTGGAATCTTGTACAAGGAGGGGCAGGTTTATGGAAGGAGGTTATGCTGCACAAGTACATGATTAGAGATGATATTGAGCTGTTTGATCATAGGCCAGGGGACTCATCTCTTTGGGGTTTTATCTGTAAACAGAAAAAGTTTATACAAGAAGGTTCTAGTTGGAGGGTCAGGAATGGTATGTCGGTTAATTTTTTCAGTGATGCCTGGTTGTTGCAGGGCAATAAGATTAGTGATCTTTGCTTGAGACCACTAACTATAGAGGAGCAGAGTAGTAAAGTGGCAGATTGGGTATCCAATGGTTAGTGGAAGCTGGATCAACTTTCTGCTATAGTTTCGCAGGAGGTCATTCGAAGGCTGGTAGCTATTCCTCCGCCAATTCATTATGCAGGGGCGGACACTTTGTATTGGGGTGCAAGTGCTAATGGGGTGTTTTCAATTAAATCAGCTTATCATATGATTGAAAAGCCTCCCCAAAATTTGGCTCATCCATGTTTTAAGTTGATCTGGAGATGGAAAGGTATGGAAAGGATTAGAATTTTTCTATGGCTTGCTTTCCTCAATAGATTACCAACTAATGAATGGAGGAGCAAGTGGTCAAATACCTCCTCGATCTGTCCCGATTGTGGTTTATATCCAGAGACTCTTTTACATGTTTTGTGTGATTGTATGTATGCAAGAGCTTACTGGCTAAATGTGGTTCACCCCTATTTTTTGTCTGGTTTTTTTGCAGCCCTTTTGAGAGATTGGTTCGGTCTAAATCTCAAGAGGGAGTTGGGGAAATCTTTTATTACTAACTGGTCCTTATTGTTTGGTGTTAGCATATGGAAATTCTGGACATGGCGGAATCAACTGTTTTTTCAGGAGGATTTTACCAAGCTTGTGAACCCGTATGCTTCTATTTTAAATACTTGAAAGCTTTATGTTTTTTAGCAGGTTCTCTCTGAGGAAACTTCTCAGGCTATATGGAAGGTTCCAAGTGTTAACTGGATCAAGATTAATGTCGATGGTGCTGTGACAACATCAGGAAGCAAGGCTGGTGCTGGGGGCGTCATTCGGGACTCATCAGGGTCATGGATTGCTAGTTTCTCATCAGGCCTTGGCGTATGTGGGCCCAAGGAGGCTGAGGAATGGGCTTTTCTTAAACGCCTTCAACTAGGGTGGAACCTACACTATAAGCAAGTCATAATTGAATCTGATTCTAAGTTACTTATAGATAACCTGCAGCAAGAGGAGAACCCTCTAGATAGTCTAGTTGTTTTGCAGATTCGTGAACTTATGGCTAGGAGGTGGGAGGTTTCTTTTGAGTATATTCCTCGTAGTATGAATGTTGTAGCTGACAAATTGGCTAAATCTGGTCTTTCTTTAGATCAATATTATGATGAGTGTCCTAACTTCCTTAGAACTCTAGTCCTTCATGATTGTATGGGAATTCCTTCCCCTTCTAATTTTATTTAATACAAGGCGTAGCCTCCTTTCATATCAAAAAAAAAAAAAACTTCTTCCCAAATCTTTTACTAACAAAAAAAAAACTTCCCAAATCTTGCCAAAAACAAAAAAAAAAAAACTTCTTCCCAAATGCCAACGAGAACTAGTATAGTTAGTTAAGGTATTGGCCTTTATTCTAAAAAGAAGGAGGTTTAACACCCGTTGATTGATGTGAGGGGCTCATTAGTAAGCGATTTGTAAGTATCTTTGTAAACACTCTTTAATCCCAAAGGCATTCCCTGACTCTAGTAGCATACTGATGTCTACCCCACCTAAAATTTTTGTATAAAAAAAAAAACTTCTTCCTAATTAACTAAATATATTTTCGCCAACGAGTAATGGTACACTTGGCTAAGGCGTAGCCTTCACCTTAGAAAAAAGAAAGTTCGATATCTGCTGGTTGATATAAGGGCCTCGTTGGTGGGTAATCTATAAATACTTCTATAAGCGCTTTTTCAAACTGGAGGCATACCCTAGGCGATTTGTGAGTATTTCTATAAATGCTCTTTGAGTCTGGAGACATGTATTGGTCTTGGTGGGTTACCAATGTCTATCCTCACCTAAACTTTTTTGTAAAAAAAAAAAAAAGAGAGAGTATATTTCCACATATGCAAATTAAATGCTTAATTAAGAAATTAGTTTATAAAGATTAAAAAATTAGGCCAAAGGCCTTGTAACTTAAGTGATATGAATATTCTCCTATAAGTGGGAGATCGCAAGTTTTATTCCGTTTATAATTAAAAAAAAATTAAATAAATTAGTTGTTTATAAAAATATTTATTAGTCTCCCTAAAATAGGATACAACGGTGTGGCTAACCATGACATGAAGAGAGAAACTGTGCTCCAAAGTAGGCACGTTCACGACACGAGACTTTGAAAAAATATAAAAAGCCGTTGAATGTATATGTCTTTGTTCCCTGGGAAAAAATTCTTTTGTGGCCGTCAAGCTTGAACCGTACGGCCCTCTCAAATCAAATCCTCTTCATATATACATACATACATATATATATATATATATATATATATATAGTAGAAACACCTTTCCTTCTTAAAATCATTACTCCACATCCTGGAATATTCAACGATCGATCTCTCTGATCTATCTATATGAATTGAACAATCCCATTCTTATATAGTACGTGTATATATATGCTGCGATTTCACATGACAAAATTGTTCTTAGTTTGCCACCTCATGATGAAGAGAAATCATAATCAGTACTGTGGATAATCTTGTTGAAACGATATTCTCTTCACTTTGATTTCACATCCTAATTAATTTAGGACCATAGAGGCATATATTCAAAGCGAGCTGGTGAATTACATTTAAAAAAATAATTTGACTTATAAGTCCATGTTAAACCAGCTGGTGAATTAATTAATGAGTAAAGCTGTAAATTTAGTCACCAACTATTTTCTTATGGGTACCCAACACAATTAACTATTTTAAAGTGCAAAAGTAGGGGTAATCAATTTATTCGGGAGCAGATATAGCAACGTTGTTAACCTAAGTTAACTTTTGTTAGTTTTATACTGTGGATCCTATTAGTCTTATCATTTTCTATTATTTTAATATGTTTTAAAAAAAGGTTTGAGATGTAAATTTAGCAATATAATGAACTATTTTTATATGGACACCCATCATAATTATTTTTTATAAGAGTATTTACAAGACAAATAGAAATATTTACATAAGAGCATTTACATTAATGTCCTTACTTTATTTTTTTCATAAAAGCATTTACAAGACAAATAAAAACATTCAAATGAATTCAGGGAGTTAAGAAATTTTGATCATTCATATATTTGTCTTGTAAATGCCCATATTTATTTTTCACTGAAAAAACTTAATTTTATTTTGATCTAATGAGGTGCAGTAAATTTTTTTAAATCAATTTATGCTTTAAATCCCTTTATTTGTCTTGTAAATATTTTTATGAAAAAAAAATAAAGTAAGGCCATCATTGTAAATGCTCTTATATAAATACCCGTATTTATCTTATAAATGTCTTTATGAAAAATTATTGTGTTGGGTGCCCATAAAAAAAGTTCATCGCTAATAGCATTTTAACTTTCTTAAAAATATATCAAAATAATAAAAAGTGAGAAAGATAATGCGACTCACAGAACAAAAAGTAATAGAAGTTAAATCTCTTTAACAATGTTAATATATTTGCTCTTGTATAAATTGTTTGGGTATATTTTCACGGGTTAAGGTGTGAAAGTACACATAAGTTTTTTTCTCATGAGCAAAAATACACATATGCATTTTTGAGAAGCAAAAATACATACGTGATTACCATTTTAAAGTAAAAGCTACATCCCACCATTAAGTCATTATTCACTTCTTTCTCTCTCATCACGGTGAACAGTGTGAGATGTGACTTTTACTCCAAAATGATAATCACGTATGTATTTTTACTCCTTAAAAAAACATATATATATTTTTACTCATGGAAAAAAAAAAAACGTATGTTTTTATACCTTAACCATATTTTCACAGTGAAACGTAATTAATTATGTTCGCTGCCCATTGAAAAACAGTGGTGGCTAAAATTCACACATTTACACTTAATTAACCAAAGAGTGTTACACACACACACAAACACACAGAAGATGCATGTGTGTGTGTGTCAGTGTCATAGTCATGGACCCTCACTTGATTGATATTACTGATAACCTGACACCTACTGTTTCTCTTCAAGCATCAACAGTAGAGTTTGGCAATTTGAATATTCATCTTTTGACCTTTTACCTTATAGTATTAATTTATTTATATATATAAGATGCCTAATACATTGAATATGACTCATTTTTCAAAATAGCTCTAGCTAGCTATAGAACGCTAGCTACAGAAACCAATCAACGATCAAACTGATATCACAAGTTGAGCATAAACCAGGGAGCATTTTGAATAATGTCAACAATGGTGGAAGCAACCCTGTGGTTTCAGTTCTTTTATTTATTTGATTGATGATGATGCAATGTCGCACTCTTGAGTCTTGAGGGAAATTTGCCAAAATAGGCCTAAAATTTTTTTTTTGTCAAAATAGGCCACTGAGAAAATATTTTATCAAACTAACCTAGTTTGTGGTGTCATGTGGGCATGTGGCACTACCACGTGTGGCGTGCCAACGTGGCATGCCACATGGCTCCACTTTAACAGGTTTTTTTAAAATTTTTAATTATTATAATTATATTATATTTAATATATATTAAATATAATATATATTATTTTTAGATTATGTATTACTGAAAATAAATGACAAAATAAATGAAAACTGATTTCACAATTTTAGGATCAGTAATTTATTAATTATAATTCTTTGATTTATTTCAAAAAATATTATTATAATTAAAATTTTATAATTCTGAAACTAAAAAAAATATGTTTCATTAAAAAATATATAATTCTGCAGAAATTAATTAATTATAATTTTTGCAATAAATGAAAAAAAATCACAATTTGTTTATACCATTTTAGGTTCACGGGGGAATTTGTTTTCATTTATGCCCCCACAATTTGTTTTCACGGGGGAATTTGTTTTCATTTATTTTGTGATTTTTTTTCTTCAAAATGGTATAAACGACGTGGTTGTTTAACGAGGAAGCTTGGGTGAATGCAAAATGAGAATAAAATCATAAAATAACTTCCTAGTGAACAAAAAATTCAGAATATAAACTGCTCCCACAATTTTAAAATCGGTAATTTATTGATTAATTAATTATAATTCTTTGATTTATTTCAAAAAATATTATTATAATTAAAATTTTATAATTCTGAAACTAAAAAAAATATGTTTCATTAAAAAATATATAATTCTGCAGAAATTAATTAATTATAATTTTTGTAATAAATGAAAAAAATCACAATTTGTTTATACCATTTTAGGTTCAAGGGGGAATTTGTTTTCATTTATGCCCCCACAATTTGTTTTCACATGGGAATTTGTTTTCATTTATTTTGTGATTTTTTTTCTTCAAAATGGTATAAACGACGTGGTTGTTTAACGAGGAAGCTTGAGTGAATGCAAAATGAGAATAAAATCATAAAATAACTTCCCAGTGAACAAAAAATTCAGAATATAAACTGCTCCCACAATTTTAGGATCGATAAGTTATTGATTAATTAATTATAATTCTTTGATTTATTACAAAAAAATATTATTATATATTACTGAAAATAAATAACAAAATAACTTCCCGGTCAACAAAAAATTGCCATTATTATTAATCCTAAAATTGTGGGAGCAATTTATATTCTGAATTTTTTGTTCACCGGGAAGTTATTTTGTCATTTATTTTCAGTAATATATAATAATATTTTTTTGTAATAAATCAAAGAATTATAATTAATTAATCAATAACTTACCGATACTAAAATTGTGCGAGCAGTTTATATTCCGAATTTTTTGTTCACTAGAAAGTTATTTTGTGATTTTATTCTTATTTTTTATTCACCCAAGCTTCCTCGTTAAACAATCACGTCATTTATACCTTTTTGAAAGAAAAAAATCACAAAATAAATGAAAACAAATTGTGGGAGTATAAATGAAAACAAATTCCCCCATGAACCTAAAATGGTATAAACAAATTGTGATTTTTTTTCATTTATTACAAAAATTATAATTAATTAATTTCTGCATAATTATAAATTTTTTAATGAAACATATTTTTTTTAGTTTCAGAATTATAAAATTTTAATTATAATAATACTTTTTTGAAATAAATCAAAGAATTATAATTAATTAATCAATAAATTATCGATCATAAAATTGTGGAAGCATTTTTCATTTATTTTCAGTAATATATAATCTAAAAATAATATATATTATATTTAATATATATTAAATATAATAATATATAATTATAATAATTAAAATTAAAAAAAAAATCTGTTAAAGTGGCGCCACGCCACTTATGTGGCCTGCCACGATGGCACGCCACATGGCCAGTGACGCCACAAACTGGGTTAGTTTGGTAAAATGTTTCCCCAGTGACCTATTTTAACAATTTTTTTTGGGGCCTATTTTAGCAAATTTCCCTGAGTCTTGACACACAATATATTGTTTGACCAAAAGAACCCCTGAAATAAAAAAAATCGATGCAACAACTATATTACTAAGTGTCTGTTTGGAGTGCAGTGTTAGGAGTTTTTTCTATGGTAACTATTAAAAAAGAAAATCACTTAACATTGTCGGTTGATTTTCGATCCGTTTAGGTTGAGTTTAAATTCATTTAATTTAAAACTCAAAAAGCCCGTTAAGGAAAAAACTACATCAGAGAGTTTTTTCCAAAAAGCTCTCAACTTTTTGACATGGGCCCCGCCATTTCTACCAGCATTAATCCAAACACAAATCATTATCTATAATCTGAATTTTTTCCTACCGAGTTTTTTTTAAAGTCAGATATTTTTTAAATCACCACTCTTACCGCCAACTCAAAAAAGCCCTACATTGTGGTATCATAAACACTAAAGCCGTCCTTTGATTTCTTATTTGGGAAATGAATTTTAATTAAGTGCTTTGTCAAAAAAAAAAAAAGAAAAAAAAGAAAACTGTCTTTAAAAACTAAAAACTCAACAACTTTTGCATATTTTCTATTTCGTTTCTATTTTTTTTCCCTAAATTTTCCTTTAATCTTACAGGTGGCTGAGCTCTTTACTCTATCTTTCATGGTTGCCTTTGTTTGCGTTGCCTCAGTCCTCTGACTCCCCATTCATTATTGCTGCACTCTTCACTCTGTTTTTCTCGCCTTCTCTTAATTCTCCATGTTGATATTTAAATTAACTGTTCTTAGAGTGGGAACAGGCCAGGTAAATATGACCTAAATTAACTGTTCCTAGAGCGGCAACAGGCTAGGTAGATATGACCTAAATTAACTGTTCCTAGAGCGGCAACAGGCCAGGTAGATATGACCTGGCTTGTTAGTGGAAAAAGGGTTAAGGTTATTTAAAAGTCTATTTTGATTACCAGGTAAAAACTAATTTTACTAAAAAACCTATTAGGCATATTAGGCTTTGGCTTGTTAATTACCTTATGCTAATAAAAAAAGTAATTATTCTATCTAAAAAATGTATTTGTAGTTAAAAAAATCTTAACAGGCTTCTTTAACATGTCTGATTTTTGCTAATATTTAGTATTTGATCTTAACAAGCCTCCTTAAAAGACCTCAGGCCAGGCAAGACCTCTGTATTGGCTGGGGTTAGGCTGAGAATATAACAGGCCACAGGCCAGACTTAAGTCACTTTGTTACAAAATAAGCCTGACCTATTAAGAGTGGAACTTGGTTGACTTGGCCTATTTCCACCTCTAATTATTTCAAATAAGTTTTTTTTTCCCCAAACCTAATATAATTTTTTAGAACAGTTATGCAAACAATATTTTAATTGAACAGATTTTATTGGTAATTTTTATGGACTTGGCTTCGGTTTTTACTGTAGCCAGCTCAATATCTAATGCTTCCGGCCCACAGGAACATGTTCAGACTTCAGAGTAACAAGAAGAATAACCTGAAGATTTAAGAATTAGTCAAAACATGCACCCAACGAGTTGTCAACCTCAGCAACCTATCAGACAAAGATATGATGATATGTTTTAAACATTGTGCGTGAGGTACGTAATTTAAATACTTACACACATATATATTAAACTCAGAACAGCCAATAATATAAATATATATGAGATGCATAATTTACTTATACTAAAATTGAGAGCATGTGTTACTATATATCTAGTTAGATACTAAAACTCGGCCTTAATTAAGTGTGTGAATAATTAATGATATTGTTGAAGAATCTTAATCTTGAAGCCATTGTCCATTAATTGATGATAATTCAATTTCGTCGAACTCAACAACAAACGAAGTGATGGAAGAACTGTTATATCTTCTTGTTACTCATAGAGGGGATAAGGAGGTAAAGCTGTCGGTTGTTGGAATTTTTGCATACAAAGCGTAAGAATTAGGGACACAAACAGTTATTATGAAGAACAACATTACTGTGTATATAAATTATAAAACATATATTCAATATATATATGAGCTAACTGGAGATGTGACACTCGGATATTATTGTCATCCTAAATGGTTCTCTAGCTACAACCACCACCAGGCCACAGCATAATTATGAATGTGCATAATAATGGATGAGATCTATTGGGATATTTTATGAAACAAGAGATATGAAATCTGGAGTGAATAATTGTGAATCAGATTCGTGCAAATTAAAGATAAAAAGTAGCGAATTGTCGGCAAGATAATTGGGTTGTGTGGGGAATGATGATTAATTAATACTGTAGGTAGGGCATTTGGTGCAACCAGATTTCACATGCACGGTTCAATTAACAGCTAGCTTCTAACATGTCTTCTTCTCCTTTCAATAGTTTAGTAAACACAGATCAGACACACTGCAACACACTCATAGAGGACAGAGACACCCCACAAAGAGAGAGAGGGAGAGAGAGAGAGTACCAACAACATCAATTAAAAACGAAATCTTATAATTCTGATAGTAAAAAAATCATTGGATTGGAATTGGAGGAGACATTGTTTGACTGTTTTGAGTATAGTTTGAATTAAGTTATGCTAATTGTAAAAATCACTAGATTCTAACGGTGGAGCCACGTTGTGGCCAAGGGCCAGCTGGCCTTCTGTAATCTTATGTGTGTATATCATATATTTTATTTTGGCCAATAATTTAGTCTTAACTAAGTATTTTATTCTACGTATTTTACTCTTTTTAATTAGGGTAATATTGTGTTGATTAGTAAAAATTTTGGAATCATGATTTTGGGGGAGTCTTATGATTTATAATGAATTTTTATTTTAAAAAAATAGATTATAATAGTTTATTTACGTAGTTGAAATTTAATCAAATCTTTATGTTTTTTAAAAATATTTTTGGGTTCATATTATATTTATTTTATTTTTTCTAATTATTTTGTTTTAAGGTAGATGGAGTGCATATTTAAGTTGTTAATTTTATTAAATTTCATTATACATATTATTATTATATGATTGTGTTTGTGATATCTTTAAGATAATGTTTGGTCCATTACTCATTGAGCAGTAAAAGGAAAGTAAAATTATTATTTAAGATACTTACTGAAAATGTTATTATATTATATCTTGTTTTGATTTATAATTATTCGTTGTTATTTATTTGTATTTTTAATGTTATGCGATATATTATTTAGTAAATAGTTTAATATATATATATTTTTGGCCCGTACTAAAAATATTATCTGGTTCCATTGCTAGATCTAGATTGTCAAATTTAAGTATTGTTGGGGCAAATGGAGGATAACTCTCCCAAAAATATTTTCTACGTTCATATAGATTCACTTGAACTCGAGATATATATCATGTAATAACTAAAGGAATATTCTTTATACATAATTAAGCAAATCGAATTTGAACACAACAACAATATATGACCTTGAGTTAAGTTGAAAGTATTAGGAAATATTGTATTATTTGGATTCTTATTATACTTATATACTTTTTAATGTAAGACAGATTTACCTAATTTGATTAGATTAAGAAGTCAGTTAAGTTAGTTAATATAACATAATTTTTCTAAAACACCACAATCATCTTATTTAATCCCTTCCCTCTTTTATTTGATTATTGCCAAAGAAGGATGAATATAGATTAATAAGAAAATATTTTGACAAATATAATAAATAAATTTTACATTTACGATTAAGATCATCTTTCAAATAGGCGACCCGGGAGTAATATTACTCTTCATGTGTTGTTTGGTGTTCCTTTGTACGGCATGGAAATAAATAAATTAGGTCTTAACTAAGAATGATAACTTTTGACTTTGTACAATATAGTCAAGTTTCTTATATTATATGCTGGAGAGAGTAATTATAATTAGGTTGAACCGGCCACACCACTAGTCAAACAAGGATAAATCCTAGAGATAAATAGTAGCATGCCTGTTCTTCTAGAGGGGGCAAAATCTATTAAAATTGTTGTCGACAATCCATTTAAAGTAGAAACGGAGTTAAAAAAAAAAGAAAGGAAAGAAAGATAAAAAGGGACACAGATTGTGCTTCTGGTTGAAAAACAAAAAGGAATTTGTATGTGTTGGTTCAAAGAAACACGCTGGTGAATTCGATAAAGCAGATAGCTAGAAAGGAAAAGTCGTAATAATTCTAGTCGGTGGTAAAATGTTTGACAATAAGCAGCACTTTCTTCCGTGGTAACTGGTAACATTGAATCTGAAGAATCTATGATGTGTAGATATAGCTTTTAGATTTTTTATAATATATTAATTCAATTGGACTTCTTCAAAAGGAATTAAACCTCCATTATTTCCACTGACATCAACTTTGAAAAACGACACGCCTCACTCACGGGCATACCCAGAATAAAAACATATATATCCAACAAAAATACTATGTAGCAATTAAGTAATTATATATATGTTGACGATCTATGTTTGTGTGGGTGCATGTCTGCAATGGAACGAGCATAAGACTCGTACGTGGGGAAATGAAGGTACCAGCTTTTCCTGTGTCTCCACACCTTGGTACTTAATCATATAGCCTCTTAGTTAGATTCTCCGTGAGTAAACCACTGTGATGACTGCCATATTTATTATGAGTTTTCTGGGTTCTTTCATCCACCAGGCCAAGCTTTGAAAGCTAGTCTTTTAAGATGGATTGTCCTTTTGAATTTTTGCTTGTAACATGATTCTCTCCTTATCCTTAATGTAAGACCTAGTGAATTAACTAATTTAAGGGTATTAAATATGTTAGTTAATATGATGTTACCTCCGGTCTTAAATCTAAAATCTACTTGACTTTTTTAGGGAAATTAAAAAGACTAATTAAATTACTTTAAAATATTTATACTCCTATTTATCATTTTTCTCCAAATTAATTAATTTGTCTGACATATAAAGTGATATATTATTTAATCAACATAACTATCTCTTTGAATTCCCTTCCTCTCTTTCCTATTTAATTATTGTTGAGAAAATATCAGTAGAGTTCACTTGAGGAAAAATTAATAAACATGTAAAATAAGTATAATATCTAGAATCAGGATCAGTATATACGTAGATTAAGGGAGGAGTAATACTCTTTGGAAAGGGAAAAAAAGAATATATATGTGAGCGTATGGAATGGGAATATGTGGAGGTGAGTTTTTGGTACCAAAAAAAGCACATAGTGGTTCATCCACATTAATAATTTCAAAGGGAAGAAACAAATACTCCATAGAATTTTTACGTACTGTGGAATGGGCAAGCTGGTGGTGTAGTAACTTTAGAGGACAAGGTGCGTGCTTTAATAGAAAACGTGGGGATGGCTTCTAACACTTGTGTGATTTTGGATGTATCCAAGACTATCTCTCTGCCCACTGACATGTGGGAAATAAAGCCTTTTTTGCTTCCAACCCAATCTTATTAATATTATTATTATGATTTTCACAATGCCTACCTAATTAATTAATTAAATGTCCCCCCTCCCCACCCTAAAAAAACCTAATGATGTTAGTTTTGAAGGCCCTACTGCTTGTAACTTACTGAAGTGACCTCGTCCTAACAAATTATTAAAAGGCATTAACTGCAACATATGTTCTAGATCTCCAAACCCCTCCCCTCCCTACTTCATTAATATATAAATTATTCTTAATTTAATCATAAGGTATGTAGTTAATTAATCCCTACGTATAGTAGAAGATTTTCCCTTTTTTGTATCTGATATATATATTATTAGCATTTTTAAAGACCAATCTTGTCTCGAAATACATATTCAATCATCCAAAAAGATTAGCACCACCATGTTCACACCCCTCATACATGGTCTATTGTTAATTTGATAATCATATTTTATTTTTATTGGGAAAATTATTACTCAAAGCTATTTGAAATTCGTTCAAGGACCCAGGTGAAACCTCATTTCAACAGGTGCAACTTTTCCTCAATTGTGTGCAACTCATCTTCATTTGTGGGTAAAAGAGAAGACTTTTAATTTGCAGGTAACTAAAGTTATGTTGTATACAGTTGAAGAAGTTGCACTCTCTCAAAGAAAAAGTCGTTGAGTGCTTTGGGCAAGAAATTTTGCAATGTGGAATTTTTCAGCAATTCTCCCTTTATTTTTAAAGCAAATTAATTAACTAAGCCAGGGATATATGTTGAATGACAGAGTTGACTGTTAATTAATAACTTCCATCTACCAATTTCTGTTTTAAGAAGTGTGCCAAGGCATATTTATTGGTTAAGCTAGTTTTATGTATTATAATTTGATTAATTATAGAAAGTTAATATATGCACGGAAAATATGAATAGTGTGGGGTGACAAGTAGGAAGTAGCTAATTAGGCACGCATGTGTTAGTATACTATTGAAGTAGAGCAAGAGTATGTGAGGTTATAGTGAGGAACTGTCAAAGAGCCAAAAAAACACAAACATGATCCGAGTATATAGAGCAATTTGTGATCTTTTGCTCACATGCACAGTCACAGACTTATGTTCTAAAACGTGGATATCAGATTTTTGGTATACTTCAGCCTTGTATAATATGATTGCGTTGTTTTTCTTTTTTGGGTATAGAGAAGATGCCTCTATTCCCTCAATTTTGAAAAAAATTACAAAATACTATGCTAACTATGACTAACACACAGTTTGAGGTTTAAACTTAGTCTTACACATCATGTTTTATTTTTGTTTAACGAGAAAATAATTAATATAGGCTTCATAGTTCATACCCAGTGTAAAAAAAAAAAAATCAAATTTGACGTGTAAGTAGGCACATTAGGGTCAAGATAGATAAAGCAAGCACTTTATGATATAGATAAGAAAAAGTTTTGTGAGTTATAATTAATTAAGAAAAGTGTAGAAATAATGCATGGGTAAGCAACTGAAAGATGGATTCCCCACCACCTTGAAACCTTATATATAAAGGCATAGCTGGTTTGCATCTCATACCCACTTTGCTATTCTCGATCAGTCTTCTTTTTCTCAACATATTTAGTGGCTTTTTAATTTGTAGGTCATATGTGAGTTTGTGTGTGTGTCAGTGGAGAAAGAACAGACACCCACTGTCTCCTGCTTGTTCTTCATCATTAAACCACACACACACAGAATCATCATCAGATCAATCAAACAAACGCAAAAACTAAAGCTCTAAAGATTTTTCAAAGGCGACGATGCTTTCGGAAGGGGAGAAATCCCAACAAGCTCACCCGACATTTGCTGAGGTACGTACTTACTGTACAAGACCTTAATATATATACTATATATTCCCTTTCTAATAAAACTTATTTTGGTCCTATATTCTTTCTTCCTTTCTTTTTCTCTATTTATCCCCACATTAATCCACAACTTGCACCATCCTGCCCCTCTATCATAATAAATTTTCCATTTTCTTCCTCCATAAAAACTACTCATCATTTACTTGCTTTCTTTAAAGAAATTGAATCCCCTCACTTCTTCACTCACATTCTATCCATGCAATTTAAATTTGTGTTTTCCTCTTTATGGTGGTCGCTTACAACTTTAACCAACTTCTAACTAGCAATAAAAACAAGTATTTTTATTTTCATTAAGTCATAGAATAGTTTTAATTGTATACATTAAATTCACAATTTTCTTGTGTTTAATTTGTTAGGTAGTGGAGGAGCTAAAGAGACTGGGAGACATAGGGTTGCCGATAGCAGCGATGAGCCTAGTGAGCTACCTCAAGAACATGATCCTTGTCATGTGCATGGGCAAGTTGGGAAGCCTTGAGCTCGCCGCCGGTTCATTAGCCATCGGCTTCACCAACATCACCGGCTACTCTGTCCTCTCTGGCCTTGCAGCCGGCATGGAGCCTCTCTGTGCCCAAGCCGTTGGTTCTAGAAACTTCTCCTTACTATCTCTCACTCTTCACAGAACCATCGCCATGCTCTTATTAGTTTCCCTCCCAATTTCACTCCTTTGGTTAAAACTCGAACCTTTGATGCTCTCTCTCCACCAAAACCCAGACATAACCTCCGTTGCTAGCCTCTATTGTCGCTACGCTTTACCGGACCTCATAGCCAATAGCTTCCTTCACCCAATTCGAATCTATTTACGTAGTAAAGGCACAACTTGGCCTCTATTATGGTGCACTTCACTTGCCACACTTATCCATATCCCAATCATCATCTTCTTCACCTTCAAGCTCGAACTTGGAGTCCCCGGAATCGCAATCTCATCATTCGTTTCGAATTTCAACACCATCTTCTTCCTCCTTCTCTACATGTCCTATCCACGCACCACCAACTCGGGGGCGGCGGCAGCGGCCTCCACCATCAAGGCTCCTTTAACCCTGTGCAAGCCTCTCGTGATGAATAATAATAATAATAACAATTACCGTTCGTCGGGGAGTGAATGGGGTAAGCTTATAAGATTCTCCATACAAAGCTGCGTCGGAGTTTGTTTAGAGTGGTGGTGGTACGAGCTACTGACAATCCTCGCCGGTTACATGAAAAACCCTCGCGCGGCGCTGGCCACGTCGGGGATAATAATCCAAACCACATCTCTCATGTACGCTCTTCCAAATGCGCTGAGTGCGGCGTCGTCAACGAGAGTGGGGACCGAGCTGGGTGCCGGGGAACCGGGGAGGGCGAGGCTATCGAGCACGGTGGCGTTAGGGTTGGCGGCGGCTAGCTCAACGGTGGGGCTGGTGTGGACGACGATGGGGAAAGGGAGATGGGGTAGGGTTTTTAGTAGTGACAGGGAAGTGTTAGAGTTGACAATGACTGTTTTGCCCATAATTGGATTGTGTGAGATTGGTAATTGTCCACAAACAACCGGTTGTGGTATTCTGAGGGGGAGTGCGAGAACCGGGATAGGGGCAGGGATAAACTTGTACGCGTTTTACTTGGCCGGAGCACCGGTGGGGATAGTGTTGGGGTTTGTTTGGGAGCTGGGTTTGGTGGGGATGTGTTATGGCTTGCTTGCTGCTCAGATCGCGTGTGTGGTGTCTATTCTTGTTGTGGTGTACCGCACTGATTGGGAAAGAGAATCCTTGAAGGCCAAAAGTTTGGTGGGAGAGAATTATTCAGCAGAAGATCAAAATTCTGATGCGCAGCAGCCAATAGTGAAATGTGAACAAAGTGTTGTTGTCACTGTTGTCCAAGAGACCGACTCTGAACTACACAATTGAGAGAGATCAGAACAACACATTAATAATATGGATCTCTTCTTCCTCCTCTTCTTCTTCTGCAGTTTTATGCGGTGACAGCGAATTAATGACGGAATTTACTCACAGAACTCCATCGGAATTCAAACGGTGACAGTTTTTTTTTTTTTTTTTTTGTTGAAGGAATCATTAAATTCCTTTGCTAGTTTACTGTGTTTTTAGTATGATCTGTTGTTATCCAGGGTGATATGGGAGATGGAGATCGATCACATATGATTGGGCGCTCTCAAACTGTCAAAGGATACATTGATTATAGTTGTTAGGTAGTTGTAACGTGCCATTTATATTCAATATAATTGTAATTGCTGCAGGCAATATATTGTTTAATGTATTTTTAACAAATGTATGATTAATGACGCGGATCGTTTATTTTCCTCGTCCGATCGTAAATATAAATAATATTATAGGGGAAAACTCAAAAAAATACTAAATTTCTTTACCCTTTTTGACAGTTTTTCTTTCTAGTATTCTCTCCTCCTATTTCTCCTCATTTTTCTCTTCATCTAAACATAAGGTTAGCATCCCAAATGTATAATGTTTTATCCGAAATATCTCTATTGATTGCATAAATTAAACGATAACTTCGACACATATACCATTATGATCCTATTTATAAATCTTTTTTAATTAAATTATATATACCAAAGAGATGTAGTTAGTTTAATGATTATGAGGTAAATTTTTAACTTTATCTTCAGTTATAAATGTGTATCTTTTAACTCTTTCTTTTCTCTATTTTCATTAGTACAATTAATATGAGCAAAATTGTCATAATCTCATTTATTACTCTGAAAGTAGACTTATATATATAGGACCAAATCTTTTGGTTAATAAGGATTTATAAATAGAATCAGGGTGATAGTTAAAATGGGTAGTTTGGAAAAACCTAAAACACATTTGTTACAAATAACAAACTTAACCAATTTATTTAATATACACAAACCAGTCATCTAATTATTATATATTAAGGACATAGTACTATAATTTTGAGGATGACCATGTGTTTGGGCTGCTGCATTATCAGAATTTTATGTTTGAAAATGGCCAGGTAGATTTTTAATGTAAGATGAAGTCCCAACATTACCACATGTCTACCTTAAGAGGCAAAACTGTGCCTTTGTAAGAGAAATTTTAAGTTTGTGCGCATGCTATATATTTTGTGTGTGAGTCACATATATGTGTAAGGGATTTAGGCACGAGAAAAGAAACGAAAAAGACACATATATAGCGATAGATATAGCATCATAGCAATTGATCATTAATAATGGATCATCAACTTATCATTATCAAACACTACTGCGTGAATCATGAACAATGGCCTTTTTGTTTTTTGTTTTTTTGATACAGTGGTGTAACCAAACTTAAAAACTAAGTTTTATCCTTGTCAGTGAGACTTTCTAGCTCTTCATCCATACGTAAAAGAAAATAAACAATGGCCTTTTAACAATGGTAAAAAATGTCCTTTTACCCCGATTTTCCAGCCGTTGTAGATATATATAACAAATTTAGCTAAATTATATTGGAATTACAAATTAAATTATTGAACTTTCTACACTGGTCTTGCAACGGGTGTTTAAAAAAAAAAAATTACTCTCTCCAATATCCTTAAACATAAGACATGTTTAGAAAATTGATCTTAGTCCTAAATAGAAGGCATAATTTCACATTTATTAATCTTTTCCTAATTTATCTCAATTAATACTTTTTCAGCAATAATCAAAGAGGAAAGAAAAATGAGAGAATTAAAAAAGATTATTAAAGTATTTTAAAAAATACATGTGATATTAACTAACTCAATTAGTTTTTTTAATCTAATCAAATTAGTTAAATATATCATATATTAAAAAGAGTAGGGAGTACTTGCTACTATGGTTGTTAAAAACTCATTTTATCAATGCGTTTTTACGATTTTTTTTCATGAAAATAATTTTACTAATTTTTCAAACGTTTTTAAGTTTTTACGATTTTGCTACGTTACGATTTTACGTTTTATAATTTTTTTATCTTTCTTCCGATTTTACATAAAAATTCGATTTTAACATTGCTTGCTACACTTACAATTAGAACCATGGTAAAAAGTTTGTTTTTTTATTTAAAAAAAATCTATTTCTTTCCTACCCTCGATATATTTTAGAAACACCAATGATTTACTTTGAGCGGTTCAAATCCTGATAAATAAAAGGACCTTCTACGACCTCAAGGATGTCATGAATGTACTGGAAGTTAAAAGTCACTAATCTTGTTTACAAAAATGTTATCACTACATACACAAAATGCATAGAAATTTGGCAAATATATATGCAGACAGTGTGTTTCATTGATTTATTTTTTTCATTTGAGAGTGAAAATTTGTGATACATAAAAAAGGGAAATACGTGAAAAATCTCTGTTTAAAAATTTTATTGATAAAAAAGATCTGATATATTTTTATCCATAAAAACTGGACTTGGCTAATATCCTTTGATCCTCAAGGTCCGCTGCCGTCTGCTTTATACGGTGACGTTTTTGCCTTAAAACACATGCACATGGTCCTTTAAAAAAAAAAAATCAAAGCACTGCTAGGTAGTAAAAAGATAATTTAAGATACTGGATGATACTAAATTTTTTTTTCATGATCTTGAAAAATTGTTTCAGGATCTTTAAAAAATATTTCAGGGTATTGACTAGTACTAAAAAGATACTGACTGATAGTGAAAAAATAATTAATAATCTTAAAAAATTATTTTAGGATCTTGAAAAATTATTTCTGATTTTTATTGCTACTAACAGTATAGTTTAAAATATTGTTTTAAGATCATAAAATAATTTTTTAAGATCATGAATTATTTTTTTAGTACAAATCAGTATCATTTTAGTACTAGTCAGTACCCTGAAATAATTTTTTAAGATTATGAAAAAAAAAATTAGTACCATCCAGTATCTTGAATTATCTTTTTATTAGCTGACAGTGCTTTAAATTTTTTTTTTTAAAGGACCATGTGCATGTGTTTAAAGGCAAAAACGTCACCGTATAAAGCAGAGGACCGCAGCGGACCTTAAGGAGCAAAGGATATTAGCCAAGTCCATAAAAACTATCAATTCTTTGTAAGATTTCATACATAAAAAGTAACCGTACTTTAATACATTATGTTATTTTAGTCAATATATATAGTTTACAAATAGAGACTTGTCGTAGCCCTTTTTTAAAAAAAGAAAAAAGCCCTCATAATAATATATATGTAGAAATTAATGATGGAGATACTGAAGAAGAAGAAGAAGAAGAAGATAAACGTGGAAACATGTGTACGTGGGCAGGAGGAGAGGCATATGCATATACCAAAACACATGGAAAAAAGAATATAAAGGTACCTTGATTTATGAATTTAACTAACTAAAGATGTCATTGTCGTATGCATATTGTGCCCTTTAAAGTAAGGCCAAGCAAATATAGTGAGCATTCTGGCCTCTTGTTTCATATTCTAAGCAAAGTATTCTATGATTTTTCTGCTTCCAATCTCATTGGCTTGTCCCTTCTCCCCCACCATGTTCAATATATATATATATATATATATATATATATATATATATATAAATAAGTGAGATGAAATTAAAAGAAGAGAAACAATAAATCTTTAGGCAGAGGACCATGCATGAATGCTACAACAAATAAACTGGTACAAGTGCCAAACTTGTTTGATTATTGTGGATGTACAGTCTTTTATATATATATATATATATATATATATAGGGAAAACATTTTCTCATATTACACATACATGAAATGGTGGGACCCACATATACATATATTAATTCACATATGTATATGTGAGTCCCACCATTTCATGTGTGTGTAAGAAACTTTTTTTTCTCATGTAACATGAGAAAACCAAAGCCCATATATATATATATATAACTTATATATATATATATATATATATATATATATATATATATATATATATATAAGTTAAAAATATTTTGTAAAGGTAATTAAAAGCCACATATATAGGATGGAGAGGCTCCTCAACCCTATAAGAAAAGGGCATGGGACCAAGAGAGACTATCATGACCACATATACCTAAATTACTCTCTTATTCTAGAGGTGAGCATGGAACCTATAATCCATGAGCCCACCCACAATCAAATATAATTGGACCGTTTTGAGCCTGCCCAAAAATACCTATAATTTACCCCACCCATTAAATATTTAAATGGGCGGGCTATGGGCACACCTATGGGCTACCCATACTCACCCATTTAGTTTTTTAAAAAAAAAAAAAATTACTCATCTCATTCTTTATTTCTCCATAAGGTAAAGTTATACTCTAACTCCCTCCTTTTTTTGAGACTTTCAAGTGAATCTGAAAATGATATTTTGATTAACTACTCATCACATTCTTTATTAAATAGAAACATGCCATTTTGTTAATCTATAAACTTGTAGAGTTGTAGTTGTAATATTTTAATTTAAAAGTTGGAGTTTGAAATTAAAATTATGTTATCATGATACTTTGTCTAAATTTATGTTGTTTTGTATAAATTGTGATTATTGAATTTTCAAGATTCAGATTTTAAAAATTTTAATGATGAATTTGGATAGACTCTGAATGCTTATGTCTATTTTTTAAAAAAAAAAACAAACAAAAAAAAATCAAATGTAAATAGATTACCCAAAACCCGGTTAACCCGCCCATTTATATGATAGCCTATTTATATAAATTTAAATGGATTGAGGTATGAGCATGGGCTAACCCATACCCATTCAAAGTTAAAATGGACGAGCTATGGGTTTGGCCTCGAGTTGCCCAACCCGCCCATTGCTCTGCCCTACCCTATTCTTTTAACATTGACATCCTATTGGTTCATGTTTTATCTAAAATATTAATTTATTCCGGCTAATATACTTGATTAATTAACTATAAAACTTCTTATCTAATTCTTAACATTGACATCCTATTGAATTCTTCTAACCGATTAACTCAAAACATCTAGATATCAAGGGATCTCCATATCTTTATGAAAAAGAATATGGTCAGCCATATGAAACTTTGATGAACTCTAACCAATGCTCATGAGTAAAATAAATGTTTTCATGTGAAACCTTGACCATTCATGCTAATGACCCATATTAATTGACTTGATTCCAAACTATTTTAAAAACCATAATCAATGTTGGGTTAAGTGAAGGTGACTTTTTTAATTGTTAAACTTGTGATTAAGTCTCTAGTTCATATAATTTTTATTTTAACAAGTTTTTATATAGCTATTGGTTTGAGGCGACTGGTCTAATACATAAAACTCGTACCAGGTTAACTATAGGAAGGGATAGATGTATTCTACCTTGAAAGCATCCACCTTACCCCTTAAAAGAGGAAATACTTGTTTTCATAGTGACCTATAAATCATATGACATGACAGTAATCTTATCGTTATTTGTTTTTGAAGCTCACCTACCCTCTTTGTGACTTGACTTGAATAGGTGGGAAAAAACCAAAATAAAATATTTTTAGGGTTAAGATGCAAAAATACACATGAGCATTTTCTTCAGGAGTGCCTAGCACCACGTGCTTTTTTTGGGAGCAAAAATACACATATGATTACCATTTTGGAGCAAAAATCACATCTCACCGTTAAGTTACTGTTCACTGCCGTTAAATTACAGTTCACTTAATCTTTTTCTCTCTCATCACGGTGAACAGTGACTTAACGGTGGGATATGACTTTTGCTTCAAAATGGTAACCAGGTGTGTATTTTTGCTCTAAAGAAAAGCACGTGGTGCTGGACGCTCATGGGGAAAAAGCTCATGTGTATTTTTACACTTTAACCCATATTTTTATTTGTTTGTATGGGCCTAAAAGTAAGGAGTCCATATATTAAATCCCATTAATTCCTCGATTTGGGCCCAAAATGCAGAACAAAAAACGGTGAGATAAAAAAACAGGCCATCCGCTGATTTTACGGGCTAGCCCACAGCTAGTTAGAAAAGCCCAAATCAATTTGCCGACATTAAAAAAAATCCTGCGTCTAATGAAAACATCATTCCATCTTCCTCTTCCTTTCCATTTTCTTTTCAAAATGACTCTTATCTTTACGAAAGTTACACCTTTGGAGCTTGTCTCAAGGACTCATTAATCTATATATATATATATATACATACACTCCCTCTAGTCGGCACCAACTACCCACAATTTTTTGTCATTTTTATAAGACACCAACTACATTTAACTAACTTATTTATTACTATTTTCCTATTATACCCTTACTTTAACAAACTTCCTTAAATCTACATCATTAAAGTAGGGATAAAGTTAGAAATTTTTATCAATTTTAGGCTCATTTAATGACTTAACTTCCATTTCTTGTTTTGTGAAAAAAGATAGTTGGTGTCTTATAATAAGGACCAGAGGGAGTGTATGTGTGTGTGTGTGTGTGTATATATATAGAGAGAGAGAGAGAGAGAGTCAAAATTTGAAAAGTTAAAGTAAATAGGAAGGTTGAAGAGATAAAGGTTTTGTTGTAAAATCACAATCCAGAGTCTTGGTTTGTACCCTGGGTTCAATTGGCGTGTGGTCGGTTTTCCTTAACCTTAGAGAAGGGGTTCGATCCCTGCGTTGGTTAAGGTGCTGGGGGAGACATCCTAGGGTCTAGGAAGCAGTGGTAACGCTGGTAGAGGTGGAGGCATGTATATTCTCCGGCCAGTATCCCCTGTGGACTGGGCTCTAAGCGCCCTACCCTTAAACTGTGGGTGACCCGACCCCTTTCTTAAAATTTGATTATCAAAAAAAAAAAAAATCTCAATCCAGAGTCTTGGTTTGTACCTTGAGAGGTAAAAGGAAGGCTTCTTTCTTTCTTGTCTTTCACTTGTGTGATGCAAATCCTACTAGTTACTGATTGAGGGAGTAGAGTGGACCTCCACCAAACGTACAATGACACTTTTGTCCCTATCCCTTTTTCCATCTCTTTCTATATCACTGTGTCACCTTCTTACTTATTACAGTTTCATATTATTCAACGACTCTCACTTTCGGTCTCAGGGTAGAATGGGACTTCAAACCCACTAACCTCTTTTGCCTGAAATAATTTATTTATGTTCGACAAAAAAAAAAAAAGAATTTATTTATGAAGTGACAAAATCCATATTCAAATTAGTTATAATTTTGAAGAAAATTTAACACGATTTTAAAAATCTAATTTTTAGACATGACAACCAAAAGAAACCCTTCCAGATTTATGAGAAATTTTATTATGTGCGTGATTTAATTATAAAATTTTGGAAATAATAATGAAAAGAAATGAATGAAGAATGAAGATATTGTCTATAAAGAAAATTCATGTAGCTCAACAGAAAAAATAAATTATGAAAAAATACACTTAAAAGTTATATAAATTGAGGAATTGTAATGTATATTAGTTAAACATAATTTTAAAGGGAAATTAGAAAAATCCCCAGATTAAAAATTTTATTGATAAGAAAAATCTAAAAAAATTTCAGGTTGTTCTCACCGAAAAAAAATCGGGGATTTTTACCCAATTTTTCCTAATTTTCAATGATCAGGAATTCCAATTTGTTAGAGTAATTTTGTTAAGAAAATATCTGTGTTTTCTCATCATTTGTACTATCAAAAAGGGCCTTCTATATCACGTCACCTCAAAATTTCTCATCATTTGCCTCCGGAGATCTGTCCCGCTCAAAATGCAGCCCTCGCCTCATTTATATTATATTAGTGGGTTAAGGTGTAAAAATACACATATATTTTTTTTTCAGGAGCACTCAGCACCATATGTTTTTTTTGTGCAAAAATACACACGCCATTAGGTTTTAGGAGTAAAAATACCACTTCCGTTAGTTGGCCGTTAACTAACCGTTAACCATGGTGAAATTATCTTTTTGCCCTTAAGCCTTTAACCTTTTTCTTTTTTAATTATTTTAAACTAAGGGCAAAAAGGTAATTTCACCATGGTTAACTGTCAACAAACGGTCAACTAACGAAAGTGGTATTTTTGATCTTAAAACCTAACGGCGTGTGTATTTTTGCACTAGAAAAAAAACATATGGTGCTGGGCGCTCCTGGAGAAAAAACATATGTGTATTTTTGCACCTTAACCCAATATTAGTCTCTTTGTATTTTAAATAGGGTTAAGGTGCAAAAATACACATATGTTTTTTCTCCAGGAGCGCCCAGCACCATATGTTTTTTTCTGGTGCAAAAATACACACTTCGTTAGGTTTTAGGAGCAAAAATACCACTTCCGTTAGTTGACCGTTAATCATGGTGAAATTACTCTTTTGCCCTTAACCTTGTTCTTTTTTAATTATTTTAAACTAAGGGTAAAAAGGTAATTTCACCATGGTTAACGGTCAACTAACGGTCAGTTAACGATCAACTAACGGAAGTGGTATTTTTGCTCCTAAAACCTAACGGCGTGTGTATTTTTGCACAAAAAAATAACATATGGTGCTGGGCGCTCCTAGAGAAAAAACATATGTGTATTTTTGCACCTTAACCCTTTTAAATAATAGGATTCTTAAAACCCCTTGTTTTTTGGCTCAACTGGTAAAGGGGTCAGACTTTCTCACCAAATGGAAAGGATTCAATCATGGAGTTGGTCAAGGCGTTAGGGGAGATATTCTAGCTCCTAGGTGCCTAGGTACTTGAGGGTAATAGACGATTCGTCCTACCCAATATTGGTGTTACCTAGGAAGAAGGGAGATTTCGTCATGCTCTTGGATCGTGGGTAAAACCGACCCCTTTCCTAAAATTCTTTATATATAAAAAAAATAAGATTGTTAATCCGGAAGTATAGACTTAGGAGAAATGTTATCCTGAAAGTTTTGTTTATCTCAATGTTGCCCTAAAA
The DNA here is from genome assembly GCA_037074495.1 of Acacia confusa. Lineage (NCBI taxonomy): Eukaryota > Viridiplantae > Streptophyta > Magnoliopsida > Fabales > Fabaceae > Acacia > Acacia confusa. The sequence goes on from CM073505.1 coordinate 8,643,138, forward strand.
GTTTTAAAATATAGCAATATTACATTAAAAAACTAATATTGACCATTAAAAAATTGACTATGATCATTAACTTTTTAATGGAAATGGGTAACATTACTTCATTTTGAAACATTAAGGGTAATATTGAGACAAAAAAAAAAAACTTCTAATGTAACATTATTCCTCAAAGAAAATTTTCGAGGCAAATTTACTACTTAACCCTAAATAATATAAATTATTATATGTGTGTGTGTATATAATATTAAAAAAACAGATAGAAAATGCACTAGGCACTCTAGCTATTTCTCGATTTCTATTTTTAATCTCCTAAGTTCCACATGAGAAATAGTAAATATCAAAAATTGAATTTTGTCATGGTTATGATGAATTTAATAAAATATTAAATTTCAATTGCTGAGGAGAAAAAAGTATAGGAAATCAATCTCCATTATAATACCCTGCTTTAGAAACCCAATTAATTAATATATTCGTTAGCTTCCCGATAGATATGAATCGCCAAAATTTTCAAACTATGCTAATTAAATATACATTGCATTGTTTAATTAATTAGAATGTCTGTTGGCCTACAAAGTATGAGTACAAAATCTGTAATACAAATGTATGTATGTAACCACCGAAATGCTTTTGCCAATAATCTCATTAATTAATTAATAATAATAAAAATTCTGACTTAGATACACTTGTTAAGTCCAAACTACCTTATCCTTAAGTATAATTATTATATAGAAAACATTAATATTATATATGATTGATGCTTAGCTTGTTGATCATGCCATCTTACATATCCTGATATTTTAGATTTTCATGTAATAAATTGATGAACAACATTTTATGCTAAAAAAAACAGTGACTTAACAATGAAATTTAGCAATGACATTTTGAAATTCTGTTATAAATTATACCGTCGTCACTAAACGATGAAATTTGTTAATGACAAAAGTTTTGCTGCTAAATCATTATTTCTTTATAATTTATGATCACATCACGATACACACACATAAAGCAACGCAGCTTCTTCATAACACAGCTTAAACTTTTTTTTTATAAAAAAAGTACTAGTATTATTTATTGAAATTAACACATTGAGTCATCTCGCATCATCATTTTGACGGGTGATATATATATATATATATATATATATATATATATATATATATATATATATAACTCTTAAAAGTTAAATTTTCATTTAAATATCATTTAAATTTAAAAAATTCCAAAAAATCTGATTGAGTTACACATTACGTTTTAGGAAGTATTATGAAATTTTGAAATATTATGCTTTTATTATATTAAAATATCCATCACTTTTTTTAATAAAAAAAAAAAAAGCCAACCTCCCCTTATCGATTAGAGCTTAGTTTGTTGGCCTCACCTCTGTCGGTGACTTGAGTAATGTAATTAGTTACTTCAATATAAAGATTAACAATTTAGATATAGGAAATGACAACATTTGATAGGTTTAGAGAGTTAAAGTTGTCAATCTCATACTCACATGAGTACAAAAAACCTTTTAAGACCGGATAAAAGAGGCATCGTAAGACCGGACTCACGACCGGTCTTGTTCCAAGCGGTATTAAAAGTATACTTTTAAGACCGGACTTGAACTGGTTTTAAATATACTTTTTTAAGACCGGATGAACGACCGGTCTTAAAAATTTAGACTAAACTTTTGAAATATTTGGTCTTAGAAAGGTTTCAAAATAATTAAAAAAAACGAAATGAAACAATCGATCCCAAATCACTAGATCTGGCAACATTTTGAATGTCCCTCCATCATCAGCGATGGAGAACCAAGAGAAGATTGGAAGCAACACCAATAAGAAAAACAAAAAAGATGAATACAAAGCCTAGAAATAAGAAAAACATAACAAGAAATAGAAATCATTCACCATAGAAATCGAATTTAAATCGATATAAAATTAAAGGTGTAATTGAAGTCTAGATCTACAAAAAAAATCACAAGCTTAAAGCAAACAAATCTGAGCAAGATCCTCTAGTATATGCTGGCAAAGCTTCAAGCAACCAAAAGCGAAGTCCAGATCTGAGCAAGAGCGATCAAGGTAGGAGCAAATAGACTTAAGCAAGAAGAGATCTGAGTTTGATTTTAAGCCAGATCTATGTGAAGGCGGCATGGGGGGAGCCATAGATCGAAGAGGAAAGAGCCGTCGTTGTCTAGAATCCTTGAAGTAGTACGCTTGCGCTGTTGCTGAGGATTGGAGTTGACGCCATCGCAAAACGCTTGACGCATCTCACTACCAACGTTGCCAAGGATTTGCTTGTGTGGCTCTTAGGACAACTGACGAAGATTGCGAGTCCGTTAGAGGAAGAGGATGTCATTCTTGCTGAGGATTTGACCCATGAGGCTCTTGGGACACTTGTTGAATCTATAACTTAGTAAATGTTATATCACCAAGAAGACAAGCACACTCACGAAGGTTTTTTTTTAAACACTTTTAAGACTAGTTGTTTGTAAAAACCAGTCTTAAAAGTATATTTTTAAGACCAGTTATTTGTAAAAACTGGTCTTAAAAGTGTTCTATAATTTTAAGACTGGTTGTTTGTAAAAATCGGTCTTAAAAGTGTTTTATATTTTTAAGACTGGTTGTTTATAAAAACCGGTCTTAAAAGTAGTTCAGATTTAATTAGTTATAATTAGCATATACAATTATATTATGCAATTATCTTAATTAAGTTTTTAGAGAGATTTTAGGAATTAAGTTAGCAGACTATGATTTTTTGAATTTCCTAATTATATTCCTGATTGTAATCCCTAGATTATATTATGCAATTATCTTAATTAAGTTGTTAGAGAGATTTTAGGAATTAAGTTAACAGATTATAATTTTTTGAATTTCGTAATTATATTCCTTATTGTAATCCCTAGATTATAGGAACTACTTAGGTCAAAAGATTATTTACTTATTAGCATCTACATATAATTCCAATTAAGCGAAGGAATAAAGCATCACATTCTCAGACTCATCTCTGATCCGCGTCTTCTCAAAATATTTACGAAATTGCCACTGGTCATACTTTTAAGACCAGATCTTTTATAATCTGGTCTTAAAAGTATTCTATATATTTACGAAATTGTCATACTTTTAAGACCGGATCTTTTATAATCCGGTCTTAAAAGTGTTCTATATATTTACGAAATTGTCACTGGTCATATTTTTAAGACCAGATCCTTTATAATCTGGTCCAAAAAGCTTTTTATATTTACAAAACTACCACTGGTCATACTTTTAAGATCTGATTCTCTATAATCCGGTCTAAATGAGACGGTCTTAAAGCTCTTTTTTTCACTAGTGTCAAGTAATTAATTGCATTATTGTGAGACATTTTGATCAAAGTGTAATCTTTCAAAATCTTATATTTCTCCTTAAAGGCCTATATGTCATTTCCATACGTTAAAATTTTTTTTGGTATTTTATAAATTTCAATGATATTTATCTAGAAATTTCCGAATCTCAAATGTCTCCCCATAATTTTCTTCCATAGCTTTAAGTCATATGCAATTATCTCTCGTCCGATGCCTTTATTAATTAAAAAAAAAGGATTATAAAAAGCTTTTAAAGTGATAATTAAACTCTAACTTCTTCCTGTTCTCCACTAAGAGGATCTTCTCTCTGATTCACCAGATCTTCATATCCATATGTAAATAATAGTAATTCTTTTGTTTATCAATGTCGTTATCCAAACTGTATAATTTTATAATATAAAGACACACACTCAAACATGACACATCGTTTTCAATTCCAACTGGTTGCTACCAACATGTAATAATGAAAAAAATATAAAGATATGATTAAGATAACGTTAGACAATTATTGACAAGCACGAAAGCTAAATCATTGGTTAGATTATTAATTAATGTCGTGTATCATATACACGTATTATTAATAATATAATTAATGTTATGTACAAAAAGTGGCTTCATTACACACACTCATCACAAACCGATCCAATTCTAAATTTCTAATTGAATCTTTCGGCATAATTTGACAACGTCCGTCCAAGCTTTGTAAGTATGATTAGAATTACTTTTAAACAACAAATTAAGTCATTTATCTCAAAAACTCTCTAAAATGATGAAGTTAATGTATAAATACTTTACATGGAGAAGCATAGATACAATAATACAATCGTATGCTTTTCATTTAAGGATTAAGAATTGAAGATAATGACGTGAAGGATATAATTGAGAGATTGGAGCTAGCTAGGGGAATAAAGAAAAAAGGCAAAATAATGAACAGACTCACTACCTTCCTTTCTTGTTTTCTTTTTTAAAAATATTGTTATTTTATATCCAGGCACTATCATTTATGATATTCGGATTAGGCTAGACTGAGGATAACTATTTTAATATTATTTTTTTTGTTCGCAATATTCAAACATCCATCTATACTTGAGAGAAATCATCCAATTGAACTTTTTTTTCCGTAAGACTCAATTTGTTTTAACAAGAGTTACTATTTAGAATGTACTCTATTAGAGTATAAATACTCTAATATAAATACTTGGGGGGTAGAAGCTAAATTAATTAAGGTTTGTCACTGGTCTTGAAATCTAACGTTATATGAAAACTTTTAGGTCAATAGAAGGTTGCGAGTTCATCAATCTCGATCGATGATTAATGTCAATCCCTCCAATAATCAAAGAAAATAATTAAGGTTCCATGCGGAAAAACTTTAATGACGAGTCATAATGAAAGAGGAAAATCTTAAAAGGCATGTGAAGAAGGTTGGAAATTAATAATTAAATAACTTTTGATGTCTTTAATTCATTTTACTTTGTGTTTACTCTTCTTTTTCATCATTATCTTTTCCAGGTATCTTTCTGTTATATGGATTGGTTGTTCAAGTGCAAATCATTGCACTTCAGAAAAAAATCTTATTTACCTCCCTTTATTTTCTATATTTAATTAATTCAGATAAAATAAATTGAAAAAGTATATCAACCAGCCAACCACCCCATAATATTTTTGCATGGCAAGCGATTTTCTAAAAGTTAACTGCTCAATGCACGTACGGGCATTAGTTTTCATGGGGGTAAAGGTGTAAAATGCATATATGTTTTGTCCTCAGGAGTGCCCAGTACCAAATGTTTTTTTTTTTTTGCAAAAATTTCCATGAACTCTTAAAACTTGTGCATAAATATCTACTCCATTAATACCCGTTAGGTTCTGTTAGTTTTGTGCTTGGGCCCACTATATTAAAAAAAAATTAAAATTTTCTAATTAATTTTCCTCACTACTCCTCTACGCCTATCATATCGATCTTTCAGGCCCTTCACCTCCACCATTTCCTTCCAGCGGCTGGCCGATTCCCTCTAGTCCAGTAGGTTCCCCTTCAAGAGTTGGGTTATGGTCAAGTGGGTTCCTCTAGTTAACTCATTCACCTTCACGATTCGGGTTCGTTCCCAAATCAACTTTGAGACCTCCTGTGAATCTAGAAAGCGAAGGGGATACCACCTCTAAGAGGCAACGACGGTGCACTGAACACAATAGCAGCAGTGGCGATTATTTTTGGCCAGCTATTTCTTGGATAAGGCACCCAAATCAGTGACTCAATTGAGGAATTTGTTTTTGGTTCTTCCAATTTGCACCCATGTTTCAAGCTATTTCCTATCATTTAACTCATTCACCACCGACACCAAACCTTGTGTCATCTTCGTCGAGATATTTGCTTCGATTTGTCAAAGCATAGTACGAGCGTGGAGGAATTTGATTCATGTTTTAAAAACAAGTTTTAAGTTTGGGTTTACTTTAATCTGTGATGAAGCTAACAACTTCTGGGATTGCGATTTTGATTTATGTCCAGAGCTGGGTTTGCAATTTCGATTTCTGTCTAGCATTTGGATTCAAGTTTTTGGTTGATCTTTTTACGATTTCATTTCTCTATTTGTTCTGTGATTTCATTTGGATTATGGTTAGATTTTGTTTTTGGTTCTTTTGAAACATTGAGGTTGAGTGAAAGGTATTTTGGTATTATGGTTGATCTGATGATAATTTCATTTTTCTGGGATTATGGTTCATTTGAGGGGAGGGTATTCAGATATTTTCATATGACAATAAATGAAAGTTAGTAACTTTTAACAGAGATGGTATTTTTGCACTAATTTTGAGAGTTTATGGGTAGTTTTACACCCAAAAAAAAAGTATTTGGTGTTAGGCGCTTCGAGGGCAAAATACATGTGCATTTTTTCACCTTTACCCATTTTCATGTGTAGAAAATTTATATTTAAAAGTAGGCTGCTTTGAAAAAATTTGAATATTCTTAACAAGTAATGATTTATTTGTTATATATAAATTTTTTGTTTTTCTATGTCTATTTCAATAGTCTTTTCAAACCCTCAAGATATTCGGTGGGTCCATTATTTCTCATTTGGTTTAAAATGAATACGAGCTGGCAAACAAGATTAAGTGATTCTGGAGCTAGGATGCATTTTAAATTTTTTATCAACCTCGATTAGGCAGTTTAATTACAAGTTTTAACGTACTCAACGAAGCCTGAAGTAAATTAAATTAAGTAATTATATATATCAGAATCCTAAGATGCTGTCTAACTAATTTTAAATAAAAAGTCACTAGAGACAATTCTATTTGAGGTAATCTCAACACTAAATGAGAATTCTCTCCCACCAAAACATAAGCACGATATATTTTTTTTTTAATGCTGAATGTTAATAATACTCCACGAGCCACGTGGCAACATTCAATTGGATCCGCAAAGGATTTTAAGAATGTAGAAATGTAACAACAAGAATCTCCTAGCATCGTCATATCTTATATAATAATCCTAGTGCTGCCATTATTGATTACAATTACTATCTTGAAGTTACTGCGACGAGATGTAGTATCCTTGTTGCGCTTCACATGGCCTAACGGTATTATAAAATACATTAAAAATATTTTATGACAATAAGGTGAAGTAGAAAGTACTTATTCACATAAGATATAAGAAATAAGCTAATATTATTTATACTTATTCACATGGCTAGTATATCTAGTCTTTTGGGTTCAAGTCTCAATAATGGAACCAAAAAAAAAAAAAAAGCACTAAAGAGAGCTACTGTTATTAGAAATTTAAAAAGGGCTTTGGTTTTCTCATGTTACATGAGAAAAAAAATATTTCTACACACACATGAAATGGTGGGACCCGCATATACATATATAAATTCATATATGTATATACGGGTCCCACCATTTCATGTATGTAACATGAGAAAATGTTTTTCCTACAACATGAGAAAATGTTTTCTCATTTAGAAAAGTGAAAATTTACTAAGATTAGACCAAATCCACATGTTAAAAAGCACTTTAAAAAATAATTTAAAAATCACTCGTAACTGAAAATCTCATATAAAATAGTGAAGTTTGAATTAACGTTACAATCTTCATTGCTAGATGCAGAAAATATTTTTTTAAAAAAAAAAAGTCATTAATAAATAATTTTTTATTAAAATGAGTTGTTAATTTTACTATATTTTTATGGTTGATGCCTATAGTTTTGCAGACAACCAGACTGATGTAGTAGTTTAAAATTCAAGTAGTATTTTCTTATCTTTTTCCTAAATTTATTTCTTATAGTAATATTACAATTTTTTGTGCTTAATATAAAACCTAAGTGAATTGTAACTTTTAATTTATATAGTTATATCAATGGCGGGAAGTACAGTAGTACTGTTATTTAATATTTCATCAATCCTAAATGTAAGATATAATTGATTTTTTTTTTTTTTGAGAGATTAAACAAGTTAGTCAAATTATTTTTGAATATTTTTATTTTTATTTTTTTCTCCAAATTAACCTAACTAATAAATTGATATATATATTTTAAAGATACACGAAAAATAATATAATTAAGTAACTTGTTTGGTTTCCTTAATTTCTTAAAAAAACTTAACCCTACTTTATATTTAAAACTAAAAGAAGTACTTAATATACTTCTCACTGCCATAAAATTCATTTTGAAAAAATTGCTTTAAACTCCTCGTTGCAGAATATAAATTTTTTTAACAATCCAAGTGCAACTTATTTTTAGAGCGCAGCCTTTCTTCAGCTGTGCATAATAAATTCTTAACAATATCTAAAATAAAATAAAAACATTTACAATTAGAAATGCATTTACACATAATAAAAAATATGTTCCACAAAATAAAAAATATTTGCACCCTCGAAGTCCTTAGTTATCTTTGAGCAAGACATTTTGCATTTAAGATTTTTTCATTAATTTGTATTCATATTTTTAATATGTATTTTAACATTAAAGAAATCAAGTGTGTGTGGTTGATGTGAAGGAAAAAAGGGCATGTTTGGGCAGAGGAAAAGACAAAAGGAAGAGAGAGGGATTTCAGCAGTTCACCTAAAAGCTCACACAAAGGTTAAATCAAATGCGACATAGTAGCATTCACTACTTTAGCCTTGACAGGATTTTTAGATACACACCCTTCCCATGCTACCCGACAAAAACATCCTCCACACAAAAAACAAATATATGCTACAGTAGTTTTTTTAAAGATTCCTGATGGCTCAAATGGTTTTGACACTCACAAGAATAGGAAAATTCACACATATACACCAAAAAAAAAATTATCAAAATAGACCAATGGACAAAAAAATTTCAGATCTAACCTAGTTAGTGGCGCCACCTTGTGTGTGGCGTGCCCACTTTGTGGGCACGCCACACGGGGCGCCACTTGTGGCGAGCCCACATGGCACGCCACAGTAGATATGTTGGCGCCTCTTTACAAAAATAAAAAAAAATTAAAAAAAGAGTAGGGCGCAGCTGCCTTAGGGGCAACTTTTCAGCTGCCCCGAGGCGGCGTAAATTTGGGTGGGGGGCGTGAATAAGTCATGCCCCCACAGTAATTTTTTTTTAAAAAAAATTAAAATTAAAATTTTTAAGTCACATGCTACAAATTGCAGCATGAGGCCTGCCTATTTTTTTAAAAAAAAATAAAAAATAAAAAAAATTCTTCCCCTATTTAACACCTAACACACACACACTTCACACTTCAAAAACATACCCACATTTCTTCTTTCATTCATTCGGGAGAGGTTGGGAGCAACAGGTGAAAAAGGAACGAAAGGAGAAGAAACATCTTGGTAGTTACTTTAAGGTATGCTATGTATTTTATAAGATTATTTAGATAGCTAAACTAGAATATTTTTAACAAGTATTTTGCATTACATAATTTGTGTATATTTTTGTCTCTGCAATGATAGTAGTATTTCGTAGGTTAGAAAAAATGTTAGAGTTAAATTTTTTTAGAAATTGTAAGTTCTGACAATAGAAGACTGTATTTATGTAGTAAATGAGTAATAATAAATTTAAGTCGATTTATATGTATTTTTTGTCTGTTTTACAAATTTAAAACTAATTCTTAAATTTAAGAAATGCAAGATTGTTGTATTATAGGATATTTTGCCCGATTAAATGTTGTGCAAATAGTATAATGAAGTTTATAGAGATATTATGAAAATTTTAATCGGTTTAGTTTTCAAACATTAGAGGAAAAAACCAAAGTAGGATGAGAAAATTAAATTACAAATGATAATTCAATATATATGATTCATATATATATATATATATATATATATATATATATATATGTATGTATGTATGTATGTATGTATGTATGTATATTATGAATTCTAATTTTTCTTTTAATTATCCTTCTTATTGGTTAATTTTGATTTATTCTACTTAGTTGAATTTGTATTTGTTGAACAATTGTCATTATCATAATAGAATTTTTATTATTTTCGTTATCATTTTATGTTATGAATTTTAATATATTAATTAATTATTGTTGTTAGTATTAAATTATTTTAGTTATTAATAAATAATTTTGAAAAATTTTACTAATTATGAAATTTGATTTATTTTATTAATTTTTATGATTATTAAATAAATTTCATTTTTTTTATTATTATTATATAAACTTTGTTATTTTGATTACTAAAATATACTATGAATTGTAGTGTTTATATTAATTTTTGTTACATTATATTATATATGTTATTTTGATTAAAATTATTATATATTATGAGTTTTCAAATGTTTTCTTTAATTTTTTGTGCGTCTCGCCTCACCCTCAAGGGAGCACAATCTCCTTCATTCCACACAACTTGTGATCGGTGTGACTGCTGCACCTCCTCATTAAGAACTCCCCACTCTCTGGGGCTGGGATGAATTGTGGGGTCGGGTTGATAAGCCATTTGACTAACACAAATTTACGCTCACATAACACATTATTATTAAGTTACTAATTATTTATTATGTAAATACTTTAATCAAGCAATGAAAATTCGTAATATATAATAATAATAAAAAACAAAATATATAAGATAATGTAACGGAAATATGGTCACACAAATATGGTCACAAAATTATGTAATGATAATAATATTCAATGATAGTATTTATGAAAATATAATGTAACGAAAATATTGTCACAACATAAAAATCTTAATATTTATTAATAATAATAACATTCGAAAAATTTATGTAACAATAATGAAAACAAATTGAAAAAATTCAAAATTCTTCATAAGTACAATTATTCAAAATTATATAATCTAACAAAAACTAATCTAAACATTGCAATTCATAGTATATTTTAATAATAGAGATAACAAAGTTTAAATAATCATAATAAATCTTCATAAAAAAATAAAAATTCATAATATGTAAGATTATTAAAAATTATTTAATATCAATGAAAAATAATAAAAAATTGAAAACTCATAATATATATCAATTTTAATGAAAATAACATATATAATATAATCTAACAAAAATTAATCTAAACATTACAATTCATATTATATTTTATTAAAAATAACAAAGTATATATAATAATAAAAATTAAACTTCATAAAAAAAATAAAAATTCATAATATGTAAGATTATTAAAAATTATTTAATAATAACCAAAATTAATAAACAAATGAAACTACTAATATGTAATAATAATGATCAAAATAACATATTTAATATAATCTAACGAAAATTAATCAAAGAATTAAAATTCATTATATTTAATAATAAAAATAAAAGTAACGAAATTTATATACTAAACACAAAAATTAATAAAAAAATCAAATTTCATAATTAATAAAATTATTCAAAGTTATTTATTAATACCGAAAATAATATAATGCTAAGAACAAAAAATTAATTTAAATATTAAAATTCTTAACATCTAATAATAACATGCCTATAATAAATATTATATTATAATAATGAAAATTATTCAACAAATACACATTTATTTAAGTAAAATAAATAAAAATCAACAAATAAGAACAAAAATAAAACGAAAAAATAAAATTCATAATATATTGAATAATTATTTTTAATTTAAGTTTCTCATCATGCTTTGGTATTTTCTCTAATGTACTACTAAATAATTTCAAAACTAACTTGGTTAAAATTTCCATAATATCTCTATTAACCCAAATATATTATTTGCATAACATTTAATCAGTAAAAATATCCTATAATACAATGATGTTAAACTTTCTAAATGTAAAAATTAGTTTTACATCTCTGAAAGAACAAAAAATGCATCTAAACCGACTAAAATTTATTATTAATTAATCACTACACAAATAGAGTCTTCTATTGTCAAAAATTACAACTTCTAAAAAATTCTAACTCTAGCATTTTTTCTAACCGACACAAGACTACAATCATTGCAGAGACAAATAGAGATACAAAACATTTTATAAAGAACATTTATCAAAAGATTCTAATTTAGCTACCTAAATAATCTTATACAATAAATAACATACTTTAAAATAACTTTCAACCGATGTATTCTCCTCTTCTTCTCTCTTCAATCAAGCTCTCAACGTTTCTCCCTCCCCCACAGATGCAATGTGTGAATGAATGTGTGTGTGATTGTTTAAATAGAAGAAAAGAACAATTTAAATTTTTAATTTTTTTTTTAAAAAAAAATTACTGTGGGGGGCGTGACTTATTCACGCCCCCCACCCAAATTTACGCTGCCTCGGGGCAGCTGAAAAGCTGCCCCTGAGGCAGCCGCGCCCTGTTCTTTTTTTAATTTTTTTTTAAATTTTTGTAAAGAGGCACCAACTGTTCTGGTGCCTCTACTGTGGCGTGCCACGTGGGCACGCCCGCCACAAGTGGCACCCCACGTGGCGGCGCCACTTTGTGGCGTGCCCACGTGGCATGCCACACACAAGGTGGCGCCTACTGATGTGGCACCGCTAACTAGGTTATATCTGAAATTTTTTTCCCCACTGGTCTATTTTAATAATTTTTTTTTTTTGGTTTATATGTGTGAATTTCCCCACAAGAATAAGTAGGGGTGTTCATTGGCAGGTTGGGCTAGGCTGGATGTAAACCATGTCTCAACACTAGTCACAGATGGTCTTCATATTCTTCCCTACTCTGCGAGTAAATTAGAATGTCATTAATAAAAACCACCACGAACTAATCTAAATACTCATGAAAGATTCGGTTCATGTAGTCCATGAAGATTGCAGGTGCATTCGTCAAACCAAAGGACATCACCATAAACTCATAATGCTTGTACCTAGTTCTGAAGGCTGTCTTCGGAATATCTTCAACCTTTACTCGGAATTAATGGTATCCTGATCGCAGATCTATCTTTGAGAATACATGAGAACCAAATAACTGATATAGTAGATCATCAATTCTAGGGAGAGGGTATTTGTTTTTTATAGTCACCTTATTCACTCCCTGTAATCAATGCAGAGTCGAAGACTCCCATCTTTCTTCTTTACAAATAATACAGGAACTCCCAAAGGTGACACACTCAGTTTGATAAACCCCTTATCTAGAAGTTCCTCGATCTGCTTTTTCAACTCTGTCATTTCATTAGGTGCCATCCGATACAATGCTTTAGATATTGGTCCAATGCCAAGCCTCAGTTCAACAGTAAATTCCACCTCCCTTACTGGAGGTAATCCAGTGATGTTTTTAGGAAAAACTTCAAGGAATTCACTTACCATTGGAATATCAGCTAACTTCGGTTCAGATTCTGCTTGGACGGAGAAGAATACCACATATCCTTGGCAACCCTGCCTCAAGCACTTATAAGCTTCCATGGCAATTAGAAAATTGAGGCACACCTTAGTCTTAGCCTTCCTATGAGAATCAGGATATATAATCCTCTTGCTACCACAGTCTACCAAAGCGTTATTTGTCGTCAACCAATTTAAGCCTAAGATGACATCAATGTCACGTAGTGGTAGACAAATTAAATCAACTATCGACTCACGTCCATCAGCACATACCACGCAGTTCAGGTACAAATCAATAGTTAAAGACCGACTCCCAAGTAGAGTAGACACAACTAAATCATATGGTAATTCATGGGTATTCATACTTAGCCTTTTTGCACAATCATAAGCAACAAATGAATGGCTAGCACCCGAGTCATACATAGCTTGAATTAAATTACCATTGAGAGAGATGGTACCTTGAATCATCTTTGGAGATTTCTTAGCCTCCTCCTGTGTTAGTGTGAAGACCTTTCCTTGTTGCTGGGGCCTTTTATCCTTGACTCGCTGTGGACATACCTTAGTGAAATGACCTAGCTAGTGACAATTAAAGCAGACCATCCTTCCCGCACAATTCTCACCAAGATGTTGCTTTCCGCATATGGTGCAATTCTCAGGCTCAAGTAGTCGTTTGGTAACCACACGACTTGAATTGGGTGGATCTCTTACTACTGCTACCTTAGGATTTGAACCATGATCCTTTCCTCTTATGGGAGATGTTCTCGTAGCTTGCAGTCACACTGCTCTTTTTTTAGTGCACGTCTTTCAGGTTGTTTTCAATTATTCTACATTCTTCCACTGCTTGATGAAATTCCCGAAATTGTCGGGATACTAGCTTTTCTTTCATCTCATCCCTTAGCCCCATGATCAATATATGAGCGCTCCAGCTCTGATCGTCATGTATCTTCAGGTAGGCTGAATATCGAGATAAGTTGACATAACGAGCAAGGTAATCATCGAAAGTCTCATTAGGACCTTGCTTGCTGTGAGGAATTCAACTTCTTTCTCGGCTTGAACAGATGGGAGAAAATATTTCTCATTGAATTTCTCCAAAAATACTTCCGAAGTAAAAGGAATGTACCAAGCTTTTAGCGTTATGGCCATATTTTGCCACAAGCGATCTGCATCTTCCTCCAGCTTATATATGGCCAGCTGCGTCTTCTTGTCTTCCAGACACTCTATCACTTAGAAATCTTCTCCAGTTTATAATCCAATTTTTTTCCACATCTGGATCATACTTCCCCACAAACACAGGGGGTTGGTGCTTACAGAATTTTGTGATCCAGTATTGAGTGGTCTTAATACCCCTTTTAGGTCAAAGTTTGGGGGGTGGAACTTCTTGCTGTCGTTCCTCTATATGCACAAACTCTTCATTTTGTTCCCCTCCGGTAGTCTCAATTTGCTGCCTATCGTCATTCCTTTAAGCCTTTAATTCTTAGACCTCTGCTTGAAGGTCATTAATAATATCCCAATGTTCATTCAATATCCCCAAAATTTGCTATAAGGGATCTTGTGCAACTGATTATCCCCCAACACTTGCTCAGGTTGGGGTTCTAGTGTGGGTTGCCTTCTATTTTGCATTCCCCTTTCTATCTCAGCTATTGATCTCCGTCTACCACCACGTAGGTCGGCCATATTTCTTTCAATTTACTACAATGCACCAAGACAGAATAATTTAATAACAAGGGTATGATTATTATTACTTTAGCAAATATATCCTCAAAACATAATTCAAATACGCATTGCATAAATTGTTCATATACTCAGCATAAATAATAAAGCAACCATGTAGGTTGACGAATGCACCTGCAGTCTTGATGGACTACATGAACCGGATCTTTCACGAGTATCTAGATTAGTTCGTGGTGGTTTTTATTGATGACATTCTAACGTACTCACGGAGTAGGGAAGAACATGAAGACCATTTGCGACTAGTGTTGAAAGAGAAGCGGCTCTATGCCAAATTGAACAAGTGTGAGTTTTGGCTCTCAAAGGTAAAATTTTTGGGTCATGTGATTTCAAAAGATGGGGTTCTGTAGATCGCAGCAAGTTGGAAGTAGTACTAAATTGGAAAATACTGAAAATTGTGACAATATATGAAGTTTTCTAGGTCTTGTGGGGTACTACCGCCAATTCATACAGAACTTTTCCTGGATTGCCTTACCATTGACAAAATTGACTAGAAAGAACCAATCGTTTGTGTTGGATGAGTTTTGTGAAAGGAGCTTCCAAGAGCTAAAGGAGAGGTTGACAACCGCACTAGTGTTGATTATCCCAGACCTGAGTAAGACATATGTTGTCTATAGTGATGCGAGTAAGCATGGGTTGGGATGTGTCTTGATGCAGCAGGGCAGAGTGGTGGCTTACACCACCTCTCGTCAACTGAAGCCTCATGAGATGAACTATCCTACACATGACTTGTAGTTAGTAGCGATTGTGTTTGCTCTGAAGATATGGTGGCATTATCGGTATGAAGTCACAGTGGAATTGTACTGCGACCACAAGAGTCTCAAATACCTGTGTGACCAGAAAGAGCTCAGTATGAGGCAAATTTAGTTGCAGATGCATTGAGCAGGAAAGTAGTTCAGGTGGCATTCATGATGATCCAAGAGCATAAGCTAATAGAAGATTTCAGAGATTTTAATATGTCAAACCAAATTCATATAAATATGAGTATGCCTAGTAATGCTTTTCTTGCAAGCCTTTAGGTTGGTGAAAGAGAAAATGGCCTACATGATGAAGTAGAAGAAGCTCGAATGCAAGATGAACAAGCGAAGGCAATATGAGAGATGATCTCCCAAGGAAATGCCCAAGATTACGATTGCTTTCCTAGTGGATTGGTAAGGTATAAGAGGCATATTTAAATACCGCCAAGGGATGAGTTGAGGTAAAAGATTTTGGATAAACCCCATAAAAGTAAATACACTTTGCATCCAGTAATGATAAAGATGTATCAGAATTTAAAGTCCGAGTTCTGGTGGCCAAGGTTGAAGAAAGATGTTACCTAGTATGTGGCCAGATGTCTGACATACTAGAAGGTAAAGATTGAGCATCGGAAACCTGTTGGATTGTTGCAAGGACTTCAGATCCCAGAGTGGAAATGGGAAAGTGTAACCATGGATTTAATGGTGGGATTGCCTAAGATTAGGAATGTTGATGCGATTTGGGTAATTGTTGATCGTCTCACCAAGATAGCACTTTTCATTCCAGTTAGTGCAACTGCTAATTATTCCCCTGAGCGGCCGCCCTACAAAACAATCTTCCTCTTTCTTCCGGGGTCGCTACCTGGAACTTTGTTAGTGTCTGTGATCCAAAATTGAATCCCAGGGTATCAGGTTAATATCTATGAAATGTACATGCATAATATGATAATTAAATTATAATAATAATTATAATTTAGGTAAAGTAATTTGACATGTAGCATCAACACCCAGCAACAATAAACATAGAACCCTACCAGTTCCAAGTCCTCAATACGTAGGAAAACATATGCTATTGGCCAATTAAATACAGTATGTAAATAGCCCGTATACAAGACACGCCCCATAAACATGGTAATTATACATATATATCACACAAATCATAGAAGATTAAAGTTACCACCTATCCGTGTAATTACTTTACTATCAACCAACTGCTTTGTAAAACGTGCACTCCCAGAAATTCCTATATCAATACCATTGTACCTTATTTTTAATCATGATATTTGAGGAATATAAAAGGATTGTCTTTATATATGAAATTATTTAAAAACCCTTTTTGCAAAAGCTTATTACTTTTAACCTTTAATTTATTGATTTCTGCATTAATCCCTTTACTAGCTAGAAAATCCAGTAACTTCAAATGTTTATTAAAAATTGCACAGAAATCAAAAAATTATGAAATCTAATCTCACGTGCTCCCTGACCTTTTTATTTTCAATCAAAAATGATTTTAGAGGTCAAAGCATCATTCATTAATCCTAATTTTTGAAAGTTTACTCAATACTCAGATTGGTTTTTCAGAAACTTGTCTTACCTTTAAAAATTTGTTTTTAAATTCTCAAAGCTCCTAAAATCACCAAATTTTTATATAGTAACTCTATTAAAGTCCTTTAGAAATCTGGAACATTTCAGGATTTAATCACATAGAAATTAATCCCAGTTTCCAAAACATACGAACTGTTCAGTGATTTTCCCAAAAAAATTGTCTTAACTTAAAAAATTGGTAACTCTCTACTCAAAGCTTTAAAAATTACCAACCACATATCAAAATAAAGACCTGTGAGTCCTTTGAATGACTGGAAAATTGCAGAATTTTATAAGAACATTAACCTAGTCAAATACCACGAAAAAGCCCTCTGCCTAGGCTTTCTTTCAAGGAAATAGGGTCATTTTGTTAGAATTATTTCTCTCTGACCAGAGCTTGAAATCATACAAAATATCCTCCATTTTAAAGCTATGTATGTCCTATACGTTTCTACAAATTATCAACATTTTTAAGTATCTGTATCCCAGTCAAACCTTCAAACAAACTTACTAACCTCAAGATTCCAAAAATTGCAGTTTTCACTTCTTTAATGAGCTTGATATCTTGTGTTTGAAAGTCTCTTTAAAAATTCATTACAAATCTTATTCCCACATCATTTTCCATGAAGAATATAATGGTGGTCTTAGATTTTCGAAATTCCCTTTTCTTCTTAAGTTTCACCTCAGATTACAAATCTAGGTTTCAAACTTGAGATTTCAAAAACTTGAAGAAGAGATGGATGTTCTTACCATTAAGCTTGTTCTTTGAGCTTGTGGTCAACTTAATCAATCTTTTCCTTGATCAATCCTCTACCTAGACTTGGAAAAACCACATGTGTGTCAGTCATTTTCCCTTAAACACATCATGCATGAAAGAAGCATCTCAATCCCCAAGATAGAGTTCAAGTTTCTTACCTTGAACTTCTTGATCTTCTTCTTCTTCTTACTCGCCGTGAATCTTCAGGAGGAGGTTGATGATGATTATGATGGTGATGATCTGTGGAAAAAGAGGAGGAGAGGAGGAATATATTGTTGTTGGGGAGAGGATGATTTTGTATTGAGAGAGAGAAAGGGAGGCTGTGAGATTATGAGAGAGGGAGAGTTAAATTAGATTTTTTTTTTGGGGGGTTGTTTTGCCATGGAGAAATGATGGAAGGGGAAATAAATCAGTTTTTGTTGGAGTTGTGTGTGTATTGCCGTGACTTGAGAGGGAAAAGAGGAAATTTAATGTTTTGCTTGGTATGTGACAAGTGTCATAAGAAATGCATGCATGGTGACATGTGTTTAGTTGGTGTGAGGGGATGATGCCATGTGTTGCAATTTTGCATGTATGTGTGTGTTGGCTTGTGGATATGGCACCATGTATCCTTGGTATGTGTGTGTTGTCTTGTCGCACGTTTTTCGAGAAGGTGCCATATGTGCAAATTTCGATATTCATATTCTCGGTTTATGTGTTTTGGATTCTGGTGTTTTTGTCTTAGTTTACGTGTTTGGTTCTGTCATTGTTGTCTTGAGTTGCGTGTTTGGGTTCGGTAGTTGTTGCCTCGAGTTGCATGTTTGGGTTTTGTAATTGTTGCTTTGGTTTGTGTGTCTGAGTTTTGTTGTCGTTGTCTCTATTTACGTGTTTGAGTTGTGTTGTAGTTGTTTCTATTTGCATGTCTGGATTTTGTTGTCACTGTTTCGGTTTGTGTGTTTGAGTTTTGTTATGGATTTTGTTGTCCTTGTCTCTATTTACGTATCTAGGTTTTGTTGCACATTTTTCGGTGGGTATTGTTTAGGGTGTTTTCCGATGTTTATTGTCTAATTTCTCCTGAACATTAAATATTCAATAAATAAATAATATCCCACTGGATATTAAACCTTGGCATATATATTAAATATTGCCAAATATAGAGAGTTTTCTAGTAAAGCATAAGTCAGAACATTACATATCTAGCTCAGAAGATGAACAGGAGGCATTTTACAGTTTGTTGTCCAACCTTACCTAATGAAAACCCAAGTAATTCTAGGTAGGTTAGGGTGGGGTAGGCTTGTAGCCAGAAAAAAAAAAATTCCTGAAATTGAAAAATAATGAAATATAAAATAATAATACAGAAAAAATGTATAGTTTGATGTTTCAAAAACATATTTTATACTATAGTCATTTCAAGATTTTATTATTTAAATTCAATTCATCAAGCAATAAACACAAATTAATTCAATAGATGTTATTGTCTTATTATTTGATAATAATTTACTTCTCAGAAACTTAATTTACCTACTTATTAATTAAATATGTGTATGAAAAGATATGCATATATGTTAAGTAGATACAAAATATGTTTATTCATTAAATTATAATTTTATGGTAAATAACTACTTGTTCAATTACATATACATTTATATGTATATGTGTGTGTGTGTGTGTGTGTATTAAATACAATTATATAGACTTTTTATTTTTGTTGCTCATCCGGTACCGGTATCCAAAAGTTTGCCCTAACTAATTCGGATTTGATCAAGTCATGCACCTGACTTGTAGGTGAGTCTCCTAATATAACTTTTCGGGTTGAGTTTCTCTCTCATCCTTTTCTCATTATCCCTCATAATCTCTAAATTACATCCATCCAATCAATACAATACTAATTTTACTTTTCTCTCATTTTCTCAATCAACGGCCTAGATTTGACCAATGAAATAAAAAGAGAAATGAGATAAGGAGAATATCTCCTTCTAAACTTTTCTGCATTTATAAGACTTAAACTTGAGACCTTAATTAAACGATAGAAACCGTTTACCATCTATGTCAACCCATATGATATTATATAGGCATTTTAAGCAGGGGTAAATGAGCAGGATTATATATATTACCTTATGCCCAGCCCAACCTAGTATTTGGTCAAACCCGAAAATACCCAAATAATTTATGAGTTTATTTTTTGAGTCAGGGTGCCGGGTTCGGATAGGTGTTGTGGACATTTAATTAAGTCTAATAAACACCCTTACGAAGAAGAGTGTTTCTGAAGTCCTCATTATTTCGACTGTTCACCACTTTAATATATATATATATATATATATATATATATATATATATATATATATATATTGAGTAGTTATCATCAATATTACCTATTCAAACAGATATACACGTGGCACCCCCACACCAAAACCAGTCAAATCGTCGTCTTCGCTAATCGTTCGTTCTTACTGCTCCAGAGCTGTCTGGGCCCCACTCGTACCATCATCTACTTCCTACTATCTCCTATTCCTTCTCTTCTCTCTCTGCTATTTATGTAGTCCCCTCAAAATTCCTTCTTCTTCCACCAAAGATTCAAACCCTGGGAGAGAGAAATTAAAACAGATAATGAACTATGCCTATGGTGGGTCTGAGTGTGTTACTGGAAGCCCAGAAACTTGGGGTTTATAATAAGGCTCCTCAAGTCATTAACAAAGCCACCATCATGCTTCACAACACCAAGCCTTCTTCTTCTTCTTCTTCTTCTTCTTCAGTTTCACCTCAGCCTGATCTTCCTTTTCTTGATCACTGCTTTCTCTGCAGGAACAGACTCTTGCCTGGAAAAGACATCTACATGTACAAGTATGTCTTCTTTCTCTTCTTTCCTTCCAGATCTGTTGAAAGGCTTATGTATTCTGGTGTGTTTAAACACAGGGGGGACAGGGGATTTTGCAGCGTAGAGTGCAGGTACAAGCAGATAGTCATGGACGAGGAAGAGAGTATTCAAAGAGATATTTGTTCTCTGGCCGCCATGAAAAGCCCCACATCGTCTATTTCATCATCTTCTTCTTCTTCTTCGTCGTCGTCGTCTTCTTCGCCGGCTTCTTCTCGTGATCGTCATCGGAAAGGACCCAGAAATAACCGAGCCGGCGGGTTTGCCTACTGATACTGAGAGTGAAAGAACTAAGGAGAACTACTTGTACTGTTACTATCATTATTAAGAAAGCGATCGAAGAACAAGAATTTTGATTTTAATATGTTGGTCTAATTTAATGAGCTTTTGTTTGTAATATCACTTTCATTTTTACCCCATGCTTTTTGGAATTGTGAGAGCTTTATTGCCGTGGTGCTTCCTAGTATGAAGCCAAAACGTCCTTTTGAACCCTCTTTAAATTTTTTGGCACCAACCACAGAGAAACCCCAACCTGTAGCTTTGAGCACAGAAGCTACAAAGAACACTTGGCCATATACGATTTTTACTACTTCCCTTCAAGTGAGAGGACTAGTGGGGACTCCCGATAGAGGGGCATTTATGGAATTTTATCACTATTGCATGTTATATTTTTGTTTCTAAGTTAAATATATAGCCATGTTCCCTCAATTTGTTTTAGTGGTGAGATGTGTGTTTAAACCTTAAATACGTATCAATGAGCTAAATACAAAGTGGAGCCGTGTCACCGCCTGTGCGCGCGCGCGCGTGCATGTGTTGTTTTTTTTTTATAAAGAGCATGTGTTGTTGTGTTTGTATGTGCATGAGTGCGTGTGTCTGTAGTGTGCGTTCTGTATTGTGTCACCAATATTTGTGTACGTGATGTGTGTTTTTAACTTCCTAGTGTTAATAATTTCTCCTGATCTTAACATCAACTCTTATCCTTACTGTAAAATTGTGTTTGTAATGGTAAAGTCCCACAACTACTTGCATTTCAAAATGTAGGGTATCACTGTCACTGAGCCACCAAAAAATTAGACTAGTATAAGTTAAAGTTTTAGCCTTGAGTGTAGCTCATCATCGACAACTTGTTGGGATCAAGTCCTCCATTCACCACATGCCTAAAAGATGCACCCCGCCGGGCGGTTTGAAACTTTTTCTTAATAAAATTAGGGGTATTTCTGTCTTTTTCTTTTTAATTTCAAAATCCTATATTGTGATATAGCTTGTCATATGGATTTAGGAAATTCAGGTACCGTCTCTGTCAATTAGCTATTTTGAGGTCCTTTTTATAAGATTTTCCTTAGTTTTATCGATTAAAAAAAATTGAAGTTAAAATTTTAAATATTAATAAAAACTTCTCAAATGCTAATATATTTTGATATTTCTCCCACCCTCCAAAATCACGCCATTGCAGGAAATCCTCCCCTTCCTTTTCGGACTTTGATATTTCGAATTCAAAAAACCCCCTTAGTCATGATAAGATTGCACAATGTTTTATTTACCTGTAATAAGAATGCACAAAAAAGCATGGAAAAATTACATCCACTAATATTCAATTTTGTTTTTTTAAAAAAATTAACTTTTGACAAAAATCTTCTTAGCAACATATAGTAAGGACTCAAACAAAAATTCTCTTCAAGTCTGCATTTATTTTGGATTTGGTTCTTGAAGTTTCAAACCATGGTTTTGATCCCTCAAAATGCAAAATGATCGAGATTTTTATTAAATTATACAGACTAATATATTTTAAACAGAATGAAATTTAAGGGAGCAAAACCTATATCTTCAAATTTGAGGAACCAAAGACAAAATGAAGGCAGACTTGAAAGACCAAATAAGTTAATTGAAAAACTTAACCAAAAAGAAATGAAAAAAAGGTAGAGTAGGTGATCAAGAAATGCACAGAAGATAAACAAATGGTAACAGCAGAATTGAGAAGTTGAAATTAAAAGCCAGACATGAGATCCAGTTTACATGAAATAAAGATATACAAAAGCACAAAAAATGTCCTGAAACGAGTTTGCGTGCCAGTGAATTCCATACATACATGAGTTAAATGTAGCAGCAGCTTAATCACAAGGACGCTTCCTGTTCACTTTTATATAATACAGCTGAACTAGCCCGATTTAAACAGTAAAACTGCTTTCTGATCCAAATAGAAATACACGAAGTGGTTTGTTTCGTGAGTCACATACGAACCTGCAACAATAGCCGCCATGCATTCATACGGGTTTTCCATTCATGGCATTAAAAAAGTAACAGCAAGAATATCAGCTATGTATATAAATGATTATATGTTATTTTCAGAATAAATTGACATTGGTTAGGCTGTGCCAAGCAAAATGCTTATGGAAGTCCTAAGACGAGATCAGAGACAATGTAAAGCAAAAAGAAACTCCCCTTACAACCAAGTAGAGCATCATTATCAAATCAAATTATGCACAGGAGAAATGCGTGTCAGAGTATCCGTGAGTCAGCACTCAGCACTTTAGTAAGATCAAGGTGTTTTACTCTTCAATGTAAAGTTCAAAAAAACAAATACATCGAACACTAAAATTGAATGTATCAACCAGCCAAATACTCAGCATAATGTGTTCAGAATCAATAATGCCATTACCATGAACTGAAAAACATGGGGGAGAGATCAATCAGACCCAACTTGCATTTCCCAAGAATGCCTAGATGGCTGATTTACTAAAACAATGACAACTCATAACTGCTTGTAACATCATTTGCCACCTAAGTACAAGGCCAAGAGACATTTCTGATTTTTCAGTGAGTACAAGTAGTTGGCAAAATCAGAAAAGGAGGGTTTCGTGGGTGGCTTTAAACGGCTATACTCAGAAGTCTCTCTTTCCCAAGATTATTTCAGTCATGATAACGCTACAACCCTTAAGATGAGCAATAAATGTCTAAAGCCATGAAACTCCATTTTAATTTTGCCCCAGTGAATATAAAAGTGTATTTCATATGTGAGAAAAATTCAAATGAATTTATCAATGTATCAAAAACTAAAATATCCATATCTGCTTCATTCACTCTCTCTTTGATGGAAACCAGAGCAATATGAGATGTCCAGTCCAGCATTTAGGATAAAGTGCTCAATGGAGTACAGAAAGAGGATTGATTTTTCGACCTCAACTGCTAGCTTTTGGGAGAGTTCTCCATCTACTTGGGTGAACATCACTCTCAAAATGAAAATATACCTCTGGTATCATTTCCTCTGCTGTTTTCTCATCAGCCAGAGTGAATTACAACCAGAAATAGAAAGGAAAAATGGGAGCATACGAGGGTTTCACAGAGTCATGAACACATGATCTGCTATATCAACCCATGCTCAAATATCAAGGAACCTCAAAATTATGTTCGAATTGAGATTGGGAGAAATGGAGATCTGCTAGTTGAATTCAGATCTGATTACAATGAAGCATTTTGTAAGAGTAGAAAATACTGGCTAAATTCTCTGCAAATAATTCTCTGTTATTGACAGATTGTGTATATATTAAAGAAGTTTCCTGAGCTTTATTGAAGTGAGAATAAAGAATAGAAAATCTATTGTGCCTAAGTTCATTCATATCAAAGCAAGGAGTGTAGAAAATAAAAAATCCCTGGCTTCTATTCAGGAGAACAATTTTAAGAGAAATTAAATATTAAGGAGAAACAAGAATCCAGGAAAACATTTTAAAACTTGTGCAAAACATGGTATAATTAGTCTCCCATGTGAGATTTCATGGGGCAATTTTTTTTTTTTTTTAAAAAAAACCTTCACCAAAGAACCCCTTAAAGGCTACTTAGGATGGCATCAAAAGGCAACAAATTGAAAGGTTTTGATAGAGTACCAGATTAGCATGAGATAATGGAAGTTGTAGAAAGTTTAGAGATTTTAGGAATTAATATTTAATTAATTGAGTCTGTTTTTATATTTTATTATTATCTTTAAGAATTAGGAAAAAAGAGGAATATCTAATTAGATATTATCTTTTATTATTATTTTTAGAAATTAGGAAATAAGATGAATATCTTATTAGTTAAGATTTAGTTATTAGGATTTATGATTGTTAGTTATCTAAATCTTAGATTTAGATATATTTTGTATTTATATTTTGAATAGAGTCTACACTCTGTAAATCATTATAAATAAGCCTAGTGCCTCGTTAATAAAGGTCGAATATTCAGAGAGTAAATCAGTACGGGAGATTCTCCTTGGACTTTAATAGTCCGATGAGTTATAGATTTTGGCTCATCTACTATTAGATTCTGGCTCATCTACTATTAAGGATGTGGGCTGATTTAGAGAAGAGGTGAGATTATTGCCTACTCTCTATCTCAGAGAGGCTGTTCTTAAAGAGTTAGTGAGATCCTTGCTTCTCTTAAGAAACATAGTAAATCTATGTTCCTTTTATTTCCCAAGTTCTCTTTACATTCCCATTCACATTTAACCTTCCCATAATCCATACCCTATCAGGTTTCTTGCTTGGAACATAGGTGGATAGGAGGGCATAAACTTTGAGTTCTTCAAAATCAAACAGATAAGCTGAAATACAAAACATAGTTTAATGTTAATAAATATATTATTCCATCAATCCTAAAAGTGAGACAAAGTTGACTTTTTTGGTGATGTTAAAGAAGCTAATTAAATTACTTTAAAATATTTATATTTGTCATTTTTTTCCTAAACTATTTTGCTTGACTTATAAACTGATATATAATTTAAGGATACCCAACATATGATATAATTAAGTAATTTATTTAACTTCCTTAATCTCTCCAAAAAAAGTCAACTTTGTCTTATATTTAGGAGCAGAGAGAGTAATATAAATAATGAATCACGCATGATATTAGTTTACACCTCAATCAAGAAGACGGCTCCTTTCAAAAATTTCTTGTTAGAAGGTTAAAGACACTGAGATGTAGAATTGACTTCCTTTAACACAAATCCATTACAATCATATTCAAGAACACTAAATACCTATAACAATCTTAATCTTACAAGTATTACAATACATCAATATACAAACATGTCCAAGTTTGCAGATTTAAGACTTTTAAATGTTTTATTATACTTAAATTAGTTTGAAAAATAATGAAATTTAGTAAAGCAAACAAGCTAGGACATAGATGACAATAATTTCAAGCTATATTATATTTCAATGTTCCAGTATTTTTGTAATGAGCTTGATGCTTATTATAATGTAGTTAAAACTAAAAAGGTAATATTAAAGTTACAAACAATATATTTTAAAGGAAATATTTAGCTTCATTTGTAATTTCCCTCCTAATCTATTAAAAATCATAATAGGCCACTGGACTTCTTTGCTAATAGCAATAATCCCCCTATCTTTAAAATTTTTAGCTATATGAAATTTACTAAAATGCTCTTCCCATTTAAGATTTTTATCTTAATATCATAACCAGTAGCTAACTTACTGACACAGTACTAAAGTTCTGTATGTATAGCAACTAGAACATAGAAATTCCTGTGCATTGGTGTAGCTATAGTTATAACTCATGTCCAGTTGCAGAAATTTCAAAGATTAAGTAAGAGTCGGCAATTGGAGCCACAGACTAGAGTGAGTAAGCACAATTTCCTCTAAATTTAAAAACACCACAAACTGGTCTAAAATGCAGACTATCATCCTTATGAAATGAGAAACAAGTCAAGCAGAAAGTTTAACCAATGAATCCAAATTTCTCCTTTGTTATAGGCTATTCATGTGTCAACATCACATTTCCTTCGCCCAGTGAATTGTAAATTGAGAGTCTCCAATCATAGGACATAGGGATGGAACACCAGTATCTAATGTTGCTTTTCATGTAGGCACTATTTGCCTCGTATACCCTATAAAAGGTTTGTCAGACATGAAAGAAGTTGTTACTTATTTGCTTCATCATCACCTAGCAGGCTGGCAGGTGCAGCCAAGATTTTCAAACTAAAAGAGAAGGAAAATAATCATTAAACGAGTAGCCTTCATGATGCAGTTGAAACCACATAGCAATTGTGGTTTGTCAATCAGCAAAGTGCAAAGGTTGTTAAGTACTTAAAGAGTCAAACTAAGCCAGATGCCTTTCTACAATCTTTCAACTTAGGCTTTTATTGTGGGGAGGAGGAAGAGCTTAAAAAGCACAGCCAAATTAGTGTGACGAAGCCGCCTAACAGTATATTCAGATGGAAGGGGAAAGAGGAAAAACGAAGTGTTAGCATTACTTCTAACTTAAAATCCTAAAGAGCAGGAACGAAATTAGCGGCTCAGAACAATTAAGGATGAAAACGAAGACCTAGTTTAAGTTTAGATCTACTCCATTTTTTGGGAAGGGGGGTGCGATTAAACATCAAGTAGAAGAAGGAAAATCTTGAAATAAAAGTACAGAAGAGGAGTACCGAAATTACGGCCAACGATGCAATGCCAGGTAGGTCCATGCCTCTTATCGAACTCCTTCTTTATATGCTCCGCAACATCTTTCTCTATATTGTGCTTCTCAAATGCCTAATTCACCCCAATAAAACCAGGAATCTTAAACCCAACAGAGCAAAAACAAGCAAGCCCGGAGGAAAACCCCAGAAGAAATTACACAAGAAGCAAATGCAGGAAAAACTGAAAGAATCGAAAAGGGAACTAACATTGACGGCGATATCAACGGCCTCTTTCTGCATGTCGGGCAACATATCAGCACTCTTAATGATGACCTTCTTGGTAGGGGTGGGTGTAGCCGCCGCCGCCGAAGAGAGCTTCCGATCTTCGGAGTTGGGTTTCGCCATGAGAGGCCCCACAATGCTCTTCTTGGTGTCGTCGTTCATCTCCGTCTCTCTCTCTCTCTCTCGACAACTTGATTTCACCTTTTTCGCGTTTTTACTGAAGAAAACAGAATGAAGGTTAAGGAAACCTTGTAGCCCTCAGGCTCGCTTTTTTACCGGGGCGAATGTGGGAGGAGATGAGGAAGACCAAGTGAGCCTCTTTGATTGTACTTACGAAAGTTCGAGAGCAGAATAATTTGATTTCTTGTGATTCTGTTTAAATATATAAATGGAGACTTGTTCCACAACCTGGAATATATATTGCTTTTTCTTGTTTCCCTGCTGCTCTCTTCGATTTTCTTGAGCAATTTGAGTGGAGACGAGGAATTAATTTGGCAAAGCTATGTTATTTTTTATTTATTTCTAAACACATATTACATGAGACTTACGTTTTCATTTCAATTCTGTTGGATCAAAACACTACAACTCACCCCCGGTCTTTGAATCACCCCTGTCCTTGAATCGTTGGTGAATCTAACCCTTTTTCTAAAATTTATTTATAAAAAAAAAATACCATAACTCAACATCTTTTATATATATATATATATATATATATATAAATTTTAGGAAAAAGGTTGGATTCATCCACAATCTAAAGTCAGGGCGAAATCTCTTTTCATCCTAGATGATACTAATGTTAGGCAGGGCGAGCCGTCTATTACCTTCAGACGTTTACCTAGGCACCCAGGAGCTAGGATGTCTCCCCTAGCGCCTTGACCAACTCCACGATCGAACCCTCTCTATTTTGTGAGCGTCTCTAACCCTTTTGCTAGTTGAGCCCAAAGATGAGATTTGGGCTGCAACTCAACATCTTGATCATTCATTGTTGAGAAAATATGAATTATTTAGACGAGATGATATTATGTATGCCCATATCGATCTTTAATTGCACAACATTTAGATGATGGGAACACTCTTAAAGTATATACTTTCTCGGTTTTAAATATAAGACAGATTGAAAAAGTTATTTAATTATATTGTATATTGTGTATGTTTAGATTATATATTAATTTATAAGTTAAATAAAATAATTTGAATTAAAAATTAAAAATATAAATATCTTAAAGTAATTTAATTAACTTTCTTAATATTTCTAAAAAAATTAAATTTATTTAATATTTTAGATTAGAAAGCAATTATTTTTATTTTTATTTTTTTAAGGCAAGTATTTTTCATATTATGGATACCCTTCCTTATCTTTGGCTATATAGGTAGCTCATAACTTTTTTTTTTTTAATACATGAAAGTTTTGGAAGGGTTCGACACTAGTCCCCTACCAAGGCCACGGCGCGGCCCCGGGCTCTATGAACATTTACTAAGGACTTACGAGATCGCTTATTAAAGGAGTCCCAGCGACAGCAGAGAGATTGAACCCACGACCCAAGGGTCTAGTCCTGGATTCCTTACCATTTGTGTCAACTCTCTTTGGCAAATAGCTCATAACTTGTTTTCAATAAGTCCGTGGAAAGAGGAAAACGTTTTCAAAATCAGATTGTTTGAAATTTAAAATTTGTATCATCTTTTTTAGCCGTAAATAATTTTTCATTGTTTATTATTTCATTAGATAGCCAAGTATGTGGGATTGTGAATGGATTTATTATCCCTTTCCACTTAATTATGATTAACGTTTGAAAACACTGAAATGGTTGACAAAAAAAGGAAAAACCGAAATGGTTAACTTTATTTTAGTCAGAACAAATCCAAATAGAGATATTCTTTTTAATATTTTATAACAAAAAGAATTTTGTCAGTCTGGATTATTGAGAATATATTCCCTAAAAAGAATATGAGACTGTCTTTGGCTTAAGTTCTATGCCTTTTTATTTATTTATTTATTACTTTTAGGAAATTAAAATTGCGTTATTAGTTAGTGCTCCTACTTTACGATTGCCTTTCGTCTTGGAGACTACAAGCAATTGTAAGTTTACTTCTGTTGACAACGTTGCTGGAATTTATTGAAAAAAGTGGGAAAACTTGTTGGGTATTAGAATGGCAATTATACTACTTTGTCCTTTATTTTTTAAATTTACTTATAATTATTTATCAAACCGATTCTTCCATTTTTCCATGACTAAAAAATCTAAGTAATATAGATTTTATCTATATTCTTCTTCTTCTTCTTCTTCTTGTTTTTTTTTTTTTTTTTGAGTTATCTATGTTGTTCTAGTTTCATGAAATATTTATCTTGCATCATACTTTATCTACAATTTTTTCCAATTCTTATTCAAGATTATATAATTATTTTAATCAACTTCTAAGATTTCGATAATTATTTTTAGTTTTATTGTCAAATTGGCAACTCAGTCCTGATATGATATATATATATATATATATATAATCCCGCAAAGGATAGACACTTCTTCGGGTCAAAAAACAAAACACCTAATTAAAACAAGCAGAGACAATGATGCCCATAGTAGAGTAACAATTGGGCTTATTTGCGTAAGAAGAAAAGGGAATAACTTAGAGAGGCCCATTATGTTAAATTGAAACCTATTTTTGGGCCTTTCGGTAAGGAAAGGCGAGATGGCAAAACTGCCAAAAAAAAAACTCATTTTTGATTTTTATTATAAAACACGAACTAATAAATGTATTTGGTTTTTTTTTATAAAGGTTTATTTCCCATAAGCATTAATTATTTTTTTCATATGTACCCATAATTAATAAGGGTAGTGAGTGAAAGTAATAATAATATCACTCTGGTCCTATTTATAAGTCCTTTTTAACTAAATCACACATATCAAAGAAATGTATTTAACTCAATGATTATGAGGTAAATTTTCAATTGTTTCCTCATTTATGAATGGGCATCTTTCGATTTTTTCTTCTCTCTCTATTTTTATTGATATAATTAATATGAGCAAAATTGTCACAATCTCATTTATTACTTGAAATATAACTTATAAATAGGACCAAATTTTGTGGTCAAAATGGACTTATAAATAGGACCGGACTGGTATAATATTAAAGTTTAGTGCAATTAGTAAAGGTGATATTGGAAAGTACTTAAATTTTGGGACAACTTTATGAAATTTTAAATATTTTTATTGGTTTGTAAGAATTTTTAACCGTTGGTACTCCCTCTTATCCTTATTATAATACACCAACTGCCTCTAACTGTCTAATTTATTGGAAAGTACTTAAATTTTGGGACAACTTTATGAAATTTTAAATATTTTTATTGGTTTGTAAGAATTTTTAGCCGTTGGTACTCCCTCTTATTCTTATTATAATACACCAACTGCCTCTAACTGTCTAATTTATTGTGTTCTTCCTATTTTACCCTCATTTTTATCACTCATTAAATGTGTAAATTATCATCTGCCCACCCTAAACATTTATTCCAATTAGCGTGTTTCTTAGGTTGGAGGGAGAAGCATTTACTCCAATCAAAACATGGCAAATTATCATGCTGATTGCAGTGACACCTTTTCATCTCCAATCACCCTGTTTCTCTCCCCCCTAAAGTTAAGTTTTCATTTTCTCAAGGTTTCAACTCTGTGTCTTCTCCCCCAAACACTTGACAAATGTGAAAAATAATATTTTTAATTTTTATAAATATGTATCATTAAAGGTGGGGTAGTCCTTCCTTGATTTGAGAGAAATGACAGTTTGTGCCTTATAATAAAGATCAGAAGGAATATCTTATGATAAAAATTAGAGGGAGTATAGGACAAAATCGGACGCAGCTTGGATTCGATGCATTGGACCCAAGTTGCGTCCGACAAAATCTATAAAAGAGGTGACATGTGAGAAAAAAGAATTTTCACTGTAAAAAATGCATCAAACCCAAGCCACGTCCAACAAAATCTATAGAAGAGGTGACATGGTAACACGTGTAACCTCGAAAATGTCAATATGGCAATCTGCAACCTTATCTATTCTACTCCATCCAATCCAATCTTAGGTAGGTACAGGTCAGGTCACTGCTTGAGAAATACCTTGATTTTTAATATTAAAAAATAATTAATGTTTATTTATTAATTTTAATGTTTAAATATGATTTAGTGTATGTTTTTCTCATTTGAAACTTAATTTAATATGCATAAAATTAGAAGAAAAAAAATTAATGTAACACATATTTAATGAGGTAACTATATTTTTTAATTCTAATAAATTGGTTGGAGTGCATTATATTTTAGACTCAATGAAGTGATGATAATAATGATAATAACTTATCCATCAATAGAACACATCCCCATCCCTCATGTTGGGAGATCAGGTCCCACCACCGGCTTTTCACCGGAAGCATGAAAAGCCCACCATGTGACACGGTATCCCATCCCTTTTGTCCTTTTTTTTTTTAAAAAAAAAAAAAATTTGTCCCTTTTTCAAAACTTTCCTTGTAATAGTTTTCGTGACTCTTTAGATTAACTGTTTCTCGATGTGATTTATAGTATATAATTAAGTTTATAAGATATTTTTTATTTCATTTTTCATTACCGACTGAAAGATGTTATCTTCCACTTTAAGTTTATATAGTACGTACTTTTTGGAATCAATTAGTCAACGCGCGTGGTTTACAAAGATCTCAATCAATGATGTGGTGCCACGAGTCACAGAGAAGGGAATTAAGAGGGCGTTAATGTCGTTTATTAATAAATTGGAATACAACATCAATAAGTCGTCAAAATCGAGGTAGAAAGAGATCGTTATCCAATCTCACGTGGCACACTTTATATGGTTAAGATATCCCATCCTCATCGCATTACCAAACAACCCTCTTAAAGTACCGCTAGAAGGATCCTTAACCGATCAAGCCTATAAAATAGTTTTTAGTTAGGCCCACTGATCAAATTATTCACTCCCTCTTTTTAAATAGGGGTTTTTTTGAAAAATAGTTATATTACTTTATATATTTATTGTTTTTAATTAATTCTAACATGTTTATATTTAAGTAATTCGGTTATTTGAAAATTTTAATTTTTTTAAAAAAATCATTTAGATTAATTCTTACAATATTTGTTTAAATTCCAAAAATAACAAAAACTTAGTGTTGCATTTTTGTATTGTGAGATGTATGTAATAGTAGATGAAAATCACTAAATAATATAATTTTTTTTAATAATTGTAATCAAATCCAAATAATTTTAATATTTTATAAATCTCTCTATAGAAAAAAATCGGATTGGATTATGGGATAATTATTATGAGTAGGATATGATTTCGAGTAGATTTAAGACTTACATTTGAATTCGAATTTAAATAATTATTATTTTATTATAAACTATCTAAAAAATTATTTATTTTTTAAGATTAAATTAAACGGGTCAAATTCCATTATATCTGTAGGAAAATTGATTATATATAACTACTCCCCCTTCTGATTTAAATATAAGGTAAAATTGATTTTTTAAGAGATAAAGGAAACTGATTAAATTATTTTAGAATATTTTTTAAATTTTTCTTCAAACTAATAATGATTTTAACTAATAAACTCATATAATAATTTAAAGACATATATATATATAACTTTTTTAATTTTAATCTTACGTTGAGAATGAGGCCGGCGGGTAGAAGATACTACCCTAAGCGCCGGTCCCACTAATTTGGCGGGACTACAGAGTTTTCGACTCTACAAGCCAAGCGCGAGAGTCGCTTCGCACTGAACATCCCATATCAAGGATATGGGAGACTCTAATTTCAGCATTCATGAATCGTGATGATCTGGCCTTCTCATCTTAATCTTACCTTTTTCCTCATCTCAATCTCAATTTTCTTTTGCTTCTATGTGTTGCCAACTTCGATGTTGAGTGTCGTTTACGTAATTGGCTCTCTATAAATTCGGAATTAAGTACGATCCTCTTCCCTCATTTGCTGATTTGCCAAGCATATCCCTTCTCCTCGGCGCATAGTGAAGACTTTTCTAATCGTTGAAGAATATGTGCGGCGGAACCCAGGAACGAACGGTCTTGGAAGTCGGAGCTGATGGCGTCGCTGTCATCACAATCATCCACCCTCCTGTCAATTCCCTCTCCTATGATGGTATTGCTTTTCGATTCCCTCTCTTTTGATGGTCTTCATGAATCCTGATAATCTTTCGGTTTATTTGTACGGTCATATCCCATCCTTCATTTTTTTCGTTCTGTTTTGGAAATTTTCGGCTTATCGTAGTTTTGGTAAATCCTTGATTGTTTTAGAAATTCATGTGAATCTTTGCTCTTAGGGATCACTAGGTAATTGGTAGTTAGCTCTGTAGAGAAACCAATATCCTTTGTCTAGCGTGCTTTGATTGAATTAAGCTAACGACCAATTACCCAGTTTGAAAACTGGTCTGTTCAGCTTGATCAAAAGAAAGTGAGTTGTCTGTAGAACAGACCATTTTCTTGTAGATTGTTAAGAGGTTTCATCAGTTCCTACTTTGTGTACATGTTTTCATTTTCTTGGCTGTAGCATTGTTGTTTGTCCTTTGTTATTTATTTTATTAAGAGTAAGGTGGATGTTTTTGAAGGTTGAATAATTAAGGGCATGTTTGAAAACTTTTGTGTAAGTTGAGATAAAACCACTTATTTCATAAATCCCAAAAGTTATTTTCAACAGCTAATTCAAACGGTTTTTAAATGTGTTTTGGAGTTAACTTCTACTGCCATTTCATGGCTAAAGTACAATGAAGCGCATTTTAATTTGTTTTCTTTCCTCGATTACTATCCAAATATTTTGGGCGGGTTTGGAACATGAATTGAAATATACACTACATATTGCTGTTCTAAATTTATATGAAATAATTTGTTGCTGTTTGACTGATGTGTCTCCCTTCAGTGTTGAATAGCCTTAAGGAAAGTTATGAAGAAGCTTTACGGAGAGATGATGTCAAGGCTATTGTTGTTACAGGTATTGCGAAAATATTTGAATTTGAATAAAGAGTTTTGGAGCTTGGAGATTGTTCTCGGCCACTGTATTTTCTACAATCTGATTGAAACGCTTAGATTTCTAAGTAATGGCACAAGAACAAAGTGGAAGTAGTAGAAAACAAAAATAAAATAGAATGCCCCTGTTGGGATTGAAAAGAAGTTCTCTTCCATCTGGTTTATAACTACAACCTCTCACCCGAATCTTTTGTTACTTGTGCCAGGTGCAAATGGCAGATTTTCTGGTGGCTTTGATATTTCTGCATTTGGAAACATTCAGGGGGGAACCGGTACTTAAATATATTTATTTTTGGTCCATATGCTATGATAAATTGCAAATTCTCTAGCTGCCCTCCCCACTCATTCTCACACTCTTTTTGCTCTCCATAGTGCGTCCAAAGCGTGGTTTCATAGGAATAGAAATGCTCACTGACACTTTTGAAGGTACTTCTGTTTTGTTATTTTTTAATTGAAGCTCCTTTTCATCATTTTATGTCGTACAATGTTAAATATTCATTTTGTTTTTCAGCTGCCAGGAAACCTTCAGTAGCTGCCATTGATGGACTTGCCTTGGGTGGTGGCTTGGAGGTTGCAATGGTATATGTTTCTAATTATATAGGCTGAAATATTTTGTTTGTACTGTTTTCAACAAAGTATCACTTGTTCTTCCTCTAATAGGTATGCCATGCTCGAATATCAACTCCAAATGCGCAATTAGGACTACCTGAACTTCAACTTGGAATAATTCCAGGATTTGGAGGTATTTAGTCTATCTCTGATCTTGTCCATTCTAATTGGACTTCTGCCTCCATATATCCAATGGTTTTTTTCCACCTGCTTTTAAGTCCTCTCTCCTTCACTGTGTTTCTTGTTCAAATAAATTTGTTATTGGACACATCGGGATGGGAATATAACGAAACCATTGAGAGGTGATCTATCATCTAATCAAGAATCATTAATACTATTCAAAGACCAACCATATGCATGGACGTGGGCATGACACTATAATCTAATTAAACATTTGTTATGGCCTTGTGATAGTTCAACAGACAGCCAACTCTCTCTTGATTTAGTATGCATATTTATCAGAAATGGCCTGTTTTTTTGGGGAAGAAGAGTAGGCAAATAAGTTATTTTTCCTTACATGATTCTTTGCTATGCATGTATGGACACAAATAGCATCTTTGTACCACGATGCAAAAATAAAAGATAAAATGTGAAGAAAAAAAGAATCTCTATGTCACTGAAGTTTTTGGAGGGCCAAAGCCTTACTCTTTTGATTCCCTCCTTTGTAAATAGTTTGTATGGTTAGTAGACTTTGAACTCTAAAAGGTGGAAACCTGCTTACAGTATCAGCTTTAACAACAATGACAATTCATAATAGGGAGCATAGTTTAATAGCTTATGTGAATTAGGCCTTGAATTATATTACTAGTCTAGTGACAATGCTCTGAATAAAGATTAGTTCATGATAAAATTTAATTGGTAATTGTTGGTGTCAATTTCTTTTCTATTATTAACCTGGAGTTGATAAATTGTATTAGGAACGCAGCGTCTTCCCCGCCTTGTTGGTTTGATAAAGGGCCTTGAGATGATTTTGGTATGCTGCATTGTATACTTGTTTACTTACATCATATATAGAAAGAAATATTAAATTAATAATTAATCACATCAACGTGCTTATCCTATGACTTCCTTTTAATTTCTCGTTTCCTTTCCTGATTTTATGATTTAAGACATCAAAGCCTGTGAAAGGGGAGGAAGCTTGTAGTTTGGGGCTTGTAGATGCTGTTGTGTCATCCAATGAGTTGTTGAACACTGCACGTCAGTGGGCCCTGGATATCCTTGAACGCCGAAGGCCATGGGTTGCTAGTCTTTACAAGACTGATAAAATTGAACCACTTGGGGAAGCAAGGGAGATACTCAACTTCGCAAGGAGTCAAACTAAAAAAAGAGCTCCAAATCTTGAACACCCCTTGGTTTGCATTGATGTCATTGAAGAGGGAATAGTTTCTGGCCCTCGTGCTGGTCTATGGAAGGTTGTCATCTGTCTCCATAATTTCCTTTTCCTCTTCATATTGTAGTTGCGTGTATGTTTGACATTGAACCTGATATGGGCAGGAAGCTGAAGCCTTTGAAGGCCTGGTGCAATCAGATACTTCAAAGAGCTTGATTCACGTATTTTTTGCCCAACGAGGAACATCTAAGGTTTGTTGAAGTAGCATCTGGATCATTTCCCCAATTTTTCTCCCTTAGTGAAAAAGATATTTCTGCTGGGCTTTTCTGGTTATTAAGAGGAAAGAAGGATAAAGTTTACTTACTAGCAAAAGACAGACTTTGGACTTTGGTTCCTGAAAATTACTGTTTTACATGTGTTGATTCAAATTTAATGGAGATTTTAAAGTGTAATACGGTCTTTACATTTTAAGTTTTTGGTTTGAGATTTCCCAAAATCATGCTTTGAACTTTGGTTTTGTAGAATTAATACCATTTGATATTGTCAGGAAATACACAATTAGATATATATTGTAAGAGTCAATTAGTATCCCTAACAATCGGAGATTAGAGGAAATCATCATTAAGAGCCATCAATACTAAGACTTTCTCCTCTTGTATAAATATGTACATGAATAGATAAGTAATTCAGATTATTTACTTTCAGATATTATGTTCCATTAAATATGATGGAAGTCTTGCAATATAATGCTTTTTACATTTATATTTTTATTTATTTTTCATTTTATGCCTGCACTACTTTTGTTGATGTTGATAGATTCAATTTTTCATACTAATACTGATTCAATTAGTTTCTCAATGTTTGTTTTGAAACTGAAATTAATGAATTATGACTCATCTTAACCTAAGCAAATGATTAATGTTGTAAGTTTGTTCAGAACCGTGCTCTGGCTTGAGATTTCATTTTAGTAAAGGTAAAAATGTGTGTGTGTTAGAACCTGGAAAAAAGAAATAGAAATAAGGAAAGAAAGAGAGTAGAGAAAAAGACGAACTTTAGAGGACGGAAGAGAAAAGAAAAGGAGGAGGAGGAGAGGGATAAGAGAACTAGAGAAGAAAGAAGAGACCAGAACAGAAGTAGAAGTACGAGTTATAAGGAAAGAGAGGAGATAATTATCTCCATAATACTTTCATTCATCCACGATTTTTGTAGAATACATGTATGATATTCACAAAATGAAAATAACTACCTTGCCTTATCCATATGAAACTGATAGTAACTAACACTGAACACTTGTAACATTTAACACAAGACATAATAAAACATAAAATACAAACAATGACTGGTTCCTATCAGTTTTATGAATCTAGAATATCGCTAGACTGTTTCTGAGTCCTACCTTCTCTTGTAAACTTCTGTGTACAAATTTTGAATACTTGGCGTGGATAGGTACCTGGGGTCACTGACCGTGGTCTTGTACCAAGACGAGTGAGAAAGGTTGCCATCCTTGGTGGAGGATTAATGGGCTCTGGAATAGCAACAGCTCTAGTTCTTAGCAACTATCCTGTCATCTTGAAGGAAGTAAACGAGAAGTTCCTGGATGCAGGTCTTAACAGGGTTAAAGGTTAGAGTTGAGTCATATTTCTTGTAAACTGGTTGTCTCTTCTCATTGGTCAACTCTAACTAAATTCTTTATTCCTTTAAGTTCTGTTTTTCTCAAGTAGCATTCATTCCTCTTTGTTCAGCAAATTTACAGAGCCGCGTCAGAAAAGGGCAGATGACTCAAGAAAAATTTGAAAAGACTTTCTCTCTCCTGAAATGTGTCCTTGATTATGAGAGCTTCAGAGATGTAGACTTGGTGATAGAGGTAAAGTGCTTGAGTGTTAATTTCATCATTGATAATGGCCCGACTTTATCCAAAATTGGACAAATTATTGACTCTGCACATTTGATGTCTGAACAGGCGGTTATTGAGAATGTTTCTTTAAAACAACAGATCTTTGCTGATCTTGAAAAGTATTGTGCACCTCACTGTATATTGGCAAGTAACACTTCCACGATTGACTTGAATCGAATTGGGGAGAAGACCAGGTCTCAAGATCGTATTGTTGGAGCTCATTTCTTTAGGTATGTATTACCTATGTGCATACTATTTGTAAGCTGTGTTCTTTTGTGGCTATCTGAGTAAACAATTTGACTTGTGCTAATGCAGTCCGGCACATGTCATGCCACTTCTGGAAATTGTGCGTACGAAGCAGACCTCTCCTCAAGTAATCGTTGACTTGCTAGATATTGGAAAAAAGATAAAGAAAACTCCGGTGGTGGTTGGAAACTGTACTGGCTTTGCTGTCAACAGGATGTTCTTCCCATATACACAAGCAGCTTTCTTGCTTGTAGAACATGGCGTAGATGTCTATCAGATTGACAGGGAAGTAGTGAAATTTGGAATGCCCATGGGACCTTTTAGGTACTTCTATTCATATACAATCACGCCGTTAATGGTTGCATCTTGGAAGCTCTAATTTGTCAAATATTTTTTTATGTAGGTTGGTTGACCTAGTTGGCTTTGGCGTGGCAATTGCCACTGCAATGCAATTTATTGAGAACTTTCCTGAGCGAACTTATAAATCAATGATTATTCCCCTTATGCAAGAGGATAAGAGAGCTGGTAAAGATCATTTCTCATTTGTGTCATATCTTCTAGTATTAAATTCTTGGGATATCTTTGTCTGGAATAAAAATATAAAAATGGATTCAAGTGCACCTTTTGATAATCCAGTTGTTCTAACAGGTGAAACCACTCGCAGAGGCTTTTACTTGTACGATGATAAGCGCAAGGCTCGTCCTGATCCTGAGTTAAAGAATTACATTGAGAAGGCTAGGAGCATTTCTGGCGTCAATATTGATCCCAAGGTCTTTTACCTATCCTAACTGTAAATTATGCTATATTGGCTAGTGGAAGATAAACAATACTGAAAATGACGATGTGGATCTGGATTTGGACAGCTTGTGAAGTTACCTATGAAGGACATCATAGAGATGGTTTTCTTTCCCGTGGTGAATGAGGCGTGTCGGGTACTCGATGAGGGTATCGCGGTCAAAGCAGCAGATCTTGATATATCAGCCATCATGGGCATGGGTTTCCCACCATACAGGTTTGTCGCTTGGAATTAGTTTAGCTCACTGTTCCGGAAGTTTGTAATTCTTGTCATGACTTGTGAGAAATATCTTTATTAGGGGAGGCATCATGTTCTGGGCCGATTCGCTTGGATCCAAATACATATACTCAAGATTAGAGGAATGGTCGAAGTCTTATGGAGAGTTTTTCAAGCCTTGTGCTTACCTTGCTGCAAGAGCTGCCAAGGACATTCCTCTGGTGAGAAACCTGAACCTCGTTTGTTTTGTTTAAAGCCTCCACTAGTGAAGACACATATAATGCATGTACTACTAAAAGCTAGAAGCGTCAAATCCTTTTTACACTCTTGCCTGCTTTGAATTGGACACTTAGCAAATCCTTGCGGACCAAAAGGACCTATTTGTCTTAAAATCACATCGTTGGATCTTCAAAATTTTTAATGCAGTTTCCAACTAACATGAGAAGTTCTATTCATTTAGTACTTGTCTTTTAAGGTATAATTGGCTAGAAATTATTCCCTACTTTTTGAAGCTCGGCGGTGTTATGATTTCTCAGTATAAGTCCCAGCAAGTCTGGACCAAGTCCTTAGTTTCTGCATGCTTCTATATAAGACTCTACCATTTGACACTTGCAGTATTAGTGATTAGTGAATAGCCTTTGCCAGTAATTAGTATTGGCCCCTAATTGCATTTGTACTCTTGTGTTGCAGAGTGCCCCTATGGAGCAAGTGAAGTCGCGGTTGTAAGATGCAGTTGGCTCATAACATGTTCACTTTATTTAACTACCGTTGCCGTCAGTTTTTTTTGTTAAATGAATAAGAATATGGATCAGGGAATAAAATGAAGTTCAGGAGGGTATATAATTTGATTCTTTGAAGTTTATATCTATTAGTTAAGAGATGGCAATTGGAGCCAAAGACTAGAATGCGTAAGCACAATTTCCTCTAAAATTTAAAGACACCACAAACTGGTCTAAAATGTAGATTCTCATCCTTATGAAATGAGGAAACAAGTCAAGCAGAAAGTTTAACCAAGGAATCCAAATTCCTCCTATGTTATAGGCAATTCATGTGTCAACATCACATTTCCTTCGCCCAGTGAATTCTCAGTTGAGAGTCTCCAATCATAGGACATAGGGATGGAACACCAGTATCTAATGTTGCTTTTCATGTAGGCACTATTTGCCTCGCATACCCTATAAAAGGTTTGTCAAGGATGGAAGAAGTTGTTACTTATTTGCTTCATCATCACCTAGCAGGCTGGCAGGTGCAGACAAGACTTTCAAACTAAAAGAGAAGGAAATTGATCATGAAACGAGTTGCCTTCATGATGCAGTTGAAACCACATAGCAATTGTGGTTTGTCCATCAGCAAAGTGCAAAAATTGTTTAGTACCTAAAGAGTCAAACTAAGCCAGATGTCTTCCTACAATCTTTCAACTTAGGCTTTTATTGTGGGGAGGAGGAAGAGCTTAAAAAGCACAGCCAAATTAGTATGACGAAGCCGCCTAACAGTATATACAGATGGAAGGGAAAGAGGAAAAACCAAGTGTTAGCATTACTTCTAACTTATAATCCTAAAGAGCAGAAACGAAATTAGCGGCACAGAACAATTAAGGATGAAAACGAAGACCTACTTTAAACTTAGATCTACTCCATTTTTTGGGAAGGGGAGTGCTATTAAACATCAAGTACAGGAAGGAAAATCTTGGAAAAAGAACAGAAGAAGGGTACCGAAATGACGGCCGAAGATGCAATGCCAAGTAGGTCCATGCCTCTTATCGAACTCCTTCATATGCTCCGCAACATCTTTCTCTATGTTGTGCTTCTCAAATGCCTAATTCATCCCAATAAAACCAGGAATCTTGAACCCAACAGAGCAAGAACAAGCAAGCCCAGAGGAAAACCCCAGAAGAAATTACACAAGAAGCAAATGCAGGAAAAACTGAGAGAATCGAAAAGGGAACTAACATTGACGGCGATAGCAACAGCCTCTTTCTGCATGTCGGGCAACATATCAGCACTCTTAATGATGACTTTCTTGGTAGGGGTGGGTATCGCCGCCCCCGCCGCCGATGACAGTTTCCGATCTTCGGAGTTGGGTTTCGCCATGAGAGGCCCCAGTGCCCCACAATGCTCTTCTTCGGGTCTTCGTTCATCTCCGGCTCTCTCTCTCTCTCTCTCGGCACTTTGATTTTACCTTTTTCGCGTTTTTCCTGAAGAAAGCAGAATTAAGGCCTTAGGCCCTGTTGGTTAGTTAGGGAGAAGATGGGAGAAGGGAAGGAAAGATTTCTTTCCTCTAATCTAAGTGTGTTTCTTACACGGAATTTATCTTCCACTTCCACTGAGGTATCATCTTCCTTTCCTTATGGGAAGATTCCTTCCTTAATCTTTCCTTGGATGGAAGATAAAATATTATGAGTAAATTCTCATTAAGTCTCTTTCTTCTTCCTCTTTTCTCATTGTTTCCTCTCACCTTTGACTCTTTTTGCCGTCTGCGAAGACTTCCTCCTTCACTGTCGGAACCCGCCGTCGACCACCACTGGTCGGAGCTCGACTGGATCTGATTTTTTTTTTTTAGCTGTCGTGGGGACGTGAGATGAAGGAGGGATTTTTTTTTTCTTATGTAAAGGGTATTTTGGGAATTTCAAGTTTTATATTTTAATTTTTAAAAATTATCATTTTCCATCTCACTTTCCATATCTACCAAACCGTTCAACTTTT
Organism: Acacia confusa; assembly: GCA_037074495.1. NCBI lineage: Eukaryota > Viridiplantae > Streptophyta > Magnoliopsida > Fabales > Fabaceae > Acacia > Acacia confusa. The sequence continues at coordinate 8,685,307 of CM073505.1, forward strand.
TAAAATTCTCTCTTAATCTTTCTTTCCATTCATTTCCCTCCTATAAGTTCTTTTCTCTCCTTAAATCTTCTCCATAACAAATGAGGCCTTATAGCCCTTAAGCTCGCTTTATTATGGGGGCAAATGTGGGAGATGAGGAAAACTAAGGGCCCATTTGGGAAAGGAACTTAAGTTGATAGAAAATAAAATATTTAATAGAAAGAATTGGGTGTAGTTAAGTGGAAGATGAAGTAAAATTCCCACAATACCCCTTGCTTGGTTTGAACAAAAAACGAACGTAACATGCAATTTAGCGCTTGTGTTCAGATGCAAAATCTGACAGTGCGTTAGGCTTTTTTTTAGAGTTCCATTTTAGAGAGAAAGGAAAGGGAATTGAAGGTTTTAGTAATTCTTTCTCTTGTTTGCAAATTTTAAAAATAAGAGGGGAAGAAATTAGGGATTTTTACAAATCTCTTAAAACCCTCTTTCTTCTAAAAAATAAAGTTCTCCCAATATATGGGGTTTTAAGAGGAAAAAAGATTAATTACTTTTTGAACACCCTTAATAATGATATAAAAATTGATATTTATTATGAAACTGAAGGAATTTTAGAGAGAAGTCAGAGGAAATTCTAGAGAGATGAAATCCATTCAAGTTAAATGAATAGTTACAGGAGACCTCAATTTATAGAGGGATACAAATAGTAAATTACTATGCATATTACTATACGTGGGTCCCATATCATCTTGTAATATTTAGAGATCGGGAGTCAATGGACATCCACATAATCAGTATATTCATAACACTCCCCCTTGGATGTCCATTTATGAATGTGCCTCGTTAAAAACTTTAACTAGGAAAAACCCAGTGGGATAAAAACCTAGCCAAAGAAAAGAGTACATCATCCATTAATACACTATCCAGTGCTGCCTCATTAAAAACCTTTCTAGGAAAAACCCAGTGGGATAAAACCCAGATAAGGGAAAAAGAGTACAGCGTGTATCGTCTCCCCCTCTTGATTACATCAGTGTTGCTCCCCCTGATGACTACATTGCTTCAATGTCTTTCTGAGCATATTATACTTTCTGTCATCAAATATTCTGTTAGAAACACCCAATCTGATTGTTCATTATATACCTGCAAGATCTAAATCTGTCAAGTAAAGTCATAATAATCTTTTCATAAATATATATGTGCATATAGAAATTCAATAAATGTTTATTCAGATAATGATGCTATATGCACTATCATCTTGAGTCCTTATGGGACATATGTGTTTCTGGCGCCTTATGTGCTTCTAGCACATACAAATATATTGTGGCTCATGATCTTCATTATCATTCATTGCAGCATATGCTATCATAGATATTATTAACGTCGACTTCATTTTCAGTCCCATCGGATTTCATTCATAATTTATTGAGATCTCATTATATTCACATATATTAGGTACCTAGGTCTCTCTTGGACCACAATACACTTTTCTTGTAATATCTCTTCTGGAGATAACATCTCATCAAAAGATAACTCTTTTGGAGCTTTACTTAATTATCCTCGACTTGATCATCTATATTTTATAGCTCCTTTTCTCTTTCGAGGATTTTTATCTTTATAACCGATGGACCAGCAACGCTTCAGGCGTGCTTTATAACAATTCATATAGGAGCATTTGCAGTTGGGACATGTGACTTTGTCACTTTAGGTCAGTAAATGTTTTTAGCATTTGATTAGCTAAAATCTGCAAATAAATTATCTTTTAAACTTTTAGTGCACATTTCTTTGTATGAGGACCAATATGAGCCAATGATAATTCATTTCACTTTATCTTTACCCAATCTGCTTATTTTTCTCCCCCTCATCAAATCATCAATTTTCTTTGTATATCCATCTATATGCATTGTAATAGATTAATAATCATTACACATTTAAAACATTTCAAGATGGAATTAATCTGGCTCCTGACCAAAAGCCAATTATACGGAGAGAATTCTGTTGGATTATATAATTACTGCAAATATACACAACATATAAATTTTGTTCTCATAATCATTGATCTATCCATTCATGGATACTTTAATACATTATTTCTAGATCATTCAATCTGGAAATTGCGCGCATAATATGTTGCAAACTTCTGGTTGCAAAGATCACTGCAAACTTTGCAGATTTATAATCTCATATGTAAACTTTCAATTTGATATATTTCCAGAGATCCATTTCCAATAATTATTTCTATCTGAGAACAAACAGCACATAATATATGACTCGGATGATCAAACAAGTCATGCCAACTTTCCATATGATTTATCATCAAATCTAATATTCATTTTGGGGGAATCAACATAGAAACATTCACAAAGAATTATCACATAAATATTCACACTTGATATATATCATTCTCCCCCTCAAGTGTGAGACCTTAAAAATTAATTCATGGAATTTCCATACAATATTCCATGATAATAGCATATATGATATCTATTTCATTAAAATTCCACAGATTTCTAAATGCATTATCAATGCATAATTTTGTTACTTCTGGTAACAAAATTTCCATTTTCCAGAATCAACAAACAAATATATATTAAATACAAAATCATCAGGTGTATAATTGCAGATTCACGAGCGCAATACTGTGTAATCACAGACGCATCACTGTGGAATCACAGGCGCAACAACTCAGATTGTCGTTTACATATAAAGTCAAAAAGATTCCAGGCTCGTGCTTTATAGGGAGCAAATCTGTAGAGATTTAACAGGACTACGCAAATCTGCAGAGATTCAATAGGATTTAATTCGACTATAAATAGAGGAAGGCAAACGAACATGCCTCACAAACACTCAAGCATCTGATAATATCAACTACCAGATACTCACACATATTTCTCTAAATTCTATTGCCATGGCAGGACCAAACAGTTTTATCCCAGTTTTTGATACATCCGAAACAGCATTACTTGATGCTTTGTTGTATGATGATCAGCCCAACATGTCATTTATTTCTTTATTATCTCCTAATCCTTTTGAAATGTTTATTCCTCCTTTTGCTTCAAATGTACCTACTTCTCCCCCTAGAACAAGTGTTCTTCCTCAATCTACAAGGATTGAAGGTACAACTGAAGCAGGTTCATCAAGGAGGCCTGTTAAGAGGTGTAGAACTATGGCAGAACTAATGGAGTCTACCAATCCAGTTCAGCCAATAGTGTCGGCAGTTAATCAACCAGCATTCACTAGCCAGCAAACTATCATCAGTCTGCCAGCAACAACCAGCCCAACAGCAACAATCAGCCAACCAACAACCACTAGCCAACCAGCAACAATTAGCCAGCCAACAGCTACAAACCAATTAGCAACTACTAGCTTATTGGAATGTAGTTGCTGTCATGTTTTACGGGAAATTATTCATACCAATGGACTTCAATATCATAAACTTGAAGTTCACGGGAGGAAGATAGGTATGATTTCCCATGCTGTTTTATTTGAAAATGTACAGGAAAAATCTTACAATACTGACAGGCTTCAAATGTTTGATTTTAGTAATAAAAATTTTAGAGAAATCAAACATTTTCTGACACAGTATTGTATAGATTTACAGGCATCAGGATATAACTTGATGCGTGATCCTGTATTGGACTATCATGAGGTCCTTTGTGTTGGTTCGGAATGGGCTAAAAATCCAAATGAACTACCGCAGAGTTCATTTCAAACCAACATTGAAAATCCATTAGATAAAGGAAAACAGCCTGCGGTTAATATTCCATATGATATATCATCCCTTAATCAGGGTGAATTATATAGATTAACAATAGAGCAACGAGAAAGAATAAAGAAAACAACGCACCATGATTTAAGTGATTATTTTTACTTAACCCTAGATGATGCGAGTAAACAATTAAATATGTCTACTCACACCATACAAAAGATCTATCAAAAAGGAGGGTTAACTGAGTGGCCACATAAGAAGCTCAAGAAACTTATGACGCAAATCTCGATAATACGAAGAGCTTTGCCTCATCTGGATCCCATCTCAAGAGAAGCAAAAGAAGAAGACATCAAATATCTTCAAAATGAGATGATTAAGGTTTGTAATGGAGTTGAGCCACTCGCTATTAAACTTTGTTGAAATAATATTGTCTTTTGTTTAATTATTTTGTTTATGAATATTCCTCTCTCGTATTCACAAAAAAATGTTATAATTATCTAAACACAAAATAATAGTAAAACAACCATAATCACAATTTATTTATTACTTCATTCACTTCTGGAAATGAAGTTGGATAAAATTCTTGATCCATAACTCAATGATCTATTTGATCATGACAAGAAATTAATCCACAATATTTCTTGACTTTATCACAATATTGCTACTGTAATAGCAAATTGGATATATATATTTATAATATCAATCATGATCATGCAATCCCTTGTTACATAATTTAAGGGAGTATTAAATGCCAAATATACAATATTGAGGCCTTTATACAATTGATGGCATACAAAATTTATGGATCAAGCCTTGTTTCATAATTTGTCTATTGGCTTCAAGCCAACTTGTCTCTTGGCATCAGACTAACTTGCCTCTTAGCTTTTAGCTAATTTATCTCATGGTCTTAAGCCAATTTATGCCTCATATCACCATGGCATTTTGATCTCATGATACATATGGCCTTTTAACAGTTTATCTTCAGGATAAATAAAATAAACGCATAATAAAATAAATAGATGGAACCCACTAATAGTGTGGTTGTCATAAATAATAAAAGGGAGGGGGATATATATAAAGCAGTAAATAAATAAAAATAAAATAAATGACTGGAAATAAACGTGCTAAATAAATAAAAAGAAGATGAAATAGGAATGATAGTAAACTCACAGCGAGACCTATCTCGTCCAAAGGTAAGAAAGAAGATGCATATGCAAATGTAAATGTAAATATATATATGATATATAGAAAGCAGTAAATAAATAATAAATAAATGGAGTCCACTATACTAGTGTCACCACCATGAAAAATAAATAAAGCAGTAGATAAAATAAATAAATGGTGCCCACTATACTAGTGTTGCTACCATGAAAAATAAATAAAGCAATAAATAATAAAATAAATGGTGCCCACTATACTAGTGTTGCTACCATGAAAAATAAATTAAGCAGTAAAGAAATAAAATAAAATAAATGGGGCCCACAAAGTGTTACCACCATAAAAGATAAATAAATGCTAAATAAAATAAATAAATATAGCCCACTAATAGATACTAATGTGCCTCCAAGAAGAATAAATAAATGCATAATAAAATAAATAAATGGAGCCCACTAATAAATAGTGTTGCTGCCATAAATGATAAATTAAAATAAATAACATAAAAGTAAATAAGTAAAAGATTTAAAGGAAAAATTAAACCTATTTCGAAGTCAAATTACAACAATAAGAAAGATATACTTGAAAAATCTAGAGTTCCCATGCTTATACTTTATTGTTAAACAATAATTGATAATAAAGTTAGAACACCTTACCTGCTACTCCACGTGCATGATTCCATTATTAGCAATTATTTCATCCAAACTCAGTTCCTACGTAGCCCAAAACCATATGAATTGATGAATATTCAATGGAATTAAAAGGTGGGTCCCGTGGCAAAATGAAGAGCATAAATAATTGAATCAATTTTCTCCTTTCGTCACTATGTAAATGGAAAAGATTAAATGGATGCAATGGGAGGTGGGGCCGTGAGAGACAAAATTGGAATGGAGGGACAATTTTTTTTCTCTTTTTGTCCTGTGGTGCCGACAGTTCAGTCCCTTTTTTTTTTTTTTTTAAATTTCAGCCGCCACCATCATTCACATGCGCAGCAACTCCTCCTCTTTAGGAATTAGACCCTGTCATTTTTTTTGTTGTTGGAGACATTGAGATCTTGCAGGTTGGAGAAGACAAAGTTTGGAATTTCCCTTGTGAATTCATTATTCTGGGCTCAAAAAAAAAAAATCAGCCCCTGTGAGTTCTCTTCTTCACCAATCGCCTCCTCTACCACTTCATCCTTCTTTGATAAGAGAGAGAATTTGATATTATCATATCATAAGAAATCTTCCATGGCTGCTCCTCCATGCTTGATTCGTCTTTATCCATGAATTATTATCGCCTTTGTCTTGATTTGCAAAAGCAAAAGTTGTTTCCCACAAGATGCTGGTTGCTCTTCTGCTCTTTGGTGGATCTCTTTTCTGTTTCTAAGTTGTTGCCGAAAAAGGGAAGAAGGAAGGCATGAGAAAGAAGTCATCGTGCTGATAACGTATTATGAAACTGAAGGAATTTTAGAGAGAAGTCAGAGGAAATTCTAGAGAGATGAAATCCATTCAAGTTAAATGAATAGTTACAGGAGACCTCTATTTATAGAGGGATACAAATAGTAAATTACTATGCATATTACTATACGTAGGTCCCATATCATCTTGTAATATTTAGAGATCGGGAGTCAATGGACATCCACATAATCAGTATATTCATAACAATATTGATAATACTCTTAATTTCCATTGACGTCACAAGTTTGACACTACTATATATATATATATATATATATAGACACACACACGCGCTCATGGGAGGGCACGGGTTATTAAGCTTTAACATCACACACACATGTAAATAATATATAATTAACCTCACAAACGCATATAATATATATTTTTTAAAAGTTACAGTTTAATTTTTTTAAAATTAAATTTGGATATATATAGACACACCTAAATATCAAGTATATTTTATGTGATTGTTTGCAAAATATTGTTGGTAACTATTTTTTAGTATTTTCAAGTAAAATAATAATATATCAAGCTATAAAATATACGTACGCATATAAAATACATGAAATAAAGATAATATATATGTGTGTGTTATTTCGTTCAATCCATGAGATATTAGTTCGGTATCTTTGATTATCTTCGCTAAGCTCCCTCCTGTTAAATATATAGTTTATATTGATCAGATCATCATAATTTTCCTATATTTCTTTGAAATAATAATTTTATATATAAATTCGAGTAACAGGAATTACATTATCATTATTATTGGAATTAGTATTGATTGCTGAAATTTTTTAAACATTATCCATAGTTATACTTATCATTATAATTTTTCTATTTAAGCTATAATATTCTCCATTTATTTTTTTTTAAAAATAAGAGTTTTGCCTATGTATGATGACACAATTAACATGACTAACAATCTAATTATTATTAAGATTTCATAACTTGATTTTTTTCAAACCTACAATTAAAATAATATATTTAACATGTTAGGAGCATTCCAATTTTTTTAAAAATCAAAATATTCTATTATAATCAAATAATCCTCATAATAGAATGATATTCTAGATATTTTAAATATTTTAAACTATTATAATTATATTCTATCCTAATTCCGTTAGAAAAGTTTCAAAAGTTCAAAACTGAAAATATTGTTTGAAGATAAAAATTCAGAAAATATTTTTTAAAAAAAATTTACATCTAAATTTATTTGTAAAGTATAATAATTATATTAATTTTTAAAGAAAATGACAAAATGATAAAAATAACTTATTAATCCTCCATCTTCCTCCCTTACTATTTGTTAACTCCTAAACAAAGGGAAGAAATATCTTACATTCCCCTCCATTCTCCTCCCTTTTCCTTGCATCCCCTGGCATCCCTTCTCCTCCAAACTCGCAAACAAATCTTTAAGGTATATGTGCCTGTGTTCCCAGGTGAAAGAAATAGGGCATCAACGATTTTAACACGTAAAGTGCTCAAACAATAAAAACTCATTACCTCTTACCTTGATTAGACCCACTCCTTCATCCATCATCGTTGCTGACCCTCTCCTTCATCCACCACTGCTGACGCCCTCTTGCATCACACCACTATCACCGTCGAACAGATCAAACCTCGATTTGACTTTCCTTGCCCAATCCTTTGATTTAAACTTCCACTGCCGTCTCAAACTTCTTTAGGTCCTCCTTCTTCCAACTCCTTGCTCACATCTAGTAAGAGGGGCTTTTTTGTCCCAACTATTCACTTTCCCAAGAAGATTTTAGGATCTCGCCAGTTTTGAAAGGATTTCAAGTTCCTACGTTTGTGGGAAGATTGCGCTAGGCGGGAACTCATTTTGACAAGAAGTAGGTGCGTCAAACAAATTTTGCTAGTGGGAACTCTGTTATGTTCCCAGGAACTCACATAAATTCCATGTACCAAACGGGTCCTAAGTGAGTCTCTTTGATTGTACTTGCTTAAGAAAGTTTGAGAGCAAGAATAATTTGATCTCTTGTGATTCTATTTGATGGAGACTTGTTCCACAACCTGGAATATATATTGCTTTTTCTTGTTTCCCTGAGTGGAGACGAGGAATTAATCTGGCAAAGCTATGTTGTTTTATTTATTTCTAAACACATATTATGTGAGACTTACATTTTCCATTTCAATTCTGTTCGATCAAAATACCACAGCTCAACACCTTCATCACTCATTGAAGATAAAATATGAATTATTCCTAGCTATGATATTACGTATACCCATTTTGACCTTTAATCGCACAACATTTAGATGATGGGACGCTCTTTAAGTATATACTCCGTAAATTTTAAATAAAAAATAAAATTAACTTTTTTTTTATAGATTAACTAAACTAAATAAATTATTTAATCATATCTTATATTATCTATCATATTAATTTATAAGTTAGGCAAAATAGTTTAGAGAAAAAATTATAAATATAAATATTTTAAAATAATTTAATTAACTTTCTTAATATCGATAAAAAGTTAACTTTATTTTATATTAAGGATTTGATAAAGTAAGTATTTTTTATATTTTTTTATTAGGAAGCATTTTTCATATTATGTACACTCTTCTTGATCTTTGGCTTTATAGGTAGATCATAACTTATTTTCAATCAATTGGTGGTAAAAAAAGTTTTTAAAATCAACTTGTTTGAATTTTAAATTTTGTATTATCTTTTTTAGCCGTAACTAATTTTTCCTTGTTTATTATTTAATTAGATAACCAAGTACGTGGTGTGGGTGTGCCTGCACACATACGAAAACTTGTGAATGTTTTTATTATCCCTCTCCACTTATGATTAACGTTTGAAAACACCGAAATGGTTGACAAAAAAAGGAAAAACCTAAATGGTTAACTTTATTTATTTTTGTCAGAACAAATCCAAATAGAGATATTCTTTTTAATATTTTATAACAAAAAGAATTTTGTCAGTCGGGATTATTGTGAATATATTACCTAAAAAGAATATGAGACTATCTTTGGCTTGAGTTTTATGGCTTTTTATTTATTTATTTATTACTTTTAGCAAATTAAAACTGCGTTATTAGTTTTTTTTTTTTGGTTAGAATTGCGTTATTAGTTAGTGCTCCTTCTTTATGATTGCCTTTCGTATTGATCTTGGGGACTACAAGCAATTGTAAGTTTACTTTTGTTAGCAATGTTGCTGGAATTTATTGAAAAAAGTGGGAAAACTCGTTGGATATTAGAACGGCAATTATATTTTGTCCTCTATTTTTAAATTTTATAATAATTATTAAACGATTACGGTTAGAATTAATTTACTTATAACTATTTATCAACCCGATTCTTCCATTTTGCCATGAGTAAGAAAATCCATGTAATATGGATTATATCTATATTATTTATTTTTTTTGAATTATCTATGTTATAGTTTCATGAAATTTTTATCTTGCGTCATACTTTATCTACAATTTTTTCCAATTTTTATTCAAGATTATATAATTATTTTATTCAACTTCTAAGATTTCGATAAATATTTTTAGTTTTATAGCTATATTGAGCAACCCGAGTCTTGATGTGTGTGTATATATTTTTCATCCAGCAAAGCATAAACACTTCTTCGGGTCAAAAAATAAAAGGTTAAGGTTCAAAAATACATATAAGTTTTTTTTTTCCATAAGTGTGTATTTTTGCACCTTAACCCAAAAACAAAACACTTAATTAAAACAAGCAGAGAACAATGATGGGCATAATAGGGTAACAATTAGGCTTATTTGGGTAAGAAGAAAAGGGCATAACTTAGAGAGGCCCATTATGTTAAATTGGGACGTATTTTTGGGTCTTTCTATAAGGAATGGTGGGATGGCAAAACCACAAAAAAAAAAAAAAAAAGCTTGTTGTATGTACTCCTTTTGCTCTTTATTATAAAACACCAACTAACAAGTGTATTTTGTCATTTTTATAACATATTTGTTTTTTTAAGGAGTATTAATTATTTTTTTCATACATATCCATATTTCATAAAGTAGTGGGTGAAAGTAATAATATATTATTACAGTTTATTTATAATTAATAGGGATAATATTAAAAATTACTTAAATATTCAAATAATTTTATTAATTTTAACTATTTTTATTAATTTATGAATGTCTTCTAATAAATAAAGATTAAAAAAAAGGTATAGGACAAACTCTAAATAAGAGGTGACGTAGTAATGCGTGTAACCTCGAAAATGTCAATATTGCCATTTGCAACCTCATCTACTCCCTCCAATCCAATCCCAGGATATAGGTCACTGCTTGAGAAATACCTTGATTACTAATGTAAAAAGGTAATTAATCTTTATTTGTTGATTTTAATTTTTAAATGTGACTTATTGTATGTCTTTCTCTAATTTAAAATCTAATTTAATATATATAAAATTAGAAAAAAAATATAATGCGACACGTGTTTAATAAGTTAATTATATTTTTTTAGTCTTGATATATTAGTTAAAGTGTATTATATTATAAGGGATTTGATTTTCTCATTTTGCATGAGAAAAAGAATATTCTTACACATGAAATGGTGGGACCCACATGTATATATGAATTAAATTCAATTCATATATACATGTAGGTCCCAACATGAATTCAATTCATATATACATGTAGGTCCCACCATTTCATGTGTGTATGACATGAAAAAACACTTCCCCTACAACATAAGAAATGTTTTTTCCATATCATAAACCATCTGAATCGCATATCATGTGTTTTACCGGAAGCATGAAAAGCCCAACATGTGACCCGATTTCCCATCCTTTTAGTACTTTTTTTGTTTTCCAGAACTGTCCTTTTAATAATTTTTATTACAATTTGGATTAATTGTATAGACAGATTTCCCAATATGATTTAAATTTGTAAAATGATTTTTTTTTCAACTCACATAGATATTTTTTTTTTCAAATTCAACTAAAAAATGCTTGGAAATCTTTTAAAATCTAAATTTTGTATAGTATGAGGTAAGTATATGAGAGGAGTTTTTGGTTAAGGCCGTGTTTGGAAACTTTCTAAAATCTAAATTTTATATAATATAAGGTAAGTACATGAGAGAAATTTTATCTCAACCTATATAAAACCTAGATTTTGGAAACTTCTAGACAAATAGTAAAACTTACTTAACTCATGTTTTCTTTCCGTTGAAATCTAGAAACACTAGGGATTATCAAAAATTTATGTTACGTACTTTTTGGAATCAATTTGTCAACGCGCGTGTAACAAAGATCTCAATCAAAATGATACGGTGCCACAAGTGACAGAGAAAGAGTACGTTAATGTCGTTTATTAATAAAGTCAAAATCGAGGTAGAAAGCGGTCGTTATCCAATCTCACATGGCACTGTAAGCGTGTCAGCTAACCATTGCTTATACACTTTATTAAATAGGGATTTTTTTTTAAAAAATAATTATATTATTGAAAATATTATTTCTGATAAAACTACGTACTCTTTTTTAAATAAAGAAATGAATGAGAAAAAAATGAAAGGAAAAAAAAATAAAAATAAAGCTAAAACAAAAAAAAACAAAAATAGAGCCAAAACGACATAATTTTAGCTTAAGGTAGAAAAAAAAATTTTGTTTTAAAGGTAAAAATGATATTCCCTATATTATTTTATATATTTATTGCTTTTAATTAGTTCTAACATGTTTTTATTTAAGTAATTCGGTTACTTGAAAAATTTACTTATTTTCTTAAAAAATATTTAGATTAATTTTTACAATATTTGTTTAAATTCCAAAAAATAACTAAAACTTAATGTGGTAATTTTGTTATTGTGAGAAGCCCTAATGTAATAGCAGATGAAAAATAATATAATTAGAAAATGAAAATGAGCAAAATTCGTTTATACCATCTCAAAGGCCTTCATTATAAAAAATTATGCCCTAAAATTAAAAAAAATTATTAAAATGAACGACTAATAAATTATTTTACATGAATAGATATATTAAAAAATGTTACAAAATATAAAAATCACTAAATAATATAACAAATTTTTTTATAATTGTAATCAAATCCGAATAATTTTAATATTTTATAAATCTCTTTAGAGAAAATCTGGTTGGATTATGGGATAATAATTATGATTAGGATGGTTTCGAGTAGATTTAAGATTTAGATTTCAATTAAAATTTAAATAATTATTATTTTATTTTAAACTATCTAAAAATTATTTATTTATTAAAATTAAACTAGACAGGTGAAATTTCATAATATCAGTAGGAAGATAAGTGACTAGAACAATTTTTGCTCCGTGTAATTTTTGAGGGTGGATTATATATAACTACTTCCTCCTTTGATCTAAATATAAGATAAAGTTAATATTTTTTTTAGAGAGATAAAAAAATTAATTAAATTAATTAATAATATTTTTTATTTTTTTAAAATAATTAATTTCACTAATAAATTATATAATAATTTAAAGATACATAATATATAAAATATAATTATATAACTTATTTTTTTTTTAAAAAAAAAATTAATCTTCCATTGAGAATGAGGACAGCGGGGAGTACATACTACACTGAGCGCAGTGGACGCTAGCCTGTCTCATTAATTTGACAGGACTATTGAGTCTTCGCGTCGCCAAGCCCTCTAAGCGCGTGTGTCGCTTCGCCCTGAACATGAAGATCTGGCCTTCTCAAATTTAGGGGGTGAGAAATCTTACCTTTTTCTCATCTTAATCTCAATCTTTTGTTGCTTTTATGTGTTGCCAACTTCGGTGTTGAGTGTCGTTTGCGTGATTGGCTTTCCATAAATTCGGAATCAAACACGATCCTCTTCCCAAATTTGCTGATTCGCCACGCATATCCCTTCTCCTCGACGCATAGTGAAGACTTTACTAATCGTTGAAGAATATGAGCGGCGGAACCCAGGGACGTACGGTCTTGGAAGTCGGAGCTGATGGTGTCGCTGTCATCACAATCATCCACCCTCCTGTCAATGCCCTCTCCTATGATGGTATTGCTTTTCGATTCCCTCTCTTTTGATGGTATTCATGAATCCTGATAATCTTTCGGTTTATTTGTACGGTCATATCCCATCCTACCTTTTTTCCTTCTGTTTTGGAAATTTTCGGCTGATCGTAGTTTTGGTAAATCCTTGATTGTTTTAGAAATTCATGTGAATCTTTGCTATTGGGGATCACTGGGTAATTGGTAGTTAGCTCTGTAGAGAAACCAATATCCTTTGTCTAGTGTGCTTTGATTGAATTAAGCTAACTACCGATTACCCAGTTTGAAAACTGGTCTGTTCAGCTTGATCACAAGAAAGTGAGTTATCTGTAGAACAAACCATTTTCTTGTAGACTGTCAAGAGGTTTCATCAATTCCTACTTTGTGTCCATGTTTTTATTTTCTTGGCTGTAGCATTCTTGTTTGTCCATTGTAATTTATTTTATTAAGAGTAAGGTGGATGCTTTGAAGGAAGAATAATTAAATGTGTTTTGGAGCTAACTTCTACGGCCTGTTCATGGCTAAAGTACAATGAAGCGCATTTTAATTTGTTTTCTTTCCTCGATTACTATCCAAATGTTTTGGGCAGGTTTGGAACATGAATTGAAATATACTCTACATATTGCTGTTACTCCCTCGTTCTAAAATTATATGAAATAGTTTGTTGCTAGTTTGACTGATGCCTTGTCTCCCTTCAGTGTTGAGTAGCCTTAAGGAAAGTTATGAAGAAGCTTTACGGAGAGATGATGTCAAGGCGATTGTTGTTACAGGTATTGCAAAAATATTTAAATTTGAATAAACTGAGTTTTGGAGCTTGGAGATTGTTCTCAGCCACTGTATTTTCTACAATCTGATTGAAACGCTTAGATTTCTAATTAATGGCACAAAAACAAAGTTGAAGTAGTAGAAAACAAAAATAAGATAGAATGCCCCTGTTGGGATTGAAAAGAAAGTTCTCTTCCAGCTGGTTTATAACTACAACCTCTCACCCGAATATTTTATTACTTGTGCCAGGCGCCAATGGCAGATTTTCTGGTGGCTTTGATATTTCTGCATTTGGAAAAATTCCGGGGGGGACTGGTAGGTAGAAATATTTATTTTTTGGTCCATATGCTACGGTAAATTGCAAATTCTCTAGCTGCCCTCCCCACTCATTCCCACACTCTTTTTGCTCTCCACAGTGCGTCCAAAGCGTGGTTTCATAGCAATAGAAATGCTCACTGACACTTTTGAAGGTACTTTTGTTTTGTTATTTTTTAATTGAAGCTCCTCTTCATCATTTTATGTCGTACAATGTTAAATATTCATTTTGTTTTTCAGCTGCCAGGAAACCTTCAGTAGCTGCCATTGATGGACTTGCCTTGGGTGGTGGATTGGAGGTTGCAATGGTATGTGTTTCTAATTATATAGCCTGAAATATTTTGTTTCTATTCTTTTCAACAAAGCATCACTTATTCTTCCTCTAATAGGCATGCCATGCTCGAATATCAACTCCAAATGCGCAATTAGGACTACCTGAACTTCAACTTGGAATACTTCCAGGATTTGGAGGTATTTAGTCTATCTCTGATCTTGTCCATACTAACTGGACTTCTGCCTCCATATATCCAATGGTTTTCTTCCTCCTGCTTTTCAGTCCTCTCTCCTTCACTGTGTTTCTTGTTCAAATAAATTGATATTGGACCCATCGGGATGGGAATATAACAAAACCATTGAGAGGTGATCTATCATCTAATCAAGAATCATTAATACTATTCAAAGACCAACCATATGCATGGACGTAGGCATGACACTGTAATCTAATCAAACATTTGTTAAGGCCTTGTGATGGTCCAACAGACAGCCAACTGTCTCTTGATTTAATATGCACATTTATCAGAAATGGCCTGTTTTTTGGTGAAGAAGAGCGAGCAAATCAGTTATTTTTCCTTACATGATTCTTTGCTATGCATGTATGGACACACATAGCATCTTTGTAACACTATGCAAAAATAAAAGATAAAATGTGAAGGAAAAAAGAATCTCTATGTCACTGAAGTTTTCGGAGGGCCAAAGCCTTACTCTTTTGATTCCCTCCTGTGTAAATAGTTTGTATTGTTAGCAGACTTTGAACTCTAAAAGGTGGACACCTGCTTACAGTATCAGCTTTAACAACAATGAGAATTCATAATAGAGATCATAGTTCAATAGCTTATGTGAATTAGGCCTTGAATTATATTACTAGTCTAGTGACAATGCTCTGAATAAAGATTAGTTCTTGATAAAATTTAATTGGTAATTGTTTGTGTCAATTTCTTTTCTATTATTAACCTGGAGTTGATAAATTGTATTAGGAACCCAGCGTCTTCCCCGCCTTGTTGGTTTGATGAAGGGCCTTGAGATGCTTTTGGTATGCTGCATTGTATACTTGTTTACTTACTTCATATATATAAAGAAATATTAAATTAATAATTGATGACATCAACGTGCTTATCCTATGACTTCCTTTTAATTTCTCGTTTCCTTTCCTGATTTTATGATTTAAGACATCAAAGCCTGTGAAAGGGGAGGAAGCTTGTCGTTTGGGGCTTGTAGATGCGGTAGTGTCATCCAATGAGTTGTTGAACACCGCACGTCAGTGGGCCCTGGATATCATTGAACGCCGAAGGCCATGGGTTGCTAGTCTTTACAAGACTGATAAAATTGAACCACTTGGGGAAGCAAGGGAGATACTCAACTTCGCAAGGAGTCAAACTAAAAAAAGAGCTCCAAATCTTGAACACCCCTTGGTTTGCATTGATGTCATTGAAGAGGGAATAGTTTCTGGCCCTCGTGCTGGTCTATGGAAGGTTGTCATCTGTCTCCATAATTTCCTTTTCCTCTTCATATTGCAGTTACATGTATGTTTGACATTGAGTCTGATATGGGCAGGAAGCTGAAGCCTATGACGGCCTGGTGCAATCAGATACTTCAAAGAGCTTGGTTCATGTATTTTTCTCCCAACGAGGAACATCTAAGGTTTGTTAAAGTAGCATCTGGATCATTTACCCAATTTTTCTCCCTTAGTGAAAAAGAGATTTCTGCTCGGTTTTTCTGGTTATTAAGAGGAAAAAAGGATAAAGTTTACTTACTAGCAAAAGACAGACTTTGGACTTTGCTTCCTGAAACTTACTGTTTTACATGTGTTGATTTAAATCTAGTGGAGATTTTAAAATGTAATACGGTCTTTACATTTTAAGTTTTTGGTTTGAGATTTCCGAAAATCATGCTTTGAACTTTGGTTTTGTAGAATTAATACCATTTGATATTATGTTCCATTAAAGTTGATGGAAGTCTTGCAATATAATGCTTTTAACATTTATATTTTTATTGATTTTTCATTTTATGCCTGCACTACTTTTGTTGATGTTGATAGATTCATTTTTTCATACTAATACTGATTCAATCAGTTTTTCAATTTTTGTTTTGAAACTGTGAAATTAATGAATTATGACTCATCTTAACCTAAGCAAATAATTAACGTTGTAAGTTTGTTTAGTACCGTGCTCTGGCTTGAGATTTCATTTTAGTAAAGGTAAAATGGTGTTTGTGTTAGAACCTGGAATAAAGAAATAGAAATAAGGGAAGAAAGAAAGTAGAGAAGAAGACACACTCTAGAGGAGGGAAGAGAGAAGAAAAGTAGGAAGAGGAGAGGGATAAGAGAAGAAAGAAGAGACTAGAACCAGAATACGAGTTCTAAGGAAAGAGAGAAGATAATTATCTCCATAATACTTTCATTCATCCATGATTTTGGTAGAATACATGTATGATATTCATAGGCTAACACAAACTGAAAATAACTACCTTGTTTTATTCATATGAAACTGACAACAACTAACACTAAATACTCGTAACATTTAACACAAGACACATAATAAAACATAAAGGGTTAAAGTGTAAAAATACACATGAACTTTTTTCCCATGAGCGCCCAGCACCACGTGTTTTTTTTTTAGCAAAAATACACACGTGGTTACCATTTTGGAGTAAAAGTCACATCTCATTGTTAAGTCACTGTTTAAGTTACTATTCACTTCATTTCTTTCTCTCTCATCACGGTGAACAGTGACTTAACGGTAGGATGTGACTTTTGCTCCAAAATGGTAACCACGTGTGTATTTTTGCTAAAAAAAAAGCACGTGGTACTGGGCGCTCATGGAAAAAAAGTTCATGTGTATTTTTGCAATTTAGCCCAAACATAAAATACAAATAATGGCTGGTACCTATCAGTTTGTGAATCTAGAATATCACTAGACTGTTTTTGAGTCCTACCTTCTCTTGTAGAGTTATGTGTACAAATTTTGAATACTTGGCATGGATAGGTACCTGGGGTCACTGACCGTGGTCTTGTACCAAGACGAGTGAGAAATGTTGCCATCCTTGGTGGAGGATTAATGGGCTCTGGAATAGCAACAGCTCTAGTTCTTAGCAACTATCCTGTCATCTTGAAGGAAGTAAACGTGAAGTTCTTGGATGCAGGTCTTAACAGGGTTAAAGGTTAGAGTTGAGTCATATTTCTTGTAAACTGGTTGTCTCTTCTCATTGCGCAATTCTAACTAAATTCTTTATTTCTTTAAGTTATGTTTTTCTCAAGTAGCATTCATTCCTCTTTGTTCAGCAAATTTACAGAGCCGCGTCAGAAAAGGGCAGATGAGTCAAGAAAAAATTGAAAAGACTCTCTCTCTCCTTAAAGGTGTCCTCGATTATGAGAGCTTCAGAGATGTAGACTTGGTGATAGAGGTAAAGTGCTTGAGTGTTAATTTCATCATTGATAATGGCCCGACTTTATCCAAAATTGGACAAATTATTGACTCTGCACATTTGATGTCTGAACAGGCGGTTATTGAGAATGTTTCTTTAAAACAACAGATCTTTGCTGATCTTGAAAAGTATTGTGCACCTCACTGTATATTGGCAAGTAACACTTCCACGATTGACTTGAATCGAATTGGGGAGAAGACCAGGTCTCAAGATCGTATTGTTGGAGCTCATTTCTTTAGGTATGTATTACGTACGTGCATACTATTTGTAAGTTGTTCATTCTGTGGTGTCTATCTGAGTAAACAATTTGACTTGTGCTAATACAGTCCGGCACATGTCATGCCACTTCTGGAAATTGTGCGTACGAAGCAGACCTCTCCTCAAGTAATCGTTGACTTGCTAGATATTGGAAAAAAGATAAAGAAAACTCCGGTGGTGGTTGGAAACTGTACTGGCTTTGCTGTCAACAGGATGTTCTTCCCATATACACAAGCAGCTTTCTTGCTTGTAGAACATGGCGTAGATGTCTATCAGATTGACAGGGAAGTAGTGAAATTTGGAATGCCCATGGGACCTTTTAGGTACTTCTATTCAGATACAATCACGCCGTTAATGGTTGCATCTTGGAAGCTCTAATTTGTCAAATATTTTTTTTATGTAGGTTGGCTGACCTAGTTGGCTTTGGCGTGGCAATTGCAACTGCAATGCAATTTATCGAGAACTTTCCTGAGCGAACTTATAAATCAATGATTATTCCCCTTATGCAAGAGGATAAGAGAGCTGGTGAAGATCGTTTCTCATTTGTGTCATATCTTCTAGTATTAAATTCTTGGGATATCTTTGTCTGGAATAAAAATATAAAAATGGATTCAAGTGCACCTTTTGATAATCCTGTTGTTCTAACAGGTGAAACCACTCGCAGAGGCTTTTACTTGTACGATGATAAGCGCAAGGCTCGTCCTGATCCTGAGTTAAAGAATTACATTGAGAAGGCTAGGAGCATTTCTGGCGTCAATATTGATCCCAAGGTCTTTTACCTATCCTAACTGTAAATTATGCTATATTGGCTAGTGGAAGATTGATAGGGCCACATGTCCTCTTCTAGTTTATTCCAGGAGAAAGAAAATAAGAGTATAGGATAAGACAGAGTAGTTATAGACAGTTTAAAGAAGTTATTGGAAGTTATTAAGTTAATGTATGTTATCTGTTCAGTTATTACATTATCTGTGTAGGGAAGTTATAGGCAGTTATATGTATCTATTTGTAGGGAAGTTATAGGCAGTTATAGCGCAGGGACTGAACCTTATATATATGTATTGTGTTTTATGAAAGGTTATGAAGAAGATAATATTTGAGAATCATTGTGTTGGCTAGAGTTAGATTCTGACTCTAGATTATCTCTTGTGTTGGTTAGAGTTAGACTCTGACTCTAGATTGTCTCTTTTTTCCCTTTTCTTATCCTAAATTCTTCTAATCCTATCAAAGATAAACAATACTGAAAACGACTTTGTGGATCTGGATTTGGACAGCTTGTCAAGTTACCTATGAAGGACATCATAGAGATGGTTTTCTTTCCCGTGGTGAATGAGGCGTGTCGGATACTCGATGAAGGTATCGCGGTCAAAGCAGCAGATCTTGATATATCAGCCATCATGGGCATGGGTTTCCCGCCATACAGGTTTGTCACTTGGAATTAGTTTGGCTCACTGTTCCGGAAGTTTGTAATTCTTGTCATGACTTGTGAGAAATATCTTTATTAGGGGAGGCATCATGTTCTGGGCCGATTCGCTTGGATCCAAATACATATACTCAAGATTAGAGGAATGGTCAAAGTCTTATGGAGAGTTTTTCAAGCCTTGTGCTTACCTGGCTGCAAGAGCTGCCAAGGACATTCCTCTGGTGAGAAACCTGAACCTCGTTTGTTTTGTTTAAAGCCTCCACTAGTGAAGACACATATAATGCATGTACTACTAAAAGCTAGTAGTGTCAAATCCTTTTTACACGCTTGACTGCTTTGAATTGGACACCTAGCCAATCCTTGCGGACCAAAAAGACCTATTTGTCTTAAAATCACATCGTTGGATCTTCAAAATTTTTAATGCAGTTTCCAACTAACATGGGAAGTTCTATTCTTTTGGTACTTGTTTTTTAAGGTATAATTGGCTAGAAATTATTCCCTACTTTTTGCAGCTTGGTGGTGTTATGATTTCTCAGTATAAGTCCCAGGAAGTCTGGACTCTGGACCAAGTGCTTAGTTTCTGCATGCTTCTATATAAGACTTTACCATTTGATACTTCCAGTATTAGTGATTAGTGAATGGACTTTGCCAGTAATTAGTATTGGCCTCTAATTGCATTTGTACTCTTGTGTTGCAGAGTGCCTCTATGGAGCAAGTGAAGTCGCGGTTGTAAGATGCAGTTGGCTCATAACATGTTCACTTTATTTAACTACCGTTGCCATTAGTTTTTATTGTTAAATGAAAAAGAACATGGGTTAGGGAATCAAATAAAGTTCAGGAGGGTATGTAATCTGCTTCCTTTGAAGTTTATATCAAGTGGGAGAAATTGCTCCGTGGAATTACGAGTATCTTTTTTGCTCCGTGAAGTTTATATCAGATAATCTATTTACCCTAATTTCTATATTATTGGCTTAGATATTTTTTTTAATATAATTGGCTTAGATATTTGATACTCTTGGTTATGATGATTAATACCCTCTCCTTCTTCTCTATTTATAAGGTTTTATCAATCGAATTTCGTAATTCAAGAAAATGGAAAGTAGTCAAGAGTTGTAAATATGCAGGAGACATTTGTTTATTTTTACAAATATATCTTTATTTATAAGTTGGTAAGTGGGAGATTAATAGTGAGAAAAATAATGGAAGAGATAGTATAGGGGAAATTAATTAATTAATAATAATAATTCAAACAATAAAACCTTATAAATACGAACGAAGGAAGTATTGATTATAGTGTTGGGGAGGTTAAGTAGAAAGATCCTTAGGTAGATTTGATTTATTAGTAGTATGCTAATCAGACCAATGGGCATATTAAGGTATTCATTTGAGTTGTGCTTTCTAAAAATATTACCAATTCTCTTCATATTGAGGTTAATCCTACTGATCTTAAATATAAAAGTCGGCTTTGCTTTTTTTTATTTATAAAAAGATTAAAAAAAATTAAATGAGTTAGTTAATCTTTGTGTATCATTAGATTATATATCAATTTATAAGTTAGGTAAAATGATTTATAGAAAAAACTTCTTAATATCCTTTAAAATGTCTACTCAATCAGTATATCAGTTTATAAATTATGTAAATTAATTTATAGAAAAAGCTTCTTAATATCCTTAAAAATGTCAACTCAATCAGTATTTCTGTAGAGTAAGTTTAAGGTTTTAGCGTATATTTGAAAACCTACCAAAACTTAAATTTAAAGATTTATGAGGTAAATAAATGAAAGAAGTTTTATCTCAGCTTATATAAAAGGTTAAAGATGTAAAAATTAAAGATTTATGAGGTAAATAAATGAAAGAAGTTTTATCTCAACTTATATAAAAGGGTAAAGGTGTAAAAATTAAAGATTTATGAGGTAAATAAATGAAAGAAGTTTTATCTCAGCTTATATAAAAGGGTAAAGGTGTAAAAATGCCCATGAGCTTTGCCCTCAGGACCACTCACCACCATATATTTTTTTTAAGAGCAAAAGTCACTTATGTCCGTTAGTTTTCAAAAATGTTCCCAGCTGGCATTTGACCAAAAAAACTAAAAGCTACACGTGTTATTCTGCTTTTGGCATTAATGGGAACATGGCCCAGCTAGCATTTGACCAAGAAAACAAAAGCTACACGTGTTATTATGCTTTTGGCATTAATGGGGACATTGCACAATGCCTCTGTTCATCATCTTCATCACAACACACCCACTGCAAGATCGGCGACTTCACCTCCAACTCCGACTCTAACAACGCCGTCTCCGACAAGCTTCGAGTGATGGCCTGCGTCCACGGTCCCGGCAACGTCCCTTTCATCAGCCATGAAGGACTGAACATGTTTCAAGTGCTTAAGCTTCCCGCCAAATTGGCCCAGAGAACCAGAGATTTCGCCAAGGGAAAGCTTAATCGAAGGCTGAGAGGCTGAGATCGAGGGAGATCAGTCACCGATTGTGACGATTAAGAGAACCAGAATTTCACCTTTTTTTTTTTCTGTCAAGCTTGTTGGTAAGAAGCTTTCAGATCCTCCTTCTGCTAGCTTTCAGATTTCGCCTTTCTCCTTTTTTCCTGTCAAGCTTCTCTCTCCCTCACGCCTACTCCCTTGCACCTGCTCCCAATTTTTTTTCTTTTCTATTCTATTCATATATGGACTGATTGATTCCTTGAGACTTTTGGTTATATTTTGTGGATGGTTTTTGTTTTATTCATTCTTAATTTGTTAATCGATTGGATTTTTTTCCCCCAATTTGTTCCGCGATTGTTCTCGAGATGGTTTTTCAAGGTTTGATGCATATTTCAATTTACCCAGATTTCATCAAGATTTGTTCTTAGCCCAATTTGTTCCACGATTGTAATGCTATTGAGTTGAATTTGTGGTGGCTTTGTTCCACGATTCTATTTCTGGGTGTGAATGGGTTTGGGGGCGGTTTGAGAATTTGAAGGGAGATTCCATCATGTTTGCTCTCGATGGTTTGAGATCTGAGAGCAGAAATCTGAAGGTAAATTGATTTTTTAGATTCATTCTATCATGTTTGCTCTCGATGGTGGAAGCATGAGGATGACCAACAAGACGCGATGCGAGCTCTGTCCTGTCTTCTACAATGGCTTTCGATGGCTTCCGAGGAGTTCTTCACAAAGAATAATGGGTTTTGAAAGTGGGGTCTTGTTTTTGAGTGAGTCAGCTTCCATGCTTCCATGTCAGCAAATTTTAGTCAAACTAACGGTCAGAGCTTAATATATAACGGTTAGTATGACTTTTGCACCTATTTTTTAACCCTATGGATATTTTTGTCCCTAAAAAAAGCATATGATGGTAGGTGCTCCTAAAGGCAAAGTTCAAAGTGTATTTTTGTACCTTTACTCTATATAAAACTTAGATTTGAAAAGTTTTCAAACAGACTCTTATACTATCTGTATTTTATTTCCAGCTCACAGGTCAACTCCATTGAGATCTGACAACTAGAGAACCAGATGGAATATTTTTAGCCGACTTGAGATTTCTTCGTTGAAAGAGATGATGTTGTCTCACATCAATCAATAACTTCTGCTTCAATGTGATTATTCTGTTATGTCTCACCATTTAGGCTCAACCATGTAAAATGTTGTACATGTATTTGTGAAATAAGTCAAATAACTAACCATGAAAGTTTATTTTCAATAATATTATCTAATTTTGAAGATAACGAAATTATTTGTAATTTAATCAAGTAGATTAGTTTTTATGATTATCAATAAAATAATACTCCCTCCGGTCCTAATTATAGGACAACTTTTTAGTTTTTATAAATTTCTTCTTAAAATAACATTATTTTATTATCTCAAAGTATGTTTGGTTTTTGGGGAGTATATATGTATATGGGTTGCAACACACACACATATGTATGTCTATAAACATATATATGTATGTATATATGTGTGTGTGGATACATGATTGTGTTTGTGAGCATGATAGATCTATATGTATACACATTGGTGGAGCCACATATGTTTTTATGGGGGCAAGTGCACCCATAAAATAATAATAATAATAATAATAATAAAACACACACACACACATATATAAATTGAGAGAATTTAGTAATAATATATATGAATAGTATAGTTGGTTAAAACTTCATATTTTTAGCTTAAGGTCGTCAGTTCAAACTTCCATCTTCTCTTTTACCTTTTTTTCCCCTTTATGTAGGTGTTTGGTGTTGAACCTATTGAAAGTGCCGTACTCTCTAGTGAATAGCCTTTTTTGAGGCATGCTGAAGTTGGAGTGCCAGTTTGTAACTATCATTCTCTTATTCCTTTGCTATATGATGAAAGCATGATAATAAGTCTTATTTGTATTGAATATTGGCATGACACAACTTTCTTTTCTGCTTTCTTTTGCAGATTGGTTTGCTTCAAGAAATAACTTTATCCTCTCAATTTTTTTTAGAGGTTGATGCAGCACTCAAGGCTAAGCAGATGAAGGCTGATGTAAATGAATATCTAAAGGTAATACCCCACCTTGTGATTTTTGTTTATGATGAATTGAAGACAAAGCCAGCATTTTGGTTTGCTTATCCACCTTCTAGTTATTATAATTCTTCATTCTTTGATTTCTTATAGGTTCCAAATTCCAACATGTTCTTTAATCTTGTCAAACTTTTTTCCTTCAAAAATGTCAATGATACAATCTTAATGTATTTAAAAATTTTCTTTAAAAAAAAAAAATTCACCCCTGAACCCCTATACTAATTATGCACCTATTAACTCTAAATCCTGGCTCCGCCCCTGTGTATACATATATATGCACATATATGTATATCTAGCAAGACTATTATTTCAATTAGAAAACATGTGGAAAGGAAAATTGGTCGGAGAGATGTGTGATAGAGTTGTTGATTAACTTTTACTTATGTCATTTTAAATATGGGTTTTAGTTTTTTCATGTTGCATGAGAAAACTAAACTTCCTACACACACATGAAATTGTGGGACCCACATATACATATATGAATTAATATATGTATATGTGGGTCTCGCCATTTCATGTGTGTGTGACATGAGATAATTTTTTTCTTACAACATGAGAAACATTAATCCCTTTAAATATATATAAGGATATTTTAGGAAAATGGATAAAATTAACTAATTTAACTCATCTCTTTAATTTTTTCAAAATCAGTTAAATATGTCTTATAATTAGGACGGGAGGGAGTACTAATTGTCTCCATTTGCTTGTAATATTATATAAATATAAATGAATATAATATGCATGTAAGAGTGTTAATAATAAACTTAAGTAGTAGCACTGTCTCTCAAAAGTTGGACTCCATCCCGATCATGCGGTTGTCGCCTAGCGACACTTCATTTTTGAAGAATTGTTTACTTTATTTTGATATAAATTTTGAAAGCATCCTAACTCTTCAACGACTTGTGCTTTTCTATTAAATACGGAATATGTTGACCAAAAAAAAAAAAAAACTCCAATATAATTATGTGTGTATACCCATGTTATTAAAATTAGACTAACAGTTTGACCGTGAAACCAGTCGTCTAATCATTCCGGCTGACTGATTTAACTGATTCAATATTTATTTAATTTTTTTATTTTAAAAATTTATATATAATTCTACATATTTCTAAGAATTATAAATTAAGACTGAGATTTCTAATATAAAATAAAAATCAATTAGAATATGATTATTTGATCCTAAAAAATTATCAAATTTCAAAACTATTTCAAAAAATATTATTGTTTAAATTCACTTTCCCACTAGTTTAACTTCGGATTAGCTCTTGTTTCACTCTAATCTAACCCGTTAACCCTTGACCCCTACCCAGACCAAACCGATTTAGTTATTGGTCTGGGTTTAATAGCCTTGATGTATACACTCTCAATCTTTTTTTATAATACACTTTTAAAACTTTATCCAAATTAAATGAAGGAAACACTAAGCGTTTGAATCAATTGTTTGTGGGTTGTTTTCACCTTAATCATTGGTCTCATATTCAAGTATTAAGTATGCAACCGCAATAATTATTTCGAGGTAACGACGTTACCCTATTGTGGACCTACACTCCCAACTAGCTAGTGTTAGTAACGTTGAGTTTGAGAGATGATACTCTCCTCATCCCAATTTCTCCTTATCCTTCCTCATCTCTTATAAGTCAATATCCACCATTAATTTCATTTAATCTTAAATTTGAACCGTTCATTTTATATTCTCAAAACTCATTTCCAACCCACACAAATGCTTCCATCCTGCAAATGTTGAGACTTTTTTTAAATAAATAAATAAATAAATAAATATATATATATATATATATATATATATATATATATATATATATATATTTATTTATTTATTTATTTCAGGTACTGTACTAAAAAAAATACCTCAGGATACTAACCAATATTGAAAAAAATACTTCGGATACTAACCAGTACTGAAAAAATATCCTGAAGTATCTTTTTAGTATCAGTTAGTACTTTGAAAATATTTTTAAGATCCTAAAATAACTTTTAAGATCATAAAGTATTTTTTTTCAGAACCAGTCAATATCCTGAAGTATCCTTTTAGTTCCAGTTAGTACCCTAGAAATATTTTTTCAATATCCTAAAATAATTTTTCAAGATCATAAAGTATTTTTTCAGTACCAGTCAGTATTCTAAAATATCTTTTTAGTACCAGTCAGTACCCTAAAATATTTTTTCAAAATTCTAAAATAATTTTTCAAGATCATGAAGTATTTTTTCGATACCAGTTAATATTTTGAAATATCTTTTTAGTACCCGTCAATATCCTGAAATTTTTTTTCAAGATTGTAAAATAATTTTTCAAGATCATGAAGCATTTTTTTAAGTACCTGTCAGTATCCTAAAGTATTTTTTTAAGTATCGGTTAGTATCCTTAAATATTTTGTGAAGATCCTAAAATAATTTTTCACGATTCTGAAGTATTTTTAAGTAGCAATCAATATCCTGAAGTATTTTTTTTTAAGAATATAAAATGGATGGTCAAGATTAAGTGAAATCAATGGTGCAGATTGATTTATGAGGAATGAGGAGATATGAGGAGAAAGTTGGATGAGGAGAGGATCCAAACCCCGTTGAGGACCGGTAGATTTAATTAAAAAAAGAAGAAGAAGAAGAAGGGTGGTCAAAATACTAATTTTATTTGAAAATAAAAAATATATATAAACTTCCATATTTAAACTCTTGCATTAACAAATTAAATATTGTTATATTCTCTTATATTTTCCAATAGACTCTTAATAGAAGCCAACATTAGAAAAATATAATAAATTCTCTCTCAGGTAACTTATAGAAACACCAACCATTTCTCTTAGTGCATGCCTTGTAATTAAAGAAAAGGTCATAAATATTTTGATTGACATTGAACTTCAAAATTATTTTATGTTGAAAGCGCTGTGTTAACGGTTTTCAGCATATTCCTTTTATAGAATCCTAATTATAATATTACTTTCTACGTTTTTAATTATAAAACACTAATTAAAAATTCTTATAAACCTATAAAAATAGTTAAAATTAATAAAGTTATTATAAAAATTTAAATAATTTCCAATATTACCCTTACTAATTGAACAATACTCTAATATTATATTAATTATTACTCTCATCCACTACCTTTATTAATTATGAGTATACATGAAAAAAAAAATTAATACTCTTTGTAATCAAGCAAGTGTCTTATAATAAAGACCAGAGAAAATACGTTGTTTATGCTTACCCAAATTATTATTATTTTTTTAAAAAAAAAAAACGAAAGTTGTGATATTCTGTTTCTTTTCTTTTTTTAAGGGAGGAAAAACTCATAGCTTATCTTTCAATAACAAAATTTGAGCATCTTTGGAAAAAAAAAAGGAGAAATCTTGGAGGATTATCCTAAAACAATAGGCAAAACAATAACAATGATTGATTAAACAAAATAATTAAGAGTCCAACCACATTCGACTTGGCTTCCTCCTATTTTTTTAACAATTTAGCGTGGATCTCCATGCACTTCATTACTTATTCCTATTTATTCTCCTTTGCTTTGTTCATTAGTCCCTGTGATTATTCTTATAAATATAAGAAAGTTCTAATTATTTGACAAGGATTACAAAGTAATTAAAATTTATTTGATTTGTATGATTAAAATGGTAAGAAATTACCACTTTTCAAATACCTTTCAATTAAAATCAACCTCTTGTATCTTCCTATCCTTTTAACTCTATTCTTTTTCTAACCTCTTTCTGTTTTCCCCCCTTCAAAAGATTCCTAATAGCCCAAGCCCCACATATTGAACGGCCAATAGTTCATGTGGGGACCCAATTAATTTTGTTTAATTATGCACATATAATTAATTACATGACTAATCTCTAAGGCATAAAGTTTATATACAAATAAGAATAATTTGGGAATGCAATTATGATTTGAAAATATTAGTCAGATAAAGTAAAGTGTTGAGTTAATTGTACTTCAATTCATAAAATTTTAACTTGGTTCAATTCAATCCCAAAATTTTAAATCACTACAACTAAGTATATATGATCTTAATCATTTCAAAGTTTAGTCTTTAAATTTCATAAAATATAAAAACTATTAATATCTTTAATGGTTTATCAAGATAAAATTTAATGACTGAGTGCCTATTTGGATTAGTGATATAAACTACGCAATTTGTTGTGTATATAGTAAGTATGTGAAAAGAGTTTTGTCTCGACTTAGTAATGCATACAAAACCTAAGTTGTAATTGAATTAAAATTACAAATACCGAATTGCATCGAATCAAAGTTTAAAAGGTACTACCTCCGGTCCTAATTATAAGATATAGTTGATTTTTTTTTAAGGGATTAAGGAAACTAAATAAGTTACTTAATCATTTCATATATTGTATATTCTTAGATTATAGATTAATTTATTAATCAAACTAATTAGTTTGAAGAAAAAATAAATAAATAAAATTACACTAAAATAATTTAATTAGTTTTATTAATTTCTCTAAAATAGTTAATTATATCTTATAATTGAGACTGGAGGGAGTAAGTTTTAAGTAAGTAAAAATTATAAGGATAGTGTGGGAAGGAAGATAAAATAAACGTGTGTGAGCTTTTGAAAGTGTAACATTTTTTTGGGTTTTTGGGGGGTTGGGAAGCAAGCATGGAAGAAAGGAAGAGATGAGGTTTTGGGGTTTCAAATAATTTCTGAATTCTGAGTTCTGACTGCACTCTGCACATCTCACGTTCTCGTCTTCTTCACCTCCCCCTTTCTATCTGTCTTTTTCTTTTTTCAAAAATCTTTGAAATGTAGCCTCCATAGATATATTGAGTGAGAGACTTTAACTTTTTTTTTAATTATTATTTGATTAAGAATATTTCCAAGTCGTTTTCTAGTTGATATCAATCTCTTTCTTGACTTATAACATAGGAACTCATTTTCCTGCCTATATATGGATAGGTAGGGAGAGGATTATGCTACATAGGCGCTTCAAATTTAATTTTTTATTTAGTTACTTTTGAATGGAAAGAGTATTTTTTTTTAAAAAAAATATTAGTTAAGAAATTATCTTTATTTTAGTTTATCCACCAATTAAAATATTTTTTAAAAAAATATAAAAAAAATAAATCTGTACTGTCAAGATATTAGGCTATCCTTGCAGAGCCTAACATAATAGGTTTATACATCTTTCAATTTAAATTTGTCTCTTCTCTAGGGTGCAATACTCATGTACTAGCTTCCATGGTAAGTGTAACATCCATTTAACTTTTTTTTTAGAGATTAGGAAGATTATATAAGTTATTTAATCATATCATCATATGTTGTGTATTATAAAATTATATACTCCATCTAGTTCTTATCCTAATTATAAGGCACCAACTACCAACAGTTTTTTATCCTTATTACAAGGCACCAATTGCCTTTAACTGACTCATTTATTACTATTTTTTCATTATACTCTTATTTTTAACTATCTCTTTAAATTCATATTATTAAAGTAGGGTAAAGTTAGAAAAAAAAATTAATTTTTGACCAATTTAATGACTTAATTTCCATTCATCGTGAGAAATACTAGTTAGTGTCTTATAATAAGAACCAGGAGGAGTATCAGTTTATACATTAGACAAATTAGTTTAAAAAACAATGACGAGGATAAGTATTTTAAAGTAATTTATTTAACTTCATTAATTACTTATAAAATAATAACTGTGTAGAATGTGAAGGGAAGGACATATTTTATTTTACAAGGACAGACATTGATTGAAGTATTCACTGTTCATGGCAATTTAGTTTATAATTAAAATTATTTTTTTAAAAAAAAATTAGGGAGTATTTTCTGAATTATTATGAGTTCTTTTTCCAAAATATAGTAATTCAGTAATGATTGTTTTTATTTAATTGTAAAGATTAATTTGTTTCAGAGGAGTAAAGGGCACATTCCTATATGTAAAAAATGACAAGTCACTAATATACTTCTAAACTTTATTTAATTTTTCCTATATTAATAAATAATGAAGTTAATTATAAATTTATTTTGAGAGTATTGTAACTTGTAAGGCATAGGAGAGTCAGTCTTGCACGTGCTGCTCTGAAGTCTCCTTCCCTCACTTCAATGCCTTCACTTACTTCACTTCTCCCCTCTCTCTCTCTCTGACTCTCCGCCATTTTCGGTACCTTCTCTTGTCCTCCTTCTTCAGGTGGTTAAGGAGGCACAAGCAGGAGGTCAGACATGGAGGGTGGCGCCGACGAGGACATGGCGGACGGAATGCAATGCAGCGACCATCCTTACAGAACCAACCCTCACGGAATCTGTCCTCTCTGCCTCCAAGAGAAGCTCGGCAAGTTACTCTCCTCCCCCTTCCCTCTCCCTCTCCGACCTTCCTCCCCGCCTTCTCCAACCTCCTTCAGATCCGACCACCTCCTTCCTCCGCCGTCCTCCTCCGCCTCTCGCCCCTCTTCTTCTTCCCTCTCCCTCCCTCAATCCCAACCCAACAGTAATGCATATCATCATCATCATCATCACTCACGCCGCTCTCGTCTTCATTTTCTCTCTACCAAGAAGAAGAACAAAAAGAAACCCTCTGCTACTCCTTCCACTTCCGCCGCCGCCGCCGCCGCCGCCTCCGACGTGGTCTTCAAGCGGAGCAAATCCACCGCCACACCTAGAAGAGGCAGGCTCTTGGATGACCCAGGAGATAGTCCTAGAAAGAGGAATGGGTTCTGGTCTTTTCTTCATCTTTCTTCCAAGTCGTCAACCTCCTCTGTTTCTGCGAAGAAATCGGAGGCTAAGAGCTTTCGAGACGGAAATAGTAACAGCTCCTCCTCCGGCAAGCAGAAGGAGAAGTGCGAGGGTTCTTCGTCGTCTTTGGTAGGAAGGAAGATTGACATTGTTGTGGAAGAAGACGATGAGACTTGTAATAGCCGGCAAACCTCTGCTTCTTCATTCGAGCGCAAAGTTTCGAGATCTAGATCTGTTGGTTGTGGAAGCCGGAGCTTCTCCGGCGATTTCTTCGAGAGAATCTCCACCGGTTTCGGAGATTGCGCTCTCCGGAGGGTCGAATCCCAGCGTGAAGGGAAGCCTAAGGTCGGCCGCCGCTCCGGCGCCGGCGACCACCATCATTCCATGAAGGAAAGAGCCAGGTGCGGAGGATTATTCAGTGGCTTCATGCTGAACTCGTCTTCTTCATCATCATCATCATCTTCGTCTTACCTTGTTTCTTCCTCGAACGACGATCAAACCACGGGCAGAAAATCAGAATCCATGGCTCTGTCTCAGAGCAGAGGAAGGTATTGGGGCTGGGCATTCGCTAGCCCCATGAGAGTTTTCACTACCAAACCTTCAAATTCTAAAGACGTCAAGAACAATGCAACACCAAATCTGTCTGCCATTCCTTCCTTGCTCGCTGTCGGAGGCTGAATATATCCACGCTTATCACATGAAATCGTTAGTTAACCAGTATGTTAAATTCTTAATTTTCTCGAATTATGTAATGTGATACTCTCTCATTTCCTATGCATTTTCTGGGCTAGCTGCGACCTGTTTGTTCACATTCAGATGTTTGGAGGATGAGAAAATAATGGGAAATTAAATTTAAGATCAGAATATGAGATTGAGTGTGATGGATTTAAATTCATTGGAAGTTGCTGTGAAATGCATGTAATTGTAAGCTTTTACATGAATAGTTCCTGGGAAATATTCCCAAGTTGGAAGAATAAAAAACCCAGAGCGTGTTAATAATGATTATGTCTCTTCTACAGGTGAGAATTCTCTCTCTTTTTTTTTTTTTTTGTCTTAATCCATGAAAAGTGTCTCGAAATTCTGTATTTATAAAATGAATTAGTCAGATTATTTTCCAGTGATGCTAGAACCTTGTCTTGTCTAGTTGGCATTAAAAATATAAACTGTTTGTTAATTTTTTAATTTGCTGCATTAATATAAGAGTACGATGCAAATTATTCAGAGCTAGCGGGCTTCATAAGCAATCAAGCACCCATTTACGATGTAAAATTTTTTTTTTAAAGGCTTTTCTTATAGAATTTTGTTCGGCATTGTGATTTTTCTGATGTTTCTTTACTTTTTTATATTTTTATAGCAATAAAATTTACTTCATATTAAAAGGATGACCACGATTTAAAAAATGTATGATTTTATATTAATAAACGTATATATTTTAAATTTAGTATTTCTGTCATTAGAAAAAATTTACTATTGATTTAATAACTCGACTGTGTTTTTTTTTTTTTTTGCTCAAACTGGACTGTGTATTGATGTTTTAGTTTGTGGCTAACATTTCCATCTAGATGAGTCTGACAATGCTCCTCGATATTTTCAAAAAAAATTATAAGCATCAAATAAATTTTATTGGTATTATATACTCTGTTTTTTTTTTTTTTTGGCCTGCGATATTATTTATACTCTCTTTTCTCAAACTTTACATGTGCTTTTTCTGTAAACAAAATTGATGTTTCCAAATAGAGCATTCAGAAATGAGAAGAAAAAAATAAAACGTTTATTTGTGTGATATAAAATCATGAGCTAGGAATAATATGAATACATTTTTTATAAAAATTACATAAGAGCCATATAAGGCCAAGATTGAAATTCATAATTAAAAAAATAAGAAAAATATAAAAAAATGATAGAAAAATATCATTTAAACTTTAAAATCCTGTTAACAACAATACTAATGAGATTAACAAAAGGGAATATCATTTCTGTCTTAAGTCAAAACTACGTTGTTTTGGCTCTTTTTTATTTTTATTTCTATTTTTTTTTCTTTCCCTTGTTTTCCTTTTATCTTTTCATTTAAAAAAGAGTCAAAACAACGTAGTTTTGACTTAAGGCAGAAATAATATTCCCTTAACAAAAACAATAAAACAATTGATCATTTGTTTTATTGTTAAATCACCTATTTATGATTTTAAATTAGTTTAAGTGGTATTTTTAAATTTTTTTTACAACCATATATATATGATGTGAATTAAAAAGAGGAAAATGACAGTAAAATTGTGGAGACCTGTTTCATTTCACAGGGTGATGCATCTGCAAGGATTCGCCGGAAGCGGGTCGTGTGAATTGTCGTTGTCATTTATGTAATTTTCTCCATCCTTTTTCTCATGTCAACTTTTACACACACACACACACACAACAATCAATCGGATTGCTTTTTCCTTTTTTTATACAATCAATCGGTATTATCAGGTACTCGAACAATCAATCATGTCAGTTTTCGGGTAGGTAATTACTCTTTTTAATATAATTATCTCTTCCGAAACTCAAAGTCTCAAACTCAAGATCGAAGAAAGTGTTACATCAGTAAATCAACTCTGTATTTATTTTTCTCTTGTCAATTTTAAATTGGGAAATTAGGAGAATGTTCCAACTAAAAATTGTATTAGTGGGGATGATATAAATTAGAGTATTGTTATTTTATGCGTACAAAATTTATAGAATTATGGCTCTTATTTTGTATAAAAATTTATAGGTTCTCCTCCTCACCAATGCAATTTTTAGTGGGGAACTCTACTTCAAATTTTCTTATTAACTACTATCTCCGGTTCTAATTGTAAGACATAGTTGATTTTTTTAAGAGATTAAGGAAGTTAAATAAGTTACTTAATCATGTTATATGTTGTATATTCTTAGATTATGTATTAGTTTATTAGTCAAACTAATTAGTTTGAAGGAAAAAAAATAAAAATAAAAGTACTCTAAAGTAATTTAAACTTTCTTAATCTCTCCAAAAAAGTCAACTATGTCTTATAATTAAGACTGGAGGGAGTATCTTTCATGTATATTTTAAGAATATCTTATTAGTATAAATACTTTAGAGACAACTTGAACTCATATTCTTATAATTTATGGGTTGATTGAACCAACATTGTTGCAATAATAATATATTTTATATCATATCAAATAATAAATTTACTATAAGATACTATTTGGGGAAATATGAGTATCATGGACCCAATTAAAAGTAATTCCCCCAAAGACATGTTGTATAAACATTCGTAAATATCTTTGAACAAATAATAATAATAATAATAATAATAAACATTCGTAAATATCATGTGATACTTTGTGCATCATGACATATATTTTTTATGAAAATAATTAAACTAAAAAAATAGAAAATCACAATATTCATAATTTTATACACAACATACAAATCCATGTCTAGTTACACCTTGGGCTTATTTTTCAACATAATTTTTTAAATTTTATAATAAAAAACTAAGGAGTATCTAATGTTCTATTTGATTTAATCATTTTGATGCTAATTTTTATGCATGGGCCTATGTGAACTAATTAATTAAGGAGTATCTAATGCTAATAAAAAAACTAAGGAGTATCTAATGCTATGTGGAAGAAGTGGGCATGAGAAGGAAGCTTCTATCACTTCACAAATTTATGCCCCTAATGATGATTAATAATGCATTTTATTATATTTAAAAAATTAATTATAATTTAAGGCAGAATGACCCACAATTAACCTGGACTCGATCTTTGTAACCTTCACTACTTCTGTATTTTGTAGGCCCGCCAGCTTTTGAAATTTTCTCAATAAATATGGCTTGTGTGTTCGGAATCTAAATTGATATATGATTTTCTATGAATTATACATATTTAATTTTAAAATTCATGTGTTTACTGTTTCATTATACTCATATGCAACTTTTGATATATTTTTGGCTAAAATGTGAGAAATATATGACCGGAAAAAAGTCACTGAACATGCATTGAAGTTAATACAAAAAATTCGCGTTACTGAAAAAAATAAAAAGAACTTCATGATCGCAACGATGTTGAAAACTTGAAATAAAGTCTAGTCACTCCATTACTTGTAAATACTTACATGTAAAAAAAATTAACATTTCTAGGAAAGAAAGTGATGATATTAGAGAATTGCTTTTCTCATAATGGGACGTTGAGCTTCGATTTGCACCTAATGCGATAATTAAATGTGCATACTACTACCTCTGGTCATAATTATAAGAAAAAGTTGACTTTTTTTTTTTTGGAGGGATTAAGGAAGTTAAATAAGTTATTAATCATTTCATATGTTGTGTATTCTTTAATTATATATTAATTTATTTTTCAGACTAATTAGTTTGAAGAAAAAAATAAAAATATTCTAAAGTAATTTAATTAGTTTCCTTAATCTTTCGAAAAAACCAATTATGTCTTATAATTAAAACCGCAAGAAGTATCTTGTTAAGGTTACCCACGATTTCAGGAAAGACATGCTAATGTTGCAAAGCCTTCATCCAAGATGCATCTGCATTTTGCGAGAAGATAAACTCCAAATGTTTTTAGACTAAGTTGATTATGATGTGATCGATAATTTTCAAGTTTTCTAAATTGCCTCTTGTAATTCAAAAGAAGGGATTCGCATTTCTATCATCATTGCACTCAAACTCCGTCCTTTATGTTACTGGTTTTCATTTCTTTATTGTAATATTTTAAATCCTTATAAATACAATCATAATTTAAAAGGTGAAAAAATGAAAAAGGAAAATTTGTTGAAAAATCTCATTGCAAAATTCATTGCTTAGAGGTATCTTAAATTTTTTAAGGACCCAAGTACAACCTATATTCAACGGATACAATTCTTCTTTAATTATGTGTAACTTATCTTTAACCAGGTGGAAAATAGAAAAATATCTATATATAGTTGAAGAAGTATTGAATATAATTGGAGAAAAGTAGTATTCGCTTAAAAACCCAGGCCTTTTGGCATCTTTAAATAATAAATTTTGTAAATGGAGGATTATTGTCTAAATTTTCAAAGGAAAAGAAAAACTCTATTATTCTATCTCATAAGATGCGATTTTAAATTTTTATGAACTGGCTATAGAGGCAAAAGGCCTGTAAACTGGGAAAAGGACAAAGCACATGAGGATATTTATATGTGAATCAAATGAATGTTGACTTTGGAATGCAGAGACAAAAACCTCCAGGTTGTAAAATGGTAGGTTGGGGATTCCCCAATAAATTGCTCAAATTTAAACATTTGTACTTTATATAACATGACAAATATTGAATGTTCAGTCCAATCCAACCATATAAAAAATAAAAATATTTGGGCGGGGCACAAGTATAATGAAAGCCGGAAGGGGCAACAATGGCAGCAAGAAGGTGGCAAATGTGAGAGTTAAGTACAAGGCTATAGGAGGTCATTTGGATTTCTTTATGAAAATACCTTTTGGGTTTTACGAGATAGTTATGTGAGAGAAGTTTTATCTCGACTTACGTAAAATCTATATTTTAGAAGGTTTACAAACAGGTTCAAGATCAAGGGCTCCTGCAATGCGGAGTGTGACGTCACAAGTATATAGGGGCGAAGGCACGTGCAAGTCACATTTTGAAAGGAGTGAAGCCAGTAGGATTTGAAGGGGTTGAGTTTCTCTTATCATTTTTTTCTTATCGTCCCTCAGAATCTTTAAATCATGTTCATTCAATCAATATTATACCATTTAACTTTTCTATCATTTTTAATGGCTCAAATGAGTTGAAAAGGAAAAATATTTTTTTAAAAAATAAAATAAAAAGAGGATCTCCTTTTATTTAAGTGCGTCTAAGAACATGTCAAATGTATCTATTAGTTTAAGTGTTCATCCAGCTAAACGAGGTAGTTTTGATGGATGAGCACTTAAAGCTCATAGATGATTTTAGCACCGAATGTGCTTCGATTTCACATTAGCACCTGACATTCACCACAACCCGTTGTTAACTCTTTCACTTTGCTTAATTAGTGGGGTATGCAGTAACGACAAAAGATTATAAGTGTTATCAAATCAATAACCTTTCACTTATAAGAAATCTTACATATATTATTATAGCAAATGGTATTTACGTTTGCATTTTATTGCTTTCTTACATCCCTCTTATTAGGGATGTAAATATGAATGATGAAAAACTCGTCTTGGTTCAACTGGTAAAAGGGTTGAACATTCTCACAAAAAAGAGAGGGTTTGATCTTGGAGTTGGTCAAAGCGTTGGGGGAAGTATTCTAACTAAACGCCTGAGGGTAATAGACGGCTCGCCCTGCCCAACATTGGTATCACTTAGGAGGAAGGGAGATTTCGCCCTGCCCTTGGATTGTGGGTGAACCCAATCCCTTTCCTAAAATTTTTGTATATAAAAAAAAAAGTTTGACGTTTTTTATGTTTGTTATTCTAAAATAGCATGGAAAGTAACATTTTATGCCTGCAAATGGACATAAAATATTTTATTATAAGGTTAAGGTGCAAAAATACACATAAACTTTTTTCCTAGGAGCACCCAACATCACGTGCTTTGTTTTGGAGCAAAAATACACATGTGGTTACCATGTTGGAGCAAAAGTCACATCCCACCACTATGTAACTGTTTACCATAATGAGAGAGAAAGAGATGAAGTGAACAGTAATATAACGGCAGTGAACGGTAACATAACGGTGGGATGTAACTTTTGCTCCAAAAAATGGTAACCACGTGTGTATTTTTACTTTAAAAAAAAGTACGCGGTACTGAATGCTCCTGGAAAAAAACTCATGTGAATTTTTGCACCCTAACCCTTCATTATAATTTCAAAAGTGTCATCATTTCTATTTATCTTCTTTTTATTAAGTACAGACGGATATTGGTGGCGTAAATTCTCTACTTTTTAGTAGTGATGCTACAAGATCTCTCCAGCATTTTGAGTTTTCTCGTACAATTCATCTGTTGTTATTCAATTTTTTTTTAAAAAAATTAAAAAGTAGCTTTATCGCCAACAAATCCAGCTGTGACAACATTCTAATTGTCTAAGAAATCATCCACTCTATGAGAATGAAGGGTAGGAAAAAAGGCTTTGTTGCCATCAAGATTGATATGGAAAAGGCTTTTGATAGACTTGATTGGGGTTTCATCAGAAACACCCTCATGTGCTTGCGGTTGGAGGGTAACCTTATTGATCTCATTATGGCTTGGGTCTCTTCGGCTTCTATGTCTATTCAATGGAATGGTGATGAAAGCCTGAACTTCACCCCTTCTAGAGGTGTTAGACAGGGGGACCCTCTAAGCCCTTATATCTTTATCCTATGTATGAGATTCTTGGGTCATCTCATCAAGGCTGAGTGCAAAGCTGGTTATTGGAAGCCTTTCACCTTCAAAAGAGGGAGCCCCCAAATCTCCCACCTTTTCTTTGCTGATGACCTCTTACTTTTTACAGAAGCTTCGTCTAGCCAAATGAGGGAAGTCCGTAAAGTTATGCAAAGCTTCTGTAAGGTTTCGGGTCACAAAATCAATCTTGCAAAATCCAGAATGTTCTGCTCCAAAAATGTTAATTTCAACAGAGCTCTTGAGCTAAGTCGCCTGCTTGGGATAGGAATCACTTCAGACCTTGGGAAATACTTGGGAGTTTCGGTTATTCATAAGAGAATCACGAAAGCCACTTATCGTCCTATTGTGCAAAAAGCCCGGAAAAAGTTGTCCATGTGGAAAGGCAAATTTCTGTCCATGGCTAGGCGTTCGGTGCTGATTAAATCTGTGTTATCCTCTCTGTTAGCTATTGTATGCAATCAACGCTTTTACCTATGTGCACTATTAACGAGCTTGACAAGATCTCAAGAAAATTCCTTTGGTCTCAAGAAGAAGATGTGAAAAAAATGCATCTTATTGCTTGGGACAAAGTCACTCATGCTAAGAAGCAGGAGGGCCTCGGCCTTAAAAATATTTGTCTACAAAATAAAGCCTTTATTATAAAGCTCTGTTGGAGTCTCCTGACGAAGAATCAATCTTTACGGGCCCAATGCCTTTGGTCTAAGTATAACTGCGGTGATTTACCTGTTCCTAATGTCTTCAGGAAGTAAAACTCCTCCTCTACTTGGAAAGCAATTGTCACAGTTTGGGACAATTTTCTTATCGGGGTTGGGAGAAAGGCTAACAATGGGACAGGAACCAAGTTTTGGCATGACCTCTGGCTTCCTCTTGATCCCCCTCTTATAGCCTTCGTTTCAAACCCATCCTTAATAAATGATGATGAGACGATTAAGGACCAGCTTTTGATGAATGGAAGATGGAACGTCAACCGATGGCATGGAATCTTACCTCCTTCAATCATTAATATCATCTCCAAAATGCACCCCCTTCTAGTAATTCTCCTGATTGCTTCACTTGGAGAGCTGTGAAAGATGGCTGCTTCTCTGTTAAATCAGCTTATCATTATCTTACTTCTCAAGGAGGGGCGAGTAACAACACCTTCTGGGCCCTGATGTGGAAATGGCAGCTTCCTGAGTAGATAAAATTTTTCATGTGGCAAGTTGGCCATGATAGACTCGCCACTAACTCTCTCCGAGCCAAACGAGGTCTCACAAATGAGAGCCATTGTCCTTACCTCTGTAACAGAGACGAAAGCATTATCCACATAATCAGGGACTGTGAGAGAGCAAAAAACTTTTGGAAGCGAATTTTAAAGCCTAGTTATTTTCCCCAGTTTTTTGCAGGTAATTTGCAGGTTTGGCTTAACTGGAACACCAAGCTTAACCCTAGAAAAGGAAGATTCCATAACTTCTCCTGGCCAAGAATCTTCAGTTTGGGGTGCTGGATCCTTTGAACAACCAGATGCAAATTCCTTTTTCAAGGCAAACAAACTGATATCAGGGAGATGCTTCACTTGTGCAATTATCTCCTTATGGAAAATGCAATTAATCAAACCCTAACTCATCAAATTTCCCACATTGGCAGGAATGTGGAAACAACATGGACCCCGTCCTGCAAATGCTGTTCGTATTGATGTCGACGGATAAGTGCGTCACCATCACCATACAGCTTGTGGAGGTGTCATAAGGGATTCTCAAGGCCATTGTTTGATGGGGTTTCACAAGTCACTTGGGACCCATATTATTGTTGAAGCAGAAATTTATGCCATCATGACAGGATTAAAGGTGGCCCATCACATGGGATTGCAGGAAATAATGCTATATTCTGATTCCTTAGATGCCATCAACACCCTTATGAGAGACTCCTACACTGATCATCCTCTGAGAGATATCATTGGGGAGACTAGAGACCTTCTTTTCCAAGACTGGAGAGTGGAGCTTCACTATACTCCAAGGGACAACATCTCCTATGCCGATTATATGGCCAAACAAGGTCATACCGTTCCAACAAATGCTGATGTTGTGCTAATCAAAGATATTCCTAGAAGATGCCTTGGTGTAGTCCTAAAGGACCAATTGGCTTGTCATTACTAATTTATCTTCTGCTTTGTTGTATCAAGAGCTAGATTTATGGTTTAGTCTATTTCTCATACTCTGAGGCTTCAGCTTGCCTCTATTTTATAAAAAATTAAAAAGGAAAAGTACTCCTTTCATTAGCTAGTAAAGTTGCGAATAGACATTATTAGTCGGGTGAGCTAGACTTTACTTGGTTCATATAAGTCAAGTCAGGTTAGGTAGGCCCGATCCCAATATATGTACGGTATGTAAATTGAATGAGTATTGTCATGTCAATCCACCGATCAGTTTCTTTGCTTTGCTGCACAAAGAGAGAGACATATCCAATGTATAAGATCAAATGTCTTGATAGTTTGATAAAAACATAACCAAGATCAAGGTGGTTACTTTAAAAATTGGGGTAAAGGTAAGAATGGATATGTCGAGATAGAGGCAGAGGAGGTGATTTATTTTTTATTTGATTTTTGTAGAAGCCCGATAAAAAAAAGGTTAAGTTGTAAATATGATTTGTG
This sequence comes from Acacia confusa, assembly GCA_037074495.1. Taxonomy (NCBI): domain Eukaryota; kingdom Viridiplantae; phylum Streptophyta; class Magnoliopsida; order Fabales; family Fabaceae; genus Acacia; species Acacia confusa. The sequence continues at coordinate 8,726,224 of CM073505.1, forward strand.
TTTGAATTGATGATAGTAGAAGTGATGAGACTCACGTGAAAAAAATAAGAGTATTTTCCTAAAAGCTACCTTTTAGAGTTTTTCCTCAACTAACTTTTATATTTTATTTTTTTAAAGAAAACTTAGTGGATTTAAAACTTTACCCAAACTCTCCACTTAATTCTTTTCTTTTTTTGTTCTACTATTTTTTTCTAGCTTTTTGTGACTTAAACTTCACTAACGTTTTCTCCAAACAGGCCTAACGCCACATCTTTATTGAGAATAAGGATTAGATTCTCAAAATATTTTTCTTAATCCTGAATGGTAAATGATATACAGTCACTGTACAAAAGAAATTTTATCTCCAATAAACATTCTTAAATCCCAAATATAATATCTAACAAGTTCCATGTCTCCTCTCCAATTTACTGGACTTTAAAAGATGAAGCTAAATACTCCTTCAATTTGACCCGACCAGGCTTCCATTGGGTTCGTTTATATTTCTTCCCCCTAAAAAAACAACGTTTCCAATCTTCAGCAAGCTTCGTTCTCTGTAAAAATGCAAACAAATATGTTCTGCTTTATAGCTCAATGTGAACGAACAGTAACAGCAACCCAGTCCTCAAGGAATACCTCATAAATGCAACTGAAGCACAATTTACCATTTCGTTTCTTCCCTTGAAGGATTCTACTGCTTTCATCAATACTATTGAAGTCGTTTCAGCTCCGAACTTCTTGATCACCGACAAAGGCACTAATCTGTTCCCCGTCGGATCTCTCATGACTTCGTGTATACGCTTCCACCACCTACAACCACCGTCGTTGGTGGAGGATGCCAATTGTCGCTGCCCTCTGGTCCTTCTTTGCTTTCATATCGAAGAATCAATGGAAGAATCAGGGTGGGTTTCTTGTGCTTTTTAAAAATCATCATACAATATTAGATTTTTTTATCATCTTCCTGATCATGATCAACAGCCTAAATGATGCTAATGAAGAATAACAAGAAAAATAGATTAAGAGGAATTTTTCCATGCATACCACAAATTAGTAAGGTGAGAGAGGGTCTCCGTGTCTTGTCTTACCCCCTGGTAGGCAAGAAACATTCCGCCTTATCCCCGTTCCATAACAATTGCATACTGGCACTAGAAATTCGTTGTCTGATAACTTCAGTAAACCTTCTAGGCAGATTTAATTCATTCAGGCATTGTATAACAAAATTCCAATTAACGCGATCATATGTTTTTTCCAGGTCAATTTTGATTGCCAAGAATGCCCTCTTTTTCTTCATGCTGCACGCATAGAGTGAATTACTTCTTGTGCCACAATAATATTGTCAGAGCTATGCCTGCTTGGGACAAAGCTACACTGGTTTGGAGCAATAATGTTACGTAGGATTGGCTTTAATTTGTTCACTAGCACTTTTGAAAGAATTTTATAGGTCACATTGCATAAACTAATTGGTCTCAAATCCCCCATAATCTCCGGGTGGTCTTTTTTCGGGATGAGCACCATCAGTGTACCATTAACATCTTTTATCGTATGTGGATTAGCAAAAAGATGTTTCACATAATTTGTAACATACTGATCGAAGGTACTTTTGTCGTTAAAGTGATCAATTAAACTAGGACCTAATTAATTATGCAGTTTAGGGTCAACCTAGGTCATTCTCCCAAGGAGCAAGCTGTGGGTTTTCTTTAGGACTAATTTTCAAGTGATAAAAGATGCAGTAGAATGTAAACGGACCTAAACTAGAATGCAAAATACTACTACCTATATGCAATTAACTAACTAAATGTAATAATGCAATTGACTCTTAAACCTATATAAGAATGAAACTAATCTATATGAGTTGAATGCAGTTTTTGGGGGGTTTTCTTATGAGAAAATAATTAAAATCCTACTAAAAAGATTGATTAAAAGCAAATAAAATAATAAGATTTAATTCAGTGATGATGATGAAGGGGACAACTTAGGAATTGCATGGAGTCAACTTTCTTAGCCTAATTCAATTAATTAAACCCAGGGAAGATTAATAAATTTAATTACCCAATTAAACATGGGAAACCCTCTAGTTCAATAACACATATTTCACTAGAAAACTCATAATGAAATAAGCGGTGGCTAATTAAACCCATTAAAAACCAAACACAAAATAATTTTGGAAATCTTTTTTACAATTATCTAATTGAACAACCAGATAATTCATCAACCTAATTAAACAATTAAGGTGATAAACCAAATTAACAATTAAATTAATAACGAAAACTCAATTACTAATTTAATTGACAATCCAAAAGTTGTAAACAAGAGTCCAGCAATAAGCATAAAACTCCAAATTATCAGTCTAATCCAAAAGAAATAAGTTTACAATCCAAAACTAAATTGTTCTCAATTAACACAACTCGGAATTATTTAAAACTAAATAATCTCAAGTTTGAATTAAAAGGATAAAAAGAATAACACTCCCTTATGGTCTTCATGTGTAAAACCCTAGGCCTTAGCTTCCTCCATACTCCTCCCAAGTTGCCTCCCAAGAGAACTTAAGCTTCCATGAATTTTTCCTCCTCAAAGTGCTTCAGGCAAGACGTGGCCATTGATTAATTGATGGATGAGTTTTGATTCTTGCGTGGCTGGACGTGAATGTGCAGGGGAATGAGTTAATTGATGATAGCTGTACGTGTACGTGATTGGAAGAATAATTCAATGGCTATTTGAGTTGGGGCCGTGAGAGATGAATTGAAGAATTGTCGAATTCGATTTTGTAGTTGTCTCTCCGACTTTAATTCTCACGGCGTCTCGTCTTCAGCTCTGGTGGCTTGGTTCTCTTTTGCGTGCGGCGTGATGGCGTGATGATTCTCAAAACCTAGCAGTTAGGTTAATTAAAAGGGGAGGAAGAGAGGGCTTTTTAGGGTATTAACTTGAGCCCAATAAAATTCAAGTAGTCCCCTAAAATTTCACCATTGGATTTCTTTTAGCTATCCTGAAAAATCCTGCACCATAGGATCTTATAAAATCACTATCTATCATATATCAAGAGATATTATTTAATCAGAATATTAATAATTTAATAATTTAAGCTCAATATCTTATAATTAATTCATATTTATATTATTTCCTAAAATATGCTAACAATCCAAATATTATCTAATATATTCAAATTAGCCTAAAATAATCCCCAAAATAAATGAAATAAGGTGGGATAAAATATATAAAATTGGGATTTATCACATACGTACCTATCATTTTCCATTGGTGCTGGTAAAAAAGCGCATTAAATCCGTCAAGGCCCGAGGATTTTAATGCACCCATATAAAAAGAGTTTTATCACAATTTATATAAATGAAAACTTTTGAGGTGGCCAATCGGAATCTCAAGCAAGCAGTAACTGTTTTGTTCAAATTGGTCTAAAGATTTTGGGTTAAAATGTGATTTTGAATCCACTTATATGCGTGTACGCCTCCTCTGGTTTCCCCTTACCCTAGTGAGACTCCCCCTGATACAAGTGACACATCCTATCTCGTTTCAAAGAGGATAAGCAATACTTAACAAATATAACATGAAGCAAATAAACATCACAACACAACCGTGCCAGAATCGGCTCCGGTCGCGCTCATGACATGTCAATAAAGCCGTGAGTAAGGTTCGAATCGGATGGACAAATCCAGTATGTTGAATGTGTTAGCTTGTGCTATCTTGGGGTTTAGCAGAAAAGAAAAGCAGGGGACCAGAGATCCCCTGTTCTCTATGGACAGTGTTATGTAAGGGACATAAATGGCAATATACTAAGGCGTCCCAAGAAATTTAATATTGGGACCCAACATGACAAGATAATGCGAGAGGTAAACTGAACGGTGTAGATCTAATATCCAAATTTGAATTTTTTATAGAATTTAAAATAAAAAATAAACCATTGGTTGTCAACTTCTTTTAAAAATAATTTTATGTGCCAAAAATCACTAGTTAAATATTTTAAATATGTGCTGTTAAAACCGTGTTGGGGTGTCGTAGATCTCACTGCAACAATGATGATAGGCAAAGTCTGTTATATTTTTTTTGAAAAATATAGTCTTACATCTAGTTTATATTTTACTGTATTAAATAATAATATGGCACTACATATCATAGGAAACAAAAATAGGCCAGAAAAATAAGCAAAACTTCATTATGAAAAAATTGTCTTCATAATTCAATTGTAATCTGCCCAAATGACTATACTCCCCTATTAAATTTAATAATTCAATACTAAACCTGTGATCACACTCCTAAAATAATCTTTTCATGGCACTACCGATGCTGCTTATTTTGCCACAAAAGATATATATATATACCAACACAGTATAATTTTAAATATCACTCGGCAAAAAAAAAAAGAAAAAAGAAAAAGCAGTTAGGGGAGTCCTTATTATTATTTTCACTAAATAATTATATAGGTATCTTTATCTCTGTTGTGAACCTAGGAGGCAGCATTGGCCGTGGCATCTTTGGAGTCACCAAAAATTCGTTGTCTGAAGTCAGACACCATAAGGGGAAGTCCCTTGCGAAGGGGCACAAGTGGCTCCCACCCCAGAAGCTCCTTTGCCTTTGAAATGTCTGGTTTCCTCTTATGTGGGTCATCCTCTGTGTTTGGCCTATACTCTATCTTTGCATTTGGATCTATCGTCTCTTGCACCAACTGTACAGATTTCAATAATGGAACAAGTTGATCTCAGTTTGAAATTTAATGTTCATGAATTGCTCAAAACTTAACTTGAATGCCAAGCATGATGGCATATTTGAATTTGATTGTGTTTCATATGAAAAGGACTTGATTGCTTTAGGCTTGTGTAGTGATGTGTACAGGAGAGAGGGAAGGTGTGTATTTTACCTGAGCAAGTTCAAGCATGGTGAATTCACCGGGGTTGCCCAGATTGAAAGGACCAACATGATCACCTTCCATTAGCTTCATTAGTCCTTCCACCTGTTACATGCATATATATATTAATGTCAAACAAACATTTCATATCAGATTCAAGAGAAATTGTTACTTACACTCCTTATAGGCGTAAAAAGTCAATAAGATTTTACCGCTGAATAATGAGGTAACAGAAAGTTAGAAACCTCAAAAGGTTTGTCTCCTAAGATTTCTGACTTTTTACCATTTAGTTGGTACCAAATTTTCCTTGTAGCTGTTATGATGTCAAGATTTCAAACGAATAAGACATGGAGAAAAAATTACCAAGTCTGAAACAAATTGGAAGCTTCTTGTTTGTTTACCATCACCATAAACAGTCAACGGCTCCTTCCTCAGTGCCTGTATATATGCAGTATGAGAGAATCTTGTACGAAAGGAAATTACATATAGAATTGAAGCAACAACACACAGTAACAAATTTACAAGAACATTGTCAGAGTAAAAAGCTTCACCTGAGCAACAAAGTTACTGACCACACGCCCATCGTCAAGGCACATTCTTGGTCCGTAGGTGTTGAAGATACGAGCAATCCTCACCTACACAACAATTTCAATAACCACTCCTTTAATGGAAAATCATCACACTTTCAATAATTTTGGAAGCAGTTGGTAGATTGTCATCTTATATATATAGTGACATCAAAAATGTCCTTATTTAACACACTCATCTTAAAATACTCTCTACGGTCCTAAATATAAGATTTCGATCTACTTTATCTCCTTATGTTTCTAAATATAAGAGGTAGATAAGGAATCATCTAACTTTTATATTAACGAACCGATAAAGTATTTAAAATGAGATCATTTTGGATAATACCACATATCACCCAAAAAAAACCTACGTGATCCTTGTCTGCCTAGCCTTCCAGCTACTCTTAACTTTCTAAATTTTGAATGGTATAAATTTACTACAAAGGCCATACCAAGCAAGAGAATCAACAGTGATATCTTGAAAACATGTCAGATAACAATACCAAAAATGCCTTAGAAAATTGTAATGGGAACAAACCTCAATACCAGCACCTCTGTGATAGTCCATGGTCAGGGTTTCTGCTGTACGCTTTCCTTCATCGTAACAGCTTCTCACCCCTATACCAACATGCAGCCAAAGCGGGTAAATATCAAAACAAGATCAAGGAAACTGAGATTTTGGAACTTGAAAGAATGACTTCAAATTTAAAATCCCTTATATATATGTATAGAAAGTATGGGTACCAATAGGATTAACGTTGCCCCAATAGGTCTCTGCCTGAGGATGTTGAAGAGGATCACCATATACCTCACTGGTGCTAGTTAGCAAAAAGCGAGCTCCAACCCTCTTTGCCAGTCCCAACATATTCAGTGTGCCCACCACATTGGTCTTGTGGAATCCAGAACACGCCGAGAACAATAGATTTGAATCAAGGACTAAACAAATCTCCAATCAAGAGGTAAAATAGAAATTCAATGGTTTTCATATCTTGGTACGTTGAACTAAGATTATCAGATGATGATCAATTAAACAGAAGATAATAATAATGAAAAGAAGAAGAGGCGAATTGTAGAGAAAGGATATGATTGTCTTGACGGGATTGAACTTGTAATGAACAGGGGAAGCAGGACAAGCCAAGTGGTAGATCTGGTCAACCTCCAAGAGGATGGGTTGGACGACGTCGTGTCGAATGAGCTCGAAGTTGGGGTTTCCAAAGTGGTGAAACAAATTCTCTTTCCGACCGGTAAAGAAATTATCAATGACGATGACGCTATCGCCTCGCTCAATCAGACGATCCACCAGGTGGCTTCCGACGAAGCCAGCCCCACCGGTCACCAGAATCCTCTTCCTCTTTCCTCTCAGACCCACAGGCACCTTCCCGCTTTTGCTCTTGAGATTCGTCGCAGATTCCTCGAGCAGCACTCGCCGAGTCGGCAGAACCAACTCAGTATCGACGACCGAATCGGTAATCGGCGATGGGGAATGAGCGAAGAACTGGAAAAAGAAGGCGGCGATAGCAACGCCGATAAGGAAGAAAGGAGCTCTCGTTCGAAACATTCGGGAAACTGAATCCGGGTGTTTTCTCTGAAAATCTGAAGAACGGGGTGAATCCAAGGTGGGTTCTCCGGTCTCGCTTGTTTGGGCTCTGTCAATGAGCTCAGAAGTCATACTTGTCCGTTCAATTTTCTCTTTCACAGCTTCAAACACCGCCTTAAAACGTCTCAGGCGATTGCTTGCTTGAACTATGGTAGCCGAAAGCCTCAAATGCCGAAACGATCACGCAGTTTCAAGAGTTTTGTTTTATGTATGATAGCGGACGGGAGAAAGGAGAAAAAGAGAAAGTTTGTTTACGCGAGGAAGATGAGAGATGAAGAAGGTGGTGATGTGAATCGAGTGAGTTGCATGAAAATTGGCAATATAATCGCTCCGAGAGCGTGGAAGGTGCATCTTGCTCTAAATTTGCAGGTTCAGCATTTTTTTAAGGCAATGATTCCAAGACTCATGCTTGTCGTCATCTTCTCATAAAGTCAACGGAATTTTTGTTGTTCCAAATGTGAGGAGCGAAAAGAAAATAATATTAATAATAAATTCATTATTATTAGTCAAAATTTCACTCCCCAGATATTTATATAAATAGAATATTTAACTTTAAATAACGGCATTGAATTATTAACATTTTAATCACTATAGTTGGACTTGGACTGGACTGGCCGTAAATTTGAGTCTGATACTAACAAAAATTATGTGGAAATTGAACGACCAATGAAGTAATAATTATAACCAATGAGAGTTGGCACGAATGGTAAGGGGTCTAGGGCTAGACTTTTGAGTTGTGGGTTCGATCCCCTCTATCATCGTTAGGACTCCTTTAGCAGGCGATCTCGTAAGTCCCCAGTAAGTGTTTATAGAGTCCAGGGCCGTGCCCTGACCTTAGTATGAGACTGATGTTAAACCCTTCCAAAACTTTTTAATAAAAAAAAAGTAATAATTATATAATAATAGTTAGTTTTGTTTTATTATGATATATTAATGACTTGGAAAAAAATATGCATGCATGACATAGACCCTTTAATGATTAATATTTTTTTTGGACAGGTGGTGTAAGGATGACCATGCAAGGGAGACAGGGAAAAAAAAAAACACAAAAACTAGTCAGAAACGGGGGCTCAAATTTCACAATCTCATTATAGTAATTAAAAAAAAATGTTGTTTAATATAAAACTTATGAAAATAGAGAACAATAACAAGAGTATATAGAAATAGAGAGAGAGAGAGTAAGGAGAGATTCTATTACAGTGTAATCAGAATGTTTACAGAAAGGCCTCTATTTATAGAAGGAAAATGGGCCTTTAGTGTAATTTCCACTTTGGGTCATTTGATGCAATATTCTTATAATTACATAACTGTATACTCACGGGAATGCATTCCCGTGAGTTGTATAATTTTGTGTGTGGGTCCCACCAAATAGTAAACTACTATGCAATGGTACTATGCGTGGGTCCCATGTCATCTTATAATATTTGGAGCCCGGGAGTCAATGGACATCCACATAATCAGTATATTCATAACACTCCCCCTTGGATGTCCATTTATGAATGTGTTTCGTTAAAAAACTTTAACTAAGAAAAACCCAGTGGGATAAAAACCTAGCCAAAGAAAAAAAAAATACATCATTCATTGATACACTATCCAGTGCCGCCTCATTAAAAACCTTTCTAGGAAAACCCAGTGGGACAAAACCTAGATAAGGGAAAAAGAGTACAGCGTGTATCGACTCCCTCTATTGACAACATCAGTTGAGATCTTTGAGTCTTCGAAGACCAATACCATAAACAAGCTTCTCAAAGATTGCTTCTGGAAGTGACTTGGTAAATAAATCTGCCAAATTTTCCCTTGAACTGATTTGCTGGATATCTATTTCACCATTCTGTTGAAGATCACGAGTAAAGAAAAATTTTGGTGAAATATGCTTCGTTCTATCGCCCTTGATGTATCCTTCTTTAAGTTGGGCAATACATGCAGTATTATCCTCATATAGAACTGTTGGAACCATTTTACCAGAAGATAAATGACAAGTAGTTCGTATATGATGAATTACTGACCTCAACCACACATATTCTCGACTTGTTTCATGCATGGCTAGGATTTCTGCATTATTAGATGAAGTGGCTGATATAGTTTGTTTCATAGATCGCCATGAAATTGCTGTACCTCCACATGTAAATACATAGCCTGTTTGTGATTTTCCGTCATGTGGATCAGACATAAATCCAGCATCTGAATAACCAATCAGTTCATGTTTAGATACATTTGAATAATATAACCCCATATCCATAGTACCTCTGAGATAACGAAAAATACGCTTTACACCATTCCAATGCCTCAGTGTTGGTGCAGAACTATATCTTGCTAATAAATTAACAGCAAATGTTATATCAGGTCTTGTGTGATTAGCAAGATACATTAGTGCCCCAATAGCATTAAGATATGGCACTTCTGGACCAAGTAATTGTTCTACACCTTTTTTGTTAATTACTTGGGGTTGGAATGGATCTTTTTCTTTTACCAAAGATCTTACAACCATTGGAGTACAGAATGGATGTGACTTATCCATATAAAATCGTTTCAAGACCTTCTTTGTATAAGTTTCTTGATGTACAAAGATCCCGTCCTTCAGGTACTCAATTTGTAATCCAAGACAAAATTTTGTCCTACCTAAATCTTTCATTTCAAATTCTTTCTTCAAACAATGAATGACTTTTGTAATCTCTTCAGGAGTTCCAATAATGTTGATATCATCAACATAAACAACAATTATAGCAAATTCATTTCTCGATCTTTTTATAAAACTGCATGGGCATATCGGGTCATTTTTATACCCTTCTTTCAACAAATATTCTTTAAGGCAATTATACCACATGCGCCCTGATTGTTTCAAGCCATACAGAGACTTATTTAATTTGATCGAGTATTGTTCTCGTGAATTTGAATTAAATGCTTCAGGCATCTTGAGTCCTTCAGGAACTTTCATATAGATATCACTATCAAGTGAGCCATATAAATAGGCAGTCACAACATCCATTAGATGCAAATCAAGCCTTTCATTTGCTGCTAGGCTAATTAAATAACGAAAAGTAGTTGCATCCACTACTGGTGAATATGTTTCTTCAAAATCTATGCCAGGTCTTTGTGTAAAGCCTTGGGCTACAAGGCGTGCTTTATACCTTGTAATTTCACCCTTTTCATTTCTTTTCCGTACAAAAACCCATTTATATCCAACTGGCTTTACATCTTTAGGTGTATGGACTATAGGTCCAAATACTTTTCGTTTTGCTAATGATTTTAATTCTGCATTAATGGCATCTTTCCATAGGAGCCAATCTTTTCGTTGTTGGCACTCTCTAATGGATTTTGGCTCATGATCCTCTTCTTCATTCATTACATTATATGCCATATGATTAGCAAAAATGTCGTCAATGTTGACTTCATTACGGTTCCATTTGATATTATTTGTGACATAATTTATTGAGATCTCATTATTTTCATACATTTCAGATACCTGGATCTCTTCTGGGGCCTCAATATTCTCCTCTGAAGATAATTTCTCTTCATGAAGTGGCTCATCCAGAGCTACGCTTTTTTCTTGATTATCCTCGACTTGACCATCTATAATCTTAGATCCTTTTCTTTTTCGAGGATTTTTATCTTTGGAACCGATAGGCCTACCACGCTTAAGGCGTGCTTTTGATTCATTTGTAATCGATTGTCCTACAGGGACATCAATTCGAATAGGAGCATTAGCAGCTGGAATATGTGACTTTGTCACTTTCTTTGGGTCAGTGAATGCTTCTGGCATTCGATTAGCTGAATTCTGTAAATGAATTATCTTTTGAACTTCTAGTTCACATTGTTTTGTACGAGGATCAAAATGAGCCAATGATAATTCATTCCAGCTAATCTCTTTATTCAACTGCTTATTTTCTCCCCCTAATGTTGGATAAACTGATTCATTAAAATGACAATCTTCAAATCGTGCAGTAAATAAATCTCCTGTAGATGGTTCTAAATATTTTATAATTGAAGGAGATTTATACCCAACATAAATTCCCATTCTTCTTTGAGGACCCATTTTAGTACGTTGTGGAGGTGCTATAGGCACATATACTGCACATCCAAAGGTCTGTATATGAGAAATATTAGGTTCTTCACCAAAAACCATTTGTAAGGGGGAAACTTTTAAATAACTAGTTGGCCTGATGCGAATTAACATTGCTGCATGCAAAATGGCATGGCCCCAAGCAGAAATTGGTAAATTAGATTTCAAAAGTAAAGGTCTTGCAATAAGTTGCAATCGTTTTACCAATGATTCTGCAAGTCCATTTTGCGTATGAACATATGCTACAGGATGTTCAACATCAATTCCAAGGGACATACAATATTCATTAAAAGTCTGTGAAGTAAATTCACCAGCATTATCAAGACGTATTTTCTTGATAGGATAATCCGGGTAATGTGCTCTTAATCTTGTCAATTGAGCAAGTAATCTCGCAAACGCCAGGTTTCGAGAAGATAATAAGCACACATGCGACCATTTAGTTGATGCATCAATTAAAACCATATAATACCTAAATGGTCCGCATGGTGGGTGTATTGGCCCACAAATATCTCCCTGTATCCGTTCTAGAAATGTGAGAGACTCACTTTCTACTTTGGTTGGTGATGGCCGAATAATTAATTTTCCCTTGGAACATGCATCACATGAGAAATCATGGGATTTTGGTATTTGTTTCTGTTTCAAGTTATGTCCACATGAATTCTCTATTATACGTCGCATCATAATTGACCCGGGATGGCCTAACCAATCATGCCAAACAATAAATATGTCTTTATCAACATGCTTCTGGTTTTCCATAACATTTATTTCAATTGTACTAATACTTGAATAGTACAAACCAGAAGATAACATAGGTAATTTCTCCAGAACATATTTTTCACCATATCTAACAGTAACAATTTGTAGATATTCTTTATTCTCCTCATTTATAGTCTCAATATGATATCCATTTCGACGGATATCTTTAAAACTCAACAAATTTCTATGAGACTTAGAGGAATACAAAGCATCATTAATAACAAATTTCGTACCATTGGATAATATTATTATTGCTCTTCCAGAGCCTTCAATCAATCTTGTATTACCCACTATGGTATTGATGCTTGTACTACAATTTGTTAGATGTGAAAAATATTTCTTATCTTTAAGAATTGTATGTGTCGTTGCACTATCAATGAGACATATATCTTCATTCTTGTGTGTAATATTTGAAATGTCCATGAGCTTCATTAAAAGAAAAGAAATGCATTAAAACATATTTAATATACATAATTGGCAACAAGTCAAAACGAAACAAAATAATTATTACAATTTTTGCAAAACTTATTTAATCATAAAAATCTTCCACCTCCAAGTGAGACATAACATCATCATTTGGCTCATTGACATCATTATCTTTATGAGCCTTATCATCACATTCCACATTATTAACACTCTTTTTTATAGAGGCTTGGTAAAGTTTCGCTAAATGTTCTGGTGTACGACAATTACGTACCCAGTGTCCCTTCATACCACACCGATAACATTTATGTTCAACAACTTTTGAAGGACCTTCTTTATCATTCTTTTGTCCTTCATTGTTCATCTTTTTCTGGTGGGTATAAGGACTATAATAACCTCTTCCACCATGATAAGGACCATGATTATTTCTACCTCCACGATTTCCACGTCCTCGTCCACGACCACGGCCACGACCACGACCGCGACCATGGCCACGACCATGATCATTCCGTACACTCACATTCGCTTCAGGAAATGGAGAAGATCCAGTGGGGCGATTTTCATGATTTTTCAATAATAACTCGTTATTTTGCTCGGCTACTAGTAAACATGAGATTAACTCAGAATATTTTTTAAAACCTTTCTCACGATATTGCTGTTGTAAAAGCAAATTCGAAGCATGAAAGGTAGAAAAAGTTTTCTCTAATAAGTCCTCATCAGTTATTTTTTCACCACATAATTTTAACTGAGAACTTATTTTGAAAACAGCTGAGTTATACTCACTTACAGTTTTAAAATCTTGTAACCTGAGATGAATCCATTCATAACGAGCTCTAGGCAAAATCACTGTTTTCTGATGATCATACCTATCTTTCAAACTAGTCCATAATTCAAATGGATCTTTCACCGTTAAATATTCAGTTTTCAAACTTTCATGAATGTGGTGTCGGAGAAAAATCATAGCTTTAGCCTTTACTTGAGGGGATGCATCATTTTCTGGCAATATAGCCTTTCCAAAGTCCTTTGCTTGAAGATGGATTTCAGCATCTAAAACCCATGATAGATAATTCTTCCCGGTGATGTCAAGAGCATTAAATTCAAGATTTGAAAGGTTGGAAGACATGATTCAAACTAAAAATAATAAAAATAATTAGAATCATATTATAAAATCTTATTATAAATTAAAACATAATTTAAAGAACGGTAAATAAACATGCTAAGAAAATAAAAAGAAGATGAGATAGGAATGAGAGTAAACTCACAGCGAGACCTATCTCATCCGAAGGTAAGAAAGATGATGCATATATTATATATATATAGACAATAGTAAAGAATTAAGATAAACAAATGGAGCCCTATTAGTGCCGCCACCATAAAAAGTAAATAAATGCATAAATAAATGGTAGTAACATAAATTTAAATGTTAGTGGCATAATGTAAATATTAATAAAGTCAGTATGGAGCTTAATATCGCCACCATGAAATAAATAAAGCAGTAAGTAAAGAATTTAAATTAAACAAATGGAGCTTAGTATCGCCACCATGAATTAAATAAATAAAACAGTAAAATTAAATTACAAATGGAGCTTAATGTTGCCACCATGAATTAATAAATAGGGAGTGGGAAGAATATATAAACATAAATAAATTACTGTAAATAGTTAAAATATAAATTTACCGTGAATAGTAAAGTTACTATTCACAGTGAATAGTGAATAAAATAAAATTACTGAAATATTAAATCTAGACTTCCATAAAGGAGTCAAAATGAATAGAAATATAAAATTACTGAAAAAGGTAAAATTAACATGAATAGTAAAAATTACTATTTACTGTGAATAGTAAATAGTAAATAATCTCAAATCTTAACCATGGAACCCGATATTCAAAATAATCGGTAAAAGTAGAACTTTAATTTCATATCATGGTTAAGATTATCCCAGATAGAAAAAAAAAACAAATAGTAAAGGAGATGGTAATAAAATCTTACCTTGGTAGAGTCTTCGTGCTGATAACGTAATATAAAACTTATGAAAATAGAGAACAATAACAAGAGTATATAGAAATAGAGAGAGAGAGAGTAAGGAGAGATTCTATTATAGTGTAATCAGAATGTTTACAGAAGGCCTCTATTTATAGAAGGAAAATGAGTCTTTAGTGTAATTTCCACTTTGGGTCATTTGATGCAATATTCCCATAATTACATAACTGTATACTCACAGGAATGCATTCCCGTGAGTTGTATAATTTTGTGCGTGGGTCCCACCAAATAGTAAACTACTATGCAATGGTACCATGCGTGAGTCCCATGTCATCTTATAATATTTGGAGCCCGGGAGTCAATGGACATCCACATAATCAGTATATTCATAACATTGTTTAAATTTTAAAGCAATAGAGTAATTACAGTACCATTCTTCCTGATTCTATTCTTAAAACAAAATTTATAAATAGGATCTGACTGATAATATATAATATTCCATATTTATAAGGAAGAGGATGAGATGTTCTGGTGGTAGCTATCATCTAGATCTGCTTCATCTAGGGAGGGTAGCACTAGCACCATTCATGGCCCCCACAAAACTATATATATAATGCATATTCTTAGTTCCTCCCATGTTTAATTCAGAAGTTAGATGATTTTTTTTTATAAAAATTAAGAAAATCAATTAACTTATTTATAAAAAGTGTGTATGGAATAGTGATGCTAATGAAGTTTGGTCTAGTTGGTAAAATGTTGGTTCCTAAATCATAAGATTATTAGTTCAAATCTTATTATTATGTATGGACCATGTTAGTAAGAAATTTATAAATATTTTTGTATGTGTTCTTTAAACTCAGAAACATGCTTTGACATGACCCCAAGGCTATGAGACTCAATTCATTTAAGCTTTTATCATATAAAAAAAAAGGGAAAACATTTTCTTATGTTGTAGGAAAACCATTTTCTCATGTCACACACACATGAAATGGTAGGACACACACATATATATATACATATGTAAGTCCTACCATTTCATGTGTGTGTGTAGGAAACTTTTTTTTCTTCTCATGTAACATGAGAAAACCAAAGCCAAAAAAAAAAATATGCAATGATTTTCTTAAATTTCCCTCTTCGTTTTTATTGAATTGTCTTTCCTTGAAACTTCTTATTATGTGCATTTAATAGGTACTCCCTTAATCGAGAAACTATTAAAAATAGTTAGAATCAATAAATATGTATTAGCTTTTCAATTGTGCCTTTATGTGTAAAGGGAACAAGGGAGATAAAATAAATGTAATGGATATATACAGTCAAACAAGAGGTACAATTGGAAAAAAAAACAATAATTGCTTAGCTTATATTTTGTAAAGTTGTAAAACTCATAAATTTAAGCAAAAGTATGAAAGTGGCATAAACTCGTATAATGTATTCTAATAATAAATTTGTAAGAAATTACTTTTTTAATAAATAGATATTAACAGTGAACAACTAAATAATTGTCGTAAAAATAGTAGATGATGTGGAGGTCCATAAACTCCCAACTCTTAGCCTTTCATATCCTATTTCATAACCTCTCTAATAAATAGTCATTAAAAGCTTCTATTCCCATAACTTGTTTTTTGCCCAGGTTCTATTCCCATAACTTAAAAGTTACATATTACACACTTATGAAATTTATTTTGTCATTCATTTTAGTTAGAGCTGGGAATTAGGGCTGGATCAGCCTTACAGGGCTGGCCTTGAAGGGCTAGGGCCGGTCCTACAAGGCTCAAGGTAAGAAAAACATATGTTTTTCAAAGTCCGGCTTGAGAGCACTAAGGCCAAGACCGACAATCCAGTGCCTGAAAATTATTATTTCAAATTTTAACTATTTTTCCTCTTTTTTTTCAAAGAAATATAATTAGTAAATTACAATAATTAAAGTTCTAATTTGTTAAATAAATGTTATCAACATTAATATCAAAACAATACAAATCATCCAACAAATAAATACATTAACTAATTTGTAATCAAAAGCAAACTATTGTCCATAAATAACTTATATAAAACATAAGAAACATATCACTAAGCAACATTAGTACTATAATTATCATTGTCATCTTCTTTGCCACTATTATCAATTTCAAAGATATTTGATTGTGTTTCACTTTGAGTAGTAGGTTCTACTCCATGAGTAAGAATATCATGAATTTCTTTTCCTGTATCATGAATACATCCATTAAAAAGGCCTACAGGGCTGGCCCTTTTAAGCCTGAGGCCCTCCAGGGCCAGCTCTGCAAGGCTTATTTCATTTTGCTCCTCTAATTTTCAAACCTGGCCCTTAAATGGCCAGTGCCTAAAAGTGCCGACCCAATAAGCTTATCCTGATTTTTTGGCTCTAATTTTAGTTGAGGTTGGAGATATACATTGTAAGCATCTAAATAAATAAGATATCACTGCCTATTTTTCTCCAATTCTCTCTTCATCTCTTCCATTTCATTTATTGTATTTTCCTGTTTTCATAACAATAATTAAAATATAAAAATAATTGTAATTTGATTTAAATATATTTTAAATTTAAGTAATTTAATTTAAATCCATCAACATCCATAATTTATCATATTAAACAAAGAAATTTATATGAAATTCATATATAAAGTCATTAACATAACTAAAAAAAAAGTTATTAGCACAAGTTTTAAAATGAATTAACATGATTTTTTTGTAAGTTAGAAACGTAAAAACGATAAAATTGATTTGTGAACTTGCGACTTTAACCAAGTTTATAATTGATTTGAGTTTAAGAGTGACTCGACACAACTTTATAAGTTAGAAACGTAAAAACAATAAATTCGAAGAGTCAACTCGTGAGTTTAACAACAATAATATTTTAAAAATCATTCATTCTCAAATTCAAAACTGGTTAATACTAAGTAGATTGGAGGGGGTATAGTATAAGGAAAAAGTTACTCTATAAATTTAAAAGATTAAGTAGATTGGGGCTTTATATTTATAAACAAAATAAACCCCCGAATTAAGGGATTTGACCTTCCTCCTTTTCCACTTACTCTCTTTTTCCCTCATTTTTCTTTTTTTATCGTTGGATTAAAATCTCAACAGTCCAGATTTAACATATTGCATCTTTAAAGTAAAATTATAATAATATTTTTATAATATGTTAAATTTGGACCATTGAAATTTAAGTCTAACACTAAAAAAGGGAAAAAAAAGAAGGAAAATAAGAGTTCAAGGAAAGCCAAATCTTAAATTAAGTCTTGTATTTAAAAAAAGAGGGGGGTGTATGAGCCCCACCAAATTAATACAAGCCAAATATTCCGACTGTACGAGGATTAAATAATTGTTTCTGTTATCTCCTGAGAGAATGAAAAGGGACTAATTTTGTTTTATCTCAACTTTGCGGAGTATTAGTTTACACTTATGACTTTTTAAACTCCTCCAGTTTTAACTATATGATATAATTTATAGGGTTAAAGTGCAAAAATACACATAACATTTTCTCCATAAGCGTCCAGCACCATAAACTTTTTTTTGGTGAAAAAGTACCCATGACGTTACGTTTTGGGTGCAAAAATACCATGGGCTGTTAGTTGACCGATATTGACCGTTAACTTGGACAGAAATGAACAGTAACTCGGGTGAAATTACCATGTTGCCCCTAGTTTATTTATTTTTTAAAAAAACATTAAAATAAACCCTCCTCCACCGGTGGGCCCCACCACCGCTGGCGGCCGCTCTCCCCACCGTCGAACGTTGCCGGCGGCAATTTTTTTATTTTTAAAACAAACCTTCGTTTAAAAAAAAAAAGTTGCCGCCGTTGGCCGTCGGCGGCCAGCAGCGGGGATGGTGTCCTCCGCCTGTGGTGGGGCCCACCGGCCTCCCCTTAGTTTTTTGTAGGAAAAACCTTGGTTTTTTGTATTAAAAAAAAAAAAAATTGCCGCCGCCGACCGCCGAAGGCAGCTGGCAACGGGGAGGGCGTCCTCCGCTTGTAATTGGGCCCACCGGTCTCCTTTTAGTTTTTTGTAGAAAAAACCTTGGTTTGTTTTAAAAATAAAAAAATTGCCGCCGCCGGTCGCTGGAGGTTGCCGCTGGCGGCGTCCGGCGGCGGGGAGGGCGGCCGCTGGCGGTGGTGGGGCCCACCGATGGAGGAGGGTTTATTTTAGTGTTTTTTTAAAAAAAAATAAATAAACTAGGGGCAAAATGGTAATTTCAGCTTAAAACTAAGGGCAACATGGTAATTTCACCCGAGTTACTGTTCATTTCTGTCCAAGTTAACGGTCAACGTCGGTCAACTAACGGCCCATGGTATTTTTGCACCCAAAACGTAACGTCATGGGTACTTTTGCACAAAAAAAAAAGGTTATGGTGCTGGACGCTCATGGAGAAAATGTTATGTGTATTTTTGCACTTTAACCCTAATTTATAATATAAATTATATTATAAAAAATGTCTTATATTTAAAATCAAAATAATAGTATGTATCAATTTGATTCCAAAACTCGTTAAATTAAAGCAAAAAGACTAACAAATCAATTATTAATTTTATCTGGTTGGGTAACGTGGACCTGAGTTAGAATTCAAAATTTTAGAAATTCACATCTTAATCATAATTTAATTAATAGTTCGATGCGATCTCATACACTAAAAAAGGTTTTAAATGAAGTTGCGTGCTTGCGTCATTTTTTCTTCTTATCAAAGCGCTTTCGTCGTTCACGATTTATAAATTGTGATTTCTTATAAGAGTGAATTACAGTGACATTGTTTAAAAAATGTTTAAAAAAGGGTTAAAGTGCAAAAACGTGAGTTTTTTTTTCAGAAACGTCTAGCACTAAGAACTTTTTTTTGGAACAAAAATACATACGTGATTATTATTTTGGAGCAAAAGTCACACTCCACTATTATGTCACTATTCACCGTGATGAGAAAGAAAGAAATAAAGTGAATAGTAATATAACAGTGGTGAACAATGACTTAACGATGTGATATGACTTTTGCTCTAAAATGATAACCACATATGTATTTTTGCTCCAAAAAAAGTTCTTGGTATTGGGCGTTTCTGAAAAAAAAAAACTCATATGTATTTTTACACCTTAACCCTTCAAAAATTACAATGACAACACTTCCATCTCTAAAATTACAGAGACTTTTATCCTGTTTTTAAAATATATACTTTAGTCCAATTTTTAACACAATTAGTAATATTTCGTTAACTATTTCAAAATACACGATTAGTAATTAAATTATTTTTAAAAATGAATATAAATCATGTTGAATAATTTACCTCATATTATATTAAATCCCTATTTCATTAATTTTTTAACATACTTGTTTGAAATCTCATTTTAGCCAACTTTATATTTAAAATATAAAAAATAATTAAATAAATAAGTTTACATAATTAAAAAAATATGATTAGAAAATGCCAAAAATATATGCATTAAAAACTTGATCAATGTTAAAGGGGAGCATTTGGTTTAAAATATTTGATTTGGCTAGTGGATGAAAATTGAATCTCGCACATAGAAAATATGTGCCATATAAGTATTCGTACGAGATTTATATTTATATAGATTTTTAAGATAGAAGGAATACTTTTATTATTAAAATAAAATATAGGGTATATCAGTGCATTTTACGCTTTTTTTTAATCAGTGTTATAATTCAGTGGAAAAAGAAAAACAACCTGGCCTTTGCTGGAAGCAGCAAGAAAAATGACTTTTGGTGATAGATAGGTTTGAATGATAATGACTTGGGGGCAAATTATTCAACATCAACTTGTTATTGATGAGACTCCTTCAACCAGAGGTGATTGCTAGTTAGGCCACAGTGAAGACTAAGGAGATTCATTATCTTCCTTTTTCTTACTTCTTGAGAAAGTAATAAAGTTATAAATTGACCTGAAATTTTTAAAATAATTTATTTTTGGAAAAAATAATTAATATTTTAGGTTGTAACTTAGTCTCAACAGTTTAAACCTTTAAATATCATCCTATATATTTTAGAAAATAAAATTATATATTTAATGAATTGTAGGGACTAAAATTTTAAATAGTAGAAAATGAATTGTAATTAAGGACCAAATTATTCTAATTCTGAATCAAATTCATAAAAATGAATTGCAATAGAGTCAAAACTGTAAAAAATTTAAATTGATTTTTCCTTTATATTTGGACCTAAATTTTTATACTCCCATTCTTTAAGGCTGAAAAGGATTGAGACTTGAATAAGTTAAACCATCTTGAAGGACTATGATTTGGGGTATACTACACATTCTTGTAATAACATGGTTTTTTTCTTTTAAAAAAAATCACATAATGTATTTCTAAAATTCTAAAACTGCAAAACTTGTACATCTATTTCAAGGATTAAAAACACAATTTTCATATAGAATAAATCGGAATCGGATTATTGCAGCATGCAGGGGAGTCCCCTTCAAGCTTTGTTGGCTCTATGTGAATGGTAGAAACAAAAGGGCAAGTGGAAGAAGCATCTTATGTAATCATGTTCGGGTGCACCACAAGCTGACAAACTGACATTAATGATAATAAGAACAGAAGGTCTGAGACTTACAAGTAAAAGCACTTGGAGAAATCTTTACAAAACATGATGATACATAACACATAATATTCCCTCAACAACAAAAACAGAGTTAGAATCGGCGAATATCTTTGGGAGGCCTAAAATTGAGGGGATGGGTTTCTGGTGTTGCAGTTTCGTCTTCTTTCCACATTTTTACTGTCTTGTCAGCTTCACAGCTAATCAGCCTTGAGCCCGTTGCATCGTAGGTTAATGCATAAATACCAGCTTCACTGTCCAATGAACCTGGTAAAGTAATCCAATTTGGATTCATTCATGATACCCAATATCAGTTATTGTATCAACACGCGCGATCACACACAGTTTGTCTTTCTTTTCACAATATTTTTGTCCTTTGGTAACTATTTTTAGCCCCCCAAGTAGGGATATAGAGGTCATTTCCCTCTCTATTTAATTCAGCATGCTAAATGAGCCCAAACGACAGATATCAGTATTATTTGCACAAACACTAACTCCTCAGCAACGATTGTTTAAAATCCCCCCCCCCCCCAAAAAAAAAAAAAAACACATAATGCCACTAGAGCAAGAGTAACCTGAAAAATAAACTGTACTATTTCAGGCTTATAAATAATGTGACTTGTTAGAGTTTTTATAGTATACATAGATATATAGATTTCAAATGGGTACAGATATACATACCAGGTTGTACGATTGTTTGCGACTGCTGAAAATTGTGCCCACTCTTCCAATCCCAAAACCACATACTCCCGTTGTCACCTTCAACCAGAAGGAAAGAAGCCTCAAGTCAATGAATGTATGAACATATATTTTATACACACGTTAGTTATCTTTTTGAACTCTTCTGACAAGCCATCAAATTGGCACATATGTTCATTGAAATAAACATATTCATCCAATTAAAATATACACTAGAGGTACTTTAGAAGTCCATACCTCCAGTGACCATCACACCCTCCTCATTGACAGCCATTGCATTGATGATAGTTTTCTGCTGAGAGCTGCATACAATTAAATCAGTAACTAATAATGGTGAAGATATGTTACTAGCGGGAAACCCAATTAAGAATCACATAACAAGAAATCAGCATCATACTATCAATTCTAATTTGAAGGGTTTTAACCTTCTGAACAGTCGCAAAAGTACTTAAATGGATTGAAATGCACAATACAGTACAATAGTTTTAGAGAAAATTAGGCTTGTAATGAAACTTCTCTACTAGCTATTATGTTTTAGTTCTGAGTAATCAATCAGATTTTTCATAGCGATCCCAGATTACACAAGAATAAGAAACTAATAACATATACTGCTTGGAGGTTAAGCCACTCACAGCATGTTGTGTAAAAATTCTCCTTTTGGGAGGTTGAATTTCTTAATATTGTCGGCTGATGCAGATGCAAAACACTGCCTGAAGGATGCAGGAAGGGAAGAAGGTGAGAAGATAAATAGGAATACAATATTTAAACAGGATCAACCACATTTAATCATATTTTACAAGCAAAAAATGAAAGCTATGGACACGTACTCATTGGGATGTTGGGCCATTGCTCGAACTGATTTTTTATGGTTTGTAAGTGTCACCATTGTTTTACCTGCAAGGATTCAACCCGTCAAATCAATATAAAACATGTACAGAGAATTAGATGCAAGACGAGGAGACAAACAGAAGAAGAGATAAAAGGGGAAAACCATAAATTACCATATCTAAGGTCCCAGAATTTGATGGTAGTGTCATGGGAACCAGTAACAACTTGTGGATCCTGTAAACATTATAAGAAAAGCACCTCTATATGACTGATTATCCACAGATAGGTAAGGTAAATAAATAATAATAGCTGCAATTAAAAGTACAATTCCATATAAGTTTTTTAATTGTCGATTCAAACAACTTCAAATTAAGCCATCTACCAATTCAGGCTGTTTGTCAATGGTTGGCCCATCTCATGGAGTCACAAGGTAAAGCCATTGACAAAAGTATTGACCCCACAGAACACTGTGATGTGCCATTATAATTAAGTAGACTAGACTACCAGAATTCAGGCAAACACAATACGGATAGATATATAGACCCAGAATGAGAAACTACATACAGTTGGGCGGGTAAATACAGAGCAGACAGTGTTGTCGTGACCAGATAGTGCATGAATTTGCATTTTACTACGTATATCCCATACCTGAAAAGTTTGAAGCATCAGAACATAGTTATCACCTTTCTAATTTTCATAAATATGAAAATGTAAAGTTAGTTTAATAACATTCAAACTGAAAGCAGGGGATCCATCACAATTTTTCATAAAGTGCCAAATTGACTAGTCCATACTCGGCAAACAGAGTCACGGCCTCCAGTAAGCAAAATGTCTATTGTGGGATGAAGAGCCAGGCAATAAACACCGCTTAGATGACCATGATAAGACCTGATAACCTAAACAAAATCCCGATGCATAAAAAGTTAAAAGTCTTATAAGAATTCTGAAATTCCAACCAAAAAAATTGTGAAATGCAACTTACTTTATTTTGTTCAAGATCCCAGCATTTGACTTGTTTGTCATCACCAGCAGAAAACATGTAGGTATGTTTTTGGCTGACAGCAAGGCCTACACACAAAACCCATGGTTATTATTGACCCGGTTTGAAATTATTGCCCCCACTGGCATTAATATTTTGTTAGAATCTTACCTCTAACTTGTTCAATGTGACCTGTTAATGTGAGCTTTAGCCTTCCACTTGCCAAATCCCATATCTGCCCAACTGAACATTTAGCAAAGAAGATACTGCCTTTTGACTGGGTACATAATATTCTAGACATGAAAAGACATCAACATGCCCACATTTTTAACTACAAATTGTGAGAGGTAGTACTGGAGTCATTAATAGAGAGTAGGTAAGAGGGAGCACAAAACTGACACCTAGAGAAGGGTAGACTCCTCACAAGGACAGCATATGTAACTAAGCAAAGGCTTTGTTGCTCATAGGATAATCAGATTATATTATTGTGTAATAGGAAAAAAATGAATGTGAAAACTATTACTAATAACCAAAAAAATCTGGCTTAATATGAATTTGAGGATTAGATACCTTGATTGTTCGATCTGCCGAACCAGTACAAAACCAAGTATTGCTGGGATCAACAGCAATAGATCTAACCCATCCCAAGTGACCACTGATAACCTATACAAAACAAAACAAATATCTTATCAAGTTCATAATTCAAATTAAAAACTTCACCAAGAAGTAATGCAATCAGACATGGACATAATAAACAAATAAATACATTAGTGACACATAGAAACCAATTTGTCAACACATAGAGTGAGGATAGTCATGCTTGAAAGTTGAATTGCAATTTGCTAAATGACTTCATTTAATGTGATGGTTCAATAGACAAACCAGCGAAATGAAAACACACGCACTACAAGCCCCAACTTGAATATAATTCAGAAAATAAATTCTAACTTAAACTCACTACATAGAACATGCCATGTAAATTAACAGAGTACACAAATTTGTCAATCAGAAATTCACCACAGTGCCTTGAAAAAAAAAAAAATCAACAGGAAGATTATTATTGGACAAATAAAATAAAGCATGTAAGTACAAAAACGCATAAAAAATGTCAAGCTCTTCTAGAAATTTTAAGTGATAAGTAGCAACAGAAGTTTCAAAGGAAACTAGTAGAAACTTTATGCATATGACTAAGCAACTCATTTCAACAAGAAATGCCTACAATGCTAATGCTACTCTTCAACCATCAAGATCTGATTAAGGGGTAAGAAATTTACTCTGTAGTTCTTCCATGGCGCATGCCAAACAGGGCGAGGCCATTTACTTGGGATTCTTTCCATTAAAGCAGATGTTGAGAAATTTCTGTAATGTACAAACTAATACCATTTAATCAAATAACGCCATTGACCGTCATGAGTCATATATAATTAAAATCCTACAAGGTAAAATGCAAACAAAAATACTGAGAAAACAGCACAATATAAATAACACAACCAACAGTTTACATTCTATACTCTTTTCAGTGAATAAAATAAGCATCCATGACTATGAAAATCATTCTTAAATCTCTTAAAATATAAAATAAATGGGAAGAGCTAAAACCTTTCAGAAGTACCAGGGGCAGAAATAACTGATGTACTTTTGCTTGGGAAGCCAAGATCTTTCCTGTTGAGAAACAAAAGCATAAGCAAGATGAGACTTTAATAATGTTTTCCCAAAAAACCTGTGTGCCGAATGTATTGTAATCAACAAAAGGGAGAGTCAGTATGCATCAATGAATCAACATTAGTAATTCCACTATTTTAACAATAAATAATATCAATATCAATATAAAATGTAAAATCTATAGGGAACTGTACTATTAACAAGCCATGAATAGGATGGCCCCCCTTAAATTCTCTGAAACATTTTTTATTCTTTCAACTTTCTCCACACATTTCACTGGGCTCTCACAACTTTGCTTTTATTCTTTCAATATTTCTTTACACATTTAAATAGAGTTTAATCATGTTTATCACACAAAGAAAAAAATATCTTGTTCCAAGAAAAAAATTAAAACCTCTAAACATGATAAAAATTAAAATGAAAAGAAAAGTCAATTGGAAAAGAGAATTTCCTAAGCAATTGTATCTTTCTGAGGTTTTGAAAATAAAATGTCCGACCTTTTTTGTCATAGTTAAGCTATGTTATCTTTAAGCTGCTTAAAAAAATCCTCATAACATAAAAATTTAAAATAATAGCTTTCTCCAAGTTTATGTAAATCAAAAAGGCCTTTCACGTGATATTTTGGAATCTCATATACAATCAGATTAGATAGCAAATCATAGAACTATGCAAAAGCTAATCATTCTCAACAGCTACAAGAGGCTGTTGTTTCAGAGATCACAAAAATGAATAACCTGAGTATAGCATACAATCAGATAATATATCAAACTACAAAGCTATGCAAAAGATAATGATTTTCAACAGCCATAATAATAATCTAAGTACCCCAGAAAAACAGTGGGACAAGAAGGAGTACATACGATGCTGCAGCTGGCATAGATGGGCCAACTACCAAAGCTTTTTGTGCTGCTACTTTATGGGGATCTTTGGAATCATCTGGACCTATGAACAATGACAAGGAACAACTATCCGAATTAGAGCCCTAATAAATAGCCTCTACAATTTATCTAAGAAGAATTCCATGGGAAAATGCTATCAGCAGCTCACAAAGTGTCAAAAGGAGGAAAAAGATAGCAGAAACAATGACATAAATCTAAAGTTCCATAAATAGCACTGAATTTCAAGAGGACCGACCAAAATGTGATGAAAACTAAGAACGAAGAATCATGTAAGGACTACAAATAAAATCACTACAGAGAAAGTATATCATGATTATTTGTAAGTCAATTATTCCGTATTAAATCCAACTAGCATTCTTGCTAGAGAAATCATATTGTAGACCAAAACGATAATTATGGTAACAATACCTGGAAGAGCAAGTGCATTAGATGGCCCTGGCTGTTGGCTCTGATCTGATTGTTGACGAGGTTGATTAGTAGGGCCTTTGATTCCAGCATACTCCACATTTACCTAAGTTTCAATAATTAACGGGAAAAAACTTAAAAGCTACTCAGATATATCTTAAGTTCGACAAATTCGCTTTTAGAGCCAACCAGATAACTGTTTTGATGCAGGTCAGCAATTTCAAATGAATTGAAAAATATTCAAAGGCAACAAAACGCTGCACTACAGAATTAACCCCCTCCCCAACTTACTAACCTTGTGGCTAATGCGAATTCTCTTGCTGCATAACAAAACACACAAGAAAGGGGGGAAAATAGTCAAAGATTGTGCCTTGGGACTCAAAAGAACAAATTAAAAAGTCATAATTTAAAGATTAGACATCACTGAGCATAATCAATCAGTTATAACTCCGAACAAGACTTAGGAGAGTACCCAAATGTCAATTGAAAATAAAAAAACATTGAAAAAAAAAAAGAACAAATCGATACCTCTCGGCGTCAGGTGGAGCAAGCTGGCCATGGATAGGAGAGAAGAGATCGAGCGCACGTTTTAGGGACTTGAGACTTAGTTTCTTGAGTGACTGCGGCTCAACCGGCTCCAATTCTACAGCGGGACCCGGCATATTTGAGCTTCAATGACTGCCTCAACTGGTAGGTTTTCAGCACTCTATACTGCTTCACTCAATACTTCGTCGATGGAGGAGCAGACATAAGAAAGGAGGGAACGAGAGGGTTTGAGCAAAGCTGGAAAAGATGCACCGGCTTTTTGTGCAGCCGGGCGGCACCCGAGTGTGAATTGTGAGTATATTTAAAATTACATTATCATTTCAAAAAAATAAAATAAAATTGGCCAAATATAAAATTTTAAAATCAGATATATCATTTAATTACTCATTATCAATATGAGAAAAATTCTGGAGAATCATTATAGAAATTTTACCATTTATATAGTTAGTCAATCCCAAACTTATGTAATTACAGGAGCCAGCAATCTAGGCTATTGATCAACATTTTTATTATTAAAAATTCAATGTATTACAGGATACCAAAATATGTATAGTCCCCCAAAAAAAGGATGAGAAGAAAATATGCATCAACTTTTTTATTTTCCCCAACATTCGGAGCAGTTTTTGCTTGAGATTCTAACTAATGTAACTAGAAGAAGAACTGATTATGCCATGTGAAGAAATGAGTAAAATGACTCAAAAGTTATTATTATAATTTTAAGAAATATGATGTCATATCAAAATGAATAAATTGGAGGAATAAGAGTTAGAATTAGTAGTTATATTAAAATTAGTCCTCAATATAAAACCCCATCTGTTTTGTCTTCCAAATGTAAAACTTTTTTATTTTTCATTAAAGAAGTAATTTCCCATGCAAATGATTAGAATAATATTTAGGAACCAACACACATTTTTTATGGTAATGGTAGAAAGATGGAGTTGCTTGTTTATTCATCAAATCAAGTGACTTGCTTTGTACCTTGCAGGGCCATTCCTTCTGCTGCATCAATTTAATGTTATTTGACATAAAAACTTTTATTAAAAAAAAAAAGGAAAAAAAAACTGAAATGAAAGCATATGAATTGTTTCTTGCAATGTAAAAATGTTTTTACGTTTCTCTACAAAACCATATACTCTCAAACTTCTACCCCATCCACAAGTTACATACTTGTTTTCACAATTTGTTCTGATCTCATGTTCTTATAATCCCATTTATCTGCCTTCTGCAAGTCTTGTTTGCAACAAATGAATCAGCATAGACTCAATGTGGGCTATAGCCTTGTCACTTTGAATCCAATTCTTCTTAAGTAGTCCAAAACTTTCAAGCTTCATCTATGCTACCACAAACGTTACACTTTTGGAGATCGTCCAATCCACTGATTAAATGTTTAATTGCAAAATATAATAGTACTATAATAGATAATAACTCACTTAAGAAAGAAGTTTACTAATGGGAAGAAAATGTCTGTCTTGATATTGAGACAAAGCCAGACAAATTTAACCCATTTGTTCATTCGAATAGAGGCTTGCATAGTCTTTCCAAGCAATTGATTTATTCTTTATATGATAGAGTTTGCTTCAATAAATGTGAAAATCCACATATATAGCTTTGCATAATTCAACATTTTAAAGCTGATCCTATAACAGCAAGTGAGAAGTGAGAGCAGAAAGGAATACAAATATTTACTAACAACTAATTACACCATTTATGATTTCCTGTACAAAAAGATGCTCTTCTTCTGTTCACTATAGTTTTCACTGTGACTTAATTACAGATATAAACTATAACAATTCCTTATGTAATATATGTGCCTTCTGTATGTATTTTGCTGTAGTACTTTGCCAAAAGAGTTAAAGTTTGAATGATGAACATGCGGTGACCGTGAATTGAAGCTCTCTCTCCCTACAGAGGAATCCACCCCTGTAAACGAGCAATTAGTCAATCTCATGCTAATTTAGAAGCTTTATCTAGGCAAAAGAAAGAGGATAAATAGGATATATAAATTTCTTGTACCTTGATTAGTCCCATCTCAGTGCCACAAAGAATAATGTCATTGGCAGAGAGGAGACTTGTTATCTTGCTTCCTGCTGATATTCTTCCTACTTTTTTCTGGGTCCTTCTCAACCATATCTGGTTTTAGGGAGGTGAATTTAAATGTGAGTCAGTTCAATCACTAGCTTCTTGTTAGATTTGTACACACAAAATTGCATATTATATAGGGTTAAGGTGCAAATTTACCCTAAAAGTTTTTACTATGAAGCAATATTATCCTTAAAGTTCTTTTAGGTTCAATATTGCCTCAAAAGTGTTAAAATGGAGCGATGTTGCCCTTTATCGTTATAAAGTTAACTTTCAACATCAATTTTTTTAGCGATCAACGTTAGTTTTTTAATGGTAAGAGGCAACATTGCTACATTTTGAAACTTCTAGGGTAAAATTGAATTTGAAAAAAATTTTGGGGCAACATTGTTCTTTAACAAGAACTTGTGGGACAAATTTGCATGTTGGCCCTATTATATAATTCTCAAATAGTTTCCATTTTTCTCTGCGCAAAAATCAGTGCAAAATGACCCAAACTGTAGTATAACTGTCATTCTTTGAAGGGAGAATTACTACGTGGTCCCAAGGAAGAAATGTAATCACCAAAAAATTTCACAACTAGTGTAGGAAATGACAACTTGTTCACACTGCTCACTTGTTATTGGGACTTTTTGGTGATTATATTTATTTTTTAAGACTTCATAGTGATTCTCCCTTTAAAAATACAGTGCTGAAGCTGGTAATTTAAGCTCGGGTACTTTGAATTACCTGAATGTTATTTGCTAATGAGCTGGTGACTATGTATATAAAGTCTTCCACTACTTCCATGGCATTGACACTATCTCCTTTGCCAGTAAGAATGGAAATTTGAGGTTTCCCATTTCTCTTCCATTCCTGGATATTTCATTTATGTCAGTAAAAAGCTACTACGTACACAATCTTTGTATGTTCATGTTTAGTACTCTCACCTGCAATGTTGAGCCTTCGACGTAACTACTTGCACTATAAAGCCAATCTCTATATGCAGCAACTGTATGAATGGGTTTGTTTTGTTTCCTCCAACTCTTTGTTGGTGCTTTGATTTCTAGTTCCCTATTGTATGTTGTGGAATACTCCTGAAATAGGGCATTCTGTCATACTTGTGTACTATTGGAATCTAAGTATCTGCCCAACAACAGAAAGCTAAAGCTTACTTGTATGCTTGAATCTGTGCATCCAGCATAAAACCTTCCTTGAGTCATTGCCATGCACTTTACATGCTTATCCTTCAAAATATTTTTTACTTCTCTTGATTCGCTCACTGACTGCAGAAGAACAAAATGGAAAAAATTTCTATTTTAATTGCCCCAAAAGTTTGTTTGTTGAAGGCAATAACAACTCTTTTTCACAAATCATGGAAGGTTTTGAACCATCACCTTGATTCCTTGGCCCTGAGTGATAGCAAAAATCATTTGTCCATGTGCATGCAAATGATGAATTGGTTCCTTGAAGACTATGACTTCAATGCATTGCAACTTCCGATCGATCATTTTCCAGACCTATTGGATTTAAGTGATATTGAGATTATCAGCTCATTCTTGGTATTATAAGACTAAGTGGAGATAGAAAGTGGTGACTTTGAATGAAGTTCGGTCGTACCCTTAAGGTTTTATCAGCAGATCCACTTAAGAGGCTGTCTGATGGTTCAAGAAGTGAAAAGCATGTAACTGACTTCTTGTGCTCCTTAATGTCCCATACAAGAGTGGCTGATTGCCCCCGGATATCCCAAACCTGTTTATAAAATGATTTAGCAAAACATAATATATGGGCATAAAAAAATGCTAAAACTATTCAAATTTGAAAATGTAATAATGTTTCTTGCCTTGATTGAGCCATCTGAATATCCACCGAACAGAAGTCCTTTGTAAAATATGAGGGAGCAAACAGCTTCACTGAAGTTGTGGCCAACCTCAAGGATTTGTGTGTGGACACAAGAAATACGCTGCTCATATTGTCATAGTGATATGACAATATTCCAAATGGTTTTGGTTAGTCCAGATTAGCTACACTATTCTAAGTTACTAAAAGCTAAAGAAAATCGGTAACTTCCTTGGAAAGAAAGAGAGAAAATGTTTATGTTCGTTTTGCCATATAGTCACTGTATGATAATCTCCTGTGCATTGTCCAGATCTTTTGCACGATCAAATTTTATGAATACCTTATGGATAAGTGCAAGTTCTTAGTTTATAAATGCATGCAATTCTTGCAACTATGCACGTGAATACTCACTGATATGTTTGGCAGCAAGTAATCAGCTACTCTATGCAATTCCTCAGCCATCCAGGTTACATTTGAAAGGCGTCGCAGTGATTCCTTCACGCCTTCTGAGAACTGAATAAGTTTTTGCATTCCTATAAGAAAAAGATCGGTTGACTTAGTAAGGTAAATCATTATAGATCATGGAGTATAAGATCATTACAAACAATGTTGTTTACCAAGGTTGATGAAAAAGCAATCAATGATAATACCATTAGAGAGGGAAAGGCAAAGCAATGCTTTTGGTTTTAAACATAAAATAAATCAACACGTAAAGCTGTCACAGAAATCCAATGATCTTCAATATTTATGTCTTGCCAATATGTTTCATAAGTTCATAATGTATAATGGTTGTTACTTGATATTATCATGCAAGGGTTATTACCTTTACCAGAGGTGTAGTTCAAGATGCAGAGACATGCTAAAAGTCTTTCTTCCATCTCCATCCCAGGATGCAAAAAATGCTCAATTTCACTTAGTAAGATCTCACATGCAGAATATCTTATGCTCTCTGGGCTTTTTGATATCTGACAACCTAGCCATGCAATTGCTACAAGACAGTCTCTTGAAAGTCTTTTTATTTTGCTTTTTAGCCCCTTCTCCAAAGCATGGAAGATCGAATCTCCCATGCTTATGATATACTTGGCAATCTTACTACACCATAAATCTGTGCTGGTATCCTGCATGTTATGAAATTTCTTATTTTTCATAATTATTTCCTGCACAATTTACCTATAATACTTTATAGGGTTAAGGTGCAAATTTGCCCTAGAAGTTTTCCCTGAAGAGTAATGTTGCCTGGAAGTTTTTTCAGGTTTAATGTCACCCTGAGAGTTTCAAAATGTAGAAATTTTGCCTCATACTATTAAAAAACTAATGTTAACCGTTAAGCTTTTAACGATAAGTGGCAATATTGCTCTATTTTAATATTTTCTGGGGTAACATTGAACCTAAAAAAACTTATGGGGTAAATTTGCACCTTAAACCTACTTTATATAGTTTGAACTTCCTCAAGTATGACTTTTCTTGACAGCTAGCTCACCTGCAGGCTTTGATCCGACCAGTTGAAGTTTCGTATCATATTCTGGGGATATGGAGAGGTCAAACCAGTCTTTCTTAGCAACCACGCCGCTGTATATGATTCGCCATTCCAAGCATATGTTCCAGCAAGATTTGATAGAATCGATGCAGATAATATCTGCTCTGAGCTTTCTTGAGATGCCAATCCCCTAAGCAGGACCTGCACTACTTCCTCCCTAAACTCACTTTTGCTGGTTGAGTTCTGCATGTTATTTTGTTCCCATTAGTAGTTTGAATCATCGGTTTTCACAGGCTTACTTGTTTGAATCATTTTGCCACACATATATCTAACTTTTCTTGAGAAGGATATAAATGTTTATGGGTTAATGTTAAATAATATCGTGTAGTGATCACTTATGAATGGAATTTTATGACCCAATAATTTTACTCATTTCAAAACTTACCAATGCATCTAATTGAAGCAATATGTTTGCAGCTAAGAGTTGGTGATCAGATTGTAATTGATGGACACACTGCATCAGTATCTGAATAACATTGGCACCTCCTTCTTTTTGCATCCTCTGCAACAGACTAATAGCTGAAGATCTGAAGAAAGAAGAAAAAAATAATTACATAAAGCTCTCATATTCACGAGGACTTAGTGTAAAAGCGAATATATGACCAAAGCATGATTGTTTCTGACTATTAACCTCTTTTCTTTTGTAGGTCTGGTTGTCACACTAGTGACCAGGCTCATAAAATCGTATAAGAGGAAGCAAACATACCCTTGTACACGCAGGTGGAATACTTTTAGTAAGGAATATAATTTTTTGAAATGCAGGATGAAACATACTGATATAAAGAATTTCACATCACTAACTATTAATATAGAACACAGAATGGAATATGGTTAAAGTAGTTATACCGAGGTATGCAAAGGATTTCATGAAGAAATTCGAGTGACATGTGTTTGGCACGATTGCTGTCTGTCTTCAGCAGTTGAATAAAAGGGGCAAGAGGAGTGGATTGAGATATGTACTCTCTGCACTGTGGTTCAAACTGCATACACTTTATAAGAATGATGATCAAAGAGAAAACCTCTTTCAGATTATCGTTTCTTGCAACTTCGAGGAGTCCACTGAGAACGTGAGGAGAACTGATAGCAGCCAAATGCATGTTATTTGTGGCATAATCAAATGAAGTTACCAGTTCTTCAATGATCATCAATGAAGCTGCATGAGGTGTTAGCAGAAGTGACTCTGGCTTACCCTCGTAACTACGGGAAGTGCACACGATCTCCATTAAAGTTGGCAAGAGTTCCAACGTTTTAATATCTATGGGAGATGGATTTATCAAGTATATGAGAATCGCAGCCTCGTGGACATTTTGTTTTAGAGCACTTGCCAGATCATACAACTTCAGACCTTTCTTCTTTATGTCTTCTATGATTGACTTGTTCCTTGAAATAATAGTTGTCAGCATAGAAACCGATGCCCGTATTTCCCTTTCCTCTTTGGAGGTAGAGATAGCCATTAGCAATTCATCCAAAATTACATCCTTCAAGAAAGCATATGTACTACAAGATGAACTACAGAAATTCTCGTAAGTGGATGCAATATCTTCTGTATGGTCTTCAATGCAATTTCCTAGTGCTTCTGAATGATGCAAAACCGAACTTATTTCAATTGGTCCTGCTAGTTCACTGATGAAGTACCTTCTGGAGTGTGAACTTACTTCCATTAAGTTTCCTGGGTCTAATGATCTTAGCAATTTTCCTTCAGAACTTTCTGCATGATTTATTCGGTTGATCTTGCGTTTTTGAGCAGACATAAATGCTATCGGATCAAAGAGATGTGATTTTTGAAGCTGCAAAACTTCTTCAATGAGTTCATCATCGATATTATAATTACTTTCTCCATCTATGTACTTTGAGATGGTTGAAGCAATGTCTCTCATGGAAGTGGAGAATCTTCTCGAGTCAACACTAACCACCTTTCGTTGATCTAACAGTTCATGCGTTAGATTTTGAGGTTCTTGTTGCCAACTGGAACACTGATATAGCTTCCTGTGCAAAAGTCGGTAAATTAAATTCTAGAAGATAAACATAAGAAAAGATGAAAGAATCTGCTAGAGGGGCAAACCGGTCAGATGTTTCTAGCGGTGGATCATCTTCATTTGTCATGTTGGTTCTGATGTGATATATACTGCCATCAAAATTTACCTGATTTAAATAAAGATGAGTTAGATTCACCTGTAGATTCTGATCTATTTTCATGCTTATATGCAGAAACATTATTTCTAGTTCATTTCTGTCAACTATGAACCTTCGAAAAATAATTACCAAGTCCCTTGTATCTCTAAAGTCCTCATAGCAAGAACCTACAGAAGTTGGGGTGCTAGAATGGGCTTCTATCAACATATCCTTTAACCATTCAAAGCTTGAAACTCTTTGATGTTTTTTTCTGCGAAGCTGAGCCAAGGCATTCCTGTGATCTTTACTTTTAGCAATATCCATGAATTCATTTACGTCGTCGGTCATGACAGGATTCACATCTTCTTGAAGATCAAGTGGATGCACCTTCTCATACTGCATTGTATTTATGCCACAAAATACAAAAAAACAAAAAAAGAATTAATTATGCATCTAACACTTGTGCATCACTACACTTGAGTGAAAATTGAATTCACTGATTTATGTATGATAATGAAGTAAAGAAGTACAGGGCTTTACCATATTGCAAGTTCGCAATCCAGATGCATCTTGAACTCTAGAAGAAGATACGCAACTGATATTTGGCTCAATCCTGTGTAAAAAAAAAAACCCAAAAAGAAGTCAAGAATTGTGGAGCTATTATACGCACCCAAAAGAAAAGGGAAATTTATAAAATCAGCTGCAATCTTAGTTCTTTCTCTTCAGCTCAACATTTTAGTCTTTAAATTGCTGCTTAATCTAATTCCATGTATAAAAGGTCTGTGACTGAGAGTGCATCACTTCAGCTTGTTACTTTTACCATTACTTGTTTCAAAGCTTAAAAATTTCAGTAATTGGATGGCCAGAACTTCAGTTCTCATGATTGTGGACACATTAATGTCTAAGAAACTTGGCTCAGCCAAATCTAAATCTCTTTCATGTCAGAGGAAAAAGCCAAAAAAATAAAAATAAAAACACACACACACACACACACACACACACACACACACATATATAAAAGGATTAATCTTACACAGATTGTACTGATTGGTCTCTGCAATACCTGCGCCACCATGGAGTCTCTGCATAAAACATGACCCTATAATACATCAAACACTCCTTATATTTCCTTGCCATTTCCCTTATAACTGCATTGATCTTCTCTTCAGTATTATTATTTGCAGAATCAGATTCCATGCTCTTCTTACTGATACCTCCTCCTTCAAGAGGGAAAAGAGTCTCACAAAGCTTTGGCGCAAATTCTGTGCAAACAAGCTTAGGAGAAACCAATACAGCTTGCAAGAAATGCAGGGCAGCTTGCCACTCATCACCTTGAAGTTTCTGAACAACTGAGAGGCAAAAGTATGAGCAACAAACCAAGTAACGATTTGGGATTGTGGCTGTGACTCCTTCTTCATCAAGCATGGCTGGAACCTGAAGCATCTGTTCTGTGTTACTTAGCCTAAAGGACCGCTCTTCAGGCTCTTGAGTCTGAATTGCGGCTTCAATGGCGTCAATACCCCAATACAGATTTGACAGAACTTGCTGCTCTGAGAATTCAAAGAACTCTTGCTTTTGAACCCTTAATCTGGAGCTGCAACTCAGTTTAAGGCCATTCCCTGCATTCTCTATGGCTTCAAGAATGTACTTGTTGATTGAAACAAGAACCCATATGGATTTCAGGTCAGGCATTTCATCAATCACAGAGGCAGAAGAAAGAGGGTTGGAGTTATTAGGCATAATGTTGTGAAAAGTTGAGAATTTGAGAATGGGATAGAGAGAGAGAGAGAGAGAGGGAAGGAAGGAAGCAATGAGAGTTTTTGTTGTAATTTGTAAGTTTCCAAAGAAATGGAAGTTTGCTCTTTTATGCAGCCTAAAGTTGCAGTTTCGTCCCGTGACTGTGCCAACAAGATTCCAAAGACTCGTTTTGGCCACATGTAATCCTTTAGAAAAACAACTTCACGTAATCTTTTTTCTTATTAGATAACTAAGTCGAGATTTTTCACAGCTTACGTATGTGTCTCTTTATGTTTATGGAGCATTATTTAAACCCCACTTACAAACTCCGATAATCATATAATACTCCTAAAGCATCGCTCTAATATTTGACACAAGCCCTGAGATGAAAAGGGCCGTTGCCAGATCCACTCAGTTTCAGATTTGCTTAGAGATTTCTTCTTCTTCTTCTCTGATTGTTTCCCGGGTCTTTGTCTTGGAAACTGATATTTTTATATATATATATATATATAGGGACACACAAAGATAGATATAACATCAGATGATGTCGTTCACAAGGTGGGAGTGAGAAGAAGGGGAAAGGTATGGACAACTGTGAGCTCGTGGCACAACAGAGAGCATGTTGACCTATCAGAATAAAATGGCCCATTTTGCTCAGATCATTATTATTTTTTTATTGGTTGCTCTCCTTTCTGCTTATTCACGAGCGGATGTGCCATGGAATAATGATTTCATATTACAATAATGTTAATAATAATATGATAATGATAGATAATATTGTTTGTCCTTTTGTTAAAAATTCAAAACTAAAATTAAATTTATTTCTATGTTTTTGTTATTATATTTTTGAGGAATAATAGGATAAAAGTTATATTTTTATATACTTTTGTTTTGTTTGTTTGATATGGTAAGTGAATGTAGTCCGGAAAGGAGGAATTTAAGCACCATGAAATGTATTTGTTGGAAAAGACAAAAACTCTTTACGATTTAAGGCTTAAAAAAAATCCTGACCAAATCAAAAAAAGTATCGATAAGCATGCAATACAAGTTCATATCTATCTAATGCCTCAACCAATTAGGTTATGTTAAGTCCGCTATAGAAAACGTCTATAATGAATCCCAATGCAAAAACATAATTCAAAAAAATTAGAATCAAATTAGGAATATAAAAAATAAATTAGAAAATAATTATTAATAAATTATATTTATTGATTAATTGATCCCAACTAAATCTCCAAGTATTTATTATGTATTAATTTTAAAATATAATACTCCTTGATTTATGGAGATAAAAAAATTCAATAAAAATAAAATGGTACTACTTAACGAAATTAACAGTGTTACTTAAAAACAAAATGGAAGTTAACAGTGTTATTACGAGTATTATAGCATATATATGGATTTGCATTTTAGGTTTTTTTTAATTATAAATTAATGTTATTTTTATTTTAAACCAAGATCATCTCCTGCTGTCTTTGCATTATTTAGTTAAGGTAATATAAATTAGTTAATTAATTAATTATAAATTGATGTCTTTCCAAATATATAAATTTTTTTAGTAGTTAAAGAAATTTATAATTAGTTAGGTGAAAAAAATTTGATAGAATCCAAAAATTAACAGAGGTTTTCCCCATTTTCCAAAAATAAAAAATTAACACTTTAAACAAAAATGCGCTGTGATAAAAATCATGTAAGAAATCTTTATATGTGGGGTTTTTTTTTTTAAAAAAAGGGTTTATTTAGGTGAATCATGATAAAACTCTTCCTATATATTTACCTCATATACCATAATTACAATTGAAAAACTATTTTTAATGATTCCAATAACTATTCTAGATATTCCATTTAGTCTTTATTATAAGGCACAAAGTAATAATTCTTAAAATCTAATAAAAACAGTTAAAATCAATAAAATTGTATTAAAATTTAAGTAATTTCTAATATTACCCCTACTAATTGTATTAAACTTTGATACTATAATATTATTACTCTCACCCATTAACCCTACTAACTATAGGTATACATGAAAAAAAAAATTAATACTCCTTAAAAACAATCAAATGTCTTATAAAAATAATCAAATCGACTTATTAGTTAACGGGAGAATAAAGAGTAAATGAGTTTAGAATGACTTTCCTCCACTGGAGATGCTTTTGTTGTGTGGGGCTCAGCGCCTTCACTTGTGGTCACCTTTGGTGATAACCACATCATTTCTTAGTATTGAACTTGTATTCAGAAAAATGGTTGGTATCAGTTAGAACTGTGTTTGGGAACATTGAATATATCTACGTGGTGGCGTTGTTGTTATGGACTTGATTTATCAATTTATATTAGATATTGTTTTAATGCACCACTCTATAATTATTTTGATTTATTTTAAATTGGGTTTCACACTGAATATTTCGCCCTCATTTTAGTCTAATCTAAAACTAGATCCAGCTCCAAGTGGCATTAAATTAAATTTTAATTTTTTTTTCTGAAATATTACAATTTTGTTTTTTGTTTTTTTTTTTTTGGCCGAGCGGATGTATGATTATTCATTTCATTGTATCGTTAAAATATCTATACGTTCCGAGCAAAAAAAAAAAAAAATCTATACGTTGAAAATGACATAGACATAAACATGAACAGAAAACAAGAAAACATTGGCGTAGATACTGAAACATCAAAATGCACTAACTTCGAAGGTTATTCGTTTCCATGTTCTGTTTTGGTAGGGAATGAAAAGCTATATGTTTCCAATTCATCTCCATTTTATTTTGTTGAGATGTCTTGATCAATGCTCATTCCAGGTTTGGCAAAAGGTTTTTACGTCCTTAACACAAAGAATGAAGGGATAATATTATTTAGGTTCTAACTAAAAATAATAATATATTGACCTGAATGATATTCTCTCGAGTAGTAACATTCAAAGCCACTTTTTTTTTTTTTTTTTTCATTTTATGCTTCTGCTAGAGTCTAGACCCACTGATTCCCAGCTCACACTACCAATCTTGAGTCTAGGCCTTACTTATCTTTTTCATATTTTTTCTTAATTTTGACTCAACTGCGTTTCACTGGAATACCATTAGATCAGTCCTAGAATAACCAAACCTGGCATTAGACCAAATAAACACCCTTATGTAGGACCTAGTTTCATCAGATTTCAAAAAAAAAAAAAAAAGTTGATATCAAAAAGCATTATTAAAACACACACATCAAAGGTTGTTTTTGATTCGGCATGAAAACCAACGAACTGGCGACTAAATTAGTTTGATCTGGTCATCAATTTGGTAAGCCTTTTTAAAGAAAATTGTTTTTTAAGAAAAAAAAATCTTTATAATCTCATATTAATAACTCATAAATCTTTATTTTCTCACAACTTTGGCCCCGAATTAGTATTATTTTGACTTTAATTTGACCCACTGATCTAATATTCGACCAATTCAATAGCAAATCCAGGTTTAATAACTTTGTTAAAACCCAGTGAAAGCACAAGACAACTTAGGAATTCAATCCTATAACCTCATTCTTGCTCAACACCCGCACAAAGGTTATATTTTATGTCAGCACCATAAAATATCCTCATGGCTTAGTAAAATAGTACAATACTACTTTTGGCATAGATATAAGGCCTATTTAATATTTTTAAATAAATTCAAAAAAATAATTAAATTGCTTTAAAATATTTATAGTGATAACTTTTTTTCTTTAAACTAATTTGTCTTATTTATAAACTGATATAATTTAACTATACACAATATATAATATAATTAAGAAACTTATTTAACTTCTATAATCTTTTTTTAAAAAAAAATCAACTAGGTCTTATATTTAAAAACTGAATATAATTCATGATGCCTCGGAAAAGAGGTGGGGGATTACATGAATTAAATTATCATTTAAAAGCCACAAGATAATTCAAGTGTTCACCATCTTCTCAAATTCTCCTCATTGCTCACTACGATATCATAGAACAATCATGCATCTTATATATAACTTTTAATTCTCTTAAATGCCCCATACGGTTTTTCATTTAAGCACAACTTTAGGTTTTGCAATTGATATTGCATCACATAGGACTAACTGGAAAAATTAGGGGGAAACTTTTCCTGTTCATAACACATGTGCAACACTATTTATCATGGGACGTCATTAATTTGTGGCCCAAGGTCATTAAACATTAATGACTCAGAAACATCCTCCTGCCTCCCATTCCAGGAGCGCAGATTGACGTGTATAAATTCAACAATGCAAGTCAAAGGAATCTACAATCCGATGATGCTGAAGCATCTTCCAACTAATCTTATAATGTGTAAACAAGCTTCCCTTCTATTTACCGCAAGTCATTGCCTTTAACAACTCTATCACCAAAATGACAAATTCTCAACAGGTCTCCTGATTTTTCCTGCCTCCCCTCTCAGCTAGATTTGCAGGCCACTGAAGGGCTATGACTTGCTTATTATTCATTTGTAGCCATGTTCTCATGTTCTGCATCATGAATATGACATAACAGACAACCTCATTTACTCTATCCCTCGTAACAAGAAACACCCTTTTAAGCATATTTACTATAAAGACTATTCTCAAATCAAGAAAAAGGTACTTGATCAGCTGCCAAGGCATCACACAGCGGTGGGAACAGCTACTCAAACAGTAATTTTTAATGCCCTGAAGAATTACATGTGCGGAAAAGCTCAGCGTTTGAGACGGCTTCATCAGGCCAAGTGGAGACTAATCCAAGTAATCATGCACATGGGCATACCTATACTCAAAGAAGAGAATTGTAGAAGGTAAATAATTAATTTTGGCAACGCCATGCAATCAAATCATGGAAGAACAGGAAGAGAACTCATGGCAAAAAACACTACTACATGATTGTTTGTGCCAAAATACTAATGACATCCTGAACGATGCACCACCAGCATTTAAAACCTTTTGTGAGTGTGTGTGTGGGGAATCCAAGGTTGAAAGGGGTAAACGCAAAAAGCCATAGAAGAAGCAAGAGAACCAAAGTACTCCCTCCAGTCTTTATTATAAAACACTAACTAACAATTATCACAAACCAATAAAAATAGTTAATGTAAAAAAAATTGACCTAAAATTTAAGTAATTTTCAATATTATTTCTACTAATCACTCACTACCCTTATTAATTAGGGGCATATGTGGAAAAAATTAATTAATATTCTATAGAAACAAACAAGTACCTTATAAAAATGACTAAATACACTTACTAGTTAGTGTCTTATAATAAGGACCGGAAATATTATTGAAGTACCACTAGGTGGTCGTTAGTGACAAGTGACAACATGCATGTTGAACAAGCTGACCAAAATAAAAATTAGGAAGAGATCATATGAAGCTACAAGCACATGAACTACACAAAATATCCACACTTCCCCTCGTGCGGGAGGAAAATCCTCAACGTTGAAGAGGAAAACACGCTACAAGAGCATGAGCCAAAAACTCAAATGTACTTCACTATTTGAAGGGAAGATTGGTGACCACTTTCACTCACGAAACATAACTACAGGTTTGAAACTTCCATTTCCACTTCTGCAGGATAAAACAATAAAAGCCATAAAAATCCATTGCCACAAAATTTGCCAGTGATTTTTTGAAATACCTGCTAATTAATTGATCGAAGCAGTAACATGACATGGGGGGAAAGGATTTGTTACAACTATTGCAACGTCAAACTAATAGTGCCAAAACCAGAATGAAAGAAAAGTAAAAGAGAAGAATGTTTCAATCCATTAAAAAAACTAAATAACCTTCACATGGCTAAAGAAAAAAGAAAAGAGTGCTACCTTCAAGCTACGCCAAGCTTACGAAGCTTTTCACAGTAAGGAGTTGGTAGGTTCCTATTCCAACTACGCCTCTGGAGTTCTATTTGACAGTAGCGGCGAAGCAAGTTTTTGTGATCATGTATCACACTGCTTTCAATGTTTGCACGGGCAGGACTTCCATGTGGATATTTAGCTTCAAATGAATCAGATTTCACAAAAAACTCAATCCCATGCTTCTCTGTTGTCTTGGGAATCTGATATGAGTAATTCTTATGCAGCGAATAGTCTGGTTCGGAAAACGGCAAGTATGCAAGCAGAAATATTATCAAGAACGGTACAACTTGCATAAGGAGCATAATATTGAGTCCTCCGCCTTGAAATTCTTGCCGCTGGGGAACACCCATTCCCCTTGTCCGATAAACTTGAGCTCTCCCAAATACACCGGCATCACCAAAGAATGCCCTGAACATCTCGTAAGGATCAATGTCATCGTTAAAGAAGTCATGTGTGGTTGTCCTTCCTCTCCTGCGCCTAAAATTGTGCTGCTGGTTGTATTCAAAATCCTCCACCAGCCCTGTCTGATCATACTGCCTCCTTGAACCATCATCACTTAAACACTTAAAAGCCTTGGATACCTTCTTAAATGCCTCTTCAGAACCCGGTGCCTTATTCTTGTCAGGATGAACTTTCAATGACAATTTCCTATAAGCCCGCCTAATCTCCTCAACAGAACAAGCCTTCTCAACACCAAGAATGGCATAATAATCGTTCTTTCCCTTGATCTCCCTAATCAACCGAACATGTTCTTCTGTATAATTTCTCTCTCCATTTAATCCATTCTCACTTCGTCTTGAACCATGCTCCCTCTTAGCCTGATGGACACCGTTTTCATCCTCAGAAGGCGTAGATGATTGAGAACCAAGCCTCTCACACATGATAAGTAGCTCATCCACAGACAGATTGTTATTCATCCGTTGTGCAATTTTGATAAATTTAAGTGCACGCTCTTTGTTCCCTGTTGCAATCGCCTCCTCAGCAATGCGAATACACCTCAAAGCTTCATCCTTATTACCGTCCATGATCGAACAAACTTTGACAACCCAACTCTATTCCCCCCACCTAATACGCCCTAATTCATCCTCCAGCTTTCCCCAAAAAAATCACTGACCAGGAGAAACAACAAACAAATATTGACTATTAATCAAAAACAACAACGGCAAACATGAAATTTCGAAGAATTGCCAGGTAATTTCGGTGAAAATTCAATTAAGACAAAAAGCAAAGTAAGCATACAAATCAATCAAATTTGCGAAGCCAAAATGAGGCCGAAGTAGGGTTTATATCACCAACAAGGAGAAATGATAGAGGTGTACCTGCGAGGGGAAGGTGAGGACGGGGATCAAGACGACCAATGGAAGCGTCGTCGCGCGATATTTATATATAAATTGCGATCATCATTCTTGGGGGACTTCAATCCAACGATAGAGAGCGGACCACCTCCTCTTGCAATATTTGCTGGTGCCTGGTGGTTTGATTAGATTTAAATGGCTAGTTTTGCTACAGATGGTTTAATAAAAATTGGTCTAAATTTAATGCCGGTACATAAATGTTTAACAGATTTTAATTTTAATTCCTATAGTTGAATTTAGACCAAAATTCTTATGAAACCAAAATCAACTATTTCAAACACCAAAAATTAAAATTTGATCATTCTTACAATGATATTAACACATAAATCAAATCTATAAACACGATGGGTTTTTGTGTATAAGTTAATGGGTTAAGCAATTAAGTTGTAAATTTGATAATGAAGTTTAAGTAAAGAAGCGTCTAACACAATTATGCTTTATTGCATACAAAAATATACATAAATTTTTTAAATTAGGCAAAAATGCCAAATATGTGTACAAAAATATGTTAATCCCCACTACTCCTCCTTTCACCATCAATCAGATTTGATCCACCATTCCAACCCATTGTTGGGTCAAGAATCCATGGAGGTCTCTCTCTTACGTTCTTGAGGATGTGTCTCTTACCATCTCCTTGCTCGCTCTTGCTCTTCATTTTGATTCCTGGTTCTTCTGGCCTCTCCATTGGCCCCTTCAAGATACCATGTTTTTGAGCTCTCTTTGTTCTCAGACATGATTGGTATTTCTCTCTCTCTCTCACTTTGTTTTTAATCCTCTACTATGTATTGTGCTATGACTTTTGTGTTGCATTATTTTGCCACGGCTATGGAAGCTTTTCAAACAGTTGTACTCTAAATAGTTTTGTGGGACATTTTGAGCTAGATTTGGTGCTCATGGTGGTGGTGAAGAGGGAGATGATACACCAATAGAACTAAGGGGTTGAAGAGAGAGAATGTGGGTTTGTAAAACATGGGAATATGGGATGAGGTGGAAAGCTCTAGGTATTACAAAAGAAAAAAAAGTAATGGTGGTTTTAGAAGAGTTAACAAATTTGTTATTTGTGCTCATTAAGAATTCATGTATATTTTTACACCTAAAAAAATATAATTGTGCTAGGTGTCCCTTTGCAAAAACTTCATTCTAAAATTTGCATCTTAACCCTAAGTTAATTTCCCTAGCATAAAATGTTTTTGTCTCTCCAATAGGCAATAAGCGCTCTTGCTATGATTCGAGTTTGTGATCTCCCTTTATGAAGATGGGGTTAAACTGTTACCATTTCAACGAACAACTTATTGGTAATTCTATAATTGATTTTACAATATTAAAACGGACTATACTTAGTAATCTCATAAAAAGTGATATTGTGTACTCTTAAGATTGTTAAGATCCGCAATCCAAATATGGAAAAACGAAGGAGATTGGTGCCAATCTCAGTACTTCATATCAGACCGATTGAATACTTGGACCACTTTGATTTGTAGTTCAATTATCTTTGTTTTGGGAGTTTTTAAGAGGTACAAGGAAGTTATTTCGATCACTTAAAAGTTTGTTAACAACTAATGAACATGGACAAAAAAAAAAAACTAACGAGCATGTAAATATACAACAACAGGTTCTAGTATTTAAAAAAAATGACAATAGATTTGTGCTACTCACTTGTCATTTAAATTTTGTAGCTATCAAATCCCTTTCTTAAAATCTTAATGGCATTTTGT
The DNA here is from genome assembly GCA_037074495.1 of Acacia confusa. NCBI lineage: Eukaryota > Viridiplantae > Streptophyta > Magnoliopsida > Fabales > Fabaceae > Acacia > Acacia confusa. The sequence goes on from CM073505.1 coordinate 8,771,191, forward strand.
CCTTGTACTCTACGTGTTATTTTCACATGCAAATGATGAGTCATTTTGTTCACATCATCTAGCCTAGTGAGCTTCTACATAAGTATTTTAAATTGTGTTGATGCCACATGATCAAAATTAACATTGTCAATCCCTCCTCCAAATCTTCTTTCAAATTATAAGAACTAACATTTTTAGACGTAGTCCATCTAGTTCTTATTATAAAACACAACTAGCAAGTGTATTTAATTATTTTTATGAGACACTTGCTTGTTTCCAAGGAGTATTAATTGTTTTTTTCCATGAATACATGTAATTAATAAGGGCAGTGGGTGAGAGTAATAATTAATATAATATTAGAGTTTAGTGTAATTAGTATGAGTATTATTGAAAATTACTTAAATTGTAAGACAACTTTATTGATTTTAACTGTTATTATTGATTTGTGAAAATTATTAATTAGTGTCTTATAATAAAAATTAGAGATAGTAGTAAACTTTATGGACCAAAACTATAGTGTCAAATTTTCAAGAACTAAAATCAAAATGAAGATAAAGAATAGAGATTATAAACATTGTTTAACCTTTGTCCCTTTTTAATTTCTTTTACATATTGCTAAGGTGAGAGACCACAAAGAGTGAGTCTTACTCTTTAAATCGCGGAGGCATGAGTTTAAATAAATAATGTTTAGCCCCATAATCAATAAAAAAAAATTATTTTACTTTACATAACAAAACTCCTTTCGTATATTTATCTCTCATATAACATAAAAGCACTTAAAAAAACTAATTTAAACACCCACCAAGCTAAGGGTTAACCTTGCTAACCATCTCTCTTGCCTTCATCATTCTGTGACTTAGTATTTGTTTGGCAACTTTAAAAAACATGTTTTTTTAATCATGTTTCTGCCAATTGAGACAAAATTCCTATAACATATTTATCTCAAAAGTTGTCAAAGTATTTTTAAAAAGTTAAAACAAACACTTCCATCGAAGCTATATCGCACAATCGGCTTTGAAGAATATCAATCCATTAGGCCACCAACTAGTTCAAAGCAGTTTTCATATGCTAGGTGTCTGGGACTCATGAAGGGGGTTCCGGACACTCCCACAGTTCTCACAGCCCATTTGGCTAATCTCACAAAAAAGAATTACTGCATGTAATTTTAGGGAAAAATGACAAAAAAAAGTACTATGCGAATTACAAAAACCTTTAAAATGTTTATTTAATCAGTAAAAAGATAGAAAGGTAATTTGATAACAACATAAGATTTTAAAATTAGAGTGTTATCGGGGATGCGTAAAAAATCCAATGATTTAGGTAACCCCCGTCCGGCGTGATTCGGTTTGGTGAAGAAAAATGGCCAGGAGTAATATTAGATAGATTAGATTAGAGTGGACTGGTATCTTGGGCCGAACTGGACTTCGGACTAAGGTCTTATATCCCTTAATTGGAATATTGTTTTTATTTTATTTTTTTTATCCCGAGTTAAGATATAAAAATGCATAGGTATTTTATTCCAAGAAACGTCCAACACTAAGTGCTTTTTTAGGTGTAAAAGTAATTGCATGGTTACAAATTAAGTGCAAAAATATCGTTTGACTATTAAATTTGATTTTTACCATTGGACGATGACGTGACTTTCAAAAATGCAAAAATACATATGTAGTTTGACCAAAAGAGTGTCTAACACTAAGTTTTTTTTTAATTTAATAATTTTATTTCAATTAAAGGAAAATTATTATTTAAATAATTTTTGGTTCAATTTGTTAGATAAAAAAATTAAAATTATTTTTAAGTAAATATATATTATTTATAATATCAAATTTTAAATGCATAAATACTCATTTATTAATTAGAAAATTTAATAAGGATTTAAAAAAGAAAATAAATTATGGAAATAAAAATTTTACTGATTTTACCCATTAAATAAATCCTCCTTCCTAAAATAATAAATTAGAAGAAAAAATTTGGCCTCCCAGGAATTATACTTGGAGAAATAATAATTTTCCCTTAATTGAAATAAAATTATTAAATTTAAAAAATCACTTGGTGTAAAGTGTTATTTTGGCTAAACCACATATATATTTTTGCACATTTGAAAGCCATAATATCATCCAGTCAGCAAAAAATGTCAAATTTAACGATCAAAGTCAAATTTAGTGGGTCAAATGATGTTTTTTCACCTAATTTGTAATCACGTAATCACTTTTGCGCCCAAAAGAACACTTGATGCTAGACGTTCCTCGGGATAAAATATATGTGCGTTTTTACACCTTAACCCTTTTATCCTCTACACACCCAATACTCAATACACATGCCACACGCGCTTTGGGTCACACACATTAGTGACACCACATACCATCTTCGCCCCTTGTTTCCACTTCACATCAAGCGTTTGAGTCCATATTAGGTGCCCAAATCTTAGGTGCCCATTTATTTATTAGAGAGATAAACACATTTTCTGTATCTTTTGTATTTATGTATATTTAATTATATATATGTTGCTTTCAGAGTTTTTTTTTTCATCCAATATCTTAAATTAATTAATTTTCTATCTTGTATTTAGAAATATTTATCCTTAACATCAGTATCATTGAAACTGATTAATTTAATATATTGAGTGTAAAAAAAGTTTCAGAAAACAACATATAATTTTAAATATAAATAAGGGTTAAGGTGCAAAAATACACATATGTTTTTCCTTCAGGAGCGCCTAGCACCATATGTTTTTTTTTTGTGCAAAAATACACACGCCGTTAGGTTTTAGGAGCAAAAATGTCACTTCTGTTAGTTGACCGTTAACTGACCGTTAGTTGACCGTTAACCATGATGAAATTACCTTTTTGCCCTTAGTTTAAAATAATTAAAAAAGAAAAGGGTTAAGGGCAAAAGAGTAATTTCACCATGGTTAACAGTCAACTAACGGAAGTGGTATTTTTGCTCCTAAAACCTAACGGTGTGTGTATTTTTGCACACAAAAAAACATATGGTGCTGAGCGCCCTTGGAGGAAAAACATGTGTATTTTTGCACCTTAACCCTATAAATAAATATAATATATAAAAATTAAAAATCCTTATCCCCTAATAGAAGGATGGGCAGACAACTCAGCTTTTACCACCTAATGTGGACTCCAAGCATTTCAAGAGGTTCGGATTTCAGAACTCGACGGGAACCCTCGCTCTCGTCTCTCACTCGACCAGTGTTATCAGACCCGGCTCGGACCGACCGGGTCAACTTGAAACTGGGGACCCAACCGGTCCGAGCTGGTCAAAGGATCGGATGCACACACAAAACTGGTTTTGGCTGGTTGAACCGGCCGGTTTATGTAAACCCGGCGAAACCCGGCCAGTTGTACACCTTATTTTTTTTAATGAATAAGACCATCTGAAAAAATTAAAAAAAAAAACCTGAAATCTGCCAAATTCGTATCGGGTCTGTGGCTCTGTGTAGGCATGGAAATATGCCAGACCAGGTCAGGCTTTGGCTAAATAGGCCTGAGCCTGTAATTGGGGCAGAAGGCCTGAGCTTGAATTCAAGCTTGTTTTTCGGGCTTAGGCTTGAGCTTTCATAAGGCCTGGTCGAGCTTGAAACCTTTTTAAAGGCCTACTTACAATGTAGGCTTTTAAATAGGCTTTATGCACTTTGAATCTATCAAAACCTATAAAAATATAATTTAAAATTAAAATATAAGAATGAAAAATAATAAATATTATATTATTTATACGATATAAATTTAATTATATTTATTTAATATGCAAATAGGCTAGGCATGAAGGTCTACAGGCCAGGCCTTAACAAAATAGACCTGACCTATTTACATATTTAGATTTTTAAATAAACCTTAGCCTGACCTTTTTGACAAATAAGTCAAACCTAATTAGGCCTTAAATTAGACTGTAAGCCATGTGATAGGGGTCTGGCCTATTTCCAACCATTTGAAGGGCTTTTTACCCATTCTCAATCTTTCTCAAATCTCCACCAAAGTCGATCCAGCGCCACCTTCTCACCCAGATTCAATCATCCGATCACGCCGCCGTTGATCTCCGCCATCGCCGCGCCGTTTAATCCGTCTCAGAGGTAACTTTCCGCTCCTTCCTTTTTTGCTTTCGGTCTAGCTGCAAGAAATCTTATATCCAAGTGTTTGCTTTCTCAGGATAGTTCTCTCTAACTGTACTCACAACATATATCAGTACTAAAAGCCATATTTGTGTTTTAATACGGCGAAGAAGAAGAGATTGCGGTCAAATATCTCCTTCCTCTGGTGTTGGCTACAGAGTAAGAACACAAGGTAAGATCCCCTTTCTTCATTTGTTGCTCATTCCAAACCCTTCCCTTTAACTACTGTTTGCTCTCTCTGTTCGTTCTTTCTGATTCTGCCTGTGGACCTACTTTTTGTTTCCTTTTGATTTCTTAATTTAGATTAGACCTTCCGGCAAGCGTGGTTTCCAATTATGGCGCTAGATCTTTAGCAGGCTATGAGTTTGATTATGCAGTTGTGATCATATTTGTGTCTTTAAGCTGTTTGGTTCGCAAAAACAGGAGGGGAGTCATTTTAATGTTAGTTTCAGGGATAAATAATTCGTATTTCTAGTCTTTTTGCATCTTCCTGCGCTTTCCCTTTTCTTAATTAATCTGGAATTAAATTTTGGCTGTGATTAATGATTATAGATATTATTATTCTCACTTTGACTGCAGAGATTTAACTTCTATATTGGGGCTATATTCTTCATTATTATTACCCTGCTGAAAATTTAGTGTTACGTCTTCTTTTGCTTCTTGTATATGATCCATGGTTTGGAAAATTGTTGCCTTTCTCCTAATTGGTGTTTGATCTTGCTGTCCCAAGTTTGGCCACTAAATAGAAGTGGATTTATAGTTGGGACAATGAATTTTGGGGCAGTGATAAGAAGGACCGAATATTCTTGGAGTTTGCCCGATATGAAATGCACACCAGGTGTTTGAAAAAATGTTTGAAAGGAGAATTTAAAGCTAAATTTTGGTATATGAACAAATGTGTTTTTAATGAAACCCTGTCATTTTTTTTTATATATTTATAAGTATAGTATGGTTTTCGAAACCGAGTCATGGTTATGCGGTTCGACCAGTGACCCACTAGTTCAACTAGTGACCTATTGACCCAGTACCTCGACCGGGTTGATGACCGGTCCCGTTCTGATAACATTGCACTCGACCGACACTCCCGTCTCCCTCTCGACCTTGAGTCCTCGATGGCTCGACCTTGTCGTTCTCTTAGGCTCTTCCAGGCGACTCTCCTCCTCTCCTCACCTGTCACGTCTCAGTTCGTCGGCGGTCACTGCGAGTTTCATTGAAACTAATTAGGTGGTAAAATTAACATCAGTATCATTGAAACTAATTAATTTGAGATATTGAGTGTAAAAAACATTTTAGAAAACAACATATAATTTTAAATATAAATAAATATAATATATAAAAATTAAAAATCCTTATCCCCTAATAGAAGGATGGGCAGGCAACTCAGCTTTTACCACCTAATGTGGACTCCAAGCATTTCAGGAGGTTCAGATTTCAGAACTCGACGTGAACCCTCGCTCTCGCCTCTCACTCGACCGACACTCCCGTCTCCCTCTCGACCTTGAGTCCTCAACGGCTCGACCTCATTGTTCTCTTAGGCTCTTCCAGGCGACTCTCCTCTCCTCACCTGTCACGTCTCAGTTTGTCGGCGGTCACTGCGAGTTTCAGTGTTGAGGTAAGTTTTCTTCCTTTTCCTATTCGGTTTTCCTCTAGTTTTGATAATCCTTCATCCTGTGGATGCCCCTCTTATTTGCAACATGTAGCTTGTGGCTTTGCTGAACCTCAATATCATTCATTAAACTAGTTTCCAAAATACTTCTAAGTGAATGTACTTGCTAATCCTTCTTAGTAAATCCTGCGTTTTCCTTTTAACATTGTTTGTCTGTGTTGTCATAGTTATATTAACAGTCTATAAATTTTTCTGTAACACGTAACTCAAAGCATTTTTAGGATTTTTTTGGTGTGCATGGTGCTGTAAAGTAGTTTTTGCCTTCTCTTGTTTACAGATTGAATTGGTATGATGAAAGGCACAAGCAAGATCAGTATACATGCTGAAGAAAAGAAGAAGAAAAGAAAGAGAGGAAAAATTTCTGATAATTGTGAAGCTCTTGGAATGAAAGTTGAAGGTGGAGATATGGCTCTCCTCTAATATTATTTGGTGTTTGTTTCTATCATTTTGTTGCCTAAATAGAATTGTATTGCATTTATAACTAAATTATTTGATTTATTTCTGTGTGCATATGCTGTTTCAGAGGATGGTAGTATGCTGGTTGAAAAGAAGAAGAAATCTTCAAATCTAAAGAGAAAGAATAAAGTAAAAAATCTGGTTGAAAAACAAAGGCCAAATGTTCAAGTTGATTTGAAGGAGCACAGTGGTGAGTTAAGAACTACATCAAAGCCTCAACATTGTCTGATGCATGGCTTTTTCCCTTCTCTATTTGTTCCCTTTCCCTACATTGCTTTCTTAATGTTGCAGTAAACTGTCATCTATTTTATGATTTCGTGATGATGTTAGTCATGTTTTATTCTTTTTTATCAGATGGAGGAGGGGACAATTCTTCTCTTGAAGCTCAATTGGTTGAAGACTTTAAGGAGCCTAAGGAGATTGATACTAGACTAACAATTCAAGCCCGTAATAAAATTATTATTTTATTTTTGTGTCGTGAAACAACACTCCTGATGTTAGTGATTTCATCTTCCTCATGATTTTTTTCCTTATCTTGTAGGTAAGTCAAAAAAAACAAAGAAAAAGAGAGAGAAGGAAGCACGTTCTATAAAGGAGGCTCTGAACTCACCAGAAAATAGAGGAGTGACTGACCAAGATGAGGCCTATACTATTTCTTCTGGACATGAGGATTGCTCCAAAGGAATGAAAAGTAATGGTTCAACCACAAGCGTCATTTTACATGTTAAAATTGCAAATATACTACATCTGAAACTTCTATTTGCATGATACGGGCATGCATGCAAAGCAGCCATATATTTTGTATTTTCACATGTTGCTTACAGTACACAGTGCTGTTGGTTTATTCATGCGTGTTATGGCACATTTATATATAAATATATAGATATCTCACATTTAACTTTTACTTTCCTTACCTATTTATTCCTTTTTGCATATACCTACACATCTGCTGATGTTAGCAATTTCATCTTCCTCATGAAGTTTTACCTTACATTGTAGGTAAATCAAAGAAAACAAAGAAAAAGAGAAGGAAGGAAGAACATTCTGTAAAGGAGGCTCTGAACTCATTAGAAAATGGAGAAGTGACTGACCAAGATGAGGTCTATAGTATTTCTTCTGGAGATGAGGATTTCTCAAAAGGAATGAAAAGTAATAGTTCAACCACAAGCTTCATTTTACATGTTAAAAGTTGCAAATATACTGTATCTGAAACTTATATTTGCATGATACATGCATGCATGCAAAGCAGCCATATATTTTGTATCATCACATGTTGCTTACAGTACACAGTGCTATTGGTTTATTTAATTATTTACATGTGTTATGGTGCTTGCGTGCCCCACACACCACATTTAACTTTTACTTCCCCCACCTATTTATTCCACTATGCAAATACCTACACACCTGCATTGTATTTATTAGTAGATAACTTCATGAGGAAATCTCTGCTAACCTTTGTCTTTATTTCCCCCCAATTTATGCTGTAGACTAAATGGCCATTTCTGAATAATTTTCTAACTGTCAACTAATTAAACTGCAGAGTGGATCACGGAATACCATCAAAGTAGGCCGGGCTTGCAGGCATTGCAAGATCAAATTGATGAGTTTATAACTGCCCATGAAGAAAAACTAGAAGAGGTAACCCCTTCCCGCAGCGTACATTCTTCTGAATCTTTTAGTCCTTTATTTTTCATAATTTTTTAAATAATTTCTTTTTAGAAAACGCTTAATAAAAAAGATTGAGTGATGAGGATCTATATGCTTTGTGATATCGATCAATCTCTTAACAAATTATGTGCCAATTCCTATACTCATTCTAGCTGTAGAATATAGAGCTGTATATTCCTCTTTAATTGTGAAGGAGGACATTAAAATATGACCCCAGATTATTATTGTTTCACACTTGGGTTTGCCCGTGTATATCAATGATGTCTCCTTCTGTATGGGTTTATTTGTGGCTATTGGAGGAGGGTTTCTTATGCTAGCTTTAAAATATGGAGGCCATCACATTCTATTATCATATGGATCATCTAGCTTGAAGGGAATGATGGTGTACGGTTCATTTCCAACAAGGAATGACATATGGAGTATATAGGATTTCCATTTCGTATGGTTTGATCCATTGGTGTTCTATTTCCAACCACTTGCATCTTTATCATTTCTGCTTTTTGTGTTTAAGTGGAGGTTGTGTTTTCTAGCCCCTGCAGTGCAACTGTTTGTTGATGTTGTATGTATTCATAGAGAAGGCAGAAAAGGGATAAGATCCTCTTGAAAGTATATCTGTAATGAATCAGGTCTACTTTCAGTGAGGCGTTACTCCAAACACTGGCCCTTTGAGTGATCACTACTGATGACCTCTCTAATCATCCCTGTGATACTATAATCAGTGGCACTGTTATAGCCCATGACAATTTCAATTCAGACCTTTCTGAGCTCCAAACACAGGGAAAAAAAAATCCAATCCAGTTCTTGTTTTTGGGAGTGGAAGCTTAGAATACAGTGCCATCTGTACGAAATGAAATGGATTTATATTCATGCTTTCAGTGAGATTCTTAAAATATTTAACACTATTTATTGTTATGATATGAATGGCCCAACTTATGTTCAGTTCCCATTCTAATTTTCTTATAATTTTGGCATGTTTACTTGCAGGAAAGGAAAGAAAGAGAAGCCCGTGCTGCAGAAGGGGGATGGACAGTTGTTGTACACCATAAGGGTAGGAAGAAAACTACTGACTCTGAAAGTGGAATCGTTGTGGGTTCTGTTGCCCAAGCTGCTGTGGAGCAAAAAGCTGCCAAGAAGAAGCATAAAGAAGTTGCGCTAAATTTCTACCGTTTTCAGAAAAAAGAAGCTCAGAGAAATGGTATGACCGACCTCCGCTAAATGTTAAACTATTTTCTTTTTATCCTACAATGTTTTTGTATGATTATATTGTATATGGTATTATTGAGTTAAATTTGAACATTGTTGGGCCCAAACAGGTCTTCCAACGTAATCTCCCTCCAAGATCTACTAGGTTTCAGTGCCAGTTTGGGAAACTGCTAAACCGTGGTTTTATAAGCTATTTTCCACAAGCCAAGACAAACTCTTCTCACATATGTACCTTGAATGTCGTAAACACACTTCTAAAATGTTAAAAACAGATAGACACTTAGAAAATTGTTTCATTTGGGGTAAAGCTAATAGTTAGTAGTTTTAGATATCGAATAAGATTAGTATGCCTAAATTAAAATGAAATCATTTGAGTTTTTCTCATGTTCTTATGCTTGATCATCCTTGTGATTTTCCCCTCATGCTATGATTATCTATTTCCACCCCGCTTTTGTGTGAAATGTAATCCTACATATGTTTTTACGAACAACTGAAGATTGTGCTTTCTTCATGGTTTGTTATAACTTTTTCTCTCCCAGAGATCATGATGTTGCAAAGCAAATTCGAAGAGGACAAGAAACGACTGCGGCAGTTGAGAGCTTCAAGGAAATTTAGACCTTATTAAACATTTTTTGTTTTACGTCACAAAGCCTGGATATGAATATTCTGATTCAGCTCTGTAACTCTTAAGATAAGAATGGTTCGTATTCCATTCTATTTTTGACATGCTTGTTATAGTTACCAGTTTATCATAGCTCTGGTAAGTTGTAATTTGAAGGACATGATTTTGTTGATTTTGAGGGAGTATGAAGCATCCTTCATTTAAATTTATAAAAGAATATATTTGAATTGACGGGATTTGTATTTTGACTAGTCTTCTACTTTTGTTTGAAATCTATTGCAGATGAGGTGGCTGATTATCAAGCTGCGAGGGGTGTTTACATTGGTGATAAATTGTACTTGAAAAACAAAAAAGAATTGCACGTTGCTCAGAGAAATTACGTGTGAAAAATTAAAGAAAAAGATTGCTCGATGTCCCATGAAATATTTACTGATTTGCCCTTTGTGGTCAATTTGATCCGTGCCCTTATTGGGTATTCGATGAAATAAAGAAAGAATAAAAAGCAAATTGTTCTTTTTAGAAAAAATTACATTTTTTAATTTATAATTTATAAACATTATATAATTTAATCAATGTTTTTATTCTATATATTTTTTGAATAAGTAATACAAGTTACCTCTTTATTGTGTTATATTGACGCTATACAACACAGATAGAAGTGATACATTGTCAACCAAAATTAGCCTCTCTGGATGATATGGTACGTATTATAATGTCAATAGATGAATAGCTTCTAGGAAATCTAATTTTTGTAAAATCAATTTGTCGACAAATCTTCATACCTACTTTGATTGCTTGTAATTTAGTTGTAGTAGTTAAACAAAAGCCAATCCTCTATTGAAAACCTATCATCCACTTCTTATTACATTAAAAGGGTTTCCGACATCTCGACTTCTACTTATGGTCCACTTGTTTTCAATATATGTACACACACACACACCTGTGTGTACATATATATGCGCAACAACCTGGGGTCCTCAACATAATAACCAATTGAATTTTTTTAGTGAAATTAAGAAAGATAATTAAATTATTTTAAAGTATTAGCGAACATTAATCTTTCTATCCTTCAACTTTTAACTCATATACAAGTCAATTTATCAATTATGACTCATTGTAGCTCAACCTACAATTTTTTGATTTGTTTAAGACTTAGCCCTTCATCTTTTCACTTTTTATATTATTATCCTTGAGTCATTCTGTGTGACAAAAATAATTAATAAAAGTTTTTCAATTATTTTCAATTAAGCTCCACGTGTGTTTTTTTCTTTTAGAAAAAGGAGAGAGTCCGAGAGACCAAAGAGGATAGAAAACCGGCAAAGAGAACAGAGAAATCATAAAAGAACCGAATATAAATTAATATGTCTGTTCTTACAGTTTTACCAAATTTTAAATTAGGTCCCTAAAATTTTTTTATTGGATCCTTATTGTTTGCTCCGTTATTTGTGTTTAGCCCTAAACGTGTGTTTGGATTAGCAGTTGTAAAAATGATTTCTTTCATTATGACTTTTACAAACTTAAGATTAAATATAAGTTGTATTGGGTAATATGATTTATGTTTAGATTGATTTTTATGAAAATGTCAGTTTGATAAACAAACTTGTTTGGGTGATTAATGAAAAAACAAGTTTAAATATAAAAGACAAAATCACATTTAGGTCTCAATTAAGACAAATGATATCAGAAAAGTCTCACAACTTAGTAATGGTAACTGATCCACTTGTTAATGATTGTTGTTTCATTTGTTATTAACAACCTCAGGAGACTTTTTTTATATTATTTTACTTGGTTGGGACCTAAATGAGATTTTTCTAATATAAAATGACGGAAAAAGACATGATTTTTATTAAATAATATACATTTATATTTTATGCATATAATGTGATAAGTTTAAGAGAAATATTAAAATTAAAAAATAAAAATATTTAATATATTATTGTAAAATTTTGAAAATACTAACAAATCAGTTTAATTTCAGGAAAATTGGAGAAATTTCTAATGGGGTTAATTTCATTTATTTTCTTTTATTTATTCCATCTTCTTATCTCTATTGGGGAAAGAGCCTAAGCAAAGCTACATGCAAGATGGGGAGAGGCAGTGGCGGGACCAGAGATTATTTTTAGCCCGGGTCAAAAAATAAATATGTCAAACTATTTACTAAATAATATCACATAATATTAAAAATATAAATAAATAATAACCAACAATTATAAATCAAAATAAGATATAATATAATAACATTTTCAGTAGATATCTCAAAATAAGAATTTTACTTTCCTCTTATAGCTCAATGACTAATAAACCAATCAAATATTATTCTAAAGATATCACAAACTCAATCATAATAATAATATTTATAATGAAATTTAATAAAATTAACACTGAAATATGCATTCCACCAACCTCAAAACAAAAGAATTGGAGAAAATACAATAAAATTAATATGAACCCCAAAAAATATTTTAAAAAAATATAAAGATCTGATTAAATTTCATTTAAGTGAATAACTTATTGTAATATATTTTTTAAAAGAGAAATTCATTATAAAATCATAAGACAATCAAATAACAAATCCAAACTGATTAAAATTAGTTATTAATCATCCTCTATATATATATACTCATCTATTGTAAAAACGCAAGACTCTCCCAAAATCGTAATCCCAAAATTTTCACTAATCAACATAATATTATCCTCATTAGAAAGAGTAAAATACATACAATAAAATATTTAGCCAGAGCTAAATTATTGGCCAAAATAAAATATTATATTATACATATATATAGATACTCCTTCTGGTCCTTATTATAAGGTACCAACTACCCACAATTTTTGGTCCTTTTTATAAAGCACCAACTATATTTAACTAACTTATTTATTACTATTTTCTATTATGCCCTAACTTTAACAAACTTCTTTAAATCTATCTCATTAAAGTAGGAATAAAGTTAGAAACTTTTATTAATTGTAAGCTCATTTAATGACTTAACTTCCATTTTCTTGGTTTGTGAGAAAAGATAGTTGGTGCCTTATAATAAAGATCAGAAGGAGTACATAAGATAAGAAAAAGTCAGCTAAGCCTTAGCCCCAACTGGCCACTACATGCATCCGCCATTGGGGAGAGGGACACGTGTAGGTTAGGAGTGAAAAATTATAATCTTCGTCAAAAGATGTTAAAGAGGCCAGTACTGTTCTTCGTTGTCTTCTTCACCTGGAAAGAGTGCGACACAAGTTGGAAAAAAGGGTGGGAGAGCGAGAGCTTTTGATATTCTCCTCCAGAAGGAGAGATCAATGAATTGCCCACGAACATTAGAGATATGGGTTGGTTTTCAAGTGATTTGACCTTCTTCTTTAAGTGCAATAGAGAGGGAAGCCACTATTGCAACTCTTATTCTTCTTCTTTAGGTTTGGTAAGCTTGAACATGCAAGGGAGAATGAGCAAATCTGGGTTAGAAAAAATTTGTGATAAATTGGCTTTTGCAGCAACCCAATCGTGGCCAAAAGCACAAATCAAATTTGTTTATGCATTTAAGCTCCTTTTGACTCAAAAGATACTTCAAACATAGTTAAAAGAAAGCAATCGTACATTTAGCATCCTTAATCGCGCAATTCATCCCTCTGGAAGCCATCCCAAATACACTTAACACACATTTGCTATCATTAAGCTAAGAGAAGGTGATATAGTGAAAAAAGTGTGTTTGGTTTGAGGGGAGGGGATAGGAGGGAAGAGAAAATGATCCCTTCCCTTATTTAGTTTAAAATTTTGGAGGGGAAAGGGGAAAAAATCTTAAACCACCCTCCCCTCCCCTCTTAAAGCAAACAAATGATCTTTTTCCACTCCTCTTCCCTCTAACAAACTAAACAAGGTAACATATCGTCCCCCCACCCCTCCCTTCCCTCCCATCACCTATCCTCAAACCAAACATGGTGCCTTTCGATGACTTTGCATAATTCCTCATGACATGAATCCAACTATTAGGGTTTGTTTGTTAGACGGAATTGACGGGATGGAAAGGGAATTTGATCGGGTTCCCTAAAAAAAAACAAGTTTGGCACACAAACCTTCTGTTAACATGAGTTCCTGCTTGACTCCAAGTTCCCTTAAACGTGGGAACCTTAAATCCCACCGAAAGTGGTAGAAGAGTGAAATTATAAGACAAATTAAAAAAGCCCTTGAAAAAAGTTGACCTGTTTGAAAACGCGAGCGAGGGATGAGCTAGACGAAGGTTGAGGTGAAAAAGCTTGTGACGACAGTGGAAGTTCGAGGCGAAGGCAAGGGCAACTGAAGTTGGAATTGAGGTAAGTGGCAATGAATATGCATTTTTTTGATGATTTAGCGAAATCACAAAACCTCAGCAAGGATTTCTATTTAGTTGGATAGTTGCGAGAGTTAGTTTTTACATCTTATGGAGTAGTAGATAATTTAGTTAGGTTAAAGTTGGACACAATGCAAACTTTGGTTGTAAAGCTTTCTAAACTTTGTTATGTAACAAAGAATGTCCAAGAATTTTGTATTTCAATGTGACGAAGTTATTTACATTACTTTTACTGTCATTAACTTAGTTTCATCACTTTCAATTTCTACTACTTATTTTCATTCCTTATGACCAGCCTTCTCCTATATGTTGAAATTAATTACAGCATAGTTTCAGCTATTGTCAGTTTATGCTATCGAACTCAAACTCTTAAGTGAGTGTTACGTTCAAACTTTTCAACTTGGTTCTAACCAAGTTAGAACAGAGGTCAGCTTCCAGAGGCCATAAATGTTTGAATATAAATCCAAATTTAGCAAATGACCTATCCCCATAAAGCTCTTTAAGTTTTCTTTCTGATGAAAAAAGAATTAGCTCCAAACTCATTGTATTTTGATAGTTATGATCCAATAAATAACAGATGTTCCAAAAAAAGAGCGAGAATTTCAGTGTCAACTTCCAAAATCCATATCTATTTTGTCCAAACTCCTTTGAGCTTGCTTGCTTGTGGTGTTTGTGACACGTATTAAGAGTCTATTTTCAAGCAAAACAAGTTTCACTTTAATCGAATATGTGATTTAAAAAATATGATCAAATTACCGAACTTTATCCATGTAAAATGTAGAATAAAGTCAAACATAGTAGTGTGAATAGTGTATCTGAGAGTGAAGTTATTGTTCATGTATTAGTTGATCCATTGGAATTGTTTACCACATGTATATCTTGAAAATTTTATTTTATGAAACCCAATCATGTTTTCAAAACAAGCTTATGTTGAGTATGAGTTGAAAGGTGTTGTCCTTGTCTAAATATGAGTTGATTGCAGTTGAGTTTAAGTATGAGTTGATAGAAGTTGAGAGGGCGTCGGTGATGATGGATGAATGAGAGGGTCGTTGACGATAGTGGATGAAGGAGAGGGCGCCAGTGACCATTGACAGAAGTGAAGGTAGAGACGAGAGTGAGGAAGGGATGCTTTGGTTCCTTTTTTTTTTTCAGGGGGTATCATGGGTATTTTATCTCTCTTTCCTACTAAACTAACTGCGTTTTCTTTTTACTAAACATTTTATTTTCCTTCAACTTAAATTTTATTCTCATGTCTACCAAACAATTCAACTTTTTAAGCTCCCTCTCAATCTTCTTTTCTTTCCTCTAAGTTCCTTTTCCTCCTTAAATCTTACGCGTAGCAAATGAGCCCTTAATTTTTTAACCTAACCTGCAAGAGAGCTACGATCACCTGCTTTGCTTGCGTCAACTTTGATGTTGTCTCCGGTCATGGCCAAGGACCCCACCATAAACATTCCCATCGAACTCGTCGGCTTCATGGTGCTAACTACCGGAGCTTACTTCTTGCTATCCATGACTAGTCTGTGTTATACAATACTACACCATCAAACTTATAAAATAATATATAATTTAATAATGTATAACATATGAGTTGATTAAGTAATTTATTTAATTTTCTTAATCTTTAAAAAAAATTAATCTACTTGAGTGTAAAATTCATTTACAAGGATATTATATATATATATATATATATATATATATATATATATATATTATAAGCATGATTTCATCCTTATAGTACAATTTTTTGGTTGAGCAAAACAAACAACTTTATACCGCATGAGTGAGGGGTAGTTTCGCAGTGCTTATTATTGGGAAGATTTGCATTGTCCATCCAAGTAAAATGTTAACTATTCGTATTTAAAACGTTCAATTAATGTTTTCAAAATAAAAAGACTTTTATTTAGGGTTTAATTTAGATGAAAAGTATTTTTGAATAAAATAATGTTATAAAAATAAAAGTAAAAAATATTAAATGTGGGCAGATGGCAGCCTATAGAATAAGGAAAATGATGTAAAAATATCACTTGAACTTTAACATTCTATTGACAATAACAATGGTAATGAGATTAACAAAAAATAAAAAAATAAAAAATTAACAACTCATGTTATTGGTAAATCACTTATTGAAAATTTTGAAATTTAAGTGGTATTTTCTTAATATTTTTCCAATAAAATATGTGTTTAATTCAAATTCTAGGGTTATTTACTATTAACATTAAATACAGATATTTATCTACTAGAATTATTATTTATTTAGTTACTTTTACTATTTGTGGTATCTCAATAATTATAGGATTGATCAAATTGCATGGTTAAAACTTTAATATTTTATAATGATTATTTTTATTTTAAATTTAAAATAATCTTTTTTTCATACAATGAAGATAGAAATCGGAACTAAAACTACAAACCAGCACGCAGCTCCTCCCTCCATACTCAAGCAGCTCCTCCATACGAAAAATTTGAAATAAAATCTATAAGCTCAGTTGAAAAGCTCTATAAACAGTTCGCATAAGCAGTTTCCAACAAGAATTTGATTTTCCTCCTATATCCTTTATCATTTTTTTCCTTTTTTTTACTATTGGATTAAGATCTCAACGGTTCAGATTTAACATATGATAAAAATATTATTATAATTTTACCTTATTATTATAGTTTTACCTTAAAAATATAATAAAAATATTATTATAATTTAACCTTATTATTATAATTTTATCTTAAATATATAATATGTTAAATCTGGACCGTTGATATCAGATTTATAAAATCTATAAGCTCAGTTGAAAAGCTCTATAAATAGTTCGCATAAGCGGTTTCCAACAAGGATTTGACTTTCCTCTTATATTTTTTATCATTTTTTTCCTTTTTTTTTACTATTGGATTAAGATCTCAACGGTTCAGATTTAATATATGATAAAAATATTATTATAATTTTACCTTATTATTATAGTTTTACCTTAAAAATATAATAAAAATATTATTATAATTTAACCTTATTATTATAATTTTATCTTAAATATATAATATGTTAAATCTGAACCGTTGATATCAGATTTAGAACTAGTAGATTAGGACTGTCGTTTAATTGTGATTTCTTTTAGTCTTTTCATAATGCAATTTTTTTTTTAAAAATCCTATTAATATAAAAAGTAAATAATATAACTTATTTAAAACGTGACGCAAAATATTAACCCATAATTTAGTTATTCATAAAAAAAAATGTTTGAAAAAGATAAAAATTTAACCATGATCAATCTGATTTTATGTATAAAATCATTATTTCTGTTTATCATGGAATGCCTCTCTTTTTTAAAAAAAAAAAAAAAAATCATTTTTTTGTATACCTAATGTACAGTGGATTTGGTCTGCTTGCATGTTGCTACGATGCTACCCTAAAATTATCAAATCAATAGTATTAATTTTATCTTATATATCTAAATAATCCAGATTTACATGCGTATCTCTCACATTATGATATTAATTAATGGTATTTGATTTTTTATATGTATAAAAGCGGGCTAAAAAGCCGAGTTACGTAAACAGCAAATAAATAAATAAATTTTATTTTATTTTTATTGGTATTCGATATGGATATTGTGTTTTTCCAGCGATATTGATATTGGTATTGATTATTCATTCATTAATACCGTAACGTCCATCCGAAGCCTCTATAAATAAATTCTCCGGCGGCCCGGTACCATATATTCGCTAGTCGTCTTCGCTTTCTTTGTGCACCTTCACCTTCTCTTCCCCTTGAACTGTGCTTGGTGCGATCTGCGAGAAAGTTTTCAATCATGTTGGTTTACCAGGATCTCCTTACCGGTAATCTTCTGATTCAACTTTCTCTTTTCACATTCGTGATGTTTTTTTTTGTTCGTTGTCTCATCCGTGATTTCCGTCTGCTGTCTGGTTGCTTTATATTTTTATGCTTTTCCACTCTTAAGCAGTAAAATATTCGTTTGATTCTGTGTTAGATTGTCGCTTTTGTCTATTCGAGCTTGCCTAGATCTGTTTAGTTGTGATGATTTTCTTAGCATGCTGCTTTTAGATTTACTAGATCACCTACTATGTCCCTTTTGGTAATGTTTGGATCCGGCATCGATATGTTATCGAAGGTTAAGGTACTTATATTGTTTGGGCTAATCTTGATTATGTGCTCTCCGTGACAACTTCTAGATCAAGGGATTGATTATTTTCCATGGCTTGATTTGTTCGCAGTAAAGTACAGTATATGCATAGAGCCTATGGGATGGTATTTCTTATAGTATTAGTAACATAAATCACCTTTTTGGAGCGTATTCCTTGGCCTGAATTTTTTAGGCCTGTGTTTTATGAATGAGTCTGCAATCTGCATCAGGATGCGGACCCCTGATTTACAGGGTCGATCATTGTTTTATAATACTTATGCATCTTCCTTAGTCGATGTCAACAAATCTATTTTTGAGCCGTTCTAATGAACTAAGAATATATTCATTCAGTAGCAAATTGAAGTTTTGAACTCTATGGATCAGCTGAAGTAAGAGGTCTTTACTACATACCTTGGAAAGTTTGTTTCTAAATGTTATACTTATAGTTATATTTTATTTTTGGGTACAATTTCTGTTCAACTTTTTTTTTTTTAAAAAATTATTTTGAGTCAAAAGTGTTTCAACTTTCAACAAGGTTATTGTCTGCGGCAAACTTTTAAAGTTGATGAAAAAATTATGGAGGTCTTGCATGCTATATTCTCAACGGTTCCTTTCTTTTTTATTCTTATATTAAAAATTGACGGTGCTTATTCATTAATTTATGAAATATATAATATTTGAATGTCATGGAACAATTCTGACCATGTGTCATTCAGGTGACGAGCTTCTCTCGGACTCATTTCCATACAAGGAAATTGAGAATGGAATTTTGTGGGAAGTTGAGGGAAAGGTTAGTTAAATTTTCTCTCATTGGTTGGGTTGTTGTGTCTATCTACTTGTGGCTATTTGATTTTCTATGGTTGTAAAGCGCTTTTTCAGTTTGTTGGTTTATATTTTGTTTATATGAATGGCAAGTTGAGGACTGTTTCTTTTGGCTTGCTGTAGTGGGTTGTTCAGGGAGCAGTAGATGTAGACATTGGTGCTAACCCTTCTGCTGAAGGTGGAGAGGAAGATGAAGGGGTTGATGACCAAGGTGTAAAGGTTGTTGACATTGCTGACACATTTAGACTCCAGGTTAGGACAACCGCACAACCACAATCCTCTTTTCATATCCTGAATATTTTTCTTCCAAGTTCAGAGTTTATGTATTCTGTTACCCAATCCTTGCAGGAGCAACCTGCCTTTGACAAGAAACAATTTGTTGCCTTCATTAAGAGGTATATCAAGTTGTTGACACCCAAACTAGATGAAGAGAAGCAAGAGCTATTTAAGAAGAACATTGAAGGAGCTACCAAATTCCTTCTCTCCAAACTGAGCGATCTTCAGTTGTAAGTGTTGCGACCACCAATGCTAAAAGCGCCTTTGTGTGTTTCTGTTTATGTTTCTGTTCTAGTATGTTTGACATGACTTGTCAATATCTCTTGGTTCTGTACTGGGTAAATTTCCTCAGAAAGTGTACTAACTTCTGTCTTATTTGCCAGTTTTGTTGGGGAGAGCATGCACGATGATGGTAGTTTGGTCTTTGCTTACTACAAGGATGGTGCTACCGATCCAACATTTCTTTACTTTGCCCATGCTTTGAAGGAGGTGAAGTGCTAAATGGCGTCACAGCCCTCAAATCTGTGGTTTCTGCCCTCTATTTATTTGGTTTCTCTTTACATTATCTACCAAGTGACTGAAAGTGTCCAGTCTCAATGTTGTCATAAGTGAACAATCCGACTCTTAAATTGTGAGATAGTCTATGTTTTGATTCCGTTAAATTTTGAATTCCAGTTAAATTTATTGCTATTGTTATCTTGTTTTTGAGTTATTTGTCCTTCACAGGTTTATAGGGTTTACTTATGGAAAATGTTTAACTTGAACTTCTGGTCTCAACCGTGCATTGAGAATAAACTCAGATCAGGATTCGATCCTTCAGTACTAATTGATTTAATGCTTCCAATTTCAGTTCTAATGAAGATCTATAAGATCCTGATCCATCTATCACTATCATGGGCTTGCTATATTTGGAGTTTTAATTTAACCTTGAGATTGTTGCCACAAGTCTCTTCGAGAAAATCTGGTTATGCAACTTGATAATCTTCCTGTATTTTGATGAAATCGTTGGATTTGGATTCTTTTAGTATCTTTCTCTTCTCTTCCCTCAGTATCCTTTCATGCAGCTGTTCATTCTCTTCTTCTCTTCCATCTAAGATTAACTTTTAGTTGAAATCAATGGTGTAGATAAGGGATACTGAGGGATGAAGAGGGAAAGATACTGAGAAAATCTGCTCTCCGAAATCGTTAGGATAACTCAAACGGAAATAATAATTTTGTCGATAGCAAGGTTGAACATGATTTTATGGTTCATAACATGATCAGCTTAGCTTTGTGGGAATTCGTTAAGTCTAACCCAAATTGAATCCTTTGATATAACGTTCAATGATGTTTAAACTCGAAGCTCAATAATAATTAAAGTGTCAACTTAAAAAATCATCTCACAACAAAACTGCCACTACAAGCTGTTGGCCAACAGGGGATCCTGGTTTTCATTATTATGGCGTCCTAGAAAAGCCAGAACCGTTGGTTCTTTCTACTCTCTCTCTCTCTCTCTCTCTCTCTAATCACAGCAAGAGCCAAACCTTAATTTCTTAGGACTACTGCTTCACTATACCAGACTGTGTAGCCGGGAAGAGGAAGAGATTCGCTTTATCTTTGGCCTCTTGACCACCATCACTGAGCAATGCGCATGTTGCACGCAATAATCACTCACGCTGCCTAGAACTACCCTGCAAAATCACCACTTTATTGCGTCATTTCAGCAGTTTCACTCCTTTAAATTGTTAAAAACTGTTGTCATTGTCAGTTTGTTCAGTTGATATAGTCGTTTGTTGTTGACCCAATAAGATTTTGACACATCAGAATCTTGAAATATTTATATACTAGTATAATTTAAGGTGTCACAATATGCCTTTTTTAGTTGTATTAATTCTGAAAGTAAGACACAATCTTTTTAAAATTTTCAGGTCTTTTATTTATCTAAACACGTTTGTGTATTGCACAACTTCACTGTCTAGTGAAGTGGGAGAGGTTTCAAAAGCTTACTTCCTCAATCCTCATTAACATTTCAGTTTACTTTAATGATCAAAACTTGAAATATATACATACCTTTTGACAGCTCCATAACCATGACTACCCAAAACAAGAACAGTGGCACCATTTTTCTCTGCAGATTCACACAGAACATTCCTTGCATCTCCCTCCAACACTTGTGTTATCACATCCTCCACCTGTAAAACAAACGCTCTGTAAAACTCGTCATGCTAATAATAACTTCATCTTTTCAAGCAGTCTTATAATAAAGTTAGTATTACTGATTTACTGCTACAAATCTCCTTGACTTTTTGGATGGTTTTATCAGCCATACTCTCCAGATCTTCTCCTAGAATCGATACGAACCCTTCTGTGCTTCCAGATTCTGAAACCCAAACGAGATCATTAATTTCACAGCAGTTTTGGCCTTTTGGGCAACCAATAAATAACATCCAATTTATAACACACCCTTGATCTCAACAAGAGAAGAGGGAGAGGGTTTGGCATGAACAACCATCAGCTGAAAATAATGATGGGGTATTTCAGAAGGGAAGAAATTAGTGAGTGCCCACTCTAATGCGTAGAAGCTATGTTCACTTTCATCAATCCCCAGAATCATCAATGGCTTCCTCGTTTTCTCCATTACTTGCATTGATCCCTGCAAATACTCACGTGAAGTTTTATTTTTTCTTCTTCTGGAATTTGCCAAGACGAAAGGTTTTTTATTCATTTACACGTACATTGTAGACAGTAATATACGGAGATTGTTGCGCATCAAGACTCGGTGTTGTAAAGCCTGAGAGATACTAGATACAATTAAACTAATTCTTTATACACGGTAACGATAATTCTTAAGCAAATTTTATTAATATTTATAAATTAGTTAGGTAACCTTTATATTAAGAATGGGCCTGTTTGGAATGGCCTTTTTTTCTACAAAATAAGTTAAAAAAGTCACTTTTCTGACAAAAATAACACACAGGCCTGTTTGGTTAGTGCCGTGCGTTAGTTGGGCTTTGGTGGATATGGGCAACGCAACTGGACTTCTTTTTAAACTGGATTTCGTTGTTTTTTGGGTAACCTAACGCAGCGGCCTGGTTTGTTACCGTTGGAGAAGAAAACGCAGGCCTCTCGTTCGTCCGTGCTCACACTGATTGAATCCGGCGTGCTCCTCTTGTCCGTGCTCCCTCTGCAAGATTCGAGCTCTTCAGCTGAATCTCGTGACTGGTCCTGCTTTTCCAGATCTTCAGCTGAATCTCGCGATCTCGTGATCAGATTTGCAGTGATTCCTCTCCGTCTCGTCAAATCACGGCCAGAGATTCCCGCTGCAAATTGTCCTCACCAACCGTCTCATCTGCTTTTCTTGTCTTCAAATAGCGGGTCTCGCTGGTTGAAGACGCCGTAGGTTTCAATAGCATTGGCCTTGGCTGATTTTACCCAATTCCCCCAGGCAATCCCCGTGCGCCCGTGTTTCTTGTATTAGCCCTGCTACCCAAGTATCGGTTATTGTCTCAATTCAAATGGTACAAATCTACATTTTTCTTTTTTATTGGATATATCCTCTAAATTTGACTACGTGTCTCGTGCAATTTCAATAAATACGGTGAAATCTCAGTTCACATCGCAAACTTAACTGGATTTAGCTTTTTATATTGATATTGATCTGTTCAATTTCAATACGTCCTTATCTTATTGCAAGAACATGTAATATTCTTTTCCTTCTATAATGGGACCTTAGTATCGTGTCCAATTATTTTGGCAATTTTTAGTTAGGCTTTATGCTGAAGTTGTCTTATATATTTCTGAAACTTGCTTACACGTTAGAAGAGTTTTGAAGTTATCCCGAGCTTCGTATTGATTTAGACATGACAGCGACCATAGATGTTGTGCTGATTGTCCGGTGTGTTATCAAACATCTGACTTAGGCCACAAAATTTGAAGTTTGATCTTCACAGGCTACCTTGTTTGTTGTCATCAGTGGCTTCAAATTATGGATTAAAATAAGAATTTGGCAGATGAGTGCTCTCAGTGGACAGAAAATCATAAATGAATGTTGATTCACTATTTTATTTTAGATTCTAATCCATAGAAATAGTAGTTTATATCTTTATATGTCATTATAACATATACTTTGACTTTACCGGAGATTACCATTTATTTTCTTCATTGATTGATCTGTTAGGCTTTGGCATTCAAGAGAATATAAATTATGTGGCATGGTAATAAAAAAGACAAGTCTGATGATTTGATGTTGGTTATTCTGTTCATTGAAATCTTCCTTGACAAAAGAGGTTTATGGTCATTGTGGAGAACGTCCAGCTTTCTGCAATTTCCTCAAGTTCTGAGGAAAATTCCCAAGAAGTTGTAGTTGGTTAGTTGTCATTGGCTTGTATCAAAATGTTTTATGATGATAATTTTTATCAGGACAATTATTTAAAGGATGCAGAATAATAAAATTCTTGAAGAATACATTCAATATTGCAGTCCTTAGTGCTGTCTTTGCTGCTCTTTAGTAGTGTGTTTGGCTAAGGCCAAGGCTCATATCTATTTGAGTTATTCTCACTATGTGATACTGAACATGATTATTTTATGGTTGGTCTTTCACCTTTAGGCTATGGACCATGGTCTCTAGGGCAGGTTCTATCTGAGAAATAGTCAAATATACTAAAGTATTGAATAGCTTATCTTATCATATTGATGACTCTGATCTATGATTTTTTGTGTCTTTGCTTTCGAGGATATCATATCCTCTATTCTGGCAATCTTTCATTATTCCTTGGGTTATTGTAATATCTCTTCTGTTATGAAAGTGAATAGACAGATGAATTATTATAAAAACTTCCAAAAAAATCAAAAATAGTTTGGTTATTTGTCACAAAAAGGTGCTCACAATTGTTGTAATCTGTAAAGTGATTTCTTCATCTTTTTTTGGGAATTTTCTCTTACTTTTTGGTAAGTGCAGCCATTACATGACCTATATTCGTTTGAGAAGTAAAACTGCAGTATGAATAGGCTCTATATAAATTTGTTGAGGGAATATGATTATAAACCTCAGTAATTATAAGATATCACATGGGTTCCAAAAGAGGGATTATGACCGTTATGCTATTATTGATTATGCTTACTTGATGATTGACAATTTATATATGCCCTTGCCCTCTCCTGCTCCATCACACAAGAAGATCAGTTATAAGGTTGATTAGTGAACCTTTTTACTCAAATTTATATCTTTGATATTTTATCTCATTTATACAGGATGATAATGTTAATCTTAATCTTTAGTACTGTGCAAATGTCAACTGAAATTCTAAACCATTTTGTCTTAGGTAACTGTTTATTGTACATATCCATGTGAGATTCAACAGAGTTTTGAGTTTTACGTTGGCTATCAAGGGTCAATACAATCCTTCTCCTTTATTTGGATTTGGGATTGACTATAAAACATAGGCTTGGGATCGCTTGGTTGACAATGTATCCAAAAATTTGATTATTGACAAAAGCACAATGGCATTTGTTTGAATGTAGCATTTGTTTGCATGGGAACGTATCTTTCTATTTTTGGCATTAGCTACTAAAAGTTTAATGATGAGTATTTTCTAATTTGTTACAATGTATTTCAGGCTTGCCAAAATCATCAAGAAGCTCACCAAACTCAACAGGTTCAATGAACAGTGACCTCAAAACTGCAACCCAAGCAAGTTAATATTTTCCTTTGATGTTATGTGGTTTAGAATTGAATTTTGTTAGAAATGTAGATGTTTTTCAAGTGCAGTGATATTTTTAATTTAACAATCGAATACATCTCGTACATTCTTGTTCAGTGGATTTACCCTTGTTCCATTTTTGGATATAATTGCATGTGAAAAACAATTTGAAATAATGTTATTAAAAAAAAAACCTTGATTTTTTCCTTGTCAAATTTGAATAATGTTATATATATATATATATATATATATATATATATATATATATATTCAAATAGCTAAATTTCACAATTTGAAAAGTTGATTAAAATTATTGTTATTTACCTTCTTAAAAAGTTGATTATTAATTTTTTTTGTATATCAATACCCTGATAAATTAAATCTAGTATATTACAGTTGTTTATTATTTTCCTATTTTTTATTATAAAGTAAGCATATGTTTTTGTTAATTACTGATTATTTATATAGCAATATCAGTATGGAGAAAAGTAGAACATGTTGGGATGAAAGAAGCATACTATATTTCCTCAAAGAATGTATTGAACAAATTTGCAAGAGAGAACGACAAGGTGGATCATTCTCACCCACTTGATGGAAAATTATTATCATTGGATTTAATAAAAAATCTGCAAAATCATTGGACAAAAAACAATTGAAAAATAAATATGATAGCTTGAGGAAAGAATGGAAGATACGGGACAAACTATTCTCGAAGGAGACGGGTATATCATATGACAGTGTAAACCATAGAATTCTTGCAGATGATGGAGTGGTGGGATCGGAAAATTCAGGTATAAGATTGTTAAGTTTGAATTGATTTTCTTATTATTAATATTTTAGATTACACTTAGAGATATTTTTTTTCCATGCAGGAGAATGCCGAGTATGCAAAATATAGGTATAATGGCATACAGTTTGCTAGAGAATTAGAGATAATCTACAAAGATGGTGCGACATTGGGTTCGACATAATTCTTACCAGCTGCAAGGTGACAGATGCCACCGGGTGATGACGAAGATGATGTGTAGCGACCCACCATGGACTTAGAAGAAGGCTCTAGTGATAGTGAGGAAGAGCTTCCAGATGCAACTACTAGAGTTAGTGTGGATTTAGATGACTTAAATCTAACAACAAGCACACAACCTAGTGCACCTAGTGGATCAGGATCTGTTGGGAAGAGAAAGCGGGGTGAAAGGTCAAAGGCGAGAAAAAAGAAAAAAATGTCTACTTCAAAACAAATAGCAGATTCTCTTAGTGTGATTGTTGCCGCAACTAAGGATAGATCACAACAGCTTGAAAATCTCAACCAAAATGTTCCAATGCGTTACGTCGTTGCTGAGTTACGCAAAATTCCAGAAATTGCAATTGACTGTGAATTTATCCGGCGATGTTATAACACGATGCTGCATGACAAATGTCGGGAGATGTTTGTTGCACTACGAGATGACACAGATAAATTGGTTGACTGGTTGTGGCACTATGCATACAACACCCCATCATGGCAAGATTCCCCGTCGAAAATGAGGTATTGTATGCATGGTACTGCAACTAGTCAACCAATTCATCTATGTTGTCTCGTAGTGAACAAACATCTCCTGACATTTGTCATGTAGCATCATGTTATAACATCGCTGGATAAATTCACGGTCAGTTGCAATTTCTGGAATTTTGAGTAACTCAGCAACTACATAACGCATTGGAACATCTTGGTTGAGATTTTCAAGCTGTTATGATCTATCCTTAGTTGCGGCAACAATCATACTAAGAGAATTTGCTATGAATCTGCTATTTGTTTCGAAGCAAACATGTTTTTCTTTTTTTCTCGCATTTGACCCTTCACCCCACTTTCTCTTCCCAACGGATCCTAACCCACTAGGTGCACTAGGTTGTGTGCTTGTTGTTAGATTTAAATCATCTAAATCCACACTAACTCCAGTAGTTGCACCTGGAAGCTCTTCCTCACTATCACTAGAGCCTTCTTCTAAGTCCATGGTGGGTCGGTACACATCATCTTCGTCATCACCCGGTGGCATCTGTCATCTTGCAGCTGGTGAGAATTATGTCGAACCCAATGCCGCACCATCTTTGTAGATTATCTCTAATTCTTTAGTAAACTGTATGCCATTATACCTATATTTTGCATAGTCGGCATTCTCCTGCATGGAAAAAAAATAACTCTAAGTGTAATTTAAAATATTAATAATAAGAATCAATTCAAACTTAACAATCTTATACTTGAATTTTCTGATCCCACCACTCATCATTTGCAAGAATTCTATAGTTTACACTGTCATATGATATACCCATCTCCTTCGAGATAGCTTGTCCCGTATCTTCCATTCTTTCCTCAAGCTATCATATTTATTTTTCAATTGTTTTTTGTCCAATGATTTTGCAGATTTTTATTAAATCCAATGATAATATTTTTCCATCCATTGGGTGAGAATGATCCACCTTGTCTTCTCTCTTGCAAATTTCTTCAATACATTCTTCGAGGAAATATGGTGTGCTTCTTTCATCCCAACATGTTTTACTTTTCTCCATACTGATATATAAATAATCATTAATTAACAAGAGCATATGCTTACTTTATAATAAAAAAAGGAAAATAATAAACAATTGTAATATATTGGATTTAATTTACTGGGTTATTAATATACAAAAAAAATTAATAATCAACTTTTGAAGAAGGTAAGTAACAATAATTTTAATCAACTTTTCAAATTGTGAAATTTAGCTATTTGAATATTTTTATTTTTTTTAATAACATTATTTCAAATTTAACCGGGAAAAATCAAGGTTTTTTTTAAAGAACATTATTTCAAATTGTTTTTCACATGCAATTATATCCAAAAATGGAACAAGGGTAAATCCACCGAATAAGAATGTATGAGATGTATTCGATTGTTAAATTAAAAATATCACTGCACTTGAAAAACGTTTATATTTCTAACAAAATTCAATTCTAAACCACGCAGCATCAAAGGAAAATATTAACTTGCTTGGGTTGCAGTTTTGAGGCCACTGTCCACTGAACCTGTTGAGTTTGGTGAGCTTCCTAATGAGTTTGGCAAGCCTGAAATACATTGTAATAAATTAGAAAATACTCATCATTAAACTTTTAGTAGCTAGTGCCAAAAATAGAAAGATACGTTCCCATGCAAACAAATGCTACATTAAATTTAACAGTGAAGAGATCAAGGGTTAGTGAAAGAATTGAAACTAACATAACACAAATGCATCATTGTTGGAAGAATGGAGGGAGTGGCATGAAAGACAAGGATGAATGAAGTAGCTGAGAGAGACCAGACAAGAACACAAAGCACTCAAGTAATGGATATATTTATACATTGCTAGACAAGCCATCCTGTAATTGCTGCGGCATATGGAAAGAAAAAGTACAGTGAGATTGAATATATTTTCCATTGATCTTCCTTGAACCTTCTGGAATACCAGACTGAGCTATTTGTTCGGCAAGTTTGACCAAAGCCTTCACCCAAAGCAAAGTTTGTCACATATTTGCAAATGACGTCAATCAACTGAGAACAGCTTTAAACATCATACAGGCAAAGTTCTGCCGCATGTTCTCAAATTCACAAAGGTGCTTGTCATAAGAAATCATAAATTTAACATAGAGGATTAAACAACATTTAATTTATAAGATGACATTTCATTATCTCATTATCATAATATTAACATTAATAGCTTTCATCACCAAAATCTCAATCAAATTAAGATTTACTATTCAAACCATTATATAACTACTCATAACAATTTCAATCATCAAATTTGATCATATGGAGTATAAACCCGTAACAGCCAAAGGCAAGCATAGTTTAGTTAGAATTTCAGATTGAGGAGGGAAACAAGGACCAGAGTTCATTATGATTGTGGAACTTGTGTGCTAATCTCAAGTTGAAACGTTCACAAAAAGCAAGATTAGTCTTGTATCATCAATAGAACATGAGTATGAGGGCTTAGAATTGATAATTCTGACTATTAACACCATAGTTACAAAATAAAGTGCTGATATACTTGTAGCTTTTACAATCTGATTTCAGCCAAAATTTTAGAAATACAAAAAGTTACAAATTCAGGAGCAAGCACAGGCTAAGATAGTAAAGAAGTGGAAGTTTAAGGAGTGACAAGCATGCTACCAAATAAGCTTCATGGAGTCCTTCCACAGAATTTCATGACTCAACCACAAAGCAATGAAATGGAAGACATAATGATAAAGACTCAGGCAAAACAAGATATTACCCTCGGTCCTAATTGTACGAGCTTTTTACCCAATCATTTGAAGACTACAGGTGAGCAAATCTAAAATACTCAAACCCATCAATGAAAAATTTTTTTTAAAAAAAAAAGAAAGAAAGAATCGATCATCATATCAGACAAGAAGGGGAAACGAAATAGTTTCAAATGAAATGCGAATTTGGACAAAATTTAAATTGCACATGGGTAAGAATCACATGGCAGTAATTACTTGACCATCCAGCAAATACAGAAAACAGAAAGTATAAATCCATAGGAGATAAATTGCCACGGGCAAGGGAAAGAGAAAAGGACAAGAAAACCAAAACATGAAGATGTAGGTAAAGGGATTCGATCCTTTTGTTTTCCAAGAGGGACAAAAGGTCAAACTTCAGAGTTTCTCTTAAATTTCTTGGCGACCAAACAGAGCACATGGAAATTAGCGAGGGACAGAGATAGGAAAAGAGGCAAAGTGAGCACTGGATGCAG
The DNA here is from genome assembly GCA_037074495.1 of Acacia confusa. Classification (NCBI taxonomy): domain Eukaryota; kingdom Viridiplantae; phylum Streptophyta; class Magnoliopsida; order Fabales; family Fabaceae; genus Acacia; species Acacia confusa. Next base: position 8,800,870 of record CM073505.1, read on the forward strand.
AGGTTTATCGATAATTCCCCTGCACCCATGCAAAACTGCACAAAACAGATAAGAAAAAGAGCAGCAGAGGGACCTTGGGAGGAGGAGGAAGTCTGGGACGGTGTAGGCTATATTCTTCCCTCATTTTATCAATCCCTCCGTTCCATTTTTATAAAAGATTGGTATAAATTACTCTTCACAACTTCACATATTGAAAGTTAGTATAAAATCAATATTCACATTGAAAGAAAGGAGGGTTGGACCCTAGAGTCTTTGGATCAGGCTTCCCTCTTAACTGTGAATCTTAGATATTATCGGGAAAGTCAATGTTTGAAGCTTAATCTTTATTTATGCATGCTCACACATTACCTAGTTTGGAATTCGCTCTATCAATTTAATGGCCCTTGATAATTGTCCTTCCACACATTCATTCATATGGACCTATGCTTTACAGAATCAATCAAAGCTCTTACAAAAACAACAAACAGAGACATCTTTATGAGCTCATTATTCTTATAAGTTTATACCATGCTTGCAAATCCTATACTCTTAACCAACACCACAACATAAAATACCAATCTCAAGCTTTGATTAATTCAGCAAACGCTCGTGTCACTCTTTAGAGACTAATTCATTCATTTGAATTTCACAAAATAATTTGGAATTAAAATAAATCAAATACAATCACAAGGGTGTCAACAAATTAACTACCTTAGAGCTATAGTAACATATTTCATTGCTGAAACAAAGAGCTCAACAAATTTGAGAAGGGTGCAAAAGGTCACAACTGCAAGGAAAATAGTTTGCATCCCTGTTCTTCCAGGTCAAATTTAAGTATTTTAGGGTCATCAAGCAAGCCCAAACTTGAAAGTTACCCTTTACTTGATGTAATCTAATAAATTGGTAAACTTAGACATAAATTAGCAGCTTAACTCCAATCCATGTACAAAATTGCCTGGCCTCATTGTTTTGCTATGCAGCACCTCAAATTAAAAATACTTCAAGGACGCGTGACTGATAATTGAAATTAATGTAACAAGCAATATCATCTTGAAGTGTAAGCCACCCATTTTACGAACAGTGTAAGCAGCCATCTTGACTACTGAATGAAGCAAATCCAGACAAACAGTAACAGGGGAGAAATTAAAAGGAAAAGTGATGATGAAAAATTCAGCTTCGAGAACCTTTAAATCACTGGAACTCATAACAGAAGGAGAAACACTCCTCCTAATTGTGTTTCTTTCTCGTTTTTCAGGATGGGTTTTCCTGTGCTCAGTGATATAACTTAGTACAACAAGCGGAATCGGGGAACCCAAATTTTTCTCAATTTCTTTTAATTTTACATTTTCTTTCATTTTGTTCAGAAATCAAAATGAAAGAAAATGTAAAAGATTCAAGATTTGAATTCAGAAAGCAACAATTCCAATTCCCAAAATTTGAATTCAGAAAGCAACAATTCCAATTCCAGAAATCAATTGCATCTAGAATTAACATTCACAGAAAACAAATCCAAAGAAAGAAAAGAAAGAAGAATGAAGGGGAAATTTCAGGATTCCACGATTCCACCAGACAGGAACTCAAAATCAAACTCAAAAGCAAATTTCACGATTCCAGAAATCAAACTCAAAATCAAAATCAACTTGAAATCAAACATGAAGAAGGATCTTGGGCTGATCGACTGAGTGCACGAAGAGATTGACGAACTCACGGACTGGCGATGGGCGATGCCTACGGCGTCTTCAACCAGCGAGACCCGCTATTTGAAGACGAAAAGAGCAGATGAGACGGCTAGTGAGGACGATCTGCAGCGGGGATCTCTGGCCGTGATTTGACGAGACGGAGAGGAATCACTGCAAATTTGAGCACGAGATCACGAGATTTAGCTGAAGATCTGGAAAAGCTGGACGAGTCACGAGATTCAGCTGAAGATCCGAGAATCCTAGACGAGTGGAAGGGTCGAATCTTACAGAGGGAGCACGGACAAGAGGAGCACGCAGGATTGTGTGAGCACAGACGAGAGGGGGCACGCGTTTTTCTTCTCCATCGGTAACAAAAAAAACCACGCCAGCGTTATGATGGGCAAAAACCAACAAAAGCAGGCTTTTCAAAAAGCGCAGTTGCGTTGTCGATACCCTATTTGAGCCCAGTTAACGCACAGCACTTACATACATGCGTTTTATTTTTTTTTCTAGAAAAGTGATTTTTTAACTTTTTTTTTTTTTTTTTTTAAGCCAACTTAAAGGCCATTCCATACAGGCCTAGTATACACAAATATAAATATATCATATGAGTTTTATTTCGATTTACTTAAATAAATAATTTTAAAAACTTTCATTTGTGGCTTTCAAATGAGTCATGGAAAAACTTCAACGTCTATTCTTTCACCACAATTTTCTCTATTATGTCTTGTGACACTTCACGAAGACACAAAGTGGTTGCTTGGAAAGGAACTGAAGTGGTTGTCATGGCCATTTTTCGGTTTTGATAGTGACCAAGAGGATTGTTCTTTTGCCATTTTAACAGACAGGGAATAATAGATTAGATGCCCATGCATATATTTCCGTAATTATCTCTCATTTTTAAATTCTTAAATATTTTTTTTAAAAAAAATTATATTACTATGTTTGAATTTATTTATCTAATTTTTTTTATTTTTTATTGAGGAGTTGGCATAAGGTTTACACCAAACTATTTATGACTTGGCAAGACTTTTTAATTTTTGTTTTTTTAGCATAAATAATAATCTACTACCCCAATTCTTAATATGAGACAAAATTTATAGGGCAATCTAGAAAAATTGTTTGAAATATATTATAGCAATAATAAATATGGAGAAAAAGTTTTATTTGTCACTTGAAAACTTTGAAAATTACAATCTTTCACATCGAACCTAGCCGTTTAATAATTTTGAAAATTTATATTATCTGCCAAGTTTCCATTGATAGATACTTAGATTTTTCACCAAGTGTCTCATCTATATTGTTGTTGAAGGCATCCTCTGCTCTGTCTCTGTGTCGTGGATCATCTCCTACCCTCGCCATCACCATTTTCTTCACTATAATAGAAATTATAGCAACGATCTTCTTGCTCAGCTATACGATCGATTTTGGATTATCTTCGTTTTTTACCCGACAGTTTCAGATCTGATCCCAATTCAGCATTTTCAATTATTGCAATTCGTTCAGAGGTCGGGTGCATTTCTTAATGATCAATTAGGCGTGAATTCATCATTTCCTTGTGTGTTTATTTAGTTTATGTGGAATTCTGAAACTCATTTCAGTTTGATTGTAGATTTCGCGGATTTGGATTCTATCTTTCGGCTTGTTATGTTCTTCTTCGAATTCGAATTCTCTCCTCATTGTGAGTTTCTTGTTTTGGATCTGTTTTTCCTTTCAGTTTAACTGTGATCTGGATTTTGATTTTCCTTTTCTTCTTATTTTTAGGTCGTTTGATATATGTTTTTGTTTGAAGCGTGTGTACACAGATCTTAAAAATTGGCTCCCCAAAGACGTTCCCAGCGCCACTTGGGCGGCCAGATGCAGCAGACTAATGCTGCGGCCACTGCCCTGTACGACCAAGCTGCGGGCGGGTCTCTGCACAATGCCGCGCCTGCCGGTGATGCTGGTGATGCCGTGATGGCGCGTTGGTTGCAGTCTGCTGGATTGCAGCATCTGGCCTCTCCATTGGCTTCTACTGGTATTGATCACCGCCTCCTTCCGAACATTCTCATGCAGGTACTGTCAGATAATTTCTTATAGTTGTCTTTTTTTCTCTTGCAACTTCTCGGTTTGTTTGTTGCTTTACTGGTCACATGATAATTTTTTCACTTAAATATTTGTGTGAAATCTTCTGGAAGTTGAAGCGGTCACATGGACACCTGTAATTCCCTCGGCAGCCCTCATTTTCTCTTTCCAGTTAATTCTATTTATGGAAGGATTTCCAGCTGCATCAAACATACTGGTTTAGTGATTAGGAGTATATTCTATTACTGTATCTGTTAGCAGGCTAGGTTGTATCTCTGGGGATTGATATATTTTGAATGATGAACTTTGCCAGAGAAGTTTGTTTTAGTAGATGCTGTGTAGCATAATGTGTATCAAGCTTACGATATGTGAAGCTAAAATTTTGAAGCACTTGCTTATATCATAAGTCTTGTTTTTCAGTTATAACATGTTCAGCATTTTGTTTTTCTTGTTTACAGTGAATGCATTAGGGTTTGAAAATGCCAATTTTTTTTCTATGTAATTGTGACCTATGGCAAGACTTAGATGAACATGATATTTTTACAGGGTTATGGAGCACAGTCTACTGAAGAAAAGCAGAGGCTTTTTAAGTTAATGAGAAGCCTCAATTTTAATGGAGAATCTGGTGGGGAGCCCTATACACCAACTGCCCAAACTTTAGGCAGTGTCGCAGTACCAGATGGGTCTTACTCTCCTGATTTCCGAGGGGATTTTGGAGCAGGGCTTTTGGATCTTCATGCCATGGATGATACAGAACTCCTATCTGATGTATGATTATCATCTGATGCTGGGCGGTTTACTTAAATCTAATTAAGCCATTAATTAGTTGGCTACAGTTTTTTACAGTAAAATTCGTGCTACATGTAGCTTCTTCTATATATCATTTAAGATTACCACTCTAAGTGTTAGTAGGTGCCATCAAAGTTTTGTAATTTTGTATGCCATCTTATCCAACTGTTTGTGCCGGTGATAGCGTGAAGAAACTTAAATATATCAGCAGCTAATTAGACAGTTATCTTTGGTCAAATGTCTGAACTTTCTGCCTTATAGTTTTTCTCTGGTTTAATTTTGTGTTATTTTCAGATTGTGTGTTTTTGTTCTCATTGATCCCTTGTATTTGACATCAATCTCTTGCCTAAGTATAGAGGAATAGATGAATCTGTGTTTTAATTTGTTGTGTTAGCTCTGATTGCTCTCTTCTCATCAGCATGTTATTTCAGAACCTTTTGAGCCATCACCATTCATTCCTGGAGGTACTAGAGCATTTGAAGATGACTTTAATCAAATCAATGGCAATCAGGATGGAGAAGCAGATGCGTCAACTCCTTTACCAATGAAGGAAAAAGAGAATAATGCAAGGGAAAATAATGTTGCTAAGATTAAAGTCGTGGTATGTTGAGGCTCTAGCAATTTATGCATACAAGCATACCTTTATGTAGGAATTTATTTGTGGGGATAAATTTTATTTTTCTATGCTGAGATGTGACTGTGATGTGCAGTATGGATTGGGCCCTTTTCTGTTCTATTCACTGTCAATTGTATCTTGTTCTTCTAGTTTGAAACCTTTGAACTGCTTCTATCTGTGTCCCCTTCTCGCTTTTGGTATCTTTAGGAGTTCATTGGAAATATAATCTCATTTTGTCTTTTTTGGGGATTGTATTCTTGAATTGAAGTAGAAATTTAGGGATATTTATATTCATGGTTCTTGAAAGCAACTTTGAAAAGGTTTTTAATGAGCGGTATAGGTACGAAAAAGACCTTTAAACAAGAAGGAGCTTGCTAAGAAGGAGGACGATATTGTGACTGTAAATGACAATGCATATTTGTCTGTCCATGAACCCAAACTAAAGGTTTGTTTTTTATATCGTTCTTGAGTGTTGCAGTTACCATTTATATATATTTTATTCAAAGGTTGATTCTACTCCCGTTCTGATATCATTGATATTTTCCCCCAATTTGATTTTTTTTTGTACAAAAGGTTGATTTAACGGCATATGTGGAGAAACATGAGTTTTGTTTTGATGCTGTTCTTGATGAGCATGTTACCAATGATGAGGTAAAGCTTCTCTTTTCAAACATAAGGTTTATTGTTTATTTGTATATCTCAGTCCGGTCTTGTTTGATCAAAGTTGTGATACTCGTTCTCCGCCATTACAGGTATACCAAGTTACAGTAGAACCAATTATTCCCACGATTTTTGAGCGAACCAAAGCTACATGTTTTGCTTATGGTCAGACAGGTAAGGAAACACTTATTTCATGTTATACATGTACCAATTTATCAATGATATCTTATTTTGTATTTCAATTCGTTTTTCATTTCAGTACATGGTGGATTCTTCGTTTAGTTTTGTTTTTAGCAGTGTGTTTTTGGATCTTGTTCTTGATGCTGTCAATGGCTTAGCATTTTATTTGAGCCCCATTAAAGTAGGAAAGGGACCTATATTTTCTATTATTATTGTTTTTTCATTGTCTGACGTTATTCTAGGGCAGCATGTAACCTGCGAGGCTAATTTATCTTAAAATTATCATAATATACCTAACATGTTGGGAAGATAGGCTACCAGTGGCCGTGGCTTTTAGCCCTAGAACTCATGATATTCCAACATGATATGGTACAACACACACAATTGCACTTGTAGTGGAAGCCATCAACTGTGGTAAACTTATTTCTTTCAAGGTCACTGCTCTTTCCACGATGAAGAATTTGTAATTTTGGGCATCATATAAGTTGTTCATAGCTACACTTTTTCCTCATAACCAACATTTATAACTGCAATGCTAATGATGTTTTGCCTTTAGGAAGTGGTAAAACTTACACAATGCAACCATTGCCATTGAGAGCTGCAGAAGACCTTGTTAGACTATTGCACAGGCCAATCTACCGAAATCAAAGATTCAAATTGTGGCTTAGTTACTTTGAGATATATGGTGGAAAACTATTCGATCTTCTTAGCGATAGAAAGTGAGTACTTCTACCAATTTCTTATATCTTTGTTCTTATTTGACCTTTATTGGCAATCCACTTGGTGTATCAGGTTCAATGTACAGTATATCCTTTTTTTTGGGTATGATTTTATTATATTTTATTTATACTCATCAGAAGATGACATTATGTTTGCATTAAGGTGTCTAATGATTAATTGAAGTGTGTTCTAATATCTAGATGAACTTCATTTTATCCTACATAAAGCTTGTCTTTCTTTTGTTACATATATTTGGTTGTATTGGAGTATAGGATACGTCTGTGCCTATTGATATGCATTTACAGATGTCATCTTGCTATATTATGTATCAACCTGCTTGTTGTGCTTGCTTCTGGTGCTGTTGTTGTGGTTTTGAGTGGCTGTGTTCGGTAATCTATGAATAGGAAACTTTGTATGAGGGAAGATGGACGGCAACAAGTTTGCATTGTGGGGCTGCAAGAATTTGAGGTTTCTGATGTACAAATTGTCAAAGAGTTCATTGAGAAGGGGAACGCTGCAAGGAGTACTGGATCCACTGGTGCCAATGAGGAGTCCTCTAGGTCACATGCTATTTTACAATTGGCTGTGAAGAAACATGGTGAGGTGAAAGAGAGCAAGCGAAACAATGATGGAAATGAGGCAAAAAGTGGTAAGGTTGTGGGAAAGATTTCTTTTATTGATCTTGCTGGGAGTGAAAGAGGTGCTGATACCACTGACAATGACCGTCAGACACGGTACTTTTATATGCATTCAGATTGAATTCTCTGGTTAATGTTTACAGCACTTCCTACTGAACTACTTGCATGGTGCCTTCTAGAAGAATGTCTCACGCATGTTAAGAATTTCGTAGATCACACCACTCATTAGTAGTTCATTTAGAAAAAATTTCTGCATGACCTGAATCTGTGGGAGCACAGTTTGCTGGATGTTTCTCCCGAAGATTTGATAAAAATTCCCTCTTTTTATTTGAGAACATTCTACTTCAAGCTAAATGGCAACAATCAATTCTTCTCATTGCTTTAACCAATTATTTCTAGGTATTTGTGTGTGTGTAAAATTAAATTTGTGATTGTATCAACAATGATGATGATAGTTCTTGAGGAATGGTTCTACGCTATCAACTAAAGGCTGCTGTACCCAGACATCCAACTAGGCATGTTAATTTGATGGTTTAGGACTTTGAGCGAGGAAGGAATCTGCAAACTAGTCTGCTTATACCCTTCTACTTTTTTGTGCACTGTAGTGCAAGTAACTAATTCCTAATACTTTTTAGTAGGGTAGTAATTATTTTGTTAATGGGCAAACAATAGTGCAGAACTTCATTTTGCGACTTTATGTATCTTTACTACAGAATTGAAGGGGCAGAAATTAACAAGAGCCTTTTGGCACTGAAGGAGTGCATCCGTGCTCTTGACAATGATCAGATTCATATACCATTTCGTGGAAGCAAACTTACTGAGGTACTTCGAGACTCCTTTGTTGGCAATTCAAAGACGGTTATGATCTCCTGTATATCTCCAAATGCTTCCTCATGCGAACACACGATCAATACCTTGAGATATGCAGATCGGTATGTGTTTTCCCATAATGAGCTTAATATATCATATTTTCATAATGGGGCACTTCATTCTTTTTACATATTAATGTGTATATATCAATATATATTGACTGATAGATTATTATAATATGAACAGGGTTAAAAGTCTATCCAAAAGTGGAAATTCTAAAAAGGATCAGACCCTCAATTCAGTACTGCAGACTAATAAGGAAGTTTCCTCCGCATCATCTCTTCTAGGGAGTGATATTGCAGAGGATGTTAATGATCAACGTCAGGAGGTGAAAACAACGGATATGGGTAAAAGACTTGCAGAAAAGGAAACTTCTGTGTACAAATATGCTGCTGATGTTGACAAACACCCATCAAGTTTTTCTTCAAGTTACTTGGTAAATGGTCCAGAGGAAAGAAGCTCAACTTCTGCCTCAATAGACAGGGAGAGGTTTGAGGTGAAGAATTCTTATAGTGATCGTACCAGTCAAAAGATGAACTTTTATTCCCAAAATTCAGTTGACACAGATGAGAAAGTACAAAAAGTTTCTTCTCCACGAAGAAAAGGGTCTATGGAGAAGTCAGAAAGATATGCGAACTGGCAGAAAAGGGATGCCAATGGATCTGATTCCTCCACCACAAACTCCAAGCAGCAAAGCACTGGGAATCAGAAGACAATTACCACTGCCACGAGGCAATTCCAAGAAGAATCCTCTCCTGATGGAAACATCAATGCAATACTGGAGGTATGTAATTAAAGTAATTATCAGTGCTCAGTTGAACGCAAAACTTGACTATCCTTCCTGTTTAATTTCTTTGCTGTTTTTTGGCAGGAGGAAGAAGCGCTAATTGCTGCACATAGGAAAGAAATTGAGGACACAATGGAGATTGTTCGTGAAGTGAGTAATTGTTTTCATCTTTACGTTAGCATTGTGATTTTAAGTACTCACTGCTTTTGCCTGTCACTTCTGGACTTTGAGTTTTGCTGAAACCTACAAACTCACTTTATTATTGTTTTAGTAGATACGAGATTTGACTCTTGAACCTTCACTGATTCATATTGGTGTTCAGATGTGAAATGCTATGAACTATTCATGTTTACCTGTGTCGCTGCATTGCATGGAGAGCATATTTGCTAGTTTTTTAAGTTAAGAAATGATCTATTTTGACAACTTAGCATAGTGATAGAAGACTTGTTTGATGTTTCTTGTTTTCCCTTGAGTATATTGGCGTGTGAAATGTAAATGATGTTTTCTTGATTGTATTAATTAATATATTTTTTCTTCAGCCATCTTGACCAACTTCCGTCTTTTTATTTGGTCACAAAAGTGAATGCATAGAATGGAGAGGGATAGAAAAGAAGAGTAATGACATTGTGAAAAGCACTAGTGTGAACTTGTGGTATTTTCTGTCCAAATATATGCTTGCATTAGATTTAATTTGGAAATGTTTTACCTGCAAAGATGTTTTTGGAAATGGTAATATCATTAATATTGCTTTGGGTTTTTCAGGAAATGAAACTCTTGGCAGAAGTTGAGCAGCCAGGAAGCCGTATTGATAACTATGTCACTCAATTGAGTATTGTGCTTTCTCGCAAAGCAGCAAGTCTCGTAGGCCTTCAAGCTCGCCTTGCCAGATTCCAACATCGAATAAAAGAACAAGAGATACTCAGTAGAAAGAAAGTGTCTCGTTAAGTGCCTTGGCTTTCTCACATGCAATGACCATCATGTATACGTGCTCGTTCCATTTTTTCTCCGTGTTCAAGCCATATAGTGGTAAGGTTTTTGTCTCCCTCCCTATCTCTCTCTCTATATATACACATATGAATCTCATGTTTGACATTCAAATTTAATGTACTGAAAATGTATATTTGTCCCTTGTTTAATATGTTGGTGGTCCTTAATGACAACAAAAGAATCAATTTTATGTTGATGATCGAATGATATGAGAGTGATACTATCATGTGTGAATGAAACTCATCTGAACCGATGCCAAAGGGCGAGGTGGTCGTCGCACTGATTCTGAAATCAGATTAATCGCCGAGTTTGATAATCGTCTAGAATGTTTAAGTATTTGGAAGGAAGTGTCCCGTTAAGTCACTAGGCTTTTTGTTTTTCAGTGACTCTCGTGAATGTATGCGTGCCTGATCTTAGTTCTTCTCCCCCTTTTTAAGCGTGAAAAGGATTTTGGTTCCCCCCTCTCCTACACACACACGGATCTTACTTGTAACAAAAGAATCAATGACTGTATATATTTGTTTCGTTTTGTATTTTGGTGGTCCTTAATGGTAACAAAAGAATCAATGGTAAGTTGATGATCAAAATGATGTGATGAAGTGTTAACTTTTAAAATTACCTGTAGCTTTTAAAATCATGATTTTAGTAGTATAAAACTATACACACATTTTGAAAGCAGTTAACTTTCGAGTATGATAATAATCTAAACTGGACAACTGTTATGTTTAAACATTAATTTTTTTTTAAAAAAAATGGGACTATATCAGGGAACCAGAGTCTCGCTGTGCTCATTGAGCCGAGCATCTCATGGCAACTCTCCCATAGAATTATAACGATGAATACCACAATACCTTTCCTTATTTGGGAATTGCAAGATAGACGACAAGATTTCTTGAAGGTCAACTTGGTTTATTTAAATTAAAAATTGAAAATAAAGTATATAAATATAATATACACCACAATACCTATTGAATTATCAAATTACATACAAGTATCTTTTCTTTTGTTTTTTTTTTTTTTTTTTTGAAGAAAAGTTTTGGAAGGGTTCAACATCAGTCCCCCACCAAAGTCAAGACACGGCCCCGGACTCTGAGCATTTACTGGGGACTTACATACACGTATCTTTTCCTTTGTTTTAATTACGAGACATCATTATATCTACTTTTTTTAGTAGATATGATTAACTGATGATATCGCATCATGCAAAATCAGATAATCTTTAATTAAAAGCAAATTTATCTCGTTTTACTTTTAACCGTCTCCCCAGCACAAGAACTGTAGAATACAGTAAGCAAATCGTCAGTTTGTGAAAGCAAAGAGAGTACCAAACACAAAACAGATTATAAATATTACATAATTTAACACCTCTGGATGTACCCTTTTTAAAAAATGCCTCATCTAATAATGATTCACTCTTCACAGAATTTACAACCTACCTCATTCTGCAATACCAGCATGCCAAAACGAATGCCAGGTCTCCAGAATGGCCATAGTCTATATATTGACAGAAGCGAATGTATCGGCCACTTTTGATATGACTGACTTCATGAATCTTTTTCATACCAAAACACCAACGCAGAAACAAAGAATTTGCCTACTGCTAAATGGCATAGCACTCTTCGGCTCAGTCAGCTTTCAACCTCAATATCTCCTTAACTGTCCTGCGCCGGAAGTAAGGCATGTGTTCCTACAAGGAATGGTAAAGTAAAAATCAGCTACCCCATATATAAAGCATTTGAGAACTTTCAAGCAATCATGAAACAGATTAGTTCAGGATATCTTTTTCCCACAAATGTTCTTGCGACAACTAAAACATTTAATGCTTCTGGAACGCCAATGATTGGCTGCCAAAATATTCAGAAAACGAATCATAAGTCATAACCTTCCTTGTTGAAATTGAATGCTTTATTTTCTTACCTGGTTGAAACAAAGCCCCAGGCCCCTGCTCAAAAAGTCAGCATATTTGATCATAAACACCCCACAATCGAACCTGTTCAAAATTTTAAATAAAATGTTCCATCAAAAATATAATCCACTCACAAACGGCTACAAACTTGAACTGTTCAGAGCTGAAATAACTTCCAAAGACTTAGATATACTCAAGAGTTTGAAGGGGGAGTGAAGAGTATGACTTGCAAAATGCCAATTATGAAAAAGCTATGAACAGAAGGGGGGAAAATGATGTCAATCAAAAGATATTGTAGATTTTAAATAATATCCCATTCCATCTATAAGTTTCGGGTGATAGTTTGTATCATTCCAACAGTATATAACCCCTAGGTAGTGCTAGGAAAGATGAAATGAGGTACTTGAAAAATGAAAACTAGGACAAAACTGATGCTATGTCCCTTGTATAAATTCCCTTCAAGACAATATCAAGCAAATACATTATTTCTGTTCTTTTCCAACGAAATAATTTGATGGCTGATAATCAGTTTTGCACATAACCAATTGGCATAAACGAATTTTCAAGAGACCATGTTGCTTGAATAGCATTTATCACTAATGAACATCAAGGTATTACCATGGAGAAAGCAAAATTCAAGCTCAATAAACCAAGCTGCAGGAGATAAATTGAATCTAAATCATATATCAATGACAAGCAAGCAGGTATGAGTGAAACTTCATTCAAGTACAAACCCAGGCCAATAATCACATAAATAATATGATAAAAATGCATGTGGCCCACTCAAAAAGCACATTTGTCTCTCCTTTTTTATTCAAAATTCTCCCACTCATCAATTATTCTCATTTCCTCCATATATAATCTACAGTTCTATGCTAATGAATTTCAATTTTAAGAAATTTTCCTTCTAAAAAATTATTCTTCAAACTAAGAAAGCAGTATGAGTTGTATATAAAGAACGTATAAGCTCAAGAACAATTTGCTTAGAGGAATGTATAATGTATAGGCCTTTGTTTCATATAAAAGAGTATATGCTCAACAATTTTATTGTTTTTCATTTTTAAAAAGATATCCTTTTGAAAATTACAAATTATTTCCTAATTCAGAATACTTGCTCATTTTTCAAAGATGTAAGAGTGAAAAGATAGGTATACCCATTCTCTTGCTCAGGCAGGTCTTCAACAAATTCCTTTTCCCATGAACTTACATCGACATCTGTTCCATTCTTGTCCTTCGCTTCATCTACAAAATATCTAACCTGGGACATCAAAAATAAACATTAGCTTAACGTTGGTCCAGCCAAATGCAAATGAAAATATATCTTTACTCAACTTCCTTTTTTATTATGCCATACAGAAAAGAAGATAACAACTCATGCTCTTAATGTAATAATGAAAGTGACAATAAACTAGGAATTTCAAAATTCCAAAATGTTTGTCTCTAGCATAACCAGGAAAATATTATGCTGGTCATGGTGCCGCCTCTAGCATTATAATCAGTTCAGAGCCCACAAGCACCAAAGGCTCTCCAAGGCATGTTCAAAATACAGGTCTATACCCAGTAAAAGTAAGGTCATGCGTAAGCAAGACTTGAAAAATCAACAAGACCAATTAAAAACACCATGTAAAGCAACACACAGTTTAATATAACATATGATTGAACCTTCAATTATTTAAGAATAAGGCTAACTCTAAAGATATGTAGAAATTGTAGTTACTAGGGACATATCTATTTTTAAGAGATAAAATACATCAATAATAACCTGTACAGCCATCCGAATATTTAAATTAAATTTTCAGATTCAAACACGACATACAAGCCTCTAAAACATCATTCCCTTTTAATTTACACAAAACCTTCAATTCAATGTGCTATATAAATAACAAATTTTTTGTGTCACCCTCCTTTTCATCATTAGGTTATAGCCTCATTCACTCTATCTATTCTATAATATTTTATCTGTTCTGTTACCTTTTCTAACAAGATTTAATTGTCAAATATCCTCATCCGTCTTATATCCTAATCCTTTAAAGACAACATTTATTTTTCTTTTGCCCTCGTCAGTTTAAAATAAGAGTGGTTTCACAAATGAACCAAAAAATCATAAACAAATCAAACTGAATGTTATGTGTCAGAGTTGAGCATGTTTCAAGGACTAGATTGACAAATCATAATTAAGTTCTGCGTGCTAGTTTGGAAGTTGAACAGACCTTAGTTCAAGACCAACTACAGAGATATATTGATCAGCCAAAGCCCTAACTAACTCTATGGAGACTTCCGAACCATGTTTCCAATGATTAAAAAGAGAAAAAAAGATCAAAAGTAAATAAAATTTATTAGTACATGTAGTTTAAACATGGCTCCCATCGAGAACCCTGATAAAACAAAATATCACACATTTAATTTGATACAGACAAAGAACTTTACCAGTACTTTCAAGACTTGGTTATCTATTCCTCTCAGCGAGTCGAGATACTGGAATTTCTTATCTTTCTTATTGATGATAGCCAAACACCAATGAATCTCTTTATGGATTGGCACAAATATCTGTGAAGTTAAAAGATATGAAAAGTTGGAAAACAATTTACTTGATCATAGTCAAAGGAAATTGATAGTCAGTATATTTACTTTATCACATTCAATTAGGCTATATCCCAACTTCTTTTGTGTGGTCCATCTTCTCACAGCTTTGAAATCATAACCACTCTTGCCACCTATTAGCTGACCAATAACATCCAAAACTAAAAGCATCAGCAATTGACAGTAAGAGTAAATTATATCAAATATACACAAAACACCTATTTTATGAATAATGTTTCTACTTATTTCCCTCTTTAGTTTGGATGAGGTATCAAGTGGCTCAAGACAATAAGATTAATGTAAACCGAAAAGGCCCATAAAGAATAAAGAAACATCTATTAACCAAAAGCAAACAGGAGATAAAACAAATTTCGGATAATAGAGCACTCCCCCAACCTTCTGTTCAACCACATTAAAGAAAAGCTAAGATTTAAAAGCAAAATCAAATGTGGGTGCAATCATACCATCACTAAATTGATTATTAAGGTAAAATCAAATGAAGTGATAATAGAATTTACAAAATCGACTGTTAAGGTTATTACAATGGATACAACAACTAGATAAAACTTAAGAGGCCATGCAACCTCTGTGTATGTGTGTTGCACGTGTCATTTTAGCAATCAAGCAACTAACAATACAAGAAATAAATTGTTTATTTAATGCAAGAGTCAGTGGGCAATAGTTTCATGAGGAGTGAACATAATCCTTTAAGAGGTGAATGGCTTCCTCCCAAAGATGTAGATCATCCCAGGGTAGAATCCATTTCTTCACACCAAAGACTTAAAAATTGAATAATATATTAATTTCCAAGAAAACATATTTAATAAAAAAAGTTTTCCAAGACATGCTTGTTAGATGATATTTTCCTCAAAACACGTTGAAACTAATAAAGACCTGATATTAGAAAAACCAAAAATTCAAAAAAATTAATGGATATGGGCTTGTGTTTTATAGATGTTAAATTGTTGGAAAGGATGGTAAAAGCAAGAGACCAACCTTTTTGTAGAAAAAGGTATTGAAAAAATGGCATTTTAGAAACTTCTTTGGTTCTCTTTTTTCCCTTTCCCTTAACAACTCAAGGTACAGATTGATCACCTGCAAAAGTAAGATAGAGGATCAGTGAGCTTCAAGAAACACCTGTCTCAAGACATGAGCCAACGGGATGGCTAATGAATACTTCAGGAAGAGTTAAACAATTAATATTTAACAAGCAAAGATCACCTCATCATTTAACCATGCACCAGGTTTGAGGCACCTGAGAATTTCTCCAGTTATCTCCATGTTTGAATTCCGATGAAAAACCAAGACTTTTTTCCTGTTGAAGCAAGCATTCAATGGGCTATATACACAACTAGATCTATTTCATTCAGAAGCATGTAGACCAAGTATCAAACTTTACCGGTTTTCAGAAAAGGCCACATCAACTTCTTTTTCTTCCTCCTGCGTGAGAGGGACAAAAGGCTCAAGTGGTAAAGCCTGAAAACCATAGCAGGGCATGGGTAACTTGCACTAACATTTAGACTGTTGTTCATCAATTAATGATTGCATAGCTAAACATTAGTCATAAAACAAAAGGAACAAAATAAAATTCAAATGAAATAGAATAGAATAGAACAGCGAGCTACCAATCAACAACTAAGGCCTTGACAGTCATATATTGAAGATAGGCAAGAACAAAGCGTTCACCTGTTCTTGTCCCTTCTCTGGGCGCAAAGATTCAATTGGCGACCTGAGCTTCTCGTTTAGTTGGATTTCATAGTCCAACCATTTTAATTTTCTTGATCGCCTCTCTGTCTCCTGGAGCAACTGTTTGTATGCGATAACATCTTGAACACCATGCTCTGGGCTTAAACATAAGGATCCCAAAAACTTGCTCGCATCATCCACCTTCAAATTACTATTAGTTAACTCTGAAACCACTGAAGAAGTTGACTGCTGCTGAAGGCCACCATATCCAACCTTAATTTCCGAATCCTGAATCTCAATCACGGGCCCAGCACTACCTTTCCTCCTCTGGTCCGTTACCACTGAGCGCCCTTCACGCCCATCTTCGATATTCTCAACCTCTTCTACGCTTGAATCTTCGGAAACATCACCCTTTCGACTGTCAGTATCCACTACCATTATGTCCTTGCCCTTATCAACGCACCGGATTGATCTCAGTGCGCTTTCTTTCGTTTTTGCGTATGTGCCACACAAATTGCCCATCTTGCTGTCAGTCTCCTGAAACCCACCAGTCCTGAACTTCAAAACTTTATTCGAACTACTCAACGGGATTTTAGGCCGATATGGACCGAGTACTGGTCTGGTGGATGGTGACTTATATTCAGGGTACAGATAAAATCTTGAAACCACACTTTTCGAGGATACCGTGGAATGGGTGGTGTTCTGAGGCATAGACGAGAATTTGAATCTCTTGGATTTACGAAAATCTGAGGTGTCATGGGACGCGTTATTGAGGCTCAGGCATTCTTCAGAGCGCTTGCGATTGCTAGTTATGGCACCCATTGGTCAACCAGGAATTATAGAACTCTAAAAATGCACAACCCATTCGAGAACAAGCATATCTAATGAGAACAAGCCTCGGAATTTCGCAAATTAGGGTTTTGGGATGACGCGCTGAACGAGCTTGCAAGATCCTCAATGAAAACGCAATTTAATAAAACCCTAAGGAAATGATTTTGAAGAAGCTGCAAAATTATCTACAGAAGGGGCCTTGATAAGTCCGCATCGTTGCAGAAACTCAGCGTCAGAGTCGCAAGAACACAGATCCCACAACGAAGGGAGAGAACTTGAGGGGGAAGCTACAGAAACCGCGCAGACAGTGAAATAGCAGTTTCAATTCCGAATACGAATCCAGATTTCAAATTATACGCCTTACTTGGTGAATTTGATCGGCAGAGTAACCTGCGCGTGAAATAGGAAATTTCGCACGAAAAGTTCCGTTACCGGAAGGGTTTTAGCTGCCAGTGTATTTCGCGGCACAAACAAAACATTCTTTGAAATTTTGTTTTCGCTTTTTTTAATATTAACGAAGTGAACAGATGAGTCCAGAGTACAGAACAGGACAAAAAATCCTTTCGGGTCTTCCTTTTAACCAGAGGAAAAAAATTCTCGAGGATTTTCATCAGCCGGAAAAAAAAAAGGAAAATTTCACTATCCTGATAAAGAAAAATATAATAAAATACTTCATTTGGTCCTAATTATAGGATAATATTTAGGAGTTGGTTTTGGTCCTAATTATAGGATAAAATTTAAATTTTTATCAATTTTTTTCCTAAAATACCACTATTTTATTCTTTCAAGTATATTTAGTTTTTGGTAAGTATATGCATTTAGATATATAAAATTTTTCAGTCAATAAAACCCTTAAATTATTAGATTTTAATTTGTTTATCAATAAGTTAACGTTAATTTACCAATATATATATATATATATATATATATATATATATATATATATATATAAACACATATATGCATAGACACATATATAGACATACACACGCATTATATAAATATATGTGTGTGTGTTTATGTATATACGTGTGTACGTCTATATATGTGTGTGTGTACTCGTACACTTGTGTGTGTGTGTTTATGTATATTGTGTATACATGTGTGTGTTGGGGGATGTGAGGTTTTGTATTTGGGTGTAGATATGTGTATGTATCTATGGTGGGGTGTATGTGTGTTTTTTTTTTGGGAAAATTGACATGGAGGCCCAATTTAGTAAGATAATTTCAGAAAAGGCCCTCCACACTTTCCCATACCAGAAAAAGCCCTAGGGCCTTTTCTGGTATTAACTTCCAAGACAAATTACCAAAACAGCCCTGGTGTTAACTGACAAATGAGAATGGAAATCTCAATCTCTCTCACTCTCGTGTCTCTGTGCTCTTCACCATCTTCCCCTCTCTCACTCTCTGTGCATTTAGGCGTGGTTGAGAACTAAACCTAGCAACCATCCTCTTCCCAATATTCAGCCTCGCTCTACGTCGGTCTTTCACTCAGAAAGAGTGACTCTTCGCTTCAGATCAGACATTGTTGGCGTCGCTCTCTCGTTCAACCCTTAAGACCTCCAGGTATTGGCTTTTTTTTTTTTTAATATCGAGTTCAATATTTATCAAGTTCTGGTTGATTGATTTCTCTTCTCAGTGAAAAACTGAAATTAAGAAGATTCATCAATTCAATAAAATACTTTCAAAAGCAAGGAAAAAAACCGAAGTCCAACTCCTAAGCTCTCTATTTGCAAAAATGAAAGGATGTAGCTGTAAAGTTCATCTCAACTAGTTGGTTTAATTCATCAGAGGTGGACATGTGTGGAAAGATTGTGGTCCACCTATATCTAAGGAGCTAAAAGAGCCCCATAGATGCTCAAAACTATCAGACTGGGGCTACATTCACTGTATCCGTCCATTTAGAATGTCACCTACATTAAAAAGTGGCATAAAGTTGGGCTAGCAGGAAGAAAAGAAATCAAAACTTTAAACAAAAATTTATAATTTTGTATAATCACTAGTGCTGATATTATTGGTAGAAAAGACCCACTTTATGGCCACCTCTATTAATTGTCTATCACTTTCTGTAGAAAGAAATAGTCACGGGCAAAGTCATGTCTTATGCTCAAGGTATTTAGTATATGTTCTCTTAGCTCAAGTGGAAAATGAGGGCAGCATACTTTCTAGGTTATGATTTCTCTTTCTTATGTACTCTTTTCTAGGAAGTGACAAATCTATTAAACAATGAAAGTATATCAGAT
The DNA here is from genome assembly GCA_037074495.1 of Acacia confusa. Taxonomy (NCBI): domain Eukaryota; kingdom Viridiplantae; phylum Streptophyta; class Magnoliopsida; order Fabales; family Fabaceae; genus Acacia; species Acacia confusa. Next base: position 8,820,084 of record CM073505.1, read on the forward strand.
GAGGACCGGCTACATTCAGTCATGTTGTATGCTTTGCGATATGAGAAGGATAGCCCTGTTCAATTAATGCAGCTTTTCAATAAACTAGCTTCCCGATCAACCAAGTACAAGCCTAGGGTAAATTAATTTAAATTGTTGTCTTTTTGTGAATACGTGAACTTCTTCTGTGTTCCTTTTTAGAATTTTTTGTGCATATTCTCCATCATGGTTAGCTGTTTTTTAATCTCAAGAATACTAACACTCGAACATGTTTGTGAGGTTGGTTTCAATGGAATAGTTAGGTTTTTCATATTTCTATACTTGTATGTTATGTTTTCTAGCATATAAGCCTAGCATTTCAAGAGATTCTATAGTGCTCTTTGTATTCCTATTTGCTACTGTTGTCAATTATTTATCCTTTCTTGTGTGCCTATTAATTATGCTTGGCTTTGCATGCTTTCATAATATGTATTTAGCAAAGTTTGGTGAAGATGTGGTTTTGATTCTTTTTAACATCTGATCAACATTGTACTCCCTTGTACACCTTTGGAAGAGGAGATTGCCCATCAGAAGTTAGCTGCTGAGTATGTTTTTAGATGACTGTGATATGCAGATGATGCATATTTTCATGATGAAGAAGGTGGGGTTACCTTCTTTATACTTATTGTCTTAGTTTTGATTTGATTTGATTTGAGTACTAACTGAAGGCAATTTATGTTAATGCATGGCAATTTATGTTACGGCAGGACATTGTTTGAGGAAAACCAACTACTTCCTAAAATCAAACAGCTTTTAGGGGACAAGGGAGCAAACAATACGTTCACTATCAACTCAACATTTCAATATGTGGTAAAACACTTCTTGAAACTTTTTGGTTTAACCACGTCATGAAGGAGCAAGTTATTGTGCTTTATAGTAAAAGAACATCATGTTTTTGAATCTATCAATAGTGCTTTCGCTTACTAATTATGCCTTTTGAAAAGTTTGCTCTACATTTAAATGATAGATACTATTTTCATTCCTACTCTTTGATTTTAATGTAGCAATCTTTTATATCAAACCACTTTGTTTGGAAAGTCTGTTTCTTGTGATTGGGACAAAGCTTCTTTGATAAATGATTGCAGGAAAAAGTAAAGATGATAAAGTAAAGACTTTTGACTATACAATGGTTTGAGATTTATCTTTCTTATAGGTTGTAATGTAGGCTTATGATTTTTTCTGGTAACATTTTTACCTTAGTTTGATTTAGTTGCTGAAAAACATGTTCACGTTGTCAAAAAAGAGAAAATATGTTCAAATTCATGCCATTAATGCAACGTATAATACCGATTAGTAGCCTGTCTTCCTTTTCTATTATATGATACCTATTTGATATTTCCTTCTAATAAGTTGCAGTAAAAGGTATTGTTACTATCAAACTCAATTTACTTTTGCAGGTGGATCAAACATGTGTAGCCTAAAGCATGAAGAATTTAAATGATGTGCCCAAATGGTAATAAAGCTAATTTGCAACTTCATCAGGTAGGTCCAAAAGCTATATACAAGTCATAACATGTAAAAGGTATTGTTACTATCAAACTAAAGCTACAACTAATAACAGCGGGGTCTTAACTGGTAAAACATGAATAACTATGAACCTCCAATCTATTCAAAAAATATGATCCTTGAAGTCATTAAAACAGAACTTGTTCTTTGAAGCTTTTGGATTTATAACATCGTTCCTTGGGCCTTGTGTTCTGTTTATACGTAACATAATCTACTTTGTTTTTTTGTAAAAAAAAAATAAACACTATATGTTATGTACTAAATTTTTTGATCTTGAAAATTTATGATGCTGATGTGTTTATTTGAATTTGGGTGCTAAATTTATTTTGATGATGGGTGCCTACAGACTATTGTTTCCATTATATTTTGGTTTGAAGAATTCTTGCACTTCTTGTTACTGAAAACTCTGGCTATAACCTTATAACTTTTATAGCCTCAAAGTTAACCCCCGGCTTCCATAAACTTCAACGGCATTTTTTGCAATGCTAAAACTCCACTCTATTGGGGTTATCCTTTGTAGTAGGCATGTGCATATATCATATGTGTGCATTTATCTTTATTGCAGAATTCTTATGTGCTTGCCATCTTTGGTGCATCTGGCACAGAACCAGCTTGGTCCCTAAACGTTAAACAAGTGATTTTGGATGTTAAAAGAATGCTCTAGGATGCTTAAGTTGATGTTATTTGGGTTACTTAGGTAGTATTTCAAAATCTAGAAAACAATTTCCAAACTTAATATGAAGGCTTGTAATTATTTAAAATTGTTTAAAATTCATAAGTATCGTGTTTAAGTTACATGAAGCGTGTTTTTAACATCTTTGTATATTAATTGTTTGTAGGGACTCGTGTGGTGTTCATGTCCTTTCTTGGCTCCAGTGATAGGACGGCACAGAGAAAGAGGATGGCTACACAATGCCTTCATATCAAATGGATGATCTGAGAGAAATTAAGATTGGCATGTTGTGGTGGCTGGTCAATCACCCAAACAACCTACATCGAGCCAAGGTGCTGTCATTGATCTAGGAAGCCCAAGCGCGGAAAATGAGTCGATAGTCTATGTCTGAATTGTTTAAATTTTGTATCTGAATTTCTGGATGTTGTTGGCTGGCTGTTAGATTAGATTACAGAACTTGTACAACACACTTGAGTTCATTGTTAGGAGCTACTTTTGTAAATGTACTGATGTAGTTGATGATGTTGACTTGACATTTTAATATAATGACAACCACAGTTGGTTCCAGCAGCTATTTCTCTTCTGGTTGTGTATGTATGAGTAGAAATAAAGGAATATGATCAGGTACCCGTTTGTGAAAACCATCAGACCCTTTATCAACACCATCAGGCCAATTTATCAAGTCACCTTTAGCAACACCATCAGTACAATTTAACAACACCATCAGTCACCTTTATCAACATCATCAGTCACCTTTAGCAACACCATCAGGCCAATTTGACAGCAAATGACGACATCAGAAAAATATGACAGCAACACCACTTTTAACAACATCGGTAGCACCTTTAACAACACAATCAGTCAATTTAGTAACACCATCAGTCACCTTTAACAACACCATCAGGCTAATTTATCAACATCATCAGTCACCTCTAGCAACACCATCAGTCCAATTTAGCAACACCATCAGTCATCTTTAGCAATACCATCAGTCCAATTTAGCAACACCATCAGTCACCTTTAGCAACACCATTAGGCCAATTTGACAGCGAATGACGACATCAGAAAAATATGCCAACAACACCACTTTTAACCACATCGGCATCACCCTTTAACAACACAATCAGTCGATTTAGCAACACCATCAGTCACCTCTAACAACACCATCAGGCCAATTTATCAACACCATCAGTCACCTCTAGCAATACCATTAGGCCAATTTATCAACACCATCAGTCACCTCTAGCAACACCATTAAGCCAATTTAGCAACACCATCAGTCACATTTAGCAACACCATCAGTACAATTTAGCAACACCATCAGTAAAATTTAGCAACACCATCAGTCACCTTTAGCAACACCATCAGGCCAATTTATCAACACCATTAGTCACCTTTAGCAACACCATCAATACAATTTAGCAACACCATCAGTCACCTTTAGCAACACCATTAGTCAAATTTAGCAACACCATTAGTACAATTTAGCAACACCATCAGTCACCTCTAGCAACACCATCAGGCCAATTTAGCAACACCATCAATCCAATTTAGCAACACCATCAGCCCTCTTTGGCAACACTATCAGCCCAATTAATAATTACATAAGCCACTTTGACAAAAAATATCAACATCAAATGACGACATCAGAAAAATATGACAGCAACACCACTTTTAACAACATCAACAGCACCATTTAACAACACAATCAGTCGATTTATCAACACCATCAGCCCCCCGTTAACAACACTATCACCATAATTAACAACAAAATCAGCCCCCCATTAACAAGGACATGGGACCTTTTAACATCAGTAACATTGAAAAATAACACCTAAATCAGCACATTTTAACAGCAACATCAGCAAACAATAACAATCAGTTTTCACCATGTGTAACAATATTAATAAATCTACATAAATGAAACCTGGATACAATTGTGGCAATTGTGTGTTATATCCAACTTTCATTTACATCAAAAAATATACGAATAAAATAGGGATTACAACTTGACCCACCACCTCCAAAAAATAACATGGTGGGGATTCCTATCTATGGCCATTTACAACAAAAGAGCGTGACACACACTGCCTAAAAAATAAACAACATTAGGAAACGACAATCATTAACTTGGGTTTGAATTCTTGCAAGTCAGTTCGGATTTCATGGGGTGTCTTCTCAATATTGCATCTCAAACCATCCAACACAATCGATGATGTCAAGGTACACTTAGGTGGATGAGATACAATAAGGCTATCTTGTGCATGGTGTATGTGGTCACCTCTATATGTCCTGATGATCAGAAACTCGGTCTCTTGATGTTCTCCTCCAGCTGAATATGCACCAAGGTACCAAGGACAACCATCAACCTTGCACTTCACTATTATCTTTTGTGGCTTGTTCTTCACAAATTTGTAGGCAAAGTTGTGTGCAATGCTATATTTGTACAGCATCTCAAGGAGGGTCACAACATTTGCAATAATCTGTCCTGCTCCCATGATCAAATCTTTCCATTTACCATGATTCATTTCAGGCCTCGTTAATGGCACGGTTTGAGAAGAACACGGTAATGAGGGAAATTCTTGTGTTTCGTTGAATATTTCACGGGGCGATATGGACAACCCGGCTGAACCTCCATAAACGTCATAACTCTTGTGACAAACAACAAGTATTAGTGCTTGTAATGACAATGTTTCAGACTTTATTTGCAACTTATATATGAAAAAATTGCATTTCTTAACACATCACGACTTACACTTCTTCTTCTTCCGCCCGTGCAAGTCTATTGTCATTATTCCCAATTTCTTCAACATACACATGACCATATTCGTTATTATACCGTATTAAGTGATCCACCCCTTCATCATCCACAAGATCAATAAATGTCGATGTATCCATGCTAACTTTGAATCTCACACAAATTTGATCACTTTCTTTCCCAATTAAAGATGATATTGTTCTTTGCAACTCCTCATGTGTGGTCCCTTCCTTGATGCATCTTGTTCTTACCATTCCTCCAACATAATCACTTTCATCCCCTCCACCTTGTAGAAACTTCCCCCCCACGTGAAAGAAACATAATATATTCTTCCCTGAACTACTAGCCATCTGTAATTACAATATGCAACAGAGTTAGTATTAGCAACTTCAACAGTAGAATTAACAACTAAAACTGAAGTAATTAACAACTTCAACTGTAGGTTTTAGCAACTATCCCATATAAGTATTTTTACATTCAAACATTCCCACTAACAGACCTCCCCTATTTCAATGCCCAAAAAACAGAGCAACTTTCATCCCTTACCACGTTTTCAAATTCACCTCATATTAACAAGTTAAACAGCCATATTAACAACAAAAACATATGGTATTAACAACTTCCACTGTAGGTATTAACAACTATCAAAATTCAACGTTTTTCAATCTTCATTCCTTGATCACTTTCACCCATTCCCACTCAAATACATCAATTTTCCTCTATTTCTGTCACAAAAAACAGAGCAACATTTTATTGAACCCACCCTAGAGAGATTAAAAACGAGGAAGGATGGTGATTAAGCTATCTTGATGAAACACTAAGCATTTCTTGCCTATATTCTACCAGATAATTACATAAATGAGCTCAAACTCCTAGCTTTCATTAACCCAAACTCTCGACTGAAAAAAATGTTGATGAACAGCAATAACCACCAGGAAGAGTCAGTAATATACAACCATGATGAGTTGCTTTTAGTCCAGCAGATGAAAAAAACTAAAGACAATGATCAAACGAAGCAAGACGAAGGAGTTAGATGAACGATCATGGTAGCAAATAAAGTTTCAGAAATCTCACGTTTTTTTTTTCCTTCTGATTTCAGCGCCAAAACAGTCTGGTCTTCCTTTTTTAACACAAGGGGGTGTTTTGGTAATTTGACTTGGAGGTTAATACCAGAAAAGGCCCTAGGGCCTTTTCTGGTATGAGAAAGTGTGGAGGGTCTTTTCTGAAATTATCTTGCTAAATTGGGCCTCCAAGTCAATTTTCCCTTTTTTTTTGGGATTGTAGATATATATGTGTGTGCATACACATACATACATACATATATGTGTGTGTACACACACATACACATAAATGTATATATAGTAAGACCACCATTTCAATTAGAAAGCATGGAAATGAAGATTCTATATTGGATAGATATGTTAATGTCATTAAAAATTTATATAAGGGCATTTTAGGAAAATGAGTGAAATTAACTAATTTAACTCCCCTCCTTAATCTCCCCAAAATCAAAATCAATTAAATATGTCTGATAATTAGGACCGGAGGAGTATCTCTTAAAATCTTAAAATTACGATAAAGTCCCTTTAGACTTCTTTATAATATTTTTTATATGGGAAAAGACACAAATACCATAAACTAGTCAACAGAAGCACATTAACTTGTCAACACACACAGACGGAGCTTTTAAGAGAATTGATTGAGATGGTGAGCTTCAATAGCCATGAGAGATTGAGAGAGGAGGGAGGGCGAAAATATAAAAATCGTTGAGGATGATTTGTGTATGTGTGTTGTGTGTATATACGGTGGAAGATATACATATTTGGGTGGTGTATATATGTGTATGTGGGTCAATGGGAGGAGAGAGGGAGTGAGAGTTTATGGTGATGGAGTGGGAGGCGGTGAGAGAGAGAAAAGGCATGTAGAAGGAGACACGGCTAAGGAAGGGGAGAAGAAGCAGTATATTTCTCTGTCGTTATATTTTAATTGTTAAATATAAAAAGCATTATATTAAATAAATAAAATTTGCATATGCTTCGTCATAATTTTCTGTGGATCAAAGATAACAATCTTAAGGCTATATGATATTGTTTGACTTATCATATTATAAATTACATTGTTAATTTTTAATATTTTGATATATTATATAACAGGCAATCTTCTAAAATTTTATGATATCTTCTCATTTTATAATTGATATGACATTCATATTAAAGACATGTATGTTATCGAATTGTTAAAATATTTTTATTATAAATCTGAATATTTTAAAAATGCTATATAATTATAAAATTTTTTAATTAGTAAATGAGTATACATTTGGCGCCCGCCCCCAAATATTTATCTCAAGATCCGTCCCTGAACACAGACTTGTCAAAACATGCACATGATATTATCAAAACAAACTTAGACTTTTCAATACAAGCACATGAGGGGCATTTGTGTTTTTTGACATATGAAAAATATTGTTAAAAAGTCTCATAAGTCTTCACAGCAATTTTGAGATTTTCAATGATCATGTTATCATAAATTCCCTTATTTAAGACTTAGATGCAATTTTCAAAAAATAATCAAACATAAATCGGAAGCCCTTTCCATGGTTATTAATGCTGGATACCAAAGTGGAGATTCACATAATCACATTCTATGTGTTACATTGTTGATCTGCATATTACAATTAAAATAATATATATATTAATGACATATATTTTTTAAAATATCTTAGTCATCTTCCTTTATTCATTCATTTCTTCTCCTCATTGTTATAGTTGAGGGGCATTAATAGAGATAAATTATAAAAGTACTAACAAATATGAAAACTATATCTTATATTTAAGATTAAGATCAACTCCTTAAATATATATTATACCAATAAGAGTATTACTTTTTTTTTCCGGCTATCTTCGCAGTACAGGTTTGAGGGTTATAAAAATAAAGGGATAAGTATTAATTTTGCCACAGAAGTTTTTTTTGTCTTATTTTTGCCATGGAAGTTTGAAACACATGGCAAAAATATCCTGCTATCACGGAATTGCCACGTCTACTATTAAAATGACACATGGCATGCCACGCAAGAAGAGAAATGTGACACAGGTTGACACATAAGCTCCTCCTCTCACATGTGTTATGGGCAACGGTATTAGACGATATCAGAGGAACAAAGCAATCGACACAACTCAAACTAGAAAGAGGTGAAATCGCATCGCTGAACGAAGGTGAAATTAAGCGGTGAAACCGAGAGAAAGTGGGGTGCATGTGTTTTGTGAGTTGGCAAGCAGTCCAATAGGAAGGAAGAGAACAATGAAATTGCGACTGTGTGGCACATGTGCTCTTTGAGTCTGTAGCAGAGATTGATCCTTGATTTTCAGGTATGAAATCTTTGAAAACATGTAAAGTATATTTTTTGTTGAGCTTTTTCTTGCTTTTTGTTGAGCTCTCTGAGTCCGATTGGAATGCTTTTTTTCGATGCAAAATTATACATGAACTTTTGAGTTAATGGTTAACAGATGGTTAGGTTTGCCTTATCGGCAACACGATCTCAACTGGTTGTCAAAATTATGAGTTACAAAGTTTCGGCGACTGGTTTTTCCAAACTAGTTGTCGAAACTCAAAATTTTGGTTGTGAAAATTTTGATTTTCCACGACTAGTTTTTGAAAAAAGAGTTGTTGAAACTAAAATTTTGGTCATGGAAAATCAAAATTTTTAGTTTCCACGACTGTTTTTTGAAAAAATAGTCATCGAAACTCAAATTTTGATTGTGAAAACTTTGATTTTCCATGACTGGTTTTTGATAAAACAGTCATCAAAACTAAAATTTTGATTGTGAAAATTGTAAGTTTCCACGACTAGTTTTTGAAAAAACACCTGTGGAAACTTACGACGACTGGTTTTTCAAAACTAGTCATGGAAACTAGTTTGACAACTATTTTTTCAAAAACCAATCATGGAAACTCAAAATTTTCACAACCAAAATTTATTTTCCATGACTGGTTTTGAAAAACCAATCGTCGTAACTAAGAACTTCGACTAACATACTTGTTGATAGTTTTGACATCTAAAGAATCTTCGCCCTAGATTTTGCTCAGTCTATGACGTACACAAAGGAGCCACAATGCTACAGTGATAGATCCTCGCTTCTCCCTCATATCATAGCTCTCGATCTCCTCGTCTTAATTGCTCCACCCTCCGCTGGCTCCCATGCATGGAACTTGCCGTGGACTCATCCATGGTTTCGCAGATCGAATTTCCACCTTGAATCTGAACGAAGCTTTCTTTCTCTTCATGTGATGACCTAACCAACCACAACTTGGGAGACAACAACCTATGTGTCGAATTTCTCTTCTTGCATGGCACGCCATGTGTTATTTTAACAGTCGACGTGGCAATTCCATGACAGAGGGGTTTTTTTACTACGCTTTTCAGGCTTTTCATGGCAAAAATGAGATAAAAAAAACTTATGTCTTACCAGTGCTCCCTAAGGAAAACTTCCATGACAAAATTGGTACTTATCCTTAAAAATTAATGTGATTTTTTTTTTTGGAGAACTTATAAAAACCTTACTTGAATTTGTAAAACCTTTATTAGAACTTGTGAATCAAAATTTGTAACTTGTAAAATTATTTAAAGAAGTTGTGAAATTATTTTGAGAACTTGTAAAAACCTTATCAAACTTGTAAAACTCTTATCAAATCATGTTAATTCAAATGTTTCAAATTTTGTTTCATAAGATTTGATAAAGTTTTCACAACTTTGGGCAAGATTTTCACAAGTTTTATTAAAAAAAAATCACAAATTGCAAATCAAAATTCATGAGATCTTACAAGGGTTTTAAAAGTTATGACAAGATTTTTACAATTAATCTTGTCAAAGTGAAAAGTGAAAATCTGACGACAATTATGAAAACCTTACCTTTACCTCTGTTCTTAATTTTAAACTTAGAGGGACAATTCTGTCATTTTCTTTTAACTTTGAAAAAACCGAATTAGACCCTAATACCTATTTAATATTATGAATATTTGAAATACCTTTTCGCCATTTGACATTTTTAAAAATCTTTTTAAGAGATTTTCTTTTAGAATATACTAGTCTTTCTTATTCTTCACGCAAGGTAGTAAATTTTAAGATTTTGACAAGAATTTTGGTTAATTACTTCAAAATTATGAGTATATTGACATATCCTACTCGATGAAGGGTTTTGAAGTCAACTTCAACTAACTTCTACTATATTTCATCATCTCATTAATCAAAACCACCAAATTGCTTATCAAATTAAAATCATATCTCGATGGAGTAAAAGAAATATTTCCAAAAGGCCAAATACAAAAATGACCCAAATATGTTTAAAAACTTGAAACATTTGCAAAGTGATATATAGCTACGAAGTCGCATGTTTCGACCAAAAAAAACTTTCAGATCACATATGAACCTCAAACAGTACAATAGACTTCATATGTTCTATAATTACATTAATATTGAATATAACAAGCAAAAAGTTACAAAAGTTAGAATGAATCAATATGGTTCCAAATGAAGATAAATGAAATTAACCAAATATCTATTTTTTGATAGAGATTTTTCGATAGAGTCTGGACGATCCATATAGTCAACCCTATCTTCTTCCTGTTATATCCAAAAATATTGACAGTCCCTTCATGCAGGCACAACCGCACAAAAGAATGGAACTTTCCATCAACTACTTTTTCATGATGGTAAACTACTTTTTCATGATGATTACCAAAACTTCCTAAACTGGAGTTTTCTATCAACTCACTCACTCTGTAGTTTGTACAACCAAAATTGACTTACAAAGATAAAAAACTTTATCCTAAATTGAGCCGCCAATAACTCTTGGCCTCTATGGTCCACCCCAACTTTCACGTTGCAGACATGCATGCCATGGTTTGCATTTTTCAACAAATGCATTGCAAAGATTGCATCGGAGCCAGTTGAGCAGGCAATTGCTGTTTTATCACTCCGGACATTCTTTGTAGGATTCAGGAGCACAAGTCATCTCAAAATCATTTACCTGGGGCACAACCTAATTTGGTTGAAGTTGTTAAAAAAAAAAACACATCAGATCCCAAATTCAAAGCTATTTTGAATCAGCCGGACGGACATTTTGACTTTGTTCTGCTAAAGAGCACAAGGTATTCTCAACATCAGAAAGTGGTTGCCCAGCATAAAGCTGTAGCTGTCTCTTCTTTACAACAACTACTTTCTTGCCATGTAACTTTACTGCTTGGTGAAGTTCCTGCAAAAAATTTAAAGTTCCATTTAGTACGTACATGGCATGCATCAAACACTATTAACCATTCAACAGCTTGATGAAGGTTTATGCAATTGGACACCAAACTACCAGTTTCAATATCAAAGTTTGTGGTTTCAGTCTAGCAAGAAGACAGTTTGATCTATTAATGTGTACAAGAATGTATCTGCTATGTATGAGAGCATAGTTAGAGATTCTTACTTTAATTGACATAGGAACTGCATCAGCACTAAAATCGCCCAGGTCCTCGAAAAATGATTCTAGAAGATAACAGAAGTTGTTGGCATCAGCATGATCCTCAAAAGCAACAATATAGGAATAGTCATTCTGGTCATCTTCTTGAGAAGTCATCTTTAAGTTATAGAGTCGATTTGGTCCTTCTTTGTCTGAACCTCTTCGCATTATTATGACCTTTAAAATAGCATAGCAGCTTAGTGGTTAGAAGTATCATCGATGGATGCATTTACAGACGGCATTCTAATTGCCTAGCTTCAAGTAAAGGAATTCATAAAGCAAAACATAGAGATGTAGCTTAGATAGTACCCAAAAAAAATACATACTAGAACATAACGGAGTTTCAGCCACCAAATATCGGTCTCGGTGTTTGCCTGCTTAACTTTGACATTTTTAGCCGCAGAAACATTATCAGCTATTCCATGTTTCGGATTCCCATTTATACTCAGCACATCATCACCCTTTTCAAAATTTGTTTTAGCATCCTCCCCGAAGCCACCTAAGCATATAACAAAACTCAAATTGAGTTAAATTCATTGCAAGTCTATCCTACATTTCATTGGTTTCATCTTATAACATGCAAAATACTTAAAGCTACCCAAGAAACAGTATAAGATATGTCTTGTATTCATCATGTGTTTTAAAGTTGAAACTGCAAATAATAGTAAATTTTTACTTAACTCTGATGACTGATATATCTAACCCAAATTCAGGGAGAAGATAAAATGTTGAGATTGATCAACTCCAGACAACAATGTAACAACAACTGAAATTGAGTCTAGTGAGGTCAAATAGGAAAATACACACACACATATATTAAAACTGTCATTTCAACAGATCATTACCGTCACTTCTCTTATCCTTAACTCGTGTTCCAGTTTCTTCATTTGATTTCGCCATCAGTTCTTCCAAGTTCTTCCCAGTATTCTGCAATGTATTGGCCTCTTCTTCTGCCAATTGTCCTCGATCTTCCAATGAAAGCCTAGAATCAGTTTCCCGTGCCTCAACATCTTGTTGATTTACACGCTTGTTCTCATGTAATATTTGCACATGATCAGTAGCAGTGCTTCTATTTTCTTGAGCTTCAGCCTTGTCCTTACCTGAAGAATGTCTTGTTTCTGCATCAGATGCTTTGTGGTCTCTGGTCCCTGAAAAACCCTTGGGAGCCTTCCTTGGCTTTGTCGAAGGGCTTTTATATTTGAACTTTTTCTTAAACATTAATGACCCATTTCCCTCGTTCACATTCTTATTGTCCTTAATCACTCCACCTGTAGATTTTACAGAACTTCCCAAATTCTTAATAACATTTAACAATGCTGTTTTATCCTGATCAGAATTCACCCTATCTTGCAACTTCAACAAGCGTTCACCAATCTCTTTCTCAATACCAAGTCTATGACCAGAAACAGCACTTTCATCGTCACTTTCAGGATCTCCAATTTCTTCTCCCTCCTTATCTCCTTCAATTCTCCGAGCTTCCCTTGCCATTAGCTTAATTTCCTCAATCTTCTTATCCATCTCAAGTCGATCCTTCAAAGAAAACACACCACTCCCACTAGTAACCCGCATGGATTTTCCACTCCCATCAAACAAAACACTCCGCTTTCCTCTTATATTCGAATCCTCAGCTTTCTGCTTCGAGTCATCATCAAGCATAATCAAAACGGAAAAAATAGTTTGTAACACAAAAGCCCCAAACAAAATGGCACCGTATTTCAAGATAGACTTAGCGGAAAGCTTGCCAGCAATACTATTGAATTCTCCCGAGGTTCCCGCCATCCCAGAGACCGGCAATCCTTCCCATTCACCGCCTTCTCCAGCAGCGGCGGCAACGCTTCCTGAAGCGACTGAGACCGGCAATTCTTCCAATTCACCACTTTCTCCGGCAGCGGCGGCAACACTTCCCGGGGGGACTTCGTCGGCGTGAACCTCAACACGACTGTCGTCTACCTCTGTGGTATGTGAAGGAAATAGAGGAGACTCTTGAGGTGGAAGAGGAGTGATGGGTGGGTGGGATTTAGTGAGAATTTTCAGAATTTTGTGTCTCAAATGGTTTTTCCTCCTAAGCCTGACTCTAGATGGATTTGAAGTAGGAATAGAAGAAACCACTAGCAGAGGATAGGTTCGTTTGGTAATGGAGCTATTCGAAGGTAAAAGGAATGAGAAGACGGTGCAGTGCGCACGCGCCATTGGTGACGAAAGACGGAGCTTCAAAATTTCAACTCGAAGCAGCTAACGCCATAACTGAAACGATTAATCCACTGTCGCAGCAAAGTGGGAGTAGGAAGTATGAACCAGAAAAGGATGGTCAGAACAGAAGTAGGCTGGTGAACGATGACTCGATCTTTCGGCCCGATCATCCAACATCCCGATCGGACAAAAATAGGCCCAAATATCGCCAGTATCAGTATTGTTTTTTTTTTTTTTAAAAGCATGAAGTATGAACCCAAAAAAATTAACATTAATTAGGAGCAAGTGGTAAGGGACTTGTTCTCCTTTAATTAAGCCCTTGGTTCAAGTTGTTGGAATGGAGAAAATGATGTTTGAAACTCTTTCCCCACAACTATGGGCCCGTCTCAGGGTGTTTGGATTAGTTGGGATCAAAGATTCCGATGAACTGGGTAACAAAAAAATATATGAACCCAAAGTATTATAATGTTCATAGGACCCAATCTCTGTTGGGCTGAGAGTATTGAGTTAAAAGCCCTCCCAACTAGTGTGTTTACCAAAATTCAAACTTATGTTATACTTCTTACATTACTATATTAATCAACGGCCTAAATGAAATATTGTTTTATTTTGGTACAACCAGTATCAATATCGCTACTCATAAGGAAAGCTTTTGCAACATTAAGGAAGTATTTGGAAACTCTCAAAACCTAGGTTTGCGCAAGCCGGGACAAAACTCCTCTCACATACTTACCCTATAAATCCCAAAAACTATTTTCAAAAGCTAATCCAAACGGTCAGTGAGTAGTAAAGACAAAGCACATGAGTTTGATGCAAAAGAAACCATATGGGCACCCTAATCCAGCTAGACATGAGGGTTGAAAACAAGCTAATCCAGAGAACCAACCCAAACTAGAGCCTGAAGATCAGCCACATTCAATGGCAGAACCTTGTGTTAGCTAACCTTCTCTTATGTTTTGTATTTATATGTATGTATTATATATTATTTTATTTTAGCCAATAATTTAACCCCAATTAATCTCTTATATTCTATAATTACACACTTTTTTTATTAGAACAATGTTTGATTCATTACTTATTGAACTATGAGAGGAAAGTAAAATTTTTGTTTGAGATACATAATGAAAGTATTAGTATTATATTATATCTTGTTTTAATTTTTTTTTTCCAAAAAAAACAACCTTGGCTTATTAAAAAAATAAATGATAGTAATAATTGAAGGGGCTCGTGGCCCTTTAGCTTGCACATGAAAGGGGGTATTAAATCAAATACACCCCACCTTCCTTTGTCATTTTCTTTGTGTGCATAAGATGGTCTAGAGGCATCAAACTTTTTTCACTTTCGGGCTTTGGCGCTGTTCATCTTCATTTTAAAGACTTGATAGATACTCAAGATCACTTCTTTTCACTTCACTCCTTTTATTAAAGTTATTATATGTACTTTTCTTTTTACAATAAGAGTAATATTTAGCTTATTACTAAAAATTTTGGGGTTATGATTTTGGCAAAGTCTTGAGTTTTGACAGTAGATTATTATATATATGTAGAGGATAATTAATAACCAATTTTAATCAGGTTGGATTCATTATCTAGTTGTCTTATGATTTTATGATGAATTTCTCTTTTAAAAAATAGATTATAATAGGTTATTTGCTTAATTGAAATTGAATCAGATCAATATGGTTTTTTAAAATATTTTTTTGGTTCATATTATATTTCTTTTATTTTCTCCGGTTATTTTGTTTTGAGGTAAATGAAATGCACATTTAAGTGTTAGTTTTGTAGATTGAGTAGTACTATAAAAATTCATGTTTAGTGATAAAAAAATAATAATTAACGCTTACACTTATTTATTTGTATTTTCAATATTATGTGATATTATTTAACAAATAGTTTAACATCTTTATTTTTTGGCATGAGCTAAAAATATTTTTTGGTCCACCATTGAGCATGTTGATGCTTCACACTAGTCATTACCATGTTACCATGGGTGATGCTACATAGAAATAGGATAATCACCATATCTATTACACTAAAACTAGTGCAGAGTGGAAAACATTGATGAAATTTGGTATTAGCTGCTTAAAGTGTGTTTGGATTAGCAGTGGTAAAAATATTTTTTTAAAAAAAAAATCTGAACTCAAGATAACATAAGAGTTAGAGCGTGTAATGTGATTTATTTTTAGATTTACTTCTTAAAAAATCAGCTTGATAAATTGAAATTTGTTTATAGCATCAATGAAAAAGTAAATTTAGATGTAAAATGATAAAAAATGACATGAATTTAATCAAAATAATACTAGTTAATGTATTATTGGGAAAAATATAAAGATACTAAATTACTTAAATCTTATAAAAAAAATGGAGAAAAGCCCCCTTAATAATTGAACTGGTGAGAATGACATCAAGAGTATTATCATTCTTTGTATATATAAACATTAGGTGCCCGTAGGCCTTATGGAAGAAGTGAAGAGACATATCACTGTCACTCCGTTTTATTCAATGGACATTTAGCTTACCCAGATATATTTTTGACTAGAGGGTACTAGACATTAAAGGAAATTATTTTATTAATAATTTTATATTAATAACCATGTAATCTTCACTTTTATACTGGTTTGACCTCAGTTTAACTCCGGTTTGACTCTGGTCTGACTCATTAACCTTTGACTTAGTACCCCAACCTATCAAATGATTAATCTAGTTTTAATAACCTTGAAAAAAAATCTCTCTTATCACAATCAATTCCAACATAAATCACATTCTACTATCTAACTTTACTTTAACTTAAGTTTCCAAAAGTCAAATTAAAAATTATTTATGTCATCGTCAATCCAAACATGCATGCATTTCGAATGGGGAGAGTTATTCCCAATTTCCCGTAAAATTTATGATTTATTTATTTTTCTTTGGATACTTTCATATATAAGAATAAAATTGGAAAACGACCATTATTAACTTTTAAGTGGACTTATATAATTAGGACAAAAATATTCATCTAAAAGTAGGTTCATAATAATGACTAGAATGTTATTTCAATAAAAGAATATGCGATCTAATATCTTTTCTTCATGGAGCACTTAATTTTTTCTCTTTATATAATGGAAACGGTGGAAAAACCAAAAGCAAATAAACTTAGACTTATGACAAAATATATATATATTTTTTTCCAAAGTCCAATTGAAAACAAAAAAAGAGCTGATATTTATAATTTATACAGTCGCACTTTCTCCTTCTTCAATCAATCGCAAGTTTAGTCCTTCCCAAGTCTTTGCCAAACACACACCAAGGCCAGGCTATGGGCACCCGTTGGGTGTAGATCAGACCTTTGGAAAAAGGGGGAAAACAAGAGATAATAAACCTTGACCAATAGATTTGGACAGGTTTTAAAGTAAGCTATCAACTTTAAATAATTGGCCAAGAAGGTATTCACTTTTTTTTTTAATTAAATACTTCCTCCTATCCTAATTATAAGAAAGAGTTAACTTTTTTTAAGAAATTAAGAAAACTAAATAAATTACTTAATCATATCATATGTTGTGTATCCTTAGATTATATATTAGTTTATTAGTCAAATTAATCAGCTTGGAGGAAAAAATACAAACACTATAAAGTTATTTAATTAGCTTCTTTAATCTTTTAAAAAAAGACCAAGTAAGTCAACTTAGTTTTATAATTGTTGGAATTTAGGAAGAAATCCCATAGTTTATGAATAAGAAGAAGGATGGAAAAGAAGAGGAAAAGTAAAAAGGATTGTATGTGTGTGGTAAAGTCCCACATTGGTTAATTGGAGGGAAGTTGAAGGGTATATAAGCTCCAACTTTGCTCCTATTAAATGGGCCCTTGGGCCTACCCACTTTTGTGAAGAGATGAGGACTTAGGCAACCCTTGGTCCACCACACATGCACAGGCGCCGCCATCGTCTGGCCGGTCCGATCGGCGGGCACCGCCCGCTCGGTCTGGTTCTCGTGTGTGAAATAAAAAATAATTTTTTATTAAATAATTTTTTGAATAAAATAATCCTTTTATTTTTATTTTTATTTCCGTTGTGCCTTTCCGGTTTTTTCCACCAGCGGCTACGTACGACTTGTTCAGCTCTGTCTGATCATACGAACCATCAACCCGTTCAACCCTGTCTGGTACGTCTGTTTGTGAGACGCACCAGTTCGCTGGCAACAGACACATGTTGCCTCTGTTCGTTCCATTCTGTTGTGCCTTTTCACACAATGTACCAGTTCGCAGCAACAGATGAGTCCATCTAATCGTGTTTTTTCGGAGTCTATAAATAGGGGCCCCTATTCACAGAATTTTTCACGTTCTTTTCTCTTTGCATACACTCTTTCTGTATACACATTTTGTGTGTTCAGAAAGCAGACTCGTTGGATTCGCTTGGGCTTCAGACAGACAGAGCCATCTCTCTGGAGATGAATAATCCGCTCTATCCTGGGAGGCAATTGCTCAGAAACCTTCGGCATCCATAGAGGGAGCAAAATTGTCTTAAGGACACAACGAAAGTTGGGCCCGGATTTCTGCATAGTTCATAACCATTATTCGACAGTCTTGTGAGTTCATTTATAGCTTTTTCATATAATACAAACTTATTATATGCTCTCTGTATATTATATTCAGTTAATCAGATTCTTCTTATACTGTTTTTGTTTACTATATATTCAATTTTTACCCACTCTATACGTTAGAAACAACAATAATTGGGATCAGAGGTAGTACTAGATTTCATTGCCAATAGAGCAATTTAGGTATTCACTCTTTATGAATGAATTTTGTGAGTATTTATAGTTAAGAAGGAAATTTGTTCTGAAAGTTTTCACGGAGGAGCAATGTTATATCGAAAGATTTTGTAGGTTCAATACTACTCTAGAAATATTAAAATAGAGCAATATTACTTTTTTTTGTCATAAAGTTAACAGCTAACATCATCTTTTTAATGGTATCGACTAATATTGCTACTTTTTAAAACTTTCAGGCTGTTATTAAACTTAAAAAAACTTTCAGAGTAACATTACTCTTTAGCCAAAATTTTCAGATTACCCTAATGCTATTGTGCTTGTTTGGAGAGCCCAGTTGGTGAGCTTTTGCTAGCGTTTGGGCCCGTTTGCACAGAAGCGTCGTGGAAAAAAAATTATCTGTTTGGGTTGGCTTTTTTTCAATTCTACTTTTTTTTTTCCTTCTAAAAAGTGGTTTTTTATTAAAAGCTACTCCCCTAACTATTCTCTCACTGTGAAGGCCCCAGTTTTTCTCTCACTAGAAAATAACAATTTTATTTGTTAGGCATAGACATAGGAGAAAATAACAATGTGTTACTTGCATGAATTTTATTTTGTAAACAATTTTATCCATTAAATATATTTAATTAAGAACTTTAATGTTTATTAATATTTTAATAATCATTTCACTATTTTTTTCAAATTAAAATTTTTATATTCAATTATTTTAATATATATAACTACTATATATATGTAATAGTCAATATGATTTATGCCTCTTTTCAGTCATTTTCCATCTCAATTGCCTTTTAAATAATAATTCAAACACTCACCAATTTTTTTTTTTAAAATCACTTTTGCAAAAGTCAAACGGATAATTCAAATAGAAATTACATTTATAGTGTGACTTTTTTTCTATCAATTTTCTAAAAAAGTTAGATAGAAAAAAAGCTACCACTAGCACCGTCAATTCAAACAGACCTATTATTTAGAGCTAATGTCAAAATATTCCACACCTAGCAAGTTTGATACCAAGCCGAAGTATATAAACCAACTTAAATTAATAAGTAGGGTTAAGATGCAAAAATACATTTAAGCTTTTTTCTCAGGAGCAAAAATACACATATGTTTTTTTGAGAAACAAAAATACACATGTGGTTACCATTCTGGAGTAAAAGTCACATCCCACCGTTAAGTCACTGTTCACCACCGTTATGTTACTGTTTACCCCATCTCTTTCTCTCTCATCAAGGTGAACAGTGACTTAATGGTGAGATATGACTTTTACTCCAAAATGATAACCACACGTGTGTATTTTTCCTCATAAGAAAAAACTCATGTGTATTTTTAATAAGTAATATCGAATATTATATGTATAAAAAATAATATCAAACATATTACAAATTTTTGTCTGCTAAAAAACTGAAAAAATAAATAAAACAATAAATTTTTGGTTTGGTTTGTCTTGCCAAAAAAAACAAGTTATAACCAAAGAATAAAGAAAATGGTGAGGTTTTTAGTCCCTTTATCCGAACGACGTCTTCCCCCCGCTCAGCGAGGATGGGGTAGCCTGCCTCTGCGCAAACCAGTGAAGACCAATCCATCATGTCTGTTTTCAAGTCCTTCACTTCAAACTCCACTGCTTTCAAGTCAAGGGAAGCCACCATGGCCATCTTCATGAAATCTTCACCTCACAGGGTACATTCCTTTGTGTCTATTCTGAAATCAATCTGCACTTTTTTTGTGACTACGAACTACCTCGGAAAAAATGGACAAGTTGTGTAACCGCACTGAAGGGATAAGGTTTGAGTTAAATTCGAAATCTTCATGTTGAAGAAATTCTTCCCATCCTTAGTTTCTCGGGAGTAAAGCAGAGCATTGTGTTTTTGAGCTATTCTAATGCACTCAATTGAGATTACTATGAAATTTGAGCTCTTTTATATATTCAACTAGCATTCGTCTGACAGAACCTTTTCTTAATGTAAAAAGCTTTGTAATTTTGGGTTGTAAAGGGAATTTATGCTTTAATTTAATTTGTCTGATCATGCGCCATTGCTCCAACGCAATTTTGCTGTGGAGTTTTGTTGCTTGATCACTCATTCGGAGTGCTGAATGGTCTTCAGTTGGTAGATTTTCTACTGGGAGGTTGAGATGGTCACTGCTTTTCCTGGGTACAAGTGTTATTATTGTTTTGCCACATACTTTGATTCTTTCCTCCAGGGTGGTGACCGCCAAAATAGGACGTTTGGTTGTTTTTCAGCCCTTCTAGGCTTGGGATATGGTCAATTGTTTTTTATGGTGATTTTGGTTCCACCATGGCAGAAGAAATATTCAGTCCAAAAAAAAGAGGGCAGAAGAAATATGGAAGTCTGGTATTTGACAACGTATTCATCTTTTTTCGCAATGACAACATAGTCATCATTTCATGCTCGTCTGCATTTTCTTTCCTTCATCTTCTTCTGTTCTGATAGCTATGTATATTAGGTACCACTTATAATTTTTACTGTAAAACCAAATATCTTGGATTTCTGGGCTCACATGGGTTTCTAAATTTTTTATTACACTTTTTCTTTATATCTGATGGTTTGGCTTTATGGGAGTTACCGCTGTTTCTTGCTTCTTATCATCCTAACTGAAAAGAAAATAGTACTATCGTACTCATGATTGATTTTCTGTTTAATGCACGCTTAGGTTTTCTCGCGATCATCCTATGCAATCTTCAGGAAAACTAATTCTATTGGCCTATTGTATTCAAATGGGATCTCATCAGTTAAAGTAACATCTGTCCTAAACATGTCAAACTACTGTACTCATTCAGCAGACCCACTCTGTTCTTCAAAGCGAAGAGCTCGAGGACCTCTTATGGCAGGAAAGAAAGCTGCTGAAGGTAGCTTGTTTGCTATTTCTGAATTTCATAGTACTATTTATGTTATCCGTTCTTTTTTTATCTTATTTTATTGGGTTTATGGATAATTGGATGCCTGCCATGTTAGCTAAAGAACTAAAGCATGTGGTTCTATGCTTAGTTATAATACTTGTGTTAATTTCAGGGACTAAGCAAGAAGATGGTAAATACAAGCACACTGTTGATCTTCCAAAGACAGCATTCGGCATGAGGGCAAATTCTTCAATAAGAGAGCCTGAAATTCAGAAAATATGGGAGGATAATGAAGTATTTAAAAGAGTTTTTGACAAAAATAATGGGGTAGGTTGTAGAGTTCCCCTTAGCTACGGTTATATTTATACAACTATCTTAACTTACTTTAAACAACTTGTTCAGGAGAGTTTCATTCTTCATGATGGTCCTCCATATGCCAATGGTGACCTTCATATTGGCCATGCGTTAAACAAAATTTTGAAGGATATTATAAATCGTTACAAGGTATTTTCCCCCTTCCTCTGTAGTTAGACCTCCTGCATATTTTCTTACTTATTCCGAATAATATATATTTTAAAGTCTGTCAAATACATGAATGCTTTAACAATATATGTCACTTGCACTTGCTTGTGAGCACTAATCCTCTTTTAAAACTTACATTTCCTTTTTATTTGCAGATTCTCCAGAACTATAAAGTTCATTTTGTGCCTGGATGGGATTGTCATGGCCTACCTATTGAATTAAAAGGCAAGTTTTGTTTTTCCCCTTAGTACTGCCATGTTTGCTATGCTGTGTTTAAGAATAGTATGATTGTTTTGAGTTATTACAGTTTTGCAGTCGCTGGATAAGGAGGCTAGAAATAACCTCACACCATTAAAGTTGAGAGCTAAGGCTGCTAAGTTTGCCAAAGACACTGTTAAAAATCAGATGTTATCTTTTAAGGTCCATCTCTTTTTTGCAGTTGGTGTTGTGATTTAATTGTGTCAATTGCCAATAGATTGCTGTGGTTCTTAACTTACAACCTTACTTTTAATTGCTGGGAAATTTTGGCTTCTTAAGTGTGTTATTAAATTTTTGTAGCGCTTTGGAGTATGGGCAGACTGGAATAGTCCTTATCTTACTCTAGATCCAGAATATGAAGCTGCCCAGGTACCTGGTACTTCCTATCTCATTAACCTTTGAAATGCTTAAATTTAAAAATAAAATTAAGCACTTGGGACTCCCCATTTATTAAGTATAGTATTTATGAAAATTAATATGGAATAACTATACTTTCAGATCTATGATTTTTAACTTTAATGAAGTGATTTTACCATTCAGCAAGAACCAGCCAAATGATCACCGCAGATAGCCATATTCTCAGACTATTGAACTTTAGTTTTGAAATTTTTGTTGGGTGTTCGATTTCATAATTTGTATCCTATGTATGCTAGATCGAAGTATTTGGTCAGATGGCTTTGAAAGGCCATATCTACAGAGGCAGAAAACCTGTTCACTGGAGCCCCTCATCAAGGACAGCACTTGCTGAGGCTGAGTTGGAGGTAAATTAACCTCCTATGCTTTTTTACTATTTTTAATTTTTTTTAATAGATCATGAAGGCCATGATGTCTGTTGAACAACATTGGATTTGCTGATCTCTTATCTTGTAAAACATGTGTGTTTGAGTTTCTACTTTCTATTTCTTTATATGTGATGATGAGTACTTCTTTCTTCAAAAGTTTGATATGGTGGAGCTAAGATTATTTCCATCGCTGCTTGTTTTATTTATATGTAGTATCCTGAAGGTCATGTTTCAAGAAGTATATATGCCATATTCAGATTAGTGAATGCTCCTCCAGCAGTAGGTGGCCTACTGCAAGAATTTCCAAATTTGTACTTGGCCGTATGGACCACAACTCCTTGGACTGTCCCTGCCAATGCCGGTTGGTTTCTTTGCATATGACCTCGCTGTTGTATAACTCATGGATATCCTTAGTGTTACTTTTTCTTGTAATGCTTTTAATATCTGCATCATACACTTGGATTTATACATATTTCTCGGTAATTAGCATTGTGTTGAATTCCAAATCGGTATGCAACAAATCATTTACTATGCTTTAAAACACATTTAATATGACGCTTTACCTTACAGCTTAAATTCATTATGATGATCAGACTCTTCTCTGCCATACATGTTTTCAGCTTATCTCCTTCATATCATAACTATTTGGTTGAAGATGGATTCGTCATTCTTATAGTTCAGAGCCTTGAGAGCACTCCTCTGTTCTTCATTATCATTTCTGCAATTGTTGATGATAGTGACTTAGGCTAGTTAATTGTGTAGCTAAAATATTTGTTTAATTGATGTCCATAACGCCAACTACTTGCTGACTTTTCATTTTGTGGTCATTTTATATGTTCAAGTCTGCGTGCCACTTACTCTTCTCTTTGTGGTTACTTCATTTTATTCTTTACTCAGCTGTTGCGGTAAATCCCAAACTTGAATATGCTGTTGTTGAACTGGAACCATTACCTGAAGAAGTCTCACTTGGTGGAGGAGCCAAGAAAAGAAGGCTTGGAAATATTTTAAAGGAGGAGGTGAAGCCTTTCCTTATTGTAGCATCTGATCTTGTGCCAAAGTTGGAGGCAAAATGGGGCATAAAGCTTGGTGTTAAGAAAAGACTCTTGGGTTCAGACCTGGAAAACTGCAGGTTGTTGGACAGTCAAATTTGAAGAATTGCCGTAACCTTTGTATATTCTTTTCATTGCTGCTGCCATTACTTTCTGTAATTTGTGTTTAAATTCTTACTTACCTTAATGATAAATGGGATGAGTTTTGTGCTCAGGACATTCATTATTGTGTCCTCAGGTATAACCACCCAATAGATAATAAGGAATGTCCAGTTGTGATTGGAGGAGATTATATTACGACAGAGACTGGAACAGGACTGGTCCATACAGCTCCAGGGCATGGTCAGGAAGATTATGTGACTGGTCAGAAGTATGGACTACCTATATTTTCTCCAGTAGATGATGAAGGAAAGTTTACTGAAGAAGCTGGGCAATTTAGTGGACTTGATGTTCTTGGGGAGGGTAATTCTGCTATTGTGAAATACTTGGATGAACATCTGTCACTTGTGATGGAGGAATCATATGGTCAGTTCTCTTTCTTATTTATCTCTTTTTGAGGTCTTGTCAGATTCCTTCCAGAATTGTTGTCTTGAAAATCTCATACTGTTCTACCAATAAATCTAGACTGTTTTGTCATTGATATTTTCTTTTCTGATGCAGAGCACAAGTATCCCTATGACTGGAGAACGAAGAAACCAACTATATTTAGAGCAACAGAGCAATGGTTTGCATCAGTTGAGGGATTTCGCCATGCTGCTATGAGTGCTATTGGCAGTGTAAAATGGTTTCCTCCTCAGGTAATTAATTTTAGACTTCCTTTTGGAGTATTTTTCGTCTATTTGTAAAGTTCTTGTCTAACAAATACATAACTTACATATTCGGTTCTAGCTTACACAGATATGTGTATTATTGCTTAGGCAGAAAACAGAATCTCAGCGATGACATCTGGCCGCAATGACTGGTGTATATCACGACAAAGGACATGGGGCGTTCCCATTCCGGTTTTTTATCATATGCGGTCTGGAGAGCCCCTTATGAATGAAGAAACTATTGAACATATCAGATGTAAGGGCCCAAAACATAACATATTACTGTGTTCTCCTTGCTCAAGAGTATTTTCCATCTCAATTGTTAATAGACTACAAAAATTGACCAATAAAGTTTATATCTGAGGACATGTACTTGTTTATATTCTCATGTTGCTTAATTCCCAATGCTCTTAAAACCACTAGTTGGTCCATTTTTATTGAACAACCTAACATTAATTTATTTTACATTTTTGTTTACGTGGACAGCTATTATAGCCCAAAAGGGCAGTGATGCGTGGTGGTATATGACAATAGAGGATCTTCTTCCGGCTAAGTACCGTGATAAAGCTGCAGAATATGAAAAGGGAACTGACACAATGGATGTGTGGTTTGATTCAGGTATAGAAATGTTTTGTTTCTGGATAACTTTACTCTAATAACCGTAGTGTATGACCGCGGGGGGGGGGGGGAACACAGTGGGTCCATGCATTACATAGTGATTGAAATAAGCTTAATTAGCCCACACTCCAGTTTCCCGTTATGGCTTAGGGACATCTCTATAAATATAATAAAATTTATGACTTGTATTGATGAGTGATAACTATTGCACCAGTTTCTTACAATTGAAATATTCATTTAGATTTATCCTAAAATTGTAATTTGTTATGCTCATATTATTACTTTATAGGACACAATGGCATGACCTAGGACCTTCTACTCTTAGTCCAGCCTGAAATATTATCATAATTTTCTTTCTCATGAATTAGGTTTTTCTTAGCTATTTACTTTTGACCCCAGGTTCCTCCTGGGCTGCGGTCTTGGGAAAAAGAAGTGGCTTGAGTCTTCCAGCCAACGTGTATCTTGAAGGAACAGATCAGCATAGGGGCTGGTTTCAGAGTTCATTGCTGACCAGTGTAGCTACAAGAGGTATTGTGGTCTGAGATTATTGCAGGGAGTCTTGTAAGCTAGGAAAATAATGGCCCAAGTAATAGGAATTAAGACTTTACGAAAGTATTGTAGGTTAGAGAAATAATTATTTGTGGTGTATTCAAAGTAAATGGTATATTTGCTTTTTTGCTTATCGTATTCACATAGATAAAAAGGTTAAAGCTTAGACGATAAGTGAGGCTCTGAATAATGTTTTTTGTTTTGTTCCATTCCTTTTTTGTCTCCAACTTTTGCTGCCCCATTTTGTCTTTTTGAGCTTTAGCCCTACCTTTTCAGTTTCAAATTTGCTGTGAATGGTCAGTTTTCAAAACAATACACTTTCTCAGTTATACTAAACAACGTGAGGAGGCATGCATGGCCATTTGTTTGCTGGAGTATATGTTCCTCCATATCATAAGTTGACAAGGATAATGCATGTGGATATACAAACTATACATGTGTTCTTACTGATGATCAAACACTGCCTTGATGCACATATCTTCATGTATTCTTAAAAACAAGATACCTTGTAATTTTGTCATTATTGCTTAATACAGGGAAGGCTCCATATTCAAGTGTTGTAACACATGGATTTGTATTGGATGAGAAGGGTTTAAAGATGAGCAAGTCTTTGGGTAATGTTGTGGATCCCCGAATCGTTATTGAAGGAGGCAAAAATCAGAAGGTCAGTTACATATATAAATAAAACACCAGCATTGGAACTGTATCTATTACATGGCTTCTATTTATCAAAAATCCAATGACTAATGGACTCTTTTTTCCCACTTTAACTTAGGAAACACCTGCTTATGGAGCTGATATCCTCCGACTCTGGGTTTCTAGTGTAGATTATACAGGTGATGTGATGATTGGCCCTCAGATTCTCCGTCAAATGTCTGATATCTACAGGAAGTTGCGAGGAACTTTGAGATACCTTTTGGCAAATCTTCATGATTGGAAAGTATGTTCGATTATCATCAGAGGCCTTAAATTCTCTCTTACTGGATAGAATTGTCTTCTCTTTTCATGGAAACCCTATTTTTTAAGCATCTGAGGACTTTTAAGTTCATTCCATTTTATGGGATAGAAGATTTCTTTTCTCTCTGCCTGAAAAGTAAAATCCATTACTGCCTATTGTCTCTGAGCTGGTTAAAATAACGTCTATTTTTCTGTGCCTCTGGTTAAAATCCCCTACTTGTTCCTCACACTTGATATTATTGACAGGAAGATTATTCCGTTCCATACCATGAACTTCCCAGGATTGATCAGCATGCGCTATTCCAGCTTGAAAATGTTGTAAATAACATTCAAGGGAATTATGAAAGTTACCAATTTTTCAAGATATCTCAGGTTACTCATTGTAAATCTCGGTCAGACATTCAATTTTTATGTTTCGTTGTGATGCTGCTTGATTTTTGTGAAGATCCACTGCTTAACTAATGCCAACACATTTGATTGACTGTATTTTTATTTAGTAAAATGGAAAGGTATTTTCAGGTCAAAACAGAGGTGACTTATTTTATCGGGGAAAATTCATTGATCTAATGATAGAGTTTGAAGCAAGAGAGAAAATGGAATCATAGCATTACTAGTATTGTTTCTTGTATCACCAGCAAAGTTTGTCTAGCATTGTAAGGCTCCATTAGAACTCTGAGTCTCAAGTTTGAATCCCAAAGAGATACTTGTGGTTGGAGGGGCAGCCACGTACCTCAAACCAGATAATAGATGATAATATCAAAAAAAAGTATTGTTTCTTGCATTAAGTTTTATTTTTGTGCATGAAAAATCTCTGCAAATATCAGAATTAGTATGCTTATGAGTGATCATTGATGTCGTTAGCTGAACTATTTTTAATAAATTGTTAGATCTGTCAATAATTACGATGCAACTTTTTTATTTCAGATTTTACAGAGGTTTGTCATTGTTGACTTGTCAAATTTCTATTTTGATGTTGCCAAAGACCGACTTTATGTTGGGTAAGTTGCCAGGCTTAATTTTCTTCTCCTATTCTCGCTTATTGTACCTTGTATGACTCGTTCAAATGTATCATGTCAGATAATATAACTTCAACAACCAACTTGGTACTTGTACTTCGAATCTGCAACAAATGATTTGAATGCAGACTTTTTTGCATGATTTCTTTATGTTATGCGTAGTCCCAAAACAAATTTTCTTGTTAATTTTTGCAGAGGATCAACAAGTTATACTCGGAAAAGTTGTCAAACAGTTCTTGCAGCTCATCTGCTTTCCATTGTGCGAGTAATAGCACCAATATTGCCCCATTTAGCTGAGGATGTATGGCAGAACCTTCCTTTTCAGTATGTAACTGAAAATGGTTCTGTTCCTGAATATGTATTTGAATCAAGATGGCCCTCCTTGAATGAAAGGTGGCTTGCCCTCCCGGGTGAAGAAGTCGATTTCTGGGAAAAAGTTCTTGAGGTAGTTTCTCTCCAGCTGATGTCGTCCAAATCCACGATTTAATCCATTCATGATAGAATTATGATATACTCCCTCCCGTCCTTAATATAAGACGTATTTAGGGAGCTGATCTTGGTCTTAAATATAAGACATATTTTTTATATTTGTCAATCTTTTCTTAATTTACCTCTATTGATACTCTCTTAACAATAATCAAGAAGAAAGAATGGAGAATTAAAGAAGATGACTAAAGTGGTTTAGAAAATATATGTTATTTTGACTAACTTAACAAACTTTTTCAATATAATCAAATTAGGTAAATGTCTTATATTAAGGACTGGAGGAAGTAAATCCTTTTAGCCAAAAGTAATCACCTATAAATTTTCTTCAATGTTTCAGTCTAAATTTTAATTAAGATCTTCAGTATCACAAGCTGTCATGAATTTTTTTTCTTCAAGAAGATTATTATGAGGATTAAAATCATCATGATTTCTAGGAAATAGCTTATTCCTGATTTTCCTGAGTTCTAAAATACTGAGTTCACATCAAATATATTTAATGTGATAGTATATCTGTTACTGAATGAATGAAATCATTTTTGGCCAGCTGAGGACAGAGGTGAACAGAGTCTTGGAGATTGCACGAACTGGAAAGCTAATTGGAGCCAGTTTAGATGCAAAGGTTCATATTTATACCGCCGATGCCAGCCTGGCATCCCAATTATCTGAATTATGCGCCGCCAAAAATGACGCCGATGCACTGCATCGTTTGTTCATAACATCTCAGGTATGTCTGCATGCATGTCATCTGTTGAGAAAATAGGGATTAGGGAGAAAATATGCACTAGTTAGGAAGAAACTAAGTTCAAAGATTTAAGGACAGAGTGTACAAGTGTTAACCTCTATTCGGTATAACACCAGTCACTCTAGGACACTTAAAATTTTTTTTCTTTGTACACATCGCAAGTAAATATTTACCTAACTTGCAAACTTTCCTCGATCCTTAGTACCTTTTGGCTTTTAAGAGGATAATTTTGTTCTTACGAGACTGTTAGTACCTATTCACACTCCCCTAAAGCTCAAACTTGCAAAGCCTGTGGATCATTACTGGTAAAGCCCAGCCAAAAGAAAAGCAAGAATTATGTTCAACTCAAGAACTCCCAAGTGCCCAAGGAGCACCAGGAGTCGTCACTGCAATACTCTCCTCGCCCCACTTGTTTGAAATTCTAACGTGAACATTTAGCTCAGAACCCATAAAATGCTATGGATTGATCCTATTATTTATCTCTAAACATGGTTAATTCACATCTTTCGGATGCTCAATCTATCGTTATGCATATCCACAATGCAGTTGCATGGTACAAGAACCAGAGCTTTTGTTTCTGCAAGTACCTATTTGACTCCTCTGGTTAATGATATTGATCTTGGTATAAGACATAGTTTTCATATTTGTCAGCATTCTTAATTTATCCCTATTGATGCTCTTTCAACAATAATAAAGGAAGATAGAAGAAGGGAATTAAGGAAGATGACTAAGGTGTTTTAGAAAATACATGTCATATTAATTAAACTAACTTAATCTAATCAAATTAGGTAAATATGTCTTATATTAAGGATTGAATGGAGTACCATTCTTAAAACCCAACATTCCCACCCCAGTTAAATTTTAAAGGCCATCTAAAGACAAAGAAAGGAACTAAAGTTTTTCATCCATGATTGGAAGCTTGAAACCATTGGTTAGGTTGATATTTCATACTGTAACAAGTTTTTAAATTGCTGTGAATAATTCTTAATTTTTCTTAAATGTCTGATATTCTGCAGGCTGAGATTCTTCCCTCTTTAGAGGATCAGCTAATTGCAAATATCCCATATAGTGGCGAGTGTGTCATTCAAGGGAATAGTAAAGTTTGGGTTGGCGTATCTCGTGCTGAGGGTTCCAAGTGTGAAAGATGCTGGAATTATTCACAGCTTGTTGGCTCCTTTTCCGACCACCCAACTCTCTGTGGCCGCTGCCATAATGTCGTCGCCAATCAGCTGCCCTGTCAAGCAGTCGCAGTCAGCTGATATCTCAAAACAAACAAACAAAAATTACTCTATTTAATTTCTTGAATCACCAGTGACTCTGATATATTCTTTTTTCCCCACAACACATAAGCTATATCACTTCAGTACACACCTCTGTTGGAACAATATTTTGAACTAGAGATTTTGTTATAACAAAGTACGAAGATGATTATGATCTCAATATTATCATTGGAAAAAACGAGTGTATTCTTTAATATAGTTTCGAGGCATTTAGCCATTCAGGGTACATTTGGTTGGACTGAGATGGATTATGACGCAATCATCATCTTCGAAATAAATATTTCATATTTGATTGGGGGGAAAAAAATCGACTTCTTTGTCTACTTCCTTAAACAAGATTCAGAACGAATACGAACAGATTAAAGCAAATCAAATTCAAATTCGAATTCATAAATTAGACAAACCTAATTCATATTACAGTAAACTCAAGTTTGAAGCTGAGGAAACGTCTCACTGGTGTTGTCAATGGCGGCGAATGGGAATCAACATGAAAGAGAGGAGGGCTTTTTTTTGGAAATGTAGCTTTAGGAGGCGATTCCCATGTTTCAGAGAATCATAATTTCCCAACAGAATCATGAAATGAATCGAATCTCAGTTGAGATTGCCATCTTCACTATTATTCTTTGGGACCTAGTAATTGAACCAGACCGTCCTTTTCCAGCTACAAGTCAAGGATACGATGTTTTATCTCTCATCTTGCCTCTCCTCAACAAAGCTTTCTAATCGTTGGCCCCAAAAACCAATTACATTAAACTTCCCAAATTTCATATTTCTAATCTTTATTTGGCACTCTAATCTGGTCTTATAAAAGTTCAATAAGGCAATAATTGAATTATAAGATTTAAATTTAATGTAATTGAAGAATCATAAGTATATATGAAATAATTATTTTCCACAAATACCCTTATTTAGAAGGGGCAGGCAAGAATAGTAATGACAGGAGGTAAGAAAACAAATGTAGTATTAAAAAAAAAAACACTCATTATATGTTCAGAGAAGTTTTATTGGACTACTAAGACAATTTATATTTTGACCTTACAAAAATTACTGGAAGGAGTACGTAAAAGAAAATCACTTTTAAACCTCATCACGTGAAGGAGATGAACTCTAAATTTGTGAGCATTGATTGAAAGTCTCCTTTTTCTAATAAGCCGTCTGTAGATGTGGGAATACACACACAAAATTCTAGCCTTAAAACCATTAAAAAAACATTCAAAATCAACGAGCTGATCGAGTAATCATACGCGTGCTCCATTTTTAAATAAATATCAGAAAAAAATTACTGATCGAGTAAACAATCTGCACCACAAACCACCCCAATAGATAGCAAACACAAATATTGATGAATTTACAAAGGAAAGGAGACGTCCAAATAATGATACGGAATCCACCTACTTGAGGCAGGCAAATTCATCTTACAAACAGAGATAAGTCCATGTTAGCATTCCTGGTAAGTGTTAAATATTCTGCATCAATGAATTAACCTGAGCACATGAATTAGGCGACGGCTCTTGCATCATTTCAGGTTCATCTAAATCTTGTGATTGAATTGGTATGTCCTGTTTAAACAAAAGTATGTACAACCACGCAGATTAAGAACAAAAGGCAAAATTTACTACCTCCGGTTCTAAATATAAGAGCTAGATAAGGGATTCATTTTAGTCCTAAAAATAATATATCAATCCGTTTTACCTCCCAAATTTATGTTGTTTTGCCCAAAGTATTTTTATTGATTGCACATTTTAAGGAGATTTAAGTAAAGGGGTAGTTCCAATCCAATGCATATAACTAAATAGGGTAGTTCAGGGAAACCAACATACATTTGTTACAAAATATCCACAAATTAGTCATCCAACTCTTATATCAGGGACCGGAGGCAGAAATTAAGCAGTTTCAAAAGGACCAGGATCCTCTTATGTAAGGATGTTACGTGATGTCATTTTAGTTGGCCCCTACCTCACCATCTATTTTAATTAAAGAAAATCAGATGGCTTAAAATAACTCAGATTTCAAGTTTTCTTTGGAATCGTCAACTCAAGACGGGAACAAGTAAATGAAGGTAAATTCAATACCTGTGTGGGTAGGAGTGGTGGTTGTTGCTGGTCTTGGGCTAAAGTATAAGCTTGTGGTTGTGACATTCTATAGTAGGGTTCTTTCAAATCAAGTTTGCACGATGAGGTTTGAAGAATCCCTCCTTGTTCAGCACCAGGGCCCCACATTTTAGCTAAAAAGAACAGACCAAGGCTCTCTTTAGCAGAACAATGCAAAATCACAAGATAACAAGAAGAACAAAAAGGACAAACGCTAACCTGACAGTGTCAAATATATTGTATAGCTCTGGGCATTGTGAGCAACCATGTGGAGTCTGCCAGTAATTTCTTGGCCCGCCATGACATAAATTGGCTGAGAGAGAACACAGCGCATCTGGTACCAGTGGGTTGTCGGTGACCCAGGGGCAGTTGTAAGCCACCTTTGCACGGTACTGAGGATTTGGAACAAATGTTGGTAAATCAATAGACAGGAATATAGATTAATAAAAATATCTAAAATGCAATTTTTACCTTCCATTAAACAGTACATCAAACCAACAAGCAAGCCCATGAACTCGTGCACCCACAGAGGCTGTGAATTTTAAAGGTATATCTATTTCATAAAGTTCTTCTTCCTGTAGAAAATCAGTATGTAGGTTGTTATCCTCTGTTGTTCAAAGGTGACTTCATTTCAAGTATCAGCACAATTAAAAAAAAAAAATTGACCAAGAAAATACTTCATAAACCTGAAGTGGAATAATAGTTCAGTTACAAACTCATAAATGGAAGGCTGTTAGAACGTTTGAAAAGTGGTTCTTTTACTTCCAGTTAACTAAGAATAAGGAACAGCTGGGACAGATTTTTCTTTTTGACAATACCAGATACGTAATATTAATTTACTATAAAATAGGCACATTATATATATACTATTATCCATTTCTAAGAGGCGCACCTACAAAACATTTTTGGGATGGTGAAATAAGAGGAAATCCAAGACAGAAAATTGGAATGGCAACCAAAATACATTAGCACTTTCTCCAACTTTAGCTCTTACCTTTACTTTTGTGAAGTCTATCACATGAAACATAGGAGGAGCTATTAACAATCTTGGATCAAAAGCATCCACCACAGGCTGTATGGAAAAAATGGAGAAAACATAAGAATTTTTTGTAACAATGTCAAATTCTACTGCAACAAAAATAATAAAATATATCATCAGAATGGCACAAAGAACCCACAGGTTGTCACCTAGATACTGAAGGAAATCAATAGTAACTAATCTGCATATTTCATCATTTTTACCCTGTTTTTTGCCCATGGACTTATTTGAAAGAATAATATAAGACACAAATCCTCTCATAAATATTCAATTACCCTAAACAGAGCAGCAATGAGAAACTGCCCACTATTTCACAATACTGAACAAATGCAAATCTCCGAGGCAAAACATATCCTTGGGCATTAAAAAAATGAAAAGATATCAAAGCCGCTAAGAAACTCATAAATAAGGGCATGTCTACGAAAAAAGTACATTTCCCACATATTTATTACTTTTAACTAATCTTAATAGTTTTCTTAAACCATGCAAGGATGGAGGGGGCACAAAAGGAAACAAGAATACCATATCTTAGAAGAGTACAACTGCCATAAATTCACCTTTTTCTTCCCACAAGTTCTTTTCCCTCTCAAAAATGACAATGCATGTAAAGGATTTCAGGTCCAAGAGGGTCGATGGGAAGGGGCTCACAAATTAATTTTCAGATGAGCATCACCATAATATTCATTAAATCAATCAATTAATTCAAAGGAAAACAAAAATGGCATCAGCATTTGATGATTTGTATGCCTTGATAAGTTCACCACACCATAAAAGGTCTATAAAGAGGGAAAACCCTGCCTAAAATCAATATACGGCACATATATGCTTCAAAATGCATGTATCAATCTCCATTCATCTTATAAATAATAACTAGCCAATTAGAAACCACTGACAGGCCAAAAAAAAAACGCAGAAAGCATGCAATAGGAACAGACCTAGAAGAAAATGCAGAAAGACCTATATTGCAGCTAGAGGGAACAAGGAAGAATTCTACGAATAGAAGCAGACAATCGGAAAGTGCACAACATGTATAACCCTCTTCTGTTTCCTATTTGACTCACAAATTTAATATCCCAACTTATTTGACAAATGCCATAAATAGTGGGAACAAACAGATGTAATTCCCAATTTGACCCTTGACAAATCAAACATCGAACATGTTTGCACCGTCCTCACAATAGATAAATGGGAACATATCATATATGACCTTTTGGCAAGAAACCAAACTTTAAACAACAATTTCAAAACCAGATACCTCTATCTAGTCTCGCACTTGTAGGACAAAATCGGTGAATTTAGTAAATTAGAAAAACCAAGCATAATACCTGAGAAAAGTATCCTTGAAATGCAGTTCCATACAAGGGTGTCAAATCAACACCATAATAGTTTTGTTGCTGCCAAAACAAGGCCTAAACATATAGAACAATAACAAGCATTTAGATTCAGCTTTAAGAAATAGACTCAAAGGAACCTAGAAAAAGTTTCCTTATTACTAATCCAGAAGAGAATGCTAGACCACAACAAAATGTAGACACAGAACTACAAAAACAACAGATGAAGTCATGGATTCTAAAAAAAAAAAGTTTTTTGAGATTTTAATCCTCTTTTAGAAAGTGTTCATATCTAATTAAATCTCACTAATTTTAAAAGGGCAGCTGAAGCAAAGGTCAGTCACACAATTATCTGATCACATATTGTGTCCACCAGATAAAATTTAATTGAGCAGAAGCTTTTTACAAGGTCAAGCTTCTCATAAAATCTCTCCCAATTCCAATTGTCAAAAAAAATTTATTTTAAGGATTTATAAATATAGGATAGTTGACAAATACAAATGAAAGTGACAAACCTTATTAGCCATTTCAATAAACAGATATTCATCAGTGAATGGTGCCATGTGAATCCTACACCAACAATCAATTCATGGTCATGAGAATACAATATAAACATAAGCAAACACAAACCGTAGGAGCAACACTGCAAGCCTTTAAATCCCGCAATCAATTCAAGGTCTTGAGAAGAAAAATATCATTTTTGAAAAAGGTTTAGATATCCTAATCATATCTATATCTCTAGATATCCTAGTATATCCAAATCCTAGTAATATAATTAAATCCGATCTAAATTCTACTAATATCAATTAAATCCTATTCATCTGATTAAAATCTTCTCTCATATATAATTAAAATTACATAACATAAGCACTCAAACTGTGAGGACAACCTAGTCTTAGAAGTAGCATTCAGAACAAGCGTCTGAACCTAGTAAATCATATATGGCTATTCATGTCAAAAACAGATCTATGCTTAGTAGTTTCATATCCTCATGATAATATATAATAGGGTTGCTATGCAAAAAAGCACCCAAATAAGCAGGGGGGGCTGTCAACATTCAAATTTACCTTCCCACAGTGGGAAACATTTGCCCCTTAGGAGTGAGAAACCTATCTCTAGCAATGACATAAGACTCCAACATCCTTTCATTTATTAACAAGGTTCCTGCATGCCAGTACAGAAATATTAAAAATCAGAAACGACTGGTGGGGAAAATAGTTATCAATCTGTCAAATTGTGACTAACATAGAACACTTGAACAATCTTGAAGCATTTGAACATGCAAAATGGCAAACAAAAATAAATGGACAAGACAGATACATAACTTATACATGGAATAGTAGCATCGTTTTCCATATTTTGATAAGGACACATGTCCTCTTTTAGTATAGGAGAAGTTATTATTTAGAAGTTATTGTTATCTTATCCATTAGTTAGTTTTTAGAGCAGTTATTATAAGAAGTTATGGGTAGTTATGATTACCGATCCTTATAAATCTGTATTGTTATGTTTTATGGGAGATATGAAGAAGATAATATTTGAGAATCATTGTGTTGGCTAGAGTTAGATTCTGACTCTAGATTGTTTCTTTTTTCCCCTTTCTTATCCTAAATTCTCTCTAATCTTATCAATTGGTATCAGAGCGGTTAGTCTTGGGACCTGTAGATGCCATGGTGAATACAAGGAACTCATCTTTTGAGAACAACTCTCCATCACAACATAACCAGAACCCAGAAATTCCCCCACACCCTCATAATGATCCAACGGTCATTTTGGTGCAGCAAACTACACAAACACAATCTGAACCAGACCCACATCATTTAGCAACAATTCTTACATAATTAAATTTGATGAATTCAGAAATTCAAGCTTTGAAGAAACAGAAGAAGAACATCTTGCAAACGCAAAAATTGGCTGAAATTTCCTTCTACCCGCCTTGAGGACAAGGCTGTTTTCCTAAGGGAGGGTATTGATAAGGACACATGTCCTCTTTTAGTATAGGAGAAGTTATTATTTAGAAGTTATTGTTATCTTATCCATTAGTTAGTTTTTAGAGCAGTTATTATAAGAAGTTATGGGTAGTTATGATTACTGATCCTTATAAATCTGTATTGTTATGTTTTATGGGAGATATGAAGAAGATAATATTTGAGAATCATTGTGTTGGCTAGAGTTAGATTCTGACTCTAGATTGTCTCTTTTTTCCCCTTTCTTATCCTAAATTCTCTCTAATCTTATCATATTTACTGAAGCAAGCAGAATATAAGCTTACCCATGGGCTCAGAGATCAAAATATCTGCTTTCTCCGGCAATTCTACATCCTCAACCTTGCCCTTGATCACCTGTTAAACAAAAGTTGCCCAAAACAATGAGACAAAAAATGAACGAAGAACATTACATAAAAGCATGGGGAAAGAAAAACATACTGTAATTCGTTGACCGAGCATTGGGTTTCCAGCTATAAGTTTCCGTGCATATTCTGCCATTTCAGATGCCTCAACCGCATAAACATGTTTTGCACCAGCCTGAGAGAAAACAGCAGAACATTAAAGACCTAATACAAAGCTTTGGATGTGGGAGGCAGGGAAGATGCCTTGAATTTTCATCTATTCAAAAGCAATGGCACTTGTCATACCGCAAACAAGATTCAACCAATTTAAGTATTGAATACCTGAGCAGCAAATAAGGACAAGATACCACTACCAGCACCAACATCAACCACCACACGGCCCATGAAATCAGCACGGTTCTCAATAACTGCAGCATAATAAGTTCCTGAAACAAGACCATGAGCAAATTTGTCACATAAGGGAAATATCAGGTACTCTAGTATCCCATAGAAAATCAAATTATAACCAGTTAAAAAAGTATAAAAAACTAACAAGTTGTTATCTTCACTCAAATGTAAATTAAACCAAAAGGGGCATGGAAAACAAATTGGCATTACCAGTTCTAACATAGTCTTGCAACATATTTTGCTGATGCACAAGCTGACCATAGTAATGGAAATACATTTTTGCAGAAGATTCCTCTATCTTCTCATCAAATTTACTTTTAGAACTTGGTATAATTCCATTTGGTAAGTTTCTACCTGAATCTAAGAATCAAATGAGGATCAGGACTTACTAGCAGAGAGAGAAAAATGACTATGCAATTAAACATGAGAATAAAAGCTTCCAAAGTAGCACCTTGAGCATTCCCTTCCTTCTTCCATTGCTGGAATACACTATGAAAGGCCCCACTTTCCTCCTCATTTCTAAACTGGATAGATATTCCCCTTGAGAATGATGTCTGGTTCAAAAGCAGCGTTCTTCAGATTCATAAAGGCTAAACAATTAAACATTTCTTATACAACTAATACAACCGTGATATTGCTACATTATATTAATCAAATCTCGCCAGAGGATAAGCATTAGATTATGAGTAAAGGAGCAAAAAATCAGAGAACTGCATTTCCCATTGAATGCAGTAAAAATATCCTCGCGCTACAATCAGTAAAAATTATTGCAATTCACATTGAAAGCAGTATAAATCAGAGTACTGCATCAAATTTCTCTACAAGCTCAAATCTTCAAAAAGCATAGAACAATCCAAGCTCTTCCGAAGTTTCAACAGAATGAAATAATATTAAGTAATGCCGCAAAGCTACTATACCAGATTTTCTAAAATTGGATGATCCTCTATACCTGGTTATGAACAACAGACCCTTCGACCATGCAAATTGATTGAACAGGACCTAATTTGAATATCTGCAAATCAGCAATGCACAATCATCAATAGATTAGACGTTCATCATACAAATCTCATACACAATATACTTCATAATTGCCTGAGTAAGATTGGATATTTTCAGCGCATGCTTTCGGCATTGAAGGAACAACCGAAATAAGAAATGATCAGCTCATTAAAGCTTTAGTAAATTACCCTTTTTCCCACGTTCATTTAGGTACTAATCGACAAAACAAAAAAACAAAATATAGGCACTAAATAAAAAAAGGAAACCAACCTGAGCAGTTCTAAGATCAACATGGATATCAATCTGATGAGAATCTTGATGAATTTGCAGCTGGGCCGCGGAACCATCGGAAGTAAAGCGAGCAATACCCGGCGAAGCAGAGGCAGGCAAAGAGAGCTCAGCAACTGATACCAAAGTGAACTCACGACTGTTCCTCTTTTGTCCTACGGAATCCTCCATTACTGCCCACACCAGCAAGCTCAATCCAGGAACAGCTACGTTTTTCTCTTATTTTTCCCAAAATAAAAAATATTTAAAATATACGTGTGCCTATATGAAATAGGTATTCCGAACCAAAAAAAAAAAAAGAAAAAGAAAAAGAAATGGATAGATGAAAAAGAAAGAAGTGAACTAGGGTTTTAGTTTTGGAAGAAAGGGTTGAAGGGAGAAAATCCAGAGCCGCCAAAGAGGGCGAGAAGTGTTGTGAGGTTGAGGTTTTATAGTGTGCGTGTTGCTTTCAAGGTTCAGTTGGGGTGATGAGTGATTTTTCGTTAGTGTTGGCGAGAAGCATTTAATTTGATATTGCGGGAAGCAAAGATAATATTATGAAATGAAGCACCACGTAGAACAGGGCTCGCTCGCACGCCGCACCACAAAGACAACGCAACATGTGCTTAAGGGTGTGTTTGGGATAGGCCTAAACATGCATTCTAATAATTTTTTGAACGATAATTAAAAGCCACTTTTTGACTTTTTGGGCTATTTGGATCATATTTTTTTTTAATTGGGTTTTTAAGGAAAAAAACTGTTTAAAATCATAAGCTAAAATTTCATGATTTTGGTTTTTCTACCACGTAACAGAAAAGTGAATATTATGAGGAGAGAATAAACTAAAGGGAAAATCCCCCTCAGATAGGAAAACCAAAATCACATTACACAATTTAAAATTTACCCTATATTACATTTGTTAACGTTAAATTGAAAATAACTCACTTCTATCTATCGTTACTAATCTAAACACACCCTACCCTCACTTTCATGTGCGCCTTTCATTGTTGTGGAATATAGTGTTTCCTGAACTCTTATTAATTTGACTCCATATTAGAAGTCTAGATTTAATTTTTCTTTTTAATTGTTTTAATTTGATATTTTATTATTGTTATTAACTTTACTAACATTTATTTCTATGTAACTAACATTTAATTTTATTGCTACTAATATTTATTTATCCTTCATAGAGGCACACTAGTATCTATTAGTAGGCTCTATTTATTTATTTTATTTAGCGTTTATTTATCTTTTATGGTGGTGACACTTTGTGGGCCCCATTTATTTTATTTTAATTCTTTACTACTTTATTTATTTTTCATGGTAGCAACACTAGTATAGTGGGCACCACTTATTTTATTATTTACTGCTTTATTTATTTTTCATGGTGGTGACACTAGTATAATGGACTCCATTTATTTATTATTTATTTACTGCTTTAAATCCACTTCCCCCATTTATTTATTATTTATTTACTGCTTTAAATCCTCTTCCCTTTTATTTTTATTTATTTATTTACTGCTTTATATATCCCCTTCCCATTTTTATGGCAACCATACTATTAGTGGGTTCCATCTATTTATTTTATTACTCTTATATTTTATTTATCCTAAAGATAAAATGTTAAAGGCCATATGTATCATGAAAATCAAAATGTCAGTGAGAGATATGAGGCATAAATTGGCCTGAGACCATGAGAAGGCATAAATTGGCTAGAAGCTAAGTGATAAATTAGCTTGAAGCTAAGAAGCAAGTTAGCCTGAAGCTAAGAGGCAAGTTGGCCTGAAGCTAAGAAGACAAATTATGAAACAAGATTTAATTCATAAATTTTGTATGTCATCAATTGTATAATAGTCTCAAAATTGTATATTTGGCATTAAATACTCCCTCAAATAATGAGATAAGGGATTGTATGATCATGATTGATTGTAAATAAATATATCCAATTTGCTCTTGTAGTAGCAATATTGTGATTAAGTCAAGAAATATTGTGGATTAATTTCTTACCATAATCAAACAAATCAGTGAGTTATGGATCATGAATTTTATCCAACTTCATTTCCAGAAGTGAATGAAGTAAGAAATAAATTTGTCATTACTGTTGTTTTACTATTGTTTTGTATTTCCTATAATTATAACAATTTTTGTAAATATGAGAGAGGAATATTCATAAACAAAATAATTAAACAAAAGGCAATATTATTTCAACAAAGTTTAATAGCGAGTGGTTCAACACCATTACAAAGCTTAATCATCTCATTCTGAAGATATTTAATGTCACCTTCTTTTTCTTCTCTTGAGTTGGGATCAAGATGAGGTAAAGCTCTTCTTAATATCGAGATCTGTCTCATAAGTTTTTGAAGCTTTTTGTAAGACCACTTTGTTAACCCTCCTTCGTTATAAATTTTTTGGATGGTGTGAGTACTCATATTTAATTGTTTACTCGCATCATTGAAGGTTAAATGAAAATAATTTCTTAAATCATGGAGCGTTGTTCTCTTTATTCTTTCTCGTTGCTCCATTGTTAATCTATATAATTCACCCTGATTAAGGGATGAAGTATCGTATGGAATATTAACCGCGGGTTGTTTTCCTTTATCTAATGGATTTTCAATGTTGGTTTGAAATGAACTCCCGCGGGGTTCATTTCGATTATTTGTCCATTCCAAACCAACACAAAGGACCTCATAATAGGCCAATACAGGATCACGCATCAAGTTATATCCTGATGCTTGTAAATCTATACAATACTGTGTCAGAAAATGTTTGATTTCTTCAAAAATTTTATTACTAAAATCAAACATCGGAAGCCTGTCAGTATTGTAAGATTTGTCCTGTACATTTTCAAATAAAACAGCATGGGAAATCATACATGTTCTCCTTTCGTGAACTTCAAATTTATGACATTGAAGTCCATTGATATGTATGATCTCCCATAAAACATCACAACAACTACATTCCAATAAGGAAGTAGTTGCTAATTGGCTGGTAGTCACTAGCTGACTGGTTGTAGCTGACTGGCTGGTTATTGTTGGTTCGATGGTTGTTGCTGGCTGGCTGTAGGTTGCTGGCAGGTTGATGGTTGTTGCTGGCTGGCTAGTCATTGCTTACTGGCTGTAGGTTGCTGGCAGGTCGATGGTTGTTTGTTGGCTAGTAAATGCTGGCTGATTAATTGCCGTCACTATTGGATGAACTGGATTGGTAGACTCCATCAGTTTTGCCATAGTTCTACACCTCTTAACAGGCCTCCTTGATGAGCCTGCTTCAATTGTACCTTCAATCTTTGTAGATTGAGGAAGAACATTTGTTCTAGGGGAGAAATAGGTATATTTGAAGCAGAAGGAGGGATAGCAGAAGGAGGAATAAACATGTCTAAAGGATCAGAAAATAGTAAAGAAGAAAATGACATGTTTGTCCGATCATCATACAACAAAGCATCAAGTAATGCTATGTCAAGTGTATCAAAAACTGGGATAAAATTACTTGGTCCTGCCATGACAATAGAATTTAGAGAAATATGTATGAGTATCTGGTAATTGATGATATCATCAAGATGCTTGA
Organism: Acacia confusa; assembly: GCA_037074495.1. Taxonomy (NCBI): domain Eukaryota; kingdom Viridiplantae; phylum Streptophyta; class Magnoliopsida; order Fabales; family Fabaceae; genus Acacia; species Acacia confusa. The sequence continues at coordinate 8,862,422 of CM073505.1, forward strand.
ATGTTTGTGAGGCACATTCGTTTGCCTTCTTCTATTTATAGCCGAATTAAATCCTATTGAATCTCTGCAAATATGTGCAGTTATGTTGAATCTCTGCAGATCTACTCCCTATAAAGCACGGGTTTAGACACTTTTTGACTATATATGCATACGACAATTCCACAGTGATGTATGTTGTGTAACATCCCAAAATTTGGGACTTAAAATTTGTAATATTAAATAGGAAATTAAATTTTTCTAATTTGGCTTTACTTATATATGAGAATAATTATTTTAGATTTAGGCTCTTTTTCCCATAATTGAAATAAGGAATGAAGTTGTGGTAACATCCCAAATTTCTGGGATTTTAACATTTGAGAGTTTTATGGGAATTAAAATATAAATGTGGGCGAAAATAATTATTTGAAATTAAGGTTTAAGTTTTCCTTAATTTATTTGAGAAGAAAATAAATTCAAGGAAAATAGAGAATGAAAATTGTAGGATTAAGTATTAATAAACTTATTTCCATAAATTACAATTAAAGACCAAATGCAAATAAATTAGTGTGATAAAATAAATTATCACTATGGTCAAATGATAATCATAATATGATAAGCTAATTGATGAATAACTTAGGAATCTAATTTTGATTTATGCAATTAGTATAATCTAATTGCAAGTGAAGAAATGAAATTTAAAAAAAAATGAAAGAGGCTGATGGGCCACGGTTTTCGGCCAACAAAAACAAGCCCAAGATACAGCAAATAACATCCAGAATGGTTCAACAAAACCATATGCAAAACGCATGGTAGCAGCAAGTCAACAATCAGTTTCTTTTATTCTTCTTCCTTTCCACCGAAATATAACAGCAACAAGAAGCTGATGTGGATAGCAAATCACAGCCATAAACCAGTGTTTTCTTTTGGCCCAGACCCTTCTCTTCTCAAGCCCAAACCGATTCAAAGCTTAACAAGTAAGAATCATATATTAGCTACAGTAAACACCATCAACTGCAAATCAACACGTAAGAGATACAGCTGTCCGAAAATCAACATGCAAGTGAAGATCATTAAATGGTTAAATATTTGTCCTTGCTCCTTCGTTCTTCATTCTTCCAGAGACGCAAGTCGAAAAACAGAAAAGAGAGAGAGAGACCGAGAGAGTCCATCTGAAGTTCATTTTTCCCCTGTTCTGGCCGACGCAAAACAGAGCAAGGATCAGCGGCTGTTCATCACCTTTGGAGCCTGGAAGCTGAAGGTGATCCTCATTTTCCTTTCTCTTCGTCTTCCTGTCAACGTTTAACCAAGTTAAAACCAAAATGGAACTCAAAAGAAGACACCAAAACCGAAACTGAAAAAGAAAACGAGAAACAGGGGCTGTTTTGGGTTACTGTAGATGTTATGTTTTCTGCATGTAGGATCGTGGTAACTGCATGAAATGATCTCTTTGTTTTGCTGATTTAAACCGTGGCTGATATATGTATACTAAGCTTCTGTGTGTGTGAGTGTTAGCGGCTGCAACATGAAAAATATATATGTGTGGTTTTCTATTTTGCTGTCATTAAAAGAAAAAGAAGAGGAAATAGAAATATATATGTATTCATTTGTGTATGCCGAAAGCTTTGTGAATTTTCTGTATGAAAGCATATATATGTGTGTGTTCTTGTTGTTGTCCGGTATAAGGGAAAAGGAAACATTTGTTTTGCTGTCAAACAAAGAAAAAGAAAAAGAAAACGCTGAATATGTATGAGAGTCTATATGTGGGTGTTTATAAAGTCAAGTTTCTTGCTGCATGTTTTCTTTTCTTTCTTTCGCATGGTTGTGTGTGTGGGTATTTAGGAAAAGCAAGATAGAAGAGTGTATGAAAACATATATATGTGTGTGTGTGTGAACGTGTGCTATTAAGTATAAGGAAGAGTTGGCTGGATTTAAATATTTATATATGTTATGTTGTTAAAACTTGAAGGGAATTTTCGAAAAAAAAAACATGCATGAATAGGTCCCTGTATGAGTGTGGTATGCGTAAATATATGCTGTGTGTGTGTGATTTCGTGGCTATCAAAAGAATAAAAAGGAATGAGTAAATATATGTGTGTGTCGTGTGTGTGCTGTGAAAAAAAAAAAGAATGAATGAAAAGATATCAAACATGTTTCTTTGCTGATTGGGTTTTTGCCTTTGTTTTTGGTGCTTTGTTTTGCTGCATTTTTGGTTTGTGCTTCGTGTTGTTCAGTAAAGAAAGAAAGAAAATAAGTTAATATAGAAAGTGTGTAGCTTTTTGGTGGTCCACTGTCAAAGTTTTCTTTTGGATTGATATAAGTGTTTTTGTTAACTTATGGGACGTGTGATGTGAAGGAAAGAAATATAAATGGTTTCATTAATACATAAAGGGCAAAACAAAAAGAAAATAATAAATAAATAGATGCTGATAGTTATACGCATATATATATACATACATATATATATATATATATATATATATATATATATATATATATAGGTATAAATATATTGTAGCTTTTGTTTTGTTTCTCATTTGTTTAAACATAAGGCTCTAATTAATTTTTTGAAATACTAAGTTAAAGAGAAATAATTAGATGTTGTTAGTAAAAGAAGATTGATAAATAAATAACAATGGAAATAAATTGGTATATTTTTAATTTCAGGAAATTATAATTCTTAATATGTGGAACTTTTAGGATGTTATTTAATTGTTAGAAATTTTATTTGTATAGATTAAATTATGAAGTGTATTTGAGCCCTGAAATTAGGAGCACTGTGAAAGTAGTTAGCTCGGACGAGAGGTAACCACTTTCCACTTGTTATGATTATTAATATGCTGCTATTGAGTATGTATTAAATTGATTATGATTATTTTAAATAAAATTTCCTTGTGGAATTTTATGAGTTAAGATATATGCATTTATTTATCATGATAATTATGGAATGGGAAGAAATGGGAGAAGATGGAAAGTTATTTACACCACGTGGTGAATGCCTCCATTGGTGCACGATGATTGGTTTTTTATTGTCCCAACAGTTTAAGAGGGACTAGTCCAACTGTTCAAGAGGGCTTACGACACCCCAACAGTTCAAGAGGGGAAAAAACCATGGTCTGGGACAGGTGCTCTGAGGATTTTGGCCGGTCCTCATCACTTGCTCAGTGAGCTTTTGGAGTAACCAGTAATATGTGTGTAACTTAGCCCATGGGTTTAGTTGTGGAAGTATGGCGAGTCAGATGGATTAATGGGAGGTATTGAAATTGAATAGTTTTATGACACTCATCATGATACTTAATTATAAAGTAATAATGGATAGAGAGGATGTAGATGAATTGTTATTTTGAAATGGATCTGTTTTGTTTTGGATTGAATTGTTTATTCCACTTGGCACCTCACTAACACTCATTGATATTCGTAATGAGCTAGACTAATGGTTACAACATTTTTCCCCAGGCGACCAGTCCGGTTCAGGTCTTGCATGGAAGCCGATAGAAGCATACTATACTTTAATCAAGTAGGGCTTCTGTTTGTTGTTTGATGTATGGATAACTGTATATTGCCACACACTAGGGCATAACATGCATAGTTTGTCATATTCTAAAAATTTTAAATTCCACGTAAAACCTATCATCTGTAAACTCTGATTAATACTCTATTAAATATGTAGTTAATCTGATAATTAAAAAGGTGGTTGTTTCAATATGTTGCGCCTGTGATTTCACAGTAATGTATCTGTGATTCCACAGTGTTGTGCTCGTGAATCTGCAGTGATACATATATGATGATTTTGTATTTTATAATGATATATATTTTGATTATCGATTCTGGAAAATGAAAATTTTGTTACCAGAAGTAACAAAATTATGCATTGATAATGTATTAAGAAATCTATGAAATTTTAATTATATTTGTAGAAATAAATATCATATTTGCTATTATAATGAAATATTGTATGGAAATTCCATGAATTAATTTTTAAGGACTCACATTTGAGGGGGATAATGATATATATCAAGTGTGAGTGTTTGTGTATTAATTCTCCGTAAATATTTGTGTTAATTTCCCTGAAATTGATATTAGATTTGATAATATAAATCATATGGAAAGTTAGCATGACTTGTTTGATCATCTGAGTCATATATTATGTGCTGCTTGTTCTCAAATAGATATGATTATGAGAATATTATTGATTGTGACTGGAAATGGATATCTGCAAATGTATCAAATTGAATGATATAGGATACATGTGAGATTATAAATCTGCAAAGTTTGCAGTAATGTTTGCAACCAGAAGTTTGCAATAGATTATGCGCGCAATTTCCAGATTGTATAATCCAGAAAGTATATGAGGTTATGAGAACAGTGTTTGTATGTGTATATTTGCCACAATTATTTAAGCCAACAAAATTCTCCCCGTAAAATTGGTTTTTGGTCAAGAGCTAGATTATTCCATCTTCAAATGTTTTAAATGTGCAATAATTATTAATCTATTACAATGCACACAGATGGATATACACTGTATGATTAGATGAAGGGGAGAAAATAAGAAGATTGGGTAAAAGAGATAAAGTGAAATGAATTATCATTGGCTCTTTTTGATCTTCAAACAAAGAAATGTGCACTAAAAGTTCAAAAGATAATTCATTTGCAGAGAATGCCAGAAGCATTTACTAACCTAAAGAAAGTGACAAAGTCACATGTCCAAATTGCAAATGCTTCTATATAAATTGTTATAAAGCACGCCTGAAGCGTTGCAGGTCCATCGGTTTTAAAGATAAAAATCCTTAAATAAGAAAAGGAGTTATAAGAATATAGATAATCAAATCGAGGATAATTAAGAAAAGCTCCAAAAGAACCATCTCCTGAAGAGATGTTATTTCCAAAATTGAATATTATGGTTGTAGAAGAAACCCAGGTACCTAATATATATGAATATAAAGAGATCTCAACAAATGAAATCTGATGGGATTGAAAATGACGTCAACGTTGATGATATTTATGTTTATATGATAGCATATGTTGTAATGAATGATAATGAGGATCATGAGCCACAATATATTAGTGTGCTAGAAGCATATGTCCTTGAAGGATGTAAAGCGCCAGAAACATATGTCCCTGAAGGACTAAATATGCTAGAAGCATAAGTCTCTGACTCAAATTTTAGAGAATCATGATAAGTTCATATATTGCCAGAAGCAATTAGAATGTGCATCTTAATGAATATTTATTAAAATTCTATATGTACATGTATATTTATGAAATGATTATTGTGATTTTACTTGAAAGATTTAGATCTTGCAGGTATACAATGAATACTTGATGATAGAAAGAATGAAATATTTAGAAAGATATTGAAGCAATGCGGTCATCAGGGGAGCAAGTCTGATGTAATCAAGAGGGGGAGACAATACATGCTGTACTCTTTTTCCCTTATCTAAATTTTGTCCCACTGGGTTTTCCTAGAAAGGTTTTTAATGTTGCAGCACTCAACAGTGTATCAATGAATGATGTACTATTTTCTTTCGTTAGGTTTTTATCTCACTGGGTTTTTCCTAGTTAAAGTTTTTAATGAGACACATTCATAAATGGACATCTAAGGGGGAGTGTTATGAATATACTTATTATGTGGATGTCCATTGACCCATAATCTTCAAATACAGGATGACATGGTATATACGCATAGTAATTTACTATTTGCATCTTTCTATAAATAGAGGTCTTCTGTAACTATTCATTGGATTTTTTAGAATGGATGAGAACAATTCCTCTCTTCTTTTTTTCTTCTTGTTTCTTTGCTCTCCTTCCTTTAATTTTTCCCTTACATTCATAATAGTTTTCTCTTTTTGTTTCTTTTTTTCCTTCTTCTTTCTTTTTTTCTGTTTGGATCTTCTTATTTTTAGTTTATTTTTTTCTTATAAGCAAAAGTTAAACCAAACAAATTATTATAAAAGCTCTTATAATAAAAGAGTTTTTTTTTTACAAAGAAAAAAAAATAGAAGCTCTTATAATCCTTTTTTTTTTATACATAAAAGTTTTAGAGGGGTTCGACACCAGTCCCCCACTAAGGCCAGGGCACAGCCTCGGGCTCTATGAGCACTTACTGGGGACTTATAATCCTAAGAAGGTGATTTTGGCGCTAATGGTTGCAGCCGATCATCTCACCACTGCAAGCCCATTGAAGAAATCCAGCTTATGGTGTTTCTTAATTCCACCCAATTCTTGGTTCAATTTGATGGTTAATTATTTGTGATGTAAATATATATAAAATCAGTGTTTGTCAAACAACTTATTTTTAATTTGAGCTTTTAAGTTAAAAAATTTATATAATTATCAAATAACTTTTAATTTTTTTTGAAAGGCTTTTTTTCTAGTTTTAACTTTAAAAAAGAAAATCCAAACAGGCTTATTCTTAGGATTGTTTGCTTCTTTGTGTAATTGTTGCTTTCAATCATGTTATCTCTTATGCCAATGAGAGTTTGCACAGATGGTAAGGGATCTAGGATTAGGTCCTTGGGTCGTGGGTTCGATCCCCTCTGCCGTCGTTGGAACTCCTTTGATAGATGATCTTGTAAGTCCCCAGTAAGTGCTCATAGAGCCCAGGGCCATACCTTGGCTTTGATAGAGGACTGGTGTCGAACCCTTCCAAAACTTTTCTATATATAAAAAAAAGTGTTATCTCATATGGTTCTGCTACATTTCTGGAGTTATTAATACAAGCACCCATTGTCCAAAAAAAAACAACAACTTAATTTTAAAAGCTTATTACCACACTCAATCCCTATCACAATCTCAATCCCTCAAAAGTCAATACCATGTGCCCAACAGAGCCTACGTGTTCCTAATTTAAGCTAACACACACACACACACACACATATATATATAATCTGTGTTACTTTTTCTCCTTCTCTTTTTCATGCCTATTTTTTTTCCAAGAATGTCCTATTTTCATTCTTTATTCTCATATTAAAAATTTAATGATTAGGATTTAATTGGTATTGTAAAATTAATATTATTAATCTATCGATAAATTTTAATAGGTAAATTTGTTTATTTTTTTAAGAGATTGGAAGTAAGGTTGTCAAACTCACAAGTTTAAACAAATTCATAATGATAACGTGAACTTATAAGAGTTTACTTTTATTATTAAATCCACAGAATTATTAGTGTATAATTAAATAATTAAAATATAAAAAAGATAACAATTTCATTTAAATATAAATAATTGAAATTAAATCCATCAACATTTATCATTTATCAAATTAACAAAGAAGTTTCAATAAAATTTATATATAAAGCCTCAAAATATGACCAAATCAAAAAAGTTAATACACATTTAAGAATAAATTAACACGGTTTTATAAGCTAGAAATGTAAAAATAATAAATCCGATATATAAACTCATGAATCTAACTGAATTTACAATTGACATAAATTTACCAATGACTCGATTTGTTTTTGTATGTTAAAAATGAAAAAAAAATAAATTTGGAGAGTCAACTCATGAGTTTGACAATAATAATTAGGAGGGGAGGGTTTTTTTTTTAGCTGGGGGCATTCAGGTATTTTCAAAATAATAGTTTGAGCTCTATTGCTAGAACTAAAGTTACATTTAGTGGTCACGATTACTTTTAGGAAAAATCTGTATAGTGGTCCAAGTAACAGAAAAAAATTTTAAAAAAAGCCTCAAGAGGGTTTTTTCTAGTATAAATTCATTAAAACCTTTAGTTGCTAACGAGGCTGATATAGTTGTTAATGAGACGGATATAGTTGTTAACGTTTTAATGAATTTATATCAGAAAAGGCTCTGGGGCTTTTTCTGATATTTTTAGAATTTGTGGCCTTTTTTTAAATTTTTTCTGTTGCTTGGGTCTCTATACAGATTTTCCCTTACTTTTATTCTTAAAAAATATTTGGTGATGGATGCACTTTAAATAAAATTTATTTGCATTTTTATACTTTAACCCTTATACTTTTATCAAAGTATTCTATATATTATTCCATTATACTTTTATCAAAATATTATATAGGGTAAGGGAGTAAAAATACACATGTACTTTACCTCCGAGAGCGCCTAGCATCATATGCTATTTTTTGGAGCAAAAATACACACATGGTTACCATTTTGGAGTAAAAGTCACATCTCATAGTTATGTTACTGTTCACCGTGATGAGAGAGAAAGAGATAAAGTAAACAGTAATATAAGGCAGTGAACAATAACATAACGGGGGATGTGACTTTTGCTTAAAAATGATAATCATGTGTGTATTTTTCTTTAAAAAAAATATATGGTGTTGGGCGCTCTTGAGAATAAACACATGTGCATTTTTGTTCCTTTACCCTATTATATATATTATTTTTTACTTTTTATAGGATATTACATCTCAAATTCCCTATAATCATCACAAGGGAAATGTGGCTTTCTAAGTGATTTTGATGAACCCGTATATTACACCAACGGGTTTAATTAATATTTAGAAGCACTTACCTGCTATAAAAATTACACCACCGGGTTTTATTAATTACATTTTTGGTGACGTTTGAAATACAATCCTGCGTTGCATGTTATTGGTGGGTGAACGGGTGGGGTAGAAATTAATTATAAACTTAATTAAACACATGAGAGTTCATTTACTACACGAATTTAAGAGAAATACTCAATTAAAGATGTCAATAAAGACAATTGTTTTCCCCAAAAAAACATCTTACTATGAAAAATTAAAGTTCAAAGACATTGGCATCAACGCATATCTTCAATCAACATAAAATTAGATTCACAATCCACAATATACGAAAAGCACAGCTTCAAATTATATGCAATGATTACAACTAAAAGTGTATGGATATATGAAAAATAATAATGCGAATTTAATTTACTTAAAAATGTTTCATTTAAACATTCAAAACGAAATTATTTTAGGAAATTGACAGAAAAAAAAACCAATTGAAGTTTAAAATCGCAAATTAATCTTATTAATCTATAAGAGTATATGTGAATTAATTTAAGAGAGAGAATAACAGTTCACAACTTATTTTTATAAAAAATTATTATTTTAAGATTTTAAAATTTAAATAATATTTTCATATGTATTTCACAATTATATGGCAAAAGATTGTAAGTAAATACTCTGAATTTCACATCATAATTCCTAAATCTTCTGGAAGGGCAATGAGAAAGTTGAGAGTTGGGCCATGAGAGATGAGAAGGGTATTTGGGTCTTCGGACCGAGTCTCCCTGCCTATCTTTGGCAAGGGTGCCCAACTCCTCTGAGTGGCCCAGATAAGATCTGGACGGCCCAGATCTAATTTTTTAATCTTCTAATTTTTTCATAAAAAATATTTTTTGAAAAAATATTAGTTAAAAGATTATCTTTATTTTAAATTATCTACCTAATAAAATAATTTTTAAAAAAATAAAAAAATAGATATGGGCCGTCCAGGGGAGCTGGGCGCAGAAACTCGGTCCCTGGGTCTCCTGCTCATCTCTAAATAACAACCATCAGATGCATCCGTCGGTCTGTGCGACGCCACCATATCACCGAAACCTCCATTAAATATTCCTGGCCACATACATTACTAGAAAACTGATTTTTTGCGGCGGAATTTTTCCCTCGCAAAACAAGCATTTTTTGTCGCAAAATTATTTTGCGACAGATTTTGCGGCGGAAATTTGTCCGTCGCAAAAAAAGCCCTCGCAAATAATTTTTGCGGCGGAAAAAAAGCATTTTCCCTCGCAAATTCAAATTTTGCGGCGGAACAATTTTCCCTCGCAAATTGAGATTTTGCGGCGGAACAAATTTCCTTCGCAAAATTTTTTGAATTTGCGAGGGAATTATTTTCCCTCGCAAATTTGCGACGGAAAATGTATTTTCCCTCGCAAATTTAAATTTTGCGAGGGAAAATTTTTTTCCCTTGCAAATTTCCATATTTTGCAAGGAAAAGTTTTTCCCTCGCAAAATTAAAAATTATTTTAAAAAAAAATCATTAAAAATTATAAAAAAAAATAGAAAATAAAAAAAATTGTATATCATAAAAATAAATTATACAATCATCATATAAGTTTACATAATAAAAACACAATATTATATAAATTATAATGTTCTAAAATGAATTAAAAAAAAACTCTAAATAGCAGTAGCCTGGCCATCGTCACCGCCAGTATCGTCGTCACCACTAGGAGGTAGCCTCGTACCTTTGTCTTTCAATAGGGCATGGAGAAGTGCTCGCATCTCACTAATAATATTTCCTTGCTCCCTCATCTTCTCATCTTGCTCCAGCACCTTCTGTTCTTGCTCCAGCACCTTCTGTTCTTGCTCCAGCACCTTCTGTTCTAACATCTTTACCCTCTTATCCTCTGCAAAACCAACATTATGAAGTCAATTTACTTGTAATACTTCATTTATATGAAAGAGGGAGTAATGATTTGCAATTGATAACAAAAGTACAACTTTACCTTCAGGACCACCTCTACTACTGCCGGATGAGCGCCTCGAAGACGACTTCAGTTGGCTGGCAGAAGCACCCATCCCGAAGACTCTCCCCTTCTTGTCAATTCCGCCTGCAGCCTGAAGGAAGATACTCTTGTTATCGGAATAACAGGACGACGGGTCACTCTGAATCTGTGAGTCTCTCTCCTATGTCAGCTGTTGATAGGTCTCTTACAAGCACAAAAATACAACACAAATAATGCATATAAAATGAAAGAAATATACTACTGTTTGAAGCAAATAATAAATATAACTAATATCTAACCGCGAACTGTTGGGACTTAGCGTTAATCTAGCACTTGCCTTGTCCCTCAACCGCCTGGGTATGGGTCCGCTCAAAGGTGGTCCAATAAATCAAATCTTCAGGAACTTCCCCAGACGCTGCCTGCAAACACAAATGATAACCATTCATTAATTATTTATTAAGTACAAAATATTGAAAGTTGAAGTAGAAAATAACGTATACTTACAATCTTTCGTCGATGCTCACTAACTGGAATGCAGCCGCCAACATATGACGGTCCATCCATGTGGGACCTATTTAATTTATTTTGTTCACTTTGCTTCAAAAATCTTTCGTCAGTCGCCCATTTTTCAAATAACTGGCCTGCAACCTCAGGTTGAATCCAATTTTTTTTTTCCTTTTTCATTCCTCAATTTATATAATTTATCAGACAGCCACTTGCTTCCCTTGAAGTTATAAGCTTTCTTTAAATTATTCACATGCTCGGGCAACCAGCTAAACTTTCCCTGAAAAACAATACTAAAACAATTAGTGCTCTAAATTATACAAGTAGTTAATCAGTTTGTATTTTGATGAGAATAATAAATTAATAACCATACATCACATAACTTACCAAGAACTCACTAAACCAAGTATCTCGCTGGCTCTGAGGAATCAATGTCCATGTGGCCCAAGGTTGATCAAAATTACGAAATATTTGCTCGCCGATGAAATCCGCCACCGGCTTATGAGGATGAAACCTGAAAACAAAGAGAATGTTGCAAATAGTAGCATACAAACTAAAGGTAAAAAATCATAATATTACATAACTTACTCGGTGCTCCCTACAGGACAGATCCACATCTTCCCTGTCGCAGGATCAATGGATCCCCAGGCTGGGTCGTCAGAGGAACTAGCTCCCCCACCCTGGCAATGAGGCGATGCAGTGTACTAAAAGAAAAAGTATATTGCAAAATGTTAGAACTTAGATGTTTAAGAAAATATATTTAAATCAGTCAGAAATCATAAATTGAACCTGCCCTGTCTGCTGGTGTGGATATGTATCAGTGAAAGGCTCACCTATACCGCCCATAACAGAGTCAGTAGTAGGCGGTGAAGATGAAAAATAAAGAGGCGGAAGCTCCGGCGAAGAGCTAAGCCCTCTGACTACAGAGGGGGTAGATGATGTCGGCCTACCCCCTCTGATAGGACGGGCCCGGCCACTACCTCTACTATATCCACTACCTGAACGGCCTCTTGGATGCTCCATCTCTGAACACTTATAAACATGATGTCAAAATATATATAAACAAGAGAAATTTACTTAATACAATAATGACTAAGCAATGGAATATCAAATATAACAGATCGTCATAAACCAAAACAACTAACTTAAATCAATCGGATGATTACTGTTCTTCCTTTGACTTCTCATAATCGTCAAATTCAGATTCAGTAGTGGAGTAACCCGCTTGTTCCTCATCGTCTGATTCCTCATTCTCAATTTGGATAGGAATCAGCTCTAAGTTTCCAGTGGAATCAAAGAGATTGCAAGGCACATCGTCCTCGACATTACTTACGGCAAGTACATGTTCCACATCCGCTTGTAAAGGTTCAGTCATATCGTCATTTGTTTCTGACTCTTTTGAAGTAGGTATAATATTTCGTGCTTTGGTTTTGATAACTCTCACCCACTCTTGATGGGATGTAGGGTAATATGTAAAATAAACTTGTTCTGCCTGTTGAGCAAGAATGAATAGGTCATAACTAACTGCATATCTCCGTGACCAATTGATCTCAACATTTCCATATTTGTCCACCTTTGTACCATGCAGACTGTTATCAAACCACTCACATTTAAATAGAATCACTGACCTGTCCCACTTGTAATCCAACTGAATTATATCAATTAACTTGCCGTAGTAGTCGCACTCGACTCCGTCAACTTGGCCACCTCGACAACATACACCGTAATTGCAAGTTTCTGTATTTCCGTTCGCTTTAATAGTTGCAAACCGATACCCATTGATTACATATTTTTTGATCCTGGTAACAACTGTTGCAGACCCGTAAGCTAAACTCCATACAACATCATAGGGATCTGACGCAGAAGTTGAACTCCATATTTTTTGCGCGAAGTTGTATCGTAACCAATGAGGAAATTTATCTTTCATGAATTCATCGAGGTCGGAATCCGAGATCAAAGGATTTGTTGATCGAACCCATTGTGAGAAATATCTGTAACAAAAAGAAAGAAATTAAACTTTAATACTTACCGTAGCAGTTACTGAAAAACTGAAATCTTACTTTAAGTACGGGGCGGCCTCTTCACAGTTGTTTAAAATGTACCACTCCGCTACTTTCTTATCACTTCCTTCCAGAGTTGACCTACAATTTGTTCGAATGACCCGACCAGGATAATTAAATATTGATATTTGACCACTCGTTTCACCGCCATCATCGTTGTAAGGTACCCCCTCCATCTTGATATAACTTCAGGGGGATAATAGTATGAGACAAATTTGGTGGCCTCCTCGACCAGATACGCTTCAGCAATAGATCCTTCAATGTATCTTGTATTTTTGATCTTATATTTCAGTGTGCGTAAAAACCTACAACGAACAATTAGAGGGAATTTATAACCTATATCTCAATGTGTTTGAACTAATCACAGCGAAAACAAATATATATTACCTTTCAAATGGATACATCCACCTATATTGTTGCGGACCTCCTACCTTTGCTTCTTACGCCAGGTGAACGGGCAAATGTTCCGTTGAGTCAAAGAAGCTAGGAGGAAACACCATCTCTAACTTGCATAGCATTTTTGGCACGCTCTCCTCCAACTGTCGTAACTTATCGACATTAAGTTCAGAAGCATAAATTGTTGTAAAGAAGAAGGAAAACTCTGTCAGAATATCTAATACATGCTTCGGTAGTGCCTTGAAGGCCCACGACAATAATCTCTGAAAGAAAACGTGACAATCATGACTCTTCATATCGCGTAACTTCACCTCGTTCAAGTCCACACATCTTGAGAAATTTGATGCATAACCGTCCGGTAGATTCACACTATTAACCCACTTCAACAATTCTATATTCTGCTCTTTATTCAAGGTGTATGGCGCCCTAGGTTTGGAAATCTGGCCCGTGGTAGTCTCTATCAAATGCAAAGAAGGTCTTCTGCAAATATGTTGTATGTCAAGTCTTGCATTGACTGTATCCTTTGTCTTACCCTTGGTGTCCATAATGGTGTACAGAATATTGCAAAACACATTCTTCTCAATATGCATGACGTCGAGGTTGTGTCTTAACAATTGATCTTTCCAATATGGTAGCTCCCAAAAGATGCTGCGTTTGATCCAATGATGATGAACGCCATATCCCTCAGGCTCACTGGAAGCAGCTCCTTCTTCAATACTTTGAATGTCCTTCACCCTCTCCCATATTTCTTGCCCACTTAAACGACGAGGTTTAGCTGATCGTTCAACCACATTCCGACTGAAGTCTTTTTTGTTTCTCCTAAACGGATGATCGAGGGGTAGGAATCGCCGATGACTGTCAAACCAAGATACCTTGCGACTATTTGGCAAGCTAAACCCCACGTTCTGTTCCATACATATAGGAAATGCAAGCTTCCCCGACGTTTGCCATCCACTCAACATCCCATATGCAGGGAAATCATCGATTGTCCACATTAAGACAGCCCGCAAGATGAAGTTCTGACTCAATGATACATCGTACGTAAGAACCCCTTCACTCCACAACATCTTCAACTCGTCTATCAGAGGCCTGAGATACACATCTATTTTCTTTTTTGGGTTGGATGGCCCAGGGATTAACGCGTTGAGGAACAAAAACTCTCTTCTCATACACATGGAAGGTGGGAGGTTATACGGAGTCACAATCACCGGCCAACTAGAATAAATCCTGCCCGTTTGGTTGAAAGGAGCGAACCCATCTGAACATAAACCAAGACGAACATTACAGGGATCGGCTGCAAATGAAGGATTCTCCTCGTCAAATTTTAGCCAAGCTTCGACATCAGATGGATGCGTCACAAATTTTTCATCCCTATGATGCTCCCAATGCCATCTCATGTAAGCAGCTGTTTGTTGTGATGAATACAATCTCTGAAGTCTAGGCACGAGGGGAAAGTACCACATCTTACTTAATGGTTGAGTGGTTGTTTTCCCTTTAATCTTCTTGTACCTATCATGTTCACAGAATTTACAAGTAGTCCGCTCAGCATCATCCTTGTAATAGAGCATACATCCGTTGGGGCAGCAATGGATTCTTTCACAACTAAGCCCGAGCTCTTTCACCTTTTTCTTTGCTTGGTAAAAATCTTTCGGCAAATTATTGTCATTGGGAGCAACCTTATTCATGATCTGCATCATTTCATTGTAATTATTCTCGCTCATATGGTGATCAGTCTTCAAGCTTAATGTTGCTAGGGTAGCCGATAGCGATGAATATTCACTATTTTCAATGTGTTCACAACCTTCCCATAAAGAACGTTGCGCATCTTGAAGCATTTGATAGAACCTAACGGCCTCCGGATTAGGCTCCTCTCCCATGTATGATGGTTGATTATGTGTACCGGTCTCTTCTTCCATGTGTGAAGGTCCAGCATGAGTCACGGGATCAAAATATTGGCCGATCAACGGTCCCGCAGCATCCATGACCAACTGCTGATATTGATTAAGGTTGGTTTGATGAGTACTGTCTCCGTAATAACCGCTCGGTGTCTGTTGGACTTCCCCGTGATGTACCCAACATTCATAATCCCTCATGAATCCTTTTCTACACAAATGGATTCTGACCGTTCCCGCGTCATGAAATTCAAAACACCTGTATCTCGCACACGGACAACTGATCGAGGCACTCGAATTAGTTGTGTGCGCTAAGGCAAATTGGACGAACTCTTCCAAACCGTCTAAGAATACTCGAGTAAGTCGTTTTTTCTGAGTTAGACGATTGTACATCCAACTCCTATCACGATCACCTTCCATACTTCCCCAACCCAACCCTGCACAGACACTTATTGAAACATAATACAATAATACTAACTATTTCAACTAACTTAAGTGGCAAATACAGCTGGTCGCTTATACCAACCAATTGCCACTTAATCCACTTAATCAAGAAAGCGGCAAACAAACACATGCAGTGAACAAAGAACAGATCTCATCAAGCAACCAGAGAATGAGGATAGTACACTAGAAGATGGGGACATAAAAGTTGACGGGTCAAACAAAGAATGACGAAGTACGATTGAAAATGGGGACATATAACAAATCTTTTTTTTTTGTAATTTATTGTATTGTTCATTCATATATATAATAAATTCATTAAAATTTATTGTTATTTCACATATGCAATAATTTCCTACATTTTTTTTATTCTAATATATAAATTAAAAATTATTATTAACTGTTATTTCACATATTGATGATTTTGAAGTTAAGAACTATAAATAAAAATTTAATAACTAATACTTTTTAATAAAAGGAAAATTACATTGACGTCTTAAACAAAAAACAAAAAATGATCTATGAAAATCTCACAATTATATTTAAGTCTTATGAAATTTTTTTATAATGAATTATAAGTATTGACTTATCAGTATACGCCCTTAGAAGTTATTGCTATATTTCCTATATGTAATATCTTTCTACTTTTTTGTATTCAAATATGTAAATTAAAAATTGTTATTAATTGTTATTTCCCATATTAATGATCTTGAAGTTAACAATTATAAATAAAATTTTTTAATTGTCTCAATTAAAAAATTAAATTCAAACCACATAATTCTAATAAATTGTAGACAATATAATTTTAATATGATTAAAAAATAATTCTAATTGTCCTAGTGTATTTGGATCTAAAAACTACAAATAATCAAATAACTGAATAAAAAAGTTAGTTAAAATTTGTTAAATGGGATAAATGTATTTTTTTCTCTCAAAATATATCCTTATTTACTAGGATCATGGGTCACAAAAAATAAATGAGAAAACAGATATAAAAAAAATAAGTGAGAAAAAAATAAATTTAAATTTTCAACATATTCATAATAAAATTAATAAAAAGGATATTATCTATTCTAAAACATGTAACTCATACACAAGTTATAACCAATACATATAATAGTGTTTGTTTATTGACCATGAGTATTAATAATATTATGATACAAGGAAAGAATAATAAAGAGAAAATTATCCAATAATTTACATAATTTTTTTCTAACAATATAAATTTAAAAAGAATTAACAAATGCTTCCTAAGTTATTTTTTATAATATTGTCTTTTACACTTTTTTTCCTTAAAAAAATGTAGCGCATTAAACTAATTCAGTGCCTTCTACGTCTTTGGAAAGAAAATAGAGATGTAAAAAAAAACCTAATTGTAAAATTAGTCATATTGAAATTACTATCAAATAAACAAAATCAAGATTTCAAGATCTTCCATTAATATTATCATTTCAGATAAAAAAGAATTAGCAATAAACAAAGTCTAAATTTGTAGAAGAAAAAGACCATACCAGTTGAAGAAACAACCTAGGTTGAGAACGAGAAAGTATGCCGGAGTAAGATGAGATCGGCGGTGGCAGTTATCTTGTGGCGGAGCTCAGATGGCGCAACCTGCAAACCAAGAGAGGAAGAAGAGCAAAATGAAGGAAGGGAGATGACGGGGGAATGAACACGAAGGGGGAGGGAAGGGATATCATATCCCTTTTGCAACGGAAACCACGTTTCTGCCATAAATTGCGGCGGAACCGGGGGGTTCCGCCGCAAAATTTAGCGGCGGAACCGGTGGTTCCGCCGCTAACTGTCGGTGGGATTATCCCACTGACAATTTTGCGGTGGAAAACACTTTTCCGCCGCAATTTTGCGGCGGAAAGGTGTTTCCGCCGCGAATTGCGGCGGACCAGTGTGTTCTGCCGCAATTTGCGGCAGAAATGACTCTTCCGCCTCAAATTGCGGCGGAATAGTTATTTCCGCCGCAAATTTATGAGAATTGCGATGGGAGGGTGTTTTCCTTCGCAATTTTGCGACGAATTATTATTCCGCCGCAAATTTCATGATTTCTAGTAGTGATACACACACATCAAATTATAATAACATGCTAAGTGAAGCACATATGGAACTTGGTTTTTGGTGATCAGATCATGCTCGAGTTCAAATCGAGTAACTCAACGGACACTCAAGCGTTCGTGTTTCAATTCTCAGACAGACGGTTTCAAGACTCTCAGTTAGTTCTTCGATTCCTTCCGCCGCCTGTTGCACGAATGTCCTCCCTCGTACGCCATGCTTTCTCCCTTCACCGCCGTCCTTTAGCTTTGGTAATTTGATGGTAAGACTTTATACTGATCTCTAGCGATCTCCCTTTTCTTCTTCAGCTTGGACATTGATTTCACAAGTATCTGTGTTGATCTGATCGGTGGTTTTACAATTATTAGCTTGTTTGGATCATGTTTCACGTAAATCATGATGAAACTCTTCTCGTATACTGTAAATTAAATAAAAAGCTTTCAACAAGCACGATGTTGCTTAGTGATGAGTTCAGACACGTAATTAAGTTCATGAACGGTGTGTTTGTGGAACATAACATGAGCTGATAACTTTTGACATTTGACACTTGATTGAGGGGTTTCCCGATGACAAAAGAGAGAAGTAGCTCTTTGACATTGGCCGTCACTTTTGACTGCTCAATATATAGCTTCTTCTGGTTACTATTTTTCTTGCTTTGCTGTCGGGAAATCGTCTATATATACGACAAAATTGACGATAGAGAGTAGGAATTGCGTGGGTGATGACTTTTATTGCTTAATTATTATGCATCGGGTCTTTACCACTGTCAGCAACGTTAATTATAGGCTATCACAATGTAACCAAGGTTATCAAACCTGGACTAGCCTCTGAACAAGTCGAGGCAGTCCAAGTCTGATAACATTGATCACAACGTAACCGATGATTCCATGAGAGAAATCTTGATTAAGCTAAGCAGCTAGCATCTATCTACCTTGCTAATTAACAATAATGCTCAACTATTCCTTTTGTGTGCTCCTATGTATGTGTTCTGATTGATGGATCACCCTTCTAGTTTGGGTTTTCCATGTGTCTTTTGTTTTTTAGTTACGGGTTGATCGATTTGTTGGGGTTCTTTGATTCTGATTTGTGAAGATCTCTACCTTGGTTATTGCTTTAGTAGTTTTGGTTGTGATTTAATCATGAAAGACCTGTGTTGATTATAATTTGATTATATTCTGCATTAAGAATGGGAAGGGAAGCTTTACTTAATTAAAAAACAAATATGAAATTAACCTGTCAAAACTGGTTCAGCCAAAAAAACAACTCTATAAAAAAGGATTCTCAAATAAAAGTTAAGATTAAAATTATACTCATCTTCTACTTTATGTAAGACCATATTGTTTTAAACTCAGACTGAAAACTAATAACATACATAGCCAATATAATTAATCGGCTAGGTCAAGCACCCAACTTGGTGGAAACTCAACCAGGGTGACTAGGTGTAACCTGGGGCAACTCGGGAGTGTTGTAAAAAATCATTCAAATTGGAATTTTCACATGGGAGAGAATCTGTGTAATCAATATGCATAATCTAAAATTCTACCCAAGAAGGAAAAACAATAAAAAACTCACAAGACTACTGAAAATGATAATGAACTATGCAGAAATCTGGGCCCAACTTTCTTTGTGTCCTTAAGACAATTTTGCTCCCTCAATACGGACGCCGAAGGTTTCTGAGCAATTACCTCCCAAGATAGAACATATTATTCGTCTCCAGAAAGATGACTCTGTCTATTTGAAGCCCAAGTGAATCCAACGAGTCTGCTTTTGGAACGCACATAATGTATATGCAAAGATAGAAAGAGTGTATGCAGAAAAAGTATTATTTATTCTGTGACTAGGGCGCCCTATTTATAGACTTTGAAAAAGCACGATCAGATGGACTTGTCTCTTGTTGGTGAACCGACACGACTGATGGTGGCGAACCAGTAAGACTTCTTATTCATAACCCATAAGATTTAGTCATAAATTCCAACTGGGAGTAACTTGTGTAACCCATTGGTCTGGAGGGTTATTGGGCCAGTTTAAAAAAATTGTCAAAAAACTTAGGACCATGAGACAGAAGAATAAAGGAGACGAAGAAACAGAGAAGATAAAATAAAAGTAAAATGACACAATGACACTAAGGAGTCAATGACTAATAAGAGTAGGCACGGATGGTAAGGAATGAGTTCAAGTTTTAAAAAGGACGAGAGTTCGATTCCTTTTGCCGTTGTAAAGGCTCCTTTGTTAAGCGATCTCATAAGTCTCTTGTAAGTGCTCAAAAAGCCCAGGGTCATGTCTTAGCCTTGGTGGGGGACCGATGCCGAACCCACCTAAACTTTTACGTATTAGAAAAAAATGACACCAAGGTATTGATTAAGAAAAATAATACCCACAAAGTCTCACAAATTGTTAGTAGTAGGTCTTTCACTTGTCAATGGTTGTTCTTTCACTTGTCATTGATAAATTATGAGACTTTTTTTATGTTATTTTTATTAGTTGGGATCTTGGTATTATTTTCCCTAAAATTAACTTACTATAAATAGTACTCAAAAGCATCATTCTCTCTCTCTCTCTCTCTCTCTCTCTCTCTCTGATTTTTTTTCCAAAAGTGTTTTGCATTGAATTAAATACGCACAATCATGTTTCAGTTTTTTAAGTAACAATATCTAAAGTAGTTTTTGGCCAACAAACAATATCCAAATACTATATAAATAAGGGTTAAGGTGCAAAAATATAGATGAGTTTTTTTTTAGGAGTAAAAATACATATATGGTTATCATTTTGGTATAAAAGTCACATCTCACCGTTAAATCATTGTTCACCGTAGTTAAATTATTGTTCACCTCATTTTTTTTTCTCTCATCACAGTGAACAGTGATTTAATGGTGGGATGTAACTTTTATACAAAAATGGTAACTACATGTGTATTTTTACTCCTCAAAAAAGCAATGTATATTTTTACTCCTGGAAAAAAAAACTCATGTGTATTTTTGCACCTTAACCCTATAAATAAATTTATTCTTAAAAATAGCATTTTGACGATTTTCAATAGAATCAATTTTGTAAATTCAATGATGCAGTTATTAATCCCTCTTCCTTTGCACTTTCTAACTTATTTTCCTCGTAACCTTTGATATTGTCTTTATGATCTACTTTAACTTTGTTCTCATTAATTTCATTTGGCCTTTTTATTACTTTTTTTTTTTTTTGGTGATTTCGATCATAGCCATAACCTAGGTTTTAGAAATAAAACCTAAATTTTGTTATAACTCTTCCAAACACTCCTCTTCTTTTCAGAAGTTATTATGCATCAAAATATAGGTTTTGTCATAAACTTATCAAACACTCCTATTTTTACTATAAGCTATTTTACATAAAAACTTAGGTTTTGAAAAAGATATTTTTTTCCATTTTTTTCTCTCTCTTTTGCCATCATCAATATTTTTTTAGTATCTGTCAATCTCCTTAAGCATTTTTTTAATACTCTTTACTACTCTGAAATATTTATTCAATATCCTAAAAAAAAATTTCAAGATCATAAAGTATTTTTTCAATATTCTTAAATATATTTTTAATACCCTAAAATATTTTTTCAAGATTCTAAAATAAATTTTTAAGACCATGAGAAGTATTTTCTTAATACTATTTAGTATTAAGTATATTTTTAGTACTCGTTAGCACCCTGAAATATTTTTTCTTCTTTACCCTGAAATATATTTTCAATATCCTAAAATAAATTTTTAAGATCATGAAATATTTTTCAATGCTAGTTAGTACCTCTAAGTAATTTAATTTTGTACAAAATTTATGTAATTTTTTTATATTTATTATGAAATATAATGTTTATAATATTCTAAATACAACATTATCGTTTATATGCAATTATATCAAAAGCTAATGTTTTTTTTTTTGGTAAATTTGACCCTAAAAAAACTATTCTTATAACAATATCCAAACACAATTATTTTTATCCAAAAGCTATTTTCTAAAAGATATTTTCCAAAAACTATTTTTACTTTGTAAATCTCAAAAGCTAATCTTTAAAAGTCATTTTTACTTCATAAATCTCAAAAGTCATTCTTCAAAAACTATATCTAAACGGACTCTTAATCCAAGGAAAAAATGGCTTGTTTGAAATTGTTTTTTTCCCACTTGATAGAAAAAGAAAGAGTTTGGCCTGTTTGTGTATATTTGGATTCATAGTGATAAAAGTGATTGTTTTTTACATGACTTTTGTACAATTAATTGTGGTAAAAGTCAGAGATTGTAACGTGATTTTTGTTTAGATAGATTGTGTAAAAAAAGGTCATTTTACCAACAAATTATTAGTTAAGGTGGTAATAAGCTTCACCTTTATAAGAAGGAAAATACAAATTTAAATCCCAAAAAACATATTTATTAGAAGAAGTGAAAACTCTTTGTCCTCTAAACTTCGAGAGGAAAATTCTTAATCAAATAAGAAAAAGACAGTTTGATAAATATGAACTTGTATAGATGTTTAACGCAAAAAAAAAAAAAACAAATTTAATGTAAAATCACTTAAAAGACATGAATTTATATTATATGAATTTTAAAGAAATATTAAAATTAAAAATATAAAAATAAAAATAATTAATGTATTACTGAGGGAAAATTGAAAATACTAAGTTACTTAAATTTTTGGGGAAAAAATTATTGTTAAAAATTTAATTGGGGAGAATAACCTAAGGTAAAAAAAAAATGCCTACAAAAGTTATACTTGTCATATTTTATGGTAACAGTAATTTTCTCCAATATAAAAAAGGAAAAATTCTTTTAAAATTTAAAAATCTCAAATTAGTGATTTTTTATTAAAATGATACTCTTGTGTGATTTGCTAATAAAGTGTAGGATTTTGGATTTTGATATTTGACATTATTTTTCTGAAAATTTTCCAATAAAAAGCTGCTTCAATTTTTATCCCTCTTCCTCAACCTTATGCAACGCCATGGTTCGAGGAATCAATTGTTTTTTATTGGATTCTCGACCCGGTGATAGACGCTCGAGCCCGTCTATCTGAATTAATGTTGTACCTCCAAACAAGCCTGAAATTGAACCAGTGCCGTCCCCGCCAAACTAAACAAACCGAGACCGCTTCGAAGTCGATTTTGGGTACCTGGCAAAAACAATTATTTCGAATTAGCGGCTGGGTTTTTCATGGAACAAGATCAGGCTTCGCCCCGCTTACGTTCAAATCATGCACCGTCAGGCCATGCAAACTTTACCGTTAATCGAATATGGTCTTTTGCTCAGGTAAATCTGTTTCTTAGCCACTCTTCTGCAAATGAAGTTATTGGAATTTGATGGTAACGCTGTTTAGTAAAAGCTACTGGTAATTCATATCAAGAAGAAAGTAACGCCAGAACCAATTAATTAGGTTGAATGAAGTTGAACACATTCACCTATACTTCTTTAAGTCAGATGAGGGAAAAATAGAAAGAGTGAACTGTAGCAAAAGTGGATGTTTGACGCTGATAGAAGACCGAGAATGAATTTCAACAATGCATCTGCAACCCATTCCTAGTGCAGTTGCTGTTGCCTTCCTTCCTACTTACAACTTTGGCCTTCTTAGGTCCTTGCGATATTCGTCATGTTCTTCGTCCTATTCGATATGGTTTACCGTTCTTCGCAGCGCCATTGCCACCTCCAACTTGCTACTTGGAAAGTGTGCACATGCGCATATACTCAAATCAGAACAGTGCCCGGATCGTTTTTTAATCAACAATCTCATCACTATGTACAATAAATGTGGGTCACTGTTGTCAGCGCGTCGGTTGTTTGATATATCGCCTGAAAGAGACCTTGTTACCTGGAATGCCATTCTCGCTGCATATGCGGATGCTGGGCATGCTGAGCCTGAGAATATTCAAGAGGGGTTTTACCTTTTCCGCCTACTCCGTAATTCTGTCGTCTCAACTAGTCGTCATACTCTGGCCCCCGTGTTTAAGATGTGTCAGCTCTCAGGTTATTCCTGGGCTTCAGAGGCTGTGCATGGGTATGCCGTCAAGATTGGACTAGAATGGGATGTGTTTGTTGCTGGGGCTTTGGTGAATATATACTCTAAATTTCAACAAATCAGAGAGGCCCGTATCTTGTTTGACGGAATGCCTATAAGGGATGTTGTGTTGTGGAATGTCATGCTGAAGGCATATGTGGAAATGGGTCTTGTGGATGAGGTGCTGCATCTCTTCTCCTCGTTTCATAGAAGTGGGCTGCATCCTGATAAAATCAGTGTCCGCACTCTTCTTGTGGGCATAAGAAAAACTAAATTTGAAAGGCTGTTAAGTCAGCTTCAGGCTTATATGACAAAGATGTTTCCTTGTGATGACGATTCTGATGTTATCACGTGGAACAAGGAATTGTCCCACTACCACCAAGCAGGTGAAACTTGGTTAGCTATTGATTGTTTTATAGATATGATTAGATTGAAAGTAGCATATGATAGCCTGACACTTGTTGTGATTCTTTCTGTTGTTGCAAGTATAAACCATCTTGAATTGGGAAAACAGATTCATGGCATAGTTGTAAAATCAGGGTTGGATCAAGTTGTATCTGTTGCAAATAGTCTTCTCAATATGTACATAAAGTCGGATTCTGTATACAATGCGAAAAGAATGTTCAGTCAAATGAAAGAAGTAGACTTAATATCATGGAACACTGTGATATCAGGTTGTGTTGCGAGTGGTGTAGAGGAGGAGTCTGTAGCTATGTTTATTGATTTATTACACAGTGGTCTAACGCCGGATCAATTCACCATTGCAAGTATTTTGAGGGCTTGTTCCTCTCTTAAAGAGGGGTTCTATCTTGGCAAACAGATCCATGTTCATTCACTTAAAACTGGTATTATCATTGATTCCTTTGTTTTGACATCGCTGATTGATGTCTATTCTAAGAGTGGAATGATGGAGGATGCCGAGTTACTTTTCGAAAACCAAGATGAATTTGATTTGGCAACTTGGAATGCCATGATGTCTGGGTACATAATGAGCAGCAACAATCACAAAGCTTTGAGGCTCTTCAGTCTGCTCCATAATAGTGGAGAGAGGGCGGATGAAATTACCTTGGCAAATGTAGCCAAAGCCTCTGCATGCATGGTGAGGCTTGAACAAGGGAAGCAAATTCATGCTATTGTTATAAAAAGAGGGTTCAAATTAGATTTGTACGTCATTAGTGGTATTCTAGGCATGTATCTAAAGTGTGGAGAATTGGAATGCGCACAGAGAACCTTCAATGAGATCCCGACTCCTGATGATGTTGCATGGACCACTATGATTTCAGGATGTGTGGAAAATGGAGATGAGGGACATGCTATTTTTATATACCATCAGATGAGGCTTGCTGGGGCACAACCTGATGAGTATATGTTCGCCACGCTTGTCAAGGCTAGTTCACTTTTGACTGCATTGGAACAGGGGAAACAGATTCAAGGAAATGTGATAAAGTTGAATTGTGCTTCAGATCCTTATGTCATGACTGCACTTGTTGACATGTATGCCAAATGTGGGAACATAGAAGATGCATTTGGCTTATTTAAAAGAATGAACAGGAGGAGTATTGCCTTGTGGAATGCAATGTTGGTGGGATTAGCTCAACATGGAAATGCTGAAGAAGCCCTCTGCCTTTTCAAAGAAATGAAATCTACGGGTGTAACGCCAGATAGAGTTACTTTCATTGGAGTCCTTTCTGCTTGTAGCCATTCTGGTTTAGTATCTGAAGCCTATGAAAATTTTTATTCCATGCAGAAAGATTATGGTGTTGAGCCTGAGGTTGAACATTATTCTTGTCTTGTTGATGCCCTTAGCCGTGCAGGGCATATTCAAGAAGCTGAAAAGTTGATGATATCAATGCCCTTTAAAGCATCTGCTTCAATGTATAGAACACTGCTTAATGCTTGTAGGGTGCAAGGGGACAAAGAGACAGGAAAACGTGTGGCTGAAAAGCTTTTTTCATTAGAGCCGTCCGATTCGGCAGCATATGTTCTTTTATCCAATATCTATGCAGCTGCTAACCAATGGGACAATGTGTCAAGTGCTAGAAATATGATGAAAAATATTAATGTTAAGAAGGATCCAGGATTTAGCTGGATGGATGTGAAGAACAAGGTGCATTTGTTCGTAGCTGGTGATAGATCACATGAAGAAGCTGATTTGATATATGATATGGTTGAGTATATGATAAAGAAGATCAGAGAAGGAGGATATGTTCCTGATACAGACTTTGTACTGGTTGATATTGAAGAAGAGGAAAAAGAACGTGCTCTTTATTATCACAGCGAGAAGCTAGCAATCGCTTATGGGCTCATAAGCACTCCGCCACTGACCACCATAAGGGTAATTAAAAACCTTAGGGTGTGCGGAGATTGCCATAATGCAATCAAACATGTATCGAAGGTTTTTCAGCGAGAGATCATTGTGAGAGATGCAAATCGATTTCATCATTTCAGAAGTGGGATCTGCTCTTGTGGTGATTATTGGTGATGATAAAGTCTGTATTCATACTAATTTTGCAAACTGAATTCTTTTTGGCAACTAGTGAATTCTGTTTCTTTATCTTTTGAGACAGGTAAAATTTCCGCTTCTTATATTCTGATTTAATCGTAAGTCTCATGCCAGAATTGAGATTCAAATTTCAATTGTAAAGTGATTTAATTGATTTAAAGGTATTCACTGAGTTATTGAATTTTGTTTGTTTTGAAGTGAAATTTTTGTCTTTCTGTATGGTTTCAATTCTTAGAATTTCTATGGTTGAGAGTCTTTGCTGTACAATATTGATTTCAATTCTATGAATGAATTTAGCCGGGGATTTGGAGTATTAAGATTTGCATTTCCTTTTTAGTATTCTGATTCTGGTCATGATTATTTTCATTAATGTCTAATCTTTAAGTTGTGACTTTTTTATGGGTTCTTTTGAGTCCCCAGACACCATTATTGTCTATTTATCCCCTTTCTTGAGTGTTTTGTGATACAGCAAGAAAATTCGCATCAGTCAGAAGGTAGTAAGTTGGGGAGTTTTTAATTCTGTTGAGTAGTATGGTGTTGCCTTTTGAATATTTTGGTCTTCATTTGAAATTGCTGACCGGCGTCAAAATAGTTATTTGGTTGGCTCTAAAAGCGCTTGTCAAACTCAAGATATATCTGAGCAGCTCTTAAGTTGTTTCCTCTTAATTATTGAAACTTAGGTGAATGTGGGGTATGCTGGAATCAAAAGCACTACTAATCAACCTCGTCAATGATCAGATCACAGGCAACAGCCAGGGCCCTCTAATGCATATTATGCATTAGCTCTAGGTATTGTAACCGTAATTATCATTCTGGTCTACAATATGCTTTCTCTAGCAAGAATGCTAGCTGAATTTAATACAGAATAGTTGACTTGTAAATGATCATGATATAGTTTCTCAATAGTGATTTTATTTGTAGTTCATATATGGTTCTTGGTTCTTAGTCTTCATCACATTTTGGTTGGTCCTCTTGAAATTCAGTCCTATTTATGGAACTTTAGATTTATGTCATTGTTTCTGCTGTCTTCTTCCCCTTTTCAACTCTATGTGAACTGCTGATAGCATTTTCCCATGGAATTCTTCTTACATCAATTGTAGAGGCTATTGATTAGGGCTCTAATTCGGATAATTGTTCCTTGTCATCATTCATAGGTCCAGAAGATTCCAAAGATCCCCAGAAAGTAGCAGCACAAATTGCTGTGGTAGTTGGCCCATCTATGTCAGCTGCAGCATCGTATGTACTCCCTCTTGTTGCCCTGTTTTTCTGGGGTACTTAGATTATTATTATAGCTGTTGAAAATCACTTTCTTTTGCATAGCTTTGTAATTTGATATATTATCTGATTGTATGTGATACTTAGATTATTCATTTTGGTGATCTCTGAAACAGCAGCTTTTATAGCTGTTGAGAATGGTTAGGTTTTGCATACTTTTGTAATTCGCCATCTAATCTGATTGTATATGAGATTCCAAAGTATCTTATGAAGGGCCTGGTTGATTTACATATGCTTGGAGAAAGCTATTATTTTAAAGGAATTTATCAAAATCATATGAAGGGCCTGTCTGATTGTATATGTCCCACCGTATATGATTTACATATACTTGTACATTACAGGAATTTATCAAAATCTGTTTTGAGTAGTAAGGGCCACACCCTGTTTGGCATGCGCCATGGAAGAACTACAGGGTAATTTTCTTACCCATTAATCAGATATTGATGGTTGAAGATTAGCATTAGCATTGTAGGCTTTTCTTTTTCCAATGAGTTGCTCAGTTATATGCATGAAGGTCCAACTAATTTTCTTTGAAACTTCTGTTACTACTCATCACTTCAAATTTCTAGAGCAGCTTGACATTTTTTTTGCGTTTTTGTACCTACATGCTTTATTTTATTTGTCCAACAATCATCTTTCGGTTGAGAATTTCTTCAAGGCACTGTGGTGAGACAAAACAAGTGAATTTCTGATTGACAAATATTTGTGTACTCTGCTAATTTACAATTGAATGTTCTGTATAGTGATTTTAAGTTAAAATTATTTTCAAGTTGGGGTTGTATTGAGTGTGTTTCCATTTTGCTGGTTCGTTTGCTGAACCATCACATTAAATGAAGTCATTTAGCAAATTGCAATTCATTTTCAAGCATGACTATTCTTACCCTATGTCTTACTGGTTGAATGTGTGCAACTTTTACCCCTGTAATTTTTTCTTCCCCGTTCAAGCTCTGTTAGGAGCTTATCATGTTGGAATCTAGATCTTCTGCTGCAAATGGACCATTTTGTTAGAGAAAAAACTGAGAAAGAGAATAGGTGGGATTCACATGTTAGTAGATCTCATCCACTCTCTATCTCTCTGTAGGATGATCAATCTGCAAGAGTTAGTTTTAGCCATGTTATTATGTGGGTGGTGTTCTGATTGCTTGATTCAAGGGATGAAGTTTCTTGGAATTGGTGCTAATCCTCTAGTTTATTGACTCTTCGCAGATCTTGACATAAAACATATATAAAAAATAAAAAGATATAGTCTTAACCAAAAAAAATCATGCTTGAGACATGTCTGATCAATAATAGCAAATGCCATATGGTTATAAGAAAACAAGAACATATCTATCACATCTATGCATACCGATAATAATAATAAGATAAATGAAAAATACATTTTACATAAATAAAACAGAAAAACAAACTAGACAATTTTTTTGAGGTGAAAAACCTTGTCATCCTTGGACTCTAATTCCTAAATCTAGTCCTCCATGCAAATGCAAATTTTGAAAAGAAATCCAGAATGATCCATTCATTTCAGAAAAACAACATAACAATAATCTCTTTCTTCCACAATGAATCTCAATTCAGTTAAACTCCTCTAGAGCTTCTTCACCTGTCATTGAGTGGCAGAAGAGCTGGTGCTTTTAGGTTTCAGCTTCTGCAATTTATTATCACTATTGCTGCTCTTTTTGGATTGTTTATTATTACTCTTCCTTGCTTTTCTTCTTGCTCAGGGTTCTGAAACTCAAGAAAAGAAGAAGGATTACATTTCTGGCTTTGGTGCTGATCAATTTATATTTGTCCTCCCATACCCTCATGTGCTACCAAGTAACAACAATGGAGTAGCAAGTCTAATGGGTTCACTTGAGATCGAGTTTATCAGTAACATAAGGAGGTATTTTAATAATCTGAACTTCATTCCATCACTTGAATGGTAGCTTCCTTCAATAGTAGAGAGTGTCGCCTTTACTTTAGATGAGACAATCAACTTTCTGTCAAGGAATGCTTTAGGGGATGGAGGTCTCTTCCAAATGGACCACACACAAGAATGGAATCATTGTTCCCTTTTCACAGGCCCAAATTCTGGTAACTGACCAAGCTCTTAGTTTCCTTAACTACTATATAAATTCAGTTGTTGGAGTTTGACACTGAAGATATATTTCTAAAGATACTGCCAATTCATCTGAAGAAGTGATTCCAAACTCAGCAAGAAGGTTGAATGAAGTTGAAGGACATTCAATACCCACACTACTCCGAGTTAGAAGGGGGATAAAAAACAGCAAGAGTGAATTGTAGCAAAAGTTGATGTTTTGATACTAATAGAACACTGAGAATGAATTTCAAATGCATCTGTCACCCATTTGTAGAGCAGCTTCCATTGTCATCACCACCACCAATCCCTTCCTGCCCTCTTACAACTCTGGCCTTCTTAGGTCCTTGCCATTCTCATCATGTTCATCATCCTCTTCTATATGGTTTTCCCTACTTCGTGATGCCATTGCCTCATCCAATTTGCTTCTTGGAAAGTGTTCACATGCCCGTATACTCAAATCAGAACAGTGCTTGGATCGATTTTTAATCAACAATCTCATCACCATGTACAATAAATGTGGGTCACTACTGTCAGCACGTCGGCTGTTTGATTTATCACCTGAAAGAGACCTTGTTACCTGGAATGCCATTCTCGCTGCATATGCAGATGCTGGACATGCTGAGCCTGAGAATATTCAAGAGGGGTTTTACCTTTTCCGCCTTCTCCGTAATTCTGTCGTCTCAACTAGTCGTCATACTCTGGCCCCTGTGTTTAAGATGTGTCAGCTCTCAGGTTATTCCTGGGCTTCAGAGGCTGTGCATGGGTATGCCGTCAAGATTGGACTAGAATGGGATGTGTTTGTTGCTGGAGCTTTGGTTAACATATACTCTAATTTTCAACAAATCAGGGAGGCCCATATCTTGTTTGACGGATTGCCTATAAGGGATGTCGTGTCGTGGAATGTCATGCTGAAGGCATATGTGGAATTGGGTCTTGTGGATGAGGCACTGCATCTCTTCTTCTCCTTTCATAGAAGTGGGCTGCATCCTGATAAAATTAGTGTCCGCACTCTTCTTGTGGGCATAAGAAAAACTAAATTTGAAAGGCTGTTAAGTCAGCTTCAGGCTTATATGACGAAGATGTTTCCTTGTGATGACAATTCTGATGTTATCATGAGGAACAAGGAATTATCGGACTACCACCAAGCAGGTGAAGCTTGGTTAGCTATTGATTGCTTTATTGATATGATTAGATCAAAAGTCGCATATGATAGCCTGACACTTGTTGTGATTCTTTCTGTTGTTGCTAGTATAAACCATCTTGAATTGGGAAAACAGATTCATGGCATAGTTGTAAAATCAGGGTTGGATCAAGTTGTATCTGTTGCAAATAGTCTTCTCAATATGTACATAAAGTCGGATTCTGTATACAATGCGAAAAGAATGTTCAGTCAAATGAAAGAAGTAGACTTAATATCATGGAACACTGTGATATCAGGTTGTGTTGCGAGTGGTGTAGAGGAGGAGTCTGTAGCTATGTTTATTGATTTATTACACAGTGGTCTAACGCCGGATCAATTCACCATTGCAAGTATTTTGAGGGCTTGTTCCTCTCTTAAAGAGGGGTTCTATCTTGGCAAACAGATCCATGTTCATTCACTTAAAACTGGTATTATCATTGATTCCTTTGTTTTGACATCGCTGATTGATGTCTATTCTAAGAGTGGAATGATGGAGGATGCCGAGTTACTTTTCGAAAACCAAGATGAATTTGATTTGGCAACTTGGAATGCCATGATGTCTGGGTACATAATGAGCAGCAACAATCACAAAGCTTTGAGGCTCTTCAGTCTGCCCCATAATAGTGGAGAGAGGGCGGATGAAATTACCTTGGCAAATGTAGCCAAAGCCTCTGCATGCATGGTGAGGCTTGAACAAGGGAAGCAAATTCATGCTATTGTTATAAAAAGAGGGTTCAAATTAGATTTGTACGTCATTAGTGGTATTCTAGGCATGTATCTAAAGTGTGGAGAATTGGAATGCGCACAGAGAACCTTCAATGAGATCCCGACTCCTGATGATGTTGCATGGACCACTATGATTTCAGGATGTGTGGAAAATGGAGATGAGGGACATGCTATTTTTATATACCATCAGATGAGGCTTGCTGGGGCACAACCTGATGAGTATATGTTCGCCACGCTTGTCAAGGCTAGTTCACTTTTGACTGCATTGGAACAGGGGAAACAGATTCATGGAAATGTGATAAAGTTGAATTGTGCTTCAGATCCTTATGTCATGACTGCACTTGTTGACATGTATGCCAAATGTGGGAACATAGAAGATGCATTTGGCTTATTTAAAAGAATGAACAGGAGGAGTATTGCCTTGTGGAATGCAATGTTGGTGGGATTAGCTCAACATGGAAATGCTGAAGAAGCCCTCTGCCTTTTCAAAGAAATGAAATCTATGGGTGTTATGCCAGATAGAGTTACTTTCATTGGAGTTCTTTCTGCTTGTTGTCATTCTGGCTTAGTATCTGAAGCCGGTGAAAATTTTTATTCCATGCAACATGACTATGGCATTGAGCCCGATGTAGAACATTATTTTTGTCTTGTTGATGCACTTAGCCGTGCAGGGTATATTCAAGAAGCTGAAAATGTGATACTATCAATGCCCTCTGAGGTGTCTGCTTCAATGTATAGAATACTGCTTAATTCTTGTCGGGTACAAGGAGACAAAGTGACCAGAGAACGTGTGGCTGAAAAACTTTTCTTACTGGAGCCATCTGATTCAGCGGCTTATGTTCTTTTATCCCACATCTATGCTGCTGCTAACCAATGGGACAATGTGACAAGTGCTAGAAATATGATGAAAAGGACCAATGTTAAGAAGGATCCAGGATTTAGTTGGGTTAATGTGAAGAAAACATGAAGAAGATGATTTGGTACATGATATGTGTGAGTATTTGAAAAAGATTATCTGTGAAGGCCCTCAAACGTCCGCTGCGTCCTTTTCTTTAAACGGCATAGTTTTGTGTGAAAAACAATGAAACTTTGCTTCTTCTTTTTTAATATTTTAGCGTAGTGACAGGTATTAAAAAGATACTTTGGGATACTGGTCGATATCGAAAATATATTTCGGGTACTGACTGGAAATGGAAAAATATCTTAAAAAAATATTTCAGATACTGTTAGTACCAAAAAGATATTTTAAGATGCTGAATGATACTGAAAAATAATATCTTGAAAAATTATTTTAGGATTTTAGAAAAAATTTCAAAGTACTAACTAGTACTAAAATGATACTACAGGATACTGATTGCACTTGAAAAAAATTATTTTAGGATTTTGATAAAATATTTTAAGGTTCTGATTTGTACTAAAAATATACTTTAGGACATTTTTTAAGATCCTAAAATAAATTTTCAAGATCACGAAATATTTTTCCATTACCAGTGAGTACCCGAAATATATTTTTCGATATCAATCAGTATTCTGAAGTATCTTTTTAATACCCGTCAATACCCTAAAATATTAAAAAAGAAAAAAAGAAGCAAAGTTTCATTGTTTTTCACGCAAAACTGTGCCATTTAAAGAAAAGGACGCAGCGGATGTTTGAGGGCATTGGACGCTAGCCAATTCCTCTGTGAAGGCTGTCTGTTCCTGATACAGTCTTTGCAGTTGTTGATATAGAAGAGTAGGAAAAGGAACGCGCTCTATAGTAAAGTGAAAAGCTAGCATTTGCTTATGGGCTCATTTGCACTCTGCCATCCACCATAAAAGTAATCAGATACCTCATAGTGTGTGAAGATTGCCATAATGCAAGCAAATATGTATTATCGGTTTTTCTACAAGAGGTTGTCATGAGAGATGCAAATCAATTACATCATATCAGAAGTGGCGTCTTCTGTTTTATATTAGCTTAGGAGGCAAGAGATATCCTTTCATATATTGTAAATATTGTATGCTTAATTGTAGAATTAGCATCATTATACGATTCACAAGATTATTGAGCCATTATGATTGAGGCTCCTACTATGTGCATTGATCTGATAAATGAAAAACAACACATAAAATCGTTCCCTTCTGCAATATATTCTGATTCAATTAGAAGTACCATGCCAAAATAGTGTTTCAATTATGAGCGTTTTAACTGATTTACAGGTCCTTGCTGACTTGTTGAATTTTTATTTTGAAGTGAAATTTTGGTCTTTCTTCTTATCTGGCCTTCTGAGAAGTTTCAGCATGCAGTTGCTTGTTTGGTTTCCCTTCTCCTTCATGAATGTGTTGTAACTTTTCAGTCTGTTTTTCCTGACATTGTTTCATTTCCAAATGATGATCATAAGCCAAAAGTGAGCTTTAATTATGGACTATGAGCTGCATATATATTATGACTGGGAGTTGATTAATTATTGAGAGTTGACCTTCAAATTATTACTGTTGTGTATGAATGATGACAAAGCATAGGAGATATGAGAACCATAGACAAAGCATTTATTAGTTTGTGTTTCGTGTGTCCCTTTCATAATCTCTCCTTTTTATTTTAATTTTGTTTACCCAAGTTCCTTGAATTGGTTACTGATTGGAGGTATTTGTTAAAGACCAGTTATATACCCAAGTGCTTTCTGGATGTGGGCATCATTTTCATCATTATAGCCGTTTTGAAGTGAAAATGAATTAGATACTTGGAAAAAAATCAGAAACAGTTGATGGGTGGACAATATAGATAGCTAAATTTATTTTTGATGGTTTTGTAAAGTTCATTGCTATATTCTTGCTCTAAATCCATTCAGTGTTGGTCTGTTCTTACAGGTCTGATTTGCCTGCCCTGGACTTGCCATATAGACTAATGAGAAATATTCGTAATTCAAGTAACAGCTACCTACCTGTAAAAGGACCTTTGCCTGATAGCAGGTGCTGGAAAATTCTCATGGACACCCATTGTTGTCTGAATCGATCCTTGCAATGTTTATTTTGTCCTCTTCCCCCTCATTATGCACGAAGGCTTGACTCATGATCAAAGGCTTCTCTGCTATTTGAGAAAGTCTGGAATTAAATGTATCCTTATTTACAAAGGTCGAGGGTTTATCATGTATTTGAAAAGGTTTTGGCTGTGAATAATTAGAAATAGGATTTTGAAATTAATAGAAGAAACAGATAATGATTGCTCATAGTAAGTGAAAGAATCCTCACGTAAGGCATTAAATGTAGCTTCCTACAATCTTACAAAATACTCCCTCCGGTCCTTAATATAAGACATATTTGGAAAATTGCTCTAGGTCATAAAAATAGACAAAGTTTTCATATTTATCAATCTTTTTCTTAGTTACCCCCATTAATGCTCCCTCAACAACAATTAAGAAGGGGAGAGAATAGGGGAATTAAGAAAGGTGACGATGATGTTTTTGAAAATGTTTCATATCAACTAATTTAACTAACTTCCTTAATTTAATTAAATTAGGTAAATGTGTTTTATATTAAGGACCAAAGAGAATACATGGTATTTGAAGAGAATCAGATGAGAATAATTATATATATTATTCAGATAAGAGAAGGTTACATTTATAGACAAGAAATCTAGATTTGATATTTGAAAAATTTAATATCCTAACAACTAACAATAATCTCCTATAATCTCTAGGTTTAGTTAATCCCTATAATTATGGGACTAATAAAATATTCTAATAACAGATTCTACACTCCCCCTCAAGTTGGACGGTAGATGTTAATCAAGTTCAACTTGTCAATTAGATACTCAAATCGGTCCTTGGCCAATCCTTTGGTGAGGATGTCTGCATTATGTTCTTTTGAAGGTATATATCTTAGATCAATGATACCTTCATCGACCTTTTCCCTTATAAAATGTTTGTCTATCTCCACATACTTGGTTCTGTCATGTTGTACCGGGTTATAAGCAATGTTAATTGCAGCCATATTATCGCAATGAACCTTGATTGGTAGGTTTACGCATTTCCTTAAGTCTTCTAGGACACACTTTATCTATATACCTTCACAGATCCCTAGTGCTACAGCCCTATATTCAGCTTCAGCACTACTTCTTGCAACTACACTTTGTTTTTTACTTCTCCATGTAACCAAGTTACCCCACACATATGTGCAATACCCAGATGTTGATTTCCTGTCATCTTGATCGCCTACCCAATCAGCATCTGTAAATAACTCTACATTCCGTTTGTCAGTTTTCTTAAACAGCAAACCACGTTCTGGAGATCCCTTCAAATAGCGAAGAATTCTGTAGACTTTATTTAAATGCTTCTGTTTAGGGTTATGCGAATGCTGGCTGACAACACTTACTGCAAATGCAATGTCTGGTCTGGTATGAGACAAATAAATTAGTTTGCCTACCATTTGTTGATAGTTCCCTATGTCCACCGCTTTACCGAGATCTGTGTCTTAATCTATTTTATTAACCTGTATAGGTGTATCACTGGGTCTGCAACTTGTCATCCCTGTCTCTTTTAGGAGGTCTAGTACATACTTCCTTTAGGAGATATAGATTCCTCTCTTAAATCGGGCTACTTCCATCCCAAGAAAGTATTTCATTTCTCCGAGATCCTTGATTTGGAATTCTCATGCTAGAGCTGCCTTGATTTGATTAATTTCTACCTTGTCATCTTCAGTAAGAATTATATCATCAACATATACGGCTAACACAGCCATCTTACCCTTGTGATGTTTAACAAACAAAGTGTGGTCGCTCTGCCCTTGAGTATACCCGTGTCTCTTCAGAACTCGAGTGAATCTGTCAAACCAGGCACGTGGAGATTGTTTCAACCCATATAATGATCTCTTTAGCTTGCAGACTTGATTAGTCTTTTTTCCTGGGAATCCTGGAGGTAACTTCATGTACACTTCTTCCTTGAGGTCTCCATTGAGGAAGGCATTTTTTACATCGAGTTGGTGTAGATCTCAGTCTAGTTTTACTGCAATTGATAAGAGAATTCTGACGGTATTCAACTTGGCTACTGGAGCAAACGTTTCAGTGTAATCTTCCCCATATATTTGGGTGAAGCCTTTTGCAACCAATCTAGCTTTGTATTTTTCAAGTGTCCCATCTGCTCTATACTTTGGGGTGAATACCCATTTGCATCCAACGGGTTTCTTCCCTTGAGGTAGATCTACTATATCCCATGTCTTGTTTTTTTTTTTAAGGCCTCCATTTCCTCTAGGACAGCTTGTCTCCACTCAGGATTAGCCATGGCCTCATTAATAGTGTTTGGTACCCTTATGCTATCAAGGTGAGAAACAAATGCCCTGTATTTAGATGAAAGGGCTTTATATGAGATAAACTGCTCAATAGGATGTCGGGTGCATGATCTAGGATTTTTCCATACTGCGATGGGAAGATCAAGGTCAGAATTCTTTGTTACCACTGTTTCTCCTGAACCTGCCTCCGGTTTTGACTCCTGGTGAGTGCTAATAGCTTGTGACTCATTATCTTTTTTATTTCTTTGTACGTAGGTTTTACCCCATTTGTTTGTATCTCCCCCTGGACTTGGCGAGGTATCCGTTTCTGTTTGGACAAGTATATGAAGCGGAGGTGTATATATTGTAATTGTTTGGTCATCTTTTGGTGTCTGGAATTCACCAACTCTCTCCCCCTAAATTGTAGACAAGGAATAATAAGGAGTAGTTTCATGAAAGGTGACATCACAGGTAACAAAGGAACTTTTGGAAACTGGGTCATAACACTTGTAGCCCTTTTGGGAATTAGAGTAGCTAAGAAAGACACAATGAAGAGCTCTAGGGTCAAGTTTGTTGGGATGGTGGAGGTGAACATAGGCGGTGCAACCAAACACTCTAAGTGGTAGAGTGTTTTCGAGATATGGGAGGTGATAGTATTGATGCAGGAGCTGAAGTGGTGTTTTGTAAGATAGTGGTTGGCTTCACATTCGGTTAATGAGAAATGTGGCAGTAAGAATAGCATCGTCCCAATAATATTTAGGAACGTTACTATTAAACATGATGGCTCTTGCAGTTTCGAGAATATGACAATTCTTTCGTTCGGCAATGCCATTTTGTTGGGGTGTATTGGGGCAAGTGCTTTTGTGAACAATGCCCTTTTCAGATAGGAAGGTAGATAGGGATTGATTGAAGTATTCGGTCCCATTATTAGTGTGTAGGATCTGGATATGGGTTTGGAATTGGGTTTGGATCATACTATGGAAGTTAAGGAAGGTTTGATACACATCCGTTTTATCTTTTAATAGGTAAACCCAGCTGACACGTGTATGGTCATCAATGAATGTAATGAACCATTTGGATTTTGATCGGTTTGGTGTGCGGGATGGTCCCCATAAATCGCTATGAATTATGAAAAAAGGTTTTGATGCATGGTATGGAATCTTTGAAAATGAAGTACGATGATGTTTAGCCTTTTCACATGAATTGCATTGAAAATCAGACGCAATTTTATTAGAAACAAGAGATGGAAACATCTTAGATATGTAATGGAAATTTGGATGACCTAAACGTTTGTGCCATAACTCTAAATCACTACTCCTAGGGAGAGACACTTTATTGCAAGATTTAACCCCACTACTGTCGCTTTCATCAAGGTAATAGAGACCATCAAGCTCTTTAGCACTCCCAATCGTCATCCCCATCAGCATATCCTGAAAAATACAGTAAGTAGCAAAGAAGTTAGCCTAGCATCATTCATCCTTAGCTAATTGAATCACTGATAATAAATTACACTGCAATTTTGGAACATGCAATACAGAGTGAAGAGTAAGTGTAGCAGAGATTTTGATAGAACCAATGCCAATTACTATAGATTGAGAGTCATCAGCAATCCGCACAATCACTCCATTGGTGATAGGTGTGTAGGATGAAAAAAGGGCTTTATTGTCGGTCATATGATCTGAGACACCTGAGTCAATAATCCAGCAATTCCCTATATACTGATCTTTAATTACAGCTAAGGCGTGGAAAAAGTTACCTCGCCTGACGATTGTGACAGTTGGTTGTTTTGTAGTCTGTAGTGCAGTTAACATTTCCATGATCTTGTTTAGTTGGTCATTTTAGGATGGTTCTTTAGAGGCTTCAGCTACATAACCTCTTCCTCTTCCTTTTCCTTTCTTTGGCTGCCAGTCAGCAGGCTTACCATGAAGATTCCAACAGGTGTCTTTGGTGTGCCCTGGTTTCTTACAATGGTCACAGAATGGTCGTCCTTTAGGTCCTTTTGATTCCATAGATCGAGTAGCAAGTGCTGAGGCTTCAGAAGGTACTTGAGTAACAACGGAATTGTTTTGATTCTGAAGCATTGATTTGCGCCTATCCTCTTCATCGCGCAAAGTAGTATAGACTTCACGTACAGAAAGCAAGGGCTCTTGACTAAGAATCCGTGCCCGAACATTGTCATAAATGACATTAAGACCGGCTAGCAACTCGTAGACTCTTTCCTCTTCTTTCTCTTTGCGGTCTGCTTTAGCATCAGCCCCACAATGATGAGTTTTATTTTGTAAGGCATCAAACTCTTGCCACGGAGCTGATTTTTCCAGGTAATAATCATCAAGTGACATGTGGTCCGTTTCAACTGCCATAATTTTTTCTTAACGTCAAATATGCGGGAACAATTCCCTACAATACTATAAGTCTCACGAAGAGCCTCCCAAATTTCTCGAGCTGATGGAAGGTACATAAAACTCTTCTTAAGTGGGGAGGACATGGCATTAATCAACTAAGAGGAAACCAAGGCACTTTCTGATTTCTACTTTCGAAATGCCTGGGTTTCTGATTTTTGTGGCATTGCAGCTTCACCATTAATATATTCAAGTCGGTCTCTTCCATCATTTGCAAGGATCATTGACTGAGACCATTCTCGATAATTGTCACTGGTGAGTTTCTCAAAAATAATATGTCAGTAGTCCCAGATCGTGGCACAGAGGACGAAGCATCAGATTTAGTGGACATATTGACCATGAAGAAATATGCAACAGTGTGTCAAATATATGGAGTTCAATAAAAAAATTTGCACAGTAAAAGAATATGAGGCCCAGTTCGAATTTAGGGATCAATAAAGCCCAATGAAGATTAATAAAGCCTAATGAAGTTAATCAGGTAAGCCTGACCCGGTGAAGTCAAGCGATCCGACCTGATGGAGAATGAATCAGATAATTATCTCTATCACGCGCAACCTGGAATTTGTCTCTGTCCGATGCTCTGGCTCTTCGGATGACTGAAGACGTCGATCTTTGACGAACCTGCACCAGTACGGAGAACCACTCGACGATGATACGAGTCTGAAAAACTGAGATCGACTTTGGACAGAGACCGAGTTGAACGACACTGGTCGATTTGCAGAGACGACGACAGGCTGCGTCAAATGGTTGTGTGGTTGACCCAATGATTGCTTCAAAGTAATCAGCGTTGAGGAGAGATAGAGAAGACGCCGGAGATGACTAGCTCGAGACTTGGCTCTTCGGACATGTGAAGGTGCCGGACGAAGACGAGCTGGAGACGGCGACTGGATTAGACTAGTGATCGTCGTACTGGCACGGCAATGCTGTGCGTGGACTGACTGCAAAGACGACACTGTGTAGGACGGGCACGAGACGACGCTTAGGCAGAACACGCACGAGGATCACGTTACAGCAGGCAACATTTTCTTGAAATCAATTAATCTCTTCTTAAAGCTCTGATACCATGAAGAGAATCAGATGAGAATAATTATATATATTATTTAGATGAGAGAATGGTTATATTTATAGACAAGAAATCTATATTTGAAATTTGAAAAAACTTAATATCCTAACAACTAACAATAATCTCTAGGTTTAGTTAATCCCTATAATTATGGGACTAATAAAATATTCTAATAACAGATTCTACAGTATTGACTAAACCTTTTGGTCCAAACATCCACACCTGTGCTTCAATCTCATTTTTCACTGCCCGCAGGAAGCAGCTTACAGCTATCTCTTCTGTCAACTCCGCTTGATAAACTAGCTCCTCCAAATTTTCCTTGTTATTCGGTCACCCTTCCCTCTTGCATTGAAGCAACATGCATATTGTTACAGACTTCATAGAAAAGGGATTCTCTTCTTGATGGATTCTTGTGACTCATTAAGATACAAGATTAACGTTGGGATTATTTCTTCTAGGAGCCAGGAGTCCCTTAAAAACATGTTGTGGTCGATTAACGTGTAACTGGCTGCTTCTTTGTGAGACGGGATAGACTAGCAAATATTACACTAAGATGCATTTCATCTTCTTACCAGAGCATAGCAAGCATATTATATTCGTTGGGATGGTTATTGTCTGAACAGCTAATATCAAACAAGTAAATCAGCAAACAGCTGAGGCTTTTTATGTTCAAAGCCAGATTTGTCTGTTCTTAACCTACTTCAGATTTTTAATTTGAAAAAAAGGTTGATGGTTATGTTTCTTCTGTAGCAAATAGTAGCCCATCCGGTTGCCTTCATTTAAATGAACTAGAAGATTATTTCTGTATCATTGTTTTGGAGAGTGTGAAGCATCTAGGAACGTGCGTGCTGTTGTTATATGGCATTATACTGCAGTATCTCACTGTTACGTTTTTTTTAATAGGATGGACATGATATTGAAGACACAAGGCAGGGCCCTGCTGATATGACAGCTTTTGTAAATACCTAAAAAACTTTTCTTTCAATCCTTTTTTTTTTCCTTTAGAATTGATAAAGAAATGAAGAGTTGCAAGCAGTGAAAAAAATCTAAAGTGTTATGATTTTTAAATATTTGTCCACGGAAAGAAGAAAGAAGCCTCTTCTACTTTAGAGTCGAAAATTTTTCATCGGTCTAACTATATATAGATAAACTGCGTTCTATATCTGTTGGGGAAGATGCATAATCTTCTTCAGAAAATGGTAAATTTCTAGCTGCAAGTAGATATGAAAATTGTCATTTTTTCACTTTTGAGACTAGATTTTAAGGTTCTTTGTGTTCCATTTCTTACTTGTTCTGCAGCAAAACAGGTTCCAGACGATGTCAAACTCCATCATCTCAAATAATATCCTTTGGTTTATAATTCCAATACGAGCTTGTTATATTTCCCTTTTCTTGGTTTTTTTTGGAGTGTGTGGGGTGGTTGCGTCAGTCTGATTACATAATTTGTCTTTCGTGAGAGGCAATTATTTTATCTTATTCTCTAGCTTCACTACATCTAGAGTAAGATTCTATGTCATTATTGTTTTATTCAGGTTGGCTAGGCATAACTTGTTTCTACCCCTTTCCAGCAATAGCCTTTTCCTTTGTAAGGTTAGTTTTTTGAGATTTAGGGGGCTGGGACTGGAATTTTCATTCACATGTTTCACTATGATTTTGTTTTTCATTTCCTTAGCGTGATAACAAGTTCATAGTGAGTTGTTTCTTGTCATATTTTCTTCTTATACACGTACAAATGTTTACAATTGAGATAATCCAACAAATAATATTGCTTATATGGAAATTAATAATATATATATATATATATATATTGATCAGTGGTTTCCTTAACTCTAATGCACTTGATCAATGAACTCAGCTGAAATTGGAAGGAAGGCTCACCGTCTCCTTCAGTTCCTATGAAGGAGAAGTGGCCATTGAGAGAGCTGAATCTCAAGGAAGAGGACAACTGAACGTGACAGAGGTTGGTGATAGCGTTTGGTAGTGTTTCACATCAAATCATGATATGCTTTTGCTTTGCCTCCTCCTTTACAAACCCCTTTTGTATTAGATGACTCCATACTAGGATTAGCCCTTTCAAATGTGTTTTCTACATTTACTCGCTCTCTGAATTGGAACTCAAGACCTTAGGCGTAAACAGCCAAAACCCCTGCCACTAAGATTGAAATTTTTCTTATTCATGGAAACTAAAACTGTTGGAATCTCACTATACCATAAATTATCTGCACCATACAGAATTTGAAAAATTCAAAACTTCCTAGACACTGAGATTTCCTCTCATCCATGTTGTTGACATTTAAATAGTATATAATCATGACCTTGGACAGCTGGGCAGGGTTCCTTAAACTATTTGTATTGATATCCTGATTTGTGGACCCAGTTCTTAAAAAAAAAAAAAGGCAATGTATATTGTTGGGTATATTATTATCTGTGAATCCAGCCTCAGCATGGCATGCTAATGCCAGCCAAGTAAGTATATTTTAAAATTGAAATTGAAATAGAAATAGAGATACGTGTAGGTGTGAAAGTAGCAGAAGAAAGAGGAAGGTTCCTCTGGGTAGGGCAATTGGAGAAAATGACAGTTGTGAAAGGCAAGACGACAAAGGGCTTTGTGGTGTATTTTAGTTGGCACTCAAAAATAAAGTGAAGATGCCTTAATAGAATAATAATAATAAAATAATAATCAGAGCGCGCTTTCTGATTTTGATTGATGCATATAATCATGCATGTGAGGCTGCCTTTTAATGGAAGATAAGAATGGCATTTATCAGAAACATAACTCATGAAAGCGATGCTTATAAAAGCTTCTTTTTTTTCGGTGACTCTAATAAAAAAAGTGATTTTCTTTTCTTTTTCTTTTTTTTTTTAAAAAAAGGTTTGTTTAATTGTAGTAGATAGTACAGGATTAGTGCGTGACATATGATTATGGGATCACAAACTGAACTTAATTGTACCGACGAAAGGCTTACGTAATTAATCCTTTTTAATGGAGAATATGGAACTGGGCAGGTGCACTTTTGTAGCTGGGAACAGGGATTGATTTTTATTTATTTTAAAGAAAAATCGGTTGCTTATGATTAGGGAAAATTTCAGAAAAACCTTGAAAATGTCAAAATCCTACAGATATTTGCTGTACTTACAAGCAAATGACAACACAATTCAATTTAGTATGACTCGCTAATGGGATTTTCAAATTCTAAAGATATTTAAATGAAATTTTTCCTAATAATTATTTTATCCTTTTTCTTACAACATCAAGAAATCATAAAATTAAGAAACAAAGAATTAATTATAAAATTAATTGATAGTTGAAGCTAAGTTTTTATTATATTCATTTATTATAGACAGACGCGTCAAGAAACAAATATGTCCATGTGTTATTCATCCCTTTAAATTCATTTTTGTGAGAGAGAGAGAGAGAGAAATCATGACCCGGATAGTGACCAGCTTTTCAAAAGAATCGAAAACTGAAATTACAAGAAGGACCTCAAATCACGCCTTTTCTTCTGCTACCCTCAATTTCAACGAGAGAAAAAAGGGACTGCCCTTGACTGTTGTGAGAGAGAGAATCAAACGTAGTAGTAACAGTGAAAAGCAGAACAAAAAAAGAGTTCATTTTTACTTCTGTTCCCACTTCGCTTCCATCACCATCCAAAGCTCCAGAAAAGCAAACCATCATTTCACACTCCATTCATTGCCTTTCCCCCCAAAAAAAAAAAAACTTTTCATTTTTGAAAGAACCATCAGACATACAGAACCCTCTAATAATTTTCCCAGAAAACCATGACCAAGAAATGTAAGAAAAAGGCTGGGGAGGATGAAGAAGAACCGCCACAAAAAACTAAATCATATCAATCCTGTAGGGAAGAACTGGAAAAAATGATGAATGAAGAGACAGGGAAGAAGAAACAGAAGTAAAGAAGGCAAGCCATGAGAAGTGATAGTTGATCAGAATAATACAAACAATTTGGAAATATAATATCAATTTACCACGAAAAACAAGAATGTGTACCTAAATTACAATACATCCATCAAACAGATTTTTATTCAATCTCTCTACTTCTCTCTCTCCCACTTGTATATAGCAGCAGACTTCTACCCAATAAACTCATTAGGTAAAAATTTAAAAAATAAAAAGAAGAATTAGAAAGACAGATAAAGAATTTCAACCCCTGCATCGAGTGATTCGGCTGCATCCGCGGCGGTAGGGATTCGCCTGAGCTCCGGGCCGGCAATTGTAGTAGGAAGCACCACGTCTCGAGCAAGGTACAGTGTTCCTCCTCAGCGCACCGT
This sequence comes from Acacia confusa, assembly GCA_037074495.1. NCBI lineage: Eukaryota > Viridiplantae > Streptophyta > Magnoliopsida > Fabales > Fabaceae > Acacia > Acacia confusa. The sequence goes on from CM073505.1 coordinate 8,906,961, forward strand.
AGCTTATGTACCTTCCCCCTGCTAGAATGCGCCGGTTTGTCTCCGAGTCCATCTCGAACTCCGAACCGAACAACCCGTCCTCAGCCAGCAGACACTCCCCGATGGATCCGCGACACTCCGATTTCACCGGGAAGAAGCCGATTTCGTTCTCGCCGATGAAATCGACGGCTGTTGATGAAGAAAGAGACACGTGGATGGCTAAGATCGCGCACAGCACAAGGACGCCATAGAAGCTTGATGAGCCAGCCATTTTCATCAGTTCGGCAACAATAGCATTAGACGATGTGGTCTTCCAGGCTATAAAGAGCCCGATAATTTGAACATACCCCTTCTTTTGAGATAAATTACGATACGTGCCATCACCTTTAGGAAAAATTAGATCTAATGACCAAGACGTTAGACTAATTACAACAACGGTTTGCTGTGAAATTTTGGGGAAGTTTCACAAGATCTACAATATTTATAAAATTACCATAATTTCATAAAATCATGATTTCTAGTGGTCATCCTACATTTTATAGAAATTATTAATAATGTTAAAATTTTTGGGAAAATAATTACGATTTTTTTATTTTGACTTTTAAACAAATTGGGTATCTCGGTGTGATTATCCCTTTCTTTAACGTTATGCTTGCTTTGCTTGTGATTTAAGGATGTCGCTGCTTTTTATAGACAGCACCCACTGAAATAATAATGTTTGAATTGATTTGGAGGATTAAATCTTATCTATATTTTGTGGTTACTTGGATAATAAATTGTCACTCTAAATTATAGATAGATTATTGGACGAAAATTAAAAGTTTCGCTAATTTGTTAGCGTAATTTAACTCAACTATTTAGAAAATAAACATTCCACGGGTTCTTATTACGGGATTTTCAACTTATTTCATATTAAATGAAAATAAATTTTCTCATTAATTAAAAAAGGAAAAATTTCTACATTAATACAATTTGAACTTACAAAACCCAAAAAAGCTTGTTAACACATGAAAATGATTACATAAGTTCTCAGTGAGGAATTTTGGATTTTGAAATCTTATGTTTTTACCAAAATGCTCATCACTTTTTATTTTAAAAAAAGGCAACGTCCACTCACACAGCTGTTGCCGCTACATCCCACCAGAGCTCTGCTAGTGAGCTAGCTGTCAGAGCTCTGATAATAATTTGAGTAATGTGATTAATTATTTGAGAATAAAAATTGACAACTTTAACTCCTTAAGCCCTATCAAGCATTATTGACAAGTTGAATAATAACAATGATAACTTACATTTATCAATTTGCAACTACGGTATAGAGAGTGACAACTTGAGAGCTCAAGTTGTTAATCTCTATATTCAAGTTGTCATTTATTTATCCAACTTGTTAACGACACTTAATAGAATTTAGAGAGTTACAGTTGTCGATCTCTATACTTAAATAGTTAATCACATTACTTATGGGTAGCCGAAGCTCTGGCCACCAGCAAGGGTGGGTTGGCCACTGGCGAGGATGGGTTGGGGTAGCAAAGGGGATTTGGCTTCATTAGAAAAAGTTGGGGCATTTTGGTGAAAGGACAACATTTCAAAGTTTCAAATTCATCCTTAAGGACTCCATGTGTTAATGGACTTTTTAAAAATTTTTAAGTTCAAATGGTATTTGAATGGAATTTTTTTCTTTAAAAAATTCAAAATTTAATAATTTTTATTGAAAGTAATTTTGAGATTTTGGGATGAGTGAATTTTTTGTTCAATTTACCTAAATTTTAGTTCATATAAATTTGTAAGAAAAACGGAGGAAATATTAAATAGAACAGGGTTGTTCCTAAGGTATATCAGCATCACCGCTTAATCCAATTAGAAGCCAACCAATGATATTTTGGTTGTCAGGTGCTTATTTGAATTAATGATAGAAACTACTTTTTTTTTAATGTAATTTACAGTTTGGGAGATAAGTATAAGGAGAGTTTTTTTATTGGTTTATGTGACTTATTTTTAAAACACTAACCCAAACATACAATAAAGTCTAAATCCCCCTCCCCCCACCCCCAAAAAAAAAACAATTTTTTAATGGGTAAAATAAGGTTTTTAATCAAAATAAATGCAATTCAATAAGTGTAGTATTCTTTATTGCAAAGCGATTTGTGCAACATTTTGGAATGGTTAAGTGTGTGTGTGTGTGATTTAAATATCTCATAAAAAAATAAGACGCTATAATACCTTTTTGTTTTTGTAAAAAGAATTTGTTTTATATGCCAAGAGAGTTTTCTTAGCTGCTCCTTTTTGAAGAGGATTTGCTTTTTTTTCTTTTGGTTTCATAAAATTGAATAACGGTGGCATTTTGAAGGGACAGAGCATATTTCCATGATATTTGCTGGTCCAATGCTTTGCCTAACCATTCTAAGAGGAAAAAGAAAGGAAAGACAAAGTTGTTTCAATTGGTCAATATTTTAAATTCTGCCTTTTTTTTCCCTGCCCTGTTAATGATTTAATTCCTCAGCTCTGATTCTCTGAATGTGTTACACGTCATTGATAGTTCAGTTAACAATAATATGCTTGGAAGAAAGTTCAAATGTGAGTCATCAGTTAAATGTTGTACATATAATTAATCTATTTTAAAAAGAACCTATGCCTTTTTTTTAATTATGATTATAATTATCTAATACGATATTATTGAATTAGATTAAATTAAAGTACTATCAGAATTTTGCAGGTAGGTCTCTAATATATTAAATCGGTATTAATTTGTACATATTAAAAAAAATAATTAATTTAAATATCAGTAATAAATATGAGTTGATTTTTCTAAAATGATACATTTAATTTTGTATTCTGGAACCACCCTACAGTCTCATAGCTACAACTAATGAGGATACCAGCCTTGGGAAAAAAAAAAAAAAAACAATCATAATCTTCGAAAATAATTTGGATTAAAATCTCTTGTCTAACTTCTGTCAATAGAGCCGGAGGCACTATTGTTTTCCCTTAAAATTTAATTTAGAATTTTAGTTAAAAAGAATCTAAATAATTGTAGCCACAGAATGTGAAGGCTATGCCTATGCATGATTACATGAGTTAAGGGGTAATTTTGGAGTGATGGTATAAAAATTAGAGTGATTTTACCTTTGTCGTTATTCTTATTAATTTTAATTGTTTATTAATAAAATATGATAAGCTGACAGTATATATGTCATCCACATCACTTTTATTAAGATATAAATTTACATTGAAAGTTTATATGTTATCCATTTCATCTTTTTTCAAAGTTAAGTCTATAACTTTCTATGCAAATTTACACTTTAACAAAAATAACGTGGATGATAAATAGATTATTAATTTAATAAAGTTAATTAACTAATAATTAAAATTAACTAAAATAATTGTTAAGACAAAATTATTCCATTTTTTTATATTTCTGAAGTAAAATAGGCCCTCCAAGAAATTTCCGGAACAAAATTCTCCATTATTGAAAACTCTGTGACAAAAATGTCCTTGAAGCCATTATTAGAATGTGGGCAGAAGAGAAGAGAGTACATGAATGAATGATGGATGGGAATTTTGAATGCTGGCAGCACCATTTTCAATGCCCTTGAAAACGACACCACCCTTGAGTCTTAATTATTTTAATTAAAACAGATGGACACATAAAAATGACTAGATTCCATTTATCATTATTATGTGTGGGTCTCACTAATAAAGCTTCATTATAGTATTTATACTCTTTGCTCTCTCTCTCTAATCTTGACATTAGAGCCAATCGCAAGATCTAAGTCTCTAGAGCATAGGCACTTAAGTCTCATCAATATTTTTTCTTAAACCACCTACCACCATCGCTAGAGTTCCACCTTTAGGTTATGTTTGGTTTGATGGAAGGGAATGGGAGGAAATTTCTTTTTAAAAGTACATTGACAAAATTGTTATTAATGAAAAGAATATTTTTTTTTATTAAGAGTATATTTTAGGAATTTTAAAAATTTGTTATGGGCAATTTTTATAATAATGAGAGAAAAAATTTCTCTTTAAACTTTCCCTCAAACTAAACACAGTGTTAGAGTTCACATTACCACCATCATCAGTATCCATCAAGATTTCAATTTAAGGGCATGTTTGATTTTGACGTTTAAAAAACATGTCTGTAAATCATGTTAGAAAATTAATTTTTACTGCTAATCTAAACATATACTAAGTCATTGATGATTCTTGTTATATAGTGAAAAATATTAATTACTTTTGCATATCAGTTATTACCTTATGTCCTCAATGTAATAAGATTTTGTTTATAGTAAAAGTTACACTATGGATGATACATTAGATATTAAGGAGGGAAGGTGGTATCATTATAGTGGAGTTTACTTTTACATCTACCTCTTTTACTATTTTATCCGAAATTGTTGTAGGAATCTAGCACTTAGAGTGGATCATGAATCAAAATGCAATGCTTCAGTTATACCCAAATTCGCCAACTTCACTCAACTTCTTTGGGCTTCAGCCATGTTCTTCCCACTTATATATATAATTCCAATATTTAAAGTGAGAATGATACTGGTAGTTAGGAGCCTTATTCACAAGTCAATTATTAACAGGGACATTCAATTTTTCAAATAAAATTGGGTGAAGGTGCAAAAATACACATATGTTTTTTTTAGGAGCAAAAATATACATGTAGTTATCATTTTTGTGCAAAATTCATATTCCATCGTTAAGTCACTGTTTACCGTGATGAGAGAGAAAGAGATAAGGTGAACAGTAACTTAACGGTGGGATGCGACTTTTCGACTAAAATGGTAACCACGTGTGTATTTTTGCTCCTAAAAAAAGTATATGTGTATTTCTGCTCCTGGGGAAAGAGCTTATATGTATTTTTGCACTTAACCCAATTAAATTTGGAAAACCTTGATAAAAAAAATTCACTCACCAAAATTCCTTTGAGCCGATTAAAAGCAAGAAAATCCACTCACTCCATGAAAACAAACTATAAAAGTGCAAATAGAAATTTATAGAGCAACACTCACAATTTCAGATTCCAATGGAGGCAGTACATTTTCTCTCTCTCGTTTTTTTTCGCCATGAGCATTTGTGTCACAAATGTTTTCTTTGAAAGTGACCAAGGTCTTTCAGAATAAATTTATGAATTGGATGTCAATATCAACAATTAACTTGTTTAAAAATTTACAGTAAAAAAAAAAACTTGTTTAAAAATTATTACCTTTTTTCCAATTTCTTTAACAATATAAAATTTAACCAAGTCTCTCTCTCTCTCTCTCTCTCTCTCTACAATATATGCTCATTTTACTCATTTAATAATATAATTTTCACCTCCATTTCGAAATCTTGAATAATTTATTTACATAAATATAAAAAAAATATTACATTATTTTATATTTAATATATTTTAAAATATGTAAACATAATAAGCGTTCCCCTATGTTAGGAAGAAAATGGCCAATGGACTGAGATTATTCTTGTTCATTAGATGCAACTTTTTTGGGCCCTTTTAAGGGTTCCGGTGGCCAAGGCCCAGACAACAAGTACGAATTATTTGGGCTTCTTAAACAAGGTCGTCAGGCCTGGCCCATTATGAATGGAACTAGGTTTTTCCCTCTTATATCGAGTCGTCTTCTTCTCTGGCCTCCACTATCATCTACCCTAGCTTTCGTGTCCGGCGCTTCCTTCGGTACGCTTTCTCCTTCACCCCGGCCTCATTTCATCTGTTCGTTGTTGCATTTTTGTTATTTTATCTTTCTGTTTCTATCTTCGAAGTGGTTTTGTTGTCGCAATTTCTCTCCTTATCCTTCCGGGAATTCTTCGGCTGGGGGAATGATCTATTATTATCTTCAAACAAGGAAGTGCGCCGTTTTTTTCTTAGTTGCACTTTATTGGTGGCGGATGAATTTTTCCATAAATTGCTTTGTCTCTAAAGCTTGGATGTGTGAATGGCCTTTTTGAGCAAATTCGATGTGTTATGGTCGACTCATTAATATGTTGTGATGTGTGTGTGTATTGGCCCTCCTGTGATTCCGCTAATATTTAAAGTTCGGGGTTGATTTTCTTTCTCAGTTGTGAATATAATTGCAAACGCGGGCTCTGATAGGTTGGGAATTTGCTGTGTTAATACTGTGCTTCTCACTTGTAGATTACACAGTCAATTTATTTTCTTCTGAATGTGGGTTGCTTTTCTAGATTTTCAACAGAGAAGATTATACAATCTCATAAAAGATGCAGAACGAGGAGGGACAAATCACTGAGCTTTACATTCCAAGGAAATGGTATGCGTCTAAATTTGCTTTAAGATTTTTGGATTTTGTTGCTTTACTATTCTTGCTGGAGTTTGAACTAATGTACCGTATGATGCAGCTCGGCAACAAACAGACTGATCACTGCCAAGGATCATGCTTCTGTTCAGATTAACATTGGGCATTTGGATGAGACCGGCGTGTATAATGGCCAATTTTCTACTTTTGCTCTGTGTGGTTTCATTCGTGCACAGGTGTGTCTACTTTATTTGAATACTTTTTTATTTATCTTGTGTTGCGTTTCAGTGTGTTATTCTGTTACCACATTGATGTCTCTACCCTCAGCTAAAGTAATGTGTTTTTCAAAGAAACGGATTGTGTTTTTGAATTGAAGTCATAGTGAACTCTATACTGCATTCCATCTATGCATTAAATTTGCTGCTGCCTGTATACAAATTTGTTATGTCTACTGATTTGCTATGTTACCTTTGTTGCTGCAATCTTTTGCAGCGTAAGCATGTTATATTGAATGACATATCCAAGAATTATAGTAGAGTTCATTTCTGTCCACTTGCTCCCTTCTTGTTTTACTTTTACTGAGAAAGAGATTGAGAATTAGGTTGAGCCAGGACAAGCATATGATGTTATTCTGGGTTCATTAGAAAGGTTATATTAGCTCTTGGTTGCTTGTTGCTTTATTTTTTGATTTATCTTGCTAATATGCCTATTGAGCAAGCAGAATGCTGTGCTTCTGGTATTTTAAAGTAATTTTGAGAATGGCTGAATTTTGTATTTTTGTATGCTCTGATCTCTGATTGACATGTCGGATAGCTAAGTATATCTTCATGTTCCACCTTGGCTATAGTACTTAAGAAATGCTCCGCAGTAGCGATTCTTGTTTGGCATGATACTATGATTGTGATAATTAATCGGCAAGCATAAGGTGTTCATGCTTTTAACTAATAATGTTCATTTTGCATTTTCAGGGAGATGCTGACAGTGCTTTAGATCGATTGTGGCAAAAGAAGAAAGTCGAAGTCAAGCAACAGTAGATGAGGAAGCTAGCTTTATCTCCATCTTGTAATGCTATAATTAAATACTGCGGAACTAAAACTTGAGAGTTTATATCTCTTGGCTATGAATGGTGTGGCGCTTATTTTGTTCCTACAGTCCCTTTTTTTAGAAAAGTTGCCTTTTGACTTTCATTATTGACGGATTTTTGTGGGCTTCCTCAAATTCTTAATTTTTTGTTTATGGGTTTGGCTAGATAAGGCCTACGCTAATTTATTGGCCGTTGCTTTTTGTTCAGTCTTTACTTTTACCGTTTTATTAAAAGAAGCCAAAATTCAAGTTTTATTTAGGTTCAATGAAAAGTGCGAATACAGGTAAGTTGACGCTCAACCAGTTATATTTACTTCAAACGTTGCTGTGCAGAGAAAGTATTTTTTAACTTTTTTTTTTTTTTGCTCGGAAAAGTATTTTTGAACTTTACTCGCTCAATATTACACTCCATCCGATCTTATATTACATAAATTATTTGATTATATCATATGGTGAGTGGGTGTGTATTCTTAAATTATATATCAATTTATTAATTAAACTAATTAGTTTGAAGAGATAAATTGAAATATAAATATTTTGAAATAATATAATTAGATAATTTATTTTTTTTTAAAAAAAGTTGATTATACTTTTATTTAAGATCAAAATGAATAATATATATAAAGATTTGCTGTGTCTTTTTACCAGTCCCTGTGAATCTTAATCCGGATTAATTAAGATAAAGCTTTAGTGAACTGGGTGTAATAAAAATAAAATAAAATTGATGGTGGTATCTTTTAGAAATAATAAATACATTCCATCGAGTGTTATACAAAATAGATAGATTTCAATAAAAGTTTTCAATAGCGTCATATGATGATGGCTCCATTCAAATTTTGACAAACTCTATCTAGATACTTTAGGGAAAATTAATCTTTTGGTTTGATCATAACTCAATTTTTACATTTTAATTCGGTACAATTTAGTTTTTATAATTGACGAGGTTGTAATTTAGTCCCTCAATTACGATTCGCTGTAACTCAATCTTATAGGTTTAACTATTTTATAATTTAGTCGTTGTATTTTAGAATAAAGGTAGAGTATAAATTATAAATATTTAAAAGGTTAAGGTGCAAAAACACACATGAGTTTTTTCTTCAAAAGTGCTCAGCAACACGTTTTTTTCAGGAGCAAAAATACACACGTGGTTACCATTTTGAAGTAAAAGTCACATCCCACCATTATGTTACTGTTCACCATGATGAACAATGACTTAACGAAGGTGAATAGTAACATAATGGTGGGATGTGACTTTTGCTTCAAAATAGTAACCACATGTGTATTTTTACCCTAGAAAAAAGCACGTGCTGCTGGGCGTTCCTAGGAAAAAACTCATGGGTATTTTTGCACCTTAACCCATAAAAATATTTTAAAATAACTTAATTTAATATTTAAAAAAGTGAACTAAATCTTATATCAAAGATAGCAGGTAGCAACCATTATGAAATTCAAATATAAAACAAATTCTAAGACAATGAAAGATAATTATAGGATAAGTCAGATTTGATTGCACAATATTAGAAGATAAATAAATAAATATTAATTATAATAAATAAATATCCCTATTTAATATTTATAGAGATAACTCTAGATATTAAATTAGACACTAATTAATTTTTATCTCATATCCTTCGAATCTTGATTTTTACCTATTATAAAAGTACAGTTTCTTATAATCGGACTCAGATTAACCTTTTGTTTGGATTGAGAGAAAACGAGGGAGGAAATAAAATTAGTAAGAAAAATTGGGAAAGAATGATGTTTTTCTTGTTTGGATGAAAGGAAAAGAAGTGTAAGGAACGAAAAGTTGGAGGGAAAAAATGGAACGTGACACCCACATCCTTTTATTTTCAACTTGTCTCTCCATAACAAAGAGAAAATAGAAATGAAACTCGTTTTTCATTATTTACCCTTAGACACATTAATAAAACTCATTAATAAATGTCCCACACATGCATTTTTTTGAACACTGACACTCATGCATTTACAATACGTTTTTATTTTTTTCAACTTTATCCCTTTCTTATTTATTTATTTATATCTTTTTATTTTATTTAATTTTAAAAAACTCAAAATTTATTTACTTGTTATTTTTTTACCTTAAAATTTTTTTTTTATGAAACCAATTTCTCAAGATATTATATTCCGTTTTAACCCTCTAAATTCTTAATAATACTGTTATATAATTTATCTTTTATTTATTTCCTATTATTATATTTAATTAAAAAAATTATCCTATTTTCATACTTTAAAAAATATTTTTTTTAAAAAAAATGTTTTTAAAATATAATAAAATCCAAATATCTCTCACCATATAATTTGGTTTTAAATTATATGATGATTCTAATGCTATTATGACGAATTGTGATATTTAATTTGATTTTAAATATGATACATTTTTACATGGATGAGTATTTTAGTCATTCAAATACCTAATCATTTTCTTTCCTCTCTATTTTCTCTCGGCCATCCAAACAGAAAAAGTGATAACATTTTATCCTTAATTTTCTCTCCTCCCATTTTCTTTCCCCTCAAAATTTCTCTCCTCCCGGGTTCGTGCCATATGAAATGAATTCACATTATATGCTTCTCTCTTATATGTTTTTTAGGTGTTTGTCCCTCTAATTAGAGGGTTGAAACATTTTTTTAATTTTTTTTATATATTCTATTTATTTAAATTAAACTATATGTTGCATTCTGAAATTTTTTTTGCACCCAATATCTCAAATTAATAAATTTTCATAATACTGGTGTTAGAGGGAAAATATTTCTGAATACAAGATTAAAAATTAATTAATTTAAGATATTGAGTGAAAAAAAATTTTAGGATGTAACATATAGTTTAATCTAAATAAATATAATATATAAAAAAATTAAAAAAAAATGTTTCAACCTTCTAATTAAAAGAATGAGTACCTAAGAAGCATGTAAGGGAGAAGCATGTAATATCAACAATGTGAGAAATAGGGCTTGAATCAAGCCCCCACCAATCCATGAGTCCCAGCATTTTTCTTTTTCTTGCTCTAAAATAAAATAAAGCTAGCAAGGCGCACACGTGACACAACTGTAGCGGTAAGATCCTTTCTGCATTAATTGGTTTAATATTTTATGCCAGTTTTTCTTTAAGCAGAACGAGAGGGAACAACACCTGGAAAATCATATTTATTGGGGATGATATTAAAAATTAAAATTGTTGATAACGACCAAACATTAAAATAAAAATTTTAAAATACTAAATTACCACTGATAAAATTCCCATTTTCTCATAGCATATCCCCTAGTTTACCCATTGTTTAACTAAATATTTGAGATTAATTCAAATTAATTTAAATTTTAAAGTCAAAATTTCAAAAATAAAAATAATGAATTAAATAATTTATGATTTTAAAATAAATAAATAGCATTGCGTGTTATTCATTTTACTCTCTCTTGTCATAAATATAAGACTTAATTGGATAGATTAAGGAAGCAAAAAAAAATTACTTAATTATAGTATATATTGTTTATCATTAGAGTAGATTATATATCAGTTTATAAATTAGATAAATTATATGAAAGAAAAAATGATAAAAATAAATACTTTAGAGTAATTTATTTCACTTATTCAATCTCTTAAAAAAAAAAAGTCAACTATGTCACATATCTATGACCGATTATAGCATAAAAAATGAGAGCATGTTTTTTAAAATTTGGAGGGACATTTCTATCATTTCCATTTAATTTTGAGAATGAAAAATTAAACCCTTATACTTATCTGATATTATGAATATTGAGAATATCTTTTGTCCTTTATCATTTTTAAAGTTCTTTTTCATGGATTTCCTTTCTCTTTATTTAGTACATAATAAAATTTATAAGATAATATAAGATGCTCCTTTATTTTGTACTCTCTCCCTTGTTTTTTATAAAATACGAATAATTGAATTATGTAGATAAAAAATTAGTTAAAATTGATTAAAGATGATATAATAAATATGTAAAAAATTGTTACTTGTTTTCTAAAAACACCCTTATTTATAGGAAAGGAGAGTGAGTGGGAGAATGAGTGGAAAAAAGAGTCAGAAGAGATATATTAATTGAGTAAAATGAAAAAAAAATGCATTAGACATCAGCAAAAACAATATTATAAATAGGAATATACCCATTCAACAAATCAGGAATTGGCTTCTGTCCGATGCCAATTAGCGTCCGCTGCGTCCTTTGCTTTAAAACGGTGCAGTTTTGCATCAAAAATAGTGACCTTTTACCCTTTTTTTTGAATATTTTAAGATACTGACAGGAATTAAAAAGATATTTCAGGATACTGATTGGTATTAAATAATATGTCAGATACTAACTGCAGTCAGTATCCTGAAATATCCTTTTAATATCAGTTAGTACCTTGAAATATTTTTTTCAAGATAATATTTTTCGATATCCCAAAGTATCTTTTTAGTATTAATAGTATCTGAAATTATTTTAGGATCTTGAAAAAATATTTTATGGTACTGATTGGTACTTCAGGATACTGATTGCATTGGAAAAAAAATTATTTTAGAATTTTAGAAAAATATTTCAAATACTGAGTTGTACTAAAAATATACTTCAAGATATTTTTTTAAGATCTTAAAATAATTTTTCAAAATCATGAAATATTTTTCCACTACCAGTCAATATCTGAGATATTATTTAATACCGATCAGTATCCTGAAATATTTTTTAGTTCCTGTCAATATCTTAAAATAATTTTTTTTTTCAAAAAATTAAAAGGTTACTATTTTGGACGCTGCGTCGTTTTAAAGTAAAGGACGCAGCGGACACTAATTGGCATCGGACAAAAGCCAATTCCAACAAATCATATCTTATAAAAAGGAATGAAGGGAGTATTTGGTCAAGTAAAGAGTTTTCACCTTTTTCATCCGAGTCTCTGGCTCCTCCCCATACTTTTCTATCCTTTTATTTCTTTTACCTAAAACTACACCGTTTTGGTGTAAAAAAGGGACGTTGAGCCCTTTTTTTCCTCCAAAAATGATATCCAGCATTTTAAAGCATTTTTTGAGTGGCATATAATATCTAAAAATAAATTTATGCATAAAATATCTTCAAATATTTTTCTAATTGCAACAAGAAGTCTAAATTTAAGATGCGGAGTGTTGATGAAAAAAGCATTTTAGGGGATTAGATGTAACAAAAAAAAAATAGAAAACTTGGTTTTATTGAAAAAATTATTTAGGGTTCTGAATGTAACATCCTAATTTTTAATATTTTAGGATAAGTTAATTTATGGTAATTAAAATTTATGATGTAATTACTTTATGAAAATAAATTTTTTAAAGTGAGAGTTTAAGAATTTTTAATGTGTGTGTGCAAATATATATGATAATATATCATACGATATAACATTTATTATATGATATATTATCTATTATATAATATAATGATATATCATATAATATATTGATAAAAATCCACCGTTATAAATAATGAAAAGGTATATCATATGATATGATATAATATAATTATATTAAATATAATATATTAATAAAACCATCGTTACATGTGTGTTGTGAGTCTGCCGCCGATAACCCACGCCACACCACATACAGCCTGGACGCACACATCTCACAGTAGAGTGTGAGAGACAGGAGAGAGAGTTCTTCTTCTTCCTTTTCCACTACCGAGAGCATTAAATTACGTTGGATTAAATTTTAAATTAGTTAGTCTGGAGCGTGATTATATTTGAGCCCCATTTTGGTGATACTGGTGACAGAATTTATTGGAGTGATTACGTGTAAGTTTGGAGTAGAGATAACCCAGATTTTTTTTTTTTTTTTTATATACTTGTCAATTGAATATATATGTTATCTATATATTAAATTATTTTGGGATTTGTTGTACCCATATAAAGCTTGATTTGGAATTATATATCTGACTAAAATTATATTGATGAGATTATAAACTTTTCAAAGTTAGAACTCATAATTATATACTTTAAAAACTTTTTAAGTACGCTTATGTGTTATGATAAAAATATTATTTATTTCATTGGGATGGTTTCCAATTGATGCATATAAATGGTGGTACATTTATGGTAAGCTAAAGTAGTGAGGATTTTTTTTTTTTTTTTCGTGAGATTTCTTTATATTACTAGTTGGTAGTTGGTACACAGTGTATGGTACTCCCCTAATATGTTTTGTAAGGTTCCAAAACTAATGACATAAAGAAATCTCAAAAAAAAAAAATTCCATTTGCCAATTGAAGCTGTGAGACATGTGACACATTCTTAATTGTGTTTAAGGAAGGGAGCCATGGTCCAAATTTAAGTTCTATATCTTTGGTAGTGTATCTTAAGAATTGGTAAGCCTGAGAGAATCTAGTTAAGTGGATGTGTTTCTATTAGATTATGTGTTAGACTATAATTCTAGTTAGCGGTATAAGGATGAACGGTGATATAAGTATACATATTTGTATAGTATAGTATATTACATGATATCTCTTTGTGAAAGATGTTTGAAAAATGGAATGATGTTCCATAGTTTTAGAACCCTTTGTTTTGGAACCCTTTTTGGAAAGGGATTTTGTTAATCAAATCGATGATTAGTTTGTGAAAGGTTTTATATTGATAATATTAATAAATTATTGTGAGTTGAACTTGATTTTTGAATCGTATATTCTTGATTTTGATTTGCATTTATATTTCTGAATAACTAATGGTTATTGAAATTCTTAGATTTTATAATTATTATATTTATTTTTTTAAGGATATTATTTTAGTAGGGAGCAAAGAATAGAATGAATCTTGAAGGCTCTTTTGTATTTCTAAACCATATGTTATGTCATTTGTATTTATAATATCCCGTATTATCGGTAAAAATGAGTTTTTGGCTAAGTATTTTGTTGTTGAAAATTGAGGTGTTACAGTGAATAAGCTAAAAACTAATTTATGATAGTGGGTGTACCTAAAAAAAAATACTGTGAGAGTGTAGTTTACTAGACATTAGTTACTAAAGAAAAATATTTACGGGTGATTAATGTATTGAAAAAAGTTATTAGATACCACTAAAAAAAAATATTCATGATCTTAAATGTTACTGTCTTTGGTTCTAATTATAAAATAAATTTGATTTTTTTGAAGAGATTAAGAAAGCTAAATAAGTTACTTAATCATTTCATATGTTGTGTATTTTTAAATTATATATTAGTTTATTAGTCAAACTAATTAGTTTGAAGAAAAAAATAAAAATAAAAATACTCTAAACTAATTTAATTAGTTTTCTTGATCTCTTAAAAAAGATCAACTATATTCTATAATTAGGATGAGAAAGAGTATTGTTTTTTGAAAAATAAACCGTAATGTTGGATAAAGGAGAGGAAAGGGACGAAAGTACTGAAGAGGAACCAGACTCATCCTTTCATAAAGGGAAAATTTCATTCAGGGCCTAAGGTAGAAAAATATTGTCAAAAAAGACCTTAAAAAAAGTCAAATGTCAAAAAAGGTCCTAGGGCTTTTTCTGGTATTATTTCAAAAAGCGTTAACAACTATATCAGTAGCGGTTAACAACTATATTAGTCTCCGTTAACAACTAAATCAGTATAATTAACAACCACATATTAACAACTAAATCAGTCTCATTAATAACTATGTCAGTAGTCATTAACAACTATATCCGTACAATTTTTTTTTGAAATAATACCAAAAAAGGCGTAGCCTTTTTTGACATTTGACTTTTTTAGGGTCTTTTTTAACAATATTTTCTTACGTTGGGCCCTGAATAAAATTTTCCCATTCATAAATGGGCCTCCTCAAGATTTATAAGATATCGATTGATTACATACAATTGATGTACTTGAAATATATTAAATATTGGGACTTGGGACAGCGACGAATATAATATAAATAATTAATTAAATATATGAGGAGGGAAAATCGGCGTGAGTTGCCGTCGCCGTCCTCACTAAGCGAAATCGTCAGCCAACGAAAAATAAAATTCCTTTTAAATTTGGCTAAGCGCCTACCCTTCTCCACTACTCTACACCGTCCAATTGCTCCAGAAACCCAACCTCGATTTCTGCGTACATCACTCTTTTTCAGATTCTCCTCGCTCTAATCTCTACTTTCCTTCTGAATTCCCCTTCATAAATCTTCATCCTGAAGTAAGTGTTTAATTATCTGCTCCTTCACTGGATTGTTCCGAATCTTCTGTGGTATGTATTCTTAATGTTTAGTTTTGAGCTTCCGCTTATCTCATTTGATTGTTGTTTTAATACGTGTTTCTACGAGTTTCTATTTCGTTGTTTTTGTACTTTATGCTTCCGACTATGTATTGGCTCGATTGGGTATGGGAACGGAAGGAGAGCAAAATCTGTTTTTTATTTGGAAGAATATGGTGTGCTGCGAGGAAGCATTTCAAGTACAAGTTTTCCTTCAGGTGAAACTTGAAGGATTACTGAATGAGAACATACATACATACATAAATTGAATTTGGTACAATTTCACCTCATGTTTCGTAAGGTCTAGTCTTGGTTAATTGGATTCTCTAAGTGTCTGCGTATTTGTTACTATCACTGAAACTCTCTGGGAGGAGTCACAGCAGTCAAATTAGCCCCTGGGTGTTTAATGATGTTGCTGCTTTTTCTTTCTTTCTAAGCGTGACGTGCTACTTGCCTCTGTTTCATTCTGCTGTAGTACTCTGAGAGAGAACTTTTGCATACCAAATCAATTTTATGTTGATCTTTTGGGAGAAGGACTGATCTGGAAAAAAATCGGTGTTAATTATTCCACTTGTTGAATGAGATAAACCCACCATATGTGATGTGGAATTTAACATTTATTGAATGCACACTTGGTATTTTGTGAATATTTGAATCATGCATTTTGAAATATGAATTTTTAATGATAAATTGGCTGCTCGCTCCATTATATGATATTGTTCAATAAGTATTCTTCCATTTATATTTATATATTTGGCGGTGTTTGTTTTGACAATAGGTTTCTCATTACAGGAGAAAAAGATGGCTAGTTCTGAAGGAGAACTCAAAATAAGTTTTGGCTATCAATGCAATAGTAATAGAGTTTCCTCTTCTAAGTTAATTGATAATTATAAAATCCTACCTCCAATCCGTAAAACAAGCAGCTTCTCTTGCTTGTCTGGTGCAGCCTTAAGTGCCAATGCCACATTAGCTAACACTAACATCTGCGATGGTCTTATAGGAGAAGAAATTCTTCCAAACTGGGACTCCCCTAATATGTTTCGTAAGGTTCCCTCTTCTTCAAGCCTTTCAAGGTTGGATATGTTGTCATCGTCTTTCCAAAGCACTTTATCTAATTTAAGTTGCAGTCCTTCTACCTTGAGTAATATGCTTGAACACGACTCTTCCACAATGGCTCCTTCAAGAAGTGAAGGTTTTCTTAGTGCTATGGAAGTACAGGTGGCAGGAGGAGCTGCTGGTGAAGATCGAGTTCAAGCGGTTTGTTCTGAAGAAAATGGGTGGCTTTTTTGTGCAATTTATGATGGCTTTAATGGTAGAGACGCAGCTGACTTTCTGGCCGGTACTCTGTTTGACACCATTTCATCTTATTTTAGCAAGTTATATCCTGAATTGGAGACAGATTCTGTCAGTACTTTGGGTTTGGATGGATCAGTCCAACATAAGTTGAATGATAACCTTCATAATTGCAATGAACAATCATTTTTGGATCGGGTACTTGATTGCCTGCAGCATGCTCTCAGTCAGGTTGAGAATGATTTTTTACATATGGTTGAGCAAGAAAAAGAGGATCGCCCAGACCTGGTTTCAATTGGATCTTGTGTTTTACTTGTGCTTCTTCATGGGAATGAATTATATACACTTAATCTTGGTGACAGCAGAGCAGTATTGGCAACGAGCATTTGTGAATCAAATGGGGCTGGAAAACTCAAAGCTATCCAGCTCACAGATAGTCACACTGTTGCAAATGAAGCTGAAAGAGCTCAGCTTCTGGCTGATCATCCTGATGATCCTAAAACCATCACATCAGGAAGAGTGAAAGGAAAATTGAAGGTTACTCGTGCAGTTGGAGTTGGCTATTTGAAGAAGGTTGAAATTCTTTTTTTTATATTTGACCCTAATGAGTCTGAAAGTTTTCAATATCACTTATAGAACTATATTTGTTTATAAGCTACCAGCGGCAGTAAAGGAGTGAATGTTTTAGTCATCTTGTGTTCTGGATTTTACTTATGATCAACCCCTTCACTGCAATTATAGACATTTTACCCCACCATACTAATTTATGTTCTTAATTTGTTAATTGGCATGCAGAAAAGTCTGAATGATGCACTGATGGGGATCCTTCGGGTTCATGATCTTGTAAGCCCTCCATATATTTCTGCGGAACCTTCATTAGGTGTGCATAAGATCTCAAGTTCTGATCAGTTCGTCATAGTGGGGAGTGATGGTTTATTTGATTTCTTCAACAATGACGAGGCAGTGGAGCTTGTAGAGTCTTATATCCAGAGCAATCCTTCTGGTGATCCCGCGAAGTTTCTCCTCGAGCAGCTTGTCTCAAGAGCAGCTGATTGTGCAGGTAAACTCTGAAAATCCCATAAGCTTTCCTCAAAGTTGTAAATAATCTAAACTTTGGGAGCTAAGTGGGAACCCTACCCCAAAAGCTAGCTGTTGAGATAGGAAAACCAACCCACTTAAATACTCCATTGAGTATCCCATTCAACTCAATGTGAGACTTTGCATCCTATACTACCGAGTCTCCATTAATAACTTTCCTGAAATTTTGTTTAATCAAATATTGTGTATGCCATAGTTCATTTGATGAGCATGCAAAATGATGTTGATGCAGGTTTCAGCTTGGAAGAGTTGATGAATATTCCAGCAGGAAGGAGGAGGAAGTACCATGACGATGTAACAGTAATAGTGATCATCCTTGGCACTAATCAGCGGACTTTAAAGGCATCAACTTTTGTATGACTTTTCTCTGTTAGTGTGAAGTGAACGTTCTTGGTTTGATGTGTATAAAGTATAGACGTGTAGTCAGCAGCATCGTATGCTAAATATTCATCACAATTTTAAAAAAAGCGTGCTTTGATTTTTTTCAATAAAATATACTACTCCTTTGGTCCTTTAAATGATGACGGAGTTGATGTTAGTCCTAAATATAAAACCTATTTATCATATATTTTTTTCTCTCCAATAACTTAACTAGTTTTATTTATTTATTTCTTTTTCTTTTGAGCCTGATGAAAAGTTGGGGGACCAGCTCCATACTTGATACCATCAAGGGAATATCTTGTATCACTAGACCAAATGGTCTTTAGTAGTATTATCTTTTTTTAATCTGATTAAATTATTTTAATGATTCTTATAAAAGATATACTGACTTGGAACCATGTCATCAAGGCTGAGAAAAAGGGCTGCGTCGTTAAAATGGTCACGCAAGTTTGATGGAATACTTGGTGATGTAGGCAAAAGCGACATCCCTGTGTCCCTGTCTCTTCATGAGGAGGTAAGGACACAACATCCATTGCTCCTTAGTCTTCACTTAACCCATGTCTTGTGGACCCAGCCATGAATATGTCATTAATTTTAGGAATTGCCTTTAATATAAGATTTACTTTAATGAAAAATTTTAATGTTTAGACTAAATTTTATATTAAGGACCAAACTGAACAGTAACACGTAAATACCCATCATATGCAGAGAGTAAACACAGACGCACCGTCTAGTCAAACGCCTAATAGAAGTTAGAGGGGTCATTCACAATCTATGATTTTGATTTTGGTACAACACTATCCTACGAATTTGAAGACAGAATTAACATATAAACCAATTAGTGGAATTTTCAATGGAATCGGAATCCAGTTCTTACCTATCAATATGGCTTTTTTATAATTAGTTATTTAGCTTGGTCAATAAGGCCAAAACAAAGTGAATTAAAATGTTACTATCTCCGGTCTTAATTATAACACAAAGTTGACATTTTTTTAAGGGATTAAAGAAGCTAAATAATTTACTTAATCATTTCATATGTTGTATATTTTTAAATTATATATTAGTTTATTAGTCAAACTAATTAATTTAAAGAAAAAAATAATAATAAAAATACTTTAAAGTAATTTAATTAACTTTTTTAATTTCTCTAAAAAAGTCAATTATGGGAGAGGGAGTATATGATTGGAAGTCCTATCTCCCCACTCTCTGTCTCTCTCTTCACTGTTCCCTACCAAACAATGACAAGGGAACAATCCATCATGCCCCATGAAAGCCTCAATCAGTGAAATGTAATGATACCTGATTAACCCAAACATCCATCAATCCACAACACACACCATTGATTTTCACTGTCACTTGTTTTGTGTGCGCCAACAACATCTTACACCAACAAAGGTCAACATCTCACAGTTATTTTACCATTTACTCTTAAATCTTAATAATCACATTACAACCTAATCCACCATCCGTCAAATTTGGTACCAAATCACCATGAAAATACATACTCAGAATGTGAGAAAACCAAAAGTTAAAAACAAACAAGCATATAATGGAAGGGATGAATAATAATACTCACTTCAATCCTAAATATAAAACATAGTTGATTTTTTGAGAGAGATTACATAAACTAAATAAGTTATTTAATAATATCATTATCATATGTTGTGTATCGTTATATTATATATTAATTTATAAGTTAGGCAAAATAGTTTAGGGGAAAAAAACGATAAATATAAATATTTTAAAGTAATTTAATTAGTTATTTTAATATCTTTAAAAAAGCCAACTCTATTTTATATTTAGGACTGAAGAAAGTAATCAAAGTGTTCTCATCATGTATTCATAATCAAGATCAAGAAGCAGGTTCTCTCTCAAATAATGCATGATTTACCATCATAAAGGAAAGCTTAACAAAACAAGGCATGCCTTTCATCATCTTATTTCAGTAGTATTCTAATATCACGAAACAAGCATTAATATTAAGAGTTAAGACACAAACTAATGTTACCTGGTCAGGGCCTTATAGTCCAATGACCCCAACCAAACCCTCTATAGGTATGATGAGTGCGTGAGTTATAACAAAAACACTAATAAAGTAGCCTAACTAACAACATAATTTTCACATTAATCAGTAATTCCAAAACAGCATGTAAAAAGGACAAAACTAGTGCTTACATGAGCCTTAAAGCACGCATGTATCTTGTATGGTGATTATCTAATCTATATATATCCTCCTCACTCGTAAAGCTCAAATGTATTGAATAATTATGAAGGCTTATGATTGACAAAAAAATATGAAGGCTTATGTTCTTATAAAACACAACAGAAATAAATCATATGAAACGTCAGCATCTAGTTTAATCTTTCTTTCTCATTTATGTGGATTAGGCATCTAATCACAAGATAACTATCTAAGAGAAAACTGAATGTATAATTTTAAAGTACAGCATCAAAACGAAATTCAAGGAATTATTGACTCAAGTTTGTCCAGATAAGTTGCCTAGCAAGAAGGACGAATTTTGTGCAAACTGGAAATGAGGCATCAGAGCTGTATATATTGGATCAAACATTACCCACTTTCTGAAATTTGCATTAAACCATTTTTCATAGACAAATAAATAAAAATGTGTACTTAATAAAGGTAGAACTTAGAAGACCTAAACCTTTCTACACACATTCACACGTTTTGCTGGTTTCATGAATCTCCTATTTCTACTCAGAACAATCACATGACGATGGAGTGGTGTGTGACTCTAGGAAATGAATTGGACAGTCACCAAATAAAAGGACATAATGCATAATCACTAGTAAAGATGCAATTTTTCTTGCCACATTACTTGGTTCCTTATACTTGTAATTGGGGCAAACATATATAAAAACGAAAAAATCACAAGGATTTAAAGATAGATTTCGACAAACAAAACCTTCAATAATTTTAGTTTAGCCAAAGGAACAATGCAGAAAGGAAGGGCTCCATGTAAATTGCTGTGCCTTCCCTATTTCTTTCAGCAGGACAGTAACAGAAAAAATCACAAGTACAGTTCTCAAAAGTCCAGACCTTACTTCTATATCCATATCACAAGAAATCTATGATGTTGCACCACTATAATATGCAGAAAAATTTCTAACCCCAAACCCAGTCATCTGCATATTCTCTTTTGGGTAAATTCACAAGAAAAGATTCAGACGAGATGCAGGGGATCTATAATTTGATAGGATTGAATCACTATTTCATATTTCATACATCTTCTACAAAGATAGTTCAAAAAGGATAGTACCATGAAATGCCTCAAAACCTATGGATTATTGCCAGTAAAGAAAGAAAAGATCTAAAATTTAATCTAGAACCTATAGTTGATAAATTAAGTAAAGGAAAGAAGCAAAGCAACCAAAATTATAATTACAATTACAATGGAGAGAGATCAGATCAGGTCAGAGAGCCAAATTGAGTTCTTGAAGTCTCGTTTGAATTTTCTGCAATGTGCCTTCAATTGATACATCAAAAGCATCTTTCTTAGTTCTGAGACCAGGTGAACTATTATGTCTCCTGTACATAACTCTAGGAATCATCTCCAAAACTTTCTCCCGCATCCTCCTAATTCTGCCTCTAGAAATGCCTCGCAACACATCAAAAATCTTCACCCCTTTGAACACCACATCCTCCTTTGGAATAAACACCGAGAAGCTATCGAATTCTTCCGCTGGCAAATGCCAGTCGTACTGTGATTTCGCCGATTGATCCTCAAAGAAAACCGGGATACACCCAGCCAGAAATCCATCAAACGTCGACCTACGAGTTGGAGTATCCCCAGGAGGTTGCAGGCAGAAACTCGCCTGCAACATTGGCCTCATATACTTTATAGGATCATGCTCACAAATTCCATTAGAGCAATCAACAAGGTCACACAATTTCGTATAGCCACCATACAAAGTTGAGTCTGCAGTATTATTCTCGCACTCATTCCTAATGCTTCGTCGAATATTAGGCGTGGCGGAGACCCCTCCGCCGCCGGCAAACATCGCCAAAGCGGTGCGTTTCGAACGCCTCGCCCTCTGAATCCAAGACTCCAACAGCTCCAGATTTGGCGGATGAAACGACGTCGGATGGGGCACGGCGTGTTCTTGCCATGGCCAAGAACGAGACTCCAATGTCAAAGCCGTTACATTATAAAACTGCGGCAACTCCAGAAACGAAGTCCCCCATATGGGCGGATCATTCTCCAATGGTTGCGAGAAATCCCAAGCCGGCCGAGCCATCACCAGAAAATGGTCGTGACCCATGTGCCGATTCCAGATTCGAGGCTTGTCCCCTTGCAGAAACTCGAACAATTCGAGCCCGTGCTCGGCGCTAGAATTAACCTCCGGCCCGTAAAGATAACGCAAAGCGTCGAGGCTAGAATAGTAGGGAAGATAAACCGCGTTAGCAGAAAATGGATCTTCTGTGAGACAAGGATACTCCAACATACGGCGATGGAAAATGAGTTCCAGCATCATCGGGTCGGAGCGATACCAACTATAAGAGCGGTTATGGGTTTTCTGGCCGAGGCCATGATTGGCCAAGTAAGGGCAAAAGTTGTCGTAAAGCGGGTATTCGGAGCAATTCATGAGCAGATCCAGGTTGAACCTCGGAGGGAGGTTCCGGATGTAGATCCAACGGTTGTCGCATCCGTCGTCGTCGGATTCATCACTGGAAGTTACTTGGGACAGAGTCAAGCAGAAGAATGAGGATGAGAAAAACAAGAGGGTGATGAAAACAAGGGTGGAAAAGCTGGAAGCCATGGGAGAAATGTGGAGTTTTACAGAAATGAACAAGAGAAGATGCTAGTTGGGAGTAACAATGCGAACAATTGGGAAGCTTTTTTTTGTTCGATTCACCATGACGGTGAGTTCTGGGTTTGATCTCCTCACTTTTCTCTTTCCAGAATCAAAGGGAAAAAAATTTACAACTATAACTGTTACTTTCTTACCTGCGAGGGAGTGGTATTGTTCTCGTGCTTGTCTTTTTTGGTTTTGCGGGTTTGGTCGAGATTGTGATCAATGAGAATAAAAAAGATTTGGACTTTTTTTTTCAAGGTAAAAAAAAAAAGGAAGAAGAGGGAGAGAGAATCTTGCGAAGGAGAGGGTTTTGAGGTTTGACGTGGCAAAGTTTGACTTGGCAGTTGTCGGTGGAAGAAACAACGGCCCAGGACATGACAGAATCATCTGCACTGCCACCAGATGCGGCGTCGTCTTGACACTCAATTGATGCCCCTTACACACAAAGCGAGAAATGTGCTCCGTCTAAACCATAATAAATAACAAAATTACTTCTTATTAATTGATTCTCTTCTTTCTGTTTTATCTTTGTGACAATCACTTTTTAATTTTATGAGAAAATTAAAATAAATGACCTAAATAAAATAATATTTAATTAGAAATACCATAAAAATTATAATTATTAAGAAGGACCGAATAAGCTCAAAAGTACTAAATTATTCTTTAGTTTTTTCAACGTAAAAAACAAAGAACAAAGTGTTTTCTTCTGTCCTCCCATAAATATCAAGGTGAGGTCATTTGAGAATCCAATATTGAAAATTAAAAATAATGATATTTGGTAAAATTGTATGCATAGTAATGAAGTTCAAGAACAACTTTGTTCTAATTAACTTTTTGTTTTCACGGGATTACCAAAAATATCTGTTTTTAACTTCTAATATTAGATTTTCAAATGGCTCCACCTTGATATTCAGGAAATGACGGAAGAAGGTATTTTGTTCTTTGTTTTTCGCGTTAGGGAAGAAAAAGGGTAATTTAGTACTTTTAAGCTTATTTGGTCCTTCTTGATAATTACAATTTTTATGGTCTTTCTAATTAAATATTATTTTATTTTGGTCCTTTATTTTAATTTTCCCTAATTTTATTCATTCATTATATATTAGCCCTCTAAAATAACATTCTCAATTCAATTAGTTACATTAAAAAAGGATAAAAGTGGAAAAAAAATTACATTTTCAGATATATTGAATGACTTAACTGTAATTTTTTATTTCTCTTGATATAGTTTAAATGCCCTATGTTGTGGGTAGAAAAGAGTATAGTTTTCTTCGCATCTAAAATTTGAGCAATAAACAATACTTCATTCGACAAAAGGGATTAACCATCAAAATCATGCATTTTTAAATGTTAGTTTGAAGTAATATATGTATATAATATGCATTTTTTTTTTCCATTTATACTTATGTTTATAAATAGAGTACATGACAAATAATAAATGAAAAATTATTGTAGAGAGATAATGAGTTACATATATTTAAGTAAATAGAAATATAAAGATTATTTTAAATTATCATAAACAAAAGGTTTGGTCCTAATATATTAGGGACTTGGTTTGGAACCACCCCCATAAGAAAGACCATTCCTTATAAAAAAGCATAGTATCATCTATAATTTGTGAATAAAATAATTGTTGGGGTGCAAATTTATCAATAATATTTAACTAAACCTGCACTTAACACCATAAAAGTTTTATTGGGTGAAAACATATATATAATTTTTTAAAATGGGGGCGAACAATAAAATCATTATTTCGGGCAACAATCCATTACGTTAAGTTTGTTGATGCTATAAGATCTCTCTCATTTGACCAAGAAAAAATAAGATCTCTCTCCACATAGAGTTAGTGTGTTTGCCCAAATCAATAGTTTGTTATTCTTACCCTATTATAAAAAATTCGTGTATTTTTTTACACCCAAGAAAATTTTATAGTACTAGGAGCAATTTTAGGAAAATATTTTGGATAAATTTATAACTTAACCTTAAAACAATTCATTAAGAAAATCAAGGAAAATCTCTAAAAAAAAATACCACCTCAATTTTAAAATTCCACAAAGGTGATATAATATGCAAAAGGATTGATTGATAAGAGGGTAGGGATTTGAGATTGCAAAATTTGACTAATGCCATGAGAAAAAAAAAATGAAGAGGCCCCTTCTCTTCCTTCATGTCTTCTCACAACTTCCTCCTCCGCCTCCCCCCCCCCCTTTTTTCCGGATTCACATTAGATGCTTGCCATTATTTATGCTTTTAATTAGAGGAGTGAGACATTTTTTTTCCTATTTTTTTTTTATTTTTTTATATATTTTATTTATATAGATTAAATTATATGTTACTTTCTAAAATGTTTTTTTTATCAAGTATCTTAAATTAATTAATTTTTAGAATACTGATGTTATAGAACAAATATTTTTAAATACTGAAAACTAATTAATTTGAGATATTAGATGCAAAAAAATATTTTAAAAATTAATATATAATTTATTTTAAATATATAAAAAATAGAAAATATAGTCTCATCCTTCTAAGTAGAAGAACAACTATATAAGAAACACATAAAAGATAAACACCTTATGTGAGAAATTTCTGATTGATAGACAATTTGTAAAAGGATTTTAACAATTTTTATAATGTCATTTAGGATCACTTTTAACTATTTTCACACCTAATAGAATTAAGGGAAAATTAAAATAAAGGACCAAAATAAAATAATATTTAATTAGAAAGACTATAAAAATTGTAATTATCAAGAAGGACCAAATAAGCTTAAAAGTACTAAATTACCTTTTTGCTTCCCTAACGTAAAAAACAAAGAATAAAGTACCTCATTCCGCCCTTTTCTGAATATTAAGGTGGGGTCATTTGGAAATCTAGTATTAGAAGTTAAAAACAACGATTTTTGGTAATCTCGTGAAAACAAGAAGTTAATTAGAACAAAATTGTTCTTGAACTTCATTACTATGAATACACTTTAAACAAATATCGTCATTTTTAATTTCTAATACTGAATTCTCAAATGACCTTACCTTAATATTCACAGGAGGACAGAAGAAAACACTTTGCTCTTTGTTTTCTACGTTGGGGAAACTAAAGGGTAATTTAGTACTTTTAAGCTTACTTGGTCCTTCTTAATAATTACAATTTTTATGATCCTTCTAATTAAATATTATTTTATTTAGGTCCTTTATTTTAATTTTCCCAAGAATTAAACTAATTGAGTAAGGCTGTGAGAAATTCCCTAATATATCATCATGTGATTGTTTATTATGTATTAGTTATTGATAAAAATAAACCTTTACGATTTAAGTTTACTATTCGAATTTATTTTCATATTATGAATTTGTTTAAACTTTGATAATTTTACTCAACACTGGATAACTAAGTATAAATTAAAGTAATTGTGAGTTTAAGAAATAATTAAAATAAAATGTCCCTCCCTTTTGGGATATATATTAAATGAGGACTGATTAGCAAAAGTTGAACAAAAAGCAACGAAGCGATGAGCAAAAAGGGGAAAAGGTAGATGACATTGTGCTTCCCCCTACCTTATTTTTTAAAAAATCAATCAATATGTTACATTGACTTTAATAATGATCATAATTTGCAAGTTGGGATTTTTATTATTTCTATAATTAAAAGGTTTCCCACGCCGAAAGCAAGTCTTAATGCAGGTTGCATTTCACTTTCAGATGATCTGAATGTTCATACTTGATTCATTTCAATACTCATTTATTTGCCTTCTCCGGCTCTTTTTTTTAACGAGTGATACTCAAAAAATATTATACATGAAAAAATATTTAAAAATATTTTTTTTACCTAACTTCATTCGGTTTTGTAAAATATTGGGTTAAGTAACAAATCTATCTTACAACTACACGCTTGAGAGCAATGTTGTTCTAGAAGTTTTTTTAGACTCAATGTTGTCTCGAAAGTCTAAAAATGTAGTAATATTACTCTATTTCTGTTAAAAAGTTAATGATCAACGTCGATTTTTTAACAGTAAATATTAGTTTTTTAACGAAAAATGGGCAACAAGCAACGACCTCAGCTAGCGTCTCAAGCCCTCGAGCTGACACTTGAGCCAACAAGCAACAGCTTGAACTAGCGCAAAAGCCGTTGTGCACAAGAGTTTTCTTGCTCGTTGTGCTTCCGACCAGTGTGTCATATTTTCTATGATATGTCAATTAGCTGGAGTGACTTTTAGAACTCTCTCGCATATCAACATTACTATATCTTTAGACTTTCAAGGTGGAATTGAGAGTGAAAAAATTTTTAAAACAACATTATTCTTCAATGTAAACTTTCGAAACAGATTTACTATTTTACCCTAAAATATTTAACATCCCATCTTTATAGTTTTCACCTGGCAATTTTTGAACTCTATAATAGTAAATTGAAGTTTGATGTGTAATAATTTTTAGATATAAAAAAAATGTTTTTTTTTTTTTGCCAACGGAGAGCAGAGCAGGCAGACACACACACACAACTAAGCTCTCTGCCTTTCTCTCTCTCTACATATATTTATATACACACACACACAGCTGAGCTCCGAGCGATCTCAGGTTGGGAGCAATGGGCCAGGAATCATTTATATATAGCTTCGTCGCTCGGGGGACGATGGTCTTAGCTGAGTACACTGAGTTCACCGGCAACTTCCCGGCGATTGCAGCTCAGTGTCTTCAGAAACTACCCTCCTCCAACAACAAGTTCACTTACAATTGTGACCACCACACCTTTAATTTTCTACTCGAGGATGGTTACGGTAATTCTACACTACTCTAATCTCTCTCTCACACACTTATTTTTTTTCACTCAACTTTTTCTTCCTCTCGCATGTCTGTTACAAGTAACAACTCTTGTCAGAGAAAATGGAATGGGAGCTGGATTGGTTTTTGAATTACTGAATCTGGTTTTGAAACGGATTTGGCTTACTATGGGGCCGTTCACTTGGCACAATGATTTCCATTTTTTGGGTTTTGTTTAGCTGTTTGATTTTAACTTTCCAAAGATTATTTACTTTTAAGGGTTCTGTCATAAATTTTGTTACCTGCCCATCCAGCTACTGAAGAAGATAAGGAACGAGTAGATAGGATTCGGGTTTTGAAAGTCGAACTAAGTTTTGTTGCTCAGCAGCATTAGGTATACACAAGTTTTATTTTGTATGGCTCTCTGCCTGGACAAAGAATTATGCTTTGAATTTAGAGCACGTTTTGTTGCTCTAATAAAAGATGAAGAGGCATTTATCACTGATCAATGGAAACTACGGAGACCGTTTTGGATGCGGCTGCTTGTGTGTTCCTTTTTATTTTCAAAGAAAGAAGAAAAAGTAGTTCTTTCCCATGACTGGGTTCTCTTTGATGTTGAAAAATTTCGGTTTTCTTTTCCTATGTAGCTCATAAATCCTTGATTGATAACACCTTAACACGTTTGTATCATTAGGTGATAAACATTGCTAGAAATATCTGGTGTAAGAGATACTCAGTCGTTGGTCACAACATCCTTGTACAAATCCTTGGTATTGCTTCACTTCAATGTTATCCTCTGCTGCCCTTAATCTTGAGATATTAGGGATCTTGGCAGGACATGAATCATTTTGTTAATCCCTGTATAGAAACTCATGCTACAATAAGTCTTCAAACAAGATTTATCATGAGGCTAAGTTGTGATAGCAATCCTGTAAAACATTTTGTTGAGAATTTGAGATACTTTTGGGGCTGGCCTAGGGAGCAATAAAAATGAATGGCTAGTTTCATTATTGTACGATGACAAATACACGATGATCAACTCCAAAAAGTTGGTGCTTTACTTTTGTTAGCAACTGTTGCTGCCACTTCCATAACCTCCACAAGTTATATTGACTTTATTGGATTATTTTGCCATACTGCTGATTCTAAAGATTTACTTCATCATTAAGTTGCACGCAGCAACAACTGATGCTTTATTTTATGAACTGGGGATTCTTGCAGCTTATTGTGTTGTTGCAAAGGAATCTGTTAGCAAGCAGATCTCTATTGCTTTTCTAGAGCGTGTCAGAGCAGACTTTAAGAAAAGATATGGTGGTGGAAAAGCAGATACAGCTGTTAGCAAAAGTCTCAACAAGGAGTTTGGGTATCCTTATTTCTTCCTAAGTCCTTAGTTCATATCTTAATGCGTGGATAGAAAACTTTGTTTCCAAAGACGGATAATATCGTGAATGAATATACAATTACAGACCAGCTATGAAAGAGCATATGAAGTATATCATAGACCATGCTGAGGAGATTGAAAAGCTAATAAAAGTGAAGGCTCAAGTTTCAGAAGTTAAGAGTATAATGTTAGAGAACATCGACAAGGTACCTTAACTTTTCTGGTGTAAAATATGGAAATAATTCTATATTCCATTTGATTCCTATTGCAATTGTCTCTATGCATCCTTCTCTAACCTATAATTCATTGCAATTTTATGTTTCTCTCGCCTTTAAGAAAGGTTGGGTGGTGGGGGAAATTTAGTTCCTTGAGTTTGCTATATTAGTCATTGGACTGCTTTGCCGCAACTTTTGGAAAAAAGCTTCATCTTTCTTTTGTTTTTTTGTTTTTGTTTTTTTTTTTTTGTGATAAAAAAACTCCAACTTTCTGCTTGCCACATTTTACTTCCCTCATGGCAATGACAGAACTTGGTAAAGCAATAGCTCTATGCTTAATTCTTCCCCTTCCTACCAGTATTTTTGGGGACATTTTGTATTGGAAAATCTATAACTCTTTCTGTACTTTATGAATCAAGCTTCTTTTGGTCCTTGTCACACTCACAAATTTGTATCATCATGAAGCTTCTTTGCATGCATCAACGTTTTTCACATGTTCCTCATTTTATCTTGGGATGCAATATTTGGAGTTTCATTATGGTTGGATGCATGTTTGTATTACATTGTGATCTTTATTTCCATTGCACATCCTTTCAGGCAATTGAAAGAGGTGAAAATCTAACCATCCTAGCAGACAAGACAGAAACATTGAAGTCACAGGTTAGTTGACTAAAGTTAGGCAACAAACATTTCAAGTCCTATGTTTTCTACTAGGGCTGAGAGCCAAACGTGTTTATTTCCAGGCCCAAGAGTTCAAAAAGCAAGGAACACAGATCCGTCGAAAGATGTGGTATCAGAACATGAAAATCAAGTTGGTTGTTCTTGGAATTTTGTTGTTTTTAGTCCTCGTTATCTGGCTTTCTGTTTGCCATGGATTTGACTGCACAAAATGACCCATGATATTTCAGTTTTACATATAGGTTCTTTATAAAGATGTCTAAATGTAGTAAATACGGAAGAAAATCTGGTTTGAGGGAGGATTTTGGCCACTAGAAAGAAAAGGTTTGCTACCATCTTTGCTGGCTGGTATCCTACAGTATTTACAAGTTCTTAAAAAGAGGAAGGAGAATGTCTCTTCATCTTGTGCTGAAAAAATTACCGTGTAGTAGTTTGCTCTTTCTTTCTTTAATTGCGATATTTGTCTCTCAGTTTTGATTTTGAACTAAGTGATTTTGGCTTCCCCATTGAAGGGTAATTTGTTTCTTGGTCATTTTCTTTTGTGATAACCATGTAACTACTCTTCTAGAATTGAGCAGGGTTGATTCCAAGGAGTAAAGCTCTCTTAATGCAGTATTTGTTTTCCTTCATTCATTAGAGTCGAATTTGTTTTTATTCATTGTTTATTTGTTGGAATAGTTAAGTGTAAATATTAAAAGAAAAAACTTCCAAATTACTTGCGTTGCTATTGTTAAATGTTAATACATGCATTTTGTATAAGTTGGTTGCTGTTACCTTGTTTCCTTCTTGGATTTTTTTTTTTTTTTTTTGGTTACAATCCTTCTTGGCATTGCCTCATGATGGAATGTGTTTGTGTTTGTCCTCAAACGCGACCCCTTTTCCTTCCAATAAGGCTACAACCCCTTCAAGGCCATCAAAATATGAGCGTGTAATTACAGCCCGTAAAATGGGTTGGAGCCCGCAGGCCCAACCTGTCTGTCAGCCCACCAAGGGGTGAGCTGCATAGGCCTGCCTCATTCAATCTGCGAGCTGGCAGGCTATCCTGTTTAAAATTATATTTTAATTATTTTTTTCAGTTTTTCTTGAAAAACAAACTTTTTTGTTTTTGCTCCAAAAAAAAACAAACTTAAATACTCCTATCTCCTTTCCTATGTTGCTGTGTTTAAGGAGTTTCTCATTTTTTTATTTGACACTTTTATTTTCATATTATACTTATTTATTTAACTATTAAATTTAAAGAAAAGGTGTTTATTTATGTTTTGTGATGTAAGTGAAAAAGAAAAAAAAAAAGAGTAAAAATGGCACCTAACACTAATGTGTAAAAGAAAGGAAGTGTGACGTGAGTAGGTGAAAAAGAAAGGGAGTGAAGGTAGAAAAGGAAATGTGAGAAGTTTTTTTCAAAAAAAAATTAGGCGGGCTGCACAGGCCCACCTGCAACCCGGTGGCTAACTCGATTTACAGCTCATTTTAAATGATTTTATGATGTAAATATCTCAAAATGCAAGGGTAATTTTTCCAGTACTTGATCAACATATGGTGGTTTCCAACTAGGAAGTAGAGAACTCTGGACACATGAAACTTGGATTTGACTTTTGGTGGATCAGTTGTTAAATCACTAAGCAACATATGCTTCAGTGCTCAGCTCAAAGGGAAACTATTTGTACAAACTCTCCTTTAGCTTCTCTGAAACTATTTTGCCCCATTGACAAATCCCTGATTGAACATTTTTTTTTTTTTTGATGCAACCCTGATTGAACATTTGAACTGTCAACAGATCTCCGCAGACAGTTTATATTAAACTTTGGAAAAGGAAAAATAAAAAACAGAATTGCTAATGGGCTTGATTGGGTTAGAGTTGGGAGTAATGATTTGTTTTTTATCTAACTTTAGAAGCCCAGTAGAAAAATAATCAGCTTGTAAATATGATCTATGTTTGTATGATCTATGTTTGGATTGATAGTAGTAGAAGTGACAGAGCTTATAAGCTGAGAGTTTTTTTGAAAAAGCTACCTCATAGAGCTTAATTGACTTTTAAGAGCATTTTTTCAACTCAAATACTCAACTTATGACATTTTTAAGTTACTTAAAGCTCTCTCTAAACACATCAATATTTTGTTCTTGCTGGATAAGACCCAAGGATTTTAAACTTGCCCCGCATCTTCTTAACTCTTCCCTTTTCTTTTCCACTTTAGTAGCATTCAAATTTCAAATCCAGCCAAAACTTCAGACTGCGGTAAAATGTAACTTCCATGACTTTCTAGAGTTATCCTGTTCGTATCAATGGGAATTGACCGTACCTCTGCTCTTATATTCTCACCACTACCACCGTAATGTTTTTTGTTTATGGGAACTTCTAAATATGCTGTGGTTGAGAGCTCTTTAGAACCCAAAATAATGGAGAATTCTCAATCCTTACAGCTTACAGATAAAAATTTAAATGAAGAAGTGACCAGAGAAACATAGTCTTGAATCTTAGATTTAGACGACATTTAAAGCTAAAACTAGATAAACAAAATATCTTTAACACTAACCACGGACAATAAATGCTCATATTACATTTCAGACAAAACTTTACCATGGTTACAGAAACCCTGTGGGGTTTTCAATCTTTTACATAGATGCAGAAAACACAATGAACCCAAAAATCCTTAACATAGAAAAGACAAGTAATCAAATTCATACAAGTTTGACAACATTATAGGCACTAATAGTTGAGGGGAAGACGAATATAGCTATAGTCACTGCAATATTCAACAGAAAAAGAGTTCTCAATGTAATAATACACAAGTTCCTAGTTGAATCAAAAACTCAGAGCGACCCAAATTATAACAGATCCGCCTGTCTCCAAAACATCAACCCTATTGCCAAAAAAAAAAACTTTCAAAGTTCATCCTCCATCCTCAAATACTCACCAATATCCGCCTGGTGCAGCACCACAATACCATTAGGGTCCAATTTTCTGCAATCCTGAGTGGACTTAGCAGCCACACCAAACCCTAACGGCACATCAGACATGGAAAACACCACAACCCCATCACCAGGCGCAATGTTATCTGTTATCCTTCCCAAAGCACTCTTCAAAACGTGATTCCCATACAGGAAAGACATCTCAGATTGGGGTTTGAGCCAGACCTTGTGCTTCGCGTTAGCCGCCAACAAGTTTAAAGCCTGGACGGTGAGATGGAAACTACCTCCGTGAGTGTATTTGCCGATGCAGGTTCCGAGAGAGACGAGATTGGGACGGGCGATATTGGTGGCGCGCTTGACGAGGGATTCGCTGACGTAGTAGATCTTGTTCTTGTTGAGGCGGAAGCAATAGCGGCCGGGATTGGAATCGGGACCTTCGTGGGAGGGATTCTCGACGATGTTCTTGAGATTGTTTCCGACGAACTTGAAGAGCTTTTCGAATACTGCGGTTGTCTCTGTTTCGTCCAAAGGCCTCATCCCTGACTACAAACGATGGATTCCTGCGGTTGAACTGTTTATCTCTTCAAAGTTCAGACCTAAACCCTAATCCACACGAAGGAGGTAGGAGGAGAGTTCACTCAAGTCTCAAGTTCGGCTACAAAGTGGTGAAATATATAATCGGCCCATAAACAAAAATTTTATGTAAGAAGGCTTTAATATGATTATTTTAATTTAAAGTAAAATGCAAAATTTAAATAAATTTTTTTTACAAATAAATATTTGAATTTTTTTTTTGGTCAAAATATAAATATTTGAATATTGGTAGTTGGGAAAGGTAAGAATTACCATTTAAATTTTAAAATCTTAAAAAATTATTTTTTTTCTTAAAATAAGCTGTTAATTATTATACTTATATTTTGATAAGAAAAATTATTATACTCTTATAATTAATGAGTTTGTACTTCCTCATGCATTTTATGAAGTGATAGTACTTGATGGGTTACTCAATCGTATTTTACTTCATAAGTGAGGTAATTTTTTTACCTTTAAGGAATATTAAAATATTACTATTAATGAATAACAACATATTAAAAATGAAACTTTAACAATGGTAAACATAATATCCTCCTATAGTACATATTACAAATAAGATTTCAACAATGTTAAACAACAACTTTTTCTAATTGATTAACATTTCTAAATATCTTTTTCCAAGAGGTTTATATACTTCAATTTCACAATCACACAAATCGTTTCTTGATAGCCTAAGATCAACACCGTCATGAGTCCCCTAACTTGCCATCACCAACATCTAATAACCATCTTGAAAACCACACTAACTTATCATGATCAGTCGCCAAAACAGAAGAATTCAACCACATATTCTTGCCTAATTGGAAAATGATACAATAATCTTATAAATAAGAAGAATTGATGCCATAATAAATGCATAATAAGTACATATTACAATTCTTGTGATGGAGTGATCTCATAGGAAAATGATAATAAATACGTAACAAGCACACATTACAATCCTTATAATAATTACATTTTTTAAGTGCCTTTCATTATGAAAATTGAAGTACATGACTAAGAGCCTATTAGGATGTTGATTTTAAAGAATAGTGATCTGGTGTAGATCACAAGTTGGGTTGGACTTGGCTTGGGGTGAAATCCCGGGGTCCTACGTACCACAGTGTGAATCAAAGTCCACGTAGTTCGAGAGTATACGGCAGGCTAATGATAGCCAGAGGGGGTGGTGTGTGTGCTCTGTGTGAATAGAAAAGCTAGGGTTTCAGAAGTGTGTACCTTGTGAGGGGTTTACCCTATTTATAAGCGTACCTGGGCCCTATCTTAATTAGTTAGATTTGTTCTTTATTTTAGGGATATTAAGATATGCTTTTTTGAATAATCTCCTCCTTTCATAGGCGGTTGCCATCATGATAGATATTCTTGATAAAACCACTCCTATTTTCAAGGAAGCGGTTATGAGCATAACTGAAGCCATTTTGACTAGGCTCTTTGGTTATTGGGCTGGGCCCATTTATGAGATATCCGTAACAGTTGCCCCCCAGCCTGGTTGTTCAGGGCTCCGAGCAGCCGGGATGTATTTGTCAGGTTACGTCCTGTGTTCTAGTTCATTTCGCCGTCCTGAAGTTTTTGATTTCTAGTTCTTTCTTTTTCCGAGGTCGGACATTTTTGGTCCCCGGGCTACCCCATCTGTCATTAATTTGCATTCCGGTTTATTTGGGTGGGACGCGGGTGCCCTCCAGCCCGGTTAACGCGGGTTGCATTCGTTTGCTATCCCGAGAGAACATTAATGTTCTATAATTTTGATTCTAGGCCGAACTCCTCCCATGCCTTCTCGAACTTTCCTTCTTTATTGGTGTCGGATAGTATTGATATTTCTACCTGGTCTTACTCCCCGTTTACAGGTACTTTGTCCAGTTTTTCGTGGATCGGGACTTGTTGTAACCCAAGTTTGAGATTACATGGGGAGTTAGGTCGGACGACCGGGGTGTATTCATGTGGTCGGCCAAGTGAGCATTTCAAGCCGGGATCATTGTCCGCCTCATCTGTTGATTCAACGTTCGTCTTATCTCGAGGCCACGAGTGTCATCATTGCCTCCTGCTGATTTGATGTTTACTAGCCGGCCTCTGGGTGGAGCAACTGCCCCACTATCTTGGTTTTCGTGTTTGCTTAACATCAGCATTAAATGTGCACGCCTTTTAACGTCCACGTCACTATTCGTGTATGGGCCCTTTGGGCCTTTGGCGGTTGAGTTTCCTGACTCTCATCCGCCTGCTTGCGCTTGGCTTTTTGCCCTTGTGTTTTGATAACGTACTGACGTAATTTTCCATCTCGGATAAACTTCTCAACCGCATCTCTAAGGTCCCAGCACTCATCCGTTGTGTGCCCGGGTCCATTGTGGAATTCGCAAAATCGTGTGCGGTCCAACTTACCCTTGTTATAAAGTGGTTGTGGTTGCTCCACCTTCCTCATCTCGGTCAAGGCTACCTCTCTCCATAGTTGCGAACGAGGGACATTTAGTGGAGTATATCTCTCATACTTCCCCTCATGCCTTTGTCCTCGTGTTTTTTGGTCCGAGTTCCTGAGTCGGTCTCTTGCTGCCTGGTCCTTCCCTCTCGGGGGTGGGCTTTTCTGTCTCTCTTTTCCCGACGCATTGGCTATTTGCATCTGCTCGATGCCCAGATACTTTTTGGCTCGTCTATGGAATTCTTCCAGCGTCTTGATCTCGCCAGATATGACCGATCTCCCCATTCTGGATTCGCTATCTAAGCCCGAGATGAGCAAGTGTACGTGGACGCTTTCCGTTAATCCCTGGATTTGCAATGCGGCAGCCTTGAAACGATCCAAATACTTCTGAAGGGTTTCACCGGGTTGCTGCTTGATTCTATCCAGCGTGTAGACCGACCTGGGCTGCTTTTTGCTTGTCGCAAAATTCAACAGGAACTTCTCGCTCAGGTCGTTGAAGTCGGTAATGGACTTGGGAGATAGAGTCCGGAACCAAATTTGAGCGGCTCCTCGTAATGTTGAGGTGAACAGCCTGGAAATGATCGGCCCCTTGAATCCTCGGACCAGCATCTCAGTGTCGAAAGTATTCAAGTGTGTCTGGGGATTCTGACTTCCGTCGTACCTAGGGAGGTCGGACGTATTGAATTTCCTTGGGTACTCAGCTTCCGTAATTTCATTTGAGAACGGGCTGTTGTTTTGTCCTCCGTCCCCATACCACATCTTGTACCTTCCGGAATCTGGCCGAATTCCCTGATTATCCGAGGTACAGCTGTCTTTCCTAAGCGCCCAGGTTTGATTCTCCTGACTCGCATCCCGGTGATTACTTTGCTGAGAATTTTTTGTTGAAACTATTCGGCCTTGCCCAGGATGGTCCGCCTGTAGGGGATCAACAGTTTGGTGATTGGTTTCTTCATCCTTATTCTGCTGATCATCCCGGCGTTCCCCTTGAAGAGGGTCTTGTAAGTATTTAAGGATTTGGTTCATCAACTCGGTCATATGGTCAATCTTTTGATTTTGAAGATTGTCGCGTTCTTCCACATTCTCGATTCGTTTCAGCATTGATTCAGCAACGTTATGTAGGAGCCGTATGTCCGGGCTGCCAATCTGAAACTTTGTTGAGGAACTAGCGTGGTTAGTATTTTCCAGCGTTTGGCCTACTCGTCCATCTTGAGATGGGAGGTTCGAGTCCGGGGGCTCCTCAATTTGTTCCTGATTAACGCCTTGAACGTCCTGCTGTTGGGTCTCGCTAAAATTTTGTTCCTGACCTTGCTCGTGTGCATGCGGGTGGCTTTTGCTTCTGGTATTAGCCATCACGGGTCACGAGAATAGGACTTTACAGTCCCCACAGACGGCGCCAATGATCTGGTGTAGATCACAAGTTGGGTTGGACTTGGCTTGGGGTGAAATCCCGGGGTCCTACGTACCACAGTGTGGATCAAAGTCCACGTAGTTCGAGAGTATACGATAGACTAATGATAGCCAGAGGGGGTGGTGTGTGTGCTTTGTGTGAATAGAAAAGTTAGGATTTCAGAAGTGTGTACCTTGTGAGGGGTTTACCCTATTTATAAGCGTACCTGGGCCCTATCTTAATCAGTTAGATTTGTCCTTTATTTTAGGGATATTAAAATATGCTTTTTTGAATAATCTCCTCCTTTCATAGGCGGTTGCCATCATGATAGATATTCTTAATAAAACCACTCCTATTTTCAAGGAAGCGGTTATGAGCATAACTGAAGCCATTTTGACTAGGCTCTTTGGTTATTGGGCTGGGCCCATTTATGAGATATCCGTAACAAATAGATTTAGTGATTTACGAGGTAGAAATAACTTTTGGAAAATAGATTTGAAAAATAGCTTTTGGAAAAAAATGATAGTGTTTGGATATTATTATCAAAATAGCTTTTTGAAGGTAAAATTTACCCAAAATGACATTAGCTTTTAGTAAAATTGCATATAAATGATAAAGTTGTATTTTAAGTATTATAAACATTAAATTTGATAATAAATACCAAAAATTACATAAAATTGTTAGAAAAAATATATTTCTATCATTAGTAAATCATGTAACATGACAAAAATTAGATTTAACATTCATATTAATAAATCATATAGACAAAAATAATTTTAACATATAAAAATTAATTAATTAATTAATCGATTTTTGGCATGCACTTGATTATTCAAAATTAAAACACGAAGGAGTGATTGAAAAATTAGCCTACAAAACAGTGAACAAGATATAATGGATGGCTTTTTGGGGATTTCCTTTTGTCAGTGGGGCCCACATCTGCAAAATGAGGTTGAAAATTGAAAAAAAGTTGGATTTTGGAAAACCCAGGTTTTGGATTCAGAATAGCTTTTAGAAAAAAGATAGGTGTTTGTCAAACTTTTTCCAAAACCTAAGTTTTGGAAACTGCCAAACACCCTCTAAGAGTGCATGTATGATACTTGACTTAGCTTTTAAGTGTTCATATTTTTTTATTCCCCTAGAATATGTCTTGAAAGATTTATTAAAACATGTGAAAGCAATTATTTAAAATTGTTTTAGTATGAATAGCAAATTCACTATGGATTAAGTAATATTTTTTGACAATTATCAGAATGGATCAAGTTCAAAAGCAAGCAAGTTAAATGCATATAATTTAAGCTAAATGCTCCATTAAAAGCAGACCACATGCCTTTTCTGTAGCTAGAGTAAGAAAAGATAATAAGCATTGATATCATAAGGACAAGAGTATTAAAGCTTACCCTTTGGTTAAGAAAATGAAGTTTTCCATTTGGTTAAAACTGACCATTTTGTGAAAAGAATGCAATGGTTTCATATATTTAGGACCTACATCTTATGTAGACTTTATTCAAAGTAACTTCTGGATTTTGAATAATTATTGACCATATGCGCCATTAGAAAACTGCTCACCTTATTGAAAATAAGACGCAATAGACACATGTGCACAAAGAGACAAAATTAAAGTACTGCACAAAAGAACAGGGACAAAATTAGAGTACTCTACAAAAGAACACTTACATAAGAGTTAGGTAGGAAAAGAACACTTGCATAATGACAACAGCAAGAACCAATGGTCAAACAAATTACAAAATGGACTCAACTACTCTCTACATCAACCATGTGAACACAAATCCATCATGTCAGTTGTGCAAATGTTGATAGTACATTTATCTTCACATACAAGGAAAAATGGATTGTATTGGGTAATAAGTTGATGCAAACTCAACCGCCAAAACTACATTGTTAATTGAATTGAGCCCAAAAAGTTGCAAAATACCTTATAAAAAGGGACGAGACTTTTAAGTTTTACATGACAACAAAATAAGAAATCCCATAGTTATAAAGCTACCATGATAGAAGGCAATTGACTGTAAATCAATCATGTCATTCTTAATTTGCAATTGTTACACGCCATTTAAAAAAAAACAATGGTTATATTGCAGTCATAATCAAGGAAAACAAACTTAGACATGAAAGATTTCACAACACCATTGCTACATTGCCTACTGTTTCACTTGAGATTACATGACAAGAAAATAAGAAATCCAATAGTACAATTAATTGTCCCGTTCCTCGTCCTTCTTGACTGTTTTTTCTGAGTTGGACTATGGAGATAGATAATAGATCTGAAAATAGAGCTCCCCATCATTGCAAGAGAGAGTTCATTCCAGTGACAAAAAGATTTGCATAATACAAACATTTACCTCTGTGAAACCGTGGGATCTAGTGGTTAATAAGCTTACAAAAGGGATTACAACTATTCTTCAAAACCCATATGACTAAATGTCAAATCTAAAATATATATATATATATATATATATATATATATATATATATATATATAAATGTTATGCAACATATATATAAAAAGAGTCCATGCAAGTGTTTAGAGTTCGATGATTGCACCAAATGAAGAAGTCCACTTTATTATTGTAATCCAACAACAGGTTCTAATATGGAAAAGATGCAATGCTCTCCTCTTTTTTGACCAACCAAGCCAATTACCTTTTCTCTCTCTAGTCTCAATGTCACCTCACACCACCCCCATGACTCTAAAACGACATGAATAAGGGTGCCTAAAAAGACAAAATCTAAACACCCTTATACATCTAGCATCATATTTCCAATATGTATAAAAAATAAGGTTATTAAAATCGGACCAGTCATTAAACTAGTTGAGATACTTAGTCAAAGGCCGAACTAGAACTAAATCGGGGTCAAACGGGTAAAAAAAAAATGAAGATACACATTTTTGTTCTTGGTTATTGTGAATTGCTCAGTTATTGTTTATTGCATGTAAAAAAGCACACCTCTTTTATTGGTTGGAAAGAAAGCACCTATTTTATTCACCATATAATATAATGACTTCGCAATTGAGTTTTCCCACAAAACGAAAAAATTTACACCTTTAATTGGAAAAAGTGAAACTCAGACGGAAATGATCATACACTTGTGTTTTCTCTGACTTTCTCCATCTAGTCGTGTTTCTCTCTCTTTCTCCATGTAGATCTGAGTTTTTATTTCATTTCGGCAAGCCCATGTTCAAACAAAAGATCTACATTTTAGCTTCTTAACAACTCATATTTACTATAAATGACACGAAAAGCATTCGCCTAAGCTGATCAATGAGTAAGACAAATTTTTTATTAGTCCGATTATCTTTTTTTTTTTTTCAATCTTCTTCATCTCCTTCGCTTGTTGGCTTGCTCTCTTCCTGCGTTAGATGTCGTGAAAGTTTCAGAGCCTAGAATCGAGAGACAGAGTTAGAGGCGTGACGACAAGCTTAAACCAGAAATCACCATTGGCATTCAGCGACCTCAAGGGGTGACCCCCGGTTTCAGGCCCGGTTTGCGGGTTTCCAATAACTTGTATACTCTTATAATTAATACTTATATTCTTATTACTGATTTGAGAGAAGTGATTATTTTTTTTCAACTAATTACGAGGAAGCATGTGGTTAGAATGAACGTTGAAGTTGTAGTTCAGAGAAGCCGGATCCTCGCCGTGGCTACAGCAACTCTGTTCGCATTGGAATGTGGATTCGTTCGGACTTCACCTCTGTTGTATTATGTTTGGCCACCGATGAAGTGACTATCGATAAGACTAATCAAGAACAAGCAACAACTTGCTGACATATGTCTCCATAAACTAATAAAAATGTTGAGGGTTATGGGACAACTTTGCCCCAACAGTTTTTAAAAGGTAATTTTATCCTTAAGTGTAAAAAAAAAAGGAGTAACTACGTCTGATTGTTATCTAAGCTAGTTTTGATCAAATATACTAAGCTCACATCTTATATATCATTGATGTCATTTTTGTTAAATTATAAATTTGTGCCGAAAGTTTAGGTTTATTTATTTTATCTTTTTTTAAAGTTATATTTAAAATTATTGGAATAAATTTATATCTTAATAAGAATAACGTGGTACTCAGACTGTCTTACTCAACATATTTTGTCAACTTATAATCAAAATTAATCGAGGTAATGGTCAAAACTAAATTACTCCATTTTTTACCATTTTAAGATAAATTCGGCCTGCAAAAAAAGCTATTCGGGACAAGTTTTTTTTATTTTTTATTTTTGAAAACTTCCGAAATAAAATTATCTCTTAACCAAAAATATAGTAGACTTATGTATATGCTGAGTCGGGGAGTTTTCAAAGACTGGATTTAAAAAGGAAAAGAGATTATCCTTGGTAGAACTCTAGGCTTTATTTCTGAGTTTCTAGGGTATAAAGAAAATTTGAAGAAAATAGCATACAGGATAAAAAGTTTGGTAAAAATAAATAATTAAAATTCATTCTTCTTTTTGTCCAAAATATAGATAACTTTCAACAACTCATCCATAATTAAGAAAAACAACAGTTTATTTATTAAATTATTTTTGAAAAAAAGATTCAAACATTTCCCCTATTCAAATATACCTCACCCTCAGTATCAAAAAAAATATACCTCACCCTTATCCTTTCTTCATATTGAACGTGTACCGCCAATAAATATAGAAAATAAAAAGAAATACAAAGTAGTAGTAATTAATAGGAAAAAATTTAAATAAATACCATTTGAATTTATAATACCTCAAAAATTTATTAACATGTGAAAATGATATAAAGGTGATATGGATCAAATTGAGATTTTAAGGTGTTAGTGATTTTACAATAATGCCCCTCAACTTTTGAAATTAAAAAAGTGGCACCTTGCTGAAGTACCACTACAGAGCTCTTTGCGCAAATGTTGTTGTTGTTGTTGTTTTTTTTTTTTTTTTTAATTATTATTGGGGGTTAATGTTTTTGGAAAAAAGATGTGGACTCAAGGTGGTGGGCTGGATTCCCACCTTCATTACAAAGAAGCTGGGTGGCCATTGGGGGTTAATTTTTTTTTTTTTGGAAAAAAGCCTTTTTAATATGTACTCTTTCTTATTTTTATTATAAGACATCAATTATTTTTTCTTACAAACCAAGGAATAAAAGTTAACTCATTAATTAGGTTCAAAATTAATAAATGTTTCCAACTTCACCCCTATTTTAATGACATAGATTTAAATGAGTTAGTTAAAAATGAGGGCATAATGAGAAAATAGTAATAAATTAGTTAGTTAAAGTAAGTTGGTGCCTTATAATAAGGATAAAAAATGTTGATGGTTGGTGCCTTATAATAAGGATTAGAGGGAGTATGTGCCTTCACACATAAGTGTGTAAATTGTAATATATGAGTAATGATATTTATTAAAGGCGAAATGATATTAATTAAATAAATAATGATATTCAGTAAAAATATAAAAAATTGATTAAAAGTGTAATCGTATTGACTAAATGAGTAATGACATTAACTAATGATGTAATTGTATTAACTAAATAAATAATGATATTCATTTAGTCAATATCAATACTCATTTAGTAAATATCATTATGCATTTAGCCATTTTCATTATTTATATAGTTCATATCATTCATGTCTTTATTTATTTATACATTATGTAAATACTCAAGCATATGTCTATCAAAGAGGCTTTATTGGCCCCACCACCTTGGCACCATGTCCTTTAAAGAAAATCAAAACCTCTAATTAAACAAAAAAAGCTCCGGCGCTTGGCGGCTAATTGGCAATGGTGCTTCAGTGAGA
Source organism: Acacia confusa (assembly GCA_037074495.1). Taxonomy (NCBI): domain Eukaryota; kingdom Viridiplantae; phylum Streptophyta; class Magnoliopsida; order Fabales; family Fabaceae; genus Acacia; species Acacia confusa. Next base: position 8,950,137 of record CM073505.1, read on the forward strand.
TGCCCTTTTTTTATTCAAAAAAATTGAGGGGCTTCATGATAAAATTACCAAAATTCTAAAATCTCAATTCACCTCTTTGTCACTCACAAGTGTTAACATACTTTTTGGTTTTTTAGTAATTGAAATAATATTTATATATTTTTTCCTAATTAAACAACTCTCTAAATTACTTATACTATATGGTTAAAAATATACTATGGAGCAAATATTTCTGCTTAAAAACAAACCGGAGGTGAGTATATGACAATGGGTCTTGACCAACAACGCAATGTTATTAAAAAAAGCTTCTCAATGTTGGTTCAAATCCCCTGTGAGGGGAGAAGGTGCTATTCACAAAAAAAAAAAAAAAGCATAGGAAAAAAAATCCGGATGAAATGGGCATTATTATTATTGGGGCCATTCAAGATTAATATCTAAAAATGACCAGATGGGAAAATGTGAAAGAACAAAAGATAAAATTGTCAAGTGTGGTACATTATTCTGGGAGCAGATTCTCTCAGTATCCAATTTCTCCTCATCTCTATGTAGCTTTACACCTTAGCCATTGAGTCCATCTAACCACCTACAAAGGGACATGTGTTATTCAAGTCACAGCCCCCCTCTCCTTCAACATTGGTGTGATTTTTTTTTTTTTGGTAAAAAGAGATAGGCCTAGGCCTTATATATTAATAGTCTCAGAAATAGTATCAAGTCCCATACAAACAACCTGGGGATCAAGTCCCAAATAGTCATTACAAAAAACTATCTTAACAACTTCTGGACAATTAACCAGAAAAGAAGATGTAGTTAAACCTTCCTTTGCTAGAGCATTAGCTAGGAGGTTTTGTTTCTTGGAAATGTGTTGGAGCTGAACTTCCCAGCCTCTAGATAGCATGGGTTTGATCTGTAGGAAGACTAAACTGCTATTGTGAGGGTTATCACCCTTAGCTAGATTGTCCATTAGGATTTTGGAGTCTGATTCAACAAATAAATTTCTAATTCCTTCATCCCATGCTTGCTTAAGACCCATTAGCAAGGCTCATTCTTCAGCTTCATATGCACCACATTGTCCCAAAGATTGGGTGAATCCCATTATCTAGTCTCCTTTTGAATTCCTAAGAACTCCGCAACCTGCTTTGCGACTCCTCACTGACATTGCTCCATCCACATTTAATTTCAGCCAAGCTGGAGGAGGAGCTTGCCACTTAACTGGAACTGTGGCAATATGGTTTCCTTGCTGAATGTCAATTGCCGAAAACTCACAATAGGTCTTCCATAGACTATTGACTACTGAAATGGGATTTAGAGGTTTAAGGAAGTCTTCTTTGAATATAAAATCATTCCTCCAATTCCACAGAAGCCATATTGTAACCCCCCAGAAAAGGTTCCAGTGATTAGTTATAAATAGCCCAAGTTCCTCCTCTAGGTTTAACACCATCCAGTCCTTTAATGAGCAAGAGAAAAATAAGGAGACATATCTTGGATGAATGACAACTCTCCATACCCTCTTTGCATAATGACAGTCTCTTAATATATGTAGTGCATCCTCAATACCAGCGTTACAATAAGGACAGTAGGCTGTGTGAGTTGACCATTGGCTTCTCCATTCGTTGGTTGGCAAACAGTTGTTGAAAGCTTTCCAAAGGAAGACTCTTATTCGCTCTGCTCCCTTCCACTTCCATATGGACTTGTAGTGTTTGTTATATAATTGAGATGGGGGCCTTTCAATCATGAAGTAGGCTGTTTTAATAGAGAAACAACCATTAGGAGATTCTTTCCAGATCATACGATCTCCGCCTGCCTCAACCATAGGGGGCAAAATCGCTATAAGACATTGAATGACCTCCTCATTAACTAAGTTGGATAATGCAATGTAGTTCCAAGTACCATGACAAACCCAATCACAGACCTTACTCCTTTTTTCAAGCTCAGTCAATGGTCTGATGCATAGGTCTTACAAAAATCAATTTGGAAGGAGCCACAGATCAGTGAAAAAGTTTACTGATTGGCCATTCCTGATTATCCATCTTGTCCCCTCTTCAACAATACTGCTCTGTTTACTAATAAACTTCCACAAGCTAGAATCTGAAAGTTTAATGTTTAACAAGGAAGAACCTATCCTGTTCATATATTTCTTTGTCAAAACATCTGCCCATAGTCCATGAGATCCCCTAATTAAGTTCCATGCAATTTTTGCACTAAAGGCTTTGTTGACCGAAGCAAGCCTCCTGAAACCGAGGCCACCGTAGCTTTTGGGAACAGATATTTTTTCCCAACTCATTGGGTGGTAGCTATTTCTACCATCAATAGAGGCCCATATAAAATTCCTCTCAATGCGTTCTATTTCAGAGCAGATGCTAATAGGCAGCTGGGTCACTTGCATTGGATAAATTGGTATAGTGCTTATGACAGATTTAGCTAGTGTGATTCTTCCAGCTAAAGATAAGCAATTCATTTTCCATCAACATTGGTGTGATTGATTATTTGTTTGTTGCGACTAGGTCCGTAATAGCAAGATTGGGGGCGATGAAGAATGGAGGGACCATGGCGTGCTTAAAGGAGGCGATGGCTAGGGTCAGTATAGAGGGTGCGGCGGCAGAGGTGGAGGAGAAGGTTACAATGCTGAAGGAGAGGGAGGCTGACTTGAATAACACGTGTCTCTTTATAGGTGGTTGGATGGACTGAATGGCTATAATGTAAAGTTACTGACAAATAAGGAGTCTGCTCCCCATTATTTCTGTCCCTCTCACCCATTTACTAATGACTTGTTGCTAGACACTGAACACCAACAATGTCAACATTCCCATCCACTTCTTTAACGTTTCTATTCCATACAATAAACAAGTGGATCACTAAACTTGTCTTTTTTTTTTTTTTTTTATATCAAAAAGTTTTGAAGGGTTTCGACACTAGTCCCCCATAAGGCCAGGGCACGGCCCCAGGCTCTATGAGCACTTACTGTGGACTTACGAGATCGCCTACCAAAGGAGTCCCAACGACGGCAGAGGGGATCGAATCTACAATCCAAGGGCCTAGTCTTGGATCCCTTACCATCTGTACCAACTCTCATTGGCTAGGATCACTAAAGTTGTCGATAAATCCCTTGACCTTTGCCATTCCTGAAGTGCGTGTGGTTTTCTGTGAAAATTGAGATCCACATCTAATGCTCAATCTATAAATAAATCATACTACTCATTCTGTTTACAATCTAAGTTATTTTAACTACTCATTCTGTTTCCAATGTAAGTTATTTTAACTAATTTATAGAAAACAAAAAAAATGTCATTTAACATGTTTTTTTTAATTAAATTCCTTTTTAAATCTTAAATTAATTTTTCTTCGAAAATACAAAATTACAATTTCAGCCATGGCATCAGCCCATCAAGGCATATATACATGGAAGTTTTCTTAGCTTATTATGACATACTAATATTAAAATAATAAATAACGTTGCGGTCTTTGATGTTGTCACCCTACGACGTAATGAAAGAAGAAAGCCAAGGCACCATTGGCGGAGGCCTTTGAATGCTTCTTGAGGCAACTTCCCACGTCCACTTTCTACACCGTGGCTTGCCCATTAATCAATTATACCTTGACTATTGACTTATTCAAAATCATAATTTTAACCTTTAAAAAAGCATTTCCAATTCTAATTTATGAATAAAAAAAATAAGTACCTATTATAGACAAATCCAAAGGTCACTAAGTGCTTATTTGAAATAGTATATAAAGCTAGTAGCTTTTTTTGCTGTGATGTACAAGATAAGATAAATATGTGAGAGAAGTTTTATTTTGATATATGTAAATAAGTGTTTTTAATGGTCACAAACATAAACATGATCTCAAATAAGCATTAGTTCTTTAATTATGTGCGTGTGCTTTTACACATTTACGCATAACTGTGTGTGTATTCCTCTGAATCAAGAGATGAAAACCTTGTCTCATGAGTAGTATTCAAAATAGTAAGTTCAATGAATAATTGAACACAATCATCAACATCAATGTTGCTATCACTCTTTCTTAGTTCTTACCAAAGTAGAGGCCAAGAGAGAGTGGCACAATTTACAGATGCTTTTGGATATGCCTTCTTCAGTTCTTTTGTAAATAGAGATGGAATTTTCCTGGTTTCAATCTCAAAAGCCTGCCCATTACACTTGCGTTTTGATTCATTCATATAATTAAATTAAAATACAGTCCTGTATTTTGTACATGATTAATTTCAAACGATTAAAAAAACAGTTCCTTTTCATCATAGGTATCATCGTTGATGCAGATGGAATAAATCCAAACATGATTGAAAGGTAGAATATATCACATATTGGTCATCGTCTTGATCACAAGCAAGAACAAGATCATAGAATTTACATCACTTCAAAATCCAAACATGATTGATTTTATACGATCAAAGCAGCTAAATATGATGTAGATTATCGGTTAAAATATTACTACCTCAAAAAAAACCGCGAGAGAAAAAAAACTTATCAGAAATCGAATCCACCGGCATCATCAAACCCGGCATCATACCCAGCATCGTAAGAACCAGCATCGGAAATCATGTCTCCGATCAGCAAACCGCCGAGAGCTCCGCCCAACAACCCGGCACCCAAACCCATCCCAAATTTGTTTTTCTTCTGCTGTTGTTGAACCGGCGGGTAACCGTAACCTTGTTGCGGCGGTGGGTAACCGCCATAGGCCGGTGGATACCCACCCTGGTATGGCGGTGGCGGGTAACCGTAACCAGCTGCGTGTTGTGGTGGCGGTGGCGGAGGATATGCTCCTTGCGGCGGAGGGTATGGGGCGCCATACGCCGGCATCGAGCTCGATCCAACCGCTGGTGGAGGATACGCCATCACTGGCTCACCCTTTGAAACCCCCTCCGGATTTGCCTTCCAGGCCGGCGCAGGAACCGGAGCGGTGATCTTTTCCCCAAATTTGTAAGAGAAATTCAAAGATCCCTGGGGTTTGCCCGAGGGCTTCCTAACCTGATAGCTAACGAACTGCGCCGACTTGCCGTCGCCGGTGTTATCGAGGAGCTCTTTGACCGGGATGTGGACGACACCGATGTCCTTGTCACCGGTCACAGTACGCTCGGATTTGAGCTTGATTTCAATGGTGAGACGGTTCTGACGGGCCAATGATTCGTTGATGTTGAATTTCATTGGAAAATTCCAGGTAGGGCTGGTGCCGCCGTCTTTGTCAACGGGGGTCTTGGACTTCTGCTTCTGGTAGGCGTCGCCGGAAATCGAAACGACGGCGTAAACATCCATCTTGGAGAAAATATTGACATCCTTAATATCTTTCGCGGAAATTAGCGTGAGCTCTAACGGTAAGTAATCCATATCTGTGTGCAGATTTTTGAAGAAAGGGAAGAACGGAAGAAGAAGATGAAAACTGAAACTTTAGAGAGACGAGCGAAGGATAGCGTGGGTATTTACAAATTGGAATCTTCCTCGCGCTTCATATTCTTCCGTGTTCACGCGTCAGTTTTAAATCTTCCCCTTTTTTCTATTCCCAACTAAAAAGTTGGGAAAAATCCCTTTAAGGCTCAAATTATTAAAATATTATTAAAAAGACCCAAAAAATCAGCATTCTAGCATTAGTTTAGAAAAACGTTGTATAAATATAGTTGTTAACAGTTATTGATATACCACTCTGATCTTATTTATAAGTACACTTTAACTAAAAAAATTGGTCTTATTTATAAGTCCGCTTCATGTAATAAATGAGATTGTGACAATTTTATCCATATTAATTATACCTATGAAGATCAAGAGAGAAGAAAGAGTTGAAAAATGACCAATTATAAATGAAGGTAAAATTGAAAATCTATCATCATAATTATTAAGTTAACTACCTCTACTTAACATGTTCTATTTGGCTAAAGTAGGCTTATAAATAAGACCAAAGTGGTGGTAGTTAACAAATATTGATTTAGTTGTTAAAAACTAGTTGTTAATGTATACTAATTTAGTTATTAATGTTGTACTGATACAATAGTTATTAATGTTTCTTAAAATAATATTAGAATAAGCCCTATGAGCTAAAGAGAGTTGGCACAGATGGTAAGGAATCCAGGATTAGTCTCTTGGGACGTGGGTTCGATCCCCTCTGCCGTTGCTGGGACTCCTTTGGTAGGCGGTAGGCGATCTCATAAGTCCTCAGTAAGTGCTCATATAGGCAATCTCGTAAGTTGGGACTCCTTTGGTAGGCGGTAGGCGATCTCATAAGTCCTCAGTAAGTGCTCATATAGGCGATCTCGTAAATCCCCTCTAAGTACTTATAGAGCCCGGGGTCGTGCCCTTCCCTTGGTGGGGGATTGGTGTCGAACCCCTCCAAAACTTTTTTATATCAAAACAAAAAAGAATAGGCCCTATGACAATTTTTTTACATGTGAATTTTTTTGAGTCTGTGTTTATAATATTTTAATTATTTGGGCCGTGAGAGTGATTTCCCTAAAAAGTTTATACATTTCTTCCTCGGTGACGATTATTGAATTGGGACACTTTTTCGTTTTTTCCCCCTTTGCCCCTTTACTTGATAAATAATTTGGGAGAGAATTTCGGAAATAATAATAAACCACCAGCTAATTACGGATCACGCGGGAAGGGGATCTATCCCGAGGGACCAGGTCATATGAGATCGTGGGCGCAATCGTCATCTTGCAAACTCACAAATCAAATATTTTCGTAAAATTACCAAAAGGGCCTTACGCGGTACTGCTTCGAATCTTAGATCGTTGCGTTCCCGTGTATTATCCTTCTCTTCCTTTTTTAGGTCTTCAGTATGAAGGAAACAAACAAACGAGAAGGTTCTGTTCTGACTATTCATTTATTTTTTCTATTTATTTTTCATTTATTTAATTTAATAATTTTACATTCCTCCAGTCAACTCTACGAACCCAAGCATGAGATGCTTTGTACATCTTTTTTAAAACCTATTTTATTCTACATATTCCATATTCAGTGAGAGAACACATGGCCTGGAAGCGTGTACATATTCCATATTCCGTTGTACTCGGAGACCACATCTTCTCCTACCATCCCCACATTTTCACATTGCCCTGCTACAACACAAAACACCAGACCAAGAGAAAAAGAAGAAAAAGCACACATTCATGTCATTTGCAGACCAAACCAAAAAAAGTCCAAATGATCTCAGGAGATATGATTCACTGATCATCAAACTAATCAGATCAGTTCAACTGCCTGCAATAACAAATTCATTATAATTGGTCAAACTGGTATTAAGGCTTATTCATCCAAAACTACTTTATACAACCAGGACAACCCATAGGCAACATAATAGGTCAAGCACGTTCAAAGTTACCCTTGGTCTTTAAAGTTTGAATCTGGGTCATTTCATTGGTCTTCCAGAAGCCCTCTTCTGGCTTTTGACACTACCTGTATATCTAGGCCAACTAACTACAACACACGCACATATCACAAACATTCACGCAGCCCAATCTTTTTCTTCAACCAAAGCAGCTGCATCAGAACTACAAAAGATATGCGAATGTTACAACACCTACAAGTACTCTGTCCGCAGTGTGCTGTCAAGGTTAGTGATACAAAATACATGCCCCTCACTCTTTCTCTCACTGGAACTCCGGGACACATGCTAGAAACTCAAGTTGTTGCAGTGTGGAGTAACCAGAGATGTAAAGGAACATGTCCTTATGCAAACTTCAAGTTATCAATGTTTTGGTTACACCTGATTAGGCTGCCCAGCATTTGTTGGGAGATGTCAGTGCCTTGTGAGGGAGTGGAAACAAGGGTGTTCTCGCTAGCTGATTGAGAAGTTCGATCATTGGAAAGCTCGACAGATTTATCAAACAGACAGTCAACAGTGATGTTAGATTTACATAAATATCTTCTGTTTGATGTTCTGATCTATGCTGGTGGAGAGAGTTGAGGAAGGAGATAAATTGTTAACACAGGGATCATCGTAATTAGAGCATTTAACACTATTTTGAATGGCCAGTTTCTCTTTGCTACCACTTCCACTCTCATCCACAACAAAATTCAGGGGAGGAGTTTGGCTAGGCATGACTGCAATGTGCCTAGTTACATCTCCGTGTGGCTTCTTTTGATGCGTCTCTTGCAGAGTTGTTGGTTTAGTAGGAGCACCAGTTATGGTTGGCAACTGCAAATCCTTTCCATACGTTTGATTCACAAGCTGATCTCCGGATATTTGTGATTGTAAGGGGGGAAGTTATGATGCCAGCAACTGGTAGTGTACATTTGCATTGCCAAAGAGATATTTCTTTTGGGTTGCGTGATTATAGGCAGCCAAAGCATCATATGTGAATTTGAAAGCAACAAAGCATGTTGAAGATTTCCATGAAGCATGAGTTGCTCAAAGATCAAGGGGTCCAAAGTGTACAAACTTTGTTTCAGCTCTGAAAAGGACGGGAGTGCTGATTTAGAAGGGAATCTAACAATTAAAAATGCAGGTTGTTCAATATGCAGATTTAGAAGGGAATCAGAGGACTCTGGACAGGCACAGTAGAAGCAGAAAAATATGAGGATTTTCGCTTAACTTTACCTAATTCCCTCTCTAAAGATAAGCTAAATGGCACAACAAACTTCTTCACAGTTGAAGTGATGTTCTGTTCCACACCATGGTAGGGATTAGGGCAAGAGCTAACAGATCTGCATATATTCGATAGAGTTCAGCTTCTGTCCTTACTGAACCAAGAACTTGGTTATTATCCTGAGTAAGAGGGCAACATACGGTTTGCTTTTCTCTCCTACGGCTTCAGAAACCTCCATGGGCCTACTCTGCTGAACTGCAGTAAGCAGAACATTGAACTATATGAGTGAGACAAAGACTATTTACAAGTTCCAAATACAAGAAAAGATAAAGGAAATTTATTCCAAAGAAAATCGACTTTTAGCAATATTTTTAAACCTTGAAATGGTATGTCTTTCTGTAGCTGTTCTAAATCAATGGTTGAATAGCTATAATCCTCTGATTGATCTCCATATGATGGTACACAGGTTTCATCAATCTCCTCAAACACAGCCTTGCGGTAGGCACAAAGCACAGCCACATGCTTAATTCAATCCACATCTCGCTGCACCTTCCCACAAGGCATCAATGCCGACTGTCTTAAGAAAGAAAGGGCAACAACTGGCTGAAACTCATATGTAGCTCTTTATATTTGTTTCATTGAGTATACCCCAGAGGAATTGCACCCTTTTATATTAACAGCATAAAACCAATCAAAGTGATTTATAGAAGGTTGTGACACCATCATGCCAGTCCTAATGCTGCTCTCCTGCTGATCTCATCTTCGGCATCCTTAATAGCACCCAGAAAAGTTGGACGTTTTGTCTGCTTGGAGTTCTCAACATAGTGGGAATCAAACGGTTTAAGTTTCTTAGGGTAAAACCATCCAAATCTATTATCCCCAAAAAATGCAACCAAGACTTGCCATTGTTCCCCAAAAAACTGCTCTATTTATGTTAAGCTCACTAATATAGTCTATAGTGATTTATTTTTCATAATATAACCCCTTCCCTAAAAGAAGAGCTCATAATCTCTCCCACCTAGCCCACTTAACTTTAATGAGTCTCACCTACCCTCTTTCCATTGAACCAAACGCACCCTTATAATGAATTTGAACTCATGGAGTTCTGCTTAATTAAAGGGTCAAAACACCTTCCACTTAGATTAATGCATGTTGGCTAGATAAGTGTATAGTGATTTTGATTCTATAATTGTCAACATCTCACCTCTTAAGTGTCGTAAGGTTTCGCTTGTTAACTTGTGTCATGAGCATCATATTATTATTTCATGTCATATACATGGATTGATTTTATAGCCTTTTATGCTAAAAATTGTAATGAGAAGTAGGAGGATCTAAGTACAGGAATAGTCAAATGTAAAAATAAAAAAGTACTGTTGTTCTATTCTATAATACCATGAAATATGAATACACACACACAATACTCAAACATGTCTTAAATAGTATTAATTATTTGAATTTCGTAAATTAAAAAATCTTTCTAAAAAAACAAGTCCCTAGATGAACAATGTAATTGTAGAGAAAACAATATCATTAGAATTATGGGCTTTGAGCTCAAAGCCCATTAGTACATGGCCTTTCTTACCATTGGGCTTTGGGTATGAAGCGGTCAAGCCCTACTGTTTCATCCTCGTGGACTTTCTTATGAATTTTGGTGCTGATTAATGTTTAAATGCCATTTGCTGCTTTTTCTTTAGGTGGGGAAAACATTAGTCCCTCTTGTTTCTATTATTAGCACCTAATAACTGTACATAAACAAATAAAGTTTATCAAAATTATTTACTTCTCATAAAATTTTAAAATCACCCTCTCATAATAAAATGTGACTCACGAGATTCAAACTTGTGTTTACTTCTTTAGAAGAATAAGACTTACCATCTTAATCTATCAGTTTAATTTATTGTTAATATTTATTTGTCAAAAATATATGTTATTAAGGGGGAAAGAACTTCATTCTTACAAAGGAGAGGTTCATTATAAAATCAGGCAGCACCTAAAATAATGTTGTTGGATGGACGGGACAAGTCATGACTAAAGCAAAACACAGATCCATGATCTTGTCATCTTAATATCTGCCTTCCAATAGTTTGACAAAATTTTGTCGTTGCTCCCTCTCGTGTTAACTAACTTCCACAGGTTTTGAAAGATTAGTTAAATTAGTTAATTGTAATATACGTGGATTAGGGTAAAACATCATACAACACTCTAATGCTATTTTCTAATAGCATCTCGCACTAGTTACATTTAACACCCTAATATTAATATTATTTATGGCTTAGGACACTTAGTGCACTATAAGTCAGATTTGCTAGAAATACCAAAAAATAATGTTATGTGGTGTTGGAAGCACTATAAATAAGATATGGTGCCAGATGCAACCGGAAAATAACATCAAGATGCAAAATGTATGTTTTTTTAGCTATAAAAAATTTGAGCAACAAAGTTGATTGATATCTTATATTTAAAACTTTAAAAAACTTGTAACTAACTCCAGTATTTATACTCTTTTTTGGATCAAAGTATTTATACTCATATCAGGAAAGAGTTAAACAAATGTTGTTTATATACACAAACACACCTTGTGAAGGTCAGGTTCCATTGGTGAGTTACGTTATATCCCTCTTTTTGTCTGACCCCTTGGAGATATAGAAGAGGTGTATGTTATATGTGATTAATCCGAATTCCTAACCTTCCATTTTTTATTTGATTAGGTTTTGTTTCAAGATTTAGAGCACAAAAGATGTTTGTTCTTTCCAATAAACATGTTTTTCAATATTTGAACGTGTATTCTTCTTCTAACCCTACATTTCTACATGTTATATGGTGTATATATATATATATATATTATTGTATAATATAATATATGAGACCATATTCATATCAAGTTTTTCAATCACATATTACCACATGTTCTATTTTTTCACATAGGTTTATTATTATATATGAATGGTGTTTTGTTTTCAATTAATTAATTTGTGTTAGATTGTCTATTTTATTATTTCTGGTTAAGTGTATATGGCAGCCTGTCTGTAATATAATCCACCATTCCAGGGGCTCCTTGAAAAATGAAAACCAACCGACCATGATATTTTCTTTGAAAAAAATTATGCATAAGTTCTCAACAATTATATGAAAAAAGTGGTAAATATTACGCGATTGCTTGACGGTCATCTTAAAAAATTGTCAAATAAATTCAACTATTATTTGACTTTTTATAGTTAACTAATCATCGAATATGTTACCCTATATTTAGAGTCGGGAAATCGGGATGAATCTATTGTGAAAATTAGATAAGCTAAATAAAATAAATTATGTAGGACCTCGAGCTTAAAAGCTTAAAAGGGCTAGCCTTGTAGGGCCTCAGGCCGACACTATAAACCATTTTAATGGATGTGTTCATAATGTAAGAGAAGAATTCATGATATTCTTACTCATGAAACATAGTATATTACTCAAACCAAAGTACAATTAAATATCTTTGCAATTGATGATAGTAGCGAAAAAGATGACAATGATAATTATTATACTAATGTTGCTTAGTGATATGCTTCTTATGTTTTATGAGTTATTTATGGACAATAGTTTGCTTTTGATTATGAATTAGTAAATGTAATTATTTATTAAATGATTCATGTTGTTTGGATATTAATTTCTTTAGAAAAAAAAAAACCGAGGACAAATAGTTAAAATTTTGAAATAATAACTTCCGAGCCTTATAGGGCCAGCTCTGACCTTGGTGCTTTCGGGCTGAGCTTTAAAAAACAAATGTTTTTCTTACTCCAAACCCTGTAGAGCCCCTGATTCCCAGCTCTACCTATATTTATTCAATAGTTAAGAACTGTTAGTGTTAGGTATAAGTTCTAGATTTAAATGACACTTGCATATTTGGCGTTTGTTCTCCATTAAATTTAATGAGACAATAATATTCACAAAACATAAATGCAATGTATCACTTCTTATCTTAGTATAAGATCCAATTCAACGGGATCTTATATATATTAAAAACATGGGTAGCATTTTTCTAGAAAAATCTCAGTTTAGAATCTTGGTTAGGCTGTTTTACAGATAATTTTCGTTCATATAATTGCTGAAAGAGATCATGGATATGGATTCTCCACCGTTTAAAGGAAAAGAAAAGGTAGGTTTCTGTCTAAAAAAAGAAAAAAGTTGACTTCAATTTTGAAACTAGGAGGTCAAAAACAACAACAATAATTTGCTAATATTGACCCGGAAAAGAAATTATCTTCTTTTTATGGAAATTTATGTTTAAACAGAAAAACAAAAAGTTACGAAATTGTGGATATTATTGATTAGGCAATTTTTCTTGTTCTCATTTTTTTTATAAATATTTTTGTGGCCATCTTTTTTTCTTCTTCTCATTTTTATACGATAAACAATAAGATGGAAAGAAAAAGATGGTCATGGGCCAACCACTTTCTAGATTCCAAAACTTTCCAATTTCCATATCTCAAATTACTTTTATAAGACAAATTATGTCCATCAATTCAAAGGTGAATGGCTAGTGGCTATAAAAAGAAAAGTGTCTTCAAAGTGGAGCACTTATCCTTAAGATCCACACTCATTTATTCTTTATGATGAACAATGAATTATAAAATTGAAGATATTGGTTTTTAAAGGAAAGGCTTAAACTCAAAATAATAAATGTATGAACTTAATTTGATCATGATCTGTACTTCATTTATTCTTAATATGTTTCAATTAGCCTAAAGTAAATTACCTTTATAATAGTTTTATTCATTCGGTAAACATATTTTTCTTGACTTTTAGGCAAAAGTACGGAAAAAACCCTTATTAATTAAATAATTATCAAAATGCCACTCTGGAAAAAGTATTAACCCATTTGCTCCATGTAATCGATTACATGCCCTTTGTAATCGATTACAAAGGGTTGGATCTGTTTTTTTTTTTCCAATTTTTACACTATGTAATCGATTACGCACTGTAGCGTAATCGATTACATAAAACGTTCCACATTGAGGCATAATTGATTACATAGTGTAAAATTACATGTAATCGATTACACACTGAGGCGTAATCGATTACATAGTGTAAAATTACATGTAATCGATTACGCTACAGTGCGTAATCGATTACATTTCGACATATGTGTTTTTTAAAAGCCAATTTGAGCTCATTCGGTACCATTCCTCCATTTCTGCCTTAAAGCTCTCTGGTTGCTCGTGTTTTGGTCGGTTTTTGTGCGACCCATCAAAGTGTAAGGCCATTCTCCTCTTTGAATGTTGTATTGTTGTGTAATCTTTGTAGTTTAACTTCATCAACCTTTGTTTTTGTGTGAAATCTGAACCCTACACCCTTGCAGCTACCATTTTCTTGTTGTGGAGGATGACTTCAAGTTTTAACACCTACGTTGCCGTAATATACCATAATGGGAGGCATTTTGAAGGGCCCGATGGCGTACAATTCGAAGGAAAAGTGAAAATGCTTAAAATCAATTGAGGCACTATGTACAACCAGCTGAAAGAAAGGATTTCCTGAAAATTGGGGCTACATGGCAGCCATTGCATCTATCGGTTGATTGCAAAAGTGGAGACTATAGTCGGTTTTGATAGTGTATATTACATTAGTAACGATGTGTGTGATGATGAAGACGTAGAGTGCATTATAGATGCCTTCGACAATCGGAAATCACAAAATTTTATTGAGATTTACGTTGAGGTTGAATTTGGTGAAGCATCGTCTATTCCCATGTACACAAAATCTCCACAATATTATGGTCAAGAAGACAGGGCAATCAGTTTATTTGCACCGTTACAAGTATTAAGTCAGTTGAGATTGACGGAGGAAGAGGAGGATCAGGAAGACGAGGGTGAGGAAGAGGAGGATATTCACAGCGAGGAGGGAGAACCTGATAGTGTGGTTCCACTGGGTGACTCGTCAGATACTGATGTCGAGGGTGATTTTGATGATGACACGAACACTGTGCAGCTAAGTACCTTGGGAACGTCTCCGTCACCGCTTCGTGTTGACCCAGTTAGTAGTGGTAAGTTAGTAAATATGTATTTGTTGATTTATATGTAATTCTTATTCAGTAGTTCTGACGAAGAATCATTTGTACAGCTGTCGGGACTGATATTGAGCCATTCTGGAACGAAAGCCCCCATTATTCCAGCATTAATTGGGGACATCCCGATGATGAGACGGAGATGTTGTATGGTGATGATGACATACAAGGTGGTTGGCATTTAGGTGATCCACTATATTTGTATCAACAGTTTCCTTCGAAGTCTGAAATGCAACATGCTATTAAATTATATTGCGTGAAGTCTCGGCGCACAGGCATAGTTGAGAAAAGCGATGACCATAGGTTTGTCATGAGGTGTCAAAACCATGCTGGCGGTTGTCCTTGGTACATGAGGGCAATAGTCCCAAAGAATGGAGATTGTTGGATAATTCGTAAGTAGGGTCAAGATCACACCTACCACAACCAGCCTCTTGTCCGGGATCACAGACAGCTGGATTCAGACGTTATATGTTCAGCCATCATCGGTATGTTTTCTATTTTGTTGCAGTGTCATTCTATTTGTTTGTTGACGGCACATTAATGGACTATGCTTCGCTTTCACTAGGTATGTTAAGAGAAGATCCAGCTGTAAAGCCAGCGTTGATACAAGAGAGGATACATTATCGTATGGATATAATGTAACATACAGGAAGGCCTGGAGGGCAAAAATGAAGGCAATTGTGAAGTTGTTTGGTGATTGGGAGGAGTCATATGTATTCTTGCCCAATTGGTTGACATACATGACGTAGTGTAACTTGGGTTCGGTCTTCAGGCTTGAGACCTTTGAAGCATTCAATGGACAGCGTGTTCACACCGACAAACGCATATTCCGTAGGGTTTTTTGGACATTTCACCAGACCGTTGAAGACTTCAAATACTGTAAGCCCGTACTGCAGATTGATGGCACACACTTGTATGGAAAATATAGAGGGACTTTGTTGATTGCGACTTCATAGGACGGGGATGAGAAGCTACTGCCCATTGCCTTTGCGGTTCATCCTCCCGGTGAGAAGTACGATGATTAGTGGTGGTTTCTTGATCTCCTACGTGTTCATGTAACACAGAGGCAGGGTATTTGTTTGATATTTGACCGTCACGCCAGTATCATAAAAGCGGTTAAAGATCACAGTGTCTGACAGCCTCCAAATGCCTATCATGTGTATTACCTTCGTCATTTCGGGAGCAACTTTAACACTCGGTTTAAGAATAATGAACTAAAAAAAACAGTTATGAAACTAGGTATGAAATTTCTCATTCCATTTACATGTTCCACATTGATGTAAGCATTGATTTGTTACGATCGTTGCGAGTTTGCATTCAAAAATGTTGCAAGGTACATGAGTTCAAAGATTCAATTTGACATACAGTTTCAAGAGTTCATTGAGGCAAACCCACAGGTGGCGTCATGGTTTGACCGGGTTCCGAAGGAGAAATGGTGCATGTCCTACGATAAAGACGGACAGAGGTTCGAACACATGACGACTAACCTATCCGAGTATGTCAACAAGGTCCTCAGGGGGGCACGTAATCTACTGATAACTGCATTGGTCAAGATCACATGTAGTAGACTTGTCCAATATTTCATAACGAGGTGGGTTGAGATTAACAAACACATGGCTGCGGGGAGGATAGTCTCTAAAAAGGTTGAAGACCGCATACAAAAGATGGACGAGAAGAAAGTCGCGTGTCGGGTGATGCTGTATGACAGAGAATTAGGGTTGTTTGAGGTCAAGGATGCATATGCCGGGGACACAATGCGGGTTGACTTGATCAACCGCAAATGTCAATGTGGGAGGTTTACAGCAAGACGGTATCCATGCGTCCACATGCTAGCAGTGTGCAGGGCCGAAAATTTTAACCATTATGATTATGTTGACCCTGTGTTCACCTTACCATACATTAGTCAGGTATATGCCGAACACTGGTACTCGATAGGCAATGAACGATTGATTCAACAAGTAGATGGCCCAATCGTTATCCCGGATGCAAGCTTGTCACGTAGAAAGGGATGACCAAAGTCTACGAGGATACAGAACGAGATGGATTGGGTGGAGTCTCAACCGTCAAGTAGCCAGTCCCGATGTTGGCATTGCAAGCAAGTTGGTCATAATATCCGTACGTGTCCGTTGAGGAATAGGCAGGCTTAAAGTGGACAAGTCACGTTAATGATGACATTGGTGAATTTATGTGTAACTTGGTTGTTGATGTATTTTACTGTTCAATTTGTAAAATTTTGTTTCATACATGCTTGAATGCAAATGTTCTAATAACTTATGTCATTGTCATTTTACTTGGACCGAAAAATTGATATGGGGGCATTGATGAACTAGCCATAGGGTAGACGGTTAATTGTTGCGTAAAATACCTTCTCCAAGTCACATTTATAGTTAAAAACAAGTTGGACAAGCATTTGTACATTCACCTATACGAATCTGCCCTTGACTGTGTCTCTGGACCTGGTGTAATCGATTACACCACACCAGGTCCAGAAGCAAGCAAAATGCTGATTTCGAATGGGATAATATCCAAAAGCTTGTCGCACTTATTTTTACCTATAAATGTGACTTGGGGAAGATATTTTACGCAACAATTAACCGTCTACCTTATGGCTAGTCCATCAATGTCCCCAATCAGTTTTTTGGTCCAACGACAAGTCATTTGCAAATCTATCACCGTGAATTACATGAACTAAAAGCATAAACATTCATAAGTTCAAAATGTGCCATATTCAGTAAAAAACACCACGTCCAACAACAAAAAGAAAAAAACACGAATAAAAAAATACATGAAACAACCGTCAAAAGAACAATTCTAACAATGAAAAAAACACATCTAATCCTCCTCCTCGTCGTCTGTATCTGCATCCTCCTCCTCCTCAGAGACATCAGGCACCTCGTGCTCCTCCCCAGCAGCCTCCTGGTTCTGTCCGCCCTGTAACTGCCGCAGACCTTCCTCCAGGCCACACATCCGGCTCTGCATCCACCACCATCGCTCGTTCTCCTTCTCAACGTGGCTCCTCCACCGCCTTCTCTGTCGGATGTCCATCTGCCGCATCTGCCTCATGACATCATTGATGGTGAGTCCACCAACCGACTCAACCATGTCGTCATCCGCAACCTCGTCATCGTCCGGCATAGGGATCTCAGGATCAACCATGGGATGAACACCCGTTGCATCGTCCTCATCAGCAGTAGTGCATATCCAGACACCCTGTGCATTTTGCTGTATCTTGCATTGCTCTAGAAGGTGCCTCCCGAATACCGCGTTCCAATGTCCTTGGTCCACCATGTTCTCATTCTCCATCGGGACAGCAAAATGGGTCAAAATACGGTGCACAAGATATGCGAATGGGAGTGCGGCGTTGTCCTTATGCTTCACTTTGGACATCATCCAACAAACATAGTGCCTCCAATTCACCGGCCGGGAGTGATAGATGGCCCACATGACCAATATATCAACCTCCAACACTCTGGAATGGTTGTAGGCCCGAGGGAACAAAACATGGGTCAACACATAGAAGAGGATCCGTGCATTCACAGTCAGCTGCCCCATAGTGAAAAAGGGTCTTTGACCCAATGGCCTCCTGATGTCATGTATGGCGGCTGCTCGGTCATATCCAGGCAGGTTGACGTTGGTATCCCTATCATACAGAATGGTGCCCGCTCCATCGAAATCATACCCAAGTATGTGGGCCCATATGGGCGCTGTCATCACTATGTCAATGCCACATACGCGCGACTTCAGGTCTCCGTGAATGTAGCTGAGGTTGTGGTAGAAGGCCCTAACCATATCCTCTGAATAGGGACTGACGAACTCCGCCAAGACACGCAGGTGCAATGCCTCCAATAGTGGGACAATATCAAATCCCTCATCAACGAAAAACGGCATGTCCAGTGACTTGGGTTTGATCACGGTTCTGTAGGCAAACTTCTCCATGAATACTCTGTGGGATGCTGCATGATGTTCCAGCAGATATCCATACCAGAGTTCTTCCGACTGTGCCTGAGAGCCGGATGTATCACCCTTTCTCCGCTGCTTCGAACGCCTCTCACTCTCAGCCTGACTGTGAACTCGTCTGCGTGGAGGCATGATGGTAACAAATACCTACAAAGAGACAACATAATTCATCAACAAACATGAAACACAGACACAAACATGGAACACAGACAATTCATGGCATAATCACAATGCAAATGTCATTATCCGTCAACGGAGCTAATGTCATTGTCCGTAAAATGCACAATCAACAATCAAAACAGAGGTAATCAATAACCGTAAACATCCATACACAAAATAACATGTATTTCATGCTTCAACCCATTAACTGGTTCAGTTTCACATGAAAATAGCCACTGCCCATTTCCAAAACGCACCTAAACATATATTTAATCTCTCATTTATTCAAAAAAACAACCAACAATTCAAATCAATGATTAAAACACTACATATCTAAAGAAAACAAACCCTAATCGATTACATGCACCATATGTTCAGTAAAACGGAGAAAATACGGTCAAAATCGTAATGGGTTTCGAAAATATACCGAAATCAACACAAATGTGAGCAAATCCTCAATTTTTCCAACAACCACGCCTTGGATCCGATGGCTTCTGGCCGAAAATGAAGATCGAGGAAAGTGGGGAGCCCTAATTGGTTACAAGAAGTGAAATGAGGGAAAATGAGGTGTTTCAGCTGAAAACGCGGTCGTAATCGATTACATCTCATTGTAACTACCATTTTGCATTCTGGGTTTATGTAATCGATTACACACTGTAGCGTAATCGATTACATGTAATTTTACACTATGTAATCGATTACGCCTTAGTGTGTAATCAATTACATAGTGTAACGTTTTATGTAATCGATTACGCTAGTGTAAAAATTGAAAAAAAAAACAGATCCAACCCTTTTTAATTGATTACAAAGGGCATGTAATTGATTACAGGGGGCAGATGGGTTAATACTTTTTCCAGAGTGGCATTTTGGTAATTATTTAATTAATAAGGGTTTTTTCTGTACTTTTGCCTGAGTTTTAACTAGTAGTCGTAAATTTAAGGTAAAATAAATTTGGAATAGAGAATATGATAGACACATGCCCCTTTATTTTACCATCTTGTTTGATTTTTTTTTTTTTAAGTTTGAAATATAATAAAACAACCAACCTTTTATTAAAGTTTTTATTTCCTGAAAATTAAAGAACTTTTTGAAAAAAAGAAAATCTAAAGAGGAGTGAATTAGGAAATTGGAAAAGCACACATCTTGTCTTCTATCTTCATATAATATTTTTGTTTTTTCTCTTAATTTTATTTTTGATAATATTAAAAGGTTCCCTTTTGGAGGCTTAGAGTACTTATCCCTTAAGTTTACAAAGTATGTTTTCAATATCCTAATCCCAACACGATTAGTCATGAATAATTATTTTTTTCTCCAATTAATATTATTTCGATGATTAAACTTAATGCACCAAAATTTAAAAAATATTCTGTAAAATTTCAATATGAATACTCTTTTAATATCCCGTCTGTTAAATGACTTGAAAATCACTTATAAAATAAATTTAAGAACTTATCTAAATTTTTTTAAAAAAAATTGTGTACTTTTAATTTATTTAATACTCTCTCCGTCCCTAAATATAATTTTCAATTTTGAGAGTATATCAAATATAAGCTTCATTTTATATTTGTCAGAACATTTATTTTTTTAAAAAAAATTTTACCCTTTAATTGTATTGTTGTATTTATTGTTTCTCTCACTTATCCTCTTATACTGACAAGTGAAGTTTTAAACACCAGCCCCTAACAGGTTACTTGACTTGTTTCCACCCTTGCTCCTTTAGGCTTTGTTTGAGAGTTTGGAGGAGAAGGAAAGAAAAGAGATATATGGAGTTTAGAGGGGAGGAGAATGAAGGGAAATGAAAGATATTTCCTCTTCTTGTTTGGGAGTTAAAAAAATAGTAAGGGAGGAAGATGGAGGATTAATGAGTTATTTTTACTATTTTATCCTTTTATTTAAAAATTAATATAATTATTATACTTTACAAATAAATTTAAATTTTCTAAAAAAAGTTATTTACGTAATTTTTATATTCAAAAAAATATTTTCTCTCTCTAAAAAGTAGTTTCTCTCTCTAAAAATATGTTCCCATCTGAAAAATATTTTCTCTCTCAAGAAAATATTTTCTCCTAAAAAAGCATTTTCTCTCTCTAATAATTTGTTCCCCTCTAAAAAATATTTTCTCTCTCTAAAAATATGTTCCTATCTATAAAGCATGTTCTCTCTCTCTAAAAAACATTTTCTCTCTCTAAAAATTTGTTCGCCTCTAAAAAGTATATTCTCTCTCTAGAAAATATTTTCTCCTAAAAAAGTATTTCTCTTTCTAAAAAGTATTTTCTTTCTCTAAAAATTTATTCCCATCTAAAAAGTATTTTCTCTCTCTAGAAAATATTTTCCACTAAAAAATATTTTTCGTGTGCATTCCAAGAATAGAAAAAAAATCAGAAATAACAAATAACGAGAGTGTTTTATTTGAATAAGGGTAAAAAAATAATTAATCCATGTTTCCTCTTAAAACCCCCCATATTAGGGGAACTTCATTTTTGTGAAGAAGGAGGGTTTTTGAGGATTTGTAAAAATCCTTGATTCCCTCCCCTCTTATTTTTAAAACTCCTAAATAAAGGAAGGGACTACCAAAACCCTTCATTTTCCTCCAAAACAAAACTCCCAAACAAAGCCTTAACATACTTATCTCTTACTTTGTAAATTACGCAACTTTTAATGATAGTCATGTTTTATCCATTTGGCCAGGATATGTGATCATGTTTTAAATATATTAAAAAATAATCCATATCTATAATTTATAAAATTTTATATTATCAAGGTCAAAAAAGAGATTTTATAGTATACTAATTCAATATGGTATTAATTACACCATCTAAACTTAAACACAAGACAAAATTTATATAGTTGAATTTATATTACAAAATTTTTCCTACATTTATTGTGGGAGGGTATTGGTCATAGGTACTTGGTAGGGTGTACACATGAGTTTTTTTCTTAGGAGAGTCCAGCACCACGTACTTTTTTTTCTTTGGGGTAAAAATATACATGTAGTTACCATTTTGGAGTAAAAGTTACGTCTCACCGTGTCATCGTGATGAGAGAGAAAGAGATGACGAGAAGTGTGAATAGTAACATAACGGTGGTGAATAGTAATATAATGACGGGATGTGACTTTTGCTCTAAAATGGTAACCACATGTGTATTTTTACTTAAAAAAACACTGAACGTTCTTAGAAAAAAAACTCATATATATTTTTTCACCTTGACCCAAATTTTTAGATATTTTCCCCAAATAAATTCCCATACTAACCTAGAATTGAAAGATTCAGTCCTGCAAAGTCAAATCCGATGATTACTAAATTCGTCATCTAGAGGGAAAACTCAAAACTACGGTTTTTCAACCCCCACGTCGTCAGAATCCTGCAAGATAAATTCATCTAGACGAAGAAGAAGACCGTTCCTGTAATTTTCTTTCGAGTCTTCTCAATCAAATAAGACGGCAACAAAAGGCCCTGCTTCTTTTTCTTCATCCCTTTATGAATGTGGGCTCTATTCTCCACAGCCTTCTCCAACTCCTTCTTCATTGATTCCCGGTAAAGCATTATGATATTATGATATTGCATAAATTTTTCAGAAACTTGACCATTTTCTTGGCCTCTGAACTTTCGAGTTCTTTTATTCTCGGTGATCTTGCGTAATTGAAGAGAAACCCTAGTTTTCTGGTGCATTCGTGACAGGCTGCGGCTAATCCTTCGGGATACAATTGGTCTTTTCTTCACGTGTACTTCTTATTCTATAGCATTGTTGACTTTGGTTTATTTCTTCCTTTACTTTGTTAGTTCTTTATTTCATCGGCGCTATGAGATTTCTGGTATGTTTTTAACTTGGCATGTACAAGTTTCTTTAATTTGAGGCGGTCCTTTGGCAGGTTGTAGAGTGAAAGGAAGGGAAGTTTATAACTGGCAATGGACGAGCCGAACCAGCTGAGGCGGGCTATTGTTGATGTTTCGGCCGGGGCTATCTCGGGGGCTATATCACGGACAGTGACATCGCCGCTTGACGTTATTAAGATTCGATTCCAGGTCAGTTCTGGTCCGTTGAGTATTTTTTACTGTGAATTTTTAAGTTGATTCGTGTGAGTATTGTCAAGCTATACAATATACCCATGAATCCTCCGTCGCTTTTAACTGCTTTTGTTAAATAAAGCTGCTAGAAACTCCACAAAGAGGGGTAGGCTGGTGGCATGGCAGCTGGAAAAGAATAAGACAGATATGCATATGTCTCCGTAATACGGAGTGTTGAATTTCCTCCTTACTCTACTTTCCACTCCTCTGTTTAGTCAGAGGGATGGTGAAGGGAAGAGTGAATATTAGCTATTGCCTGGCAAAACTTTTAATGGTCTCATGTTTCTTTCAAGTGATTTAAATAAATTTCCATGGTGTTGGAATGTGTAAATGTGGGCTTAGTTTTGTTTTGGAAAGTTAATCATGAGGATTTCAAACGGATTAACTTCCTAATGATGCGGTTTATGATCATCTAGTAGTTGCCTGAGGCAGATTTCGTATCTTATAAGCCGGACAATATAGCATGAATAAGAGTATGGTGTGAATTGCTGACAAGAGGTGGAGACTTTTTGAACATAAAGTTGATTTATTTTTTACCTCTAGAAATGGATGCTTGTCGTTATGGTTTTTGGCAATTAATGGGTTTTTCTATGTATCTATTATAACAAATGTATTGTGTATTTCAGTTTTGCCTTATTTTGTTTTTTGGATTTGCGGCAATTTCTTTTGGTGCGTGCCTTCAAGTTGAGCAATATGCTGAAAATGCGTTTCTTTTCCTCCCTTCATTTCTTTACAGGTTCAACTAGAGCCTACATCTTCATGGGCTTCACTACCGAAGCAATTGTATGTACCATCAAAATATACTGGGATAGTTCAAGCAAGTAAAGATATTTTTAGAGAGGAAGGCATAAAGGTAGGAAAGCTCAGCTTCTCTTATCATTATTTAATTTTCCTCAAATCTGTCTTTCCAAAGTTTATCAAGTAGTTTTATCAATGCCTTAAATGTATTGGAAAATGAGCTTACTTGTGATTATATATTATAATTGTGCGTACATATATTGTTCTTCCACATGTATGCTTTTAAAAGCAAAATCCATAATATATCGATAAATGTTTGTTGTAAATAAAGGTGATAAACCCAAATATATATTTTTTGTTTGAATGACCCATGTCCTTAATGTATCATACTTCACACAGCTTCAAAGCAGCAGAGCTTCTTAATGTTTATTCCTCCCATGTTCCTCTTTATCTATGCAGTTATGTGCGGCAATTTGTCTGCAATAGCTTAAAAAAATGTTTTCTGTACAAAGAACAAATTGAACATGAACTCTTCTTGTCCATTTACTTCTTGCATGATCCTTTTGGAAACTTTAAATAGTTGAGGTGCTTCTTTCCTTGCCATGCACCTAGTAAACCCAGTCAAATGATTTCCTCTGTGCTCCTTCATTTTTCTATTTAGGGATGCAAAATATGCTCTTACATGTGTTCAATAAAAGAATAAGTTGACGTTCACCTTCCTATTGTCCTCACAAAAGTTGGCTATTGGCTTGGTTGTTCAAGTGGCGGCTTTGGAAATCTCAAAATCCCTCCTTCAAGTTTGGTGGCAATTTTTTTTCCTTTGTCTGGAGACAAAATGCGTATTATTAATTTATTTTTACTGTGACATGTCTTACTGTCCTTATATTGTTTGTTTCAGGGTTTTTGGCGGGGCAATGTGCCAGCATTGCTCATGGTTATGCCATATACGGCCATACAATTTACAGTATTACATAAGTTGAAGACTTTTGCGTCTGGTTCTTCCAAGACAGGTATTGGCTTTGTGATTCAATTTTTGTCCTTTGGACTTCAGCATATCAGCTTTAATAAGTGATTTGAAGGTGTGCCTGGTGTCTGTTTGGCAATTTTGTTGGGAACTAGTTGTTTGTTTATCATATCAACTATTTCTTTAAAAGGATAAGTCCATAAACTCACATTGATTCCAATATCTTGCTCTTGCTAAACTTTATACTAATACATTAAGTATTTTAGAAAAGAATGCTGTTGGTAGTATAATTGTGTGCTTATAGTCTATTTGCTGGTCAAAACCAATGCCAATGCTCATTTTAGAGATATTTTTTTCACTAAGAGTGTCCTTTATTTTTTTTTTCCCCAACTAAAGGTTTATGTTGTTATCATATATTTTCTGTTGCTACAGAGAATCACATTCATTTGAGCCCATACCTATCCTATGTCAGTGGGGCATTAGCTGGATGTGCAGCTACTGTAGGGTCGTATCCCTTTGATCTGCTCCGAACTATACTGGCTTCTCAAGGTGAACCTAAGGTATAAACATTATTTTCTGATTAGATGCAATGCCTAATTAGTTAAATTTCCTAATGTACTTTTTAAGCTATCTCTTAGTTCCACTGGCTCATGCCCTACAGTCTAACTTTAATTCCTTTGAATAATCTGGCATTCCTCAAGTGTAAATAACTTGCTGTACTGAGGGTTTAAAACCACCCCAAAAGCTTAAAGTGGCACCACCCTCAACTCTGTTGCCACAAAGTTAGTGAGATGTCAAAAGTCTGTTGCCATGCTCATTTCTGCTTTACTAAATTCCATTTGTTTGCTTACTTTTAGTTAGAGGTTGACGTGGTGTTTGTAGACCTGAATTTTGTAATGATTCTTTGTAAATATTTTCTGCCATTTAGGTATATCCAAATATGAGGTCAGCATTCCTTGATATAGTCAGGACTCGTGGCTTGCAAGGCTTGTATTCTGGATTATCACCTACACTAGTCGAGATTATACCATATGCAGGCCTACAATTTGGCACCTATGATACATTCAAACGTTGGACCATGGTAAAATTCCAGTCTCTTCTGCTGAAGTTTTTTTCCTTTTAGTTGTTACTATGCCTTGCATGCATTAATCATATTTAGGTCATTGGAAGTTGACTTGGAATTTTCTTTGACCTTGCACTGCAAGCTACTCTTGCTCATTAATAAAAGACATATTTGGGAAGTTGATCTTGGTCCTAAATATAAAACGCAATTTTCATATATGTCAATATTTTCCTAATTTACTCTTATTGATGCTCCTTCAACAATAATTAGGAGGAGAGGGACTAAGGGAGTAAAGGAAGGTGACTAGGGTGTTTTAGAAAATACTTGTCATATTAATTAACTTAATTAATTTTCTTAAGCTAAACAAATTAAGTAAATATGCTTTATATTATATTAAGGACTGAAGGAGTACATATATATGAAGTACTATATGATTTACATGACTCCTATAATACTGACACAACAAAAGTTATATTCACTCTCAATGAAGCTATAGACAGTAGTTTGTACTTGTTTGAATCGTAGTTATAAAATTGGTGCAAAGTAGTGGCCAAAAGGTCAACTTGCAATTATCTCACTGCAGAGGCGCACATATCTTTAAGTTTTCCTTGTGGTAATCTCATGAAGGATTGAGTTGTTGGATTCATCTCCCATGCTGATGGATATTCCTTGTTTTTTTCTTCGTCAGCAATTTTTTTTGAAACTTATGTAGTTTTTTTTTTTGTCATGTATCATGTATTATTATAGGCATGGAATCGGTATAGATATTCCAACACAAGCTTGTCCTCCACAGAAAATGGCCTCTCTAGCTTTCAGCTTTTTCTTTGTGGGCTGGCTGCTGGGACGTGTGCCAAACTCGTCTGTCATCCACTTGATGTGGTGAAGAAAAGATTTCAGGTAGATCTCTACATGTTTTTGAACAACAAAATTTTGATTTAGATATTTGCTATTAACCTTTTTAATTAAAATTTGACATGTGGAAGGGCCACTTTTATGGAGTTAGTAATTTGCTGTCAAAGTGGTAAAATATTTACATTTGTAATTTCATTGAAAAATCTGGAAGCAAACACCTAAAATATCTTATAAGCCCATTTTTATTCTCTGTTTCTAGCACCATCTGATCAAATAACAAATAATCTGGTGTTAACCTTATGCTTTGAAATTGATGCCTTGTGTCATCTGAAACAAGTATGCCATGACATTTAAAAGACATGACATAGGTTATTAGCCTGGTTGATGCTCATTGTTTTCTGCAGATTGAAGGTCTTCAAAGGCATCCTAGATACGGAGCTCGAGTTGATCATCTTGCTTACAGAAACATGTTTGATGCTATGCAACGGATACTGCTGTCGGAAGGTTGGGCTGGTCTATACAAGGGGATCGTCCCTTCAACTATGAAAGCTGCACCAGCAGGTGCTGTAACATTTGTTGCGTATGAATTGACTTCAGATTGGTTGGAGTCCACATTGACATGATTTTTTACGCTTCTATTTTTTTTCAACGATTATTCACCTCAATTTTTTGGCCGAGCTCTAGAAGTTAAGATGATTAAATCCCTCGTAGGATATTAAGAAAGCAAGATGAACTTGCTGATTTACTCTAGTCATACTCATAGCCTTATAGGTAAAGCTGATAGATAAACGAGTGGTTCCTAAGATGGAGGGAAGTTCGAGGACAAAGCTGATCATAGTAATACTGTTTCTTCGTTTTTTTCCTTGTGGAAACTGTCATTGTTAGATTCATACCATTCAAATGTCTTAGTATTGATGTTAACTAAATATATTTTTTCCATGCATGATATGGAGTTTGAGAAATGAAAGTTGTAAGTTGAATTGAATTGAATATTGATTTCCATATCCAACAGAAAATTTCCCAAAAAAGTGCATCCACAGTGTCTTTTTTTCAAGTGGGTTGAGATTCACAGCGAAGATCAAGTTTGGAATGGCGTTGGCATATTTGCTTTAGTTGGGTTGTGTGTTTGTGCTATTATTCTAAAACTAACAACTTCCAATAGAAATCTGAGTACAATATATCCAAACTATGGCTATTTCTTGAAACAGATGAAGAAATTTAACATACGTCTGTTTAATGATAAAGCGATGTGCGTATGGTTTTATTTATTTCGACATTTCTATTCTCGAATGACATTACAAGTGACAACAAAGAACCGCATTTCGCCTTTTTCTGAAGGTATATTAGTATTGACAAAACTGAATAAAA
The DNA here is from genome assembly GCA_037074495.1 of Acacia confusa. NCBI lineage: Eukaryota > Viridiplantae > Streptophyta > Magnoliopsida > Fabales > Fabaceae > Acacia > Acacia confusa. Next base: position 8,977,857 of record CM073505.1, read on the forward strand.
GTTTAAACATTATTTTCACTTGTGTTCAAATTTAAATTGGATATAGACATGATTAGAGCACAATTGGGGTTCAATTTTCTCTTTGATACAACACACTCTTGGGGGTTCTGCATCTTCGGCAAATAAACAACATAATAATCCTCATTACCTAAAAGAGAAGAAGAAAGTTAACTGTCCGTGCATGTGGGTGAATAGGGACGCTCATAATGTTAGCAGCGACACTAATTGTCCAAAAATCTTTACGAAAAATACAAAGCATACAACGTACACGATATGTTTGCTAGTCAAAACTCCTTCGTTTCTTATTCCTAAAACACAGCTCCAGACAAAGATTCGTTGGCTTTATAAGCCTGAAGAATGAACGAACAGGAAATCAAACATTGGTATGCGGGTCATTAAAACTTCCCCCAAGATGAAATATCCATGACTATGACAAACTCTTCTGGACAATGAAATTCCCTAACAAAATTTAAGTACTTGGGCTTTTCCCTGATAATAATAGAACAATGCAAAGTCGCCTAGAAGTGGAAAAACACCTCAGATTCACAGTATCACATTCGAGTTTCTGTGAAAGATTTTAACCATTTTTTTCAAAGGGTATGACCCCGTTTGGTCTTCAAACCTGTTTAGAACTGGCTCTTTGTTCGTAGTTCTCTTGAGGTCACTCAGCTTCCCGGTTTGTTCTTTTCTCTATTGATATATTCAGGAGGGAGTGATAGGAACTGCAAGATCTTTTGTATCTGGACATTATCAACCTGGAATTTTTCAGCAATCTGGTGGACTTCCATTCGTCCATTGTGATCATCAGCCTTTCCTTCATGAAGAAGGATTACATGCCTTAACTGTGCTACATTTAAAGTGCCTGAAGGAACAGGCCTTTCCTCGTACCTGCCAGATTCTGGTTTAGTGTTTCGCAATTTTGGCATAGGCCTGTTATATTTCTGCACCACAGCCTGTAACCATAAAATCAAACCGTGAGATGAGCTTGTCTAAGCAAAAGACATAATACCAGGACATGATTTGTGATTCAGGCTGTGTTAAACTTTTCATTATGTTAGGTGTAACACTTCAGGCTGTGTTAGTCACTACTCACTACTGGCTGAGCATTTTGTGAACCAGTAATCAGTTTGAAGGTAACGTACCCCCAAATAAATTTCTGAAATCTTATAGAAGGCTGTGTATCCTAGTTTCACTAGTAGACAAGGAAATATACCATGAACTACAAGTAGAGTTCAGCTGTCAACAAGGTTACATCTATTTGCTTATTTGTAGCCAAGAAAAAAATTGCCAAAAAAATTAAGACGAAGAACATACTGCCAGTGATAATTTTTTTTTTGAAAGATTTTATGTCCTTGAGAGATACAAAGCATTATACGGGCAAGTGATTCCCTTGGACCTGATCGATCTTAATTCTTTTCGCTAAGTCAGCATACCAAGATCCTTTTGTTTTGTATTTTTTAGGGCTAATCAGCATACCGAGATGTTATGTTAGTACTGAACATCCCATTTCCCTTTTTTCCTGCCGTGAGAAACTCTCAGACCCATTTATTGGGAAGAGGTTTCAAAATTGATAGTTTATGTATGGAGCGAAAAGAATCATGAACTCACCTCTCCCATCTCAAGTTTTCCTCCAGGCTTTGATGTAATTCTACCAACCATTTGACCAAGCATAGAATCAAATTTAGGATCTCTTTCTTCTAAGATGTTGTCAACATTGATCCTAGGACGACTACCTTAAGGCAAGAGCAATAACAATACCATCAGCCACAATGAAATGGTAAGCGGCAAGTGGCAACAACAATAGACAACTCAGACAAACACCAAAAATCAGCTTGCTTCAAAACCTAAGAAAAAATCCTTGGTAAGCCCTCAGGAACTCTGACAACAAAGAATCAAATATATCAAATACAAAAGTCTTATTATTAAAAAGAAGCGCTCGAAATTCATTGACCTCTCACATTGTTGAAGTTCTCACCAGCAATGAAACAGAGCATTGAATTCTCAGGATAATCCATCAACTAAAGTAATTACGACATGTTTGTACATATAAAACAAAAATAAAGTGAAAAGAGTAAACTATCCCACAATCCCTGAGCTCACCCTCACTTACCCGCGTCCAGTGCGTCTTGTTCGGCAGCTTTGGTGATTGCTGGCTTTTCGGGAGGTGCAGGCCGGCGATCGACGCCGCTCTTGAGTTTGGACGACGTCGTATCGGCAGCCGAAGAAGGTTGGAATCTTCCAGATGCTCGACGAAATGCCTGACCCATCTTTCACACGCCACGTCCCGCTCTTGCTCCACTGTCCCCTCCCTATAGCGCCATATTTATAGCCCTGTCTAGCTCCCGTGTTTGCCTTGATGCGCCGTTTATTATTATTGTTGTTATTATTTTGCCTTTTGGCCCTAAAAAAGGAAAAATTACACCTAAATCTCCCCCCCAAAAAAAAAGAAGACCAAATGTCCCTCAAAATCTCTAATTTGCTGTGAAGTCTCTTGGGACATTTAGGTAATATATTCCAAATGTGAAAAGACCAAAAAATCCTGGATGAATTTGAGAAAATAGAAGTCCAAGTTTCTCCATATTCTTATTCTAATTATAAAAATACTATGTTAAGCTTCAGCACAAAAGTCTAGCAAATCTAGGTAATACCTAAATTGTGGTTTTAGAAGTTTTTTTTTTAATAAATTGAGATAAAACTCCTGTCACATGCTTATCACATAAATTTAAGGGTTAAGCACCAATTTTGCTTCGGAAGTACGCACCCGGGAGCAATTTTGTCCAGGAAGTTTTTGGCGTAGCAATGTTTGCCCCTAAAGTATCAAAACGTAGCAATGTTGTCCCTTCGTTAAAAAACCTTAATGTTGACCGTTAGGGTTTTTAAGGCAAAATTGCTTCTGGGCACATAATTCAGGGGCAACATTCTTACGTCGAAAACTTTCAGGACAAAATTACTCTTAGGTGTGTACTTCTGAAGTAAAATTAGTACTTAACTCCAAATCTAAAAGTTATCCTTTAAAAACTAGTTCAAGCACATCCTAATGGGCTCAACCGCCTCCGGTTCAACAAAGGCATCCCCATAGGTGACAATCTCGACCTCTTTTCTGGCTAACCTCTGTTGATGCCCGCCCCTAGTTGAGCAGCGTCCTTGCTGACCTCTTAAACATGGGCAATTGCCTTGGCTCCCGGGAGAAGTGTCCCATGAAGCATACAAACCCAAGATTCTTCATCGCTTCTTTGTTGAGTAATAGTAAAACTAATATTTGTTGACTGTGCAAGTTTCTCCGCCTCTTTCTCAAATTCATTAAGGGCTTTTTGGTCTTTTCACATTTGAAATATATTACCCAAACGTCTCACGGTACTTCACTACAAATTGGAAATTTTAAGGGACCTTTGGATCTTGCCTAAGACTGAAATTTCTAAGACTAATTGAAATACTCCTATATTTATCAGTTAATTTAATGTAATTGATCTAAATTTAAACATTTTCAGTACCCAATTAGGTAAGTATAGTTATTTTCATTATTGTTTTCTCAAGCAACATAATTCAATCGAGAAAGCAGCGCATTACACAAAGTATGGAATATTGGTACAATAGTTATGATAATTTGATTATTTAAATACTTTTAATTTAACCTTCAATTGAAAATGACATGTATAGATTTATATATTTTGTTAGAAAATATTGTTGTTGATAGGAAACTTACCAGGAACCATCATTGTACTTGGATTTTTACGAGGATTGAAACTTTAATTCACCGTGTTACGAGAGAATAGCTTATTTTGTTATACTCAAATTATTGTTGGTTTGTATGATGTCTTTTTTATTTTAATTTAATGATAGTTGGCTTTTGAGTAAAATTAGATACTACCTCCAATTCTTAATATTAATATAAATATAGTCTATAGTATAATTTGTGCTACAAACTAAATTTTATATTAAAAATGGAGGAAATATTTAATTATAGTTCATTCAAAAAGACATTTAATTAGAGTTTTCCAAAAAATATTTAATTAGACAATGATATATTTATTTATAAATATTAAAATTATTAAGTTTTTTTTGCCTTTATTAAGTTATTTTTATTGAGACATTCTTAAAATAACAAATATTAGCAACAAACCCCCCCCCCCTTTTTTTATGCTTTAAGCGCAGAAGGGAAACCCTTAATCAAATGATCATTGACAAGAAAAATAATAATCTAAATACATTTACTTAATTTTTTTTTATTGCGACAAATTTTCCTGATTCGATTAGATTAAACAAGTTAGTTAAAATGATATGTATTTTATAAAACACCTTAATCGTCCTCCTTAATTCTCTCATTTCCTCTCCTCATTGATTATTATTGAGGAATCATCAATAGAAATAAATTAGAAAAATATTGAAAAATATGAAAACTAAATCAAGTACTAGTACTTATATATATATATATATATATATATATATATATATAAGTACTAGTACTTGATTTGAAGTCAGTCTAGCTAATAAAATTATTTTTGCAAACTTTATTTTAAACAGGCCCTTTTCACTAGCCTTCTAAGTTATATAAAATTTCAAAAATAAATTTACAAAATTATATATATGTTTTTTCGGTAAACAAAGTCAATTTTATTAATTTTCAAACTATGTAAGACTCCCTAATACGCTTAGAGGAAAAAGAAACCTACAATACAACCTATTCGACTCAAACACAGAGAAAATCCCTGAGTATAACCTATGTGTTTTAATTTACAAATACTCGATAATTTATATTATTTTTACTTAATATTAAGTAAAAAATTAATTTACAATTTTAGTTAAAGTTAAAAGATTGAATTCTCAGAACCAGAAACTATTATGATAATAATAAAGTCAATTTATTTTATAGGATGTAATAGTTTTAGTCTTAGATTCAAAACCCTTGGACTACTCACACACTAACACTATCCCACTCCACCTCCAGCATGAACTGCCTCTAGATGGCTAAGCAGCAATATATTAATTTAATAAATATTTATTTTGAAAAATCTAAAGGGAAATAGCAAGAACAAATGCAAATTATCAGGAAAAATGACTTCGTGTGTGTTGTGTGTGTGTGTAATATGAACGGTTGACGCTAGCTGCTAACTACTCTCTCATTTCCCAAGTCCATATTCACAGGGTTCAACAATCTTAAACACCTCATTCTTCAGCATATTTTATCAGACAAAGGCCAAAAAAAAAAACTACAGTCATAATCTGCATTGAATTGCTATGTACTCTATTTATAACCGCATGGAATTGAGATTGGGTGACAGGAATTGAAACTAAGAAATGAGACAACTTAAAACTTTGGAAGACTATTTTTATTAATGCTTTCAAGCCCAGAACTTTCCTTGTGTTTCGGCTTTTATAGTACCTTGCAGTTGAAGGAGCCTCTTGTGTCAGCAGTCTCTGGCAGAGAGATTTGAGATCCATGGTCTTCCTTCTTTTTTTAAGTTTGTATCTATGATCATGTATGTTCTGTACCAAATTAAATTCTGAGAAGACTTCTTTCATGTCATGTTCCATGAAGTTATTGGGAATAAGTGATTATAATTCTTCCAGCCGCTTCATCCTTTATTAGACTTGAAGCCTGTTAAAATCACATCTCCATTACCATTGCACACAACATTTGTTCTTTCTTCCTTTTGGAAATCAGCTCCACTGCTACTAGAAGTCTCACCGCCTGTCTTCTTACCACGTGCACGTCGGGAAGGTCTAGGTGATGAATCGTCAAGTGGATAATCTCTGCCTTTACGCTTCTCCTTTCTGTCCAGATACCCAAAGGCAAATGCCTCCAGCACTTTTGTTGTCAGTGGTCGGTTTCTTGTGCTCTGTCTTCGGGTATTTGTGTTAGGCTGCTCAGAGTTATCCTCAGGGTTGGAGATCATGGCTGCACAGGAATCATCTTTATCCTCCCTGGAGTTATTTTGTTGTGTCTCGCTCGCTTTGGAATTGCAAAGCTCATCAGCTTCAGCTTCTGGTGAAACAGGTATGTTAAGGTCAATCATAGTCCGCTTCTGGGGTTTCTCATGTTGATCATCATGACTAGAAGAGAAACCAGCACCAAAAGCATCACTAAGATATAATTGACTGGCCTTTAACAAGAGATCTTCAAATGTCTTCAACTCTTGGGGCGGAGGATTAGCGATCTCTTTATTCTCCAATATTGGATTTTCTCCCGGAAAAACAATCTTGTTAGAATTTGAACTGTCAGGAATACTTGCAGGAACAGCTTCCCTGCTGTTGATTTGACCGGTGTCTGACAAAAAGATATCTGTTAATTTCTTGGTCTCCCGGGGCAGAGGATTAGCGATCTCTTTACCCTCCAACATTGGATTTTCTCCCGGAGAAATAGGCTTCTTAGAATTTGAACTGTCACAACAGCAACTGGCATCTTCTTGTTTTACTCTGGGAGACACAACGATGTTGGCAGCATTGCAGTTTCTCTCAGCACGGCTACAGGCACTTAATCTCCTTTGTCTTTTTGTAACAGGGCCAACATTTTTGTCATCCGGAACCTGTCTGGAGCTTGATTGGGATTTCATAGGATTTTTTCTGTGTGTGTTGCTTAACAAATCTGTCTTTCGGTCCTTGGAGCTGGAGGTAACATATAAATTAGTGGAACCCATTGGAAGCTCCTCACTTGAGCGTTTGTTTTTAAAATTCTTAATTTCAGTAGAGACTTCCCTACCGATGTTACATTTCGTAGATTTAATCACATCAGCCTTCTCACTATCATTGCTCGTGGTATTGACAGATTCAGATTCGTTTGTATGCTCCTCTGAGGTATCTTCACTGTCAGAATCATTTTCAGATGCAGATCCTAAAACTCCGACCGGTAAGTTTCTCAGTTCTCTCACCTTTGCCGCCTTCTGAGCAGCCAGACTCGTGTCCACGACAGTAAACTTCAATACATCCACGCTACGGTTGGGAGTTCTTGGCTTGAGATAACAGTGGCGTTGCTGGTCAGGGGAATTTTCTCGGCCAAGTTTTGTTTCATTCGTCCACCCATTTCCTTCTACGCTTTTGCAATTATTGTCAGTTACTGACTCAAGCTCTATCAACTCTGGATCTGAAGCAACTTTACCAAGAACATCACTAACAGAATCGAAATAGTGATTTCCCTTCACAAGTTTCCTTGTATACTTTTTGACTCCCGGGACAAGAAAGACCAGAGAATTCTTGGATGGGAGAGCATAATTATGACTCCCAGGTTGCTCAGAGTGCCAACCTCTGGCAAGTAAACGAGGCCAAACAGCTTCCCAAAAGAGATCACTTGATCGAGCTTTACTTAATCGGAAATCACCTGTTAGAAAAGTTACTATTTCTGCAGGCGTAAGCATTGAGCACGCCTTGCCCACTGGTATTTCTGGGCGACCAGGAAGTGCATGATTGGACTTTGAAGACTCGGTGGAGAAAATTGTGAGATCTTCCTTCCCTTTACCAATCCCTACAGCCTCAACTAGAGCATCAAGCCCAACTAAATCCTTCAAAGTTAAGACATAGTCTTCTAGAAGCATTTTTCCCTCTGTAAACATCTTTGACACCTATCCAGTAAAAGAATTTACATTTGCAAAACTAATTAGTAAAATAATAAATTGTAGATCAAGATGGTTTTTATCTGGATAACTAATCAGGTTTCATTTGCAAACATTTTTCAAGATGTTGCAGTAACTTTCAAACTAACAAAAAACTGTGGCATGTTGAGAAAATCAGCTCAGACTAACACTCTACGTGAAACCACACAGAAAAGCAATAGGTAAACTAACAGAATTGCAAGTTATTCCTTCGGTAATGACTTGGTGGCATGTATGATATGCCTGTAAAAGAAGTGAAGCTAACTTGAATACTTTAAAATCAGCACAAGTAAAAATTGTTTCCAAAGAACTACATAGATTGAAAATTCATTTCCGCCCTCAACCAAAATTCATCATCACTTTACAATATTTACCACTATCCTCATGAGATGGCAATGTTTAATTGAATAAGCATTTGCAATCCTATGTAACAATTCCAGTTTTAGAACACCTTCCAATTATTTTGCGGCCTTGTAGGGTTAAGTGGACGGCATGCTTTTCCATATGTAGAACATTTGGAATAATCCCCATAATTTCCTTGCATTAGTGAATAAAGTATGAGAAGTTTTTTGGCTCGAGGAATAAGAAGGCTTTAAACCATGTGCTATTATTAACCAGAGTTAGAGTTCAGGATGGGAATCGGGTCTATTGCTCTATTCACAGAGGGAAGTCCCTCATAGACAGTTTATCAGAATAAAGGTTTCCTGCTATTATCTATCAGAACAAAGGTTGTTAATCAGTAAGATTGGTGTAACTATGAACTCTACTTTCATTATCTTGTGCCTAAGATGGATTGATCTACTACAGTGAAGAACTATCAGTTTTTTCATGTCTGCTTACTAATGTGTGCAAGCCCATTAGACATCTCAACAATTTTAGTGTTTTTATTGCAGCGAAACCAATTTTACATGTAGTTCTAGTAAGGAATGAAATGCTGGTTACTATTAGAAGTAGAAAATAGTGAAATGAAGCATTAATATGTGCAAAGATGCACGAGTTGCATCAGATGTTGATGCACTAACGAAATAAATTTGAAGTAGAAATGTATCCTTGATGGTACACTTTCTTAAAGCATAGATTTTACCACAAATGTGTTCACATGGTTGATGCATAAATGATGGGTTAAGAAACCATAAACGAGAAAGAATCAGTCAGTACCCCGACTAAATTTTTGCAGCATTCCTCTGATAATTTGGGTTGTAATCGAGATAGCAGTTCTTGTTGCCTTGCTCCAGTAAAAATTTTCTGTCCATAAATGCATTTCCTGCCTTTCATTTTCCTACATTCTGACCATCTACGATATTTCTCAGACTTGTAAAATTTCCCATAATAGAATGGCAATATGTCCCTCATCTTCTTATTATTGCACATAAATCTTTTCACTTGAACCAGATTCTTCCCAAATATATACAAGCTGAGAATGAACCTGGCCTCTTCTTTTTCATTCCAGGTGTCAAATGAAGACCCAGGGACAAGACAGAAGCCTTTGCCTTTATTGTTCTCATGCACCTCAATCTTTGTTTCTTGCTTCTCATTGAAATTCGCAGATTCTCCCATGTTGGTCCTATTGACCAACAAATCATCAATGACCTCATGTTTAGAATTTGATTCATCTGAATACAAAGAATTCTGGCTCTTTTTGTTGTATTTTAGTTTTGAAAACTCAAATTTATTAGCAATTCCACCTGAGTTGCAAGCATCTGCAGGTGGCTTATGCCTTTTGTTCCCTACTTGATCATCAATCCAAGTTATTGGTAGAGGCAACCCTACTGAAAAATCATGGGGAGTAGTTGCTGCACTCTTGACATCATTTACGTTCTTTTGTAGCCAGCAATAATCAGATTGTGACATCAAAGGTGGGATTTCAACCTGGTACTGTTCACCCACCCGAGGAAATATGTCTTGATCATTATAAGTGTCAGAAACATCAGAACCTTCCGTTGAAAGTGATTGTTCATCTGTGTGCTCCTCAATGCCATTCACAAGGTCACTAACTTGAACTGTGTCCACCTAGAAGAAAATCAACAAATTTAGAAAAAGCAACATAAAGATATAATTGTTCTCATTGCTGTTGCGACATAAAAAGAAAAGTTTGATATCAGACTAAACAAGTTTGCCCTTCTCTTTCTGTAAAAACACTACCACTATCCTTGTTTTTTCCTGTTCCAAGTAAATATTATTATTTCCCAAAGCAAATGCTGACTCGCTGGCTTCAAAGACGCTAAGAACTTTTCACTTATTCCTTAAAGCTTCATGTCAAAGTCAGAGAACAGGAAAAAATTTCCATCAGTCAGTCAAAATTGTATACTAAGAGAGGCTACAAATTCACAAAAGAGATCTGATACTTTCAGCTAGTCATGGTGTTTTACCAAAACAATCCAGTAGCATTTGGTCTGGTAACATTCCAAGAAATAAAATGGAAAGAAATGGTTAGATATTCACAGAAACCAGAAAGTAAGTTAGAATAGTTGGAACCCACCTAATGATGATTTTTTATAATTCGCCAAAAATTGAAAAAAATAACTGTTCAGAAACTAGAAAGGTCCCAAGTTAAGCAGCTGGTATAAAAAAGGGAATTGAATAAACTCATCTCTAGCAGATTTTCCAAGTTTATCATGTTAACCAACCCACCTCACGAGAACAACATCGAATATATCGAGTTCAGATATTTCTGGAAAGTAAGCAACACCCGCAAGAAGAAAACGCAAACCCAGAACTAAGTAATGAACCAGATCCACCTCCTAGCCCGAAATATATAAAACGTGAGCAACCCGATAGCCAAAGTCTCGAACTTCACACAAGTGCATGAAACCCATCGATCACATTACTCTCGAATGCCAAAAGCAATACAATCTCGACGAAAGAAGCACGATACGAAGCTCAAACGCGAGCAGAACAACAAAGAAAATAAGAAAAATACGGGGGAAAATATATTGACGGAGGAAAATGAAAGAACCAAGAAACAGACAAGACCAGCCAACAGTTTCCAAGAGAGAATTCCAATATGATCCAGAAAAATTCAAGCCATAAAGCGGAAAACGAAGTAGGAGAACGCATTGACGAGTACAACAAAGTCGTTGAGGAATTAAGCAAAGAACAACGCCGGTAAAAGAAAAGGAAAATAAAAAATAAAATAAAAAAAAAGATTCTCACAGTACCTCCATGGTAGAAGAAGAACCAACCGAGACCCACGTGAAGAAGCAAACCTGAGAAAATGGGTCGTCATGGTTACACACCGATTGGCAAGTTAGAGATTGAAAAAAAAAAAATACAAAGAAAAAAGTGAATATACGGAGTTGAGAGGAAGGGAAACACAAAGACTAAGAAACTACTATACACGTATAATACACAGAGAGATAGATTGAAACAGAGAGGTAGTGGTACCTGCGTTTAAAGCAGAAGAGCTTTCATGGCTACGAAGGCTGAATTGGAGGAGACTGTATGGAAGGGGTCGAGACTCGAGAGAACGATACAGAGGAAAATAAAATGAACAAGAAAAAATAGAAAGTGAAAAACCAAAGTCGTTCTCTCGCTACAGAATGCTCTCTCTTAATATATGCCGTGTAAGTTTTTTGAGAGAGAAAAGGATTGTGATGTGGTCCGATCAGGGTCAGGGAAAGACAAACCCACGCGCAATTGGCGCGTGCATGAACATATTACACGTGGCTTGTGAGATTCTTTGTGTGTGTGTGTGTGTGTGTTTTTGCCCTTTTTTTGCCGTTTTCTTCAGCTACGGAGAAAAGAAAGGTCTGCGAGATCCTGTGGCTTCATTAATTTCGGTGTGAGCTTCGAGCTTTCTTTCACCGTTAGAGATAATAGGTGCTCCCACATGACCTAGTTATCCCGACTTTTAAAGAGCTCTAATCCTTATTATAAAGCATCAATTATCAAATATATTTGATCTTTTTTATAAGGTACTTGCTTGTTTCTAAAGAGTATTGATTATTTTTTTCCATATATACCCATAATTAATAAGGGTAATAGGTGAAAGTAATAGTAATATAATATTAAAGTTTAGTGTAAATAGTAGAGGTAATATTAGAAATTAATTAAATTATAGGACAACTTTATTGATTTTAACTGTTTTTATTGGTTTGTATGATTTGTTAGTTGGTGCCTTATAATAAAGACTAAAGGGAGTATATTAGTTGACATTGTTAAACTTGTACTGTTGATATAAAATGTGTGGCTTTTTAATTTTACCTTTTCTTAATATTAATAAAAATAAGGGTTAAAGTACAAAAATACACACGAGCTTTCTCTTCAGAAGTGCTCAGCACCACATACTTTTTTTTGGAGCAAAAATACACATGTGGTTACCATTTTGGAGCAAAAGTCACATCTCACCATTAAGTTATTGTTCACCGCTGTTATGTTACTGTTCACTTCATCTCTTTCTCTCTCATCACAGTGAATTGTAACTTAATAGTGAGGTGTAATTTTTGCTCTAAAATGGTAACCACGTGTATATTTTTGCTTTAAAAAAAACACGTTATGTTGGGCGTTCTTAGAGAAAAAACTCATGTGTATTTTTGTACCTTAATCCTAAATATAATTGTCTATTCAAGTAGGCATTGTAAAAGTAAGTTTAAGTAAATCGAAACAAAACTCCTCTTACACGCTTACTTCATTCATTATAAGTTATATTGGGAAAGCAGTTTTACCATTAATCCAAATTAAATAGGCACACCAAAATGCTCTCTAAACATTAAAAGATGCAACAACTTGTTGCAATAAAAAAAGAGACAATATTTTACCCCAAAAAAAATTCAAAGAGAGAGACGATATTAAAAAAATTAGGGCCTCATCCCCACGGATTAACTATCATCCTATTCGAAGGGATTTTCTTCGGAGGTGTACTTCTTAGAGACATACCGCTCATTTTCATCTTCAAAGGCTTCCCAACAATATGGCATATGGCATTCACGACCTAAATCACACAACCCTAAGGTAGATAAAATGCCTGTTGACATGAGATACATAACATGGCTTAACATCTTTGTCCATCCAAAAAATAGGTGGATCTTTTCCTTTGCTAGGGGAAGTAGTCAAAATCCCTCTACGTGATATAAAGGGACCTTCATATCCTAGCCTTTTGAAGATGGATTTAATGGTTCCATCAAGGAGTCATTGTAGAATACAAGGGGTTGAAGTACAAACATCCCTGTGGACAAAATGAAACTTTCTCTCATAATTGTTGATCCACTCTGGTGGCACCAACTAAGATAGTTCCCACTATTACAAAAAGTGGATACCACTTCCCTAAAAGACGTCTTTATTTTAAAAAGGGAAGTAAAAAATATAGGTGGTGTCATTTTCGTAATTATTTAGCTGAATTTTGAGAAATTGTTCAGTGCCTAGAGAATTTTTTAAGAAAATTTGGTGCTAGGGTATTTTCCTGGCGTCGTGAATAAGGTTCAGGATGCCAAAAATAATTTTTTTTGCATCCTGAATAAGCTTCAGGACGTCAAAAATAATTTTTTAGCGTCCTGAAAATGGTTCAGGACACCAAAAATAATATTTTTGGCGTCTTGAATAAGATTCAGGGTGCCAAAAATGATTTTGTAGCATCCTGAATATGGTTCATGGCGCCAAAAATGCTATTTTTGGCGTTCTGAAAAATGTTCAGGGCACCAAAAATAATTTTTTAGCATCCTAAATAAGGTTTAGGATGCCAAAACCTCATTCAGCACGCCAAAAATACTTCACATATAGATATATATTTTTTGTTCTTTTCCTTTCTATTCGCACCCAATTCTACTTATCTTTCTCATTCTTTAGGGTTTCTTTGTTTTGATTCCTCCCCTCAAATTGAAGATGATCGACTTTTCTCGCATCCAGAACGAGCTCATCAAATGCAACACGGATGTTGAGGGTTTTTTCTTCACCCCACTCCCAAATTTACAGGCCGACTTTGTTTTGCAATGTCTTTTCCAATAAATCCTATTCTTCTTCGTCTTTCATGGATGTAGATGAATAAGCAAATTTGATTCTCCCACCGCCATCGCCGAATCTACCATGGAAGATCCCTCCGATCCCTTCCAAAACCTACTAGGAAAGGGCCGCCGCCGATCATCTCCAACCAACACCATCGTCAGCAGCACCACCATTGGGGACTTCAACGGAGAAGTTAAGGTGGTCGAACAAGGCGATCCTTAGGCATGGGCGGCGTTTAACAAGAGCTTTCAACAAGTATGTTTCTTCTCTTCAATCTTCTCCCTCTCTCTCTCTCTCTCTTCTTCTTAATTTGCCCTATTCCCTTGATTTTTCCCATTAGTTTCATACCAGTATGTTTCCTGTTTCTGTGTTTTCTGAGTTTTTGATGAGTTCATGTTCTGGCTTAGGATTCTTTGAATTTTCATCATAATCTAGAAGGCTAAATTTAGATTCAGATCTTTGTTGTGTTGTTTGATTTTGCATGGCATGCAATTATTTGCTTCTTTGTGATATTTATGTAAATTCAAAGGAAAAGAAGTAGCGAAGAGTCATAAGAGTACCTAATTTCAATATTCTTGGATGAATTAAATTAGTAGTTGTTTCTGCTAGATCTGCTCCAAATTGGTTTTTATTCGATTCTTCGCCTGGGGTTTTGGTTTTTCTTGTTTTTTTTTTTAAAAAAAGCATTAAAGCGTCCTGAATTTAATTTAAGACACCAAAATTCAGAATTTTTAACTACCCTCGCTCAAACGTCCCTATGAAAAAGGACATTAATTGGGTTTTATTTAGAACATTTTTTTGGTTTTTTTGTAGTAGTGTCCTCTCTTGGTAACTGTTTGGGATATGGATGATAGAGGCTTCATCTGATCTTTTAGCTACCATGCATCTCTTGTATAAGTAGGGACATGAAGATCAAGAAAAACGATTTTAAAGTTTGTAGATCATCTGATGATGTAGGGTAGCTATGGTGGCTCTAGGATCTTTATTTGCTCCAACTTATGTTTAAAGGATTACTTTTGCACAATAGTTATAAGAATATTAAAAAAATATAACAAAACCAAACAAGGCCTTAACTATCAAATCTTTGTTTTATATCTGTGAAAAAGTAAGGCTTCAAAATTTTACTCTATAATTAGAACTAGAGGCACCAATAAGCAATTGGTTGACGTGATAAATTATCCCACCCCTATAAAGAGGATAATACAAGTTCGAATCTGGGAAACCTACTTGTTAGGAAAGACAAAAATTATTTGCAAAATATATTGTTGAATTTTTTAAAAGATTTAGATATGTTTTAAGGAAAGGAAAAAATTCATTAGAAACCATTGATCAAATAAAAAATAATAATTAGAACCGGAGGGAGGGAGTAATTAAAGGGAAAAAAATTATTTTAAAAAAATATATTGTTGATTTTTAAAAAGATTTAGATATTTTTTTGAAAAATAGGATTATGCGATCTTTTTCAGGGATAGAGAAGTAGAGTTTTATTGATTTGACTAAAAATAAATCTAAGTGTTATTGTGAGGTTAAAAATACTAACTAGTTTCTGAAATAAGTTTTACTAAAATAAATATGTCGAGAGATAATAATATTAAACAAAAACAGAAAGAAATAAATAGCACAATAATCGACTTTAAAGATATGATCAAAATAAAGGCTTTGTTTCTTTTTTTTTAATATATATGATGAAAGAAACTACAATAGCAAAAAAATAAATGTGGGGCTATTAAGAGATACCCCTGTCCTGAAGCAGGAGATTGAAAGGCTTCGTAATGGGTGGTATATCATCTAATTGGCGGGATATTCGTTAAAAAAATCAAAAAAATAAAATAAAATTGTCAAACTAGGTTACTATGCAAATAAATTATCAAAATAGCCCAATTTATAGCGCCACGTCAGATGGCGCCATGTGGCGTGGGGCCACTGCACATGTGGCGCTGCCACGTGGCACGCCACAGGTTGCAGCGCCACTTGTGGCATGCCAACATGGCACGCCACCTAAATGGCGCCAGCACTTCAACAATTTTTTTAATTATTATAATAATATTATATATTATTTTATATAATATATATTATATAATATATAATATATATATCACTTTCTAACTTTCAAGGTAGGTCAACTAAGTGTCCACGATTTCAAAAATTTTATGAAATATCCCTTTTAAAATGATGTTCTATTTTTGAAAAAATTTTCTCCCGGGGCATTTTTGAATGCAATGGATAATGCAATCCCTTCTTTATCTATTTTCACTTCTTCTTTTTTTTGTTACTTGCTTTTGGATGTTGTTGGCTAACACACGATTGACAATACTCATATTTTCTGTTAAAAAGCACGTAGCAGTGACAGTTCATTAACACAGTTAGTGATGCTCCTTTTTTGTTGTAAAACCATCTATGCTGCTCTTTTTTTGTAGTAACTTGCTTTTGGGTGTTGATAGCGAACACGGTTAAATATACTCCTATTTTATTGTTAGTTGTGTTTCTGGATGTAATTAAAGTTAAAATAATAATATGTAACTCCTTAATTATATTATTTCCACCCCTAGATCCCTCCACTTCAAATTTGAAAACCCCAACTATATAGACCCATTTAATGATAAGGCAACCTTCTCTTTATCTATTTTCACATGTTTTATTTAAAGGCTTTGGTTTTCTCATGTTATATGAAAAAAAAAAAAGTTTCCTCCACATATATGAAATTGTGGGACCCATATATACACATATAAATTAATATATGTATATGTGAGTCCCAACATTTCATATGCATGTAATATGAGAAAACCATTTTCCAACAATATGAGAAAATGTTTTCCTTTATTTATTAATTGATGGTACTCCTCTTTTGTATATAATATTAAAATAATAATAATATGTAACCCTCTAATTATTTTCAGCCCGAAACCCCTCCACTTTTAAATTTCGAACTCCTTCTTTATCCATTTTTAGCACACATACTTTACCAACTCAGATCCTTCACATGCCCTGAGTCACACCTTTCGCTTGCCTTGAAAGACTGCTATTTGAACCTAATTAATTCAAGGTTGAAGGTGTAAAAATAAACATAATATTTTTTTCCATGAGTAAAAATACATATGAACTTTTTTTTGGAGTAAAAATACACACGTGTTTATCATTTTGGAGTAAAAATCACATAACACCATTAAGTCACTTTTCACCGCATCTCTTTCTTTCTCATCACGGTGAATAATGACTTAACGATGGGATGTGACTTTTGCTTCAAAATGGTAACCACGTGTGTATTTTTGCTCTAAAAAAAACTTATGTGTATTTTTGCTCATGGGAAAAAAGTTTCTGTGTATTTTTACACCTTAACCCTTAATTCAAATTTAATTTTGTTATTATTATGCATACCTACAATTCTTTATACATTTGTAGATGTGAGTAGAAGCAAGCACCCTCCCTACTCATTATTTCCAGTTGAAACAACAGTGCACATTGCACATTTTCACTACCACATAACCCCTCCAAAGCACAATATGACCACTATTGGACATAAGGATTATTGTAGCACGTGTTCTTATAAAGTTTGTTTTTTGTGAGAAGACCTCACCACATGTCCTCTAGAAGGTTGACATGATATTGGTAGATATGAACAGGTAGATATGTAATGCCTTTCCACCATAAGGGTAAGTTTTGTAATACTTGCACGGCATCCAAATTGAGGATTTTGCAATCCATCAAAGATTGTTGGAACGTTAAATGAAAGATATAGCACAGGGAAAAGTCTACCGGCCACATTAAAAATTTTGAGGTGTTAAAGAACAATGAGAAATATAAAGTGATAACTCATTATTGGAATATTAGATTCCACAATTCCACATATTTTGTAGAGTTATTATGGTTAGAGATATACTAATGAACTCTTCCATTACTACTCTTAATTTTAGAGTGTATATATATATTATGCATTTAGGAATTATTTTTGTATTTATTCCAACAATCTTCTGTTTCAATCCTATTTAGGCTCTAATAATCTAATAGTTATATGAGTATTATTATGCTATGGAGCATTGAAGCATTGGCCTGAATCCGAATGTGGATTCGCCTTGATATGCAAGTCTCTTCCCTCTCCTTAATTTTTTCCTTAAAAAATGAAGCCCTAGATCTACATTAAAAAAAAAAAAATATATATATATATATATATATATATATATATATATATATATATGATGCCAACAACAATTAATGTTGTTGCATATACCACATTCCGCCACATATATTTCAAGCATTAGGGTCAAGCTGGTCCAAACAATGCAATAAACCTACATGGACCTCAATTATCAAACAACAACGTATCCATTCATGATAGCTCTTTTTCAACGACCGTACTCGCACGTGTCATTTTATTCTATTTACTTAATTTTTTTAAGGCTGCGCTAATCGTTTATTTCCTTCATTTTCAATAGGTCTATTCATTGTTTTTTTTTTTTTTTTGCTAGTTCATATATTTTTTTCTAGTTTACTTGATCAACAATCTTTTGTTTCTTGCCTATTAATGACAGATGTAAGAAAGCCTCCTTTTATGACTAAATTATCGAGTATAAGTAATTTCGTTATTTCTATTTATACATAGAAATCACCTTCAGCAAGTGTATGGTAATTTTTTCTCGGGTGTGCTCATTTTAAAAAATGAAATACATAATAACATAATAACTGCTAGTATCGTTTTACATATAAAAATTTGAAATTGAGGAGAGAGAAACTGATGAAAAATTGTCCCAAAAAAATGCATGTAAAAAATGGTACAGTTAAATTTTGGCTTAAATTATTTAAAATTTTCCTAAACTTTGGACCATATACAAATATTTTTTAAAATTTTAATGCTTAATAATATTAAACCCCTAAAACTTCAAATCTATATGGATATATAACTACAAATTAATAATTTTTATTTTCTTGTATATATAATAACCCTTAAACTTTGAGTTTACGATATATGCATTCAAACTGTTTAAACATTAAGTTGTTTATGGATAAATAATGAATAAAACTAATAATATGGGAATTATTAACATAAACAAATAATTAAAATCAAGAAAATATTTGTTGTAAAGTTTTAAAGGTGAATAAATTTATTTATTTATGACATAAATTTTAATATGATTATGTATAATTCCGTATCAATTTTTTTTTTTTTTTTTTAAAGAAGAGAGAACAAAGTCGCGTAAAAACTTTAATAACTACGGATTTCGATTCATAGTAAGATTAATCCTCTATATTGATGTGACTTTTCTTGATGACACGTAGATATTTAAAAACTAACAGCTGCAAAATATGAAAAAGACAACACAAAAGAATCAATCAAAAATGATTTTTATTTATTAATTTATGAAATATAAAGTACAATTATTATTTTTTTTGATATAAAAGATGGCTAAAGAGCCTACATTAAAAAAGAAACTTACATCCCTGGGGAATTGAATCCCAAACACTCTTGGACAAGCCAAGTACACAAATTATGTGGACATTCACTCAAAACACCAGAATTAGCAATACCTTTTTTAGCTAAGGCATCCGCTAATCTATTACAATCTCTAGAGATCACTCTAACGTCAACCTGCCAATCCCAAGATAAAAGTTCTCTAGTCTTTAACAGTACACTACTACAAATAACACAAGAATTATCAAGCAGTAGGTTCACCACACTATCAACATCAGATTCTAGGATTAACTTCTTAACTCCCATATCTCAAGTAATTTGAAGCCCATGAACTATTGCCCATTCCTTAGCCACTAGACTGTCACAGTCCCCTATAACATTAGAAAAACCGACCACCCAGCTTCCCCTGTTATCTTTTATCACACCACCACATCCTGCCTTGGCCGACTGAAAAGAACTGGCCCCATCAACATTTAGTTTTAACCAGCCAGCAGGCGGCTTCTCCCAGCATCTACACTGATCTGATCCGAATGGACTTAAAAGGCTGGGAGAATCAGATGCGGCTTCTCGGATGTGACCTATGAATAAGATATGAAGATTCAACGGAAAAGTCTTCGAAACCCGAATATTTTGTCATCTGCAATATCAACACATTGAAACTGGAGTAAAGTAATTTTATTTGCTATAAACAATGACGGATTTTAGGATAAATATTTAAGGGTCAAATGTATACTTATTAACTAATTAAAAAAAATTATTTGAGGGGCCAAATATATAAATTTTTAGGATAAATGTATACGTTTTAAAGCCAAATGCATTAAAAAAAATCCAATTTACATTAAATATTTGAACAGATTTTTTTTTTTTTGGAGGGGCCATAGCCCCCCTTGTCTCTATGATCCTCCGCTACTGGATTAAAGTATAAACTCACAATTATAATGTGAAACATGAAAAGAAACGGTGCTATGCACTTTCCAGAAGAAATAAATTATTCTTATTATAAGTAACCAAGATGTTAATTACACTTGTCTAATATTGCTCATATTTTTCTTTTCGCCAACAATTAATAATGCCCATATTCAAAATCTTAAAAATTGCAACTTATATAATTTTTTGGATGTAATTAATGTATGGTATTGAGTACGGATAAATTTGAGAATTTATTTCATTTTCGGATAAAATGAAAAACTTAACCACCCCTCACTGATTTCAATGAGGTAGTTAAAGGTGCTTTATGATATAGAATAAAGAGAGTAGTTGCATTTTTTCTAATCTTAAATATAAGACTTAAATAAACCACAAATATTAAGAAAAAAACAATGATCTTGAGAGTTATTTTTGCCATTATCATCATGTAAAAATCGTGTATTACCCTTACTAAACAACCTTCTTTGATTATGATATTAAATGCGGTATCCTGACAAACTTGAGAATTACAAATAAGACTAGTTTACAACGGGTCATGGTAGGGGTGAGCAAACGATGACCGAAACTGAAAACCGAATCGAAGTCTATTTAATTTTTCGATTCCGGTTTATTCGGTTTTCATTTTTTTTTTTTGGTTTTCGGTGTGATGTTTCTGAAATTATTTTGGTTAAAACTGAATTACCTCTCAAAATGATGTTGTATGTGCATTTTTTTCTTTCCTCACAATTTTTACTTAAACAAATTCATGTCGCCATTTTAATGAGCAAAGCATGTTGTAATAGACTTTGTTATCATTTCACAGAATTTATGTATTTCGATTGTTTTTGAGTTTATAATATTGTAATGTATAATATTATAGATTCACCATTTCACATAATTTTCTGAAAAACTGAACTGAATTATTTCGGTTAATTCGGTTTTGTTTTTTATTCATTTTGGTTTGAAAAAATGCTTGTATTTCAGCTTTTCGATTTTTTCAGTTTTAATCGAACACCACACCGAAAAACCAAATACTCACCTCGACTAGGATGAACTGCAACCCTACCATCTAGACTGTAACATTTTTAAAGTATCATATATGTAACCTTATTAAAGACACGATTGTTTTGCAGTATCCAACCACGAGTGCTCAACTCGGCTAAGGGAGGACTTGTAGTTCGCCTAAATATTGCTTTGTTTGTTTGTGATTTCAAGTTTTTAAACTTGCCATTTCAGTTAAAAAAGGTTCTAATCCTATAGATGACCAAACTTCAACATTGTAACCCATAAAAAGCAACGTTGAATATTACAATTACCACGTCGGAAAAAGCGAAATGGCAAAGGCTTTTTCGGGAAAAAAAATTCCGGGGCCTGCGTTGCCAAGAACAGATTGGCTCACGCTCTCATGTAGCGCGTATGAACAACGGTCTCCTAAAGTCGTCTACGGAAATGACCAAATTAACCAGCGGATTTGTTGAGGAAACAAACTGTCATACGGATATACTATAATATAATAAATAATAAATAATATAAAAAACATAGGATACAGGTCTGATCATGGATTATTTTAATATATTAATCATTGTAAACCTTACATATGGATATATATTATCAGTAGGTTCAAAAATGGAGGGCCCAAGATTCGTGTCGATTTTAAACTTCGTCAATTAGATTTAAAGTAATTAATGTTACATTAGTTATTATAATGCATTAAACTTCTTTTTGGTTTTGAACTTGACCTGAGGTTTTCGAAACCTAACATAGTTCCAAACAACCATTGATTTGCTTAAAAAATACATTCATTTTTTTAAAAAAAAAATTGTATAAAAAATATTTACTTTCATTTGGCATGCACTAGTATTTGGGGTAAAGGCATTTTGCCTCTAAATTATTTCATGAGGATGTTGATTATTTTAATTTATCTATTGAAGTAATGCTTCCTCTTAAATACTAAAACCATTGCCATGTCACCATTTAATTAACGAGTATTGGAATTAATTTATCATTAATTTCAGATTTATTTTTGGTCAAACAACATTTTTGCACTCGAATATTCATGGAGGATTGACTGGTGCTGTAACGGAGCAATTGGCATCACAATTTTACTTTACCCAATTGCATCATGTTTAGGGTATCACATGTCCGACCAAGTTTAGAATAAGTTCATATCAATTTGACTAATTTAATTAGCAATATTGTTATGAGTTACATATGTTTAATTAACAATTCATATATGTTTGTTCAGATCCCCCTGAGGGAAAAAATGCCTATATAACCTGTGACCAAGGTTGTGAAACTCAAGAGTTTAAGTAAACTCGTGATAATGACGTAAACTCGTATTATAAACTTGAATCGTAAAATCGTAAGAGTTTACTTTTATTATTAAATAGGTATTAATAATGTAGAATTAAATAACTAAAATATAAAAAATGGCAAGGGTTTGATTTAAATATATTTCAAATCAAAATAATTGAAATTAAATATATCAACATTTATAATTTATTATATTAACAAAAAAAATTTCTATAAAATTCATATATAAAGCCATTGAAGATAAAAAAAATTTGAAAATGCTAACATAAGTTTAAAAGTAAGTTAAAATGATTTTGCGAGGTATAGATGTAAAAACGGTAAATTAAGTATATAAACTCATGAGTTTAATCAAGTTTATAATTGATATGGGTTTGTCAGTGATTTGACTTGACTCAATTTAGTAAGATACAAACATAAAAACAGTAAATTCAAATTAGTTTAGCTACAATGCCGAGTTACAATAAAAAAAAATAAAAATCAAGATCTCCGGTATTGCTTGCAAAATGGTTTAGGAGCAAGAATACCTTTAACCCTATTTACAGTACATGTCATTTATATCATGCATAATTCTAAATTTAAGACCAGCCCGATTCTAAATAGGAGTATTAATTATTTACATTTATAAATATGGAATTTGAGTAATTATTTAAATGATGTTGAGTTGATCTTACTCTACCCAATTGGCAACTGTATATTTACTTCTCTATTATATTGCTACTAGCTTGTTTTTGTTTATGGTAACATTGGCTGGAGAAATTAATTAATGCTGCTGAGTGTAACGCCTTCCCACGTATATATCTTAATTTTCAAATGTTTAAAATACTTATTCAGTGATTATTAAAAAAAAGCACTTATTTAGTTATTTTTATGAATAAGGTAATATGATATGAAGGTAAAAAATTTTTGGGAAAATTAAAATAAAGGACCAAAATAAAATAATATTTAATTAGAAGGACCATAAAAATTGTAATTATAAAAAAGGACCGAATAAGCTTAAAAGTATTCAATTTTTATGGTCTTTCTTAAGCTAAAGGGTAATTTAGTACTTTTAAGCTTATTCGGTCCTTCTTAATAATTATAATTTTTATGGTCCTTCTATTTAAATATTATTTTATTTAGGTCCTTTATTTTAGGGAATATGATAATATTTTTGTGCCATATCTAAGAGAATTCAAATTCAAATTTAAATTGTATGAACCCTTTTATAATTGTTTTGCTGCCAACAAAAAGGTTTTTTTTTTATACCAAAATTTTAGGAAAGGGTTGGGCTCACCCACGATCCAAGAATAGAGTGAAATCTCCCTTCCTTCTAGGTGATACTAATGTTAAGTAGGGCGAACTGTTTATTATTTTCAGACGTTTACTTAAGCACACAGGAGCTAAGATGCCTCTTCCAACGTCTTGACCAACTCCAAGATCAAAGATCCTCCTTTTGGTGAAAGTATTCGACCCCTTGTCAGTTGAATTTAAGACGAGGGATGCTGACAAAAAGGTTGGGCCCTCTTGGATGGTTCTTTGAACTCCCTTCCTGGTGGCCTTATTATCGTTATTGGCGTTTTTTCTTCCTTGTGGGCTTTGGTGCATCAATTTTGGCGGCGACAACAACTTTTGTCATTCTCCTTAGTCTAAAAATTAGGGTTAGGATTTAATTGTTGCGGTCTTTTTCTTTTTTATTTTATTTTGGGCTTATAGGCCTTTATTTTGTTTGTGTGGTTGTTTTCTTGTTCCTTGTAAGTCTGTTTTAGTGGGAAAAAAGTTGGATGCACTTGTCTTTGTCCTTGTGGACTGGGTTCTAAGCGTTTTGTTTTTGAACTATAAGTGAATCCGACCTCTTTCCTAAAATTTTTATATTAAAAAAAAATTGGATGCATTATATTCACATAATTTATGAATATTTCTTGGTTAAAAACTTAATAAATTAATATCACCTAATCTAGCTTTTTAACTCCCAAGTCTTATAGCTTGTTTGGTTGCGGTGGCAGAACCAGAAAAAAATTTTGGCCCGGGCCAAGAAACAAACATATTGAACTACTCCCTTTGGTTCTTATTATAAGATGACAACTAATAAGTGTATTTGGTTTTTTTCATAAGGCACTTACTTGTTTCCAAAAAGTATTAATTTTTTTTTCATATATACCCATAATTAAAAAAAGTAGTGAGTGAGAGTAATAGTTAATATAATATTAGAGTTTAGTATAATTAGTATGGATAATATTGAAAATTACTTAAATTTTATGACAGATTTAATGACTTTAATTGTTTTTATTAACTTTTGAGAATTGTTAGTTGGTACCTTATAATAAGGACTAGATGGAGTATTTACTAAATAGTATCACATAACATTGAAAATAAAAATAAATAATAATCGACAATTATAAATCAAAATAAAATATAAGATGATACTAACCTTTTTACTAGGTATCTTAAATAAGAATTTTATTTTCCTCTTATAACCCAATGAGTAATGAACCAAACATTATCTTTATAGAGAAGATAAAAAAATAGTTGGGGCCAAATTATTAGCCAAAAAAAATATTAAATAATAAATACATATATATATTAACAAATTTTAGAAAATCAACTCGGGCTAGCTAAGACCAAAGCCCCAACTGGTCAGTGGCCAGATCTGCCACTGTTTGGTTGTCATTATATTTTAAATGATTGGTGATAAATAAAATTTATTTATGATTGTTCAAAGTATAGACACAATCTGTTCAGCTGAACAGATTACCTTTCATCTTATTTTATTTAGCATACTCACTCTTAAAACTCATAATTTTTGTAATACTACTATATATAATAACGACAAAATCCACATTATTTTAAAGTTAATTTAAACTCACTCACACACACACACACATATCTATATTGATTTTTTTTTTTTCAAAATCCACGTAGCCACACAATAAATCATGAATTTTAATTATTATCGATTTTTTTTTTTAAAAAAAACAAGAGTATACGTAAAGGATTGAAGCAGAAAAAATGGCTAAATTATGAAAAAAATTCCTCTAAACTTTGAACAATGTATAAATAACTTCCTTAACTCCTAGGAAAAAAAAAACTCCCTTAATACTTAAAACTTAATAATAAACTACCCTAAACTTTTAAGTTTGTGCGCATAGCCCTCAACTATTAGTTATATATCTTATTAAATTTTATTTTTGTGTGCATATAACCCTTACGAACTCTGAGTTATACATAACCCTCTGAAATATGAAATATGTGTAGATAAACAATGAACAAAATAAAATACAGAACTGTGGATTACTTGGATCAACTGACATAGATCATTTTAATTTGATAATGGTCTCATATTCAAGCTTTTTGGATATGCAGTTATGATAATTACTATAAGATAATAATGAGGTTCCTCCCATACTAACCCTCTATTCATGCGAGTTGAACTAATCTGTTATTATAGAGCTAGATGCTGGAAGAGAAATTAATAATAATAAAAAAAAACTAAAAATGGAGGAGTTATTTTCATAAATATAAGAGTTTAGGGGTTTTTTATGTAAGTTGTTAGCTTCTTTGAAAGCCACGGTTTCTATAAGTGTTTGTTTATGATTATATTTGAGATCCTAAAAATGTTTATTCATGTAAATTGAAATAAAATTTTTCTCACATACTTATTTTATTATACTAAGATTAAAAAGTTATTGTTAAAAGCTCCCATCTTATCCCAAACAAACTCTAAAATTTGGTAAAAAAAATGTTTTCAAAAGAATCCATGCTTCTTAATTGCCATCCCCAAAATAGGATTTTGCCCAAGTTTGAATTTCTTCTCTCAAAATGAGCTTCTACCTTCGACATTGCCCTAATGGTGCAAATGAATGCAATATTCCCGGAGCGAAGCTTGGCGAATATTATAATCCCATCATATGAATTTCTAATACGGTTTTTTAAAACTGATAAAGCCACCATCGATTATATAAAAGACTATCCAGATTTGCTTTATGACACTCGACTGATAGAAAATATCAAGTTGCTGCTTAAGCTTGGAGTTTCAGGAACCAAAATTGCTCTCATGCTCAGGAGGAGGCCTCGTTCAATACTACACTGCCCATATGATCTTACAAAGAAGGTAATGAAATTAAGTGTATGGGGTTTGATCCTTTGAATGGAACATTTTCTGTTGCAGTGTTAGCCAAAATGTGTACGATCAAGTCTCGCTGGGAAGCCAAAGTTGGTGTCTACAAGAGATGGGGATGGTCTGAAGAAGCATGGTCAGAAGCATTTAGGAAGCAACCGCACATTATGTTGGTATTCGAGGATAAAATTGATGCAATCATGAGTTTTTTGAGTAAACCATTTGGGCTGGAATCCTTTGATCCTGGTCAAAGGACCAAATTTACTTGGATTTAGCTGGAAGAAAAGGGTTATCCCAAGGGCTGCAGTTTTAGATTATCTCAAGTCTAAAGGGTTGATATAAAATGATGCTAGCTTACTTGTGCCATTTAAGATTTCTGAAAAGCGGTTCCTGGAAAGATTTGTGAAACGTTTTGAGGAGTACTCTTCATATATTGAAGCTATATGATGAAAAAATGGAACTATGATCAATGAAGGGATGTTGTGTACATGAAATTTCACAATTTAAGTCTTGTGTCATTCAGCCCCATTTCTTATTCTCCTTCCCTTCCAAGTATTCACCATGATTAAATTGGGATATAGTTGATCTGATTTCAGTTTGCAGAGTCATTTTAATTATGGTGCAGAATTTTTAACAATCTTCAAGCCATTATGGTTCTGCTGCGACTTATTCTTCACCTAATAGAGTTGATCTTTAAAATGTAGTCTTGGAAGCTCCCAAACCTAGATGCAAAGATCTCTATGCTTGCTGAAGGGCGTGTTGTTGCTAATTGTATTTTTTCAGTTGTTTACTTTTCAACTTGTGTTGTCGTCAGTGATTGAACTGACTGCACAATCAGAGCCTGTTCCCACCTTGGAATAGATTATCTCACAAAAGACTGATCTGCCAGGAAGCTGGAGCCTATGTGTTTAGAGGGGCAGAGCATTCCATGCTACTAATGTAAGATTACTATTGTCTCCCATCATTAATATAAGATATTCTTTTTTTAATTTGTTTAAATTAAAAAAGTTAGTTTAATTAGTTAATATGACATGTATTTTCTAAAATATTATAGTCATCTTCCTCAAGTCTCTCATTCCCTCTTTGATTATTGTTGTAGTAGTATCAATAGAGGTAAATTAGAAAAATATTAATAAATATGAAAACTATGTCTTATATTTAGTATTAAGATTAACTTTTCAAATATCTCTTATGTTAAGGACTAAAGGAAGTATAATAGTAATTGGCTTTATCCTACTAAATAAAGTCGATACAGAGATTGCACTAAGCCATTTTATTTTAGAGTTTAATATTTCTGTTTTTGTTGTAATTTTTTTTCCTCTACCATATTCACATAACAATGAGTGGGTTCCAATGCTTAAAATTAAACCCTTTATTTTATCATTAACCAACTCTTAAAATTTGTGGCATGAGGCCTTTCTTTTCTAAATTATTGTATTGTTATTGTTGTTGCAACCAACTTATATTCTGCATGGTATATTTCTAATTGCATTTAATACTTAATAAAATGACTGTGATTTAGTTTTTTGTTTATTTATTTAGGGGTATAATTGATAATTGTGAAACGTAAGACTTATAACTATCTCCGATCCTAAATATAAGACAAATTGCACTACAGACTTTGCCCTATATTTAAGACCAGAGAGAGTATTAAGCAAGCTTGCAGAATTTGGGATTTAAAGAACCAACCCCTATCCAATGACAGACTATTCCTATTCTATATGCGGACTTATATGAATATTAGTTACTCTTAAATATACTACTCTGGTTCTTATTATATGTCACTTATAGCCCATTTTCACAGTCAAATTGATAAAATTTTCCTTGTTAAAATTTGTCCCTCTCCACATTTACAAATCATTTCACCCCTCTTCTCTTTCTCTCTTTCTAATAGAAATTAAATAGGGGTAAAATTATAAAACAATCATTAATGACCCTATTAGTCACTTATATTTAGAGCCAATTGTTTCTCCAACAAGTGACTTGTGGTAAGGACAAAAGTGATAATACATAGTTACATTCATATACTCATATTTTCCTTGATGTTCTTTTGGATGCAGCTTGATTGAACAACATTACAACGAGTATTTATAGCTCCATGGTCCAATATGCACTCATTCTTATACCAGAGTAAAATTCTTGTGTTACACAATCATAATTCTGTATTGATAGAAAGAGAGGGAAAGAGAGAATAATAGAGAAGAAGAATCAGAGGATTGGAGAAGAAGAAGAAGGAGAGAGGCAGAGGAATAGAGAGAGAGAGAGAGAGCGCCCACAAAGCTATTCATTCACATTATGATTTAATATAGTCTAAATTACAATAGGAGTGCCTTATTTATAATTGGCAGTGGGTAGGGTAGTCAAGTTAGGTACTTAGCTTCAGTAATTCTACTAACGGCTAATTACTCTAACTACCCCTAACCAACATTTATAACTGACATTTTGTTCATTCATGTCCTTGAAATTGAATGTTGACAGAAACTTCTTTTTTATAGTCTTTCTCATAATATATGCTGTCGTAAGTAGGCATGTTGGATGATTGTTTTGAGCTTATCAGCTATGTCCAACTACATTTCATTTGTAACCGGAAAAGGTTGCCCATTGCTTGAGCTTTAATTTTTCTTTTTGATGGAGAATAACTATGCAGGTTAAAAAATATATAATGATCATAGATGAAAAATAATGGATAATTTTGATTTTTATAGAATATATTGATTTATTTATCAACTAAAAATGGATAAAACAGTGCATGGAAAATTTTAATTTTATTTCTTAAAAAATAATAGGGCCATGCAATTAACAAGAGAGAATTTTATTAATATCCGCTAACCTCTTCATAAACGTAAGTGCATGATTCAGATAATATTTTGATAAATATTCATGAGGAATACTCTATCACACTAGAATATGTCTTTTAAACAGAGATACCATTTAAGGTAAAAAAAGAGAGACAATGTTTGTTTGGATTGGTTGTACAAATTATTTTTTCAACATAATTTATGGGGCATGAGTAGAGGTGGAGTTAGAAATTACACTTAGAACGGCAAGACAGTTGGGCCTTCAACAAACCTTACTCTACTTAGATTTTATGGATGCGATTAATATCCTCATGAGAGATTGTTGCTATGAGGATCACCCTTTGAGAGAAATTATCGGAGACATTAGGGACCTCCTGTTCGGGGGTTGGGATGTGAAGTTGTGCCACACCCCAAGAGACAATATTGCATGTGTTGATTATTTGGCCAAGGAAGGGCATAATGCTCCTACCAATGCGGACGTGATCTTATTCAGACAACTCCTATGGGATGTAGGGATATGGTGTTGAGGGACCAATTGGCTTGCCGATTATAGATCGCTTTTTGTGTTGCTCTTAAGGCTAGATTTATATAGTCTGGTTCCTAATTTTCATTTCAAGCTTTGGCTTGCTTATTGTATTTCAAAAAAAAGAAATTACACTTAGGAAAGAAGAAAATTACAAAATAGAACTCAAATATTTATGGAATCATATTTTAGCTCAATAAATATTTCAATATTTTCATTTTAATCCCTTCAGGCAACTTAACAAAGAAGGACTGAAATGAAAATCATGAAATTTTTATAGGCTCAAATACAATTTCCTAAAAATGTGGGTTATGTTCTATAATTTTAGGGGGTAAGGCCACCCCTAACCTCCTAATTTCTAGGTATGAGATAAGCATATGAAGAATTTTGTTTCAATTTAAGTAAATGTACTCAAACAGGCCCTGTTATATTATGACCTATCTGTATCAAATCTAGTATATAACATCCCGGATGTAAGGTTCCATTTGAGGAGGGGTGGTATGTCCTTATTTGGTTTTAATGAAATGCGTGGGCCAAAAAAAGTATTTCGAGAAATTGTATGTGGTCCCAAGACACGTCACCAGGAATGCTCCCAAGACACGTCACCAGGAATGCCAACCTAAGCTTCCCGTCCTGTTTTCTTTCTTACTTTCTCTTCTTTTTTGATGAAAGCCTATTCTGATTTCAGGGTGCATCTCTTGGGGAGGCGAAAATGTCCATCAACGTTGCAGGACGCTGAGAATATATCAATCTCTTCAGATAGCTCGAAACACCTTCGAAACGACCCCTCAGAAATTCAAGGTATTTCAATATCTCTGTGAGATCCCTGTTATTCTGAAGCTCATGTTTAATTCCCAGTGCCTCAAGGTCCTTCTTATAAGAACATCACCAACCTTACGATGCTTTCGTCTATTGCAACAACACTACCCTTCACCCACATTCTCTCTCAAATACAGCACAAGTGCTTCTCCAGGTGATCACTCGTTTACTGTATCGTATCTCACTAACAGTTTAGGGTTTTCCCTAGAAGCTGCTTTTAATGCTTCCAAGAAAGTTCGATTTGACACCTCACAAAGGCCAGATTCAGTTGTGAGCTTCTTTGAGAGCCACGGTTTCTCTAAGTCTATCATGAAAGATGTCTTCAGAAAGGATCCATGGCTTCTTTTGTGCGATCCCCAACATAGTATTTTGCCCAAGTTTGAATTTTTCCTCTCAAAAGGTGCAACTACCTCCGACCTTAACTTCATGGTGCGAAGGACCCCTAGATTCCTGTTGAGAAGCTTAGAGAATCACATAATCCCATCATATGAAATGCTAAAAGGGTTTCTTCAGGACGATAAAACCACCATTTCAAGTATAAAAGGCTATCCAGATATGCTTTATGACTCTCGAGCAATACAAAGTATTAACTTGTTGCTAGAGAATGGAATGTCAAGGACAACCGTTGCTCTTATACTTAGAAGGAGGCCTCGTACACTGCACTCCCCTAATGTCCTTATAAAGGCGGTAGAGGAAGCTAAGTGTTTGGGATTTAATCCTTTGTGCACAACATTTAGTGTTGCATTGATAGCTAAAACGCTTTTGAGTAAGTCCCTCTGGGACGCCAAAGTTGATATCTACAAGAGATGGGGATGGTCAGAAGAAACATTATTAGAAGCATTTAGGAAGCAACCACACTGTATGTTAGCATCAAGGGATAAGATTAATGCGGTGATGAGTTTGTGGGTTAACCAGTTGGGTTGGAATTCTTTGCTCCTTGTCAAGGATCCGAATATGTTTCTATACAGCTTTGAGAGAAGGATTATCCCGAGGGCTTCAGTGTTACATTTTCTTCAGTCAAAAGGGTTGATAAAAAAGAATGCTAGCTTAGTTGTGCCATTTGGTTTGACTGAAAGGAAGTTCCTGGAAAGATTTGTGGAAAGTTTTGAGGAGCATAATCATCGTCTATTGAAGCTATATGAAAAAAATTGAAGCATGATGGAATGCCATGGCTTGAAATTTTAATCGTTTGTAAGTCAGCCCCATTTTTTTTTTCTCCTTAGCATTGAAGTACTCGCCTTGTTTAAATTGGCTTTGAACTAATTTTACTGATTTGGTTCATTTTCTGAGTTGAACCTCTGTTTTCATGCATATCAATATTATATCTTATGCCTTATCAGTAGGCGCTTTGGTTGCAGAATACTTTTGTGAGCAATTATGTTTCACTTTTCTTCCTTGACGTAATGAATAATTAACTTTGCATCCCTGAATTCTAGCGTGTTCAGATATATTACCCATGGATTGGCTGAAAATTTAACAATAGCCTTTTGTGTCTGAAGCAATTCCACATTTAATTGGGATTATCTCTTGGAACCATAAGGTATTCATTCATATAGCAAGAAGTTTGAATATTGTCAACTTGCCTTGTAAAGATCAAAAGTTTAAGACATGTTGATAGGATGAGGACTCATATTCTGTTTTATCAAAATTCTAGCTTTTAATCTCCTGACCTTCACAAATGACCTTGAGTTCTCATGATCCGTTGGTGACCATGTTTCCACTATCATTTTCCTTTTCACTGCAAGGAAGGAAAAAATCATCTCAAGGACAGATTCTATTGTGATTTGCCGGGTCATTTTTTCATTTTAATTGCTGTTCAGAATTTCATATAGTTCTTGAACCCTTATGGCTCAGCTCTTACTGACTCTTCACCTAATCAAGCTTTCAAATGGAATTATGGAAGCTCATAAGTCATAAATCTAGGCTTACAGATATTGTTAAAGAGCATGTAGTTGCTTATTACTCTATAAATGCTCAAATTCAAATCTTTATTTCTCGACATGGCTTTTTGTATTTGATCGAGCAAGCTGCTCACGCCAGTCCCTTTTATAACTGTGGAACCTTGCAAAAGATCCAATCTGTTAGGGAGATGGAGCCTCCATGTTTTGGGGAGTCTGAGTCATCTCTTACTGTGCAATGTAGGACTTGGATACTTCTGAAAGAGCCCCTTTATAAAACTCTTATGGACGGCCTTTCTTTTCCAAACATTTTAAAAGTTGTTGGAATTAACCTGTATTCTGCATGTTATCTCTTTCTCTAATCACATCTTTACATTTTAAATTACTATGTTAGTTTCCGTACAGTTTGATTAGTCATATAATTTGAACCATACTTATTAAGCAATCTTGCAGTACTTGGATTAAGAGAATCAACTCCTATGCAATGGCAGGCTATTCATATTCTTCTGCAACATGTTTTCCCAGTATGTGGTTATCCTGAATAAAAACTGTTCTTTGGTTTTATATGCACTAGATATGAAGCCAAAGCTACTAGTTAATATGAAATATTTTTTTCCCCCGATTTTCATCCTCAATGATATTTTGGATCAGGATCAAAATCTGTATTGTTAGGTAATTAAGAAGGTAACAGTCTATTCCGCATTAAACAGAAACCACATGTGTGATATGTATATATACTTGCGCAGAATATTGATATTGGGATGTAAGATGGTTTGGTCTGTTACCGACTTGTCATCCAGGTTGATTGAGATTTACTTGATTGAAAAGTATTTCTTTGCTCTTCAGTTGTGAGACATGTGAAACCGATGAAACTGTGATGTTTCCTATTTCTGCATCATGAAAATTTTCAGAGCCTTGTTTACAAGATTGTTAAAGCACGTGTTTGGCAAAACTGTTGGGTTTGCAAAATGTACGTTTAGGGAGATTTGAATGGAAAACAAACAGACTCTAGTACTAGAATGCTAATGGAAGCACCAACATTTGGTTGGTTCAGCGGAATGTGGCGCCAGATTCCTTTAAGAGCTCTAGGGTTCGAGTTGTGGTAAAACCACTCGTAATCCGCCTTGTATGGAGTTACCACTGTTGGGAAGGTCGTCTTTGCCACTGCAAAACCCGGAGTGGTTGCACTCTTGCCACCATTTTTGTTATAAAAAAAAAGAAAAAAGAATGCTAATGGAAGCATTGTAGAATTGTCAATGAGAGCCTCCCAGCATGATCTTCCAATATGCACTTATCATCATGTTGCTAGTTTATTCAAGTCATGGGCTTTCTGTAGGTGAACAAATGTAATGAATTCGTCAGATTGTTACCACGAAATCATTGTGTATGTATGTAGTAATAACAGGTTTTCCCTTTAGAAACTATCACTATGAAATATGGCAAACATTGGCGCAACTAGCAGCAACTCGCTAGTTGGAGGTCATGAGTTTAAATTTTTGAAACATTTTCATTCACGAAATAATGCTAGGCCAATCTGTCACTCCTCAAATCGTGCTTGGTGAGTAGGGGTGGAACAAGGCCAGGGGCCTGTGGCCTAGCCTGTTAAAAGCCTGGTCAGGCCTGGCCTATCAGGCTAAAAGGTCAGGCCAATGCCTCTGGCCTAGCCTGTTTGTGTTTAATAGGCCAGGCATAGGCCTGTAAAGAGGCCGGCCTGTTATAAGGGTAATATTGTAATTTCCATATATATCCTCCAATAAGAATGTGACACCTATACTGCTCTTTGAACCAAAAAATAAAAAAAATACACGTATATTTCTCTGAGTCTGAAAAATCCTTAACGCATTCACAATTTCCTTCGCTTTGACTGTTCTTCGACTAGATATGTGTTCTTCATTCTTCAGACTTCAAGCTCGACTCTGTGGTGTGCCTGCCTGCCTTCTATTTTCGCCGCTCACTCGCGTTGTGGTCCGTGCGCCTCTATGGTTCTTCGACTGGATCTGTGCTTCTTCATTCTTGCAACTTGCTCTGATACTCTTGTTTCTCTCACTGGCTTATTTCACTTCGTTGTTTATGTTTAGACGCCGAGAAAAATACGATATGTGATTTTTCTGGGTTTTTCACCCAATCACCGAATCCCATTTATGATTTTTCAACTCTGGGTTTTTCACTTCGTTTTTATTATCATGCTTCCTACTGATGGCTCTTCCTTCTTCAGCCTTCTTCTTCTTCATCCTCACTGTGGCCTTCACTGCTCTTCCACTCTCAAATTCGATACCCTTTATAGTTCTCCATGGTAATTGCTTGACCTTAGTTTTTCTTCTTGTTTCTATAATCAATTTGATTCCTCCCTTGTCTTGTTTTCGATCTGTTTCTGGAGCTAGTACTTTCTTGTTTGACTTTCGTTTTTTGACTGCCCGTATCTGTTGGAAGAGTGACTGTTTGGTTTATGAGTTGTTCTAGTTTTGATTGTAATCGGACGAATTTTTCTATGCTCGGTTCATTTGGCTCAATTTCAGTGACATATTCGCTTTTGTTCACAATTGATGGTTGGTACTTCAGGAGTATGATAAATTCAGGCCTCTTAACAGGCCACAGGCCAGACTCAGGTCTAAAAATAAGCCTGTTACAGGCCACAAGCCAAGCTCAAGCCGCTTCCCCACATAACAGGCCTGGCCTGGCCTATTTCCACCCCTATTGGTCAGGAGCCTTGTGTATCGGATTGTGCCATTCAAAAGTATTATTAGGGAAGAAATAGTAAAATAAAAATTGGTGGATCAATACATTAATATGGATGTGGTATAATATAAAATTTATAACAATTTAAATTGTTTGTAAGTAATAAACATTTGGAGAGCTTGGAATGAACGTCCCCATTCTATGGGAGAAATAAAGATGAACAATATAACAATATATTCTTTCTAGTTCTTGTTATAAGGTATCAGCTGTCAATAATTTTTTTGTCTTTATTATGAGGCATTAATTGCCTTTAACATATTGATTTATTGAGTTTTTTCTATCATGCCCTTGTTTATTAGACCAATACTTTTTCATTGACTATTATATTTTCAATCCATTCCGCATGTTTCTCTCTCCTCCATTAAGTTTGTATATGTACAATCTATTCAGCATGTTCCTCTCTCTTTGCCCATTATATTTGTATTTCCAATTCATTCAGCATATTTCTCTCCCCCTAAAATTAAGTTTGTATTTCCAATCTATTCAGCATGTTTCTCTCTCCTCCCCCAATAAAGTAGGGGTAAATACAAAGATATTTATCAACTGAATCTTAACTGCCTTTTCTTTTAAACCCTTCATTGGTTTAAAAAAAATTGTAATTGATGCCTTATAATTGGGATAGCAGCTGCAATCATGGATTCAATGACTAGTGCACATGACATTGTGTCATATGGATGTCAGAAACACGAAAGGGAATAATGTTGAGGTTGATGGGGCCTACTCCCCATACACTAATAAAGTAACCTGTGGTGGCATGCATAGTGAGAAATGAAAGTTACTCCCTAATTAAGAGATTCTTACTCAGATTATAAGGGGGTGATCACCTTACGGCTGAATTATGGGGTGCTTGATGGGTCCCAAAAGAGCATGAGACTATAAAGTGAGGGACTTAAGAAATGATTCTATAGAAGCTCTTCAGCTGATTCAGACCGAGGTTCTTGCAACACATGAGGATAGGGAAGTGATCTTGGAGATCAAGAATATAATTGAGATCAAGGTTGCAAGTTGAATTCCAAGTTCTGAGTAGGCAGGTTCCTTAATCATCTTGCACTCTCTCTTGTGAAAAGAGCTCTTAGTGAAGCTGTGGCTCTGAACATTTTAAGTCCAGAAGCTCTTTCAAAGTTTCTGAATTATATCCATGTCACTCGGGCTAAGTTGTTGTATGCGTTCTTTCTTTCTATTCCGTTGTATTAAAAAACATCGATCGGTAAGAAAATGTGAATGATAAACAAATAACTACAGGTCACGATGGAGGAACGAAATTATTTGAAATTTGTAAAATTTTGAAGGTCATATAACGATATTCATTGAAAAATTATACGAATATTTCAATAGTTTCCACCACGTTAGAAAATACAATTAATATTAATATTTAAATAGAAATTTTTTTTATCATGAGATCACCGGGAGATATAAGAGGTTACCGAGGCTTCTTTTGTGCGATTCCCATCAGAAAGTATTTTGTCCAAGTTTGAATTTCTCCTCTCAAAAGGTGCTTCTACCGCCGACAATAATCTCTATGGTGTATAAGAATCCGAGATTCTTACTAAGAAGCTTGAGAAATCACGTAATCCCATCCTTTGGATTTTTCAGAGGCTTTTGTAAAAGCGACGAGGCAATAATCGCTTGTATAAAACGCTATCTTTATATAATTGGGGACACTCGAGTGATTCTAACTATCAACTTGTTGCTTAAGAATATAAGGAGTGTCAGCGACAAATATTGCTCTCATACTATGTAGGAGGCCTCGTGGACTGCAGAAGTCAAGTGAAATTATGAAGTTGGGAGACGAAGTTAAAGCTGTGGGATTTAATGCTTTGGAAATACAATTCTGTGTAGCAATGGTAGCCAAAATGAGCATAAGCAAGTCCCAGTGGAAAGCAAAAGTTGATGTCTACAGGACCTGGCTGGGGTTGGTCAGAGGAAGCATGGTTGAGAGCATTCACGAAGCAACCGCATTGTATGTCAGCATCCAAGGATAAAATCAACGCGGTCATGAGTTTCTGGGTTAACCAGTTAGGTTGGAGTTCTTTGTTCCTTGTTGAAGATCCAAAACTCTTCTGATATATATAGCTTGAATAAAAGGACACTGTACCCAGGGATTTGGTTCTGCGGTATCGTCACTCAAAAGGTTTGATAAGCAAGAATTCTTGCTTAATCGTTCCATTTGGTATTCCTGAAAAGCGGTTCCTTGAAAAATTCGTGAATTGTTTTGAGGAGCACGATGATCAGATATTGAAGCTCTATGAAGAAAATTTGAAGGATGATGATGGCATGTGATCTGCCGAAGTTTTTTGTTTTTGATCTTTTGGTAATTCAGCCTGATTTGGTTTCTCCTTCAATTCCCATTGAAGCATTTGCCGTGTTTTTGAAGTGGGATTCAACTAATCTTGCTGACTTGCTTCCTTTTTTTTAATAAAAAAATTGGACTTCTATTGGTGGTTCTATCATTAATACGAGCCAACTACAGTTTTGATTTATATATGCTTGAGCAACAGGGTTCTGTCGGAAGAACATTGTGTTCCATGAGTGGGTAGGAAGTTTAGTATTAATAAGTGTTTTGTATCTCCAGCAATGTTCCTGTTAAAAGGAATTATCACTTGGAACCATAAGTTGTTCATATTGCTAGAAGTTTGAACAGTGCCAACTTTTCTAGGATGAGATTATGAGAATCTAATCTTTCTCAAGTGAGGACGTTCAGCAAGGACGATATCAGACAAGATTGCTTGTTGAAAGATGAATTTGAAGAGTTAATTATTGATGAAGCACAACAGCTTTGTGCAAATCATGTTGCTGATCTCATTTAGTAGGATAGGGTTATGTTGTTGTCGTCGTCGTCCACTGTCCACTACTGACCTGAGTTTTCAAAATTTGTTGGTAACCATTTACTGTTTAAACATATTTCTACTGTTATTTCTTTTATTGCAAGGAGGAAAATTTCATCTCAAAGGCAGAAGCAAGCGGGGGGAAATATGCTAGAGTCAGTTTGGAGTTTGGATGGGTTTTTAAAAAAAGATTTTTTTTTTTTGCATTGTTTTTTTAGAAAAGTACTTTAATTAGGAGTTAAAGCTATTTTGTATTTAGATACACTATTTAACAAGCACTTTTAAATAAAAAAGTTGTTTGGATGTCAAAATAAAAAATCACCTTTTTATTGGTAAAATTATTGAAATGGGCATGTAAAAGCACTTTATATATATATATATATATATATATATATATATATATATATATATATATATTCATTCGTTTGGATTAACAGAAAGCACCTATGTTATAATTTTAGAAATATTATATTCAATAATTGAATTTAAAAATTATAATATAATTGAAGTTTAATAATATTAAAATTAAATTGTTAATGGATTATAATTTTTCATAGATCCATATAATTAAAGTTGTTATCAAATATTTCTTTTAATTTATATATAGACAATGACTAATAAACATAAATTAAATAGTATACAACAACGTTCTCTAACTTAAAATTTCATTATCACTAATAAATAGTAATTTCCACTTAAAATAACCAGCTACTATATTATAATAATCAATGCATTAATTTAAAAAATAGAGTCAAATTATACCATATTCCAATAATAGAAATAATATCCATTATACTATAAGTTACTAAAAGCTAACCATGTTTTTTCACCCGAAATTGCTCAAAAATTTGATTTTCATTTCTTCTCTTCAATTCTTTTAGCTATCCACATCCAGAAAGAATTAATGTTCTCTTTTTCTGTTCGTGTAAACAACATCAACTACTCTATTTGTAAGTAATATATTCTTCTACTTCATATGTAATCTATTAGCATTTTCGTAGTCATCTGCAATATAATGATTTGTAAGTTCTGAATTTCTTATGAAAGCATAGTCTGATTTTGATTTGCAGAGTCATCTAATTGGTGGTTCAGGATTTCATACCGTTCATAAACCATTCCGGCTCAACTCGAATGATTATTTTTCTAGTTGGGCCGAGCTTAAATGATCTTTGCTCGATTGGATTAGCTTATTTTAAATAATTTTATATCTCATTAAGAGTTGTTTTGTTGCTAGGGAGGAGTTGAACAGTTGACTAAGGTATCGGTTTTAACTCTAAAAGGGAGGATGTTCGATTCCCATCGGTCGATATAAGGGTCTCTTTGGTAGGTGATTTGTAAGTATTTCTGTAAACGCTCTTTGAGTTGTTTTGTATCAGCTTTCACCCTAAAAGGGAGGATGTTCGATTCCCGTTGGTCGATTGGATTAGCTTATTTTAAATAATTTTATATCTCATTAAGAGTTGTTTTGTAGCTAGGGAGGAGTGGCACAGTTGACTAAGGTATCGGCTTTCACTCTAAAAGGGAAGATGTTCGATTCCCGTTGGTCAATGTGAGGGCCTCTTTGGTGGGCGATCTTAAGTATTTCTGTAAATGCTCTTTGAGTTTGGAGGCATGCCTTAGCCTTGGTGGGTTACCGGTGTCTACCCCAACCTAAATTTTTATATATTAAAAAAAAAAAGAGAGAGAGTTGTTCTGTAAAACCATAACACTTATTTTTAAGTGTTCCCAATCCCAATCAAAGGTTCGGTGTCTTGGAAGCTCAAAAGCCTGGAATTGAAACAAAAAACTTAGTGTACACATGATTAGGATACTTCATATGAATAATGAGAATCCCATTCTTACCAGCATGAGCATGGAATCTGTATGGGTAAAACTTAAGAACCAAGGTATTTTTATTTTTTTATATTAAGAAAAATTCATTAAAACCAAGTAAAAAAGATAAACGAGAAAAAAAGGCCTCTTTTCAAATATCAATCTATAAGACAAACTAAAAGTTCTGTGTATATAGATAATATACGTAGAAGAGGGGAAGTAAATGAAGAAGAAATGGAGAGGAAGGTAAATAGAGACAGCCCATCCACCTTCAGGCTCCAACCATGGTGTTTCATAAAACAAACTACAAGTTCTGGGGGTATATAGATATAATATCTTAATTAATAATATATATTTTATCCTCTTCGATCCTAAATGTGGAAAGTAGTTCAAAAATTCATTTTGTTTCTAAATATGTGTTCCGAGTTTCCTGTATCTCCTATTTTTATTATTTCCTTCCAAATTACTCTTACAGTTAGATTTTTATATGATGTATAAGCTATGGTGATGACACTCATATTTAAATGATTAAGAAAATATATTTTAGGAAAATCAGCAATTTTTTATAGGGAAAACTAGGATAAAAACCCTAGGAAAGATAATATTTATTAAAAAGGACTATAATAATGATAATTATATAGAATATTGAAATATTAAAATAAAAAGACTAAATTATCCCTAACCAAATTTCCTATCTTTTCTTTAACTTGATCATTAATAATAAATAGATACCAATCTGAATTACCTTAGTTTCCTATCTTCCAAATAGCATTCCCATATTTTTCGATGACTTGCATCTAAGCATGTAACCCCCAGTTTTTCCTTGTGACTTTCTCATTTTTGTTAATCTTAATGTTTTTATGTCTCTCTTCTAGTGTTCTTATCTTTTGGTTATATTTTAATGAGAAAAAAAAACAATAAGCATTATCGTTCCAATTTAATTTGCTTCTACAATTGCAATTCATGTGTGTATCATTGTAGTTAATTTTGATAGTATAACAGTAAGAAAATGGCATCTGGAGTTGGAAAAAGACTAAAGAAAATGACATTAGGAGATTGATTAATTAAAATGGCAATTGGATTGAAAAACCTTCCCTTACTGCCAAAAATGGTAAGGACACGAAAAGAAGTGCAAGAAATAACACAAGAACAATTTAGACTTTTTAATTTTGTAGTTTAGTATCTGTTCTTTCTAAATACTTACTCTTTTTATGACCCTTCCTAATAAATATTATTTTTTCTCATAAACAGCTAAGCTACTTTATTTATTTATTTCATCATTGTAGTGGTAGAAGTTTAATGTGTTACACCTATGTTCCTAAATAGTAGCTAACTAGAGCTAACACCGGAACCAATTAGGAATCAGATTTATCACGTGAAAACAAAACAGTGGTCTCAAAAGATTCTAAATGCAACAAAATACAAAAATATCTGTCTCCATTCGAATATATTAAAAACAATACCCATAATCCTCTAGATACCCAGAATATCCCATGTGCAGGATTCCTCTAATTTAAAATATTAAATAAAATTTAACAGGTTTGCTATTACAAATGCATGCTGTTGACAATTGACCTATTATTTTACTCTAATTATTTTTGTCTTTTCTATCGATTTCAAGTCATTTTGAATTGTGTGTGGAATTAAATTTAGTTGTTCGCATGCGTTGATTCCAAATCATTTTGTTATTCTATGAAGTATTTATTTATAGAGGGGTATATCCGCCACTATTCCAAACTGATTCTTAGAGTATTATTCATTTCTTTATTTTTTATAAGCATCCATGATCTCCCTAATTTTTATTATAAAAATCGATTAATAACCTTTTAAAAATTAGAGAAATAATTTAAAATTTGTTAAAATTTTTATTAAATTTCTAAAATTATATATCCTATATGAAGTTAAGGACACTCGAAAAAAAAACATACTTTGAATAATGTGTAGAAATCCGTATATTAAAATCAATTTTATCGAGAGAGTAGTAGTGTTTAATATTACAAACTAATCCAAATTCAATCATTATTTGACCTAAACGAGATTAGCTATTTTAAGATATTTTATTTTTAATACACTCACATTTGTTTTTGGGGCCAAATATACACGCACATTCAAATCTTGTTTCAGTTACATATAACAAGTCTTATCTAATAAGTATGTTAAGATACATGAATTATACTCTCTCCGGTCCTAATTATAAGACATATTTAATCGATTTTGAGAAGATTAAGGATGAGAGTTAAATTAGTTAATTTCACTCACTTTTCTAAAATGCCCTTATATAAATTTTTAATGGCATTAACATACATTCTCAACCTAAAATCTTCCTTTCCATACTTTTTAATTGAAATGATGGTCTTACTATATATACATATGTGTGTGTGTATACACATATTTTTGCATGTATGTGTATGCATATACACATATATCTACAACCCCCTCAAAAAAAAAAAAACACATACACCCCCCACAGACATACACACATATCTACACACAAATATAAACCTTCACTCTTCACACACACATATACATAAATACACACACACACACATATTTATATAATGCGTGTGTATGTCTATATGTGTGTATGCGTATACATATATAAATATTTATGTGTGTGTCTATGCATATATATATATATATTGGTAAATTAACGTTAACTCATTGATAAACAAATTAAAATCCAACAATTTAAGAGTTTTATTGACTGAAAAATTCTATGCACCTAAATGCATATACTTACAAAAAATTAAACACACTTGAGAGAATAAAATATGAGTGTTTTAGGAAGAAATTGATAAAAATTTAAATTTTATCCTATAATTAGGACCAAAATCAACTCTCAAATGTTGTCCTATAATTAGGACCAGAGGGAGTACTATGTTTTTATACTCTATTTATAATACTAATTATTTGGATAGATTGTTAGTTGTCGTTAAACAATTTCATTAAATATTCTTTGCGCCCTGCTTTTGACCCTTTTGGCCTTTTGCTTCATCATGGAACAAGAACTGAGACAATTAGAGGAGAGTGGTCCCAAAATACAACCGTAAGAAAGGAATCTAATCATAATTAATTCCTTTTCATTAGCTGTTTAGTTAAAAATTAAAGAGCGTTAATGTATAATTTTATCTTAGAAGTTTTCTTATAGGAGTTAACAGTGTTCAGAATTTTTTTCTGGATCAATTTTAACCCAGAAATATTAAAAATGAGTAGTGTTATCATTGGTCGTAAAAAATATTAATGATTAACGTTAATTTTTAGTAATCAATGTTAACTTTTTGAAGCTTCAGTGAATTTCCTCATTTTTAACACTTTTCCAACGAAAATAATCCAAAATGTAATTCTAAATATCCATAGCTCCTACATGAAAATTTCCATCACAAAATTCAACCTTAACTCAATTAAACTGCACCACATAAAAACTGTAAGTGGAAGTTTGACTAACAGATCATAGTTCAAGCCTTTTCTAACACACACACACACACATATATGTGTGTGTGTGTGAGTGTGTGTGTGCATATACATAACATTTTTATAGTTATAAGGAGATGCTTCAGAGTTGTAGCCAACATCTAGGTTTACTTTAATTTGCATGAAACATGTCATCGAAAAACAAGGTTGGGTTGCTTTTCCACCAAATTTTTGTCTGATCCATCACAGTAATTAATTAAAATGG
Source organism: Acacia confusa (assembly GCA_037074495.1). Taxonomy (NCBI): domain Eukaryota; kingdom Viridiplantae; phylum Streptophyta; class Magnoliopsida; order Fabales; family Fabaceae; genus Acacia; species Acacia confusa. The sequence continues at coordinate 9,021,180 of CM073505.1, forward strand.
ACCACATAAATAATTAATTGCACATTGAATTATGGGACAATCTCACTCGGTCCAAAGGACCATAAAAAATATATAAAAAAAAATTAAGAATAGATTTCTCTATCAAAAAAGTTTCTAAAGACTTTAGTGATATAGATTTCAAATGTAAATTTACACAATTAAAAAAAAAGCTATTAATTACCAACGGAATTGTTTCTATCGGAAAAATTCTGTCAATAAATTCCATCTGAAAATAAAGTTTCTGATGAAAAAATATTGGGAAAATTACATTTAGGTCTCAAGCAACAAAAGAAACAAAAGAGGAAAAAATGGTCTCTGAAAATATTAAAATTACATTTAAGTCTTGTGAGACTTTTTTGCAACAAATTACAAGTTCAAAGGTGTTCACTAACAAGTCCAGGTGTGGTGTATTGACAAGTCCAGGGGCGTCTATTGACAAGTCGACAATTAGAATTTATTGCATTTAAATTTTATGGGACTTAAATGCAATTTTGAGATTATTAGGGACCATTTTTTTTTGTTTTTTCTATTGCTTGGGACCTAAATGCAATTTTTCCAAAAAGATTCTATTATTACATTATCAACAAGTATATGTAATTATATTGACAAATTATAAAGTGACAATTGATAAGCACATATATATATATGTTAACTAAAAAAGCTCTCATTGACAGCTGTATGTGATTATATTAACAAGTTATAGAGTGACAATTAACAAGCTTATTTATGTTAACTAAATCAGCTCTTGTTGATAAGTGTATATATGTCACTATATTGACAAATCATAGAGTTATTCACGAGTCTATTTATATTAACTAAAACAACTTTCATTGACAAGTATATATGATTATATTGACAATATTTTGACAAGTTATAGAGTGATCATTAACAAGCTCATATATGCCATCGAAGTCTCTAGGGAATTTTTAATTTTGATCCATGAACCTACACTAAGACTTTTTTTTTAAACTTTTTTTTCTCGTTCTTATGAGCTAATAAGTGAGATTTTCCCTTGAATTATTGATACCGAAATTTTAATAAGTTAGCTTTATCCAATATTAGGCTTTGTTTTTATCATTATAATTCGCTTACACCAGAAAGCTTGAGAAAAGAGTATTTTTCTTTCCTGTTCTTTCCTTTCATTTTTAACAATGAATTAATTATGTAATAAAATTGATACAGTATGGTTCTGTCATGAATATAAGAGTTAATTAAAGGGTTTATTTTGGTTCTAAATAGACCTTAGTCCACTTTATCAACCCAATTTATAATTCCCCTCCTCCAAATTATTTCTATTGGTTCGTTGCACCTATGAATTGAGAGGATTTCTATCAATGGGTGCATAATTCTAATGCAAATGATGAAATAACGTATTTTAGAAAAATTAACATATCAAATTTTTACAAATAATTAATTTAATTATTTTTTAATCTTTGCAAATTAATTATATAACTTCTATATCAACAACAGCAAGAGTTAGTATTATTTATATGTCATAAATAATGTAATTTATATGTTGGCCAAAAAACAACGTAATTTATATCAAATTTTATATATAATATGAGCCTTCAATATCTTTTTTTTAAAACAAATATCAACTCAATTTGTTTACTCAAACTTGTTTACATGCAAATACACCTCCCCAAATGCATAGATTGAGCGAAAATCCAACTCAAATTCTGGAAAACTTTGATACTCCGTAATAGAGTTGATTATATTGTATGGCAAAAGAAAACTTCTCTTAAATCTTTCTATGCTGTTTTTTTATTTTTTAAAAAAAAATCAGATGAGTGATAGAATTTACGATTATTTATTTATTAAACTTTCGGTGACCTAGCTGCTACTTGTTCCATCTTGTAAGTTGTAAAGCATATAATTTTTTTTTTTATTTTATATATCACCAGAAAAGAACAAAGCACGCGATTAATTAAGAAGAAAATTATTGTTGTTGCTTGGTGCTGGGTTATTACTCTATTATTTTTAGTGATATTTATTATGAATTAAAATTGTAATGTAAGAACTAAGAAACAAACAACCAGGAGTTTAGTGGACGTCCAAAAGTGGGAAATCTCAACAACCTCGGAGTTGATTAACAGTTGGATTATATGTTAATTGCATGTACGGATCCTAATCAAATTCCATTCCCTACAGTCCCACAAAAGCTGGACGGCATTTATATATTCACCAACATTACAAATTAAAGTAGCAAGGTCGAGGAATCTTAAATTAAATAATTCTGTATTAATTTTTTTTAAAAGATACTCTATATATATGTAATTAGCTACAATTTTTCCTTAAATCCACGGTATAAAATTTAAAATTTAAGGATTCAACCCAACATCTATTTTTAACATAGGATCTTTTGAGAACTTGTATGCTTCCTCCAGGCATTATTATAAAAGTTAGTTAAAGGATTCATCTTAATTATAAAAATAATTATGAATTCACTGTTTCTCAAATTTATAACTTCTCTCTCTCTCTCTCTATTTCTACTGATTGGAAGAGGTATTTTAGGTCTAACTAAACAAGTAGTGAGTGGCACTATGGGTGTGTTTGGTTTGAGGGGAGGGTGTGGTAAGGGAGGGTGGGGAAAGAAGGGAATTGACCAAATTGCCATTAATGAAGGAAATATTCTTTTTTGTTGAGAGTATATTTTAGGAATATTAAAAAGTTTCTATGGGCTTTTTTGTAAAGAATGGGGTAAAAGTTTTTTCCCCCCTCCTTCAAACCAAACTAGCTCTAAAAGAAGAAGTATTTTGGAAAAATTAACACGCATTTTTCTTAACTAATAAGTGACTTGACTAATTTATCTATTAGTTATATCGTTCATACTTCATATATTAAATGGTTAAGGGGCATTTTTGTCCTAAAAATTTTCATTGAGGAGCAATTTTTCCCAATAAGTTTTTTCGGGAGTAATTTTATCCTGACAATTATCTCAGTTAATTTTAACATCTAGTTACCAAATACACTGAGTTGGTAGTCCTCATGTCTTCTATGTTATTTTTGTTAAGGTGCAAATTTATCCCAAAAATTTTAAATCTAACTTAAAAAAAGATGAAGTAGATGACACATGAATTTCCAACGTAAATTTATACCTAAACACAATTAACATGGATGATATCACTACTAGAAAACTGATTTTTTGCGGCGGAATTTTTCCCTCGCAAAACAAGCATTTTCCGTCGCAAAATTATTTTGCGACAGATTTTGCGGCGGAAATTTGTCCGTCGCAAAAAAAGCCCTCGCAAATAATTTTTGCGGCGGAAAAAAGGAATTTCCCTCGCAAATTCAAATTTTGCGGCGGAACAATTTTCCCTCGCAAAATGAGAGATTTTGCGGCGGAAATATTTTCCCTTGCAAATTCCAAATTTGCGTGCGGATAAATTTTCCCTCGCAAATTGAGATTTTGCGGCGGAACAAATTTTCCTCGCAAAATTTTTTGAATTTGCGAGGGAATTATTTTCCCTCGCAAATTTGCGACGGAAAATGTATTTTCCCTCACAAATTTAAATTTTGCGAGGGAAAAACTTTCCCTCGCAAAATATGGCAATTTGCGAGGGAAAATTTTTTACCCTCGCAAATTTCCATATTTTGCGAGGGAAAGTTTTTCCCTCGCAAAATTAAAAATTATTTAAAAAAAAAATCATTAAAAATTATAAAAAAAATAGAAAATAAAAAAAATTGTATATCATAAAAATAAATTATACAATCATCATACAAGTTTACATAATAAAAACACAATATTATATAAATTATAATGTTCTAAAATGAACTAAAAAAAAACTCTAAATAGCAGTAGCCTGGCCATCGTCACCGCCAGTATCGTCGTCACTACTAGAAGGCAGCCCCGTACCTTTGTCTTTCAATAGGGCATGGAGAAGTGCTCGCATCTCACTAATAATATTTCCTTGCTCCCTCATCTTCTCATCTTGCTCCCTCATCTTCTCGTCTTGCTCCAGCACCTTCTGTTCTTGCTCCAGCACCTTCTGTTCTAACATCTTTGCCCTCTTATCCTCTGCAAAACCAACATTATGAAGTCAATTTACTTGTAATACTTCATTTATATGAAAGAGGGAGTAATGATTTGCGATTGATAACAAAAGTACAACTCTACCTTCAGGACCACCTCTACTACTGCCGGATGAGTGCCTCGAAGACGACTTCAGTTGGCTGGCAGAAGCACCCATCCCGAAGACTCTCCCCTTCTTGTCAATTTCGCCTGCAGCCTGAAGAAAGATACTCTCGTTATCGGAATAAGAGGATGACGGGTCACTCTGAATTTGTGAGTCTCTCTCCTGTGTCAGCTGTTGATAGGTCTCCTACAAGCACAAAAATACAACACAAATAATGCATATAAAATGAAAGAAATATACTACTGTTTGAAGCAAATAATAAATATAACTAATATCTAACCGCGGACTGCTGGGACTTAGCATTAATCCAGCGCTTGCCTTGTCCCTCAACCGCCTGGGTATGGGTCCGCTCAAAGGTGGTCCAAGAAATCAAATCTTCAGGAACTTCCCCAGACGCTGCCTGCAAACACAAATGATAACCATTCATTAATTATTTATTAAGTACAAAATATTGAAAGCTGAAGTAGAAAATAGTGTATACTTACAATCTTTCGTCGATGCTCACTAACTGGAATGCAGCCGCCAGCATATGACGGTCCATCCATGTGGGACCTATTTAATTTATTTTGTTCACTTTGCTTCAAAAATCTTTCGTCAGTCGCCCATTTTTCAAATAACTGGCCTGCAACCTCAGGCTGAATCCAATTTTTTTTTCCTTTTTCATTCCTCAATTTATATAATTTATCAGACAGCCACTTGCTTCCCTTGAAGTTATAAGCTTTCTTTAAATTATTCACATGCTCGGGCAACCAGCTAAACTTTCCCTGAAAAACAATACTAAAACAATTAGTGCTCTAAATTATACAAGTAGTTAATCAGTTTGTATTTTGATGAGAATAATAAATTAATAACCATACATCACATAACTTACCAAGAACTCACTAAACCAAGTATCTCGCTGGCTCTGAGGGATCAATGTCCATGTGGCCCAAGGTTGATCAAAATTACGAAATATTTGCTCGCCGATGAAATCCGCCACCGGCTTATGAGGATGAAACTTGAAAACAAAGAGAATGTTGCAAATAGTAGCATACAAACTAAAGGTAAAAAATCATAACATTACATAACTTACTTGGTGCTCCCTACAGGACAGATCCACATCTTCTCTGTCACATGATCAATGGATCCCCAGGCTGGGTCGTCAGAGGAACTAGCTCCCCCACCCTGGCTATGAGGCGATGCAGTGTACTAAAGGAAGAAGTATATTGCAAAATGTTAGAACTTAGATGTTTAAGAAAATATATTTAAATCAGTCAGAAATCATAAATTGAACCTGCCCTATCTGCTGGTGTGGATATGTATCAGTGAAAGGCTCACCTATACCGCCCATAACAGAGTCAGTAGTAGGCGGTGAAGATGAAAAATAAAGAGGCGGAAGCTCCGGCGAAGAGCTAAGCCCTCTGACTACAGAGGGGGTAGATGATGTCGGCCTACCCCCTCTGATAGGACGGGCCCGGCCACTACCTCTACTATATCCACTACCTGAACGGCCTCCTGGATGCTCCATCTCTGAACACTTATAAACATGATGTCAAAATATATATAAACAAGAGAAATTTACTTAATACAATAATGACTAAGCAATGGAATATCAAATATAACAGATCGTCATAAACCAAAACAACTAACTTAAATCAATCGGATGATTACTGTTCTTCCTCTGACGTCTCATAATCGTCAAATTCAGATTCAGTAGTGGAGTAACCCGCTTGTTCCTCATCGTCTGATTCCTCATTCTCAAACGGATACATCCACCTATATTGTTGCAGACCTCCTACCTTTGCTTCGTACGCCAGGTGAACGGGCAAATGTTCCATTGAGTCAAATAAGCTAGGAGGAAACACCATCTCTAACTTGCATAGCATTTTTGGCACGCTCTCCTCCAACTGTCGTAACTTATCGACATTAAGTTCAGAAGCACAAATTGTTGTAAAGAAGAAGGAAAACTCTGTCAGAATATCTAATACATGCTTCGGTAGTGCCTTGAAGGCCCACGGCAATAATCTCTGAAAAAAAACGTGACAATCATGACTCTTCATATCGCGTAACTTCACCTCGTTTAAGTCCACACATCTTGAGAAATTTGATGCATAACCGTCCGGTAGATTCACACTATTAACCCACTTCAACAATTCTATATTCTGCTCTTTGTTCAAGGTGTACGGCGCCCTAGGTTTGGAAATCCGGCCCGTGGCAATCTCTATCAAATGCAAAGAAGGTCTTCTGCAAATATGTTGTATGTCAAGTCTTGCATTGACTGTATCCTTTGTCTTACCCTTGGTGTCCATAACGGTGTACAGAATATTGCAAAACACATTCTTCTCAATATGCATGACGTCGAGGTTGTGTCTTAACAATTGATCTTTCCAATATGGTAGCTCCCAAAAGATGCTGCGTTTGATCCAATGATGATGAACGCCATATCCCTCAGGCTCACTGGAAGCAGCTCCTTCTTCAATACTTTGAATGTCCTTCACCCTCTCCCATATTTCTTGCCCACTTAAACGACGAGGTTTAGCTGATCGTTCAACCACATTCTGACTGAAGTCTTTTTTGTTTCTCCTAAACGGATGATCGAGGGGTAGGAATCACCGATGACTGTCAAACCAAGATACCTTGCGACTATTTGGCAAGCTAAACCCTACGTTCTGTTCCATACATATAGGACATGCAAGCTTCCCCGACGTTTGCCATCCACTCAACATCCCATATGCAGGGAAATCATTGATTGTCCACATTAAGGCAGCCCGCAAGATGAAGTTCTGACTCAATGATATATCGTACGTAAGAACCCCTTCACTCCACAACATCTTCAACTCGTCTATCAGAGGCCTGAGGTACACATCTATTTTCTTTTTTGGGTTGGATGGCCCAGGGATTAACGCGTTGAGGAACAAAAACTCTCTTCTCATACACATGGAAGGTGGGAGGTTATACGGAGTCACAATCACCGGCCAACTAGAATAAATCCTGCCCGTTTGGTTGAAAGGAGCGAACCCATCTGAACATAAACCAAGACGAACATTACGGGGATTGGCTGCAAATGAAGGATTCGCCTCGTCAAATTTTAGCCAAGCTTCGGCATCAGATGGATGCGTCACAAATTTTTCATCCCTGTGATGCTTCCGATGCCATCTCATGTGAGCGGCTGTTTGTTGTGATGAATACAATCTCTGAAGTCTAGGCACGAGGGGAAAGTACCACATCTTACTTAATGGTTGAGTGGTTGTTTTCCCTTTAATCTTCTTGTACCTATCATGTTCACAGAATTTACAAGTAGTCTGCCCAGCATCATCCTTGTAATAGAGCATACATCCGTTGGGGCAGCAATGGATTCTTTCACAACTAAGCCCGAGCTCTTTCACCTTTTTCTTTACTTGGTAAAAATCTTTCGGCAAATTATTGTCATTGGGAGCAACCTTATTCATGATCTGCATCATTTCATTGTAATTCTTCTCGCTCATATGGTGATCAGTCTTCAAGCTTAATGTTGCTAGGGTAGCCGATAGCGATGAATATTCACTATTTTCAATGTGTTCACAACCTTCCCATAAAGGACGTTGCGCATCTTGAAGCATTTGATAGAACCTAACGGCCTCCGGATTAGGCTCCTCTTCCATGTATGATGGTTGATTATGTGTACCGATCTCCTCTTCCATGTGTGAAGGTCCAGCATGAGTCACGGGATCAAAATATTGGCCGATCGACGGTACCGCAGCATCCATGACCAACTGCTGATATTGATTAAGGTTGGTTCGATGAGTACTGTCTCCGTAATAACCGCTCGGTGTCTGTTGGACTTCCCCGTGATGTACCCAACATTCATAATCCCTCATGAATCCTTTTCTACACAAATGGATTCTGACTGTTCCTGCGTCATGAAATTCAAAACACCTGTATCTCGCACACGGACAACTGATTGAGGCACTCGAATTAGTTGTGTGCGCTAAGGCAAATTGGACGAACTCTTCCAAACCGTCTAAGAATACTCGAGTAAGTCGTTTTTTCTGAGTTAGACGATTGTACATCCAACTCCTATCACGATCACCTTCCATACTTCCCCAACCCAACCCTGCACAGACACTTATTGAAACATAATACAATAATACTAACTATTTCAACTAACTTAAGTGGCAAATACAGCTGGTCGCTTATACCAACCAATTGCCACTTAATCCACTTAATCAAGAAAGCGGCAAACAAACACATGCAGTGAACAAAGAACAGATCCCATCCTGCAACCAGAGAATGAGGATAGTACACTAGAAGATGGGGAGATACAAGTTGACGGGTCAAACAAAGAATGACGAAGTACGATTGAAAATGGGGACATATAACAAATCTTTTTTTTTTTGTAATTTATTGTATTGTTCATTCATATATATAATAAATTCATTAAAATTTATTGTTATTTCACATATGCAATAATTTCATACATTTTTTGTATTCTAATATATAAATTAAAAATTATTATTAACTGTTATTTCACATATTAATGATTTTGAAGTTAAGAACTATAAATAAAAATTTAATAACTAATACTTTTTAATAAAAGGAAAATTACATTGACGTCTTAAACAAAAAACAAAAAATGATCTATGAAAATCTCACAATTATATTTAAGTCTTATGAAATTTTTTTATAATGAATTCTAAGTATTGACTTATCAGTATACACCCTTAAAAGTTATTGCTATATTTCCTATATGTAATATCTTCCTACTTTTTTGTATTCAAATATGTAAATTAAAAATTGTTATTAATTGTTATTTCCCATATTAATGATCTTGAAGTTAACAATTATAAATAAAAATTTTCAATTGTCTCAATTAAAAAATTAAATTCAAACCACATAATTCTAATAAATTGTAGACAATATAATTTTAATATGATTAAAAAATAATTCTAATTGTCCTAGTGTATTTGGATCTAAAAACTACAAATAATCAAATAACTGAATAAAAAAGTTAGTTAAAATTTGTTAAATGGGATAAATGTTTTTTTTTTCTCTCAAAATATATCCTTATTTACTAGGATCATGGGTCAAAAAAAATAAATGAGAAAACAGATATAAAAAAAAAAGTGAGAAAAAAATAAATTTAAATTTTCAACATATTCATAATAAAATTAATAAAAAGGATATCATCTATTCTAAAACATGTAACTCATACACAAGTTATAACCAATACATATAACAGTGTTTGTTTATTGACCATGAGTATTAATAATATTATGATACAAGGAAAGAATAATAAAGAGAAAATTATCCAATAATTTACATAATTTTTTTCTAACAATATAAATTTAAAAAGAATTAACAAATGCTTCCTAAGTTATTTTTTATAATATTGTCTTTTACACTTTTTTTCCTTAAAAAAATGTAGAGCATTAAACTAATTCAGTGCCTTCTACGTCTTTGGAAAGAAAATAGAGATGTAAAAAAAAACCTAATTGTAAAATTAGTCATATTGAAATTACTATCAAATAAACAAAATCAAGATTTCAAGATCTTCCATTAATATTATCATTTCAGATAAAAAAGAATTAGCAATAAACAAAGTCTAAATTTGCAGAAGAAAAAGACCATACCAGTTGAAGAAACAACCTAGGTTGAGAACGAGAAAGTATGCCGGAGTAAGATGAGATCGGCGGCGGCAGTTATCTTGTGGCAGAGCTCAGATGGCGCAACCTGCAAACCAAGAGAGGAAGAAGAGCAAAATGAAGGAAGGGAGACGACGGGGAATGAACACAAAGGGGGAGGGAGGGAAGGAATATATAACATTTTGCGGTGGAACCCCCAGGTTCCGCTGCAAAGGTTGCGGTGGAACACGGGTTCCGCCGCAAAGTTTAGCGGCGGAACGACGGGTTCCGCCGCTAACTGTCGGTGGGATTATCCCACTGACAATTTTGCGGCGGAAAACACTTTTCCGCCGCAAAATTGCGGCGGAAAGGTGTTTCCGCCGCAAAAGTTTGCGGCGGAGCAAACTGTTCCGCCGCAAATTGCGGCGGACCAGTGTGTTCCGCCTCAATTTGCGGCGGAATAGTTTGCTCCGCCGCAAATTTATGAGAATTGCGACGGGAGGGCGTTTTCCTTCACAATTTTGCGACAGATTATTATTCCGCCGCAAATTTCATGATTTCTAGTATTGTATATGGACTATCAACTTAGCATAGGTGGATAACAACTAGGAAAAAATTGCTCAATTTTTTACACTTCTGAGGCAAAATTGCCCCTCAACAAAATTGCCCCTTGACCCAATATTATATTAAACTAAAGTCATGATGCTGTGGTATGGAATGATGTAATCTTGCTCTAAACATTCTTTATTCACCATTTTACCTTTTGCTTTCCACCATAATTTTCTTATTTTATTATCTCTGTCTGAAAAGTTTCGAGTTTGACTCATAATCCACTTTGCAAAAGCAAATTGCAATTTTATAATTAATCCTCACACTAAAAACATCCAATCATTTCTTTATTACACGAGAGTCTATGCTCATTGTATTGCAAATTGATGGTTAATTACATTAAAAAAAAAGTATACTAATTAGGTTAACTCTCCACTTATTAGAAGATTTGCACAATTAAAAACATTAAAAGTACTATTTTACCAATTTTAGATTATATAGAAATTGCCTTATATATGTAAATAGACCTCCCTTCTTTACAAATTAATGTTGATATTGTCTACACATGACTTAATTTTTTTAAAAAATATGTTCAATTTAATATTACATATGCTCCCTCCTATTCCAATATAATTAAGTCACTTCAACTATTTTTTCAAAATAATAGTTAATTCATTAAATATGTTTAAATTAAATTTTTTTTCTCCAACTTTTCTAATATTTAATTATGTTTTAAAAAAGACAAAAAAAAAATACAAAGAGTCATGTTTAAGCATTAATTACATATCATTCAAGTGACTTATATAGTAGACTAAGACATTCTTTTAGAGATGATTTATATTGTGAACCGGAAAGAGTAGTAGACTTGTAGATTTAACCGTATCCCAACCATGACTTTTACAATATTCAAATTTAGAGATGGTGTGTCGTGAGAAAGGGCATACTAATTCTAGTTCATAATATAAGAGCTAAATAACTATTTTGTATATTATATTGAAGAAATTTATTAAGTTAGTTAGTTATAATAAATGAGTTTTGACTTCCCTAAAATGTCCTTTGTACATTAAAACATGCTACTTATTTGATTAAAACATTTTAACATGTACAATTTATAAGAATACTTTAGAAATAAAATTATAATTTTGGGGATAAATTACGGAAGTCTTCTATTATGCACCGGAGGAGGAGGAGGAAGTTCGGTTTTCACTATCTCATGATTAACCACACATGCATCTTGAAAACAAAAAAAATCCTAATGCTTCCTCATGGTTGTAATTAAATAAATAATATGTTTAGTTAATGCAACAACTAGCAATCTTATATCATTAAATCAAATCAACAATTAAATGGACGAATGAGATTGAATGTGGATCGATATACATAGAAGATACAAATCCCAAGTCTCTCGCAGCTTTCGTGGGTGACTAAGACCCCCCCCCCCCGGTACATATATAATATGAATATTCACTTTGGAGACCTTAATTTATCACACCAGTAGTTAAACTCAACAAGTAGACATATAAATAGAGTTTATATATATATGGTCCGATTATGATCTTACCAAGTCTTGGTCAAAAGTTGGAAACTAAAGGAGCTTTACTTCCTGGGAAATCCATGGAGGACAACAACAACCTGGGAGGAGCAGGCAGTTCCTCATCATCAATCAATGAAGGGATAATGATAAAGGAACAAGACAGGTTGTTGCCGATAGCGAATGTCGGTCGGATTATGAAGCAAGGTTTGCCGCAGAACGCGAAGATCTCGAAGGAAGCCAAGGAGACTATGCAAGAATGCGTGTCGGAGTTCATAAGCTTCGTCACCGGCGAGGCCTCCGATAAGTGCAAAGAGGAGAGAAGAAAGACCGTTAATGGCGATGACATATGTTGGGCCTTGAAAACCCTAGGCTTTGATGATTATGCAGAGCCACTTCAAAGGTACTTGCATAGATATAGAGAGCTTGAAGTAGATCAACGAGGTAATAATAATTCTAATCATCATCAAGATACAGATCATTAATTAGGGACCTTCAGCTTAATTTTGTCATATATATATGTTACTGTACTTTCACTTCGGTCTTCATTAACTATTTTCATGTAATAATGATATTGACTTTCTAGGTTCTTGTCTCTCCTTATATTCATATTACCCCGCTCAATTTGCATGCTGTTTCTTTGTTATGTCTGAACATTAAATCAATAAATTCATATTTGAACTTGAATTTTTTGCGATGAGCCTGATACTATATGGTACAGACCCATGACATGATCAAGCTCTTTAATTTGGTTATGAACAATCTTCTTACTAGTTTGTTCTCTCATGAGAAAAAGGAGTCTGTTTGTTAAGGGGGAAAAACTACTAATTCATCAGCAATTATCCATGGATATGAATTCACTCTTCGAGGGAAAGTTCACGACACAGTCGATTTCAGTTTTTTAATTTCTTTTGATTGAATAATATCTTGTTCAGTTTGATCTGAGTTTCTCAGAAAATATCAGCTAAATTTTCAATGAATTATATTTTCCTTCGTTATACTACTATACGCGTGCGCGGGCTCTTTTCAAGATCGATGTTTTTAGCTTCATTATATTGTATCTTCTTGAAAACTGAATATCAAAGAGAAGTTCAAGACACTGTCTGGTTCTGTTTAATTGGTCTGAGTTTCTTAGAAAATCTGATAATAATCTTCCATTCTTGTCAAGATATTCTATAAATTTTTCTTCATGACAATGTATATCCTGCAAGATCGATGTCCGGAGAATTTGATCTTATGATTATGCCCATGAAGTTCGAATTTAGTTTCTTGGTTATTAATTAGTTAATTAAGATTCTGGTTGATTCTCCTTGTTCTATTCTTAGGTGGTCTTTCTATTTTAATTTGATTAAGATTGAAATTAAACTTCCTATTATCGCCGTCAGTATGTAAATTGGCATCAAGTCACTTTCTAGGGTTTCTTTCAATTGTGAAGAAAATGCCAGCAGCTTCAAATAATTAACTAGTATCCTCAGTGATATTGAATAGTAAATCATTATTAAAACATCAGGCTAGGTTTTTTTTATTTACTGTTAGCCGAAAATTTTGAAGGTTAATTTGGGGGGACCGCATACTATAGTGTTGTATTTACTGAAATACTGTCTACGGATAACCCAAATAAGCAAGTGTATGTCTTTGACATGGTTTCTAGAAGCTCCAAAACTAGGTTGAGAAGGTAGTGAAAAGCCCATTGAAGCCTATAATCTTGTTTAGCTGAACATTTGGAGTAGATGACTCTTTGGTCAGAAGCTAGATTGAAGGCAAAACTGTTTTTGAAGAGTTTGTGACTTTTGGTTTTATTTTAGATTTGGAATTTCTGAAACTAATTTTACATTAATATATCTTCCTAACAAATTTTTGCTAAATTGGTTACTACAGAAATGTATCTAAACATAAATTATATTATACTACACTATATAAAATAATGGATTAACGACAGAATTGTATGATTCCGTCGTCAAATAAATTGTTACTAATTAATTAGCGATGAAACATTAAATTCTGTCGCTAATTTACTTTTTTGTAGTGCTACTTTTATCTCAACTTTTAGTCTGCAAAGTCTTCAAATTGGATACAAAAAGATGGAATTTAATTACATATAGCCCGGCCTCACCTTGCTTATATAAATTATAAGCTAAGTGTTCATGTATAATATTATGGCCATGGATTGAAGAATATTTTTATTTTTTGGAAAAAAAAAATGCATTGTACCTAGGCTAGCTTTCGATATCATCATCTCTCTAACTTTAAGCATATAGCTTGATGAGATGAATTATTAGAAATACTAAGGGAACATGATATCAAGGTCCTAATTAAGAAAAATAATATCAGAAAAATCCTATAGCTTTTTAATATCAAGTGAAAGAGGAATTATTGACAAGTGAAAGAGCTATCATTAACAAGTTTTGAAACATTTTTGATATTATTTTTTTTAATTGGGACCTTAATGTCATTTTCCTAAATATTAATTAATTAAGGTAATTTCTAAATCTACAAAATGCCCTAAATCACCAATTAGGGTTTCCTCTTCTGTTGAATCATGTTTTCTTCTAGTGTCCTTTTGAAGAATTGTATTGGACCAGCTGACTACTGTTCTTACACATGCATGATTCGATTAAATCAAATTCTGTAATCTTTTTGGGCAGCAAATAAATTAAGGACGAAAATCGTGCAGGGGATCAATCAGAATCAATTATGCATTTGATTTAAACTCATAAATTTATATTAAATTATATTTTTCTGAATCATTATCGTGGGTTGGAAATGAAAATATGAGGGAAAATCACCTTTTAAAACCTAATGGCATGATGCTCCCGGGAGGTGGCAGATACGATTTGGTTTGTAGCCTCAAGCCTTTATTATCTACCTCTCCAATTGAAAAACAAATTCATTTTAGATCTATAAACTAGCATGAAAATACACATAAAAGATCGTTATGTATAGTTTGAGAAATAAATTTATTTTGAACAAGAGTGTTTATAATATAATTAAATAATTTAACTATCTTTTTTAATTGAATCAAATTAGTTAGATGGTTGTTACATTAAGAAGTGAAAGAATATTACTCCCTTTTCCTTTGATCTTCAATATAAGATATATTTGGGAAGTTGATATTGATCCTAAATATAAGACATAATTCTTATATTTGTTAGGTTTTTTTATAATTTACTCTTATTGATATGCTCCATCAATAATAATAAGAGAGGGAATGTGGAATGAAGGAAAATGATGTTTTAAATAATACATGAATAATAACGAGAAATACTTGGATACCTTAGAAGTACTGCGTTGTTTGATTTCTTTTCAATGAAAATATAATACTCAGATTATTTTAAACCTAGTTTATTAGATGATGATTCATTAGGAAAAAAAAAATCAAATTGTATCTTGTTTCAAAGAAAAATATTGGTTGATTATTTTTTTAAAAGTTTTTTTCCTACTTAAATTAAGATGATTTTTCTTAAAACAATATAATTTTTTTTTTTGGTCAGATGAGTCATTAGCTAATTAGAATTAAAATGATATGAGTTGTTATGTTTTATTGGATAAAGTTCATATGACGTGGTATTTTTTGAGTATGTAAGTATTTTTCTATGTTAATCAACTTAACTAACTTCCTTAATCTAATCAAACTAGCGAAATATATCTTATATTATGAGCTATAATGAGTAATAAATATATATTCTAGAAGAAGTACGGAGTAAATATTGATTAAGGACATGGAAGGTACGATGGGTCATGTGTGAGACACGCAATTGGTTGCCCTACGACGCATGCGACATACATTCTGAACGCTGTTGGGACTCGCGTGCCTCATAATTCTCTGCTTTACAACTTCAAGAAATATTGCCCCTCAGGTACGGTGAATGAGATTTTTATGGGAGTGCAAATGGAAAATGAAAATAGAAATTGAAGTGAGAGTCAAGTTAAAATTCGTTTGGCATACCCATGAAATTACAATATACTTCTTGTGATCTTTAATGGGCTTGTTTGGGTTAGTGGTAAAAATAATGACTTAAAAGCTATCTGACTTAAAAAAAAGTTTGGTAGGAAAAAAGTCAAGTTATTGATAATAATGTGTGTTTGGATTGATGATAGTAAGAGTGACGGAGCTTATGTCAAAAAACTGAGAGCTTTTTGGAAAAAACTAAGAAGTGGAGCTCTTTCTTTAACGGGCTTTTTGAGCTTTAAGTTAAGTAAATTTAAATTCAATTCAAACGGACCCAAAATCAGCTGACAATGTTAACTAACTTTTTTAAAAAAATTATCACAAAAAAAACTCAAAAAGTTTGTAATCCAAACAGGT
Source organism: Acacia confusa (assembly GCA_037074495.1). Classification (NCBI taxonomy): domain Eukaryota; kingdom Viridiplantae; phylum Streptophyta; class Magnoliopsida; order Fabales; family Fabaceae; genus Acacia; species Acacia confusa. Next base: position 9,037,281 of record CM073505.1, read on the forward strand.
CCAATATAAGGTAAAATTGATTTTTTAGAGATATTAAGAAAACTAATTAAATTACACATACACATGTTATTTTTTCTCCAAACTATTTTGGCTAACTTATAAGTTAATATATATTTTAGGGTTAAAATGCAAAAATACCCATAAGTTTTTATAAAAAATGCACTTAATACCATATATTTTTTGAAGGTGCAAAAATACTCATAAACTTATAAAATAGCAACAAAAATGCTAATGGCATTAAAAGCGGCCTCTGTTAGTGGAACCCATATTATTAAAAAAAATAATATGTTTACAATTTTTAAATTCCTCTTATGCCCTTCACTTTAATTCTTCGAACTCTGAAACTCTCCTTCCTTCTTCATCTTCTTAATTCTCTTCTAAGATGCCAACGGTGGCCTCCACCAACGACGATGACATCTCCATAGTGAAAATAACTATCCTCCATCAGCGATCACAATGATTCTTGTCTCTTCCAATGTCCTATAGATCCGAGGCTTTGAGAGATGAAAGCCTCTTTGGTGGTTCAAATCGGGTTGAATTCGACCCACCCCAACCACCACCACAAGAGGGTGTACACCATGGCGGCGAGGAGGCTGGAGGGAGACATAGAAGGTTCAAGATAGAAGGATCGATTTAGGAAGAGAGAGATTTCAACACCCTAATTTTTTCCTTCACTTTCTTATCTGTAGTAAGCCTTGGCTAACGGTGGTTCATGGTGGGTTCGGTGGGTGAATTTTCCTATCAGTGAGTTAGAGGTTGGGAAGGGGAGAGTAGCTAGATCAAGGGCGTGTAGAGAGTAAAGGACGGTGGTTCATGGTGGCTTCAATTGGTGTATTTTTTTCCAGTATTTTTAATTTTTATGTTCTTCATTTTAGAAGGGATGATGAGCCACTATGTCTCACAATATAACATTCATGATATAAACTGTATTCTTGTGGGATTTATTATCAATGATTTAAATCAGACATGCACAAATAAATGAGTCATGTAGATTGTCACTGAGTCATGAAGCATTGGAGAAGAACTTAGTATCCTTTTCGAAATATTCTAGAATCTTGTTGTATCTAATTCCTTAGGTAGATTTTGGCAATTGCTATTTTCTTTGGTGTGTGGTATTGTCAACATTCTCCAATGGAAGAAAGGGTTTCAGAGGATGAAGGTTGGGAAGGAGAAGGCGTTTTCTGATGTGAGAGGTATTCTGGTAATTTCATAATGTACTTAACGTTTGTTAAGGCAATTGAACTGTGATGGTATTTTTGCTTTGATTTTACAAGTTTATGAGTATTTTTGCACATTCGAAAAACATATGATATTTGGTGTACTTTTGATAAAAACTTATGGGTATTTTTACACCTTAACCTTATATTTTAAGGCTATACAACATATGATATGATCAAGTAATTTATTTAACTTCCTTAATCTCTCTAAAAAAAAGTCAACAATGTCTTATATTTAGGACTAAAGGAAGTAATTTTTAATTAATCTCTATTTGTAATGTGACAAGACTTATATGCCCTTGACTAAAAAAATCCTACCAACCATCCCAAACAACGACTACAGCTATATATTACTCCTCCGGTCCTTATTAAAAGATATATTTGGACAGTTGATCTTGATTTTAAATATAAGACATAATTTTCTTATTTATCAATTTTTTTAAAATTTCCAACATTGATGCTCCCTTAGCAACAGTCAAAAAGGAAAGAGATTGAAAGAATTGAGGAAGATGACTTGAATGTTTTAGAAAATGTATATCATATTAATTAACCCAACTAACTTTTTTAATTTAATCAAATTAGGTAAATATATATTATGTTAAGTATAGGAGGAGTATTAGGGTTGCCACAATCAATCGCTGGCCAAATGGAGAAGCAGAATGTTGGAAATTAAATACGTAATATTAATATTTTTAGATTAATAGATCCTAACCTTATGCATCACCGAATATTACGGAGAGAGAAAATAATTGAGTTAAAGATACTAGCGTAATATGTTATTTAGATACGAGAGATACAGGACTCACTCTTGTATAAACGTATTAATCCATATTGAAATAATAATATATTGTCTTGTCCTCACTTGTGTGTGTGTTTTTTATGATTATATCTTCCTGAAATTGTTGTAAGTTAGGTTGTAGAGCGTTCCCATGGATTATGAAAGATATTATTAGGAAATATGGAATTAATGTCATGGGTTTTTTAGGGTCTCGTATTAGTGGGATTAGATCAGACAAGGTTGTTAAATAATTAGGTTTTACTAATTGGCTGAGAGTAGAAGCAACAGGATATGCAGGCGGTATTTGGGTATTGTGGAAAAATTAGGAAACCTCAGTTGAGTATTTATTTTCAAACACCCAATTATTGCATTGTAAAATTGTAGAAAAAAAATTAAATGAGAAGGTGCTAGTCACCCTTGTTTATGGTGACACTAGTATAGCAAAAAGAAGGGAACTTTGGTAATCTCTCCAGAGTATTGCCAGATCTGTAAGAACATCTTGGCTCATCCTAGGAGATTTTAATGCATTCCTTAGTCAATCAATAAAGTGGGTAGGGTTGCTCCCTCAGTTAGTCTGATATCACCTTTACAAGATTGTATTAATCAATGTAATTTGTTGGAGGTGTCAGTAGCTGGAGATCATTTTACTTGGGAAAGGAAGGGCATCAAAGAGAGGCTAGATTGGATGTTTTATAATTTCGAGTGGCAAATTTCACATCACCAAGCTAAAGCCTTCCACCATCTTCATTTTAAGTTTGATCATAGGGCAATTGTGGTTTCAAATAGTTCTTCGTCCACTCGAGTTAGGAGAGAGAGACATTCAAGTAGCTTGATGCCTTGAAGATGACTCTCAGGAGCTTGTCAAATCATCTTGGAATGGTAAAAACTAGCTATGGGGAAGTACACCATTTAGAGAAGTGGTAACAGAATAGAATACATTGGTAGTAGAAATCTAGTAAAGAAGAAAAGAGATCTACTTAGAGGGATAGAAGGGATTGATCGTGTAAGAAGAACTAACAACCAAAATGGCCTCTCTAGGTTAGAAAATAAACTTTGGAAGGATTATCACAAAATAACTTCACAAGAGGAGCTTCTTTGGTTCCAGAAATCCTTTTGTAAGTGTCTTAAATGGGGAGACAAAAATATCAGCTTCTTTCATGATACTATAGTGATTAAAAGGAAAAGGGGTAAGATTGAGTCACTTCAAGATGAGAATGGTAATTGGGTTTTGGATCAAATTAGGTTGAGAGACATGGCACTTGAGTTCTTCAAGACTTTGTACACATATGATGGTACTAGTGTAGAAGCCTTGACCTGGCCAGTGAGCTTTCCCCCTCTGGTTGATTTTCAGTTGGAATGGATACAGAAAGGCTTCACTTGAGATAAAGAATGCAAATTTTCAAATGGGTGCTTTTAAAGCGTCAGGACTGGATGGTCTTCAACCCCATTTCTTCTAAATATAGTAGGAATTAGTTGGACCAAATTTTTGTGATTTGGTGATGGAAGTTTTTGCTAATCCAAAGGGTGTTATGAGATTAACCAGACAAATATTGTGTTAATTCCTAAGATTGACAACCCACAATCGTTAAAAGATTTTTGACCGATTTCCCTCTGCAATGTAAGGTTTAAGATCATTACTAGGTTATTACCAATCGACTAAAGGGGGTGATGGATTATTTGGTGGTAGAAGATGGATTTTATTAGCCTCATCTTGAATTGTGTTAGCACAACATCTATGAGGGTGATATGGAATGGTCAAGCTTCAAAAAGTTTTCACCCTACTAGAGGGATTCGGCTGGGAGGTCCATTGAGTTCATATCACTTTATACTATGCACGGAAAGATCAGGACAACTTATTCATCATGAAGTAGATACCAGGAATTGGAAACCCCTAAAAGTTCGATCAAGAGTTCCCAAAATCTATCATATATTATTTGCTGATGATTTGATGCTTTTTAGTGAAGCTTCTTTGCATTAGATGATGGTAATTAATGAGAGAAGTCAAAGAACTCTTCCGTTAGCTTTTGGGTAATAAGATAAATCTAAACAAGTCAAAGGTGTTTGTTTTCCATAATGTACATTTTAACATGGCATATGAATTAAGTCAATTGTTGGATATGGGCCCTACATCTGATATGGGAAAATACCCCCGTTCCTTTACTTCATAAGATAGTGGTTAAAATGACTTTTGTAGCACTACTCTAAAAGGTTGGATCCAAACTTGTAAACTAAAAAGGAAAATTCCTGAGCATGTCAATGAAGGTAGTGCTTATTGAATATGTTCTATTAGTAATTCCATATTACTAAATGCAATCTATTTCGCTATCGAAAGGGATTCTAGCTTTCATCTCTTGAAAAGCTGAGTAGAGAGTTCTTATGGAACCAAAATAGGGAAGCAAAAATGATGTATCTTATATCTTGGGATGTGATAAAGAGAAACAAAGTTGAGGGAGGTTAGGGCATAAAGGACCTCTAATGTTAGAATAAAGCACTCATCATGAAGTTGTGTTGGGTGAATTATCATGAAACTAATGCATTATGGGTTAAATGTCTTCACAATAAGTATAATTGTGAGATGGTACTTTCCCTTAGGTTTGTAAAAGAAGGCGTCAATCAACAGTTTGGAATGGAATAATGGTGGTATGGGATCACTTTTGCATGGTCATTGGTAAGAAATTGAGAAGTGGGTTATGAACAGAAGCATGGCAAGATAATTGGACACCACTAGAAAAACCATTGAAATATATGTGGAAAGAAACTACTACATGGTAAATTTAGGAGTGGTAGTGAAAGATTTTGTCAGAGCTAATGGGTAATAGGATAAGGGTAAATGGAAAGCTTTCCTTCCAAAATAAGTTGTTGATGAGATTGTGAAGGTTTTTGCCCCTATAGGGCTATTTGATGTGTTTTTTATTGGTGTAAGGCTTCTAACAACAACTTCAGTGTGAAGTTAGCATATACCATGATTTACAACCAGCATGAGCACCTGAATCAATTCTCATGGTAGTGTCTATGGCGCTAGGGAGTTTAAAACGAGCCAAATTCTTCATGTGGCAACTGTTTCATGAGTGATTACCTACTAATGCACTCAGAGCTAAATATAATACTAGTGCTCAAAACATATGTCCTTTTGAGTATGATGGTGAGGAACCCATACTTCATATTCTAAGAGACTGAGATTGCAAGAAGATTAAGTGTGGTCATTTGTAATAACCCTGTATATTATTATATATTTTTCTTTGATAATTTATAAGATTGGTTGGAGTGGAATGTGCAAAACAACTCAAGAATCAGATCTACTGCAAGGTGGCCTTGGCACTGAATGTCTGTTTCCATATGCTGGCTTTCCTAGAAAAACAGATATAAGGTGTTTTAGGACATTTGTGATCAACCTAAAACAATTGCTCACCAGTGTACACTGCATCTAATGTAGGGAGTAGAAAATGGATGCTTTCACCATAAGATATTTCAGATACCAGATAGATCAGAAGTGAAATGGTTTCCCCCCTTTACAATATTTGTGCGTTTAGGGGAGTCATTAGAGATCATCAAGGCAACTTGATATGTGGATTTCAACAGAAGCTAGGGCATATTACTTTAACTGCTGCAAAAATCCATGCCATCCACATTGGTCTTCTACTCTGCAGGCAATTGGGGCTAAGTAGAATTAAGCTTTATATTGATTCTTTAGAAGCTATGCATTTACTCTTGATTGATTGTAGACAGGTACATCCTTTTCAGGATGAGATTTAAAAAGTAAGATCCCTTACCCTAATTAAGATCTTGAGATTATTCATATGTATAGGAAAGGACTAAGATGTGTAGACTATCTAGTACGAATGGCTCAAGAGAATAACCAGGATTTTGATGTCTTACTCTCATAACATTTTGCTTATTCCACTATTTAAGCTAGAATGTGGTGAAGTTTCGTAGAACCACAATAGTATTGTCTAATTAGTAGATGTTTTTAATTCTTCAAGCTACTTTCTTGCCATTGTAATTCAAAAAAGAAAGAAAGAAATATAATCGTGCCTAGTGGTCATTGAATGGAGGAAAAATCCCTTGAACGCTATCCTTGTTGGAGACTAGGGACCTAATATCAATGATTGAAGAAATTAATTCGGGAAGAAGACATCTCAATCATAGCTTTGAAAACCCATGAATATTATTCATGCTAACCCATCATTGAGAATTAATATGCAAGAGGAAATGATATCAGATCAGGAGGATCAACAAAGGTTAGTAAAGGATCTGGAGATCACCTTCACATCCTCCTCCGACAACAACATCACCATTCATTGTCCCCTCCATCCTTGCCATTGTTGTACCTCACCATTGCCATATAAGACAGGGGAGAGGAAGGCTATTAACTTAGTAGGGGAGATAAAATATGATCATAATGTGTAAGAGACACAAAGCTGTCCATTGATAAAATGTCTCAGGGTATAATGGTAAAAAAAATTCATTTCCATGGCCTACGAAGAAACTAAGGGCCTGTTTGTTACGATGAAATGAGGCAAGGGAAAAGGAAGATCATGGGCTTCCCATGCTTTTAACCTGTTTGGCACACAGCTTGCCAGGAGACCACACTTCCCTCGTTTTGGCATCTTCCCATAAAGGAGGGAATATTGAATCCCTCAAAAATTGGTGGGATTGTATAAATCTTCCCGGGAGAGCTAATTTGGAGGACAAAAAAGCCCCTCATAAAATGGTGCATCTGTTCATTAGCTTCGACGCAAGAGCAAAACAAAGAAGGTGCTGAAGGTGAAATCGATGACAGTGGCAGTTGAAGGCGCAGTGCAAGTTGGACGGAGGGAAAATTTTTCAGGTTAGCTCCGATGGTCTGAAACTTGTGGTCTGTTATCCGTCGATGATTTGTCATGTGTGTGGCTTATTTTGAGTGACGAAAGATGCGAGTTGCAGCTGGAATATGACACCGAAAACCTGTGGGTTGTTTATTGCTGCGCATCCGTCTTTGTTTGTTTGTTAGTTGACAATAAATGGGGTCATTAATGTTTTGTTAGTTATTAATGCAAGTGAATGCTCAGTGGCTTTATGTGCAATTAATATGATAGTGGCTTGTTTATTGTTGAAGGAAGAATGGAAAAAATGGGTAAACGAATGGAAGAGATTGAACGAAGAAGAGAAATTAGAGAGGCAGAAGCTTAGGGACGGGGAGGCCAGTGATGAGGAGGAGGAGTACAAGGCCAAGGAAATTGAAATTGAAGAAGTGGTTGATGTCTCTGAGGAGGTCCTTCCATTTGACTATGCTGAACAGTAGATGAATGTAGACAAGTACATTCCCAATTCCTCTTAAGTTTCAAAACTTGCATTCATTTTTATGTTTGTAGGATCTCCTCCACTACCAAAAGCAGTGAGCTTTTTTGTTCGTTGCTCTGCATTTTGATTTTTTAATAGAAAGATGTTTGTAACTTAAACTTTTGTTAGAGGACCCGTTTTCGGGCGCTTGAGTCTATTTAATTGGCAGGCTTTAAGTTGACCATTGTCTATTGTCATAATTAATGGGTGACGATGAAGAAGCCATCATCTAAGCACATGCATTACTTCCATAATGAAATGATTGATTATGCGATTTACTTTTAGAATAAATTCCTCTTCAAGTTTGTTGAAATTGTACGACTCTCTGTTTAAGAAAATTTTGCAATTGAAAATGAATTTAATTTAATTTCATATTTGCAAACAAAAATATGAGAAGGTAAAGTTTGTTTTAGGTTAATTTAACCAATAAAATCGAGTTAAGCTAATGAAAGAAAAGGCTAGAATGAGACTAAAATTAGACTCTTGAAATTTTTTAGTGGAATAACTTTTAATAAGTTGAACAAATTTCTGTATATTTTGTGTAATAAATTACCCATTTAGTTTGCATATCATGATAATGCTTACCCATGACCGAATGAAGTGACTTTGTAGAGAACCCAAAAAGAAAAACTATAATATACTCATCCACCGTAAATGTTCATAATAGCTTGAATGCTTTTTAAACCAACTATAATATATTATAAAAGGGTTGTCATTTTTATTTTGTGAAGCAGACTCATTCGAAAAGAGTGGAACCAAAAATGAGGTTGGCGTAAAAGTGATTTGAATATTGACGATAATGAATCGCTGGAAGAGGCTCCTCCTTGAGCAAATGATGGCATTATTCCACAGCTGACAGCAAATCTCTACTTATGTTTTTTAGCAATTCTCGAGAATTGAATGAGCAATTCTCAAGAATGTTTTCAACATTTCAAAAATAATGGTAAAATAATTCCCGACAATGTGAAAGCTTTAAACATAGTCTTTGGTTGCAGATTGGATCATATGCCACCTAATTCTCGAGAATTAGGATTCAATTCTCGAGAATTGAAGTATCTTGACCAATACCAAAATTTTGCTCCAAGCTGATTCTCAAGAGTTATGAGATGATTCTCGAGAATGCTAGAGCGAATAAACATCATCCTTACTATCTAATATCAATATGTTCTCGTTGATTCTCGAGAATAAAAAAATGATTCTCGAGAATGAACTCACTAAAGCAAAATGAATTATATATATATCATAAGTCAATTCTCGAGAATGTAATGGAAGATTCTCGAGAATGTTAAGTTCATATACAAGGAAATGTGCTTATTCTGAAACTATATGAAAATCATGCATAGATCTCGCTCACTGTCGAGAGTTGGTCTATAATTCTGGGGAATCCAATGCTACGAGGCAATGCAATATTAATGATTTTAACTTCCTGCAACTAGGTAATTCTCGAGTATATGGAGATAATTCCCGAGAATACACTATCTTCAATAAAGAACAATGTTTACATCAGGATCAATTTTGTAGAACTAATCCAATTTGATTTTCATTTACTTAGTCCCGAACATTCTCTCTTCATGTCGATACTGCTGACAAGTTACGTTCGAATGTAAGTGCGATGTTCGAACGTTGATAGCAAAAACCAGTTATCTACCGGAAATTAATTTTGTTATTATTTTAAAATTTATTAAATTGTCTCCGGCCCTTTAGAATAGCAGTTTGAACGACAAACCCCTCAAACACCCACGATGTCTCTAACCTCTGTTCTTCACCCTCCCATTAAACCATGCTTCATTCAAATCAAAATCGTGACTCAACCACTTCTTATTTTACTTCCAACTATATCAATTACCAATTTCTATGCATGATAATCTGTTTTTTTTTTCAAATGATGTTACTGATATGCATCTTCTATACCTCACAATGTCATACTCATATGCATCTTCTTTTCCGTTTGTACTGAATTTTTCCGTTTATGTGTCCACTTCAACAGAGGATACTAATATGCATATTCTAGCATTTCTGATTATTTATATGTAATTATTTCCACTCATTTTTTCCTCTCGCAATGCAACGGCTGGGTTCGAAGCTCATTCATTTTGCAATATGCTCGTCTTGTCAATTGAATTTCCCTATATGGTTTCGTGAATTTCTATTGTCGACCTCTAAATTCGTTCAATGCCCAATGTCGTCCTCACATCCTGCCACAGGTCTCATCGCCGATCATTCATATGCCATCTACGTCTCCTTCAATTTTCCATATCAAGCTTTACAAAAGGGTTCGATTATGTCTACCCGCTGAAACAAAAAGACCCAGTTTTTTTTCCTATGTTTACTTTAGGGGCATTTTTGGAATTTAACCTTCACCTCCCACTTAACCAACTCACACTTCTTCATACCAAACAACTGATTTTCCTTCAACTAAACTTTCTTTCCCTTGTGTACCAAATAACACACATGTTCATCTTCCCTCTCAATTCTCCCTTCCTTTCCTTTCATTTCCCTTCCTTTCCTTTCCTTTCCTTTCATTTCCCTTCCTTTCCTTTCCTTTCCTTTGTCTAATCTTCCCTGTAACAAACAGGCCCTAACTTCCATCAGGTTTGATGAAACCTACTCCCTCATGTTCTTAATATAAGATAGGGTTAAGGTGCAAAAATACATATGAGCTTTTCTGATGAGCAAAAATACACATGTGGTTACCATTTTAGTGTAAAAGTCAAATCCCACCGTTAAGTCACTATTCACCATGATAAGAGAGAAAGAGATGAGGTGAACAGTAACTTAACGGTAGTAAACAGTGACTTAACAGTGGAATGTGACTTTTGCATCAAAATAGTAACCACATGTGTATTTTTGCTCCTCAAAAAAGCATGTGTGTATTTTTACTTATGGGAAAAAAACTTATGTGTAATTTTGTACCTTAACCCTATAAGATATAATAAACTTTTTTATTAGAGATTAATGAAGCTAGATAAGTTTGTTAATCTTAGAATATATCATGTATCATTTGATTATATATCAGTTTATGAGGCAAATAACTTAATTTGATATAAAATAAATAAATATAAATAATTTAAAGTAATTTATTTAACTTTCTTAATCTTTTTAAAAGAGTTAACTAGCTCTTATATCAAGGAGATAAGGTATTATTTTGTTCATGAACCAACTTAACTCATATCAAACACATAAAAATAATGGGTTCCACACTTCCACTTCTTTTCTCCCTTCAATGCTCTGCTACCAAACGGGGCAACCGCACATGCACTAGACAAACACGCACCCAATTAGCTAGTGTTGTCGTAAGTTGAGCACATTGAAAAGCTAAGCTAGAGGGTGGTGGGAGAATGGATCCCATTTAAATATATATTTTTATCTTCAATCATGTATAACGTGCCTTTATAATCTTTGAAAAACAGCAATATCATATGTTTGACTGGTCGATAATGCTGGGGTAGAGCCTGGATTTAAGAACGTGGGGATTGGAATTATAAAAACACATATAATATACAATATGTGTGTGTGTTAGAAGAGTAAAAAATAGGGAAAATGACACTTAAATACCGTATGAAATTCCTAAACCTTGAGAAGCCCATTAAATTTGTGAAAAGACATAGAATGGATGGGGGGCAATCTAGGATTAATACATGTGGGCAAAAAGAACAAAGTGCCCTTCTCTTCACCCCCCTTACATCTCTTCCTCTCTTGATGCCTGTTGATGTCTGTTTCACCTGGTACGCCTCCAAGCCCCTCTCCTGGCACAGCAAGTATGGTTGGAGAGAATGGGAAAGTGGGAGAGAATGCTTCTATGGAAGTGCCAATGACAAAACCAAGTTAGAGTGAAGGTGGATGAAGATTGAAATTGGTGTTTTGGCCGAGAGGAAGCCATTATGCTGAGGAAGAAGAAGGTGAACAATAAAATAAGCTCATGAGGCTAAAAAATCTAGTAATGAACAATAAAAGAGTTTAAGAAAGAAGAATGTGAATAGTAAATGTGACATTTAACAAAATTTGTAAAGGGATTCACAAGTTCATGAATGAATTTTACAATGCTTGTAATGAATCTTTCTTTTTATTTTAATGTTATGGTTAATATATAGGGATAATGACATTTAAATACCATATGAATTTCAAAAACCCAGAAATGTCTACTACAAAGGGAAAAGGTCAAAGAGGTGCGCAAGTAGGAATCTATATTTTGAATAGATAGGCAAAAAACCAAACTACCATTTCCTTCACCTCTTCCCTCTCCACCCCCAACTTCTTCCTCTACCTTTCCACCGTTGATCTCTGCGTCAAAACCTCTTAATCTCTACTCCAAACATTCCCCAATCTTACTATTGTTGTTACTCTTGCCCATTCTCTCTTTTGTACTTCCCTTGTCCAATCCCAAAATAGCTCTCTTCTTCCTTACTTTTGATCCCAAATTCCCAAAATTGCCCTCTCTCTTCAAATTTTTTGTTCATGAAGTCAGTAAACTACGAATGTTCATGTCAATATCAAATATGGTAGTAACTAAATGTAAAATGAGATTGACAAAATTTGTAATGGAATTGATAAGATCAATAATGAGTTTAACAAGATTTGTAATGGTTTTGATAAGTACATTTTTTTATGGAAAAAATATTAGACAAGATTGACCAAAATGATAAAATTCGTAATGACATTAATAAGAGCAATAATAAATTTGACAAGATTCATAATGGTTTTGCCATGAGTGTTTCTCTATCTTTTTCCCTTTTCAATAAACTTTTTTGAATTTTGGAAGTTCATATAGCATTTAAATGCATATTCTCCCTAATATATATTGTTCTAACCAATCCAATATATATATATATATATATATATATAGAGAGAGAGAGAGAGAGAGAGAGAGAGAGCTAACAAATTTTAGCTGGGACTCTTCTCTAAACATGAGATCATAATAGGTGATTGATCAGTTTCACTGCCTGCTTAAGTTGTGGCTAATATTTTTCACACCAAATCACCAACAGCATCAATCTCACCAAATGGTACTGAGAATGATATTTACTTAAAAACTCAGATGCTTATTGGCACCAAGAGCTAAAAACAAATAGGAATTATATCCGCAGCGCAATCCTGTGTCATTACTACACAACACAAAAATAGCATTTAAGGAATACCAGCAAGGCCATTATTTAGCAAAAAGTACAAAATGTTGCTGCAATAATCCTAAGAATTGCCTTTAGGATTTTCCCATGAAGAGGGCTTTGCATTGCTTCATTGTATCTTCAGGACTTGTAACTGAAAAGCAAGCACACAAAACATATTAGGAACTAGGAATCATGGAATAGATGTTGATCTCACTAGCGTAAACAAGAGCAACCCAATGCACAAAGCTCCCAGGTGAAATTTGGGGAGGGTCTAAATCAAGAAAAATAACTAACCGGTGTGCCCAATAGTTCTCTCTGATTCATAAATTTCATGGTCATTCCCACCCTGATCAAAGCAAAAGTTAATATGAGAGTTAGCTAGAACATAATAGAACATTCTAGGCTAGTTCATGCATAAGAGATCTAGGAATGTATCACAATGGTTATTTGAAGGATATTGATACAAATGTTGTAGAGAACTAGAGGGATTGAGAAGAGAAAGGGGGAGAGACGAGAGAGACATAGAACAGAATGGTCGGGAAGAGAAATAGGGTGATACTCATTCATTCATCTTAACAAGCATAAGATACAATAAAGGGTTATATGCCTTATATAGGCAACACCTTAAGACCCAATCTCAAGACCCATTAACAACTAACCAATACTAATTCCTAACTACTTAACCAACTCTAATATTTTCTATGCTTTACATATCAGATATGAAAGCACATGAACCAAGCCATGGAAAATTAGATATGGGAAGCTAGCTTAGGTTTTGAGAATGAAACTACCTCAATCTTGTGCTATTATTTGAAGAAGCACAAATGAAAGGTGAGAGAAACTTCTATTTGCAGCATACTAAACCAGAAGATTTATAAAAGTGAGAAAAAAGGATTCTGGGCAATCCCAAGAACCAGATACGACCCATTATGGTCGTTCCATCAGAAGACTGACCTATCACGATTGGCAGAGGCTAACAAAGTAACCTGGCAATTGTTTTAATGGAGGCAGAAAAGGGTGATGAAGCAGATGCTCAATTCAGTACTTAACAGTTGTTGGCGGAATATTCCAACATTTTTGTAGCCCTTTTTCACTATGTAAATCTTTCCATTTAAGGCTTATTTTCTGGCATTGAATAGCGGGAATGTCATCTCTTCCCTATAAACGGATGTATTGTTTTCTCTGTAAATACAACAGAGAATATTCTTCCAAAAGCATTCAACAATTTAAATACACAATAAAATTATAGACTGACCTGGTAGGTTTTGTCACCAAAGAAGTGGATTTCATTGAAGTCATCAAGGTATCTCAAGCAGAAAGTTTTATCCCAACCTTGAGGAAAAACCTGTAGAGAGAATTCAGATTAAGAATTGGTGGCCAATCATTCGACAAATAAAAATCACAATATAAACAAGACAGTCACGGACATCAAAACTTATCTGTCCTCCAATCGAAAATGTTAAGTTCAGATGAGCAAACTTCTCGCGCAGGACAGAAACCATTTTTGGGCGAATGTTATGAATCTGAGAACTCAGGATGCAAAATCTCAGAAAAAGGCATATTATACAGCATAGTATCAATTTATGAAAACTCAATTAAGATATTATCTAAAATACATCACCTTGTCGTACTTTTCAAATTCATCTCTTTCTTCTTGGCTACAGTTTCGACCAATAGGCGACACATTCAGCATTCCGTTACGGAATTCTATAAATGTTCCCCTAAAAGAAATATTATTATGTCAAAAAGATCAGCTGCTTCCTGTAAGTGTTGAATCAACATGAAAATTATATGATCAGTCTCTAGATTCACTAACCTCTTGATAGGGATATCCAAGTCAGCAATGTAATGAAGTGTAAAATTTATAAGTTCCTGCAAAATAGCCCCCAATCTATCAATACAAGAGCAAACTGGAATTAGCAAAATTAATGCACAAAGTCAAGGATATAATCTCGTTTACTCACTTGTTTTTCATCCTTAAGCATTCAGTTTAACTCAAATTTTCTGGTCATTTTTGTCTAGTTATATGGCATCCTAATAAATCTAGATAGTAATAAATTTTCAGTCTTTCTAAAGTAAGATGCCTCGAGAGACACAAAAAATAGCCTTGCCTTAAGCTTTTCTTCCCCAAGAAATGACTTCAAGCTCTGTAAAGAAGGAAACACAAGTTATCAAGGTACACTTGAGAGAAAAGGATCATATAAAAAAGTCTTTTTCCCCTTATTTCTTTTGGATAGGGGGTGGAAGAGTTTGCTAAGAACTGAAGTTCCCAATTTGTAAAATTTTGCAGACAATGCAGCTTTCTATAACCATATATGGCTAAAACATCCTCTATGTACTACAACAACAACATCAACAACAAAGCCTATATCCCAATCCCACTAGGTGTGGTTGGTGGCTACATGAAGAGCACAACGCCATTGTGTTTAGATAAAACATCCTCTATGTACATAGTGAAAAAAGTTCACCATATCAGGATTTATTTTTTATAATACTTACAATATAGCTCCACTTTTTATAAAAGAAAAAAAAAAAAGAGATAAAGTGGCATGTATAGTTTTCAGTTACTCTAAGAATCTACTCAAATTTATCTAGAAAGCAACTTAGTTGGTGATACACAAAACCTGAGCCGCAATGAGTTTTCTCTCCTTGTGCGCCACAAGACCATTTTCAGAGAATACAAAATCATAGTCACTGATGACTGCAAAGATAAAAGTTGAGTTAAAAGATACAGCATAGATATTTCCCTGCTTTATGGATTTTTGGAAAGGGCAAGGAAGAAGAAGAAAGAGAATGGAAAGATCGAGCAAATAGCAACATTTTCAGCCAACAAGCATACAGAACTTGGGACTTCATTCAAACCCAAAGGCTCTAACATTTATAGCTTGATGAAAGGGGAAAAAAAAATCAACTCATATCATACCTGTATTACCAAGTTGCTCAGATATCTTTACGAGATCAGATCCTCCTACAACTCCAACTGTTACAACCTGTACTCAGACATTACCAGATACAGAACAAGTTAGAAAATTTCTATCCGTAACAGGATAGATGGGCATAGAAAGAGGATAGACTTAAAAAGTTCGAGAATTTCCAATTACGTACCTCACGTAGCTCTTGCATGAATTTCGACATCTCAGGGGTGATCACCTTGCATTTGAGTTCAACATGTTAAGCAGAGGTAACATAACCTTAAACATTTTAATAGAATAAATCCGGAGTCCTAGCTTATTCAACAAACAAGAGTAGGGAGTGAAGAAATACTCATTGATTAAATTTTAAAATGAGCATCTTATAACCTCGGATGAATTAATAAAAATAATAGATCTTTCATAGAAACATATCAAATTGCTGCATTGATATATCATGCTGCTATACTTGATATTAAAGTCACAAACAGTCTTGGGCTCCAGATTAAATATATACCTTCCTTGGAGCTGTGAGAGTCCCATCGACATCAAACAAAGCAATTAAACCAGGCGTCCTTGAAGCCATTAATGCTTATATAGTGCAAAGAACCTGCAAAACCAGCACATAATGAATTTTCCTCAAGCTCTGAGCAGATAAATCTTGAAAGAGGAAAATCCACAACTTTTTGCAATTAGCAATATATCTTCAAACAGATCGATGCAAAACCAATATGGAACCAAGACATGACTCTGAACTTAGCTCAATAATCTCAAACTAATTAATCAATAGGAAAAAAAGATGAATAATTGTAACACAAACAGAACAGCAGCTTAATAAAACTGACAATAGGCATCAAAAGATGAATAGTAACATATTAAAAGAAACGCTGATCAAAGAAGTAAAGTAATGAGTAGCAAGAGAGGCTTATAACCCAATCAATGCCAATCACTCAATTTTCTTTTACTTTTCATTGCCAAAGTCAAATCCTTCTCTCCTAGTTCACTCACAGATGGAAAAAGGTGAGTCTATTTATGTTGCCATGGATCCTAAGTTGAACTGTTACAAGAAAGGTAAAGCCATTGTCGCTCTGGTACAAAAGCTTCAAATTTAACTAAATTGCTGCTTGATTATATTACTTATCTTCCTTCCAAGAGAAACCAAAGATGGTTCTGTCAAAAGTGCAGATATCAGATTTCACACTTCGCAGTAAAACATGCCATTTTTCCACACCACACGGCATTATGGGAAGACATTCATTCGCTAATGTTAACAAAAGAGATGAGTGGAGACCGAGGATTAAGTGATTTTCCCTGGGAACATGGATTAGAATAAGATCAAGACCAATCATAATGGATAAATATTCTACACTAACCTCCAACGGGAGAGATAACGGCCACTATCTAGGACGCAGCGGCGGTGGCGAGCGGCTGAAGGGAATGAAAAGGAAAAAAGGGTTTAAGTCGGGATGGGCCAATCACGCCACACTTCACTCGATGTGGTGGACCCGAACAGATGAATCAAGCTCTATTTATGATGTCTAGTAAGATGTACTTGAGTTTAAGACGTCAAATATTGCAAGTGAAGCTGCAACATTAGGCCAAAAAGCACACCGCTTGAGTAATTTTGGGAGCATAAGGACATTGATGATCGGTGTGTTCACTCGGACCTTACCCACCGATTTTGGCTTTAAAATGAAATGCAACTTCCTGGAAACCTCCCTTCATTGTCTCAGCTCATCTCATCTCTCCTCTTGCGGCTCTTTCAGGGATCAACTTTCAGTAATAACTAATACTAGTAACACATGGGCTCAGTTTTGTCACCATTCCTTCCTTGTAATCTAAATCATGCCCAATCATTCTACTTTTATTTTTGGGTTAAAATACATGTGTTTTTTCTCCGTTCAACACCAATTATTTTTTTAGGTGTAAAAGTAACTACATAATTATAAATTAAATGTAAAAATGTCGTTTGACCGTTAATTTTGACTTTAACCGTTAAATTTAAATTTTGTTTACTAATTGGATGATGATGTGGCTCTCAAAGGTACAAAAAATACACATGTGGTTTGACCAAAAGAGCGTCCAACACTAAGTGTTTTTATTAGGTGAAAAATACACATGTGGTTTGGTCAAAAATACTTTTTGGGTTTAACTTTTTTGACAGATTGGATGATAATGCGGCTTTTTAAGCAACTGCGTGGAAAAAAAACATTAAAATTGAACAGTCACGGTGTCAACTAGAGTGAGTATTGAAGAGAGAATATCGCCTAGAGAGGGGATGAATAGGTGATTTCGGAATTTTTAAGTCACAGAATAAATTGAAGATGTAAATCTGAGAAATAAATCTCACAAAAGAAATTATATTGGTTCGGTCAAGATACACGACCTACATCTAGTCCCCAAAACACTTTAAGTATTTTACTAAATCACAATCCAATCACAAATACACACTTAGTATCTATCTTGAGACAATCCAAAACACTTCAGATTCACTCCCCCTTACTGATTGTAATCGTACACCCTTGCTTAAGGTTTTACAACCTTAAGCTTCACAGATAAATAAACGATGAGATTGATTTTGACTCCTTATTGAGTGGATAAAAGCTAAGCACTGAAGTACAGAGGAATATTGAAAGAAAAACTAATGGAACAGTGAACTGTATTAATTTTGAATTGAATGTTCAGCATTCCATTAGTTGGGATATTAAATGCACTGGTTATTTATATCATTCGTCTGTAATCCTTTTTCATCTCTCGTTCAATATGTCCGTTGTCTCTATTTGAATTTCTGTTGGATTCATTCTTTCTTCGTAATGCCCAATCGAACTGTTGCTTCATTAAATGCAGTCACATTTCATTAAATGAGTTTCCCGTTGTTTGTCCTTGTGTCAAAGAGATAGCTGGAATAAGTATTAACAAAAGAACATCAGTAGCTGCCTCTGGTTTTAATTCTGATTGTTGCTTTGTTTCTCTGTCATGATTTAATGCTCGTTCCATGTTGGAATGCTTTTTCTTGAAACTTGATTTAGGTATAACTAATCAATCTACAAACCACTTAGACAAAGATTAAGCATAATATAATTATGTGCAAGAAGAGTAATTAAACGAAGATTAGTTGAATTTGTTCAGCAAAATTGATACTGATATAGATATTAGGCTTTGCTGAAGGTGATTGATTCTCGGGAATTAACTTCATCTTCTCGAGAATTACTACTTGCAGGAAGTTAAAGAATGATATTGTTGTGCCTTGTACCATTGAACTTTTGAGAATCATAAACCCATTCTCAAGAATTAGCGAGATACATATTTCCTTGTTCATGAGCTCAAATTAACGAGACCATATTGATAATGCTCTGGTCATTCTCGAGAATCATGCAATGATTCTCGAGAATCATCTTGCTAGGATATCCTAATTATATAGATCCCACAACATTCTCGAGAATTGGTTTGTTTTATGCCAAATTCAAGTGAGATCATTCTCGAGAATCAAACACCCATTCTCGAGAATTAATAAGAAAGCATTGAGATTGGATAAAAGAAGGAAGGTTGCTTTGCTCTTGGATTCTCGAGAATAGTTTATGTAACTAGAGGTAAGAATCTGATTTTATATTTAGAGTTACTCTTCGAGAATTGCTTTCTTCATTCTCGAGAATTGGAATTGCTTTAACAGTAACATCTTTTTTAAATCAAAACCTTTGCATTTGTTATTATCAAAACAATATTTAGAGTCAACAAGTATGCATCAGATAACACTAAGGGTGGAAATAGATTAGACCCTTATTAGGCAACCTACAGCCTAACCTGTTTAGAGTCTAATATGTCATAGGCCAGGTCAAGACCTCTTTAAATGCTTAAATATGTAAATAAATTAGGCCTTTTTTGTTAAGACATAGCTTGTAAACCTTCAGGTCTGGTCTGTTTATACATTAAATAAATATAATTATCTTTATATCATATAAGTAACACAATATTTAATTTTGTTTCATTCTTATATTATAATTTCAAATATAATTAGTTAATTATAGTACTACCTCTATTTTTATTTTAGTTAATTATGGTCTTTAAAACCTGTAATATAAGGTCTTTTTGAAGGCCTACATTATAAGTAGGCCTTTGAAAGAGTTTTAGGCTCGACCAAGCCTTATCAAGGCTCAAACTTGAGCCTAAAAAAAAGCATACACTCAAGCTTAAGCTTAGACCTTTTTACCCTCATTACAAGCTTACACCTATTTAACCAAAGCCTAGCCTGGCCTAGCTTATTTCCATCCCGACGAGTACTCGCCATTACCTCAGAAAGAGCCCTGCAAAACTCATACAACTTAAATGGCGTGTGGATGAAAAATATATCCATATTGAACATATTGTGATTTTCAAATATAATATTGTTACAAGGGTGAACAAAGGGATATGGATGATGATAATAATTCTTCCCAACTCAACCAGTTGGAATGTTTTTTCCTACACAGTTGCTTTGAAAGCCACAACCCCGTCCAGTCAGCAAAAAAAGTCAAATTAACGGTCAAATATTATTTTTGGTCAAAAAGTCGCCAGCGTGGGGTGGCCGGCGGTGGGGAGACCGGCCTCCCCTTAGTTTTTTTTAAAAAAAGAAGTCGTTGGTGGTGGGGTGGCGGTGACTGTCGGGTGGGGTGGCCAGTGGGGGGTATTCTAGTTTTTTTTAATTATTTAAAACTAAGGGCAAAAGGGTAATTTCACTATGGTTATTGTTCACTCCGTTTGAGTTAACAGTCAACTAACAGTTTGTGATATTTTTGTTCCTAAAACGTAACCACGTGTTTATTTTTGATTTAGAAAAAAGCACGTGGTGCAAGGCGTTCTTGAGGAAAAAGCGCATGTGTAAAATTGTACCTTAACAAAAAAAAAATTAGGGTGTTGTAGGGTATTAAAAAGATACTTCAAAATTTTGAATGGTATTGAAAAAATATTCACTGGCATTTCATGATCTTGAAAATTATTTTAGGATTTTGAAAAAATATTTCAAAGTAATGGTACTAAAAAGATACTTCATAATATGATTGGTATTGAAAAAATACTTCATGATCTTGAAAAATTATTTAAGGATCTTGAAGTATTTTTTTCAAGATCATAAAATAATTTTTCAAGATTATAAACTAACTTTTAGTACCACTATACTGAAATAACTTTATAGTATCAGTTAGTACCCTAAAATATTTTTTCAACATCCTAAAATAATTCTTCAAGATTATGAAGTATTTTTTCAGTATCCATTAAAATATTTTTTTAGTAGTCTACAATTGTCTAAAATATTTATAAAAAAACACTTGTTTTACGGCAAAAAGGCACAATTTCTTAAAAAATGAGGGCAGTGGATAGGAAGCGCAAAGGAGAGAAGCCAAAACCAAAATGAGAAAATCCTCCCCAGGGCCCAATTAAACAAAAAAATTTCAAAAAAGGCCCTAACAACTTTTACATGTTATTATTTCATAAAAACATAGTTGTTAACGGGTACTGATTTTGTTGTTAACGGATACTGATTTTGTTGTTAATGGAATTGTTGTTAACAGATATTGATTTTGTTGTAAATGGGGCATTGATATTGTTGTTAACGTTTTCAAAATAATACCAGAAAAGACGTGTGAAAGTTGTTGGGGCCTTTTTTAATTTTTTTTTTCTTAATTAGCCCTGGCAAGGATTTTCCCAACCAAAAACCCTGAGATGATGAGATGGGAGGATTTCCTTCGGAAATTTCATATCCTTTACTTTCCTATTTTATTACTACTATTTCTTTTTTTTTTTGGTAAAATTATTACTACTATTTTATTACTACTATTTCTACTTTCCTCTTTTATTATTTCTTACTTACCTTTTATTTATTTAATTCATATACGTAGAAAAATAGCTAAAATTTGTTTTCAGCAGCATCAAAATTGCTAATTGGTTAATTGATGACCCCATACTTTTTATTTGCTAAAATAATCCCATATTTTCAATAAAATGTAATAAATTCTAATTCAAAATTAGAAATACTTAATTTTCACCATAATTATTCAACAAGGCCCATAAAAACTATTAATTGCTTTTAGAAAGGCTTATAAAGCATACACGTAAGAACAGAGAGAGAGAGAGAGAGAGAGAGAGAGAGAGAGAGAGAGAGAGTTAGTTGATTTTATCAATGTTATGTTGAATACACATGGTGGGTTGGATGCACTCATTTTTTTTTAATTTTATTTTATTGAATAAAATAACTTAACCCATTATAATTAATATTATCAAGAAAAAACTAATAAATGGAGATGGAAAAAACACTTGTTCAGAGAATTTCCCCTCTAATAAATTGAGAAAATACAAAGCTTTTCCCCAAAATATTTAACATAGCTGTACAATTCCGACTAGTTGAACGAGTTGCTTACTGATATATTCTAAATTACATTGAAATGACTTTAAGCAATAAGAAAAAATATGACTTTAGGCATATCAAGAAAAAATGACACAAAAAACAAGCTTCACTTTTGTAGAACTTACATGTCAAAAACAAATATTTCACTTGAATTTACTTGGTTGCCAAATTTTTCAATGCTTGATAAATTCTATATTTTTTTACTAAACAAAAAACGCAACTCAGTCCAAAAAACCATTGTAAATGAATAGTAAAAATAGTACCTCAAATGGTAAGGCAAAATGAGATGAGACGTAGATAGAAATATAGCTTCAAACTCTCATGTTGTATCAAAAAGAAGGATCAAGAATTGCTAAAGCATATGCTACGATAATGGTTATTGATTTACTAAATTCATTTTACACAGAATCTTCTTGATTCCCCTGCATCAAACACTTTCAAAATACAGCAAAATTGAGTGGCTACAAGGAAAGATGATCACTTTGAAACACCATAATGAGCCAACAGAAAGTCACAAAACAATAGAATGATACACACTACATAGAATAACACTGAGAAAATCTCAGAAACTTCAGCAGCTACCCCTATAAAATGATCACTGCTTCTCCTTGAGAAATTCCTCCTCTTCTTCTATGGGATCAAATTCATCTTTAATGTTAAACATCTTACGAATTTCCTCGGTAGTCTTCCCTTTCATCATGTCTCCAACTTTATGGGATGCTAAATCCAATAGGCTCTTGATATTCAAGTAGTTTGAAGCCAAGATGAGATCGAACAACGTGGTATTATCGACCTCCACAAATTTGGCACGCCATTCCTTGAGATCAATGCCCAAGGTTTTGTCCTCGGAATCGGAAGACTGAACATGCTTATAGCAGTACAAGATGACCTTGATCAAGATCCTGCTGCTCACTTTAAGAGGAATGGTGCTATTGGCTGCAGAATTGGCTTCAGATTCAACAATATCCTTGATTGACTCTAGCATAAGTGCAACATCATAATGAACTATAAAGATATCTCCATCAAAGCTCTTCAAATGAACTTTCTTTGTTGGCTTTATTAGAAGATCTTCTGATTTCTCTTCCTGCAACCATTAATAATCCAATCCCCTAATTAGCATAGTGGGGCAAAGGAAGAAAACAAAGAAAACAACCCACAATTCTTAATACTCAACAGTTCTGTATGAATTTGACAGAGAATCTAATCCATTCCATGATTTACAACATATCCTTTCGAAGATAAAATATTTTGTAACATTCTAGCTAAGAGTGAAAATCAGAACTTGCCCTCAAATGACAAATACCAAGTGTTAAAATAAGAATGAGTTCAGAGTGACAGAACTTGTTTTCATCAAGGAAACTAATTGATTCACCAATAAATTCATGTAATTTATACTAATGCTTTAAGTAGAAAATAGATTACACCAACTAACCTTGGGTTTGGGATCCTCATAGAAGATTTTTGCCATCCAACTTGAAGCCTCATCAAAATAGAATGCAGTACTGGATTTAAGCATTTCCTCAACGCCTTTTCCATGATATTTTCTTGAGACACCTCCAAGATCCGAGTAGATAGTGAACACATTATTGAGCAAAGCACGGTCAATGTGCTCTCCAGCATGTTCCTTACCAATCTGGCACATTCATGTTGATTATTAGGTCATGATAGTGTTTCAAAAGAAAAATCCGTCAAGCTGAAGTAACAATGCAACATTCTTTATCTATTACCATACTGTTAAATCATGACACCAGGAAAGAATCCCAAAACAAGATTGTTGAACCAAAATTATAAATTACTATGTTTTCCAAAAAATCCGAAATCTGTGTTGTGCATCAAGCATGGAAAATAGTCAAAGTCAAGAATCTTTTTTGTTTGCCAATAAAACCATTTTAACCCCATTGATCAACATTTGGGTGAAAAAATAAATTGAAATCAACTCAGACTGAAATCTGGTTGAGGATAGTACAAGAATAGAAGAAAAACAAATGGGGAATAAAAGTATATTCCATGAAAGGAACCAGAGGATTAATTAGAGAAAAACAGAGACTCAGTCACCTAAATCAAGTGAAGAACAGATTACAATAATTAGAAGGAAAAAAAAGCAGAACCAGAAAATGAACCAAACAAAAAGAAAGAAAGAAAATGATAATTTTGCATTTCAAGACTGCAAGAGGTCTCCACTATGAAAACACCCAGATTCTGTTTACCCCTCACACCTCTCATACCCTTTTTATTCATATTTTCATTATAAACCTCCTCAAAAATTTCCCAATATTAGCTCTCACATGCCTCTCACCAACTCAACCTCCTAGATATTTCTCGAGGCAGTTATCCATGACTACATTATTTTGTCCTTGCCCCAAAATTCCCTCAACAATACCATACACCCCTATGACATGTATGCTTTAATATGATAATCAATTAGAAATTATACAGAGAATGCTACTTCTCTATATCTTTCCAATCTTATTGGATGTCCCCAGAGGGTCAGAGAATACTACTTTGCTAAGTAGCAAACTTAATATACTGGGGAAGAAACTGAAGACTACAGGCTGAAAATGGAGACTTCATGGCGAACTTTAAGATGAATGAAGTGCATAAGTTTTCAAGGAGAAAATATAAAATATTATGGGAGGTGGGGGAGATCAGAGATGTACCATATACAACACAGCATCCGTTATCTGTTTATTCATCTCTCCATAAACCTGAAACAAGAAGTTAAGTTTGCGGATATGATTTCAGAGAATGAGAAAATAAGATGCAAAGTAAACTTGTTCAAAGATTTTCATCACCAACCAAGTCATTGAAGGACAACAAGCTACTTTCTTCAAGAGATGGAAGCCCCCATCTAGGGATATAGTATCTGTCAAGATATTGAAAAAATCTTGAAAGCCAATAAGTCATAATTTTGTGATTTGACCATCTTCTAAGTAATCCTATCAACAAGGCTTCATCTTCCTCTACTCTCAAAGATGGTAGAACCTGGTAAAAGAAAAAATAAAAGTTATTAGTATTCAATCAAATCATCAATAACGTCTGTGCTCTTGGCCTTCCATATTTGGGCAAAATTTGGTTACTGGTGTAAGCAAGCAACTGTACAGATACAAGTAATAATCTCAAGACTATACTTACAGTGGAATTAATGTATTCGTCAAAAACCTTTTTATACTGATCATAGAGCATCTTAGAGTTTTTCTCGCCCTGGGGGTCTGTACACAATTCATAAACAATTCTGGATACTCGAGTTAAGACCATAAACAAGTGAGGACATCAGATTCCATGTATGATTGCTACTTTGAAGTCCATATATTGGGGAGTATAAGGCTATTACCCTGGCGCTTATAATTCATTGATAACTAAGTCTTACTGAATCATATCAAAACTACATACTGTATAACCTTAACTCTCATATTCCACGAAAGATGTTCTTAGGTAAAGCCAAAAGCCAGCTCTGACTATTATAGAATGGAATTCAGTCCTAAAGTCTTGAAAAACGACTGGTTTACAATATTTCTTTCTTTCTTTCTATATATGATTTTTTTTTTTTTTTTTTGCAGACAACAGTTTTGTATTAGTTTGTTTATTTAAAATGGGGCAAAAAATTAAAGAGGAGGAACGAAACATGCCTTCTTCTTCCCCCCCCCCCCCCCCAAGCATATGTATCCTCCCATGGGAGGCACTATCAACCACTAAATGTGCTCCTAACGAGGATTTGAACCTTGTTCGTTATTAAACCCTTCTATTAGACCCAACCCGTTAGTTAACATGCATTCAGATTTAAAGTATGGCATCATGAAATGAGGTGGCCAAAACAGAATTGCAGCCCAGAAGCAAAGATGTACAGAAAACAACTTAGCATCAAATACTAATAGTTACCCAATTACTGTTCTACGCAACACATAATAAGCTACGCTGATAGTCATGAATGTAAAAAGGTGAAAAGAAATAGGGAACTAAAAATGTGGAAGAAATGGCTTAAGTGTTGAAGCTCTCATTCAAATGAAAATCAATTACCATGAAGAATGCTTTCATCCAGAAAGAAATAGAATGATGTACTCAAACCAGGTATTATTAAAAGTTTTAAAAAAATCGCAGAAATCGTAATCCATACATTAATTTAATTTAGATTAAAATCTAACATTTCAGACCCACATTCTATGCTTGAGTTGAAGAAATGGATGAGAAGGGAAGTAAAATCGTGCATCTAACTGAAAACTTTTTCCCCTTCCCTTTCCCTCCATTCTCCTCAATCCAAACATACGACAGGGTTCTGTTGCTTTAACTGCCAACAACTGAATAATCATGGAAATCCAATCATAATTAAAGCCCAGTGATAAAAAACGGAATTGAAGAAAGGATACGTATAATAAGACATGTAATCGTCAGAAGTGAAACTAGAATTATCAAACCCTTCAACTTGCCCAATCACTCTGTCCACGGCGATCTGAAGCCGAGGCCATTCACCCCTGAAACTCTTACTCTTACTAGGGTTATTGCAACGATCAGCGTCGGAATTTACAGGCTCAGACGCAGAAGCTACAGCGAAGAGGTTGAGATGAAGCAACAATAGAGAGAGAAGCACCAGACACGAAATAATGGAATTCATGGCGATGACGATTGAGGGAGTTAAGAGCAAGTATTATGCATCTTTATCAGATCAGCAGCTATGGAATTGTTGACCATCTTAATTTTTTTGGTCAACGTTTGACTCTCATTCAACCCCACAATTTCCATCCTCGAACAGAAGACACTTGCATGAGTATGATTTGATTTATACTCTAACCATCGAACCCCTGACTACTAATTTTATTTATTTTGATCCTAGAACCCTCATACGCATACGTGGAGAAATTCAAATTTTATATTTTTAAAACGAATAAAAAGGAATTATGTTTTTTGTTTTTCTACATTAAAAAATTAATATTTTTTAAAATCATAAAATTACTCATCTATCATATAAAATTAAAATAAAATAAGTTGTTATATTTTAATTAATTCTTCCCTTCTTCCATGCCTCCAGGGGAGAAATACTTGGATCCACGTCACCTAAACATTGCCAATAAAAAAGCACCAACTCAATAAATATAGGCCTCCTTCTTAACTTCAATTTAAAATATATTATAGAAAAAAATTCTGCCACTGACAGCCTGGTATTATCTTGCTCAATTTATAAAATATTTTCCCGCTTTATGCCGTTCTCTTCTGGGTCCGGTTTCCCCTCAGTGTCCATATTCTTAGTGTCCCTCAGAAGCTCAAAATCGTGACCATCCAATTGATCTCAACGCATAGAACTAAGAGACGTAGGTAGCTTTTAAACTTTTGATATCCACCGTTATCTTTATTGCAATCTTGACCCTCCATTGTTTCTGCCAAATGCCCAAATCCCCAGTTATCTAAGGTCGCGTCTTCCCCACGCCTACTAACCCTCCCGGCGACAGCTAGGGCGCTCACCATCATCCACCATCTGTGGAGCTTTAGGAAACTTCGCTTGGTCTGAAACTCAAGTGGTATGGTAGTGGTAAACAAGTAATTTTAGAAACGGATGCGGCCGAAGTGCTTCGACTGCTACGGGAAGAAGACAGCAACAACAATCCAGGCAATGCTCTTATCTCAGAAACCAAGGCGACGTTAAACCGAGACTGGGTGGTCAAGTTGATCCATACTCCTCGTAATGCTAACCAATAAAGCCTTCTAATAGCTTATGTCTTTTGGACATGTTATCGAATGCTACTTCATGCAGAAAATTCATATCATGACATCTTCCTTGTATTGGTGCATTTGATTGTTTTGATTGAGCTTGTTCACACGGTTCTAAAAAGAAAAAGAATGGCGATAATTTATTTTCCAAGACCATGGATTGGAAGCATTGTAAAATGAGAGAAAATTGGAAACTTGAAAATGAAAGAGATAGGAATGAGATGTTTGATTTTTTTGGGCCCTTAATCCAAGATAATGATGGTACTAGGCACTGAACCGACAATCTGAGCAGTCTTGCGCAGGGAAGAATTTTGGGACTCTGTATAGCTGCCTACTGGTACTTATTGCAAGCACTTCTTTAATTCATTTTTTTCCTAAGAAAAAGAAAAGGATGATGGCGGAAGGTAGGGGAGGAGTGAGAGCAATGGGACTTTGTACGACCTCTTAGAATCTTTCCCGTCGAGTTCATCCAGAAGTTGCATCTGGTTGGCGTATTTCTGGCGATTAGAAAGTGATTTAAAGATAATAGATGGCCATAATTTAGTTGAAATAAACGGTTAGATACTATACAAATGATATGATGATGTGGTTCGTTATGACCCATTCGATCATATGAACGGACAAGATCAAGGATACTGAGGGATGTTGAGAAAAGGCGCTTTTGAGAATATCTATTCTCGTTCTCTTCTCCATTTTTTTCTTTTCCTTCTTTCCCTTTTCTTTCTCATCATTCTTCACCAATTTGTTTCCTAATAGCAAACGAGGCGGCGAAACCAGTGTTGAAGCCACAGGATGAGTTAGTGACACTTACCTTCAGCATGTTGGTGGCACCATTGAATGATCTGGCAGTGTTTGATTCATTGAAAGTACCGAAAAAGTCGAACTCCTTGTTGGAACTATCATATTATTGTTCCCATTGAAACAATTGCAGGTATGGCGACCACATTTCTATTCTGGTGGCTGTTTCTGGTTACATTCCTCCATGAAACTCTGGACCATTTTAGCCCAGCAAACAGAGATTGGCTCGAACTCCGATCCTCCTCCTCCTCCATCTTTCTGATTTGAAGCTTCACCGCCAATGGATTTCTCCTCCAAGAAAGCCTTTAAAACCTAGGAGACTGCCGAATGAACATGAACAATCTCTTGAACATGTGACTTCAACATGAGTTTCACCGCATGTTTGATTATTGGGAAAAAAAGTGGTGAAAAGGGAAAGGAGGGAGCAAATTTCCTTCGAATCTTTTCTCATTTTCTTCTCAGAACCCCGGTTCCACTCTTAGATGGAAAAATGGACAGTTCAGATCTAATATTTTTTTAAAATACAGTGATAATGTTTTATAAATTAATTTTTTTATTAATTTTATTTGTATTACATTTATGAATTGTATACACTATGATTTAACCGTTTAAATTTATTTATTCATGTTTAAAATAATAGTTTTATAAAATATTAAATCTAAATAATCTTTTTTTAAAAAAAAATTGAGGGTGGAGAACAGATACTGAGAAAAAAATGAAATTTTTTTTTTTTTTGGAGAGAATCCAAGCCTAGGGAAGGAGAGACGAGAAAAAATGAAGAAGATAAGAGTGAGGAAATATTTTAAATCAGTTGTAGAGTTTTTTTCAATAAAAAATTTTAAATTGAGAGAAAGACACATAAGCTGATATATAGGAATATATTTATTGAGTTGGTGTTTTTTCATTGGACAGTGCTTTAAGTGACGTGGATGAGATTTTATTAACTGCTTCTGAACTTGGAAGCTGAGTAGCCCCCAAGTCTGTTTCAATTTTTTCGCGCGCAAGAAACAAGAATTTCCCGTCTCATAACTGTCTTCTTCATCCTGTTGGAACATTCCCTCCTATACCGATTACTTCTTGGGTTTCGTTTCGACTTTCTGCTTCGATTGAGGTGTCTCCTTCGTCAGGTTATCGATAGTGTTCATCTTTTTACCGTATGTATATTTTTTCATTACCCTTTTTCGGTGATCTCGTTCATCGGCCGTTTCTTCTTAATCTTCTCGTATTGTTCCTCATAGCGGTGTGATGCTATAGATACTCGGCTCTGGTTTATTGATGGACAGTAAAATTTGGGAGCAAATTTGAAGTGATTCTTTCTGGGTTTTAATGACATTTTGTTTTGGTGTTCTTGATTTGGGTGTGGATGTTTTGAAGTTGCCATCTGTTTGATTGGAGTTTTCATTGAAATTTAAAGATTTTAGGTCTACTTTGCAGATTTTGGTATCTGGCTGAACACGTGGTTTGCAAAAATGTCGATGAGTGCGTGCAAGACCATCGACCTAGAACAATCATGGGACATTATTCAGAAAGGCATCACGAAGCTGAAGAACAATCTAGAAGGGCTGCCCGATGAAAAACTCAGTTCCAAGGAAAACATGATGCTATATACGTATCCTTCTCGTAGTTTTTACAATTCCTTACATAATCGAATTTTCACTAAAGGTGATTTTATATTTCTTATCAGGAGCTACATTTTCCTTAAATCGTATCACAGGACTATCTACAATATGTGTACTAAGCCTCCCCTCGAACTCGAATATTTCCGACAACTCTACAACAAGTTTAGGGAGTCTCTTGAAGAGTATATACTATCAACGGTGAGTAATGCCATCATATGGTATTGCTGAGGAATACGTTTAGTACTGGGATATATGATATCAATGTTGGGATTTATCATTCCTACATGATTACTGAGTAACGTGGTAGGCAGTTTCCTGATTTCTTGCACATGTTATGTTTATTAGTTGTCAATTATTTTGTACGTTTAGTACTGGGATATATGATATCAATGATTTCTTGTACAATTCAATTCTGGAATATGTTATGTTTATTAGTTGTCAATTATTTTGATTGATATATCATACAATTTCAGTTCTAAATCTCATGATTTCATCTTATAAGCTTTCTTACTTTTTTGGTTTAGGTTCTACCCGCTTTGAGAGAAAAACATGAAGAATTTATGTTGAGAGAGCTTGTAAAGAGGTGGGAAAATCACAAAATTATGGTTAAGGAGCTGTACCGCTTCTTGAGCTATCTAGATCGGCCTTCCTTTCGTCTGGTATTGCCGCTTCCGCCCCTTAAGGATGTTGGATTGACTTGCTTCCGTGAGCTGGTATTGCTACTACTTAACCTGTCATTGTCTTCAAGCTATTCTCTATCTAGTTTTGTTATGATTACCTTGTAGTAGTACTGCTAATTAAGTTTCTACTGCTAATCTTATTTGCTGTGTTGTTTCCAGGTCTACAAGGAAATAAATGGGAAAGTGAGGGATGCAATAATTTCTCTTGTATGTTTTTCTGCCTTATTATAACCATGATTTTCAGAATAGCAAAATTAGATTGTTATTAATCCAATTCATTGAAACGTAAAGATTGGTCAAGAACGTGAGGGAAAGCTAATTGATCGGGCTCTACTAAAGAATGTCTTGCATATATTTGTTGAAATTGGTAAGGGGAAAATGGGTTACTATGAGAATGACTTTGAAGCAGCCATGCTCGAAGACACTGCAATCTATTATTCCCAAAAGGCTTCAAAGTGGATCTTAGAACATTCTGGTCCCGATTATATACTGAAGGTGTGGATCCTCAATTATGCATGATGTGCTTATTAATTTTGTTTTGTTACTGGATAATTATAATTACTATTTGTTCTTGTACCTTCTATTACAGGCTGAGGAGTGCTTGAAACGGGAGAAAGAGAGGGTTGCTCACTACTTACATTCTAGTAGTGAGCCAAAGTTACTTGAGGTTTGTTCCCAGCTTCTAGTTTCATATAAAATGTGTTATAACATCAAAGATGGAATATGTTTAGTATTGTCCATGTTGATGTAAGGGGAAGAGTAATGAGAAAGAGGTGGAGAAAAAAGAGAAGATTAAGGTGTGAGGAAGTAGGAGAGAAAAAAACAAAAATAATGATGTACTTTAAATAAATGTCAACTTACGCTACTACAAGACTATTTATAGGAACCCAAAATAGAGGAAAAAGAAAATAAATAAAATTTAGAAAATACGTAAACTTAGAACACCGCAATTTTAAAAATCTCTAATTTCCTACACCTAGGTAAGTTCCATATTTTCATTTCTGCTAATATTTTCTTCCTTTCTCGCCCACTTCTTCCTTATTGTTATTTTGGACATTTTTCTCCTTTAGAAAGTTCAACATGAGCTAATATACGTGCATGCAAGATGTTAAGCATTAAAGATGAATTTCACCCCAAAGAAGAAAAGGAGGAATTTCTTAAGGAGATCCGGTGATCAAATTAGAGGGTTAGCTGCTGAAGTTTCTGAGATTTTCTCAGTCTTATTCTTTGTATCCTTGTATCATTTTGTTGCTCACTGTTGGCTCATTTGGTGTTTTAAAGTGATTATCTTACCTTGGAGCCATTCAATTTTGCTGTATTTTTTGTAGTGTTTGATGTAAGAGAATCAAGAAGATATAGAAGATATACAGTGTAAAAAGAATTTAGTAACTCGACCATCATTGTAGTACTTGCTTCCTGTAGTTCTTAGTTTTTCTTTTTTGCTGCAACAAGAGAGTTTGAACATGTATTTCTATGCATCTCGACTCATTTTGCCTTTTACCATTTGAGTTAACATTAGATGGCTTAGTATAGTACTATTAATCAAGATTATATGATACTATTTTTACTATTTGTTTATTGTGTTTTCTGGGACCAAGCTGCTTCTTGCTTCTTTTTTTTTTGGTTTAAAAATATATGGAATTTCTCAAGCACTAAAAAATACGGCAATCAAGTAAAATTCAAGTGGAATCCTTTCTTCGAAGTGCAAATTCAATAAAAGCGAAGGTTCTTTTTTTTTTTGTGCATTATTTTTTTCCTTAATTTTCCTAATGCCATTTCAGCATAATTTACAATATATATCACTAAGCATTTGGTCCAACTAAGTAAGAATTGTACTTTGTTTTAGCAAGTGTTTCAATTTGAGTCTTAAAAAATGCAGCTGTGTTATATGTTTTATGGAAAAGTTTCGTGTTTATGTGTATATTTGATTGACATGGCTCAAATTCTTCGCCAAAAAAAAAAAAACGGCTCAACACCAATATTTTGCTTAGAAGTGCCAACTGACAAGGGTTTTCATGATCTTTGATGAGGGTGTTTTTGTCTTTAACCTTAGGGTCTACAATAAAAAAAAACTAAGGATTGTGTATAGGCAAACCTCGAACCGTTCTTTCTTCTTGCGAACCCTTTAATTAATTCTTAAGTAATCTAAATGACATGCAAATGCAATAAAAACAAGGGGTGCATAGGTTTTGGATTTTCAAATTAATAAATTGAAATAAAAATGTAATTAAATTAAATCCTAAACTATTGTTTTTGTTTTTTTTTTTAATGGAATGAAGTATAAAATGGTATTAAAGTGAAAATGTGAATGATGAATGTTTTTGGTAATGAAAAAATGACTATCCTTACTCAAAAAGTATGGTAGTTAAACTTCATTAAGTCTTAACGAAAATCTCAAAATGCCACTTGAGTTCAATATTCCTAATTAATAGTTGCTCAAATATCTTTACGGGATCAGATCCATAAACTTTTGAGTTCAACAGATTAAGCAGAGGTAACATAACCTTAAACATTTTAATAGAATAAATCCGGAGTCCTAGCTTATTAGACAGACAAGAGTAGGGAGTGAATTAAATCAATATACTCAAATGAATTAATCAATAGGAAAAAAGATGAATAATTGTAACACAAACAGAACTGCTGCTTAATCAAACTGACAAGAGGCATCAAAAGATGAATAATAACGTATTTGTGCATGTTTGGGATAAGGTGGAAAAAATGAATTATAATTGATTTGACTTATGAAAAAGTTAGATTGGGTAAAAATAGATTGTGAAATCATAATTATGTTTGGATAGACGGTAGTTTTTGTGATTTTAACTTACGGTAATTAAAAAATATTTCATAATCTTGAAATACTTAAGAATACTAAACAATACTAAAAATATTTTTAGTACCAGTCAGTGCTTTAAAATATTTTATAAGGTACTGACTAGTATTAAAGATATATTTTAGGATATTGAATAATACTAAAAAAATATTTCATGATCTTGAAAATTTTTTTTTCGATCTTGAAAAAAATATTTTTAATACCAGTAAATATCCTGAAATGTTTTTGAGGGTACAGACTGATACTAAAAATATACTCTACGGACCAATAGTCCCACATATATCAAATTCTCTCTCTCTCTCTGTCTCTCTCTAGCTGAAAGGAAGCTAAAAGCTTTTAAAAGTAACTTTACAAATAAATAACTTTAAATCCATAAGTTTAGTTGAGACAACTTCTCAATCAAACATAAAATTTCCCATAAGTCCAGTTCAAATACTGTGTAAATCCGATTTGGTGGCCAAATCGATATTTAGAATAAGCCCAATGCTGATCAAAGAAGCAAAGTAATGAGAAGCAAGAGAGGCTTATGACCTAATCACTCAATTTTTTTTACTTTTCATTACCAAAATCAAGTCCTTCTCTCCTAGTTCACTGACAGACGGCAAAATCTGAGTCCATTATTGTGCCATGGATCCTAATTTGAACTGGCGCGAGAAAGGTAAAGTCGTTGTCTCTCTGGTACAAAAGCTTCAAAATTAACTAAACTAATGCTGCTATTGTATAAGGGTAGAGCCGATAAATCAGGTTGATTTCATTGGGTCTACTCGTTTAAACCTTGGCCTTTCAAGG
Source organism: Acacia confusa (assembly GCA_037074495.1). Taxonomy (NCBI): domain Eukaryota; kingdom Viridiplantae; phylum Streptophyta; class Magnoliopsida; order Fabales; family Fabaceae; genus Acacia; species Acacia confusa. Next base: position 9,071,398 of record CM073505.1, read on the forward strand.
GCTAGGTTTGAAAATTAGAAGATTTATATAAAATAAGCTTTGTATGGCTAGCCTTGTTGAGCCTTGAGCTTGAAAGGGTCATCCCGGTAAGCTCTTTTAATATATTTGTGTTTATGATGCGAGAGAAGAAGTTTATGATATTTTTACTCATGAAGCAAAGCCTACTATTTAAAGTGAAGCATAATCAAATATTTTTGAAATTCATAATAGTGGCAAAGAATATGACAATAATAATTATTGTACTAATGTTGTTTAGCGGTATGCTTCTTATGTTTTATGTGAGTTATTTATAGACAATAATTTGTTTATGATTAGGAATTAGTGAATGTATGTATTTGTTAAATGATTCATGTTGTTTGAATATTAATATTGACAACATTTATTTGATAAATGGGTTAATGTGCAAAAATACACATGAGTTTTTTCCCCAAGAGCACCCAACACCACGTGTTTTTTTTAAAGCAAAAATACACATGTGGTTACCATTTTGGAGCAAAAGTCACATCCTAATGTTAAGTCACTGTTCACCGCCGTTAAATTACTGTTCACTTAATCTCTTTCTCTCTCATCACGGTGAACAATGATTTAACGGTGAGATGTGACTTTTGCTCTAAAATGGTAACCACGTGTGTATTTTTGCTCCTGAAAAAAGCACATGGTGCTGGGCGCTCTTGGGGAAAAAACTTATGTGTATTTTTGCACCTTAACTCTTGATAAATTAGAACTTTAATTGTTATAATTTATTAATTATATTTCTTTAAAAAAACGGAGGAAAAATAATTAAAATTTGAAATAGCAACTTCTGGACCCTATAAGGTCGACCCTAGCTTTGGTACATTCGGGTTGGATTTTGAAAAACAGATGTTTTTCTTACCCTGAGTCATGTAAAACCGGACTATTAGGCCCTCATTCTTCAAAGGCCGGCTCTCATTCCCTTGGTATTACAAGTAAACCATCAAAATTTCATGATCACAATGACTTCGCCACCTTGGATGTGACCAATCCAATTAATGGAGCTTTTTCTAGGTAATCATATTTTTCCTTTAATTGGAGGGGATAGTCGAACAGGGTCATGTGTTAATTCTCAGATCTAGTTAAATTACGATTAGTTCCCCCCACAAAACAAACTAGTTATGCTGTTGTGGGGAGGCATCATTAGGAGGGGAAAATGTCATTTGATTGATCAAAAACCAAATTAAATGAGAGTGGTTGGGCACAGAATTAATAAAACAGATTGGGGAATTTTCCATTAATTTGGTTTTTTGTCTCCTTGACAAGTGAATCATTATGCATGCTTATTAACTATCTCCTTGATTATATTACTTATCTTCCTTCCAAGAGAAATCAAAGATGGTTCTGTCAAAAGTGCAGATATCAGATTTCAGACTTCGCAGTAAAACATGCAATGTTTTCACACCACACAGCATATTATGGGAAGACATTCATTCGCGAATGTCAACGGAAGAGATGAGCGGAGACCAAGGATTAAGTGATTTTCCTTGGGAACATGGGTTAGAATGAGATCAAGACCAATCATAATGGATAAATATTCTACACTAACCTCCTAACGGGAGAGATAACAGACACTATGTAGGACGGAGCGGCGGCGGCGAGTGGCTGAAGGGAATGAAAAGAAAAAAAGGGTTTAAGTCAGGATGGGCAAATCACGCCACACTTAACTCGATGTGATGGACCCGAACAGATGAATCAAGCTCTATTTATGATGTGTTGGTAAAGATGTAATTGAGTTTAAGAAATCAAATATTGCAAGTGAAGTTGCAACATTAGGCCAAAAAGCACACCGCTGGAGTAATTTAGGAGCATAAGGACATTGATGATCGGTGTGTTCACTCAGATCTTACACACCGATTTTGGCTTTAAAATGAAATGTAACTTCCTGGAAGCCTCCCTCCAATGTCTCATCTCTCCTCTTATGGCTCTTTCAGGGATCAACTTTCAGTAATAACTAATGCTAGGAACACATGGGCTTAGTTTTGTCCCCGTTCCTTCCTTGTAATCTAAATCATGATTCCTCAGTTGATATATGAAAGCTTATAATACTATTTTTTTTTTTTATGATCTTCAACATCAACATTCTAAATGAAATGATGAGAAATAATGAGAAAAACGAATGAGGTGAAACTTCCTATAATTGGTATTGAGCTAGTTGCTTCCTTTCTTCCTTTCTTTTTGTTTTTTCTTTGGGTTATATAAAAAAGAGCAAAAATGCATCTAACTCCTAAGTAATGAAAATATAACAAAATGATCCATTAAAATCTCAAAATTACAATGAAATCCTGTGAGATTTTTTTGGTAATGGTTTTCATATGTGAAAAGACACAAATGCTCCCATAAAGGTTCATAACTTATCATAACAGACATAGATTTATCAAAACATGTTCATGGATTTGTCAAAACAAACTCATGGACTTGTCAAGTATCAACACAGACACAAGGGGACATTTGTGTCTTTTTCATACATAAAAATATTGCAAAAAAATCCCACATGACCTTACTATAATTTTGAGATTTTTCACAAGACCATTTTATCATATTTTCCTTTATTCGGGTACAATTCCCTAAAAAAAGAGTTGCATAGTAAATGATTTGGTTAAAGACCATTAGGAAGAGTTTTTCAAACTCAATACTCCCTCTAGTTCTTATTATAAAGCACCAACTAGTAAATGTATTTGATCATTTTTATAAAGCACTTACTTATTTCCAATGAGTATAATTTTTTTTTTTCAATTTATGTTCATGATTAATAAGAGTAGCAAGTGAGAGTAATAATAATATAATATTAAAGTTTAGTGTAATTAGATAAGGTAAACCATTTAAATTTTATGATAACTTTATTGACTTTAACTGTTTTTATTTATTTGTAAGAATTATTAGTTGGTGACTTATAATAATAATTAGATAGAATATTTGTTACCTCTCCAAGCTCCTCTTGATGTCTTTCCACCGTTAAAATGGACTAATAGACATGGGAAAAATCTTGGATCCTGCTTCTCTCCTCAGCGCTTCTCATCCTCCGCCCTTGTTCCCACCGTTAAATGTAGGCCTCCTTGACAGCTTCAATTTAAAATATTTTTCGAAAAAAATTCTGCTGTTGAAAGCCTGGTATTATCTCGCTCAATTTATAAAATATTTCTTCACTCTTCTGGAATCTCATCTCCATTTTGTCGTCTCCCCTTCTTCCCCTCTTCTTTCTCATCATCATCCTTCACCACTTTCTTTCCCAATAGCCAACGATGCGGCCAAACCGATGTCGAAGTTGCAAGAGATGAGTTAGCGATATTTACCTTTGGCACGTTGGTGGCATCATTGAATGATCCGCCAGTGTTTGATTCGCCAAAAGTACTGAACAAGTCGAAATCCTCGTTGGAACTATCATATTACTGTTCCTGTTGAAACAATTGCAGCTACTGCGACCGAATTTCTGTGCCGGTGGCTGCTTCTCGTTACTTTCCTCCATGAAACTCTGGACCATTTTAGCCCAGCAAACAAAGATTGGCTCGAACTCCGATCCTCCTCCTCCATCTTTCTGATTCGGAGCATCACCGCCAATGGATTTCTCCTCCGAGAAAGCCTTCAAAACGTTAGGAGACTGCCAATCGAACATGAATAGCCTCCTAAACCGTGACTTCAACATTGGTTTCACCGCATCTTTGGCTAGTGGGAAAGAAAGTGGTGAAGGATGATGAGAAAGAAGAGGGAAAAAAGAAGAGACGAAAAAATGAAGAGAAGAGCACAAGAGTGAGGAAATATTTTAAATTGAGAGAGAGAATACTAAGCTGTCACTGACAGGATTTATTTTGATAAAATATTTTAAATTGAGAGAAAGCCACATAAGCTGATATATAGGAATATATTTATTGAGTTGGTGTTTTTTCATTGGACAGTGTTTTAAGTGACGTGGATGAGATTTTATTAACTGCTTCTGAACTTGGAAGCTGAGTAGCCCCCAAGTCTGTTTCAATTTTTTCGCGCGCAAGAAACAAGAATTTCTCGTCTCATAACTGTCTTCTTCATCCTGTTGGAACATTCCCTCCTATACCGATTACTTCTTGGGTTTCGTTTCGACTTGCTGCTTCGATTGAGGTGTCTCCTTCGTCACGGTATCGACAGTGTTCATCTTTTTAATTACCGCATGTATCTTTTTTCATCACCCTTTTTCGGTGATCTCGTTCATCGGCCGTCTTCTGCTTAATCTTCTCGTCTTGTACCTGATGGCGGCATGATGCTATAGATACTCGGCTCTGGTTTACTGATGGACAGTAAAATTTGGGGGGAAATTTGAAGTGATTCTTTTTGGGGTTTAATGACATTTTGTTTTGGTGTTCTTGATTTGGGTTTGGATGTTTTGAAGTTGTCATCTGAGTGATTGGAGTTTTCGTTGGAATTTAAAGATTTTAGGTCTGCTTTGCAGATTTTGATATCCGGCCGAAAACGTGGTTTGCTGAAATGTCGAGGAGTGCGCGCAGGACCATCGACCTAGAACAATCATGGGATTATATTCAGAAAGGCATCACGAAGCTGAAGAACAATCTAGAAGGGCTGACCGAAGAAAAACTCAGTTCTGAGGAAAACATGATGCTATATACGTATCCTTCTCGTACTTTTTACAATTCCTTACATGATCGAATATTCACTAAAGGTGATTTTATATTTCACATCAGGAGCTACATTTTCCTTAAATCGTATCACAGCACTATCTACGATATATGTACTCAAAAGACTGCCCTCGAACCCTATTATTTCCGACAATTCTCCGACAAGTTTAGGGAGTCTCTTGAAGAGTATATACTATCAACGGTGGGTAATGCCATCATATGGTATTGATCAGGAATACGTTTAGTACTGGGATATATGATATCAATGTCGGGATTTATCATTCCTACATGATTACTAAGTAATGTGGTGGGCAGTTTCCTGATTTCTTGCAATTTTATTTTCATTTCTGGAATGTGTTATGTTTATTTAGTTGTCAATTATTTTGATTGATATATTTCATAAATTTCACTTCTAAATCTCATGATTTCATCTTATAAGCTTTCTTACTTTTTTGGTTTAGGTTCTACCTACTTTGAGAGAAAAACATGAAGAATTTATGTTTTTTGAACACTATGAAGAAGTTATGTTGAGAGAACTTGTAAAGAGGTGGGCAAACTACAATATTATGGTTAAGGGGCTGTATCGCTTCTTTAGCTATGTAGATCGGCCTTTCCCTCGTCTGCTATTGTCACTTCCGCCCCTTAAGGATGTTGGATTGACTTGCTTCCGTGAGCTGGTACTGCGTGCTACTACTTAACCTGGCATTGTCTTTAGGCTATTCTCTATCTAGTTTTGTTATGATTACCTTGTAGTGGTACTGCTAATTAAGTTTCTACTGCGTTGTCCTTGTTTCAGTTTAGTAATGCTTAGTTTCAAGATAAATCTTATTTGCTGTGTTGTTTCCAGGTCTACAAGGAAATAAATGGGAAAATGAGGGATGCAGTAATTTTTCTTGTATGTTTTTCTGCCTTATTATAACCATGATTTTCAAAATTACAAAATTAGATTGTTATTAATCCAATTCATTGAAACGTAAAGATTGGTCAAGAACGTGAGGGAAAGCAAATTGATCGGGCTCTCCTAAAGAATGTCGTGGATATATTTGTTGAAATTGGTAACGGGAAAATTGGTTGCTATAAGAATGACTTTGAAGCAGCCATGCTTGAAGACACTGCTTCCTATTATTCCCAGAAGGCTTCAAAATGGATCTTAGAACATTATTCTCGTCTTGATTATACGCTGAAGGTGTGGATTCCCAGTTATGCATGATGTGTCTTATTAATTTTGTTTTGTTACTGAATAAGTATAATTACTACTTGTTCTTTTACCTTCTATTACAGGTTGAGAAGTGTTTGAAAATGGAGAAAGAGAGGGCTGCTCACTACTTGCATTCTAGTAGTGAGCCAAAGTTACTTGAGGTTTGTTCTCGGCTTCTAGTTTCATATAAAATGGGTTATAACATCAAGGATATATGGAATATGTTTAGTATTGTCCATGTTGATGAAAGGGGAAGAGTAATGAGAAAGAGGTGGAGAAAAAAGGAGAAGGTTACGGTGTGAGAGGAAGTGAGAGAGAAAAAAACAAAAATAATGATGTACTTTAAATGAATGTCAATTTACGCTACTACAAGGCTATTTATAGGGAGCCCAAAATATAGGAAAAAGAAAATAAATAAAATTTAGAAAATACATAAACCTAGAACACCACAATTTTAAAAATCTCTAATTTCCTACACCTGGGTAAGTTCCATATTTTCATCTCTCCTAATATTTTCTTCCTTTCTCGCCCACTTCTTTCTTATTGTTAATTTTTCTCCTTTAGAGAGTTCGACATGAGCTGTTATCCGTGCATGCAAGATGTTAAGCATTAAGGATGAATTTCACCTCAAAAAAGAAAAAGAGGAATTTCTTAAGGAGATTCGGTGATCAAATTAGAGAGTTAGCTGCTGAAGTTTCTGAGATTTTCTCAATCTTATTCCTCGTATTCTTGCATCATTTTGTTGCTCTGTATTGGCTCATTTGGTGTTTTAAAGTGATCATCTTTCTTTAGAGCCATTCAATTTTGTTGTATTTTTTATAGTGTTTGATGTAAGAGAATCAAGAAGATACGCTGTAAAACAAATTTAGTAAATCAACCATCATCATAGTATATACTTCCTGTAGTTCTTATTAGTTTTTCGTTTTTGATACAACATGTATTTCTATGCACATCTCGTCTCATTCTGCCTTTTACCATTTGAGTTAACATTGGATGGCTTAGTATAGTACTCCCTTTTGTCTTAATTATAAAATATAGTTAACTTTTTTGGAGAGATTAAGGAAGATAATTAAATTATTTTTTTTATTTTTTTCTTCAAACTAATTAGTTTGACTAATAAACTAATATATAATCTAAAGATGTACAATATATAAAATGATTAAATAACTTATTTAACTTCTTTAATCTCTCCAAAAAAAAATCAATTATGTCTTATAATTAGGACCAGAAGTAATAGTATTAATCAAAGATTATATATATGATACTATCTTTACTATTTGTTTATTGTGTTTTCTGGGATTGAGTTGCTTCTTGTTTTTTCTAGCTTAAAAATGTATGGAATTTCTCAAGCTCTAAAAAATACAGCAATGAAGTAAAATTCAAGTGAAATCTTTGTTTTCAACGTGCAAATTCAATAAAAACGAAGGGGGGTTTTTTTTTTGGTGTCTTATTTTTTTATTTAATTTCCCTAATGTCATTTCAGTGTAATTTACAATATATTTTATGCAAGTGTTTGGTCCAACTAAGTAAGGATTGTACTTTGTTTTAGCAAGTGTTTCAAGTTTAAGTCTTAGAAAACGCAGTTGTTTTATATATTTTATGGAAAAGCTTCGTGTGTGTGTGTTTGATTGGCATGGCTCAAATTCTTTGCAAAAAAAAAAAGGGCTCAACTCCAATATTTTGCTTAGAAGTGTCAACTGACAAGTGTTTTCATGATCTTTGATGAGGATCTTTTTATCTTTAGTCTTGGGATTTACAATGAAAAATAACTAAGGATTGCGTGTAGGAAAATCTAGGATCGTTTTTTCTTCTTGAGAAGCGTTTTATTGATTCATAAGTAATCTAAATGACATGTAAATGCAATAAAAACAAAAGATAAATAGGTTTTGGATTTTCAAATTAATAAACTAAAATAAGAATGCAATTAAATTAAATCTTAAACTATTATTTTTGGTATTTTCTTTATAATGGAATGAAGTATGAAATGATATTGAAATGAAAATATCAATGATGAATTTTCTTGGTAATGAAGAAATGACCATCCTTAGCTCAAAAAGTATATGAGTAAACTTCATTAAGTCTTAATGAAAGCTTAAGATATCACTTGAGTTCAATATTCCTAATTAATAATAGCTCCTACAAACATAGCTAACTACTACTGTACTTCTTAAGATATTGTTTGAAACCACTTAATGTGCAATTAAAATTGGAATGATGCAATATAAGCTTTCTTGAAATTGAGTACTAAACAGTTCATAAAAAATATAAATCAACCAAATTAATTAGACAATAACACTTTAGTTAATATAGCCTCATTGTAACCACAAGAAATTCAATATATATACTTTTCACACTACCAAAATCCAATTCAATCACATAGATCAAACAAAACAAACGGAAACAATTACCATCAATCTCAATCTCAATCAATTTCAGTTCCAGAATTATACAAAATAATTTCTATAAATTTAGACTAATGGGATGATAGAAAAACTTTGTTATATAATCCATTGAGCCAAGAATCAAAGGGAATTAGCAACCCATATTTGTCATCACAACTTCACCAACCACTTTGAGAATTCCAGCCAACAATCAAGAACACACATCAACAATGAATAATGAGAGTTTGGTGGTTGATAATGATTTTTAAAAGGAAACAGAACAGTCACATCCATTGGACTCAGCACTGTCACACCAAATTTGAAATTGCAGCAGCAACTCGTCGGAATGGACAACTACCACTCTGAAAATACAGAACTTCACTAGAAATTAGGAAGAAGGTGGTGGATCAAAGGTGTAATGCTGAGAGCAATTAAGGAAGGAGAATCTGGAAAATCAAATGGTGAAGGCAGAGGTTCATCAATCTCCTGCTCTCGCGGCGCTATGTCTCTCTCCCAAAATACCAGCTCCCTCGTCCCTCCTCTGTCTCGCCGGAAATGGAGAAAGATGAGGTGAACGACGGAGGTCGACGGTGGTAGAGGAAGGAAGAATCAGATCTCGCGGTGCTGTTCTTCGATATCCGACTTTCAGTTATGGGTATCTCTGTATGACGGAGGTCACCGGCGGCGATGGTGGTGAGGATGAAGGTCACTGGCGACTTAGAGGAAGGTGGAGGTAGGAGATGAGAGGGAAGGTTAGTTGAGAGAGTCAAAGGTCTCGCGGCGCACACCTTCAATAAATGGATGTCGGGTCTGTATATATTCTCCGCCCCGCCCCCCAGCTCGCGTTTTTTTTCTTCTAGGTATGAGTTGACCAGGGACTTAAATGGGAGGATTTAAAAGTTCTAGTCAGGGACTAAACTAAAAAAACTGAATTTTCCAAAACCTTTGGGTCTTTTCTGTAATTATTCTCTGGATTTTTCCTTCTTAGCTTTTTAATTTCCAGGAATCCTGGGGCTTCTTCTGTAATTTTTCCGTCTTCAAAAATATTAATTACAAATTTAATTGACATTTTTCCAAATTCTTCAATTTTCTTCTAAAACATCTACAATGTAAGATTAAGCAAAAGGTAGTATCAAAAGTTCAAGAAATCATTTACATGAATAATTAATAAATTATGACCATTTTACTCCTAATTTCACTTAATATAAATTTTCCTAACTGAAATTAGTGCTTAATCATGTAACAATGTCCCAAAAAATGTATTAAAAATCCTAATTTGATGATGAAATATCATATAAAAATATGGTTCAATCAATCTTCCACTCAATTTTTTTTTTGGCAGCGATCTTCCACTCAATTCAATAGTAGATATTTGAGGAGAAATATGAATATTATACAAAAGATATTTTTTTTCCATGTCTGTTTATTAGTATTTTTCTACTGATAATATCAATTATAACAAGTTAAGTTATTTATTTAGTAAAATAAAAAATGAGTATAACTAGCTATTTCCCTACTTTATGGATTTTTGGAAAGGGCAAGGAAGAAGAAGAAAGAGAATAGAAAGATCAAGTAAACAGTAACATTTTCAGCTAATAAGCATAAAGAACTTTGGACTTCATTCAAACCCAAAGCCTCTAACATTTAGAGCTTGATGAAAGGAAAAAATAATCAACTCATATCAAACCTGTATAACCAAGTTGCTCACATATCTTTACCAGATCAGATCCTTAAACGTTTTGAGTTCAACATGTTAAGCAGAGGTAACATAACCTTAAACATTTTAATAGAATAAATCCGGAGTCCTAGCTTATTCGACAGACACGAGTAGGGAGTGAATTAAATCAATATACACAAATGAATTAATCAATAGGAAAATAGATGAATAATTGTAACACAAACAGAACTGCAACTTAATCAAACTGCCAAGAGGCATCAAAAGATGAATAATAACGTGCTTGTTTGGGATAAGGTAGAAAAAATGACTTACAGACAATTTGACTTATAAAAAAGTTAGACTGGGTAAAAGTAGATTGTGAAATCATATTTATGTTTGGATTGACAGTAACTTTTGTGATTTTAAGTACTTAAAAAATATTTCATAATCTTGAAATACTTAAGAATATTGAACAATACTAAAAAAATTTTAGTACCAATCAGTACTCTGAAATATTTTATAAGGTATTGACTAGTACTAAAAATATATTTTAGGATACTAAATAATATTACAGTACTCTGAAATATTTTATAAGATATTGACTAGTACTAAAAATATATTTTAGGATACTAAATAATATTAAAAAAAATATTTCTTGATCTTGAAAAAGTTTTTAGGATATTGAAAAAAATATTTTTAATACTAGTAAGTATAAGAGACAGATTGGTACTAACAAAAATACTCCACATGACCAATATTTCCACATATATCAAAACACCCCCCCAGCTAAAAGGCAAAAGGCAACTAAAAGCTTTCAAAAGTTACTTTTCAAATAAGGAACTTTTGGCCCATAAGTTTAGTTGAGACAACTTCTTAATCAAACATAAAATTTCCCATAAGTCCAGTTCAGATAATGTATAAATCCAATTTGGTGGCCAAATCGGTAGACACAGAGATTCCTAGAAGCTTTCAAAAGTTACTTTTCAAATAAGGAACTTTTGGCCCATAAGTTTAGTTGAGACAACTTCTTAATCAAACATAAAATTTCCCATAAGTCCAGTTCAAATAATGTATAAATCCAATTTGGTGGCCAAATCGGTAGACACAGAGATTCCTAGATATAATGGCCCCCAAAAAAATTTTGATCAATAAGGTATCTTATCTTGTACTGTTTTTTTGGTGAGATAGGAAAGCGATGCAGAGGTCAAGCAGTGAATTTCTCTCGACTCATATGTCTTTAAAATTAGATGTGATTTTTAGTTCTATTGTTCCTGCACTGTATACTGTAATATGAACAACAAAGTAAAGGAACAAGCAAGTGGAACAGAGGATCCTGAATACATTATCCCGAATCAGAACAGTTCAACACGGATTAATTTGTAAAGCTTCCTCCCAACTTGTTTACCAATATAATGTGAAACATTAATTTTCGTGTACAATTGTTTGGTTTTCTTCTGCATAGTCCGCTCAACAACTGAACAAATGCAGAGCAATTGAAGGATGAAGACAACAATCCAACGCCAATCGTTTTCAGAAAAAGCAATTTCCTAAATCGGAATTTGATCATTATTGAATTGATTTTCTGATTGTCTGATTCATATTAAATGGGGTTTAAAATTTAAATGCAAATCTAAGATAGGTTGAGTATACATACTAAATTGGAATGTTTTTTAGTTAATGAATATACATTTAACCCTCTAAATATTTATCTTAAACTCTGTTCTTACAAATTAGTATACCAAACAAGCCCAATACTGATCAAAGAAGCAAGAGCTGAGTCTATTTATTGTGAGCCATTCAAGAGCTGATCAAAGAAGCAAGAGCTGAGTCTATTTCAAGTAATGAGTAGCAAGAGAGGCTTATGAGCCATTCACTCAATTTTCTTTTACTTTTCATTGCCAAAATCAAGTCCTTCTCTCCTAGTTCACTGACAGACGGCAAAAGCTGAGTCTATTTATTGTGCCATGGATCCTAATTTGAACTGGCGCGAGAAAGGTAAAGGCATTGTTGCTTTGTCCCAAAAGCTTCAAAATTAACTAAACTACTGCTGCTATTGTTTAGGGGTAGAGTTGAGAAATCGGGTTGAGTCTATTAGGTCGGTCTTGACCCTTCAAGGGACAGGTTTGAAAATTAAAGAAGTTAAATAAAATAAGCCCTGTAGGGCCGGCCTTGTAGAGCCTCAGACTTGAAAGGGCTAGCTCTATAGGCTCTTTTAATAGATGTGTTTATGATACGAGAGAAGAAATTCATGATATTTTTACTCATGAAGCAGAGCCTACTACTTAAAGCGAAACATAATCAAATATCTTAGAAATTGATAATAGTGACAAAGAATATGACAATAATAGTCATTGTACTAATGTTGCTTAGTGGTATGCTTCTTATGTTTTATGTGAGTTCTTTATGGATAATAATTTTCTTTTGATTACGAATTAGTAAATACATTTATTTATTGGATGATTCGTGTTGTTTGGATATTAATATTGACAACATTAATTTGATAAATTAGAACTTTAATTGTTATAATTTATTAATTATATTTCTTTGAAGGGGAAAAAAAAGCAGAGGAAAAATAATTAAAATTTGAAATAGTAACTTCCGGGCCCTGTGAGGTTTACCCTATCTCTAATACTCTCAGGTCAGACTTAAAAAATAAATATTTTTGTTTACCTCAGACCTATAGCTAGGATCGGTCTATTAAACCCTGACCCTTAAAAGGGCAACCTCATTCTTTACTACAAGTAAACCATCAAAATTTCATGAATCACAATGACTTCGCCACCTTGGATGTGACGAATCCAATTAATGAAGGTTTTTCTAGGTAATCATATTTGTCCTTTAATTGGAGGGGATAGTTGAACAGGGTCATTTGACATGTGTTAATACTCATATCTAGTTAAATTACGATTATTTCCCCCCACAAAACAAACAAGTTATGTTGCTGTAGCGAGGCATCATTGAGAGGGGAAAATGTCATTTGATCCAAAACAAACAAGTTATGCTGCTGTAGCGAGGCATCATTGAGAGGGGAAAATGTCATTTGATTGATCAAAAATCAAATGAGAGTGGTTGGGCATAGAATTAATAAAACAGGTTGGGGAATTTTCCATTAATTTGGTTTTTTGTCTCCTTGACAAGTGATTATTAACTATCTCCTTGATTATATTAATTATCTTCCTCCCAAGAGAAATCAAAGATGGTTTTGTCAAAAGTGCAGATATCAGATTTCAGACTTCGCAGGAAAACATGCCATGTTTTCACACCACACAGCATATTATGGGAAGACATTCATTCGCGAATGTTAACGAAAGAGATGAGTGGAGACCGAGGATTAAGCGATTTTCCCAGGGAACATGGGTTAGAATGAGATCAAGACCAATCATAATGGATAAATATTCTACACTAACCTCCTGACGGGAGAGATAATGGCCACTATCTAGGACGGAGCGGCGGCGACGAGCGGCTGAAGGGAATGAAAAAGGAAAAAAGATTTAAGTCGGGATCGGCAAATCACGCCACACTTAACTTGATGTGATGGGTCCAAACAGATGAATCAAGTTCTATTTATGATGTCTGGTAAGATGTAATTGAGTTTAAGAAGTCAAATATTGCAAGTGAAGGTGCAACATCAAGCCAAAAAGCACACCGCTTGAGTGATATTGGGAGCATGAGGACATTGATGATCGGTGTGTTCACTCGGACCTTACCCACCGATTTTGGCTTTCAAATGAAATGCAACTTCCTGGAAAAGACACACGCTCCTATGAAGATTTATGAACTTGTCATGATAGACACATGGATTTATCAAAACATGTTTATGAATTTGTCAAAACAGACTCATGATCTTGTCAACACAGACACAAGGGGGCATTTGTGTCTTTTTCACACATAAAAATATTGCAAAAAAGTCCCACATGGTATTACTGTAATTTTTAGATTTTTCACGAAACCATTTTATTGTATTTTGCTTGGGTACAATTCCCTAAAAAAAGAGTTGTAGAGTAAATGATTTGGTTAAAGACCACTTGGGGGAGTTTTTTAAACTCGATGCTCCCTCTAATCCTTATTATAAGGCACCAATTAATAAATATATTTGGTCATTTTTATAAGTCATTTGCTTGTTTCAAAGAAGCATAATTGTTTTGTTTTTTTAATTTATGTCCATAATTAATAGAGATAGCGGATGAGAGTAATAATAATATAATATTAGAGTTTAGTGTAATTAGTTTAGATAATATTAAAAATTACTTAAATTTTAAGATAACTTTATTGACTTTAACTGTTTTTATTAATTTATGAGAATCGTTAATTGATACCTTATAATAAGAATCAGAGGGGATATCTGTTAGCTCTCCAAACTCATTTTGATGTCTTTCCACCATTAAAATGGACAAATAGACATGGGAAAAATCCTGGATCATGTTTCTCTCCTCAGCGCTTCTCATCCTCCACCCTTGTTCCTACCACATCACAGAATTGGCTTGGGTCCGCTTCATGAAACTACGCCATTTTGGCGCAGTTTTTCAAAATTTATGTCCATGATTAATAGAGATAGTGGGTGAGAGTAATAATAATATAATATTAGAGTTTAGTGTAATTAGTTTAGGTAATATTAAAAATTACTTAAATTTTAAGATAACTTTATTGACTTTAACTGTTTTTATTAATTTATGAGAATCGTTAATTGATACCTTATAATAAGAATCAGAGGGGATATCTGTTAGCTCTCCAAACTCATTTTGATGTCTTTCCACCATTAAAATGGCCAAATAGACATGGGAAAAATCCTGGATTCTGCTTCTCTCCTCAGCGCTTCTCATCCTCCACCCTTGTTCCCACCACATCACAGAATTGGCTTGGGTCCGCTTCACGAAACTGCGCCATTTTGGCACAGTTTCATGCACAACCAAACCCTTTTTCCTTTTTTTAAAAATAAAAATTCACCCAGCCAGATCCCCTTTCTTTAAAAAAAAAAAAAAATTAGACACTGCTAGTTAGTAAAAAGATAATTTAGGATATTGAAAAAATATTTGAGAGTATTGGCTAGAACTAAAAGGATACTTTAGGATAGTGACTAATACTTAAAAAATAATTCATGATTTTAAAAAATTATTTTAGGATCTTGAAAAAATAATTTAGGTATTGGCTGCTACTAAAAATATGCTTCATGATATTTTTTCAATAATTTTTTGAGATCATGAATTATTTTATTTAGAACAGTCAGTATTCTAAAGTATCTTTTTAGTCCCAATCAGTACCTTCAAATATTTTTTTAGTACCCTGAAATATTTTTTCACGATGCTAAAGTAAATTTTCAAAACCATAAAGAATTTTTCAGTATCATTCAGTATCTTGAATTATCTTTTTATTATCCGATAGAATCTGAATTTTTTTAATAAGGGAAAGGGGTTTGGCTGTGCATGAAATTGCACCAAAACAATGTAGTTTCGTGTAACGGTCCACAGCAGACAGAAATTCTGCAGGGGACTTAAGCCAATTCCCCACGTCACCTAAGCATTGCCAATAAAACAACACCAACTCAATAAATGTAGGCCTCCTTGACAGCTTCAATTTAAAATATTTTATGAAAAAAATTTTGCCACTGAAAGCCTGGTATTATCTCGCTCAATTTATAAAATATTTCTCCACTCTTTTGGAATCTCCTCTTCATTTTTTCGTCTCTCCTTCTTGCCCTCTTCTTTCTCATCATCATCCTTCACCACTTTCTTTCCCAAAAGCCAACGATGCGGCAAAACCGATGTCGAAGTCGCAGGAGATGAGTTAGCAATATTTACCTTTGGCACGTTGGTGGCATTATTGAATGATCCGCCGGTGTTTGATTCACTAAAAGTAATGAACAAGTCGAAATCCTTGTTGGAACTATCATATTATTGTTCCTGTTGAAACAATTGCAGCTACTGCGACCGAATTTCTGTGCGGTGGCTGTTTCTCGTTACTTTGCTCCATGAAACTCTGGACCATTTTAGCCCACCAAACAAAGATTGGCTCGAACTCCGATCCTCCTCCTCCATCTTTCTAATTTGAAGCTTCACTGCCAATGGATTTCTCCTCCAAGAAAGCCTTCAAAACGTTAGGAGACTGCCGATCGAACATGAACAACCTCCTAAACCGTGACTTCAACACTGGTTTCACTGCATCTTTGGTTAGTGGGAAAGAAAGTGGTGAAGGATGATGAGAAAGAAGAGGGAAAAATAAGAGACGAACAAATGGAGAAGATAAGAGCAGAAGAGTGAGGAAATGTTTTAAATTGAGAGAGAGAATTAGAGCCGGGAAAATGGGCCAGGCCCATTGGGCCGGCCCGTTTAAGCCCTGACCCTTTAAGGGCCGGACTTGAAAAATGGACGAGATATTTGAAATTAGCCCTGGAGGGTCAGCCCTGACGGGCCTCGGGTTTAAACAGGTCGACCCTATAGGTCTTTTTCACGATAGCTTTTTTTTTCTTTTTAAATTTATTAATTTATATATATATTGTATTTGTTATAGAGTTATTTATCTATTTAATTACAAATACATAATAACTATACTCTAATTTTATAATTTGATTTATTGTTTGTTGTAAATAAAGATTATGGATGTATTCATGATGTGAGAGAAGAATTTCATGATATTCTTACTCATGAGCTAGAGGCTACTACTCAAAGTGAAGAACAATCAAATGTCATTAAAATCTATGATAGTGACAAATATAGCGACAATAATAGTTATCGTACTAATGTCTCTTAGTTATATACTTTTTATATTTTATGTGAGTTATTTGTGAACTTAGTTTGCTTCTGATTATGAATTAGTGACTGTGTTTATTTATTGGATGATTCGTGTTGTAATTTACTGATTATATTTTTTAAAAAAAAGTGAAGGAAAAATAGTTAAAATTTGGAATAGTAATTTCCGGACCCAGCGGGTCGGCCTCGACCCTGGTGCTTTTCGGACTGGGCTTTGAAAAACATATGTTTTTCTTACTCTAGGTCCTGGACGGCTGGCCCTGATTCCTAGCCCTAGAGAGAATACTAAGCTGTTAGTGACAGAATTTATCTTGATAAAATATTTTAAATTGAGAGAAAGCCTTATTGAGTTGGTGCTTTTTCATTGAACAGTGTTTTAAGTGACGTGGATGAGATTTTATTAACTGCTTCTGAACTTGGAAGCTGAGTAGCCCCCAAGTCTGTTTCAATTTTTTCGCGCGCAAGAAACAAGAATTTCCCGTCTCATAACTGTCTTCTTCATCCTTTTGGAACATTCCCTCCTATACCGATTACTTCTTGGGTTTCGTTTCGACTTGCTGCTTCGATTGAGGTGTCTCCTTCGTTAGGGTATCGACAGTGTTCATCTTTTTACCGTATGTATCTTTTTTCATCACCCTTTTTCGGTGATCTCGTTCATGATTTGGGGTTTAATGACATTTTGTTTTGGTGTTCTTGATATAGATACTCGGCTGTGCTTTATTGATGGACAGTAAAATTTGGGGGCAAATTTGAAGTTATTCTTTTTGGGGTTTAATGACATAATGTTTTGGTGTTCTTGATTTGGGTGTGGATGTTTTGAAGTTGTCATCTGTGTGATTGGAGTTTTCGTTGGAATTTAAAGATTTTAGGTCTGCTTTGCAGATTTTGGTATCTGGCCGAAAACGTGGTTTGCTGAAATGTCGAGGAGTGCGCGCAGTACCATCGACATAGAACAATCATGGGACCATATTCAGAAAGGCATCATGAAGCTGAAGAACAATCTAGAAGGGATGCCCGAGGAAAAACTCAGTTCTGAGGACAACATGATGTTATATACGTATCCTTCTCGTAGTTTTTACAATTCCTTACATGATCGAATATTCACTAAAGGTGATTTTATATTTCTCATCAGGAGCTACATTTTCCTTAAATCGTATCACAGGACTATCTACGATATGTGTACTCAAAAGCCTCGCCTCGAATTCTATTATTCCCGACAACTCTACGACAAGTATAGGGAGTCTCTTGGAGAGTATATACAATCAACGGTGAGCAATGCCATCATACGGTATTGATGAGGAATACGTTTAGTACTGGGATATATGATACCAATGTTGGGATTTATCATTCCTACATGATTACTACTGAGTAATGCGGTTGGCAGTTTCCTGATTTCTTGTACAATTCATTTCTGGAATATGTTATGTTTATTAGTTGTCAATTATTTTGATTGATATATTTCATACAAATTTCACTTCTAAATCTCATGATTTCATCTTATAAACTTCCTTACTTTTTTGGTTTAGGTTCTACCTGCTTTGAGAGAAAAACATGACGAATTTATGTTGAGAGAACTTGTAAAGAGGTGGGCAAACTACAATATTATGGTTAAGGGGCTATATCGCTTCTTTAACTATCTAGATCGGCGTTTTGTTCCTCTCAAGTTACTCCCACCCCTTAAGGATGCTGGATTGATTTACTTCCGTGAGCTGGTATTGCTACTACTTAACCTGACATTGTATTCAGGCTATTCTCTATCTAGTTTTGTTATGATTACCTTGTAGAGGTACTGCTAATTAAGTTTCTATTGCGTTGTCTTTGTTTCAGTTTAGTACTGTTTAATTTCAAGATAATCTTATTTGCTGTGTTGTTTCCAGGTCTACAAGAAAATAAATAGGAAAGTGAGGGATGCAGTAATTTCTCTGGTATGTTTTTCTGCGTTATTATAACCATGATTTTCAAAATTGCGAAATTAGATTGTCATTAATCCAATTCATTGAAACCTAAAAGATTGGTCAAGAACGTGAGGGAGAGCAGATTGATCGAGCTCTGCTAAAGAATGTCTTAGATATATTTGTTGAAATTGGTAAGGGGAAAATTGATTACTATGAGAATGACTTTGAAGCAGCGATGCTCAAAGACACTGCTTCCTATTATTCCCAGAAAGCTTCAAATTGGATCTTAGAACATTCTGGCCCTGATTATAAGCTGAAGGTGTGGATCCTCAGTTATGCATGATGTGTCTTATTAATTTTGTTTTATTAGTGGATAATTATAATTACTACTTGTTCTTGTACCTTCTATTATAGGTTGAGGAGTGCTTGAAACAGGAGAAAGAGAGGGTTGCTCACTACTTGCATTCTAGTAGTGAGCCAAAGTTACTTGAGGTTTGTTCTCGGCTTCTAGTTTCATATAAAATGTGTTATACCATCAAAGATGGAATATGTTTAGTATTGTCCATGTTGATGTAAGGGGAAGAGTAATGAGAAAGAGGTGGAGAAAAAAAGAGAAGGTTACGCTGTGGGGAAATGGGAGAGAAAAAAACAAAAATAATGATGTACTTTAAATGAATGTCAATTTACACTACTACAAGGCTATTTATAGGGAGCCCAAAATAGAGGAAAAAGAAAATAAATAAAATTTAGAAAATACGTAAACATAGAACACTGCAATTTTAAAAATCTCTAATTTCCTACACCTAGGTAAGTTCCATATTTTCATTTCTGCTAATATTTTCTTCCTTTCTTGCCCACCTCTTTCTTATTGTTATTTTGGATGTTTTTCTTCTTTAGAAAGTTCAACATGAGCTGTTATCCGTGCATACAAGATGTTAATCATTAAGGATGAATTTCACCCCAAAGAAGAAAAGGAAGAATTTCTTAAGGAGATCCGGTGATCAAATTAGAGGGTTAGCTACTGAAGTTTCTGAGATTTTCTCAGTCTTATTCTTTGTATCCTTGTATCATTTTGTTGCTCACTGTTGGCTCATTTAGTGTTTTAAAGTGATCATCTTACCTTGGAGCCATTCAATTTTGCTGTATTTTTTGTAGTGTTTGATGTAAGAGAATCAAGAAGATATGGTGTAAAAAGAATTTAGTAACTCATCCATCATCGTAGTATATACTTTTTGTAGTTCTTAGTTTTTCTTTTTTGATGCAACAAGAGAGTTTGAACATGTATTTCTATGCACATCTCGACTCATTCTGCTTTTTACCATTTGAGTTAGCATTGGATGGCTTAGTGTAGTACTATTAATCAAGATTATATGATACTATTTTTACTATTTGTTTATTGTGTTTTCTGGGACCAAGCTGCTTCTTCTTTTTTTTGGGGGGGGGGGGGGGGAGGGGTTAAAAATATATGGAATTTCTCAAGCACTAAAAAATACGCAATTAATCAAGTAAAATCCAAGTGGAATCCTTATTTTCGACGTGCAAATTCAATAAAAGTGAAGGTTCCTTTTTTTTTTTTGGGTCTTATTTTTTCCCTTAATTTTCCCAGTGTCATTTCAGCGTAATTTACAATATATCACTAAGCATTTGGTCCAACTAAGTAAGAATTGTATTTAATTTGAGAAAATGTCTCAAATTTGAGTCTTAAAAAACACAACTGTGTTATATATTTTGTGAAAAAGCTTTGTATTTTTCCAACACACACACACATTAGATTTACGTGGCTCAAACTATTTGCCAAAAAAGGGCTCAACTCCAATATTTTGCTTAGAAGTAACAACTGACAAATGTTTTCATAATCTTCCACTAATTTTTTTTTTTTGGGGCAGCGATCTTCCACTCAATTCAATAGTATATATTTGAGGGGTCCCCTCAAATATATACTATTGAATTGAGTGGAAGATCGCTCCCAAAAAAAAAAATGAGTGGAATATCTATTGAGGGAAAATATAAATATTAAATAGTATACAAAAGGTTTTTTTTTCCCATATCCGTTTATTAGTATTTTTCTACTGATAATATCAATTATAACGAGTTAAGTTATTTATTTAGGAAAATAAAATATGAGCATAAATATTTCCCTACTTTATGGATATTTGGAAAGGACAAGGAAGAAGAAGAAAGAGAATGAAAAGAAGGAGCAAACAGTAATATTTTCAGCCACCAAGCATACAAAACTTCGGACATCATGAATCCACGTTACATGCTTCTCTCTTACATGCTTCTTAGGTGCTTGTCCCTCTAATTAGAGGGTTGAAACATTTTTTTTAAAATTTTTTTATATGTTCTATTTATTTAAATTAAACTATATGTTGCATTCTGAATTTTTTTTTTTTTTGCACCCAATGTCTCAAATTAGTTAATTTTCATAATACTGGTGTTAGAGGGAAAATATTTCTAAATACAAGATTAAAAATTAATTAATTTGAGATATTGGGTGTAAAAAAAATTTTAAGATGCAACATATAGTTTAATCTAAATAAATAGAATATATAAAAAATTAAAAAAAATGTTTCAACCCTCTAATTAGAGGGACAAATACCTAAGAAGCATGTAAGGGAGAAGCATGGAATGTGAACCCGAACTTCATTCAAACACAAAGGCTCTAACATTTATAGCTTGATGATAGAAAGAAAAAATCAAGTCATATCAAACCTGTATTACCAAGTTGCTCAGATATCTTTACGACATCAGATCCTCCTATAACTCCAATTGTTACAACCTGTACTCAGACATTACCAGATACAGAACAAGTTAGAAAATATCTATGTGTGACAGGATAGATGGGCATAGAAAGAGGATGGACTTGTGCTCCTCGAATCCTTTTTTCCCCTAATAGATGGCAACCCTAGCCGCCCCCTTCTCTCTTCTCTCCTACGCTCCCTTCTGCATCTCGCCCTCTCGCCGGTGGCTTGTTCATCACAAGCCACCGGCGAGCCTACTTTTGTGTCACAGACAAGTCAAAGGTGTAGCTTGGAGTCCAGATCTGACATCTGCGGTCCTCTCACTTTGAATTTTGTCGGTTGTGGCCTTCTCTCGTCCTTGTGGCGAGTCTTCTCCTCTCCTTCTCCAGATTTGATATGTGGATGTTAGATTTATCCGTTTTTTGTTCATTTTTTTGTGGTTTTGGGTTTTGTGGTGATGTTTTTGTTTAAGGAAATAAACAGGTCTGTAAAATCTGCGTTCAAATCCTCTTGGTTGGATGACTGTTTGAACGTTATTAGATTTGATTATCTCTTGGTAGCTTGGATCTGCGTTCTTGGGAGAAGATTTAAAAAGGTGTTTTTTGGTGTGTGGTCAAGGTCATTGGATTTACTTGATCAGAGGAGCAGAAGTTTTATTCAGGACATTACAGGTTTTCTTCTTTCTAAGGTTGGATTTTCTAGGTTCTTTACCCCAATATGGGGTGTCTGTATAGCTGCTCTAATTGCAGCTAATGCTTATAAGGATGTGTGCCCTTCAGGGTGGGTTTTAAGACCAACATTTCTTTTGTCGTCACTTCTAACCTTGGATATCAAGAAGACCGCTATTGCCTATGAGTTTTCTTCTACTCTTAAATCTGTTATGTACTATTGGTTGTTTTTGTATTTGGTTTTTTTGGTTGTATTTGAGATTGTTTTGTTTGTATTTGTTTTCATTTATTGTATCTATTGTATCAGTCTCAAGTATTAATATATATTTAGCTTTCAATAAAAAAAAAAAAGAGGATGGACTTAAGAAAGTTTAAGAATTTCCAATTATGTACCTCCCGTAGTTCTTGCATGAATTTTGACATCTCAGAGTTGAGCGCCTTGCATTTGAGTTCAACACGTTAATCAAACAGAACTGATGTTAATAGTGTAATGTCAAATGAATGAATCAATAGGAGAAAAGATGAATAATTGTAACACAAACAGAACTACAGCTTAATCAAATTGACAATAGTCATCAAAAGATGAATAATAACATATTAAAAGAAACGCTGATCAAAGAAGTGAAGGAATGAGTAGCA
Source organism: Acacia confusa (assembly GCA_037074495.1). NCBI lineage: Eukaryota > Viridiplantae > Streptophyta > Magnoliopsida > Fabales > Fabaceae > Acacia > Acacia confusa. The sequence continues at coordinate 9,093,936 of CM073505.1, forward strand.
AGAGAGGTTTATGACCCAAACAATGCCAATCAATCAATTTTCTTTCACTTTTCATTGCCAAAATTGAGTCCTTCTCTCTCCTAGTTCACTGACAGACAGCAAAAGCTGGGTCTATTTATTGTGCCATGGATCCTAAGTTGAACTGGCACGAGAAAGGTAAAGCCATTGTCGCTCTGGTACAAAAGCTTCAAAATTAACTAGAGTACTGCTGCTATTGTTTAGGAGTATTACAAGTAAACCATCAAAATTTCATGAATCACAATGACTTCGCCACCTTGGATGTGACCAATCCAATTAATGAAGCTTTTTCTAGGTAATCATATTTTTCCTTTAATTGGAGGGATGGTTGAACAGGGTCATTTGACATGTTTTAATACTTATATCTTGTCAAATTGCGAATATTTTCCCCCCAACAAAACAAACTAGTTATTTTATATATATAATTTTGAAGTAGTCATGCTTAAAGACATTGCTTCCTATTATTTGTTGAAATTGGCATGGGGCAAATGGATTGCTATGAGAATGATTTTGAAGCAGTCATGCTTGAAGAAACTACTTCCTACTATTCCCGGAAGGCTTCAAACTTGATCCTAGAACATTCTTGCCCTGATTATATGTTGAAGGTGTGGATTCTCAATTATGCTTGATATGTCTTGTTATTTTGTTTTGTTACTGAACAATTATAATTACAACTTGTTCTTTTATCTTTTATTACAATTTGCGGTGTGTTTGAAACGGGAGAAGGAGATGGTTGCTTATTACTTGCATTCTAATAGTGAGCCAAAGTTACTTGAGGTTTGTTCTCAGCTTCTAGTTTTATATAAAATGTGTTATAACATCAAGTATGGAATATGTTTAATATTGTCCATGCATGTTGATGAATGGAGAAGCATAATGAGAAAGTGGGGAAGAAAAGAAGAAAAAGTGAAGGAGTGAGGAAGTGGGAGAGAAAAAACATAGAAAAATAATGATGTAATTTAAATGAATGCCAACTTACGCTACTACAAGGCTATTTATAGGAATAAGAAAAAGAAAATAAATAAAATTTAGAAAATACGTGGACATAAGACACCGCAATTTTATAAATTCATAATTTCCTACGCCTTGGTTAAGTCTTCCATAATTTCATTTCTCCTAATTTTCTCTTCCTTTCTCCATTTCTATCTTCTTATTGTTGTTCTGGACATTATTCTCCTTTAGAAAGTTCAACATGAGCTGTTATTTGTGTACGCAAACCAACTTCTTGAGAAGGAACACTCTAGATGTCATTCATTACTTAGAGCTTGTTTGGGAAACCCCAAAATTTAGGTTTCAAAAGTTACTTTCTGCAAGCTGAGATAAAACTATTTTCACAACTTATCTTGTAAATCTCAAAAGCTATTCTGTAAAAGCTAAATCCAAACAAATACTTAGAGATAAGGTACGCGGTCAAAATCTTGCGATGCTCAAGACATGTATGATGCCATGTTTTCACATCTTCCTTGAATTACTTAGATCGAGGATTTCTCTAAAATTCCTTGATGATTATATCCTGTTTTTGTTTCTGGTATATTTAAGCAGGTTGGTGCCATTTTATACCCTATTTGTTTTTCTTCCCTTCTTTACCATCCTCACCAAAATTTCAGTAACTAATTAGGATATACTCCTCTAGTCCTTAATATAGAACCTGGAGTTGATATTGTGTTAAATGTAAGATTTGTTTATCATATTTATCAATCATTTCTAAAATTACTCCTATTGATGCTCCATCAACAATAATTAAATAAAAGAGAGATTGAGGGAATTAAGAGAGATGATTAGAGAGTTTCAGAAAAAAAAAAATATTATATTAACTAACTTAAATAACTTCTTTGATCTAATTAAATTAGGTAAATATGTTTTATATTAAGTATCAAAGAGGTAACAGTTTTGAAATTTGACCAAAAGAAATCAGTTTACCTATCCTACCTATCCTGACACTTGGCTAGAATGTTACAAATATATGTTGGGAGGGATATGCTGTAAAATCATGGAATATATTAGATTCTCAGCTAGATTCATACAAAACTTTGAGTATTGAGTATTATTCATGGGTTTTTTCTTCTTCTTTTTCCTCATTGTGCTGCCCTGCCCCCCATGATAATTAATTGAGGGATTACTAATGGTTGCAGGAAGAGACAATAGAAGATCTTCCAATAAAGCCAACAAAGAAAGTTTTCTTGAAGAGCTCTGGTGGTGATATATTTGCAGTTGATTATGATGCTTTACTTATGCTAGAGTCAATCAAGGACATGGTTGAATCTGAAGCCAATTCTACAGCCAATAGCACCATTCCTCTTAAAGTGAGCAGCAGGATCAAGGTCATCAAGTACTGCCATAACATGTTGAGTCTTCCGATTCTGAGGACAAAACCTCGGGCGCTGATCTCATGGAATGGGACGCCAAATTTGTGGAGGTTCATAATGCTACACTGGTTGATCCCATTCTGGCTTCAAGCTATTTGAACATCAAGAGCCTGCTGGATCTGGCATGCCTGAAATTTGGAGACATGATGCTAAACATTCCTTTAGGAAATTCGCAAGATGTTAAACATTAAGGATGAATGTCATCCTAAAGAAGAAAAAGAGGAATTTCTTAAGGAGATTTAGTGATCAAATTGGAGGGTTAGCTGTTGAAGTTTCTGAGATTTTCTTAGTGTCGTTCCTTGTATCCTGTATCATTTTGTTGCTCTCTATTGGTTCATTTGGTGTTTTACAGTGATCATCTTTCCTTAGAGCCATTCAATTTTGTTGTATTTTTGGTAGTGTTTGATGCAAGAGAATCAAGAAGATACAGCATAAGAAGAATTTAGTAAATCAACCATTATCATAGTAGATACTTCCCGTGCTTCTTAATTTTTCTTTTTTGATACAATAAGATAATCTGAACTTGTATTTCTATGCATGTCTCATCTCATTTTGCCTTTTACCATTTGAGTTAATATTGGATGGTTTAGTATAATAGTATTAATCAAGGTCATATGATATTACTTTTACTATTCGTTTACTGTGTTTTCTTGGACCAAATTGTTTTGTTTGTATGTTTGTTTTTTTGGGGTAAAAAAGATATAAAATTTCTCAAGCACTGAAAAATACAGCAATCAAGAAAATTCAAGACGAATCTTTGTTTTCGATGTGCAAATCCTATAAAAGTGAAGGTTTTTTTTTTTTGTCTTATTTTTTTTCCCCATAACTCTTCTAATGTCATTTGAGCATAATTTATTATAATATATCACTAAACATTTGGTTCAACGAAGTAGAAACTGTACTTATAGTTTTAGATCAAGTGTCTCAAATTTAAGTCTAAAAAAAGGCAGCTGTTATATATTTTGTGGAAAAGCTTTGTGTTTTCCTACTAACACACACACACACACACGCATGAATATTTCATTCACACGGCTCAAATCCTTTGCCCAAATGAGTTAAATTATTTATTTAATAAAATAAAACAAATGAGCGTCTACAACCAAGCATGCCTTTTCAAAATAATGTCGATCGAATCGGAGAGTGTAGTTTGAAGAAATTTACTCCCTCCCTACTTATATGCTTTTATAAGCATTGCAAACTTTAAAACAGGAATTAATATTTTTTCTATGCCTTGTTGAGTACGTATGGCGAAAAAAAAAACGGTATTTTTTAATATTAAATTATAATTTATTACATTTGATTGAAAATATTTTTGAAAGGATGGGATTATTTTAGCAAATAAAAAATGGGGGATCATCAATTAATCAATTAACTGTTTTGATGCGTATAAGAATGAATTAAAAGGCGAGTAAAAAATAATAAAATAGGAATGTAGAAATAGTAATAAAATAGGAAACTGTATGAGATTTAATTGCCGATTTAGAAGTGACAATAGTATTTAAAAGTTAAAACAAGATATGATTTTATTTTTGGGAAAATCTTAGTTAGGTCTAAGGGTAAGAAAAAATATTTAAAAAGTCTGATTGTAAATTCTTTCATTAAAAAATTAAAAAAAAAAAAATCTGTCGTTGTCTTATTGAAATAGATGAATTTATCAATACACACTTTATAACTTATTAATAGAATCATATATATTTGTCAATTGAAACTATTTTAATTGATATAGATGAATCTGTCAATAACCATTCAATGACTTATCGATATAATAAGGACACTTGTGAGTAAGAGCATGACACACACTTGTCAATGACAATAACTTTGATTGACTTGTCAAACATAGTGACATACATTGGTGAATGAAAGCTGGTTTGGTTAATATGGATGAGTTTATCAATGATTATTCTACAACTTATGAATGTAATCACATACACTTATTAAATAGAGTTGTTTTAGTTAAGATATATAAGTTGGCTGACGCAACTCTTTTTTTTTTTTTTTTGGAACAATTAAATGCAGCTCTGACCTATAAGTAAAGAAAGTTCATATTTATAATTCATATCACTTAGATACCTAGGGATATTTTTTTTTTTTTTGGGAAGAATTTACAATGAGACTATTTTTATTTATTTATTTTTTCCTTAGACAGATATTTTCCCTTTAAATTTTCCCAACAGTAGATGAATTATGCATTCTGGTTTCAGCCTCCACTCCAAGATCGGGATTCTCCCTTTCTTCAGGCTCTGAACAAAAAATTTCGGTCCAATACGTTTTCGTTTCCGCTCCCATCTCAATTTCCAACTTCCGAAGCAGTCCATAATTTTAGATTATATTTCTATTCGATTTTACATATAGCCACAACCCCAAGTCTCTCTCAATTCTTCGTGCTCAAGAATTTCCCCTTTTTCATCACTGTCTTCTTCGTCCTTTTGGAACATTCTCTCCTTTACCGATTATTTCTAGGGTTTCGTTTTGACTTACTGCTTCGATTGGGACTGTCTCCTTCTTCAGGGTACCAACTGTGTTCATCTTTTTATCGTATGTACTTTTTTCATTGCCCTTTTTCGGTGATCTCGTTTATCGGCTATCTTCTGCTTAATCTTCTCGTTTTGTACTTGATGGCGGTGTGATGCTAGAGGTTAAGTCACTTGTCTGTGGTTTATGGATGGACAGGAAAATTTGGGCGCAAATTTGAAGTTGTATATTTTGGGGTTTAGTGACATTTTGTTTTCGTGTTTTTGATTTGGGTGTGAATGTTTTGAAGTGGTCATCTGTTTGATTGAAGTTTGGAGTTCTTGTTGGCATTTTAAGATTTTAGGTCTAGTTTGCAGATTTTGATACCTGGGCTGAAAACGTAGTTTGCCAAAATGTCGATGAGTGAGCGCAAGACTATCGACCTAGAACAAGGATGGGACTTTATGCAAAAAGGCATCACGAAACTGAAGAACATTCTAGAAGGGCTGAACGAGCAGCAATTCAGTTCTGAGGACTACATGATGCTATATACGTATCCTTCTCGTAGTTGTTACCATTCCTTACATGATTGAATATTTACTAGAGGTGATTTTATATATATATATTTTTTATCAGGAGCTACATTTTCCTTAAATCGTATCACAGGACTATCTATAATATGTGTACTCAAAAGCCTCCTCACGATTATTCCCAACAACTCTATGACAAGTACAGGGAGTCTTTTGAAGAGTATATACTATCAACGGTGAGTGATGCCATCATATGTGTATTAGTGAGAAGTACGTGTAATACTGGGATATATGATATCAATGTTGGGATTTATCATTCTTAGATGATTACTGAGTAATGTGGCTGGCAATTTCCTGATTTTTTGCACAATTCATTTCTGGAATATGTTATGTTTGTTAGTTGTTAATTATTTTGATTGACATATTTCATACAAATTTCAGTTCTAAATCTCATGATTTCATCTTATAAGCTTTCTTACTTTTTTTGGTTTAGGTTCTACCTGCTTTGAGAGAGAAACATGACGAATTTATGTTGAGAGAACTTGTAATGAGGTGGGCAAATCACAAAATTATGGTTAGGTGGTTGTCTCGCTTCTTTCACTATCTAGATCGGTATTTCATTGCTCGGAGGTCACTTCCGCCCCTAAATGTTGTTGGATTGACTTGCTTCCGTGAGCTGGTATTGCTACTATTTAACCTGACATTGTGTTCTGGCTATTCTTTATCTACTTTTGTAATGATTACATGTCATAAAGTCGTACTAGCCTTGTAGTGCTACTGCTAATTAAATTTCTATTGCATTGTCTTTGTTTCACTTTTATATTGCTTAATTTCAAGATAATCTTATTTGCTGTACTATTACCAGGTCTACAAGGAAATAAATGTGAAAGTGAGGGATGCAGTAATTTCTCTTGTATGTTTTTTTGCTTTAATGTAACCATGGTTTTCAAAATTGCAAAATTAGATTGTTATTGATCCAGTTCTTTGAAACATAAAGATTGATCAAGAACGGGAGGGGGAGCAGATTGATCGGGCTCTCTTAAAGAATGTCTTAGATATATTTGTTGAAATTGGTATGGGGCAAATGGATTGCTATGAGAATGATTTTGAAGCAGCCATGCTTAAAGACACTTCTTCCTATTATTCCCGGAAGGCTTCAAATTGGATCTTAGAAGATTCTTGCCCTGATTATATGTTGAAGGTGTGGATTCACAGTTTTGCATGACGTGTCTTGTTATTTATTTTTGTTATTGTATACTTATGAGTACTACTTGTTCTTGTACCTTCTATTATAGGCTGAGGAGTGCTTGAAACGGGAGAAAGAGAGGGTTGCTCATTACTTGCATTCTAGTAGTGAGCCAAAGTTACTTGAGGTTTGTTCTCAGCTTCTAGTTTCATTTAAAATGTGTTATAACATCAAGGATGGAATATGTTTAGTATTGTCCACGTTGATGAAAAGGGGAAGAGTAATGAGAAAGAGGGGAAGAAAAAAGAGTAGGTTTTGGTGTGAGGAAGTGGGACAGAAAAAAAAAAAATTAATGATGTCATTTAAATGAATGCTAACTTACACTACTACAAGGCTATTTATAGGGAGCCCAAAATATAGAAAAAAGAAAATAAATAAAATTTAGAAGATACGTAAACCTAGAACATCGCAGTTTTAAAAATCTATAATTTCCTACACCTAGGTAAGTTTCATAATTTCATGACTCCTAATATTTTGTTCCTTTATCACACACTTCTATCTTTTTGTTATTCTGGACATGTTTCTTGTTTAGAAAGTTCAACATGAGCTGTTATCCGTGTATGCAAACCAACTTCTTGAGAAGGAGCACTCTGGATGTCATGCATTACTTAGAGATGACAAGGTATGTGGTTAAACTCTCACGATGCTCAAGACATATATGATGCCATATTTTCATATTTTCCTTGAATTGCTTAGGTTGAGGATTTGTCAAGGATGTTTAGACTCTTCTCTAAAATTCCTCGAGGATTAGATCCTGTTTCTAGTATATTTAAGCAGGTTGGTGCCATTTTCTTATTTTTTGTCTTCTCCTTTTTCTATTTCATTCCAAGTTTAAATCTTATTTTTTTTTTTGCTAGCTTGCTCATTAATTACTTTCTTTCTCTCCTCTAATACAGCATGTTACTACTGAAGGCATGGCATTGGTAAAGCTGGCTGAAGATGCAGCTAGTAACAAGAAGGTCTGGGTCTGCATTAGTAATTTTTCTTCTCATTTCTTGTTGGAAAGTTCATTATCCTCAGTAATTGGGAAAGACTAGTATATGCTAGTATGCACCAATCTTAGGTGTTTATGGATTATCTTGAATTGTTGATTTCTCTTATCTGTTCCAAACTATATACTGTTTACCCAAAGAGGCCTGTTTATGGAAGGAAAAAAGATGAAATGAAAGTTCGAATCTTGGGTTTGAATATCTTTTTGGCTAATTTATTATCATGCCATGGAATTATTTTCCTTGAACAAATTCAGAAAATATGTCTGTTATCATATCAAGATAATGATAATGTAATTGAAATAATTTGTGTTGCATATTTTATGCGCAGCAAAGTAATTGAAACCTGATCAAGTTGTGTACTACACTATCCTCCTTCATTTTTATTTCTTTTTTTTATTTATTTTGGCTGACCTTTGATTTGTTCCACTTTTTTTAACTTGGAATATTTGCAGGCAGAGAAAAGGGATACTGTGGGTTTGCAGGAACAGGTAAAATCCTTTGATTATTAATTTTCAAGATTACTCTATTTTCATTCAACTGTAGAAATTGAAACCTGTCTTTTCAGGTGTTTGTTCGGAAAGTGATTGAGCTGCATGACAAATACCTGGCATATGTGAACGAGTGTTTCCAGAACCATACTCTTTTCCACAAGGTTTTTATGAGAAGATGGTTTTAAGCTGTTATATTTCTACTTCAAATTATTCTTGTGGGCCTGAAAATCGAATTTTTGTTTCTGCAGGCACTTAAGGAAGCTTTTGAGGTGTTCTGTAACAAGGGTGTTGCTGGAGGTTCAAGTGCAGAACTACTTGCCACGTTTTGTGATAACATTCTCAAGAAAGGTGGAAGTGAGAAATTGAGCGATGAAGCAATTGAAGAAACACTTGAAAAGGTCTGCTCCTCTCATGTGTTACAGACACTTACAAAGAAACTACGTAGGTTTTTGACTTTGAAATTGTTTTCATTCCCCTTTTGCAGGTGGTCAAGCTGCTTGCCTATATCAGTGACAAAGACTTGTTTGCTGAATTCTATAGGTAAAACAAGAAAAAAATAATAATTAAGGGGTTATTTGGCTGAGTGGCATTGCTTCTCAGGGTTTACTTCTAATTTTGTTCTAGCAATAGTTGGCAGCTGAGTTTTTAAGAATTGCCGCTGCTCCCCGATTGATAGCTGAGTTTGTCAATTTTTTAATTATTATTTTTATACCAAAGCTTCGTAAAATAATACCAAAAGCAAATTGCTTCCAAAGGTTGATTTTGACATTGTTTCAGATGCTGTTCTCACAGAAGTCTCCTGTGGCGTCTTTTGAAATATAAAAAACACCCTTTTTTCTGAATAAGATATCTTGAATTGAATACTTACAAGGTTCTTTTCTAATTTGTTGCAGGAAGAAGCTTGCACGGAGGCTTCTTTTTGACAAAAGTGCCAATGATGATCATGAGAGAAGCATTTTGACAAAGTTGAAGCAACAATGTGGTGGTCAATTCACATCAAAGATGGAGGGAATGGTCAGTGTTCTCAATGTATTTTTTAATTCGTATTTTGAATTCTAGTGCTTCTGTAGGGTATTGAATGAGATTATCTAAATGCTTGTTGCTTCCACTAGGTTACAGATTTGACACTGGCAAAGGAAAATCAAGCCAGCTTTGAAGAGTACTTGAGCAGTAATCCAAATGCTGACCCTGGAATTGACTTGACAGTTACAGTTCTGACTACTGGCTTCTGGCCTAGCTACAAATCTTTTGATCTCAATCTTCCAGCTGAAATGGTACATCCAGATCTTGTTTAGATGAAAAGCTAAGCTTTCAATATTAGTCTAGATTTAGTTGATTATATTTGCCCACTTATATGTTGTTTATTTCTTTGTTTTTTTAGATAAGATGCGTTGAAGTTTTTAAGGACTTTTATCAAACAAAAACAAAGCACAGAAAACTCACATGGATTTACTCATTGGGTACCTGTAACATCAGTGGCAAATTTGAACCAAAGACCATGGAGCTGATCGTTACAACCTACCAGGTTGTATTTCTTACCATAACCTTTATACATTTATCTAGTGCCCCCTTTTACCTTTAAATGCGTAATAGTATTCCTTGTGTTGACCATTCTTTGATGCTGTACATTTATGAGATCTTTAGTTTCTTGTGTGTTTCTGTAGGCTGATTCAATGCTGTCTCTTGTTTTTCTATAGGCTTCTGCATTGCTGCTTTTCAATTCCTCAGATAGATTGAGTTATTCGGAGATAATGACTCAATTGAATTTGTTGGATGATGATGTTACCAGACTACTCCACTCTTTGTCCTGTGCTAAGTACAAGATCCTTAACAAGGAACCAAACACTAAATCAATATCTTCTACTGATTATTTTGAATTCAATTCAAAATTTACTGACAAAATGAGGAGGATCAAGGTGTTTCATATTATGTTTTTTATTTTCTCTTCTTCAATTTTATCTTTGGTTATCTTATTTTTCCTGTGCAGTCTCCTGTGATTGAAATTAGAATGACGTGATACATCATCATGCAGATTCCTCTCCCTCCTGTGGATGAGAAGAAAAAAGTAATTGAGGATGTAGACAAGGACAGAAGATATGCCATTGATGCCTCAATTGTACGAATCATGAAAAGTCGGAAAGTTTTGGGTTACCAACAATTAGTTATGGAGTGTGTTGAGCAGTTGGGTCGCATGTTCAAGGTCTGTATGACATTGCTTATTTCAAATTGTATCTCCACCCTATCTCTGTCTCTCTAATGGGGTTGTTGATTTTGTAATTTTACAGCCAGATGTGAAGGCAATTAAAAAGCGAATTGAAGATTTGATCTCTCGAGACTACTTGGAAAGAGACAAAGATAACGCTAATTTGTTCAAGTACTTGGCGTGATTTTGGTCTTGGCTGACCAAATGAGTGGCGAATGTTTGCCACAATTGGCAAAAAGGAGACGATCATGTTTGGCCATATCGATGAATTGGGTCCCTCTTAAGTTCCTTGTTGATGGAAATGCAAGTGCCTGTACATTTTGACACCGTGCCCAACCCCAGGTATGGACTACTGTAGATGCGTGCTCTTCTCTAGTAGAGTATACCATTCCAGCACACCACCGGGACCTTTGCTGCCTTTTTATGTTGATATGTTGTTGCAGCTCCATCTCATGACACAGTCGGTCCTTTTGTCAATCACCTCTTACCTCCCCCAGAAGAAAATAGTCATTGTGTATGAGTTTATCTGTAGTTCCATTCCAGAGAAATTGTATTTTGCTTGTCAGTTCGGTAACTATGAAGTGAATGGCCTGCCTTTTGAATACAAATCCTGCAGTTATATGTTGCTTTAATTTTGTCGCTCACACTCATCTTTTACAACAGTGTCTAAGGTTTATATATAGTGTCCGACCCTAGCTACATGAGAAAACCTGGTCGTTTGCTTCTGTTGCGTCAAGGATTCGCTGGCTTTATATGGTTTTTGCTTTCATTTGCAATATTTAAATTTTATGGCGTTGATTTGTATCTTGCACTGATGTGAATGGTTTCCCTCTCGGATGTACCATAGCAAGATAAACCGTGGACTTGGAAAAATGTTTTCTTGGGAGTGTATATCTTCTGCTCAAATGTGCAGGATTTGACATTTGTGACCCTTATGGGCTTTATTATTATTATTATTATTTAATAAATTTTTTGGAGCCACCGAAAGTTAGAGCGCTTTTTTTTTAATAAATTTTTTGGGGCCACCGAAATTATTTTATTATTCTTGTATTCATATTTAATATTGGGAAAATTAATCTTAGACGATTTGACTTGCTGATACTCAATCTCCTATCTTTTAATTGTTTATAGGGTTAAGGTGCAAAATTGCTAACAAATTATTTGCTTAAAAGTAATTTCGCCAATAAACTCTCTAGTGAACTAGAATTACCAATAAATTGTTAAAACAGGCGCAATTTTGCCAACGCTGTTAATTGAGCTTGACGTCGTTAATTTGTCTTTATTCAAAAATTACAGAATAGGATCTAAATTTTTATGAACCTATATTTAAGCCTTAAAAAATTTAAAATTTTTTATTGTAGTCCCTCCACGTACTTTATATGGAGGGACTAAAGTGAAAATTATAAAAAAATTTGGGGCGGCAGGATAATTTTCTAAAATTTTAGGTTCTTTTCTGTAATTTTTGCGGAGCCATCCCTAACCCTCAAAATCCGCCGCTGGATACAGGCCTTTTTTTCAGCTTTAGCCTGGTCTGTGGCCTATTTAGGAGATCTGTAATTTTAAAAATTTTGTAAGTAGCCTAACAAACCATAAGTCTCACCTCAAAACAAGCTTACTTAAAACAGGGTGAAAACAAACCTACTTTAAATAGGCCGAAAACAGACCTACATCTAACAGCCTGTTTAAAGTATGGTCTGTTTTTTTCCTGTTTAAAGTAAGCTTGTTTTGAGGTGAGGTCTGTGGTTTGTTAGACTCGTTACAAAATTTTTAAAATTACAGGCTTTTTTAATAGGCCACAGGCTAAGTTAGGCTAAGGTTCAAAAAAAGGCCTGTAACCAGGAACGGATTTTGGGGGTAGGGATGGCCCCACAAAAATTACATAAAAGAACCCAAAATTTTAGAAAATTATCTTCCAGCCCATAAAATTTTTATAATTTTCACTTTAGTCCCTACATATAAAGTACGTGAAGGGACTAAAATAAAAAATTTTAAATTTTTTGGGGTTTAAATATAGTTTCATAAACATTTGGGTCCTATTCTATAATTTTTGCATGAAGACAGATTAACGGCGTTAAGGTTAATTAACGGCGTTAGCAAAATTGCTCCCGATCCAAGAATTTGTTGGTAATTTTGGTCCACTAGGGAGTTTATTGACAAAATTACTCCTGAGCCAATAGTTCGTTGGTAATTTTACACCTTAACCCTTGTTTATATTACCATCCTTGTAATCTATGACTCACTTTGAGTTATCTTTATGTGGCATAAAAGCTAGCTGCAAACTTGCTTCCACATAACAAAAGAAGAAACCACCGGAGCGGACAGACGAAGGAGAATCTGAACTTCTGAGACGAAAACTGGGTTCGACCCCATCGTCTGGTTGGGCAACATCATCTCCTTCATACGTATCCCCTCTCTCTCTCTCTTCCTTCGAAACCAAACACCATCTCCTTTAAAATCTCATTCGCAGGCTCTCCTTCGTTCCTCAACTTAATGGCTTAATCTTATAATTCAGAATCACCTTGACACCCACCCAAAAGCTCTGTTGTTAATGCAGAAACCTAGACGTCCTCTCTTTTTAAAAATATTTCCTATTGATGGCTATATCTAAATGGCTGAATCTCAAAATCCAACATCACATATTTGCCTTGTCTCTAACATGCCTTTGTATGTTCGTCGTCCTATCCAGACGTCCTTCTCAAAATTGGAAGCAAATTTCATGCAGCATAGGATGACTCAAAGTGAGTTATAGATTATAGGGTAAAGATGTAATTTTACACATAACCTTTACCTAGAGGAGCGTCCAGTACCATAACCTTTTTTTGGGGAGCAAAAATACACATAACGTTACGTTTTGGAAGCGTCCAGTACCATGGGCCGTTAGTCAACCAACATTGACTGTTAAGTCTGACGGAAATGAACAGTAACTCCGCTAAAATTACAATTTTTCCCCAAGTTTTAAGCTGAAATTACCATTTTGCTCCTAGTTTTAAATAATTTTTTTTAAAAAAACACTAAAATAACTCCTCCCGCCAGTGGGCCCCACCACCGGCCACACCGCTGCCGCCGGCCGCCCTCCCCACCTCCAGCGACATCTCGGCCCAATACATTTAGCCACATGAGAAACCAATCACGCCATAATCACCCAAGGACCAGACCATAATCAGGGTTCAGCGTGAGTTACAGAAACACAGAAAGCACATTAAAACCTGATGAATCAAACACGCAAGAATGCAGCAGAAGAATCGGATACGCGCCATACCTTCAGTTCCCTCGAGCCCAACGTCGAACACTCAAAGCTTTTGCTCTTCTGGACTGTTACGTCTTCTCTGAACCTTGGAGTCTTATTTAAATGGTCTATGAGTTCAGTTTACTCATTTCTTTCGGTCTTCACCCAGAAAGAAAACCGAGAAAGTGTGTGAGGCCGAGAGAGAGGGAGAAGGAGAGTGTAGGAGTGTAAACCAAGGCTCAGCGTTTTCCTTGTTTTGGCATCGAAAAACAAAGGAGAAAATCAGTCACCCTTCTCGTCACTCAGCTTGATTCAGCAAAGGTGAGTTTTTCAAGCTATCTTTCCTTTTAGTTCCATCAAGTTTCTGCCAAGAGTAAGCCATAGAAGTGAAATGTAAGCTCGCTAAAAAAGTGAACAGAAAAACAGGGGGGGCTGTCATCGGTTTCAGTTTATTTTATGGACATGAAAACGTTGGTTTCTGCATATATGTTGTTGGGTTTGACTTCGGTTTATCTAAGGAAAAGACAAGTGTGTTGCTGTCATGAATACACAAACATATATATATGTGAACATGTCTTGTGTAGCTGCTGCAATTATACGTCGCTGGGTGTGTGTGTTTTGCTGCATATGTATTAAAAAGGAAGAAGAAAAGTGTGCTGGACCTGTCTGTCATATGCCGAAGAGAAAGAAAGGAAGAATAGCTATTTTGTTCCTATATATATATGTGTGTGTGTGTGTACATATGACTTGCTGTGGGAAAGGAAAGAAGAAGGGATATTAGAAATAAAAAAACTGATATATATACAAGTGTTTTAAAAAAATATTTAAAAAAAAAGTTGCCGGAGGTGGCCATCGGTCTCTGGCGGCAGCCGGTGGTGGGGGGAGGGTGGCCGCCGCTGGCAGTGTGGCTAGTGGTGGGGCTCACCTGCGGGAAGAGTTATTTTAGTGTTTTTTTTAAAAAATATTTAAAACTAGAGGCAAAATGGTAATTTTAGCGGAGTTACTGTTCATTTCCGTCAGACTTAACGGCCCGTGGTACTAGACGCTCCCAAAACGTAACGTTATGTGTACTTTTGCTCCCAAAAAAAGGTTATGGTGCTGGACGCTCCTCTGGGTAAAGGTGCAGGTTATGTGTAAAATTGCACCTTTACCCTAAATTATAAGGGCAATAATATATATATATATATATATATATATATATATATATATATATATATATATATAAAGATAAATGATTAAATTATAGGAGAGTTAAAAATTCGGGAACTTGATTACACTTACACTAAGTTAGAATTAAGGGATCGAGTTACAAACGAGTTAATTTTTTATTGGGTTAAGGTGCAAAAATACACATATGTTTTACCTCCAGGAGCGCCCAGCACCATATGTTTTTTTTTGTGTGCAAAAATACACATATGTTTAACCCTTTTCTTTTTTAATTATTTTAAACTAAGGGCAAAAAGGTCATTTCACCATGGTTAACGGTCAACTAACGGAAGTGATATTTTTGCTCCTAAAACCTAACGGTGTGTGTATTTTTGCACAAAAAAAAACATATGGTACTGGACGCTCCTGGAAGTAAAACATATGTGTATTTTTGCACTTTAATTCTTTTTTATTTTATTTATTTAATCAAGGGTTTCCCCTCGACGATGAGAGGGTAAAGAGTTAAAACTTTTATCATAATGAAGTTTTTTGCTGTCTGGCATAATTCAGTTTTCAAAAATGAAAATTACAAAATTAACAATATTTTAAAATAGTAGTAATTTTAACAATTTCATTTAATCGGTCCAAACCTTTATAATAAACGTTAGGGCCAATTTAATGGAATTGTTAAAATGACATGGATTTTAAAAGAATTTGTATGCTTTTACATCTTACACACTCATGACGAAAAATACTATTATTAAAATTGCATCTTTTGAAGTCAAGTCGGCTCTCTAACTTGTGGGTTTAGTTCTAGGCCGCAAGATTTTTTTATTTCAATTTTGCTATTCTAAAACATCTAAAAAAAAAAAAAATCAATTTCATGGAATTGTTAACTCAAATTACAAACATTAATAACATGAAGTCTTGGAACATGCATAACTTATCCTTTGTGAATATTTGGGCCCAAACCTAATAGCATTGAGATCAAAATATAATTAATAGAACATCTTAGGTACATAACTGTAATATTTCATAATAGTGTCGTTAAACCAAGACAATACAGAGTACATCGATTGACGAAGAGGCTCCAGGAACTATATGTGTGTGTTTGCATAAAGGTTTAGGGTAATGTGACATAATACACATTAATGTAAATATTCTCTCCAGACCTAATTATAAGATAAAGTTGTCTTTTTTAGATAGATTAAGGAAGTTAATTAAATTACTTTAGAGTATTTTTATTTTTATTTTTTCCATCAAACTAATTAATTTGACTAATAAATTAATATATAATCTAATTATACATAACATATAATATGATTAAATCACATATTCAGCTTCATTAATCTTTCCAAAGAAAGTCAACTTTATCTTATAATTAAGACCGGAGGTAGTATGTAATTGAGTTTGGCATCGGTGCTTCAGTTTTATATAAGTATTTCAAAGAATCGGTCAAATTTCAAATATGGCCAAAATTGTTACATAAAAGTGTCAAACTTATAAAACTAAATCAAATAATTGTCATCTATGCTTTATGTTAATAAACTATTGTTTAAACTTTGAAGGAACTATTACATGCCAAAAAATTAAAGAAAAACAATAAGGAAACAACTTTTTTTCATCTTGTTCACGAAAACGAAAGAACTATTCTTATTAATAATTATGACACAATTATTTTGAAGCGAAAATATTGTTGTCTGAAGCGAAAATATGATCTCTTCTTTTCTATTAGGTGAATAAAAAAGAACGACTATATATATGTAAATTTGGACTTTCGACATTTTCAAGCATAATGATGTACTTATGATGTACCTGATGACGTTATACTTGACGATTGAAAGTTGTATGCCTTTATGCTTGATGAAACTATTGAAATTGAACATTCATGTCATATAAGATAAATGTATGCATTTCGATTAAGGCCGTATTTTATGGTTACGATTCTATTATATATGCCTTTCTTATTCCATCGAAAATTGATTTTATAGTATAGACGCTTATAACCTCCCCCTTTATACCCTGCAGTAATGATTCCTCTGACATTACGACTTTTACCACAACGATGTTGTCTATAGATCAAATTTTTTTGTATATTGGATTTCACTTGACTATCTATAGCTCCATTGCGTGTACTCGGGGTAGAATTTTTGTATAAATGTATAGCCATGCTATTAATTGGAAAATCTTTTGTTCCATTTGTTTTCCATTTGAAGTATCTTGGATTCCTTGTTTAGCTTCTGCGTAAACTTATATAGCAAAGTTAATTTCTTTAAAATTGTTCTGTTCTTTGTCATTTATATTCTTCATTTATTCTCTATTCTTTTGAGGTGGCAACTCTAGAGTAATACTCTCATATCCGTAAATTGGAGCGTGCTAACACTAACTAAAGAAAATGGACAACCTTTTTAATACATGATAGAATTAATGCTTTTGCTTAAAAACTCCTTGCTAACTAGTAACTACGTGCACCCCTCATCTCATCTGCAAATCACACCTAGTGGCTTAGACTTTTGGATGCTTTCCCACATTTAAGCATTTGAGTTTGACCAGGCCTTCATTGCTCCACCATAACTTTGCTTGGCAACCTGCAAATTATGCTCTCATATATCTGCCTATAATCAAATGGTTTATTCTTTGTCCACAATGATGTTTTGCTTTCTGTTACAGTGAAGAAACTAAAGTCATACGATAATTGTCAATGAAGTTATTGAGCATGATCTCAAGTTATAATTTGTGTAGTTGTATTATTGTAGGTACATGAAATGCATGTTGGTTTCCTCGAACAAATGAAATGATTTTGGATTCATTTGTCTAGTTCAAATAACAGAAAAAGGGACTACTACTTCTATCAGACACACATACTTATTAGAGAGGCTTAAGATCATACCTGAGTGTTTTTTGGCACCATATATGTATGGATAAGAAGCAAATTTTATTTCATAATATATACACTGCTTGAATCAATTTTATGGATTACTAGTCAATTCTTTTATTTTCAGTGATCATTGGCAGTTGGTGCTTTTATACAAGATGTAATACCCGGATAGTCATTATCTGAAAAATTGTATTATAGTAATAAAAATGTCTATTTATGGAGATTTATGTCTCAACATGTTATAGTATTAATTTTGTTCAAAGAAATGAATTATGAAAAATTAAAGGAAATTTATTGTCAAAAATAACATTTAAAGCCATAAAATATTCCAAGAAAATTATGGAAAATTCAAAAAGAGATAGAATAATTATGAAAATTTAGAAAAAACATATTATCCATAATTTAGAAAATTTAACAAAATATTTCCTATGAAAACAAAAGAAGGAAAATTTTAAAAGTGTTCTAGAAATCATAATAGGCTCTAAAATTGATAATAAATTGCATAAAACTTAGATTATTGATGTCAATAAAATATTTATGAGAAAATGATAAGTTTTAATTAAGAAAATTATTAGAAAATATTAAGGGATTTATTAAGTAATTTTTGAGAATTTTATAAGCCTAAATTCATTTTGGACCAATAAGGGAATTTTGTGAAAAGATAAATATAAGATAAATATAATATATGTTGGAAAATAAAAAAAATAAAAAAAATAAAAGAGGGCTGGCCGAAAAAAAAAAAGGGATAAGGATGAGAAGATTTTTAGATATAATAATAATATAAGATTTAACATGTGTTAAAAAGAAAATCATATAATAATCAGGAGAAGAAATGGACAGGAAAAACGAGAACGGATAGAAATAAAATCCTACATAGAAAACAGTGAACTAGGTTATTGGAGTCAGAGCATATTACGAACGAGTGAAATTTTATCCCGAGATAGCCGGTCTCCGAATTCATTTCTGTAACCGATAGAGCAATTTGGAGATCCGGATAGGAGGATATTTTGAAGAAATTAAGCAGATAATCAAAATAGAAGCTCTTAGAAAGTCAGACCGTTGTGGCAATACGGGCATAAGTAGGGAAAAACCAGAGCATATTATTGGCCAGTGGATTTTTATCCAGAAGCTAATACTGGCCAAAATTGTTTCTGGAATCGGACACGAAAACCGAGGATTTTCAGCTGATAACGGAATGTCCCTAACAGGATCAGAAATCCAGTTAAAATATGACATTTGAAAGAGGAAGTAAAAAGCTTCAGCATGTCATTCTCGGAATTTTGAGATTTTACGGAATTACACGAACCGGACACTGAACCGGGAATTTATCAGATAAAGCAAGAGGATGATGCAGCTAGGATGAGATCATCAAATTTGTCTTCTAGCAAGAGGGAGAGGACGGTTTTAAGGTGTAGGGCCAAGATTAATCCACCTAGCAAAAGTGCGATCCAACGGTCAGAATTCGACCAGACAAAGTTCAGCGAAATTACGAAAATGCCACTCCCTTTTTCTATAAATAGCTCTCATTTCTCTCATTTCTCTCCACACCAAATCCTCTTGCCATTTTCAAAAATTTGGAGAGAAAGGAAGAAGGAGGAGTCCGGAGAAAAATCCCAGCGAAGCTCTGAGTAAGTCTTCGGTCCCTAGTCTTTAGTTCAGTAGTTCTTTCAATAATTATAGTAAAAGTGTTAGAATAGTCTTAATTTTTCAAGATAATTTAGATATCATGTTTTTAGAATAAATATGATAATTATCTTAGAAAAATATTATAGAAAAGATTATAGCAAAAATTTTGGAAGTAAAAAGTTAGAACAACGAAGCTCTGGCGAAATACCGCTAAAAAGGCTAACTAAGGGCAAAATGGTAATTTGTACCCAAAAATGCCTGTTATGGTTTTAGATATTCATACTGGTGATGTTATCCTTATAGGATACCCAGAATCACGAACCGCTGTTTCCGCTATCACCCCTGTCGAGCCGCTGTCAAACGTACCGTGAATTTGACGGAAGTGTTAAAAGTTGTCAACGGAGATACGGACGCGTATTGTAACCTTAACACTTATGTTGCTTATATACATATATGTGATAGACATGCTAGATACTGAAACTCTGTTTAGGGTTGTCAGTTATCTTACAGCTTACTACGGATTATAGTCATGATAATGCCGTTTGGGTTTGCTTAGCGCTGAGGACACGATAGGCCTTCGTGGCACTGGATATGTGCAACCATTATGTGGGGCTTTACATATTGCTTTATGCTTATGTTCTGCCATTATTTGATCATACATCTGCTGTGTGCTTATGTAGTGATATTCTGCTGTATGTGATTATGTTAACGCTGTTATCAATATACTGTTTTATTTGAGCATAAGGTTAACCGTTACCTGAGATCCAATTGGTAATTGGATCTCAGCTGTAGCTTCAGGGTCAGGAGTACCGAGAGAGTGACGGTAGAGGCTGGTGGACGGTATGGAAGGGCTGAAGAAGTTTATCAATTTATATTTGTATATACTGTTAGAAACTATCTTCTTTTGGGATGACTGTATAATGAGATTACACTATGGTTATGTATTTTGAATTCAGTTACTCTGCTTATGAAAAATGCTTTACTCTGATCACCGTGTTTTTTTTTTTTAAAAAAATTTTCCCATCATTTTTACTGTTTTTAAAGTGGGATGTTACACAAGAAGAGCTATATCGTTGTCGTCTTATGCTCCCTTCACTATAAACCATAGAATGAATTCAATAAGACAATGAACTCATAAGTTTTCTTATTATTAAATAAAGTAATGAACTAGAAATGTCATTTGAATAAGCAAGCTTTGTGATTTTGATGATAGGGCAATAAGAATATTCCAACATGCTTCTAGTGGTAAGTATGTGCATGAGGTAAAAGACTCTAAATGGATCATACCAAATATTAGTACATATTTGTTTGTCTTTATGAACTTGTTCAATAAGCTATGCTCTATACAATTTTAATTATATCATTTTATTTTTTAGACTCAAAGGCAACCACCAGGATCCAACATATGTGACTTTTATGTGTTGAGACACATATTTAACACTATCACATTAGACATGATTGAATTCACTCAAGAGGTAAATGTGTATTTCAACAATTGTATGATTATATATATATATATATATATATATATATATATATATATATATATTGCAAGCATGCAAGTTATAGTGATTTTTCTGACTTTGATATTATAGATGTTTGATCTTACCGATCCCTTTCCTAAAGAAGATATTGACTTCATCCATAAATGTTGTTGTGAATTCATTTATGAGCTCTTACAACAATAGTGAGTTTAGGTCTTGTGTATTTGATCATTTATGTATTAATCATTTCAAGGCTGTGAAATGTTGTATGTGACCTGTAATGAATAATAGTCATTAGATTAATTTTGTTCCCATTTCAATTGGAATATTGTTGGCATTATATTCATTTTTAATGATTAATCAATTTGTATGTTCATTTCCAACAATTTATATTCTTTTAGTTGCTGGATATATTGGATGATGGATAAGATGAAGAAATAAAGTGGATAAGTGAAAAAGCACGAAAAAATTTAGGTTGGATGTTATAAGTATCAGGTCTAAAAACAATTGAGATGAGAGTTTTAAGACCAGTTTTAAAAATATAAGGTGTAAATACTATTTTTAAAACGTGTTTTCAAAATAATTGGTCTAAAAGAGAGATTTTTAAGATCGGATGTTGTCTAAAAGTCATATTTTTTAGACTGAATTTCTTACACAAACGGTCTAAAAAGTTCGACCTTTTATACCTAATATTTGAGTAATCGATCTAAAAAGTGGTTTTTAAGACTTGTTATTCAACCGTTTTAAAAAATAACAGACTTTTTATACCGGATGTATTGAGACATGAGCCAAAATTGGTCTAAAAAGAAACTTTTATCCAATCTAAAAAGCTCTTTTTGTAGAAACATCAGTGCCAGATATATAGAAATACTTTATAGGTGTATTTCCTTCTTAACCCAAAATTTTTTTTAGACTTATGTATGCCATTGACCCATTAATACAAGACTCGCAGAACAAGTACGGGAGACAGATACTTAGAGTGGGTTAATTAATGAATTTTTCTGGGAAGTGAATACTCATGTATATAAGTGCGTGTGTGTGAAAGGCAAGAGGGATATATATGTGGACTTCTTTTGAAGATATTATGCTTGATTAAAACTAAATACTCAATAAGATAAGTGTGTATGAAATAAAAAAGATATTATGCTCGATTAATGTATGGATTACGATTTCTCTGATTTTAAGACTTTTAATGCTACTTGTTTTGAATACATCATTCTATTTCTTGCTGGATGAAAGCATTCTTTATATTAATTGATTTTCATTTGAACGAGAGCTTCAACACAAGCCATTTCTTCCACATTTTTAGTTCCCTATTTCTTTTCACCTTTTTACATTCACGGCTATCAGCGTAGCTTTTTATGCATAGAACAGTAATTGGGTAACTATCGGTATTTGATGCTAAGTGATTTTCTGTACATCTTTGCTGCTGGGCTGCAATGGTTTTTTGCCAAACTTATTTCTTGATGCCATACTTTAAAATTGAATACATGTTTAACCAATGGGGTATAGTTTAGCGGAAAGGGGCTAGTCCTCACACTCACAACGTGATGAATCAATGTTTGAATTTTGTTAAAATAGATACCCACGTTTAGTATCTAGCCTTGAATAAGGTTGCCTCCAATAGAAGGACACTTATGCTTAACAAAAGGAAAAAAAAATAAAATTGAATGCAGGTTTAGTTCCTCCTCCTTAATTTTTTGCCCATTTTAAATAAACAAACTAATATAAAACTATTGTTTACAAAACCAAAGGAAAAAAACATATATAGAAAGAATCAAAGAAAGAAATATTGTAAAACGGTCTTTTTATAAGACTTTAGGACTGAATTCCATTATAAGCGCCAGTGTAATAGCCTTATATTCCCCCTATATATGGACTTGAAAGTAGCAATTATACATGGAATCTGATGTCCTCAAAATTACTCTCCTTTTGTATGGTCTTAACTCAAGTATCCAGAATTGTTTATGAGTTGTGTACGGATCGCCAGGGCGAGAAAAACTCTAAGATGCTCTATGATCAGTATAAAAAGGTTTTTGACGAATTCAATTAATTCCCCTGTAAGTATAGTGTTGAGATTATTACTTGTATCTGTACAGTTGCTTGCTCACACCAGTAACCAGATTTTGCCCAAATATGGAAGGCCAAGAGCACAGACGTTATTGATGATTTGATTGAAAACTGAGAACTTCATTTATTTTTTCTTTTACCAGGTTCTACCATCTTTGAGAGTGGAGGAAGATGAAGCCTTGTTGATAGGAGAACTTAGAAGATGGTCAAATCTAAAAATTATGACTTACAATTTTGGTTGAACACTGTCGTTTTGGGATTCTTTCTTTATGTCATGATTTAACAATATGCTAATAGATAAAGAATGTTGCATTGTTACTTCAACTTGACGGATTTTTTTTTTTCAAACACTATCATGACCTGATAATCAACATGAATGTGCCAGATTGGTATGGAACATGCTGGAGAGCACATTGATTTTGTTTTGCTCAATAATGCGTTCACTACTATCTACACAGATCTTGGAGGCGTCTCAAGAAAATATCATGCAAAAGGCTTTGAGGAAATGCTTAAATGTAATACTGCGTTCTACTTTGATGAGGCTTCAAGTTGGATGGCATGTAACTTATGTGAGGATCCCAAACCCAAGGTAAGTTAGTTTAATCTATTTTCTACTTAAAGCATCAACATAAATTACATGAATTTATTGGTCAATCATTTAGTTTCCTTGAAGAAAACCAATTCTGTCACTCTGAACTCATTCTTATTTTAACACTTGGTATGTGTCATTGATTTTCACTCTTAGCTAGAATGTTACTGTAATGCCAGAGAGAGACAGAGAAAAAATATATTTGTAAATATGTGATCTGTTCATGTATATAATAGGAGTATTTATATACAAGAGAGGAGCCTCAGAGTTAATGGCTCATTATGATGATTGATTTCTTAATCAATCATAATCTCTATAATCCCTAATTATGTGCGATACTAAATGATTATAATGTATATACATTAATATATTTTCTAACACTCCCTTTTTAAGTTGGAGTGTAAATGTTAATCATACCCAATTTGTTACAAAGATAATCAATACGAGTCCTATTTAAAGCTTTTGTCAATAAATCACCTAATTGGTCACTAGACCTCATATATCCTATAGAAATGAAGTTTCCCTTGATTTTATCACGCACAAAGTGACAGTAGATCTCAATGTGTTTCGTGCATTCATGAAACACATACTTGAAGGCTATGCAATGATGTGGTAAGACCAACCTCTTTCATTATTTGGTGAATTCACACAATTTCTTGTATTGATTGAGTCATGACCCTATACTCGACTTCTGCACTAGATCATGAAACCACATCCTACTTCTTGCTCTTCCAGGGCACTAAATTTCCACCCACAAGCATGTAGTATCCTGTGGTAGATCTCTTGGTGGCCTTCGACCCTGTATGATCCGCATCACAAAAACATGCAATCTCAGTGTGACCATGATTTGTATAGAGTATGTCATGGCTAGGTGAGTCCTTTAAGTAATGTAAGACATGCTCCAAAGCTTCCTACTGAGCAACGGTTAGTGCTGTCATGAATTAGCTAAGCATACTAATTGGAAAGGTCACATTGGGGCGAGTCACTATGAGATAATTCAATTACCCAATCAATCTACAATATCTCTCAGGATAGGCAAACAACTTGATCTTCTCCGAGTTAACCTTTTTTCTCATATCCTTAGGTAGCTTATCAAACGATATGTTGTCATCAATGTTTAAGAAAGGATTAGGAATCATGAGAAAGCTACTTGGTGCTACCTAAGTTTTCCAATTTCTTTTAGAAGATTAATGACATATTTCCTTTGTGTTAGGAGGATCCCTTTCTTGCTTTTCATAACCTCGATCTCAAGAAAGTATTTAAATGGACCCAAGACCTTTGTTTGGAAATGAGAATTAAGGAAAGTTTCTAGTGATGAGATTCCTGAACCATTGCTTCTCGTAATAACAATGTCATCAACATATACCATTAAGGGAATCATGCCAACATTCGTTCGCTGATAAAAAACTTAATGGTCACAATTACTTTGATTCAGATCAAACTTCCTAACCATCATGCTAAACCTATCAAACCAGCACGAGGACTTTACTTCAAACAATATAGTGACTTCTAAAGATGACATACCTTCCCACGCTCCCTCAGAGCAACAAAACTAGGTGGTTGCTCCATGTAAACTTCCTCAAGAAGATTACCATTCAATAAAGCATTTTTAACATTCAACTGATGGACATCCCAATCATAAGTGGTTATCGTAGAAATGAAGAGATGAACAAAGGACATTTTTGTCACAGGGGAGAAGGTTTCCGAATAGTCAATACCATAGGTTTGAGAATATCCCTTGACAACCAGTCGAGCTTCCAAACATTCCAAGGTGCCATCAGCTTTTGTTTTTACCATGAACACCCACTTGCACTTGATAGCCTTATTTCTAGGAGGTAAATTAACAAGATTATACTGTTCAAAAAAAAAAAATTAACAAGATTATAGGTATCAACTATATCAAGGGCCATCATTTCTTCTTTCATAATAGCATGCCAACCAGGATGGGCTAAGGCTTGGTGGAGAGTAGTCGAAATGATGATAAAATCTAAGGAAGCTATGAAAGAATAGAAGGTAGGAGAAAGGTGGTTACATAAAATAAAAGAAGAAATAGGGTAGGTACAAGAACACTTACCTTTGTGAAGGGTAATGAGAAAGTCAACATAAGTATCAGAAGTATCAAACACTGTTTTTAGTTTAGATGTAACATACCAAATTTTGGATTTTTGGGGATCAAGAATTAATTATGGAAAATTGACCTTAAGGAATTTTAAAGATTTAGAATTTGGAATTTAAGGTATATTTTCCATAAATTAAAGGCAATTTAGTTGGGAATAATTATTAGCCTGAGTATTTTGTGGATAATATTTTATGGCCTAAAATAATTATTGGAAATTAGGATTTATTTTTCTTGGAAATAAAATCATGGAAAATAATTGCAAGAGAGGATGATGGAAATTAAGAATTCAATTATACAAAAATTGCAATTAAATTTAATTGCAATTGAAATGGTTTATTTAAAAAGAGAAAAAGAACAAACAGAAAATAAAACGAAGCAGACATGGCAAAACAAATTGGCCCATATGTGATTATTTTAGCCCAATAAGCCATTTCAGCCCATGCTCCTCTCTGCACTTCCAGCTGTCACGTGAGAGACATTAAGCAACAGATAATCCTCTTAAGCCCATTGACACGCAGCAGCTAGCATTTCAAAAACGCAGATCGCATTTATTAAGCAGCAGATGATTATAATTATCTGGAAGCAGAGAGTCAGACGTCGCCATGCTCCTCGAGACACAAAAAGCTTTCGGACCAGCGGTTAAATGTGGCTTAACCGGATCTTCAGCTGGCTATAAAGCCATCCCACTCCAGCTCGTGTTCATTCGTTCTCCATCCATTTAGCATTCAGAGAATGAAATCGAGAGAGTGAGGAAGGCATGAAAGAGTTGAGCATCCCCTGCTCTGTTTCTTCCGACAAAAACAGAGAGAAGTTGAGAACTGAGCGTTGCAGAAGAAAAGGAGAAGGAGAGGCGAGGCAGAAACAGAAGGTAGGAGAGAGAGCTTCCTAAACTTTACATACTCTGTTCTGGCCGATGAAAACAGAGAAGAGAATACCAGCGCCATTATTCATCTTTTTGACTAAAGCTTTGAAAGTTCCTGGTAATCCTCCTCTTCCTTCGTTTTCTGTCATTATCTCATGTAGCCTGAAGATTAAACGGATCTAAATCGAACTTGGCGGAAAACTGAACTAAAACAGGGGGGCTGTCATTGGGTTGTTATGCTCTGCTGCATCTTTACCCGTAAAACATGAATATGGGAAAGAAAGGAAGATCGTTGCTGTCACATGCAGTAGAAAAGAAAGAGTGTTAAACATATATATATATATATATATATATATATATATATATATATATATATATATTGCATGAGCTTGATTTAAGTAGGGAGAAAAACGATGAGCTTGCTGAAATAAAACTAAGCTTAAGTATTTAAAACCAAAACTGAAAACCAAAGAAAAATGCTACGTGAGGTTGCTGTATATGGTTTCCATTTTGGCTTGTCACTGTTAGCTTTTGGTTTTGTGTCTGGAATGTTTACTTTGAGGGATGTATGCTAGCTACCGTCGGGTTTCAGCCTGAAACAATAAGACAAACTTAAGATATAAAATGAAAGAAGAAAAAGGAAGCCGTGGGTCTGTGGAAAGGAAAGAAAAGGAAACCTTAAGGATTAAATATATATGTGTGTATCGGTGAGTGAGTTTTGCTGTCATAAGTAGAAGGGAGAAGAAAGAAGTAGGTGTATATATATATAGCATGTTAAGAAAGAAAGAGAGGAAAGTGCCTTTGCTGTCATAAACGTTGCTGCATGTGTTCAGGGAAGCAAGATAGATATTGATATATATATATGTCTATATATATTAATACCCATATAGTAACAATGAAAAGAAAGAAGAGGGAAGAAAATCACTGAACCATATAGCTTGCTGTTATTTGTTTGTTTAAAACCTCGCTGAAACTTAAGGGAAACTTTCGAAAACATATGTATGATTTTGCTGGTGTCTCACTGTTGAACCGTTGCATTCTACTGTCAAAACATTGTTGATAGATATTTGATGCAAAAAGAGATCTCTTAACATATATGTGCATGTCATTTGCTGTCGAATGGAGAAAAAAAAAAAAGAAGAAAAAACGCTGAACATGCTTGCTGCATAATGTGGTTCCTCTTTGTGTGTGTTATGCCGTGAGTTTAGATTATAAAATATGATACTCATGGTCATATACAGATAAGACAGAAGGAAAGGATATTAGATATGTATATATGTGTGATACGTGTTCTACTGTGAGGAGAAGATGTTTTGTTGGTTATCTTATATATATACATGGAATACATATAAGAAAAAAAGAGTAATGAAATAAAATAAAATAGTTACCCTATATATAAAATATTGCCTTTGAATATATATAAAAGAAAATGTTATGCAAATATTTAGAAGTGGTTTTGATTTACATTTATGTAATAATTAGTAATTATGAAATTTATGTTAATGTGATTTTTAGGAGTTTAAATTAATTAAGGAGTGATAATGACAAATAATAGATGGGGAGATTATTATTATTATTATTGGGAATAATAATAATAGCAACAATAATAAAATTACTATTGTTAGGGAAATTTAAGGGATTAATAATTATTATTAATCCTCTAAACTAATTCGCTTAATTAGTTTATTTGTGATTCGAATAAGTGACTGACAGCAATGATAAACGTTTTTAGGCAGACATTGACAATTTTTCTGATCCCAACAACTTCAGTACAGAGATAAGAATACAAGGTTGAGGTAGGTAACTTTAATCTTATAATCATGTATGTAAATGTTTATGCAATAATTAGCTGATCATGTATGCTGGTTGAATTACTTGTTTATATTTTTTTGGCCATGGATTTGAGGCTGCAGTCTCATGGGGCTGCGTGTCCTAAACAAGGGCTGCGGTCCTTGGTCGTTAACTGCGGTTACGGTTATGTGTAATTTCTTTCATGCTGTAAACATATGCTATTATGTTATTTCTATATTCATACATGTGCATGAGATTAACTGTTACCCTGGGATCCATTCACTTGGACTCCAGATCATGTGAAAGATACAGGAACTAGTTCGAGATCAGAAGGCAAGGAGCAGCTGTAGGGACTACAGCAGATGGAACGCCTTGGACAATTATGAATAATTAGTCTATATATAGTGTTTATCATTCGTCTGTGTTGGAATTATGTATTAACATCCCTCTATGGGAATGATAATGAATCGTGAAAAACTAGTCTGTATTTTCAAACTAAAGTAATTTCAAAAACTTCGATTACGAAATTAAGTCGTCCAAATCACCTCGATTCCTTTTCCGCCTTAACTCTGATGGAATAAAGGCCCAAAGACGGGGTGGTACAGCGGTGTAATGGATAGACAAGAGCTCTTAAGACTTGGACTTATGCCTCAGGTCCAAGGCTCGAGCTCTTAGGGAGGCGCTCTTGGGCATTTATTTCCAAGGGACAAATTCCCAAGAGGGGGGAACAATACCTGCTCGCTGCGGTGAGCCGGCCATAGCCCACGCTGCGGTGTGGGGGGGCCTTTACATTAGAGGCAGAAGCGAGGGGAACTAATTCTGATTCAGACGCTGAAGCAGGCATTGGTGGGTCATGAACATGATCAACTACATTACTTGCCATGTGACGTTTCCAATAAACTTGATAGATATGTGGTTTAGCAAGTGCTAGGTCAGATGTTTGCATTGGTGGTAAATGAATTTCAAAGACCAATATATCATCAAGACTGTTGGTGGTGCCAAGGAAAGAAGACGAAGTAGAAGCAAGAAAGAACCGGGCTGACTCATAAAAGGTAACATCTATAAAACAAGATAACATCAAAGAATGAAAGAATAGCATTGTAACCCTTATGAATCATAGTATACCCAAGGAAGATGCACTTAAGAGACTGGGATCAAGTTTGGTAACAGTGGGACCAACATCACGAACAAAATAGACACTATCAAAGATTTTAGGGTTAACAGGAAACAAGGGGTTGGAAGTAAATAAGGTTGTGTATGGAATGTCTCTACTAAGAACAGGAGACGGTATATGATTAATAAGGAAACACAGTTGACACAACATCAGTCTAGAAAAATTTAGGAGCTTGCATTTGAAACATTAGAGCCCTGGTGACTTCTAATAATTGCTGATTCTTTCTTTCTGCAACACCATTTTGAGCAGGTGTATCCGTACACGAGAACTGATGAATCATGACATGCTAAAGCATATAGTTTTGAAATTGGCCAGAAAAATATTCTTTAGCATTGTCGCTCCGCAAGGTTTTCATAAGTACATTGAACTGAGTTTTGATTTCAACATAAAAGTTGCAAAAGTGAGAAAACAACTCTGAACGATTTTTCATTAAATAAAGCCAGGTGATTTGAGAAAAATCATCAACAAAAGTAGTAAAGTACCAAAAACCAAACTTGGACTCAACACGACACGGACTCCAAATATCCAAATGGACTAAATCAAAAGGGGATGCAACTCGTTTGTTGACATGAGGTGCCAGGTAAATACGGTGATGTTTGGAAAACTGACACGACTCACTCTAAAGAAGACACATTATGAAATTGAGGATGCAACCTCTTTAAAGAAGGCAAGGACACATGACCTAGTTGACAATGAACATCAAAAGGAGATGAATTGTAACATCCCAACTTTTCAAAAGCAGTATAATTTTTTTTCATCAGAGTAGAGCATCGGAGCAAGAGAGTAACTGATACATATATTCAAAATGCCGTAAGTCTGGTTAATTACAGAAACGGTACAAAGACCGAGAGTTTTTGAAGTAAACAACCACAGAGGTATTCCCCTGACATTACCCATGCCGTGGCAACAAAAGATGGTCTTCAGCCGAGTTCCTATAAGTGCTTCTTGCCTTTCTCCTCGGTCCTCGGACCTCCCGATCCTGAAGCTATGTTAAGAGCTGAGGTCCCATGCATACGGACCCCAGGTAACGGTTAACCTCATATTTACATATACGGTATATAAACACAGCAAATGAATCACTCCCAAATATGTCACTCCCAGTGAATGCAAATGTACTGCTCCCAGCGAAATGTACCACTCCCAGTGAATATAGATATACCACTCCCAGTGCATGCATATGTTCAGTTATCCTCTAACAACACTAAGTAATCAAACAACACACCACCAACATGCACACAACACACATACCACATACACGCATACCATAAATATCAGAGTTAGTGTTACAGTACGCAAACGTACCTTTGTTGACGCTATACGGTATTTCTGGCGGAATACTACGTTTGACAGCGATATGACGGCGGTACAACAACGGTAACAACAGAAACAACGGTTCGTGATTTCAGATATCCTATAAGGTTGATATCACATTTATGAATATTTAATATCATAATAGGCATTTTAGGTACAAATTACCATTTTGCCCTTAGGTTGACAAATCGACGAGATTTTGCCAAAGCTTCGCTATTTTAATCCTAATCTCCCAAGATTTTGACATACCTCTTTCTCCAATATATTTCTGAAATAAATATCATATCTATCCCTAAAACATGATATCTAAATTGACTTGGAAGATTAGAGATTACTCTAGCATTTCTACTATAACTACTGAAAGAACTTAAGACTAAAGACTAGGGACCAAAGAACTTACCCGGCACTTTGCTATTTCCACAGACTCCTCATTCTCTCTAAAATCTCTCTCTTGAAAGCTCTAGGATTTTTGAAGAATGAAGAGAAATGTGAAGGCTATTTATAGAAAAAACCAATGGCATTTTGGTAATTCCCTTGAACTTTGTCTGGTCAGTTTCTGATCGTTGGATCGCACTTTTTTGAGGTGGCACATTCCTGGCCTTACACCTCACTATGATGATCTCATCCTAAGTCATCAAAGTGATGTCATGCTTGCATAATCTCTTGATATATGTGCCTTTATCTGATAAAGTTCCCTGTTCGGTGTCTTAATCGCGTAATCTTGGGAAATCTCAAAATTCCGGGAGCAAGGTCTTGAAGATCTTTTCTTTCTCTTTCAAGATACTTGGGTTATCTAAATTTTTGATCTCATTAAGGACATTCCGTTGTCTACTGAATATTTCGGCCAAACGCCGTTGACTACGGAAATTGCGTCTGCCGACGTCAACTTCTGGATAAAAATCCACTGATTAATAATATACTCTGGTTTTTATCAACTTATCCCCGGATTCCAGTTTATGAATTATTTTCCATCGGTTCTCATTTCTACTATCTGTTCTAACTTCACAAAATATCTTCTTGGCCTTATCTCATGATTACTTCGTCGGTTACGGAAATGACTTCGGAGAGAACCTAATTCGAGATAAAAATTCACTTGTCTATAATATACTCTGACTCTAGAATTTTAGTTCATGGTTTTCTAGGTAGGATTTTATTTTTATCCGTTCTCGTTTATCCTGTATAAAATATCACAATTATAATATTATTTAATTACTAAATATCTTAGATATTTTTTCTTAATTTCCATTTTAATTTTTCTTTATTTTTCTTCATAATTTTGTTTTTATTTATATATATATATATATTTATTTTAAGTAATTTCCACCTTTTTCTCTTTATCTTATGTTTAAACAATTAGTCATTAATTATCTAATTAATCACTTACTAATTGTTCACAATTTTCTTAATTAGTAATAATTATTATCTCACAACTATTTCACTGACATTGATAATTTATGCACCATGCATAATATTAAAAATCATGGGGTCCAATATGGTCCCCCAATACTTTTAGATTTTTCTCCTGTAATTTTTCCAAGGTAATAATTTAATAAATTACCTAAATTAGAGACAACATACTTTCCAATTTTTAATAAATATTTAGTTGCTTCTTAGGATTTTATCATAATTTTCTCAGGGTATTTTATAACCCATAAATATTTTAGGGACCTATTTGCAAAGTATCTAATGTTTTAGGGACCTTTTGGCGCATTATTCAATCTTAGGAGAAATTGTCCCAATAACAAGATGAATTCAATACAAGGTGTTTGAGACCTCATATTCACCTATTTTCAATAGGTATATTCTACAAATTTATGATATTTACCTTACGTCAAATTTTAGGGTATTACATGAACCACTAGCAGCAAGTAACGGAACACGGCACTCAATCATCAAGGAAGTAATGACCGCCAGATTCATATCCCCTACCAATAATGCACTTCGTCGTGAGATCCTGAATCAAACAATAGTTAGGAGAAAGTGTGAGGAAACAGTTTAATTGGTGAATAAGCTTGCTAGGAGATAGAAGGTTAAAAGTGAGGTTAGAAACATTACGTGCATTTGGTGTTGATTAAGCATTATCAGAGTTATCAGAGGATAGGACCATATGAGAAGAACCACTACATTGTTGCTTATTTTGCAACTTACGCTAGTAACGTTTAGTATGACTAGGTTCCTTACTATAAAAGCAGACAATCCAACTAGCACTAGAATTCAATGGATTAGTACCTTGCCTTAGGAAGCTTTGGC
Source organism: Acacia confusa (assembly GCA_037074495.1). Lineage (NCBI taxonomy): Eukaryota > Viridiplantae > Streptophyta > Magnoliopsida > Fabales > Fabaceae > Acacia > Acacia confusa. Next base: position 9,126,759 of record CM073505.1, read on the forward strand.
TCCTGTGAGCAGCAGAAAACATGATCCGATGTACCATTTCCTTGTCTTAAGAGGCCCTAGTTCCTGTCATCAATTAGACCACAACTAGCCAAAGCACAAGTATTAATATTAGAAGCCAAGTGAGTCAGACTATTTGCAAGTAGCACGCGAGAGTACACATCATGAAGAGAAGGAAGTTCAGAGCTAGAAAATATCTGAGATCAAACAATTTCATAAGATGGGTAAAAAGCTGTAAGGAAGCTAATAATTGCCTATTTTTCTATATTTTCCACCTGTCCCTAAAGATCAATTGTCAGGGTCATTAACCTCCTTATTTCCTTATATATTTGCTTAAACTCCATGAAGAAATTCTTCAGGGATAGTCCTGCTGCTCAGCCCGATAGAAACATTTACAGACTTCATGAATGCGAGTAACGTTTCCTTTCCTTGAATACAGGAGCTCTAGGTAGGCCAAAATTTATTTTACAATATTGCAATGACTAACAGAGGGAAGAATGTTGCTCTCAATGAAATTTTGAATTTGCAAGAATAAGTGGGCATTTGCTCAGGCCCACACCAACTTAGGATCATCCTTAAGAAGAGTTTTAGTTAAATGATCCTCATTCTCAATACTTAGTAAGTACATGTGGACGGTTTTATTCCAATCTAAATATTTTTTCTAGTTCAACTTATGATCAATGATTTTGTCAACCACAAGAACAATCTCAGTAGTGACACTAGCCTTTAAATAAACCATCTATAATCAATGCAAACAGAGAGAAGAAAATCTACAAGATTCCTAAATTTAAGAAACCCTAAACGAACACAAGTAAGACCAAATAACCAACCAAAAGTAGCAAATGATCAGTAGCAGTAGCAACTAGATAGGGAAAAATTGAAGAAAAAATGTGAACAAGTAACAACAAATAATCAATCACGAAAAAACCAACTAGAGTGTCAAAAACGTGAACCCAAAGCACGAACATTGTTGGAATACATTGGAGAAGGCTAGTCGACGTCAAAGATTGAATCATTGTTGGAAACGATGAGCCACACACCAGGAAGGAGCCACTGCCTGCGTGGTGTGAGTAATCCACGTGTCGTCGGAACTTGATTTGACCATCGAGGTTTGATCGACTGGAGGACGGGCAACTTGTCTGGCAAGCGCGTGTTCATAAAAACTAGCTTGAATAGAAAACACACAAACACACACACACATACTCTTTCTCTCTCTCTCACATTGGAAAAAATGAAATCAGTGTAGGAAAGGAAAAACAAACTTCAGGAATTAGAGAGGAACCCTACCCTAGAGCTCTGATATCATATAAAGCCAGAGAGAGAGATAGAAGAATGTTCGCCTCGCAAGTGTACGAGTCATGCAAGTAATAAAGTGATAAGTAGAGTATCGTTCCCACGGGGATTAGTATAACGAGTTGGTCAAACAATAGGTTTAGTGAATTCAATCTAGTTGGGCTAGGACAAAGATTTTGATGAGGAATGAAAATTGCTAAAGACTATTTCTAAAACTAAAAATTAATAAAAGTAATTGATTTTTTTTTTGGATTTCACGAATTTAATAAAGTCTAGAATTCTTTTTCCCCTTTTGCATTTCATAACACTTGATTGATTTCCTCTCTATTAGTATTTTAATACATATATGTGTTAGTCTAAGATTCACAAACACTTGACAAGCTCTCTCAAGTCAAAATCAAGTTTCTCTTCTTATTAAAATGCACAATCTCTTGTTACAATTAATGAAAATCAATATTTAAGCAACAACCTTAATGTGACTATGCAAGATTAGTAAATATATATATATTTTACTAACAAACTATCCATTTATCAAGCAAACTTCAAGACAATCATGATTTCAATCAAGTTCTACACCTAGATTAGCTTTCTCAAGTCAAACTCAAGTGAATAAATCATCTAAACGGAGGCCAATCACTTAGAAGCATTAAACCTAGGTTGAAATCAACACATATATATATTTATCTACCAAAAGAGAGGAAAATCCAAGTATTAATCCATACAAAGGGTCAAAAGAACCCTAGAATAAAAGGTTTAGCTACTCATATCCAATACAAAGTGGTTCTAATCATAGCTATTGAATACATGAAGAAACCAAGTAGAAAAGAGAAGAAAAGATGAAAAACCAAGGTAAAAATCCCAAAATCTTTCTTGAGAAGAGTACCCAAGCCTCCAAAATGTCCCAAATCTCTCTCCCAAGCTCTTCTAGTGGCTTCTCCAAGGTTCCACAGTGTGAGAGATGTATTTTTTGGCCCTTCCCTTTAGGTTAAATAGTGTCTTTCTGTTTCTGACGTTAAAACACGCAGCTGCACTTTTTCACGACTAGCCAAGACAAGTTGCACAACTTGTTGCAGCCAGTTCATACAGAGAGCTATTTTCCTCGACTTACCACAATAAGTTTATCCACTTGCTGCGGCCAGTTCAAACAGAGAGCTATTTTCCTCAGCTTGTCACAGCAAGTTTGTCAACTTGCTAAAGCCAGTTGTACAAGTCCTTCAAACTTTAAATCTCTTCATTGCCTTCATTTCTTTCCTTGTTTCTTGATTCTTTAGAGCTTCAAATCTTGTCTATATCCTCCTACAAAAGAGGGAGGAATTATCAGTTCACAATTGAATCTCAAACTCTACAGAATATAATAAGGATTTCTTTGAATGTTGTTTGATACTTTGATATGCACATTTTCTTCTATACACTATATTTCTTATGCACATTTTGAACGTAACATATATAAAAAGAGGCAGAAAATGGTGTTGGAATGTTGTCAATTTCTAAGAGTTAACAAAGAAAAATATATTCTCCAATGTGTGTCTATTCATGTATACAATAGGGTTATTTATACACAAGTGAGAAGCCTTAGAATGAATGGCTCATTATGATGATTGGTTTCCTAATCAATTATAATCTCTATAATCCATGATTATATGCGATATTAATTAATTCTAATATATATATATATATATATATATATATATATATATATATATATATATATTATAACAGTTACAAAATATTTTACGTTGGAAATGATATGTTGTAAAATCATGGGATGGATTAGATTCTCAGTCAAATTCATACAAAACGTATTAATAATTGTGAGTTATTTTCTTTGGTTTCCTCCTTGCATGTGCTGCCCTACTATGCTAATTAAGGGACTGGATTACTCATGGTTGTAGGAAGAGAAATTAGAAGATCTTCCAATAAAGCCAACAAAGAAAGTTTATTTGAAGAGCTTTGATGGAGATATCTTTGAATTTAATTATGATGTTGCACTTATGCTAGAGTCAATCAAGGATATTGTTGAATCTGAAGTCAATTCTGCAGCCAATAGTACCATTCCTCTTAAAGTGAGCGGTAGGATCTTAATCAAGGTCATCCAGTACTGCTATAAGCATGTTCAGTCTTCTGACTTTGAGTACAAAACCTTAGGTGTTGATCTCAAGGAATGGGACCAAATTTATGGAGGTCGATAATACCACACTGTTTGATCTCATCCTAGCTTCAAACTACTTGAACATCTCTGTTGGATCTGGCACCCCAGAAAGTAGGAGACATGATGAAAGGGAAGACTCCCAAGAAATTCGCAAGATGTTTAACATTAAAGATAGATTTGATCCAAAAGAAGAAGAGGAGGAATTTCTCAAGGAGAAGCAGTGATCATTTTAAAGGGGTAGTTGCTGAAGTTTCTGAGATTTTCTTAGTGTTATTCTATGTAATGTGTGTCATTCTATTGTTTTGTGACTTTCTGTTGGCTCATATGTTGTTACAAAGTGATCATCTCTCCTTTGAGCCACTCAATTTTGCTATATTTTGAAAGTGTTTGATACAAGGGAATCAAGAAGATACTAGGTAAAATGAATTTAGTAAATGAATAACCATTATCGTAGCATCTGCTTTAGCAGTTTTAGATCCTTCTTTTTGATACAACATGAGAGTTTGAAGTTGTATTTCTATCCACATGTCATCTCATTTTGCCTTGTCATTTGAGTTACTATTTTTACTATTCATTTACTATGTTTTGTTGGACTGAGTTGTGTTTTTTTTTTTTTGGTAAAAAGATATAAATTTCTTAAGCATTGAAAAATTCGGCTACCAAGTAAATTTAAGTGAAATCCTTGTTTTGGATATGTAAGTTCTACAAAAGTGAAGCTTGTTTTTTATGTCATTTTTTCTTGATTTGCCTAAAGTCATTTTTTGTGTCATACTTTTTTCTTGATTTGCCTAAAGTCATTTCAATGTAATTTAGAATATATCAGTAAGCAATTGGTTCAACTAGAAGGAATTTTACAAGTTTGGACAAACATCTCAAGTTTGAGTGGAAAAGCTTTGTATTTTCCTGATTTATTAGAGGGAAAATCATATGCAAAAGTATTTTTTCCATGTCCATTTTATTATTTTTTTCTTGATAATATTATTAGAATAGGTTAAATTATTTTATTTAATAGAATAAAATAAAAATAAGTGCATGCAAGCCACCATGCACATGCCACCTAATGTTGATCAATGAATATAGTTTGTTATAACATTCATAAATCTACTTCTTCTTTTTTTTCCCCGGTTCTTACCTGTATGCTTTATAAGCATTTCAAACTTTTTAAAAGCAATTAATAATTTTCTGTACCTTTTTGAATAAAGGGTGAGTCAGAAATAATAAAATAGGAAAGTATAGTGTATGAGATTTTATTAACGGCTTCTGAACTTGGAAGTTGAGTAGCTCCCAATCCTGTTTCAATTTTTCGCGCCCAAGAAACAAGAATTTCCCCGTTCTCATAACTGTCTTCTTCATCCTTTTGGAACATTCCCTCCTTTACCGATTATTTCTTGGGTTTCATTTCGACTTGCTGCTTCCATTGGGGTGTCTTCTTCGTCAGGGTATCGGCAGTGTTCATCTTTTTACCGTATGTATCTTTTTTCATTGCCCTTTTTCGGTGATCTCGTGCATCGGCTGTTTTCTGTTTAATCTTCTGGTTTTGTACCTGATGGCGGTGTGATGCTATAGATTAAGTTACTCGGCTGTGGTTTATTGATGGACAGTAAAATTTAGGGGAAAATTTGACGTTATTCTTTTTGTGGTTTAATGACATTTTGTTTTGGTGTTCTTGATTTGGGTGTGGATGTTTTGAAGTTGTCATCTGTTTGATTGGAGTTTTCGTTGGAATTTAAAGATTTTAGGTCTGATTTCCAGATTTTGGAATCTGGCTGAAAACGTGGTTCGCTGAAATGTCGATGAGTGCGTGCAAGACCATTGACCCAGAACAAGCATGGGACATTATTCAGAAAGGCATCACGAAGCTGAAGAACATTCTAGAACTAGAAGGGCTTCCCGAGGAACAATTCAGTGTTGATGAATACTTGATGCTATATACGTATCCTCCTCGTAGTTGTTACAATTCCTTACACTATTGAATATTTACTAAAGGTGATTTTATATTTCTTATCAGGAGCTACATTTTCCTTAAATCGTATCACAGGACTATCTACGATATGTGTACTCAAAAGCCTCCCCACGATTATTCCCAACAACTCTATGACAAGTACAGGGAGTCTTTTGAAGAGTATATACTATCAACGGTGAGTGATGCCATCATATGTGTATTGGTGAGAAGTACGTTTATTGCTGGAATATATGATATCAATGTTGGGATTTATCATTCCTATATGATTACTGAGTAATGTGGTTGGCAATTTCCTGATTTCTTGCACAATTCATTTCTGGAATATGTTATGTTTGTTAGTTGTTAATTATTTTGATTGATATATTTCATACATGTTTCAGTTCTAAATCTCATGATTTCATCTGATAAGCTTTCTTACTTTTTTGGTTTAGGTTCTACCTGCTTTGAGGGAAAAACATGACGAATTTATGTTGAGAGAACTTGTAAAGAGGTGGGAAAATCAAAAAATTATGGTTAGGTGGCTGTCTAGGTTCTTTCGATATCTAGATCGGTATTTCACTGCTCCGACGTCAATTCTGAACCTTAACGATGTTGGATTTACTTGCTTCCGTGAGCTGGTATTGCTACTATTTAACCTGACATTGTGTTGACATTGTGTTCTGGCAATCCTCTATCTCCTTTGTAATGATTACATGTCATAAAGTCATACTAGCCTTGTAGTGCTGCTGCTAATTAAATTTTGATTGCATTGTCTTTGTTGCAGTTTAATACTGCTTAATTTCAAGATAATCTTATTTGCTGTGTTGTTTCCAGATCTACAAGGAAATAAATGGGAAAGTGAGGGATGCAGTAATTTCTGTTGTATGTTTTTCTGCTTTATTATAACCATGATTTTCAAAATTGCGAAATTAGATTGTTATTAATCCAATTCATTGAAACGTAAAGATTGATCAAGAACGCAAGGGAGAGCAGATTGATGGGGCTTTGTTAAAGAATGTCTTGGATATATTTGTTGAAATTGGTATGGGGAAAATGGATTGCTATGAGAATGACTTTGAAGCAGCCATGCTCAAAGACACTGCTTCCTATTATTCCTGGAAGGCTTCAAATTGGATCTTAGAACATTCTTGTCCTGATTATATGCTGAAGGTGTGGATTCTCAGTTATGCATGATGTGTCTTGTTATTTTGTTTTGTTACCGGATAAGTAAAATTACGACTTGTTCTTGTACCTTCTATTACAGGTTGAGGAGTGCTTGAAACAGGAGAAAGAGAGGGTTGGTCATTACTTGCATTCTAGTAGTGAGCCAAAGTTACTTGAGGTTTGTTCTCTGCTTCTAGTTTCATATAAAATATGTTATAACATCAAGGATGGAATATCTTTTGTATTGTCCATGTTGATGAAAAGGAGAAGAGTAATGAGAAAGGGGAAGGAAAAAGAGAAGGTTACAGTGTGAGGAAATGGGAGAGAAAAGCACAAAAATAATGATGTAATTTAAATGAATGCCAACTTACGCTACTACAAGACTATTTATGGGGAACCCCAAATATAGGAAAAACAAAATAAAGAAAATTTAGAAAATACGTAAACCTAGAACACCACAATTTTAAAAATCTATAATTTCCTACACCTAGGTAAGTTCCATAATTTCATTTCTCATAATATTTTCTTCCTCTCTCTCCCACTTCTAGCTTAATATTATTCTTGGTGATTTTATCCTTAAGAAAGTTCAACATGAGCTGTTATCCGTGTATGCAAGCCAACTTCTTGAGAACAAACGCTATGGATGTCATGCATTACTTAGAGATGAAAAGGTATGTGGTTAAACTCTCACGATGCTCAAGACATATATGACGCCATATTTTCATATTTTCCTTGAATGGCTCAGGTTGAGGACTTGTCAAGGATGTTTAGACTCTTCTCTAAAATTCCTCGAGGATTATATCCTGTTTCTTGTATATTTAAGCAGGTTGGTGCCATTTTCTTCTTTCTTTTCCTTTGTATATCTCATTCCAAGTTTAAATCTTATTTAATTTTTGCTAGCATGCTCATTAATTACTTTCTTTCTCTCCTCTAATACAGCATGTTACTACTGAAGGCATGGCATTGGTAAAGCTGGCTGAAGATGCAGCTAGTAACAAGAAGGTCTGGGTCTGCATAAGTAATTTTTCTTCTCATTTCTTGTTGGAAACTTCATCATCCTCAGTAATTGGGAAAGACTAGTGTATGCTAGTATGCACCTATCTTAGGTGTTTATGGGTTATCTTGAATTGTTGATTTCACTTATCTGTTCCAAACTATATACTGTTTACCCAAATAGGCCTGTTTATGGAAGGAAAAAAGATGAAATGAAAGTTCGAATCTTGGGTTTTTTGAATATCTTTTTGGTTAATTTATTATAATGCCCTGGAATTGTTTTCCTTGAACAAATTCAGAAAATATGTTTGTTATCATATCAAGATAATCATAATGGAATTGAAACGATTTGTGTTGCATATTTTATGCGCAGCAAAACGATTGAAACCTGATCAAGTTGTGTACTACACTATACTCCTTCATTTTTATTTATTTATTTTGGCGGACCTTTGGTCTGTTGCATTTTTTTTTAACTTGGAATATTTGCAGGCAGAGAAAAGGGATACTTTTGGTTTGCAGGAACAGGTAAAATCCTTAATTATTAATTTTAAAGTTTAATCTATTTTCATTCAATTGAAGATATTGAAACTTGTCTTTTCAGGCGTTTGTTCGGAGAGTGATTGAGCTGCATGACAAATACCTGGCATATGTGAACGAGTGTTTCCAGAACCATACTCTTTTCCACAAGGTTTTGATCAGAAGATGGTTTTAAGCTGTTATATTTCTACTTCAAATTATTCTTGTGCGCCTGAAAGTCGAATTTTTGTTTCTGCAGGCACTTAAGGAAGCTTTTGAGGTGTTCTGTAACAAGGGTGTTGCTGGAGGTTCAAGTGCAGAACTACTTGCCACGTTTTGTGATAACATTCTCAAGAAAGGTGGAAATGGGAAATTGAGCGATGAAGCAAATGAAGAGACACTTGAAAAGGTCTGCTCCTCTCTGTGTTACAGACACTTACAAAGAAACTACGTAGGTTTTTGACTTTGAAATTGTTTTCATTCCCCTTTTGCAGGTGGTCAAGCTGCTTGCCTATATCAGTGACAAAGACTTGTTTGCTGAATTCTATAGGTAAAACAAGAAAAAAAAAACATTTTAAGGTGTTATTTGGCTGAGTGGTATTGCTTCTCAGGGTTTGCTTCTAATTTTGTTCTAGCAATAGTTGGCAACTGAGTTTTTAAGAATTGCTGCTGCTCCCCGATTGATAGCTCGGTTTGTCAATATTTTAATTATTATTTTTATAGCAAAGCTTCGTAAAATAATACCAAAAGCAAATTGCTTCCAAAGGTTGGTTTTGACATTGTTTCAGACGCTGTTCTCACAGAAGTCTCCAGTGGCGTCTTTTGAAATATCAAAAGCACCCTGTTTTCTTAATAAGATATCTTGAATTGAATACTTCCGAGGTTCTTTTCTAATTTGATGCAGGAAGAAGCTTGCACGGAGGCTTCTTTTTGACAAAAGTGCCAATGATAATCATGAGAGAAGCATTTTGACAAAGTTGAAGGAACAATGTGGTGGTCAATTCACATCAAAGATGGAGGGAATGGTCAGTGTTCTCAATGTATTTTTTAATTATATTTTGAATTCTAGTGCTTCTGTAGGATATTTAATGAGATTATCCAAATGCTTGTTGCTTCCACTAGGTTACAGATTTGACACTGGCAAAGGACAATCAAGCCATCTTTGAAGAGTACTTGAGGAGTAATCCAAATGCTGACCCTGGAATTGACTTGACAGTTACAGTTCTGACTACTGGCTTCTGGCCTAGCTTCAAATTTTTTGATCTCAATCTTCCAGCTGAAATGGTACATCCTGATCTTGTTTATATGAACAATAAAGCTAATCTTTCAATATTAGTCTAGATTTAGTTGATTAAATTTTCCCACTTATCTATTGTTGTTTATTTCTTTGTTTTTTTAGATAAGATACGTTGAAGTTTTTAAGGACTTTTATCAAACAAAAACAAAGGACAGAAAACTCAAGTGGATTTACTCATTGGGTACCTGTAACATCAGTGGCAAATTTGAACCGAAGACCATGGAGCTGATCGTTACAACCTACCAGGTTGTATTTCTTACCATAGCCTTTACACATTTATCTAGTGCCCCCTTGTACCTTTAAATGCCTATTAGTATTACTTTTGTTAACCATTCTTTGATGTTGTACATTTATGGGGTCTTCAGTTTCTTGTGTGTTTCTGTAGGCTAATTCAGTGCCCTCTCTTGGTTTTCAACAGGCTTCTGCATTGCTGCTTTTCAATTCCTCAGATAGATTGAGTTATTCGGAGATAATGACTCAATTGAATTTGCCGGATGATGATGTTACTAGACTACTCCACTCTTTGTCCTGTGCTAAGTACAAGATCCTTAACAAGGAACCAAACACAAAGTCAATATCTTCTGCTGATTATTTTGAATTCAATTCAAAATTTACTGACAAAATGAGGAGGATCAAGGTATTTCATATTATGTTTTTATTTTCTCTGCTTTATTTTGTCTTGGGTTATCTTATTTCTCTCTGTAGACTCTTGTGATTGAAAATAGAATGACGTGATACATCATCATGCAGATTCTTCTTCCTCCTATGGATGAGAAGAGAAAAGTAATTGAGGATGTGGACAAGGACAGAAGATATGCCATTGATACCTCAATTGTACGAATCATGAAAAGTCAGAAAATTTTGGGTTACCAACAGTTAGTTATGGAGTGTGTTGAGCAGTTGGGTCACATGTTCAAGGTTTGTATGGCGTTGCTTGTATCAAATTGTATCTCCACCCTATCTCTGTCTCTCTCTAATGGGGTTGTTGATTTTGTAATTTTACAGCCTGATGTGAAGACAATTAAAAGGCGAATTGAAAATCTAATCTCTCGAGACTACTTGGAAAGAGACAAAGATAATGCTAATTTGTTCAAGTACTTGGCATGATTTTGGTCTTGGTTGACCAAATGAGTGGCGAATGATTGGCACAATTAGCAAAAAGGAGACGATCATGTTTGGCCATATCGATGAATGGAGTTCCTCTTAAGTTCCTTGTTGATGGAAATGCAAGTTCCTGTACATTTTGCCACAATGCCCATCCTAGGTATGGACTTCTGTAGATGTGTGCTCTACTCGCACTGATGTGAATGGTTTCCCCCTCCGATGTACACCATAGCAAGATAATCGGGACTTGCAATTGTTTTTTTTTTTTTTTTCTTGGAGTGTATATCTACTGCTCAAACGTGGAGGACTTCACATTTGTGCCCCTTATGAGAGTTTTTTGTGCCCCTTATAGGCGTTTTTTTAAAAAATAATTTTTTTAGGGCCACCAAAAGTTAGAGTGGTTTTGTCCAAAATGAAAACTCTCGTTGTGGTCACACAGTTCTTGTATTCTCAATCATATAAAACCTTTGTTTTGCCATATCTAGTTGTGAATGGTTATGATCTATGAAATCGTTGATGTTATGAAGTGAAAAGCAAATGGTAGTTAAATATATGTTTAAGAAGCTTGTTTGAGTCTCGTTAGCTTGGAAACTTCATCATTTTCCTTTATTTTCATATTTTCAGTGTTCAGATTTAATATGAGGAAAATTAATCTTAGACGTTCAATTTTTAACAAATTTATAACTTAGTCTTGAACTATGACTTTATGCGACTTTCTCTTTAAACATTTTGACTTGCCTATAATTCAATATCTTATCTTTTAATTGTTCATATTACTATCCTTGTAATCTATGACACCAACGTCTGCCTGCCTGGGCTACATCACAGATTGGTTTCACAAATCTGCTCTGATCTTCATTTTGGAGGTTCATGATCCTCTCTTCTCCCCCCCCCCCCCCCCCGCCCCCCCAAACAGCTTCCCTTCCTTCACAAATTGCTTCTTTTGAATACAAATTCTTTCACTTTCTCAGTCTAACTCTCCCTCCTCTTCATCTCTCCCTCTCTCTTCCTTCAAAACCAAACACCGTCTCCTTTAAAATCTCATTCACAGGCTCTTCTTCGTTCCTCAGTTTAATGGCTTAATCTTATAATTCAGAATCACCTTGACACCCACACAAAAGCTCTGTTATTACAGCAGAAACCTAGACGTCCTCTCTCTTTTTAAAATATTTCCTATTGATGGCTGTACCTGAATCTGAATACCCAACATCACATATTTGGCCGTTACAAGGTATATCTATCGGCTTTGTCTCTGTTCAGACTTCAGACTATGTTTTGCCTTGTCTCTGACATGCCTTTGTCTGTTCGTCGTCCTATCCAGACGTCCTTCTTTGAGTTGGAAGCAAATTTCATGCAGCATAGGATGACTCAAAGTGAGTTATAGATTATAAGGGCAATAATATATATATATATATATATATATAAATTAAAGATAAATGACTAAGTAATAGGAGAGTTAAAAATCCGGAACCAGATTACATTTACATTGAGTTATAAGCGAGTTAATTTTTTTTTTTTTTTTTATCAGGATTTTCCCTCGACTATGAGAGGACAAAGAGTTAAAACCTTTTTAATAATGAAGTTTTTTGCATCCGGCATAATTCAATTTTAAAAAATGAAAATTACAAAATTAACAATATTTTAAAAAGTAGCAATTTTAACAATTTCATTTAATTGGTCCAAACCTTTATAATAAACGTTAGGGCTAATTTAATGAAATTGTTAAAATTGCATGGATTTTAAAGCTCATGACGAAAAAAATTTAAGAAAAAATGAATTCCATGGAATTGTTAATTCAAATTACAAATATTAATAATATAAAGTCTTGGAACATGTCTAACTTATCTTTTGTGAATTAGGGCCCAAGCCTAATAGCATTGAGATCAAAATATAATTAATAGAACATCTTAGGAACATAACTGTAATATTTCATAATAGTGTTGTTAAACCAATACAATACTACGTTGAGGAAAGAGTACATCAATTGAGGAAGAGGCTCTTGGAACTATATATGACATGTGTGTGTGTTTGCATAAAGGTTCAGGGTAATGTGACATAATACACATTAATATAATTAGGTTCTGCATCGGTGTTTCAGTTTTATGAATATTTTAATGAATCGTCAAATTTTAGATATGCCCAAATTTTTTACAAAGTGTGTCAAACTTATGAAACTAAATCAAATCAAATAATTGTCATCAAGGCTTTATGTTAATAAACTATTGTTTAAAGTATCACAGACCAAAAAATTAAAGAAAAACAATAAGGAAATAACTATTTTTCATCTTGTTCACGAAAACAAAAGAACTATTCTTTTTAGTAATTATTACACAATTATTTTGAAGCGAAAATATGATTTCTTCTTTCTATCAGGTGAATAAAAAAGAATGATTATATATCTCTAAATTTGGATTTTCGACATTTTCAAGCACAATGATGTACTTGTAATGTAGAATTCCGATCTCTTGAAAAATTTCCCAAGGTGAAGACATGATGACGTTATACTTGACAATTGAAGGTTATATGCATTTATGCTTGATGAAATGATTGAAATCAAACATTCATGCTGTCTCGTTAGAAAATCTTTTTCTGTTAATTTCTTTAAAATTGCTCTATTCTTTGTCATTTATATTCTTCATTTATTCTTTATTCTTTTGAGGTGGCAGTTCTAGAGTAATCCTCTCATATCCGTAAATTGGAGCATGCTAACACTAATCGAAGAAAATGGACAACCTTTTTTATACATGACAGAATTCATGCTTTAGCCTATAAACTCCTTGATAACTAGTAGCTAGTTACACCCCTCATATGCAAATCACACCTAGTGGTGGCTTAGACTTTTGGATGCTTTCCTTCATTTAAGCATTTGAGTTTGACCAGGCCTTCATTGCTCCACCATATCTTTGCTTGGCAACCTTCAAATTATGCTCTCAGATGTTTTGTCCACAATGATGTTTTGCTTTCTGTTATGGTGAAAAGACTAAAGTCATACAAATAATTTTCAATGAAGTTATTAAACAGGATCTCAAGTTATAATTTGTGTACTTGTATTATTGAAGGCACATAAAACATCTAGTTCAAATAACAAAAAAAAGGGATAATTGCTTTTATTAGACACACATATTTATTAGAGAGGCTTAGTGAAACCAAACCTGAGTATTTCTTGGCACGATATGTGTATAGATAAGAAGCAAATTTTTATTTTATAATATATACATTGCTTGAATCAATTTTATGGATTACTAGTCAATTCTTTTATTTTTATACAAGAAGAGTTATATTGTCGTCATCTTAGCTTATGCTCCCTTCACTACAAATTATAGAATGAATTGAAGAAGACAATGAACTTATAAGTTTTCTAATTATTAAATAAAGCGGTGAACTAACAATGTCATTTGAATAAGCAAGCTTTCTGATTTTGATGATAGAGAAATGATGACATATCAACACGCTTCTGGTGGTAAGCATGTGCATGATGTAAAGGAACTTAAATGAATTACACTAAAGATTAGTACATATTTGTTTGCTTTATAAACTTGTTTAATAAATGAACTTGTTTAATAAGCTATACTCTATACAGTTTTAATTATGTCATTTTCTTTATTAGATTCGTAGGAAACTACCAGGATCTAACGTATGTGGCTTATATGTGTTGAGACGCATATTTAACATTATCACATTAGGAATGATTGAATTCACTCAAGAGGAAAATGTGTATTTCAACAATTGTACAACTATACTTTTAATTGTTTTTTTAAAAAAAAACTTAGCACGCAAGTTAGTGATTTTTCTGGCTTTGATCTTACTGATCCCTTTCTTGAAAAAGATATTGACTTCATCCGCAAATGTTGTTGTGAATTCATTTTGAGCTCTTACAATAATAGTGAGTTTAGGTCTTGTGTATTTGATCAGGAGTTGGCTTTCCTCCTTTTCTCCTTACCCTCTTTTTCCCTTTTTCACCATTAGATCAAAATCTTAACGGTCCAGATTTAACATATTATAAAAATATTATTATAATTTTACCTTAAAAAGATAATAAAAATATTATTATAATTTTACCTTAAATATATAATAAGTTAAATCTGGACTATTGAGATCTTGATCTAATGGTGAAAAAACGAAAAGGAAGGAAAAGGATAGTAAAGAAAAAAGGAGGAAAGCCAACTCCATTTGATCATGTATGCATTCATCATTTCAAGGCTGTGAAATGTTGTATGTAATTTGTAATGAATAATACTTATTAGATTGATTTTGTTCCCACTTCAATTGGGATATTGTTGGCGTTATATTCATTTTTAATAATTAATCAATTTGTATATCCATTTCCAACAATTTAAATTCTTTTAGTTGCTGGATATATTGAATGGTGGGTAACAGGAAGAATTAGAGTGGAAAGTGAAAAGGCACGAAAAAATTTAGGGCGGATGCTATAAATATCAGGTCTAAAAAAAATTAAAACAAGACTTTTAATTAAGACCAATTTTTAAAATATAAGGTCTATATACTATTTTTAAGACGTGTTTTCAAAATAATTAGTCTAAAAAGTGAGACTTTTAAGACCAGATATTATACACAATTGGTCTAAAAGTCAAACTTTTAAAACCAGATATTTTACATAATTAGTCTAAAAAGTGTGATCGTTTATACCTAATATTTGAATAACCAGTTAAAAAAGTGACTTTTAAGACTTGTTGCTCAATTGGTCTAAAAAATAATAGACTATTTAGATTGGATGTATTGAGACCTAATTTAGAACCGGTCTAAAAAATTTTTTTTTTATGCAGTGTAAAAAACTCTTTTTGTAATAGTGAAATATCAGTGCCACATATATAGAAATATTTTCTAGGTGTGTTTCCCGCTTAACCCAAAATTTTTAGACTTATGTATGCCATTGACCAATTAATACAAGACTCATAGAACAAGTAGGAGAGACAAATACATAGGGTGGGTTAATTAATGATTTTTTCTGGGAATCGGAAAATTCATTAATAAAGAGAGGGATATATATATATATGTATATATATATATATATGGGCTTCTGTTGGAAAAAAGATATTATGCTTGTAACACCCCACTGTTTTGTACCGAGAACAGAGTGACATGTTCCTAACTTAGTTCAATGTACTATTCAATAAAGAATTTGAACCGCTGGGCTCATGTTTAATTCCAAAAAGTAAAAACTTTTTCTTTTCAAAAACATATAAAAAACTCAACCTATTCATAGATTTCAAAACTATTGTTCGAATGAGCTTTACTTAAAAATTTAAAACTTTAGAAAACATTAAATAAGTGATTCAAACTCTTATTAATAAATACATCTACTCTTAGACCTGGTTAGATTTTATCAAAATATTACTTATATATTATATTTAACCTAATGCTTTACCATTCACTCATGCATCCATTTCATTTATGGGCTTGTGATATACGTGTCCGTCCCTGCAGCAATACAATACATACACATTCTACTACTACCAGTTTATAATATCTACAAAATTATACATTCTAGTAGCCACATACAGCTAACTCAAAATATTGACTAAACCAAAAAGTAATATATACAGAAGATGAAACAAAGTAAAGTAGTTGTAGTATCAGCTCTACCACCTTCTTGATCTCAAACAATAACTATGCCTTTGCCTTTGACTCCCTGCTTACCAGATTGTCTACACCCTGAATTATTGGAAGGCCTTGAGATTCAAATGAATGAATTTCAGAGTAACAGGTTAATCTCAAATTCCAAACATATACAATATATGTAAATCAACCAAACAAAGTAGTCCACATAGCATATAAGCAAATAGATTTCATACAATAAGTATTATATTTCATATGCAGCTTGTTATACAAGTAATCATCAAATGATTTCAAATACCTTAACGCAAGAAAATTTATTTAAGGTAATTAATGCACTAAGCTCTGCCTAGCCATCAGGAAGTTAGCACCATGGTCGGCTCTTCCGCTCAATCGAGCCACAGGTGGTATTGGCCTCATATAGGCGGGACATACAAATATGGCATACACAAACATATATAGCTATGCAAAGAACGTGAAATTAGAGTTACTATATGTTAGTCTTACCGACAAAAACTCCTTCCATACAAGTCTTTCTGATCTGGTTGTCCTTCAAGTTTGGGCAAATATCACTTCCTATAATTAATATTTATATGGAGAATAGGTCATTAACCAATCTAAAATGACATAATTATGATTTAGCTTCTCTAGACCCACCCCAAAGTGTTTGTCCTTTAGTATCTTTATGGCTAGGGATGTATACTTATTAGAACCTATTTAATTAGATATAATAAATGTCATCTCAGTCATTTAACCTTTCAATTTATCCAAATGAACCTTTACTTTGAAGGTTAAGAATAATTAACAACTTATGTGACTATTCTAAGACTTATCAGAAATTTATCTTTAATTTCTACGGGTATTTAGAAAGTTCATAACTTAGTTTATATAACTCCAAATTGAGTGATTTCAATTTCTATTTATTCCTTGAAAAGTCTATTTTCATAAATTAAAGTCATCAGGTTGATTTATACCTGACAAAAATTCCCAAATTTCAAAAACTTAAGCTCTACCTAGAATTACCTAGAATTTTTCAGAAATTGTGACTTATTTTTAAAAATTCATAACTTCTCGTGAGAGCTCAGAAAAATACCCATTATACATCAAATTAAAGCTCTGGAAGTCCTCTATCTAACTGAAAATTTTCACAATCTAATCTTACTTGAGTCATTCTCAGTTTTAAAAAATGTAAGCACATGAACTCTTTTAAAATAATTCCAACAGCACACTATCCTAAATTCTGAAAATTCCCAGCTTCTATTTTAACCATCAACTTGGAATATTTAGGCATGCTTTAACCATATAAAATACATATTTAATACTTGGAAGCATCAAACAATAACTTTCAATCAGTTTCTAACTTCAAAATCTGCCATGACTTCCATCATCATATGACCCAATATTACAAGAATAACTCCTACACATAAGCATTGAGATACTTTTATATATACAGCCCCCATGAGAGAACTGATCCGAACAGTAGCCTCACTTGGCAATTAATTTCAGATTCGAAGGTAATCACTTAATAGACATCTACATGCTTTCAACGTTCTACTTCCTTCATGCTTTGGAAATTTAGAACTCAAAGTCCAACATCCCAAACAGAACCCAACATAATCAGACCAACCCAAATACATGCAACACACCAAACTCTTCACTGTTTCGGTACTCAGATTCAGCAGAAAACCAATATGCAGAAATCACCGAAACTGGTGGAATGAAGCTTGAAGACTCACCTTGATTGAGACTCAAGCCTGCATGCATGGCTGATGATCTGCTCTTCAGTCTCTTCCTCACGATTCTACTCTCCTTCTCGGTCTTACTCCTCTGTTTTTCCTTCGCTCAGTTTTTCTTTCTCTCCCTCTCTCCGATTCTGTTTTCTGTTTCTAGCCGAGGGAAGCGAATGGAAATAGAGGAGAATAAATGAGGATTTTGGCGTGCATGAGTCTCCAAGTGTTTTGAAAGAAAGGAGTACGTGGCTGCAGAAGAATACAGGAGGTGATGTGGTGTCGTCTGAATGAAATATTTGAGAAGGATGAATGAATATTAGGAGGAAGTAGTATGCTGTCCAAAATTTAATCCTACACGTGTTGGGATCCATGTCTGGCCGAAAGAAGCATTGCAAGAGTCGTGGGCTGAATTTCCTATGGGCCGAAATGAATAATGCAAGATAAAAGCATGGGTTGGGTCTGTCAACGTATGGCTGAATGGGTGTATGATTAAGGAAGGAATGTATTAAAAAAAAATGGCTATATGAAGAATAAGGAAATGTGTGAGTTGTACCCTATATTAATCCCAATTAACTTTTTTTAGGCCACAAAATGTTGTCTAATAAATATTTGGACTAAAATTTATTTCCTAACTAGTTGTCCTTAATTTTGGAAAAATATGCCTTAAATTTCAAATATTAACTTTAAAATTTATTAAGGCCAATTTTCCACGGTTTATTTCATATTATAATTTAATTTTCAAATTCCATATTATAGGATGTTACAATGCTTGATATGCTCAATAAAATAAGTGTGTATGAAATAAAAAAAGGATATTTTGCTTGATAATGTATGGATTACGATTTCTCTGATTTTGTTAAGACTTTTAATGCTACTTGGTTTGAATACATCATTCTATTTCTTGCTGGCCATGAAAGCATTCTTTATGGTGATTGATTTTCATTTGAATGAGAGCTCCAACACTTAAAGCCATTTCTTCCACATTTATCAGCGTAGCTTATGTCTTGCATGGAACAGTAAAATTGCATATCAGGGTAACTATCGGTATTTGATGCTAAATGGTTTTCTGTACATCTTTGCTGCTGGGCTGCAATGCTTTTTTGGCCACCTAATTTCATGATGCCATACTTTAAAATTGAATGCATGTTAACCCAATGGGGTATAGTCTAGCAGAGTGGGCGAGTCTTCATAACATGGCAAACCAATGTTCGAATTCCACTGGGATAGATGCCGACCTATAGTACCTAGCCTTGAATATGATTGCCTAGGAGGATAATTATGCTTAGCAAAAGAAAAAAAAAATTGAATGCACGTTCAGTTCCTCCTTGTTAATTTGTTGCCCATTTTAGATAAACAAACTGATATAAAGCTGTTGTTTACAAAATAAAAAAGGAAAAAAAAAACATATTTAGAAAGAATCAAAGAAAGAAATATTGTAAAACAGTCTTTTTGTAAGACTTTTGGACTGAATTCCATTATAAGCGCCAGTGTAATAGCCTTATATTCCCCTATATAAGGACTTGAAAGTAGCAATTATACATGGAATCTGAAGTCCTCAAAATTACTCTCCTTTTGTATGGTTTTAACTCGAGTATCCAGAATTGTTTGTGACTTGTGTAAGGACCGCCAGGGCGAGAAAAACTCTAAGATGCTCTATGATCAGTATAAAAAGGTTTTTGACGAATAGATTAATTCCACTGTAAGTATAGTATTGAGATTATTACTTGTATCTGTACAGTTGCTTGCTTACACCAGTAACCAGATTTTGCCCGAATATGGAAGGTCAAGAGCACAGACGTTATTGATGATTTGATTGAAAACTAATAACTTTATTTTTTTTTCTTTTTATCAGGTTCTACCATCTTTGAGAGTAGAGGAAGATGAAGCCTTGTTGATAGGAGTACTTAGAAGATGGTCAAATCATAAAATTATGACTTATCGGCTTTCAAGATTTTTTCATTATCTTAACAGATATTATATCCCTAGATGGGGGACTTCCATCTCTTGAAGAAAGTAGCTTGTTTTCCTTCCATGGCTTGGTTGGTGATGAAAATCCTTGAACAAGTTTACTTTGCATCTTATTTTCTTATTCTCTGAATTCATATCGGCAAACTTAACTTCTTGTTTCAGGTTTTTGGAGAGATGAATAAACAGATAACGGATGCTGTATTGTATATGGTACGTCTGCCCCACCTCCCTTAACATTTTATATTTTATCTTTGAAAACTGATGCACTTCATTCATCTTTAAGTTTGCCATAAAGTCTCCATTTTCAGCCTGTAGTATTCAGTTTCATCCTCAGTATATTAAGTTTTCTGCTTAGCAAAGTAGTATTCTCTGACCCTCTGGGGACATCCAATAAGATTGGAAAGATATAGAGAAGTAGCATTCTCTGTATAATTTCTAATTGATCACCAAATTAAAGCATACATGTTATAGGGGAGTATGTTAAGGGAATTTTAGGGGAAGGAAAAAATAATGTAGTCATGGATAGCTGCCTTGAGAAATATCTAGAAGGTTGAGTTGGTGAGAGGCATGTGAGAGCTAATCTTGGGAAATTTAAGAGGAGGTTTTTAATGAAAATGTGAATAAAAAGGGCATGAGGGGTAACAGAATCTGGGTGTTTTGGTTCAGCTTTCCCCCCCTCCAAAAAGCTTGTAATATGCCCTTCACTTGATTTAGGTGACGAGTCTGTGTTTTTCTCTAATTAATCCTCTGGTTCCTTTCATGGAATATACTTTTGTTCCCCATTGTTTTCCTTCCCTTCTTGTGCTATCCTCAACCAGATTTTAGTCTGAGTTGATTTCAATTTATGTTTTCACCTAAATGTTGATCAATGGGGTTAAAATGGTTTTGTTGGCAAACAAAAAAGATTTTTGACATTGACTCTTTTATATGCTTGATGCGCACCACAGATTTCAGATTTTTTGAAAAACATAATAATTTATAATTTTGGTTCAACAATGTCTTTTTGGGATTCTTTCTTCGTGTCATGATTTAACAGTATGCTAATAGATAAAGAATGTTGCACCGTTACTTCAACTTGACGGATTTTTCTTTTGAAACACTATCATGACCTGATAATCAACTTGAATGTGCCACATTGGTAGGGAACATGCTGGAGAGCACATTGATTTTGTTTTGCTCAATAATGCGTTCGCTATCTTCATGGATCTTGGAGGCCTCTCAAGAAAATATCATGCAAAAAGGCTTTGAGGAAATGCTTAAATGCAATACTACATTCTACTTTGATGAGGCTTCAAGTTGGATGGCAAGTAACTTGTATGAGGATCCCAAACCCAAGGTCAGTTAGTTTTTAATCTATTTTCTACTTAAAGCATCAGCATAAATTACATGAATTTATTGGTCAATCATTTAGTTTCCTTGAAGAAAACAAGTTCTGTCACTCTCAACTCATTCTTATTTTAACACTTGGTATGTGTCATTGCTTTCACTCTTAGCTAGAATGTTACTGTAAAGCACGAGAGAGAGAGAGATAGAGGAAAAATATATTTGTACATATATCTATTCATGTATACAATAGGGGTATTTATATACAAAAGAGAGGAGCCTCATAATTAATTGCTCATTATGATGATTGATTTCTATAATAGATAATCCCTTATGTGCGATACTAAGTGATTATAATATATATACATTAATATATTTCCTAACATTTCCTTTCAAGTTGGAGTGTAAATGTTAATTATGCCCAATTTGTTACAGAGATAATCAACACAAGTCTTAGGTCGTGTTTGGAAACCTTCTAAAATCTAGGTTTCAGGATTTATGAGGTTAGTATGTGAGAAGAGTTTTGTCTCGACTTGCGCAAAATCTAGATTTTGACACCTTTCCAGACACTACCTTATTTAGGACTTTTGTCAACAAATCACCCACTTGACCTCACATGTCCTATAGAAATGAAGTTCCCCTTGATTTTATCATGCACAAAGTGATAGTCGATCTCAATGTGTTTCATGCATTCATGAAACCCAAAATTGGAGGCTATGCAATGACGTGATAAGACCAACCTCCTTTATTAACCGGTAAATTCACACAATTTCTTGTATTGTGAGCCATGGCCTTATACTCGACTTCTGCACTAGATTGTAAAACCACATCTTGCTTCTACTTCTTGGTGAATCATGCCATACTGGAGCATATAGTTTTGAAATTAGTCAGAAAAATATTCTTTAACATTGTCACTCTGCCAGGTTTTCATAGATTCATCAAACTGAGTTTTGATTTCAACACAAAAGTTGCAAAAGTGAGAAAACAATTTTGAACAATTTTTCATTAAATAAAGCTAGGTGATTTGAGAAAAATCATCAACAAAAGTAGCAAAGCACCAAAAACTAGACTTTGACTCAACATGACATAGACCCTAAATATCCAAATGGTCTAATTCAAAAGGGGACGCAACTCATTTGTTGATGCGAGGTGCTAGGTAAATATGATGATGTTTAGAAAACTGACACGACTCACTCTAAACAAGACACATTATGAAACTGGGGTACAACCTTTTTAAAGAAGACAAGGACACAAGACCTACTTGACAATGAATGTGAAAAGGAGATGAACCACTGGAACAAGCAACATAACACATCACTCGATTATCAAGGAAGTAATGGCCGCCATATTCATACCCCCTACCAATAATACGCTTCGTCATGAGATCCTGAATCAAACAATGGTCAGGAAAAAGTGTGATGAAACAATTTAATTGGCAAGTAAGCTTGTTAGGAGATAGAAAGTTAAAAGAAAGGTTAGAAAATTAAGGACAAATGATAGGGAAATAGATAGAGTAGGTGTAACAGTGCTAGATCCAAGAACACAGGAGTAAGAATCATTGGAAATTGTTATTAAAGATGGGTTGGCTTAAAGTACGTATGTAGAAAACAAATGATGGTTTCCTGTTATATGATTAATGGCACCAGAATCAATGATCCACTTCGAGGAATAAGTAACAAGGCACGAATCACAGTTACCTGTAGCAAGCGTAGTTGGTGTTGATTGAGCATTATCAGAGTTATAAGAGGATAGGGCCATATGAGAAGAACCACTACACTGCTGCGTATTTTGCAACTTACACTAGTAATGTTTGGTATGACTAGGTTTCTTACAATAAAGGCAAACAATCCCACCACCACCAGACTTCAAAGGATTAGTACCATGCCTGAGGAAGCTTTGGTTCTTGTAAGCAGCAGAAACAAGATTCGGTGTACCATTTCCTTGTCGTGAGAAGCCCTGGTTCCTGTCATCAGTCGAACCATGGCTAGCCAAAGCACCAGTATTAGGATTAGAAACCAGATGAGTCAGACTATCTACAAGTAGCACACAGAGTATACATCCTGAAGAGAAGGAAGTTTAGAGCTAGCAAATATTTGAGATTGAACAATTTCATAAGCTAGGTAGAGAGCGGTAAGGAAGCTGATAATCACCTGTTTTTCTATATTTTCCTCCAATGCCTAAAGATTAGTTGTTGATGGCATTAACCTTCTCATTTCCTCATGTATTTGGTTAAACGCCATGAAGAAATTATTCAGGGGGCGGCCTTGCTGCTTAACTAGATAGAAACCTTTACAAATTTCATGAATACAATAACTCTAGGTAAGCCATAATTTCTTTAACAATATTGCAATGACTAACAGAGGGAAGAATGTCGCTCTCAATGGAATTTTGAATTTGCAAGAATAAGAGGGCATATGCTCGGGCCCATACCAGGTTAGGATCATCCTTAGAAAGAGTTTTAGTTAAATGATCCTCCTTCTCAATACTTAGTAAGTACATGCAAATGGTTTTGCTCCAATTCGAATAATTTGTCTAGTTCAACTTATGATGAGTGATTTTGGCAGCCATAAGAACAATCTCAATAGTAAAACTAGCCTTTAAATTAGCCACTGATAATCAATGCAAAAAGAGATAAGAAAATCTACAAGATTCTTGAATGTAAGAAACCCCAAACGAACACAAGACCAAATAACCAACCAAACAACAGCAAATGATCAGCAGTAGCAGCAACCAGACAAGAAAAAATTAGAGAAAATATGTGAACCAATAACAGCAAATAATTAGTCACGAAAAAACCAACTAGAGTGCCAAAAACATGAACCCAAAGCATGAACACCATTGGAATACATCAGAGAAGGCTAGTCAACATCAAAGACTAAATCACCGCTCGGAACGATAAGCCACGCATCGGGAAGGAGTCACTCCTGCATGGTGCGTGTAATCCACGTGTTGGTCATGCGCCGCCAGAACTTGATCGGATCATCGAGGTTTGGCCGATCCGAGGACAAGGAACCTGTCTAGCCAACGCATGTTCATCAAAACTCTCTCTCTCTCTCTCTCTCTCTCTCTCTGTGGAAAAAATGAAATTAGTGCAGGAAAGGAGAAACAAAAAAAAACTTAAGGAACTAGAGAGGAACCTTAGAGCTCTGATATCATATAAAGTCAAAGAGAGAGATAGAGGAAAAATATATTCTCCAATCTGTGTCTATTCATGTATACAATAGTGTTATTTATACACAAGTGAGAAGCCTCAGAATTAATGGCTCATTATAATGATTGATTTCTTAATCAATCATAATCTCTAAAATCCCTTATTATATGTGATATTAATTAATTCTAATATATATATTAATATATTTTGTAATAGTTACAAAATATTTTATGTTCAAAAGGATATGTTGTAAAATCATGGGATGGATTATATTCTCACTCAAATTCATACAAAACTATTGAGTATTAAGAATTGTGGGTTCTTTTCTTTATTTTCCTCCTTGTGCTGCCCTACTATGCTAATTAAGGGGTCGGATTACTCATGGTTGTAGGAAGAGAAATCAGAAGATCTTCCAATAAAGCCAACAAGGAAAGTTTATTTGAAGAGCTTTGATGGAGACATATTTGAATTTAATTATGATGTTGCACTTATGCTAGAGTCAATCAAGGATATTGTTGAATTTGAAGACAATTCTGCAACCAATAGCACCATTCCTCTTATAATGAGTGGCAGGATCTTGATCAAGGTCATCCAGTACTGCTGTAAGCATGTTCAGTCTATTGATTCTGAGTACAAAACCTCAGGCGTTGATCTCAAGGAATGGGACACCAAATTTATGGAGGTCGATAATACCACACTGTTTGATCTCATCTTGGCTTCAAACTCTTCAACATCAAGAGTTTGTTGGATCTGGCGTCCCAGAAAGTATGAGACATGATGAAAGGGAAGACTCCTAAGGAAATTGGCAAGATGTTTAACATTAAAGATGAATTTGATCCTAAAGAAGAGGAGGAGGAATTTCTCAAGGAGAAGCAACGATCATTTTAAAGGGGTAGCTTCTAAAGTTTCTGATATTTTCTCAGTGTTATTTCTATGTAATGTGTATCAATACATTGTTTTGTGACTTTTTGTTGGCTCATATGGTGTTTCAAAGTGATCATCTTTCCTCTGAGCCATTCAATTTTGTTGTATTTTGTAAGTGTTTAATACAGGGGAATCAAGAAGATACTAGGTAAAATGAATTTCGTAAATCAGTAACTATTATCGTAGCGTATGCTTTATCAATTCTTGATCCTTCTTTTTGACGCAACATGAGAGTTTAAAGTTGTATTTCTATCCACATGTCATCTCATTTTGCCTTATCCTTTGAGTTACTATTTTTACTATTCATTTACTATATATTTTCTTGGACTGAGTTAGCGTTTTTTTTTTTGGTAAAAAGATATAAATTTCTCAAGCATTGAAAAATTTGGATACCAAGTAAATTCAAGTGAAATCCTTGTTTTTGACATGTAAGTTCTACAAAAGTGAAGTTTGTTTTTTATGTCCTATTTTTCCTTGATTTGCCTAAAGTTATTTTTTTTGTCATATTTTTTCTGAATTTGCCTAAAGTCATTTCAATGTAATTTAAAATATATCAATAAGCAATTGGTTCAAGTAGAAGGAATTGTATAAGGTTGGGCAAACATCTCAAGTTTGAGTCTTAAAACAAATGCAGCTATGTTAAATATTTGGTGGAAAAGCTTTGTATTTTCTCAATTTATTAGAGGGAAAATAATATGCAAAAGTATTTTTTCCATGTCCATTTTGTTAGTTTTTTCTTAATGATATTATTATAATGGGTTAAGTTATTTTATTTAATAAAATAAAAATGAGTGCATGCAAGCCACCATGCATATGCAACCTAATGTTGATCAGTGAATATGGTTTGCATAAAATTCTAAAACCTACTTTTTTTTTTCCCGGTTCATACATGCACGCTTTATAAGAATTTCAAACTTTTTAAAAACAATTAATAATTTCCTGTGCCTTTTTGAATAATTGTGGTGAAAAATCAGTATTTCTAATATAGAATTAGAATTTATTACATTTTTATTGATTTTTTTTGAAAAGATGGGATTGTTTTAGCAAATAAAAAAAATGGGGTCATCAATTAATCAATTAGCTATTTTGATACTGCTGGAAAAAAAAAAAACTATTTTTATACGTATATGAATTAATTAAATAATAAAATAGGAAAGTAGAAATAGAAGTAATAAAATAAGAAAGTATAGTGTATGAGATTTTATTAATTGCTTCTGAACTTGGTAGTTGAGTAGCCCCCCAAGTCCCTTTCAATTTTTCGCGCGCAAGAAACAAGAATTTCCCCTTTCTCATAACTGTCTTCTTCATCCTTTCGGAACATTCCCTCCTGTACCGATTATTTCTTGGGTTTCGTTTCGACTTGCTGCTCAGTGTGCATCTTTTCTACCGTATGTATCTTTTTTCATTGCCCTTGTTCGGTGATCTCGTGCATCGGCTGTCTTCTGCTGAATCTTCTGGTTTTGTACCTGATGGCGGTGTGATGCTATAGATTAAGTTACTCGGCTGTGGTTTAGTGATGGACAGTAAAATTTGGGGGCAAATTTGACGTTATTCCTTTTGTGGTTTAATGACATTTTGTTTTGGTGTTCTTGATTTGGGTGTGGATGTTTTGAAGTTGTCATCTATTTGATTGGAATTTTCGTTGGAATTTAAAGATTTTAGCTCTGCTTTGCAGATTTTGGTCTCTGGGCTGAAAACGTGGTTCGCTGAAATGTCGACCATCAACCTAGAAGAAGGATGGAACCTTATTCAGGAAGGCATCACGAAGCTGAAGAACATTCTAGAAGGGCTGCCCGAGGAACATTTCAGTTCTGAGGAACACTCGATGCTATATACGTATCCTCCTCGTAGCTGTTACAATTCCTTACACGATTGAATAATAGTCATTAGAATTAGTCATTAGACTAATTCTTTACTAGAGGTGATTTTATATTTATTATCAGGAGCTACATTTTCCTTAAATCGTATTACAGGACTATCTACAACATGAGTACTCAAAGATCTCCCCACAATTATTCCCGACAACTCTATGACAAGTACAGGGAGCCTTTTGAAGAGTATATACTATCAACGGTGAGTAATGCCATCATATGGGTATTGATGAGGAGAACGTTTAATACTGGGATATATAATATCAATGTTGGGATTTATCATTCCTAGATGATTTCTGAGTAATGTGGTTGGCAATTTCCTGATTTCTTGCACAATTCATTTCTGGAATATGTTATGTTTGTTAGTTGTTAATTATTTTGATTGATATATTTCATACATGTTTCAGTTCTAAATCTCATGATTTCATCTGATAAGCTTTCTTGCTTTTTTGGTTTAGGTTCTACCTGCT
The DNA here is from genome assembly GCA_037074495.1 of Acacia confusa. Classification (NCBI taxonomy): domain Eukaryota; kingdom Viridiplantae; phylum Streptophyta; class Magnoliopsida; order Fabales; family Fabaceae; genus Acacia; species Acacia confusa. The sequence continues at coordinate 9,154,225 of CM073505.1, forward strand.
TTGAGGGAAAAACATGACGAATTTATGTTGAGAGAACTTGTAAAGAGGTGGGAAAATCACAAAATTATGGTTAGGTGGATGTCTGGCTTCTTTCGATATCTAGATCGGTTTTTCACTGCTCGGGCGTCAATTCTAAACCTTAACGATGTTGGAATGACTTGCTTCCGTGAGCTGGTATTGCTACTATTTAACCTGACATTGTGTTCTGGCTATCCTCTATCTCCTTTTGTAATGATTACATTTCATAAAGTCATACTAGCCTTGTAGTGCTACTGCTAATTAAATTTTGATTGCATTGTCTTTCTTTCAGTTAATACTGCTTAATTTCAAGATAATCTTATTTGCTATGTTGTTTCCAGGTCTACAAGGAAATAAATGGGAAAGTGAGGGATGCAGTAATTTCTCTTGTATGTTTTTCTGCTTTATTATAACCATGATTTTCAAAATTGCGAAATTAGATTGTTATTAATCCAATTCATTGAAACGTAAAGATTGGTCAAGAACGCGAGGGAGAGCAGATTGATCGGGCTCTGTTAAAGAATGTCTTGGATATATTTGTTGAAATTGGTAAGGGGAAAATGAATTGCTATGAGAATGACTTTGAAGTAGCCATGCTCGAAGACACTGCTTCCTATTATTCCCAGAAGGCTTCAAATTGGATCTTAGAATATTCTTGCCCTGATTATATGTTAAAGGTGTGGATTCTCAGTTATGCATGATGTGTCTTGTTATTTTGTTTTGTTACTGGATAAGTATAATTTCTACTTGTTCTTTAACCTTCTATTACAGGCTACGGAGTGCTTGAAATGGGAGAAAGAGAGGGTTGCTCATTACTTACATTCTAGCAGTGAGCCAAAGTTACTCGAGGTTTGTTCTCGGCTTCTAGTTTCATATAAAAAGTGTTATAACATCAAGGATGGAATATCTTTAGTATTGTCAATGTTGATGAAAAGGGGAAGAGTAATGAGAAAGGGGAAGGAAAAAGAGAAGGTTACGGTGTGAGGAAATGGGAGAGAAAAACACAAAAATAATGATGTAATTTAAATGAATGCCAACTTACACTACTACAAGGCTATTTATGGGAAGCCCCAAATATAGGAAAAAGAAAACAAATAGAATTTAGAAAATACGTAAACCTAGAATACCGCAATTTAAAAATCTATAATTTCCTACCTCTAGGTAAGTTCCATAATTTCATTTCTCCTAATATTTTGTTCCTCTCTCACCCACTTCTAGCTTAATATTATTCTTGACGATTTTATCCTTAAGAAAGTTCAACATGAGCTGTTATCCGTGTATGCAAACCAACTTCTTGAGAACGAACACTATGGATGTCATGCATTACTTAGAGATGACAAGGTATGTGGTTAAACTGTCACGATGCTCAAGACATATATGATGCCTGCCATATTTTCATATTTTCCTTGAATGGCTTAGGTTGAGGACTTGTCAAGGATGTTTAGACTCTTCTCTAAAATTCCTCGAGGATTAGATCCTGTTTCTTGTATATTTAAGCAGGTTGGTGCCATTTTCTTATTTCTTTTCCTTTGTATATCTCATTCCAAGTTTAAATCTTTTTTAATTTTTGCTAGCATGCTCATTAATTACTTTCTTTCTCTCCTCTAATACAGCATGTTACTACTGAATGCATGGCATTGGTAAAGCTGGTTGAAGATGCAGCTAGTAACAAGAAGGTCTGGGCCTGCATGCGTAATTTTTCTTCTCATTTCTTGTTGGAAAGTTCTTATCCTCAGTAATTGGGAAAGACTAGTATATGCTAGTATGCACTTAGGTGTTTATGGGTTATCTTGAATTCTTGATTTCTCTTATCTGTTCCAAACTATATACTGTTTACCCAAAAGAGGCCTGTTTATGGAAGGAAAAAAGATGAAATGAAAGTTCAAATCTTGGGTTTGAATATCTTTTTGGCTAATTCATTATCATGCCCTGGAATTGTTTTCCTTGAACAAATTCAGAAAATATGTTTGTAATCATGTCAAGACAATGATAATGGAATTGAAACGATTTGTCTTGCATATTTTATATGCAGCAAAGCGATTGAAACCTGACCAAGTTGTGTACTACACTATACTCCTTCATTTTTATTTATTTATTTATTTAATTTGGCTGACCTTTGGTCTGTTGCATTTTTTTTTTTTTTGAACTTGGAATATTTGCAGGCAGAGAAAAGGGATACTTTTGGTTTGCAGGAACAGGTAAAATCCTTAATTATTAATTTTAAAGTTTAATCTATTTTCATTCAATTGTAGAAATTGAAACTTGTCTTTTCAGGCATTTGTTCGGGAAGTGATTGAGCTGCATGACAAATACCTGGCATATGTGAACGAGTGTTTCCAGAACCATACTCTTTTCCACAAGGTTTTGATCAGAAGATGGTTTTAAGCTGTTATATTTCTACTTCAAATTATTCTTGTGCGCCTGAAAATCTCAATTTTTGTTTCTGCAGGCACTTAAGGAAGCTTTTGAGGTGGTCTGTAACAAGGGTGTTGCTGGAGGTTCAAGTCCAGAACAGCTTGCCACGTTTTGTGACAATATTCTCAAGAAAGGTGGAATTGAGAAATTGAGTGATGAAGCAATTGAAGAAACACTTGAAAAGGTCTGCTCCTCTCTATGTGTTATAGACAATTACAAACAAACAAAGTAGGTTTTTGACTTTGAAATTGTTTTCATTCCCCTTTTGCAGGTGGTCAAGCTGCTTGCCTGTATCAGTGACAAAGACTTGTTTTCTGAATTCTATAGGTAAAACAAGAGAAAATACCAATTTAAGGGGTGATTTGGCTGTGTTATTGCTTCTCAGGGTTTGCTTCTAATTTTGTTCTAGCAATAGTTGGCAACTGAGTTTTTAAAAATTGCTGCTGCTCCCACATTGATAGCTCGGTTTGTCTAAATTTTCATTATTATTTTTATACCAAAGAGCTTCGTAAAATAATACCAAAAGCAAATTGCTTCCGAAGGTTGGTTTTGACATTGTTCCAGATGCTATTCTCACAGAAGTATCCAGTGGTGTCTTTTGAAATATCAAAAAACACCTTTTTTTTCTTAATAAGATATCTTTTATTGAATACTTGTAAGGTTCTTTTCTGATTTCTTGCAGGAAGAAGCTTGGACGGAGGCTTCTGTTTGACAAAAGTGCCGATACTGATCATGAGAGAAGCATTTTGACAAAGATGAAGCAACAATGCGGTGGTCGGTACACATCAAAGATGGAGGGAATGGTCAGTGTTCTCAATTTATTTTTTAATTCATATCTTGAATTCTAGTGCTTCTGTAGGATGTTGAATGAGGTTATCCAAATGCTTGTTGCTTCCACTAGGTTACAGATTTGACATTAGCAAAGGAAAATCAAGCCAGCTTCGAAGAGTATTTGAGCAGTAATCCAAATGCAGACCCTGGAATTGACTTGACAGTTACAGTTCTGACTACTGGCTTCTGGCCTAGCTTCAAATTTTTTGATCTCAATCTTCCAGCTGAAATGGTACATCCAGATCTTCTTTATATGAACAATTAAGCTAAGCTTTCAATATTAGTCTAGATTTAGTTGATTATATTTGCCCACTTATCTGTTGGTGTTTATTTCTTTGTTTTTTTAGATAAGATGCGTTGAAGTTTTTAAGGACTTTTATCAAACAAAAACAAAGGACAGAAAACTCAAGTGGATTTACTCATTGGGTGCCTGTAACATCAGTGGCAAATTTGAACCGAAGACCATGGAGCTGATCGTTACAGCCTCCCAGGTTGTATTTCTTACCATAGCCTTTACACATTTATCTAGTGCCCCCTTTCACCTTTAAATGCCTATTAGTATTACTTTTGTTACCCATTCTTTGATGCTGTACATTTATGAGGTCTTCAGTTTCTTGTGTGTTTCTGTAGGCTGATTCAGTTCTCTCTCTTGGTTTTCAACAGGCTTCTGCATTGCTGCTTTTCAATTCCTCAGATAGATTGAGTTATTCGGAGATAATGACTCAATTGAATTTGCCGGATGATGATGTTACTAGACTACTCCACTCTTTGTCCTGTGCTAAGTACAAGATCCTTAACAAGGAACCAAACACAAAATCAATATCTTCTGCAGATTATTTTGAATTCAATTCAAAATTTACTGACAAAATGAGGAGGATCAAGGTATTTGATATTATGTTTTTATTTTCTCTGCTTTATTTTTGTCTTGGGTTATCTTATTTTCTCTCTGCAGACTCCTGTGATTGAAATTAGAATGACGTGATACATCATCGTACAGATTCTTCTTCCACCTATGGATGAGAAGCAAAAAGTGATTGAGGATGTTGACAAGGACAGAAGATATGCAATTGATGCCTCAATTGTACGAATCATGAAAAGTCGGAAAGTTTTGGGTTACCAACAGTTAGTTATGGATTGTATTGAGCAGTTGGGTGGCATGTTCAAGGTCTGTATGGCGTAGCTTATATCAAATTGTATCTCCACCCTATCTCTATCTCTCTCTAATGGGGTTGTTGATTTTCTAATTTTGCAGCCTGATGTGAAGGCAATTAAAAAGCGAATTGAAGATTTGATCTCTCGAGACTACTTGGAAAGAGACAAAGATAATGCTAATTTGTTCAAGTACTTGGCATGAGTTTGGTCGTGGTTGACCAAATGACTGGCGAATGATTGGCACAATCAGCAAAAAGGAGATGATCATGTTTGGCCATATGGATGAATTGGGTCCCTCTTAAGTTCCCTTGTTGATGGAAATGCAAGTGCCTTGTACATTTTGCCACATTTCCCAACCTAGGTATGGACTACTGTAGATGCGTGCTCTTTTGGCACTGATGTGAATGGTTTCCCCCTCGGATGTACACCATAACACAATAACCGGGGACTTGCAATTTTTTTTTCTTGGAGTGTATATCTTTTGCTCAAACGTGCAGGGTTTCACATTTGTGTCCCTTATGGGCCTTTTTTTTTTTCAAATTTTTTAGGGCCATCAAAAGTTAGAGCGGTTTTGACCAAAATGAAAACTCTCGTTGTGGGCACGGTTCTTGTATTCTCAATCATATAAAGCCCTTTTTTTTTACCATATCTAGTTGTGAATGGCTATGATCAGTGGCGGACCTAGGATTTTAAGTTTATGGGTGCACAATTAGTGGTTAATCTCAAAAAAATTTTTTAAGGAAAGTTTTAAACACATTAAAAAACAAAAGAATATAAACAATAAATGACTAATTGAGACTGTTGTGTAAGTGCTGTTTTGGTTTGCTAAACAGTATACAGGATATGATTGATAAACATAATTGAGACTAATTGTTGAAATTGATATTTAATTAAGACTAATTGTCCACAACACATTACAAAGTACTCTACACTGGCATTTTACACTTCACAGAGTTCTCATCTTACAGAGCACTAAGTGCAAAATAGTTTAGCTCATTGAAGGGTTTAAAAATTAATAAGTACAACTTATTTTTTAAAACATGTTTATTTATGGGGAGATAATTAAATCAACACAATGAGTTTCAGCACAACAACAACAAAGCTTTTTTAAACATCAAGAGCTCATATAATCTAAGAGCTTGTTTGGCAAACTTACAAACCTAGGTTTTGGAAGCAAAATCTAGATTTTGTACCAAGTCTGCCAAACACCCCTCTTTTTTTCAAAAGCTATTCTGTATCAAAATCTAAGTTTTGTCATAAGCTTATCAAACACCCTTATTTTTCCCAAAAGTTATTCTGCATCAAAACCTAAGTTTTGTGAAAAGCTATTTCTTTCAACTTTTTCTCTCTCCTCTATCATCATCAGTATTTTTTCAGTATGAGTTAGTATCCTGAAGATATTTTTTAGTATCTTTCAGTATCTTAAATAATTTTTCAAGATCAGTCATTACTTTGAAATATTTTTTCAATATCATAAAATAAATTTTTAAGATCATGAAGTATTTTTTTTAGTATCCTTAAATATCTTTTTAATACATTAAAGATATTGAAAAAAATACTTCTTGATCTTGAAAAAAAATTATGATATTGCAAAAATATTTTAGGGTAATTATTCTTACAAAAATATTTCAGAGTACTGAAAGGGACTAAAAAAATAATTTAAAAATACTAAATGATACTGAAAAAATACTGATGATAGAGGAGAGAGAAAAAGATAAAAAAATAATTTTTGACAAAACCTAGGTTTTGAGGTCAAAAACCTAGGTTTTGTTGTAGAATAGCTTTTGGAAAAAATAGAGGTGTTTGGTAAGTTTATGAGAAAACTTAAGTTTTGATGCAAAATAGCTTTTGGAAAAAATAAAGATGTTTGACAAACTTTTGTCAAAACCTAGAATTTGATGCATAATAGTTTTTAGATTATTTTGGGATGTTTGGCAAATTTTTGTCAAAACCTAGGTTTTGAAGTTATCAAAACACTATCATTTTTTTCCAAAAGCTATTCTCCATGTGGAGAAATAATAGAGAGAAATATACAGAAAATATACTCTCAAATGAAAATGTCTTTATTCATATGCTCAATAGGGTATTTATATATAAGAGAGAAGACAAGAGAGTAATGACTCATTATGATGATTGATTCCCTAATCACTCATAATTCCTATAATCCCTAATTATATGCGATATTAATTAATTATACATTGATATATTTCCTAACACTCCCTCTCAAGTTAGAGCATATATGTTAGTCATGCTCAACTTGTTACAAGAAAACATAATTCCAAACAAAATAATATTCTTCTTAAGAACCTTTTCATCCAATTTTTACACACTCCCTCTCAAGCTGAAAGCAGCATGAATATGAGCAGAAACTAATCACCAATAACTTGCTTCTTCAAGAGATCTTGAAGCAAATAACAAACAGTCTCACCAGGGACCAAATAATACTCCAAAATGTCTCACAAGAGACCAAACACCCACTGGAGGCAAAACAACGAATAGGTCACACAAGGACCACCAAACTCCTCACTAGAGGAGGCAAAGTACAACAAATGCCAACGAAATCACCCAACCACAAGCATGACACTCAAGACAAAAGAACACTTCACGAACATACTGGAAAACATAACAAACGAAGAATCCAGCCACTAGAAACAAGTAAACATGCATGAAACAAAATGACGTCTGTGCCAAACAACTAAACTGAGTCTTACAATGCAACCTTCGAAGCAAAGAACCGGCCTACACACCCCATGAATGAAGGCTCGACGTCGTAGAACACCATAAAATGCAGCAACCAAACAGCAGAAGGAACCAGAAAAGACAGAACACCCAAAGAACACACTCTGGATGGCCACTGTTATTGTTCACGCTATAGTAACAGTGACCACCGGAAAAGAAAAGCTCAAATTGGCGAAAAACTAACAAAGTTCTGATACCATGTAGAGAAATAATAGAGAGAAATATAGAGAAAATATACTCTCAAATGAAAATGTCTTTATTCATATGCTTAATAGGGTATTTATATATAAGAGAGAAGACAAGAGAATAATGACTCATTATGATGATTGATTCCCTAATCACTCATAATTCCTATAATCCCTGATTATGTGCGATACTAATTAATTATACATTGATATATTTCCTAACACTCCAAAAACTATTTTTCAAAAATCATTTTTGCCTCGTAAATCCCAAAAGTTATTTTCCAAAAGCTATTTTTACCTCATAAATCCCCAAAATTTTTTTTCCAAAAGCTATATATAAACCGGCTCTGAAGCTTGAAAAGGCATTAGTAGTTCTCGCGTTGCTTTTATCAGTTTGTGAATTCCCTCAGAATAAGGAGATCTGCTAAAACTTGGCACCCTAATTTTTCTGTTAAACATTTTGGCAAATTTGTAAAAATATCATATATTTTACAAAAATTTGTCAAAATCGCGCACTATTCAAAGAATTTGCCAAACTATGGCAGCTAGTGGCATCACGTCAGATGGCGTCACTAGTGGCGCCAATAAATGGGGTGCCACTTTCTAAAGTGGCTCCCCATATATATATATATATATATATATATATATATATATATATATATTACATATTATATTATATATTTTAATATATATTATAATATATTATATTAATATGATAATATTTTATATTAATAATATATATTATATTTTATATAATTTATATAGTTATATAAAATATAATATATTATTATATTATGACTCGTAACTGGTTACCAGAGAGAGAAGCTTTGTCCAAGCTTTGACAACCATTGGCAACATACAGTATCCAAGGAAGAAGCAACCCAAATTGAAGACGACGATGACATACCGAGAATCAATTATGCAAATGAAATGATTTTACTGGTTTTAATTGTCATTGGCGTCACCTGATTCTACTGGTTTTACGCCTCTTCGTGCTACAAGCCCTGCAGTACCATGCTGGCTTCCTGTTCCTTCATTTTGCTCATCCCTATCATTGTTTCCTGCAACATGATCTTCCTCGACAATCTTGATGTTTTTATGTTTTTTTGCTCTCAAACCAAGTGCTGGTTAGCTAGCTCTCGGTACGCCATCGTTGTCTTCAATCTTTCATGCATGCAGAGAAAGGCTAATGCCTTTTGGAGAATGCATTATGGATCATCAAGATGCTTAAGTTCATCGGTACGTCATCATCGTCTTCAATCTGGATTGCTTCTTCCTTGGGTACTGTATGTTGCCAGTGGTTACCAAAGCTTGGACAAAGTTTTTCTCTCTGGTAACCAGTTACGAATTATAATATAATAATATATTATATTAATAATATATATTATATTTTATATAATATATAATTATATAATATATTTTATATTATAATATATATTAAATTATATAATATAATATTTTAATATTTTAAATGGGGCGCCATTTTAGAAAGTGGCACCCCATTTATTGGCGCCACTAATTACCATAGTTTGACAAATTCTTTAAACCATGCGTGATTTTGACAAATTTTTTAAAAATATGTGATATTTTGGCAAATTTGCCACATTTTATAGGGTTAAGGCGAGCAGAAATTTTCATAAACTCATACCTAAATGTAAAAATGCCAGCAATTTTTTCTTAGGTGTATAAATAATTAAATCAAACAATCCATTTCGCTGAACCTTCCCCTTCTTCGTCAAACAGTCCACTTTGCAACTGCGAAAATTTGCTTTTTCATATGAAAATTCAACCTAGATAAGAGTAAATCCAAAACGCATAATTTTCTCAAGATACAACAATACAAAAGGGAGCAGGAAAAATGATCAAAAGGGAAGAAAAGAATAAAAATCAAAGAGACGGAATCAGAAGAAAGAAAATACCTAAAAAGTAGTTTTGTGTTCCTTTCTCAGGTAAGAAACTGTGAGAGAGAGAGAGAGAGAGAGAGAGGAACCTTCTGGAAATCCGAGGCTTCGGCGCCTCGAAAGTGGATGAACAGGAAAAGCCGATAGAGGCCAGTCCAAGGTGGAGCTGAAGCGATGATTCAATTCAGGGCGACAGAAAATTCATCACATTATATACCTAGACAGGTGAATATATAGGTGAAGGAAGGTATATAATATATAGTTACTTTCTTCAAAATTTGCGTCTGCAAGTGCGTACACTTGCCCCAGTGTCGAACGGCCACTGGTTATGATCTATGAAATCGTTGATGTTATGAAGCGAAAAACAAATGGTAGTTAAATATGTGTTTAAGCAGCTCGTTTGAGTCTCGTTAGCTTGGAAACATCCCTCATTTTCCTTTATTTTCATATTCTCAGTGTTCAGATTTAATATTGGGAAAATTAATCTTATACGTTCAATTTTTAACAGATTTATAACTTAGTATTCAACTAAGACTTTATGCGACTCTGTCTGCCTGCCTAGGCAACATCACAGCCTCACAAATCTTCTCTGATCTTCATTTTGAAGGTTCATGATCCTCTCTTCCCCCATCCCCCCCCCCCCCTCCCCCAGCTTCCTTTCCTTCACTCCTACTCTCACTCTTCATCTAACTCTCCCTCCTCTCCCTCTCTCCCTCTCTCTTCCTTCAAAACCAAACACCATCTTCTTTAAAATCTCATTCACAGGCTCTCCTTCGTTCCTCAGTTTAATGGCTTAATCTTATAATTCAGAATCACCTTGACACCCACACAAAAGCTCTGTTATTACAGCAGAAACCTAGACGTCCTCTCTTTTTAAAAATATTTCCTATTGATGGCTGTACTTGAATCTGAATACCCAACATCACATATTTGGCCGTTACAAGGTATATCTATCGGCTTTGTCTCTGTTCAGCCTATGTTTTGCCTTGTCTCTGACATGCCTTTGTCTGTTCGTCGTCCTATTCAGACGTTCTTCTTTGAGTTGGAACCAAATTTCATGCGGTATAGGACTAAAAGTGAGTTATAGATTATAAGGGAAATCATATTTTTAAAAAAAAAATTGAAGATAAATGACTAAGTTGTAGGAGAGTTAAAAATCACGAACTGGATTGGACTACACTTTAAGAGATCAAGTTATAAGCGAGTTAATTTTTTTATTTTTTATTTGATCTAGGTTCCGTTGACTATAAGAGGACAAAGAGTTAAAACCTTTTTAAGAATAAAGTTTTTTGCTGTCTGGCATAATTCAGTTTTAAAAAATGAAAATTACAAAATTAACAATATTTTAAAAGTAGCAATTTTAACAATTTCATTTAATTGGTCCAAACCTTTATAACAAACGTTAGGGCTAATTTAATAGATCGGAGTTGTTAAAATTGCATGGATTTTAAAAGAATGTTTACTTTTGCAACTTAAACGCTCATAACGAAAAAATCTAAGAAAAAAATCAATTCTACGGAATTGTTAACTCAAACTACAAATATTAATAACATAAAGTCTTGGAACATGCCTAACTTATCCTTTGTGAATTAGAGCCCAAGCCTAACAACATTGACATCAAAATATAGCAGGTTAAGTAGCAAATTCACCCTGAAAGTACACGCTTGAGAGAAATGTTACCCTGAAAGTTTTTTTTAGACTCAATGTTGCCCTGGAATTCTAAAAATAGAGCAATGTTGCCCTTTTCCTTTAAAAAATTAATGGTCAACATCAATTTTTTAACGGTCAACATTAATTTTTTAACGGAAAAAGACAATATTACTCCTTTTTTAAACTTCCAGGGTAAAATTGAGAATGAAAAAACTTTCAAGGTAATATTACTTCTTAATGTATATTTCCTGGGCAGATTTGTTACTTAATCCAAATATAATTAATAGAACATCTTAGGTGCATAACTGTAATATTTCATAATTGTGTTGTTAAACCAAAGAGTACATCGATTGAGGAAGAGGCTCTCTCTGTTTTTTTTTTTTTTTTGTCAAAGGGTACACACACTGCAAACCGCGCACACACAATGCAAACCGATACAATACTTGAAAGCAAATACAAACAAAGTCAAATCAAATAAAACTAAATAAACTAAATACAAAAACAGTCAAACAGAGGCTCTTGGAACTATATATGTTTGTGTGTTTGCATAAAGGTTCAGGGTAATGTGACATAATACACATTAATATAATTAGGTTCCCCATCGGGTGTTTCAGTTTTATGAATATTTCAATGAATCGTCAAATTTCAGATATGCCCAAATTTTTAGTGTCAAACTTATGAAACTAAATCAAATCAAATAATTGTCATCAATGCTTTATGTAATTATGTTAATAAACTATTGTTTAAAGTATCACAGACCAAAAAATTAAAGAAAAACAATAAGGAAATAACTTTGTTTCATCTTGTTCACGAAAACAAAAGAACTATTCTTTTTAGTGATTATTACAGAATTATTTTGAAGCGAAAATATGATTTCTTCTTTTCTATCAGGTGAATAAAAAAGAGTGATTATATATCTGTAAATTTGGAGTTTCTACATTTTCAAGCACAACGATGTACTTGTAACGTAGAATTCCGATCTCTGGAAAAATTTTCCAAGGTGAAGACATGATGACGTTATACTTGACAATTGAAACTTGTATGCCTTTATGCTTGATGAAATTATTGAAATCAAACATTCATGCTGTCTCGTAAGAAAATCTTCTGTTCCATCTGTTTTCCATCTGAAGTATCATGGATTCCTTGTTTAGCTTTTGCATAGGTGGGAACAAGCCAAGCTTCTATCAGATGGCCTACAACTTGGCCTATTTAGGGCCTGGTTAGGCCTGACCTGTTTGTCAAAAAGGCCAGGCTAAGGCCTATTTAAAAGCCTAAATATGTAAATAGGTCAGGCATATTTTATTAAGGCCTGGCATGTTTATATATTAAATAAATATATTTGAATTTATATCATATAAATAATATAATATTTATTATTTTTCATTCTTATATTCTAATTTCAAATTATATTTATAGAGGTTTTGATAGGTTTAAAGTGTATAAATCCTATTTATGGCTTCCAAGGCTTACAATATGAGGCTTTTTTAAAGGCCAACATTGTAAGTAGGCCTTTAAAAAGGTTTCAGACCCGACCAAGCCTTATGAAGGCTTAGGCCTAAGCCTAAAAAAAACCTGAATTCAGGCTCAAGCTTTCTGCCCCTATTACAAGCTCAGGCCTATTTAGCCAAAGTCTGACCTAGCTTGACCTATTTCCATGCCTATCAATAAACCTATGTGAGCGAAGTTAATTTCTTTAAAATTGTTCTATTCTTTGTCATGTATATTCTTCATTTATTCTCTATTCTTTTGAGGTGGCAGTTCTAGAGTAATCCTCTCATATCCGTAAATTGGAGCATGCTAACACTAATAGAAGAAAATGGACAACCTTTTTTATACATGACAGAATTCATGCTTTAGCCTATAAACTCCTTGATAACTAGTAACTAGTTACACCCCCCATCTGCAAATCACACCTAGTGGCTTAGACTTTTGGACTCTTTCCTATTTAAGCATTTGAGTTTGACCAGGCCTTCATTCACTATTATAAAAAAACTCCTTTAACGTCCTAAAATAGGCCCAATTAACATCCCTTATTCAAGGGATGTCTATTAAGGAGATGCAGTAAAATTATATTTTTGACGTCCCAAACTAATTTTGGGACGCCTTAATTATGATTTAAGGAGTCCTAAACTAATTTTGAGATGCTAAAGATTACATACAAAATGTGTATACTAATCGTCATTTTTGGAGTCCCAAAATTACTTTTGAGATGCTTTAAGAGCCTGTTTGGCAATTATCAAAATCTAGGTTTTGAAGACAAAATCTAGGTTTTGTATTAAGTCTATCAAACACCATCTTTTTTTTAAAAGCTATTCTGCATTAAAATCTAAGTTTTGTCATAAGTTTACCAAACACCCGTATTTTTTCCAGAATCTATTCTGCATCAAAATCTAGATTTTCAAAATCAATTCTCCAAAAGCTATTTTTACCCAAAATCATTTTCAAGATCAGTCATTACCGTAAAATATTTTTTCAATATCGTAAAATAAATTTTCAAGATCATTAGTATTTTTTCAATACAAATTAGTACCTTGAAATATTTCGTGATCTTAAAAAATTATTCTACGGTTTTAAAAAGATATTTCAGGATAATTATTCTTACAAAAATATTTCATAGTACTGAAAGGGACTAAAAAAAATATCTTAAAGATACTAACTAATACTGAAAAAATACTGATAATAGCAAAGGAGAGAAAGAAAAAGGTAAACAAATAGTTTTTGACAAAACCTAGGTTTTGAAAATGTAAAAAAAGTAGCTTTTGACAAAACCTAGGTTTTGGGGTTCAAAACCTAAATTTTGATGTAGAATAGCTTTTGGAAAAAGTAGAGGTGTTTGGTAAGTTTATGAGAATAGCTTTTGAAAAAAGTAGAGGTATTTGGTAAGTTTATGAGAAAACTTAGGTTTTGATGAAGAATAGCTTTTGGAAAATATAGAGGTGTTTGACAAACTTTTGCTTAAACTTAGGTTTTAATGAATAATAGTTTTTGGATAATTTTAGGGTGTTTGACAAACTTTTGTCAAAACCTAGGTTTTGAAATTATCCAAACACTATCATTTTTTTCCAAAATCTATTCTCCAAAAGCTATTTTCCAAAAATCATTTTTGCCTCGTAAATCCCAAAATCTATTTTTCAAAATCAATTCTTCAAAAGCTATTTTTACCCAAGATCATTTTCCAGAAGCTATATCCAAACGGGCTCTAAATCATAACTAAGGCGTCCCAAGAGTTATTTTGGAACTCCAAAAACATAATTTAAGGCGTTCGAAGAGTTATTTTGGGACTCCAAAAATATAATTTAAGGTATCCTAAAAGTCATTTTGGAACTCCAAAAATATGATTAAGGTGTCCCAAAAGTTATTTTGGGGCCATAAGATTTTTTTTTTTTTATATAGCTAGGTATGTATTTTTCACAACCTAGCAATTAAATCATATAAAAACCATCAACCAGATAGCCATGAACATATATTACCAAAATGTTCAGATCATTACTAAACCATGCATGAAACCCACAATCCTTAGATGATTCAGATTAAACTGGAATCTTATGAACCACATAATAAGGAAATTACTATACCATGCACCCATAAGATTAAGTAGTGAGGTGAATTCAGATCATTACCAAACTACATTACATGCAAATTTAAACAGATCATCACCCATCAAACAAATAGCCATCATGAACATACATTGCCAAAATTTTTATTATAGACCAATTTTAAACGCTGTCTCTGCCTTCTCATCACTGTCCCTACTTCCAAAAAGGAAAGCACAACTGAGGTGAATTCAGTCCATTCTTTAGCCATGCATGAAACCCAGCCCTTAGGTGATTCCAATTAAACTAGAATCTTATAAAACACACAATAAGAAAAAGATTATACCACCCATTAAGATTAAGCGTGAAGCTACCCATCATATGATCAACAATGGTAACTACTACAACTACTACATATATACAATAATTATGAATTACATTTCAACAATTACCACAAAGTGTCAAAATATAATGTTGATGTCTCTAGCTACATGAAACAACTACCATTTAATTAACTAAATAACCATCTATTAATCATGGTAATCACCTAATAATTAGAGTTAACATAATATTAACATTTACGCGGAATTTATTTTTTTCCCCCAAAACATGTCAAAGTATACATGATAAGCCCTAATGTATGGCAATATACAGTCATCCAAAATATACAACAAAGAACAGAAGTCCTACTCTTAGCACAGTAGACTAAACTTCTGTTTGCTTCCCGAACGGACCTGGACCTGACTGGTCACTTGGGAAAAATTTTGTAACCATCAGTCCAGCTCATTATGAATATTAACATGTGCTAGTGAGGTGCCAAGTGAAATAAAACAATCAATCCAAAATTAAACAGTTCATCAACATCGTTTCAATTCATTATCACAATAATAATAAATATCATAATGGGTGTCACAAATTCTGTTCGTATTCAATACCCAAAAACCTCCCATCAATTCAACCGAACCGCCTTATTTCTTCCGACTAGACCTATGGGCTAAGTTACACCCATGTTACTGGTTACTCCAAGAGCTCACTGGTCAAGTGATGAGGACCGACCAAAATCCTCAGAGCACCTTCCCAGACCATGGGTCTTTTCCCCTTTTGAACTGTTGGGGTGTCGTAAGCCCTCTTGAACTGTTGGGCTAGTTCCTCTTGAACCGTTGGGACAATAAAAAGCCAACCATCGTGCATCAATGGAGGCATCACCACGTGGTGTAAATAACTTTTCATCTTTTCCCAATTCTTCCCATTCCATAATTATCATGATAAATAAATACACATATCTTAATTCATAAAAATTCCACAAGGAAATTTTATTTTAAAACAATCATAATCAATTTAACAAATACTCAATAGCAGCATATTAATAATCATAACAAGTGGAAAGTGGTTACCTCTCACCCGAGCTAACTACTTTCACATTGCTCTTAATTTCCAGAGCTCAAATACAATCCACGATTCAATCTATCAAATCAATTTAATATCCATTAATAACTATTACAAACTCTACATATTACATATTTTGACGTTAATATTATTATTATTTATTTCCTATTTCCTAGGAATAATAATAAAATCATTTATCATTATTCTTAGTATTATTCATTTATGAATTTGAACTCCCTGATCTCCCCAATAACAAGCATAAGACTTAACATTTTAACTTGGCTTTAATAAATACACCTCCTCCTGGAAAATTCTTTACTTAGGAGTTCAATAATCATAATTTATTATGAATTATAAGATTTATTATGGTTTTTCCCAAATTATAACATTAATCATATATAAGATTTAAACCTTGGGTTAAATAACTATATAAATACCCAGGATATTCTTTTCAAGAAATAATTTATTAAATAATAATTCATCTTCAATATATTATTTATTTCTCTTGAATAAATAATAATATTATTCCTTATTATTACTTATCCAGTTTATTATTTATTTCTTCATAAATAATAATATTTTTCATTATTATCATTTATTTCTACACTTTATTTACTCTCTCTGCCCCTAATAATGAGAATTACTATTTCTTCAAAATTTACTTTATTTGTGTATGTACATAAAATAAAATTAGTAACTTTCATTCATATATATATATATATATATATATATATATATATATATATATATATATATATATATATATGCACACACATATGTCAATACTATTTTTATGTAGTAGCATATCCATATATTCTGCTTTAATTTCTCCTTACAACTATTTTTATCAATCACCAATCATACTTAAACATTTATATTAACAGGACAAGCTTCCTTTTTCTCCTTAAATAAAAATTTATAATTCCATTACTAATTATCATTTTTCTCTAATAATAACAGTATCAATTTAGTGCTATTTATTTATTTATTTATTATTGTTATTATCAACATTATTATTTTATTATAATATTACGTATTATTTTATGAGCACTATTATTCTAGAATCAATTTAGCAAACTATCTCTCACATTTATTCTTCCCAAAACAACAAACCCATATGGTTATCCACAACACTTGGGTTTGGGTCAATACCATACACACAGTTATGGTCTATTTCCAGCGTTTTTTTTTTTTTTTTTATATGATTCCTCTGGGTGCAGGATAAGAAAAGCAAGATCCCATCATCAACTCATATAAACATAGTTCATAGTTCAGTAATTCTTAGAGCAAACAAACACTGAACTTCGATAAACCATCTTCCTTAACTTGACCATGCATGCCTTCCCATATTTATATATCTATAAATGGTAAACAATATATTTATTTATCTACTCAAGTTAATGTTCTTCTTTCTTTCCTCAGCAGACTCACGGCATGCAGACGGGTGTATGTATATTTATATGAAAGAGTAACAGATGCAAGAACTCAGCAAAGCAGGAAACACCAAAACAGTCCCTGCTTTCGGTTTCATAAAGCAGAAGCACACAATCCCGCCATACTCAACCCCATGCAGCAACATTCTTCTTCTTTTATTATACATGAAACCTCATATAATTACTTAAACACACACACAGTTCCTATACATATATATTTCACGTTTATAGCCGTGTTTTACATCCTCTCTTCCTTTTTATGTTTTAATAGATGCAACCCCCTCCCCCTTTCGGTCTCAACGCAGCCACATCTTAGAGAGAATACCATGACAGCGAACTCCCAGTCCTTATTTTATTTCAGTTTCAGTGAGAAAAAAAAGGCTTATTTCTCAGGTTTTTGCTTAGAAGATGACAAGAATAGGAGGATAAGAGAGTCTCACCAATCAAGCTTAACTTGTGAGCAAGGGAGTCGCTGTTTCAGTCCTCTGTTTTGACGGAACAAAACAGAGAATGATGGTCCGTGAGTCTCTCCCTTTCTCCGATGCTCCTTCGCTCTCTTCCCTCGCCACTCTCTCTCTCTCCGTGTTGTTTCTCTGTTTTTCTGATTCGGTGAGGCAAGAAAGAATGAATGGGAACGAAGGCAGTAGTATTTAATAAGCTGTGGAGGTTCAGTTTAAACGTACAGCCCAAGAAGAACAGAAACGGTGAAGTAATGGGGGATGGATGAGAAACGGAAACAACAATATATAATAGGTATTTGAAGTTTAGACCGAAGGGTAATGTCCAGCTGAAGGTTGGTGTGGTGCTCGAGGTCTGGCGAAAGCATAGACTGTTCTTGCGTGTTTAATCTTCCCTATGTGATTATCGCTGGTTCCTGATAAGGTCTCTGTTGCTTGTCGTTAGTGTACTAGCTGAAATGGGTTGGAGAGATCCAAATTGCCAGGCCTGGAGGGAATCACGACAGAAAAGGGATTTGGGTTTTTATGGAATGAATCACACAGCTGATCTATTTCCTTATGGTTACGCGTGGGCCAATGCAGAATTGAGCCAAGAAATGTTTTGTTTGTGTTTTGGGCCGGTGAGACAAATTGGGCTTAAAAAAATGGATATTCGGCCTTGTTTTGCAATAAGGTACTTACTTTATTAATTTACTTGGATAAAATGAATTCCTAATTTAGTACAAGAATCTTCCTAAATTTTCTTTGATTGTATGAACTAGGAAACAAATTCAATATTTTAATTATCTATTTATTTATTTATCTCAAACAATAACTTTAATCATTTGGCCTAAAATAATCACCTCCTTGAATTTACCATTCTTCCCAAATTAATTTAAGGAAGAGAAATCTTTATTTCAAATAGTCTTTATTTTCAATTAATTAAGCTTTGTAATTATGGAGACCAATTTAAAATAATTATTATTTAAATCTCTTATAATACTCAAACTTAAGTTTCTCAAATTTTTGAGATGTTACACTACACATACAGCTACCAAGAAATATTCAAAGTAAACTTTACACATCTATGTGTGAAAGAAGATATCCAGTCAAAGCGTCTCAACCCAAATTAATGTCTTTCTTCTGAGTATGCTGCCTCAGTACCAAACATCTGTAAATTGGAAAATAAGGTATAAGATAAATCAATGAAGTGAATGAATTAATGAACAACTCAATTAACTACAACATTAACAATATTATCATTTGAGAATCATGGAGTGATTACGTACTTTTCAAAACCTATAGTATGTTCGCTCTGAATGATATAGAACATGTAAAGGATAACATAATATCTACATTCAGTGTGCCCAGGTTGTTGATGACACTATAAATCAAAAGCAAATTGTTAAAATGAATAAACGTATACATATCAATTAAATAACTTGAATTGAAACTACTTACTTTCGGATAAAACCACTTCGGTTCTTTAGCTAGACCCTCTTTTTTCCTAGCAAATATTTTACACGTCTTGATTGCACTATCATTAAAATGAAAATTTCCAAACATTAAAACAATTCATTTAAATCAAGAATCAATGAATTAGAGAAAAATATACTTACGTGCTAAAAATGTGTTTTATGTTTTCGTTTGACTTACCCTTTAACAAATCAAACCGTGTATACTATTGGTCTACCCACAAGTTGCCTTCAAAGGTTGCCTTTTTGTCGACTGATCACCAAAACCACCACCTTTCTTCACTTTGTATTGTGAAGTTTTACATTTTGGACAATTACTAAGGCCTTCATACTCATTTTTGTACAATATGCAGTCATTAGGGCAACTGTGTATCTTTTTATACTCCATACCCATCATAGACAAAATTTTCTTAGCCTCATACATATGATTTGAAAGTACATTATGATCTGGCAACATATCACATAACAATTCAAGCAATGACGTGAAACTACTATCGGTCCATCCACAAGTTGCCTTTAAGTTGACCAAATGTAAAGTCCCAGTCAATCGTGTATTTAAGCAGGTTGGTGCCATTTTCTTATTTTTTGTCTTTTCTTTTGTATATTTCATTACAAGTTTAAATCTTATTTATTTTTTGCTAGCTTGCTCATTAATCACTTTCTTTCTCTCCTCTAATACAACATGTTACTACTAAAGGCATGACATTGGTAAAGCTGGCTGAAGATGCAGCTAGTAACAAGAAGGTCTGGGTCTGCATTAGTAATTTTTCTTGTCCTTTCTTGTTGGAAAGTTCATTATCCTCAATAATTGGGAGAGACTAGTATATGCTAGTATGCACCTATCTTTGGTGTTTATGAGTTATCTTGAATTGTTGATTTCTGATAGGATTGGAGAGAATTTAGGATAAGAAAGGGAAAAGAGAGATAATCTAGAGCAGAATCTGAACTCTAGCGAAACACAACAATTCTGAATATCATATCTTCCATAATCCTTTTGGAATAGAATACAATATATTTATAAAGAGAACTATAAATTCATATCACAACTTCCCTAAAACAGATAAGATATAATAACTACCACAATTAGATAAAATACAATAACTTCCCTAGATATTTAATAACTTCTCCTAACATGTGTCTTTCTTCAAAAGAGGACACATGGAACCCTAACAATACCCTCCCCTTGAAAATTAGCCTTATCCTCAAGGCGGGAAGAAGGAAATTGAGCCGCATAAAGAGGCCATAGTTACTTGATGAAGACCTTGTAGTTTGTAACGCTTCCCATCAACCCACAATATCATAAACATCTTTTGCCAATTTGCTACAACTGTATTTAGGGATGTCAACCATTTAATGCCAAGAACCACATCTATGTTGCCCAATGAGAAAGGGAAGAAGTCATCCTTAATTGTTAAATCTTGGACTTTAACCTCAAGTTGCTTGCAGACAGATTGACAGGCTTTCATAGTTCCATCACCCACTTGTACACCAAAACAGGGAAGAGGTTGTGAGTGTATTTTCATGGTCTCCACAATATTGTTGGAAACAAAATTATGCGTCGAGCCACTGTCTATAAGAATCAAAACCGGTGTAGTCCCACTAGTTCCTCGTACCTTCATAGTATTGACCGAAGAGTTACCTAGAATGGTGTGGAAAGAGATCTCAGCCAGATTGGTGCTAGAGAGATATTGTTCATCTTCCTGCGATTCCATCGCTTTGTCCTGAGTGTCGACAATTTCCATTAGTTTAAGTGTCGAGGTTTTGCAGCGATGACCAGGTACAAAGCGTCCGCCACATCTGAAACATAATCCTTTTTCCCTCCGATATTGGCGTTCAGGATCAGTAGTTACCGAGAATTGCGTGATCGGATGATTCTTTTGATTGACCGTGGATAATGGTTTATTAAAATAAGTATCCGAATGATTATTGTTGGCGGAAGACTCCCAGGGCTGACGTGGCACAATATTATTGTTGGTGGAAGACTCCCAGGGCTGATGTGGTGCAATATTTTTAATATCCAGCCAATTATTTGAATTATCTGTACCCCGTAAAAACTTATCTGAGTGTGAAGACTGGGCACGTGGAGTAAATCATAGATTTGGTTGAGATTGAATTTTTGCTTCAAACTCCAAAGCTAGACTAACAGCCTTATAAACTGTGCGTGGCTTCTGAATTTTAACATCAGCCTTATATTCATCTTTCAATCAATTGATAAATACACCGAGAAGACAATGTTCCGGCCATCCCTATACTTGGGTTTGTCTATGTACAAACTCCTGTTTGTATTCTCCAACCGAGCCTATTTGCTTGATGCTGCATAAATGTACATCTGGGTTCTGAAATTCTATAGGCCCGAATTGCTCTTGAAAAACTTGTATTAATTCCTCCCAATATCTTATAGTTCTTCCCGATGATACCCAGGTAAATGTATCCAATGCGTCACCCTCCAAATTAATCACTGCGATGTCAATTTTCAAGTCTCTGGGTGTTTGATAATAACGAAAATATTTTTCAGCTTTTAGAACCCAGCCTCTTTGATCTCCTCCCTCATATTTTGGAAACTCGATTTTTGAGTGGTGTCGTCTTGAAGGATTCTGCTGCCACAAAGGTTCATCAGCCTCATCGTGATTATTGTAAGTCTTTTTATTAACATGACTTGATTCCCCTTGATCAAAGATTGGTGCCTTTTGCTTTTTCAACGTGTTGAGTTCAACGTGCAACTGATTTAATTGTGCCATTATGGCTGACAATTGAGGATTATTTGATTCAGGATGCATTTGAGAAGGAGGTTGAACCAAAATCACCGCTGGATCATTTTGAGGATTGGAAGAGGGTGGTATTTCTAAGTTATGGGGAAACTGCCTTGGGGAATTATCCTCATATGAGGAATTCCGAGTATTAACCATGGTATCTTTTGGTCCAAGGATGCACCGCTCTGATACCAATTGATAGGATTGGAGAGAATTTAAGATAAGAAAGGGAAAAGAGAGATAATCTAGAGCAGAATCTGAACTCTAGCCAAACACGACAATTCTGAATATCATATCTTCCATAATCCTTTTGGAATAAAATACAATATATTTATAAAGAGAACTATAACTTCCTATCACAACTTCCCTAAAACAGATAAGATATAATAACTACCACAATTAGATAAAATACAATAACTTCCATAGATATTTAATAACTTCTCCTAACATGTGTCTTTCTTCAAAAGAGGACACATGGAACCCTAACAATTTCTCTTATCTATTCCAAACTATATATTGTTTACACAAAGAGGCCTGTTTATGGAAGGAAAAATGATGAAATGAAAGTTGGAATATGGGGTTTGAATATCTTTTTGGCTAATTTATTATCATGACCTAGAATTATTTTCCTCGAACAAATTCAGAAAATATGTTTGTTATCAAATCAAGATAATGATAATGGAATTGAAACGATTTGTCTTTTATATTTTATGCGCAGCAAAGTAATTGAAACCTGATCAAGTTGTGTACTACACTGTGCTCCTTCATTTTTATTTATTTATTTTGACTGACCTTTGGTTTGTTCCATTTTTTTTAACTTGGAATATTTGCAGGCAGAGAAATGGGATACTGTAGGTTTGCAGGAACAGGTAAAATCCTCAATTATTAATTTTAAAGTTTACTCTATTTTCATTCAATTGTAGAAATTGAAACTTGTCTTTTCAGTTGTTTGTTCGGAAAGTGATTGAGCTGCATGACAAACATCTGGCATATGTGAACGAGTGTTTCCAGAACCATACTCTTTTCAACAAGGTTTTGATCAGAAGATGGTTTTACGTTGTTATATTTCTACTTCAAATTGTTCTTGGGCGCCTGAAAATCGAATTTTTGTCTCTACAGGCACTTAAGGAAGCTTTTGAGGTGTTCTGTAACAAGGGTGTTGCTGGAGGTTCAAGTGCAGAACTACTTGCCACGTTTTGTGATAATATTCTCAAGAAAGGTGGAAGTGAGAAATTGAGCGATGAAGCAATTGAAGAAACACTTGAAAAGGTCTGCTCCTCTCTGTGTTATTGACACTTACAAAGAAACTACGTAGGTTTTTGACTTTGAAATTGTTTTCATTCCCCTTTTGCAGGTGGTCAAGCTGCTTGCCTATATCAGTGACAAAGACTGGTTTGCTGAATTCTATAGGTAAAATATTTTATGTTGGAAAGGATACGTTGTAAAATCATGGGATGGATTAGATTCTCAGTGAAATTCATACAAAACTGTTGAGTATTAATAATTGTGAGTTCTTTTCTTTGGTTTCCTCCTTGTGATGCCCTACTATGCTAATTAAGGGATTGGATTACTCATGGTTGTAGGAAGAGAAATTAGAAGATCTTCCAATAAAGCAAACAAAGTTTATTTGAAGAGCTTTGATGGAGATATCTTTCAATTTAATTATGCTGTTGCTCTTATACTAGAGTCAATCAAGGAGATTGTTGAATCTGAAGCCAATTCTGTAGCCAATAGCACCATTCCTCTTAAAGTGATCATCTTTCTTTTGAGTCACTCAATTTTGCTGTATTTTGAAAGCGTTTGATACAGGGGAATCAAGAAGACACTGGGTAAAATGAATTTAGTAAATCAATAAATATTATCGTAGCATATGCTTTAGGTGGTCCTTCATTTTGATACAACTTGAGAGTTTGAAGTTGTATTTCTATTCACATCTCAGTCTTATTTTGCCTTATCATTTGAGTTACTATCACTACTACAAAAATGCCTTATCATTTGAGTTACTATCACTACTACAAAAATGCTTTACAATGTCTGCTTTTTCACCTGATTTATGACCCTTTAACGGCGTACCAAAGTTCTTTAGGACGCCCTAATTCTTGTTTTTTTTTTTTAAAAAAAAAAAGCCAAACAGATCCAGATACATCATCTTTCCTCAAATAAGATAATATAGATCCTTCCAGAGCTAATAGATGCAGATACAAATCCAAAAATTAATCTAGGATTAATACAGATCCAAGAATTCCAGGGCGAATAATCAGACTAACAAATCCAACATTCTAGATCTAACAATCAGAAGAAGAAAAGGGGAAAAAATCCAGATCCCAGTAAAGATCAACAGCAAGAGTGAAAAAATTGCCACTAGAAAGCTGGTGAGGGAAAAGCCGCGAGAATCAGCAACCCAGATCTACAACCCAACAACCCGGATCTTTCGATCTGCAACCTCGCTGCGTTTCGCCGTCGACAAGCACAAGTTGTGGTTGATGGAAGAGATCGATGAAGAGATGAAGATCGCTGGTGTCTTGCCGTCCCACAATGTCACTGTGGTGGGTCGCCGTCGCTGTAAGGGATGGAGAGGAAGGTCGAAGTCGTTGTTGGTGGGTTACCATGGATGTCGCCGTTTGAGCACGCAGACGCTGGAGCTGAGGAATGCTGGTCAACGAATTGTGTTTTTTTTTTTTTTTTTGGAGAGAATGAAATGAGGGAACGTGGGGAATGAAATGAGGGAAGCGTATATCATGTATTTATTTGAGACACAGGCAAAATTTGGTGAGATTTTAAAAACATTTTATAAAGGAAAAAAAAAATCTAATTTTGGGCATCCAAAAGTTATTTTAAGACGTCGTAAATTATTTTTTTAAAAAACCTAATTTTTGGTATCCAAAAATATATTTGAGACGTCAAAAATCATAATTAAAGCATCTCAAAAGTTATTTTAGGATGTTGTAAAAACTTTTTTTTTTAAACATCCCAAAATTATTTTTGGGATGCCAAAATATCCCATGTGCTAAAAAACTAAATTAAGACATGGTAAATATATTTTGGGATGCTTAAATTAGTTTTGGGCTTCCTAAAAAATTTTTTTGGATGCCTAAGTGGTAATTTTCAAGCATTTTATTATTAAAATATCATTGTCTATATTTTTTACTTCTCTTTTTAAATTAAAGACATCGTCTAGGAAAGTAATATTAATTTTTTGTAGAAGTATATTTTTACTATTTATTTACTATGTTTTCTTGGACTGGGTTGCTTTTTTTTCCCGGTAAAAAGATATAAATTTCTTAAGCATTGAAAAATTTGGCTACCAAGAAAATTCAAGTGAAATCCTTGTTTTGGACATGTAAGTTCTACAAAAGTGAAGCTTGTTTTTTATGTCATATTTTTTCTTGATTTGCCTAAAGTCATTTTTTGTGTCATATTTTTTCTTAATTTGCCTGAAGTCATTTCAATGTAATTTAGAATATATTAGTAAGCAATTGGTTCAACTAGAAGGAATTGTACAAGTTTGGGCAAACATTTTAAGTTTGAGTATTGAAAAAAATGCAGCTATGTTAAATATTTGGTGGAAAAGCTTTGTAATTTCTCAATTTATTAGAGGGAAAATAATATGCAATAGTATTTTTTCCATGTCCATTTTATTAGTTTTTTCTTGATAATATTATTATAATGGGTTAAGTTAATTTATTTAATAAAATAAAATAAAATAAAAATGAGTACATGCAAGCCAGTGAGCCACCATGCATATGCAACCTAATGTTAATCAATAAATATAGTTTTTCGGGCAAAAAAAAAAAAAAGTATAGTTTGTTATAAAATTCTAAAATCTACTCTCTCTTTTCCCGGTTCTTACATGTTTTCTTGATAAGCATTTCAAACTTTTTAAAAGCAATTAATAATTTTCTGTGCCTTTTTGAATAATTATGGTGAAAAATCAGTATTTCTGATATATAATTAGAATTTATTACATTTTATTGAATGTTTTTTTGAAAAGATGGGATTGTTTTAGCAAATAAAAAATGTGGTGTCATCAATTAATCAATTAGCTATTTTGATACTGCTGGCAAAAAAAAAACTATTTTTATACGTATATGAATTGATTAAATAAATAAAGGTGAGTCAGAAATAATAAAATAGGAAAGTATAGTGTATGAGATTTTATTAACGGCTTCTGAACTTGGAAGTTGAGTAGCTCCCAATCCTGTTTCAATTTTTCGCGCCCAAGAAACAAGAATTTCCCCGTTCTCATAACTGTCTTCTTCATCCTTTTGGAACATTCCCTCCTTTACCGATTATTTCTTGGGTTTCATTTCGACTTGTTGCTTCCATTGGGGTGTCTTCTTCGTCAGGGTATCGGCAGTGTTCATCTTTTTACCGTATGTATCTTTTTTCATTGCCCTTTTTCGGTGATCTCGTGCATCGGCTGTTTTCTGTTTAATCTTCTGGTTTTGTACCTGATGGCGGTGTGATGCTATAGATTAAGTTACTCGGCTGTGGTTTAGTGATGGACAGTAAAATTTGGGGGCAAATTTGACGTTATTCCTTTTGTGGTTTAATGACATTTTGTTTTGGTGTTCTTGATTTGGGTGTGGATGTTTTGAAGTTGTCATCTGTTTGATTGGAGTTTTCGTTGGAATTTAAAGATTTTAGGTCTACTTTGCAGATTTTGGTCTCTGGGCTGAAAACGTGGTTCGCTGATGTCGACGAGTAAGTGCAAGACCATCAAACTAGAAGAAGGATGGGACATTATTCAGAAAGGCATCGCGAAGCTGAAGAACATTCTAGAACTAGAAGGGCTTCCCGAGGAACAATTCAGTATTGAAGAATATATGATGCTATATACGTATCCTCCTCGTAGTTGTTACAATTCCTTACACAATTGAATATTTACTAGAGGTGATTTTATATTTATTATCAGGAGCTACATTTTCCTTAAATCGTATCACAGGACTATCTACGATATGTGTACTCAAAGGCCTCCCCACAATTATCCCCGACAACTCTATGACAAGTACAGGGAGTCTTTTGAAGAGTATATACAATCAACGGTGAGTAATGCCATCATTTGGGTATTGATGAGGAGTACGTTTAATACAGGGATATATGATATCAATGTTGGGATTTATCATTCCTATATGATTACTGAGTAATGTGGTTGGCAATTTCCTGATTTCTTGCACGATTCATTTCTGGCATATGTTATGTTTGTTAGTTGTTAATTATTTTGATTGATATATTTCATACATGTTTCAGTTCTAATCTCATGATTTCATCTTATAAGCTTTCTTCCTTTTTTGGTTTAGGTTCTACCTGCTTTGAGGGAAAAACATGACGAATTTATGTTGAGAGAACTTGTAAAGAGGTGGGAAAATCACAAAATTATGGTTAGGTGGATGTCTGGCTTCTTTCGATATCTAGATCGGTTTTTCACTGCTCGGACGTCAATTCTAAACCTTAACGATGTTGGAATGACTTGCTTCCGTGAGCTGGTATTGCTACTATTTAACCTGACATTGTGTTCTGGCTATTCTCTATCTCCTTTGTAATGATTACATGTCATAAAGTCATACTAGCCTTGTAGTGCTGCTGCTAATTAAATTTTGATTGCATTGTCTTTGTTTCAGTTTAATACTGCTTAATTTGAAGATAATCTTATTTGTTGTGTTGTTTCCAGGTCTACAAGGAAATAAATGGGAAAGTGAGGGATGCAGTAATTTCTCTTGTATGCTTTTCTGCTTTATTATAACCATGATTTTTGAAATTGCGAAATTAGATTGTTATTAATCCAATTCATTGAAACGTAAAGATTGATCAAGAACGCAAGAGAGAGCATATTGATCGGGCTCTTTTAAAGAATGTCTTAGATATATTTGTTGGAATTGGTATGGGGAAAATGGATTGCTATGAGAATGATTTTGAAGCAGCCATGCTCAAAGATACTGCTTCCTATTATTCCTGGAAGGCTTCATACTGGATCTTAGAAGATTCTTGCCCTGATTATATGCTGAAGGTGCCGATTCACTGTTTTGCATGATGTGTCTTGTTATTTATTTTTGTTATTGGATACTTATGATTACTACTTGTTCTTGTATCTTCTATTATAGGCTGAGGCGTGCTTGAAACGGGAGAAAGAGAGGGTTGCTCATTACTTGCATTCTAGTAGTGAGCCAAAGTTACTTGAGGTTTGTTCTTGGCTTCTAGTTTCATATAAAAAGTGTTATAACATCAAGGATGGAATATCTTTAGTATTGTCCATGTTGATGAAAAGGGGAAGAGTAATGTGAAAGGGGAAGGAAAAAGAGAAGGTTACAGTGTGAGAAAATGGGAGAGAAAAACACAAAAATAATGATGTAATTTAAATGAATGCCAACTTACGCTACTACAAGGCTATTTATGCGGATCCCCAAATATAGGAAAAACAAAATAAATAAAATTTAGAAAATACTTAAACCTAGAACACTGCAATTTTAAAAATCTATAATTTCCTAAACCTAGGTAAGTTCCATAATTTCATCTCTCCTAATATTTTCCTCCTCTCTCACCCACTTCTAGCTTAATATTATTCTTGACGATTTTATCCTTAAGAAAGTTCAACATGAGCTGTTATCCGTGTATGCAAACCAACTTCTTGAGAACGAACACTATGGATGTCATGCATTACTTAGAGATGACAAGGTATGGGTTAAACTCTCACGATGCTCAAGACATATATGAGGCCATATTTTCATATTTTCCTTGAATGGCTTAGGTTGAGGACTTGTCAAGGATGTCTAGACTCTTTTGTGAAATTCCTCGAGGATTGGATCCTGTTTCTAGTATATTTAAGCAGGTTGGTGCCATTTTCTTATTTCTTTTCCTTTGTTATCTCATTCCAAGTTTAAATCTTATTTAATTTTTGCTAGCATGATCATTAATCACTTTCTTTCTCTCCTCTAATACAGCATGTTACTACTGAATGCATGGCATTGGTAACGCTGGCTGAAGATGCAGCTAGTAACAACAAGGTCTGGGCCTGCATGAGTAATTTTTCTTCTCATTTCTTGTTGGAAAGTTCTTATCCTCAGTAATTGGGAAAGACTAGTATATGCTAGTATGCACCTGTCTTAGGTGTTTATGGGTTATCTTGAATTATTGATTTCTCTTATCTGTTCCAAACTATATACTGTTTACCCAAAAGAGGCCTGTTTATGGAAGGAAAAAAGATGAAATGAAAGTTCGAATCTTGGATTTGAATATCTTTTTGGCTAATTCATTATCATGCCCTGGAATTGTTTTCCTTGAACAAATTCAGAAAATATGTTTGTAATCATGTCAAGATAATGATAATGGAATTGAAACGATTTGTCTTGCATATTTTATATGCAGCAAAGCGATTGAAACCTGATCAAGTTGTGTACTACACTATACTCCTTCATTTTTATTTATTTATTTATTTAATTTGGCTGACCTTTGGTCTTTTGCATTTTTTTTTTGAACTTGGAATATTTGCAGGCAGAGAAAAGGGATACTTTTGGTTTGCAGGAACAGGTAAAATCCTTAATTATTAATTTTAAAGTTTAATCTATTTTCATTCAATTGTAGAAATTGAAACTTGTCTTTTCAGGCGTTTGTTCGGGAAGTGATCGAGCTGCATGACAGATACCTGGCATATGTGAACGAGTGTTTCCAGAACCATACTCTTTTCCACAAGGTTTTGATCAGAAGATGGTTTTAAGCTGTTATATTTCTACTTCAAATTATTCTTGTGCGCCTGAAAATCTCAATTTTTGTTTCTGCAGGCACTTAAGGAAGCTTTTGAGGTGGTCTGTAACAAGGGTGTTGCTGGAGGTTCAAGTCCAGAACAGCTTGCCACGTTTTGTGATAATATTCTCAAGAAAGGTGGAATTGAGAAATTGAGTGACGAAGCAATTGAAGAAACACTTGAAAAGGTCTGCTCCTCTCTATGTGTTATAGACAATTACAAAGAAACTAAGTAGGTTTTTGACTTTGAAATTGTTTTCATTCCCCTTTTGCAGGTGGTCAAGCTGCTTGCCTGTATCAGTGACAAAGACTTGTTTTCTGAATTCTATTGGTAAAACAAGAGAAAATACCAATTTAAGGGGTGATTTGGCTGTGTTATTGCTTCTCAGGGTTTGCTTCTAATTTTGTTCTAGCAATAGTTGGCCACTGAGTTTTTAAAAATTGCTGCTGCTCCCACATTGATAGCTCGGTTTGTCTAAATTTTCATTATTATTTTTATACCAAAGAGCTTCGTAAAATAATACCAAAAGCAAATTGCTTCCGAAGGTTGGTTTTGACATTGTTCCAGATGCTATTCTCACAGAAGTATCCAGTGGTGTCTTTTGAAATATCAAAAAACACCTTTTTTTCTTAATAAGATATCTTTTATTGAATACTTGTAAGGTTCTTTTCTGATTTCTTGCAGGAAGAAGCTTGCACGGAGGCTTCTGTTTGACAAAAGTGCCGATACTGATCATGAGAGAAGCATTTTGACAAAGATGAAGCAACAATGCGGTGGTCGGTACACATCAAAGATGGAGGGAATGGTCAGTGTTCTCAATTTATTTTTTAATTCATATCTTGAATTCTAGTGCTTCTGTAGGATGTTGAATGAGGTTATCCAAATGCTTGTTGCTTCCACTAGGTTACAGATTTGACATTAGCAAAGGAAAATCAAGCCAGCTTCGAAGAGTATTTGAGCAGTAATCCAAATGCAGACCCTGGAATTGACTTGACAGTTACAGTTCTAGCTACTGGCATCTGGCCTAGCTTCAAATTTTTGGATCTCAATCTGCCAGCTGAAATGGTACATCCAGATCTTGTTTATATGAACAATAAAGCTAAGCTTTCAATATTTGTCTAGATTTAGTTGATTAAATTTTCCCACTTATCTGTTGTTGTTTATTTCTTTGTTTTTTTAGAGAAGATGCGTTGAAGTTTTTTAGGACTTTTTCAAACAAAAACAAAGCACGGAAAACTCACATGGATTTACTCATTGGGTACCTGTAACATCAGTGGCAAATTTGAACCGAAGACCATGGAGCTGATCGTTACAGCCTCCCAGGTTGTATTTCTTACTCTAACTTTACACATTCATCTAGTGCCCCCTTTTACCTTTAAATGCCTATTAGTATTACTTTTGTTAGCCATTCTTTCATGCTGTACATTTATGAGGTCTTCAGTTTCTTGTGTGTTTCTGTAGGCTGATTCAGTGCTCTCTCTTGGTTTTCAATAGGCTTTTGCATTGCTACTTTTCAATTCCTCAGATAGATTGAGTTATTCGGAGATAATGACTCAATTGAATTTGTCGGATGATGATGTTACTGGACTACTCCACTCTTTGTCCTGTGCTAAGTACAAGATCCTTAACAAGGATCCAAACACAAAATCAATATCTTCTGCTGATTATTTTGAATTTAATTCAAAATTTACTGACAAAATGAGGAGGATCAAGGTATTTGATATTGTGTTTTTATTTTCTCTGCTTTATTTTTGTCTTGGGTAATCTTTTGTTCTCTTTGTAGACTCCTGTGATTGAAATTAGAATGACGTGATACATCATCGTGCAGATTCTTCTTCCTCCTGTGGATGAAAAGCAAAAAGTGATTGAGGATGTCAACAAGGACAAAAGATATGCAATTGATGCCTCAATTGTACGAATCATGAAAAGTCGGAAAGTTTTGGGTTACCAACAGTTAGTTATGGAGTGTGTTGAGCAGTTGGGTGGCATGTTCAAGGTCTGTATGGCATAGCTTATATCAAATTGTATCTCCACCTAATCTCTATCTCTCTCTAATGGGGTTGTTGATTTTGTAATTTTTCAGCTTGATGTGAAGGCAATTAAAAAGCGAATTGAAGATTTGATCTCTCGAGACTACTTGGAAAGAGACAAAGATAATGCTAATTTGTTCAAGTACTTGGCATGAGTTTGGTCCTGGTTGACCAACTGACTGGCGAATGATTAGCACAATTAGCAAAAAGGAGATGATCATGTGTTGGCCATATGTGGATGAATTGGATCCCTCTTAAGTTCCCTTGTTGATGGAAATGCAAGTGCCTTGTACATTTTGCCACAATGCCCAACCGAGGTATGGACTACTTTAGATGCGTGCTCTTCTGGCACTGATGTGAATGGTTTTCTCCTCGAATGTACACCATAACAAGATAAACGGGGACTTGCAATTTTCTTTTTTTCTTGGAGTGTATATCTTGTGCTCAAACGTGCAAGATTTCTCATTTGTGCTCCTTATGGGCTTTTTTTTTTCAAATTTTTTAGTGCCACCGAAAGTTAGAGCGGTTTTGATCAAAATGAAAACTCTCGTTGTGGTCACGGTTCTTGTATTCTCAATCATATAAAGCCCTTTTTTTACCATATCTAGTTGTGAATGGTTATGATCAGTGGCGAACCCAGGATTTTAAGTGTATGGGTGCACAATTAGTGGTTGGATTTGGGGGCTGCCTTCGAAAATTTTTTTTTTAAGGAAAGTTTTAAACACATTAAAAAACAAAAAGAATATAAACAATAAAAGACTAATTGAGACTGTTGTGTAACTGCTGTTTTGGTTTGCTAAACAGTATACAAGATAGGATTGATAAACATAATTGAGACTAATTGTTGAAATTGATATTTAATTAAGACTAATTGTTCAATCATCGGTTGGTTTAAGAATCTATAAAGTACTCCACAACACATTACAAAGTATTCTGCACTCACATTTTACACTTCACAAAAAGTGATTGAGGATGTAGACAAGGAAAGAAGATATGCCATCGATGCCTCAATTGTACGAATCATGAAAAGTTGGAAAGTTTTGGGTTACCAACAATTAGTTTTGGAGTGTGTTGAGCAGTTGGGTCGCATGTTCAAGGTCTGTATGGTGTTTGCTTATATCAAATTGTATCTCCACCCTATCTCTGTCTCTTTCTAATGGGGTTGTTGATTTTGTAATTTTACAGCCTAATGTGAAGGCAATTAAAAAACGAATTAAAGATATGATCTCTAGAGACTACTTGGAAAGAGACCAAGATAATGCTAATTTATTAGAGTACTTGGCATGATTTTGGTCTTGGTTGACCAAATGAGTGACGAATGTTGGCACAATTAGCAAAAGGAGATGATCATGTTTAGGCATATCGATGAATTGGGTCCCTCTTAAGTTCCTTTGTCGATGTAAATGCAAGTGCCTATACATTTTGCCACAATGCCCAACCCAGGTATGGACTACTGTAGATGTGTGCTCTTCTCACACTGATGTGAATGGTTTCCCTCTCGGATGTACACCATAGCAAGATAACTGTGGACTTGCAATTTTTTTTTCTTGGAGTGTATATCTTCTGCTCAAACGTGCAGGATTCACATTTGTGCCCCTTATGGGTGTTTTTTTTTTAATAATTTTTTTGGGGCCACCAAAAGTTAGAGCACTTCTGACCAAAATGAAAACTCTCGTTGTGGTTACAATTCTTGTATTTTCAATCATATAAAACCTTTTTTTTTTTTTTGCCATATCTAGTTGTGAATGTTTATGATCTATGAAATCGTTGATGTTATGAAGTGAAAAACAAATGGTAGTTAAATATGTGTTTAAGAAGCTCGTTTGAGTCTTGTTAGCTTGGAAACATCCCTCATTTTCCTTTATTTTCGTATTCTCAGTGTTCAGATTTAGTAATAGGAAAATTAATCTTAGACGTTCAATTTTTAACAAATTTATAACTTAGTCTATTAGTCTATGACTCTATGCCACTCTATCTTTAAACATTTTAACTTGCCTATAACACTCAGTCTCTTATCTTTTAATTGTTAATATAACTATTCTTGTAATCTATGACACCAACGTCTGCCTGCCTGGGCAACATCACAGCCTCACAAATCTGCTCTGATCTTCATGTTGAAGGTTCATGATCCTCTCTTCCCCCCAGCTTCCCTTCCTTCACTCCTACTCTCACTCTTCGTTTTCCCCCCTCTGCAAGTCTTAAACCCTTGCTCCTTTTGAATATGAATTCTCCCACTTTCTCAGTCTAACTCTCCCTCTCTCTTCTCCCTAAAAACCAAACACCATCTCCTTTAAAATCTCATTCACAGGCTCTCCTTCGTTCCTCTATTTAATGGCTTAATCTTATAATTCAAAATCACCTTGAC
Source organism: Acacia confusa (assembly GCA_037074495.1). NCBI lineage: Eukaryota > Viridiplantae > Streptophyta > Magnoliopsida > Fabales > Fabaceae > Acacia > Acacia confusa. Next base: position 9,188,263 of record CM073505.1, read on the forward strand.
ATCCACACAAAAGCTCTGTTGTCACTACTAGAAAACATCAAATTTACGACAGAATTTGTGAGGGAATAAATTCCGTCGCAAATTTGTTAGAATTTGCGGCGGATTTTTTTTCCCGCCGCAACTTGTGGCGGAATAATATTTCCTCCTCAAATTGCGACGGAGTAAGGGTTCGTCCGCCGTAAATTTGCGGCAGAAGTATTTGTCCGCCACAAATTTGCGGCGGAAAATATGTTCCACCGCAAATTCTTCCGCCGCAAATTTGCGGTGGAAAATATGTTCCACCGCAAATTGTGGCGGAAAATTTGTTCCGTTGCAAGTGTCGATGGAATGCCACTGACACTTTGCGGCGGACTAAGGCGTTGTCCGCCGCAAATTTGCGGCGGAAGTCTTTGTCCGCCGCAACTTTGCGGTGGACGTATATGTCCGCTGCAAATTTGCGGCGGAAAATACTTTCCGCCGCAAAGTGTCAGTGGAATATCCACCGACACTTTGCAGCGGACCCTGTTAGTTCGCCGCAAATTGCGGCGGACCATGGTGGTCCGCCGCAAATTGAGGCGGACTAACGCCTTGTCCGCCGCAAATTTGCGGCGGACATATTTGTCTGTCCCAAATTTTGCGCCGGAATCTATTATACCGCCGCAAATGGTGGCCAATTTGCGGCAGACCACCTTGGGTCCGCCACAAATTGTTTTAAAAAAGTCCTCTTCCCCCATCCATTTCATTCCCCCGATTCGTCTTCCTCCTTTCTTTCTTTCCTTTCGTCTTCCTCCTTCCTTTCTTCCATTTTGTGTGTCGTTGCTATTTAAGAGGGTGTAACAAAAGCATCGTTCTGGATTCTCTACATCAAGAAGAAGACTAGCCAACAACCAAAAGAACTAGGGAGGTAATTTTTCCTTTCTTTAACTATGAGATTCGAAATTATTTGAGTTTTGGTGTTCATGCTCCTTAGCTATTCGGTAATACTCCTATGCTTTTGGTGTTTTCGGTTAAAATCTTGGTTTTTCGATTAAGAACCTGCTGCCAGATCTTTGTTAATCTAATAACTAGGTTACTTTTCCTTTTTAAAATTTTCATTTGCCATGGATCCTTCCTTATTGCATTATCAATTCATTATATATTTAGGACATATATTCATACGTTATTGTTCCAAGCATGTTTCTTATTTTTTTTCTTCTTTGTATATTTAATTATCCGTAAAAAGTAATTTTAAATCTTAAGATTAAAAAAATTAACATACTCACATATTAAGCCATAGTCTTATAGAAATTATATTGTTTTAAAGTCTTAAACTAAATTAAGCTATTCATGTTTGGAGAATATTTTTGGGATAGTTGCTTTTTTGGGTTTGTTTATTATATAAATTTGTTTTTTTTTTTTACATAACAGTGTTTAAATTTCAAAATATTCATTTAAAAAATATATAGTTAATTTGTTTACATGGTAGGCTTGTGCAGATAAATCTAATTTAAGACCGGATAAAAAGATAATTTCAACATGAAATTGTTAATTGTAGATGTATAGTATTTATCAATTCAATTTGGTATATATGTTTTTAAGCAATAGATTACATTTGAATTTATTTTCAAGATAAGACTATTGGTGCCAAATTCATAAATTAACTTAAAAGAACATATCAAATCATTTTTATATCTTTTCTAAGTATAAGCTCAGTTAAACTTATAAATTTGCATTCAATTTATAATTTTATAAGTTTCTAACTTGTAAAATTGTATTGACTAATTCTTAAACTCATAATTGGTATATTCATATTTTAATTTTGTAATTTAGAAAACATAATCTAAATATACACATAAATATTAGTATATTTAAGAATTACATTATAATAACATGTTGTGTATAATTGTTACAAGATTTATAATTTTAACAACAAAAAAATTTATTTAGTTTATATATATTTAGATGTCTTGTCTTTAATATACTAATGGAATAATTTAACTATTTAACTGTTAGATCTTAATTAATTTAAACATCAAATCATTAATAAGAGTAAATACATTATATTAGTTTTGGGAATTTTGCAAGTATTATGTGTCAAATTATCAGCATTGTTTTAATATATAAAAAAGTAAATCATTTAATTAAGTGGCAATTGGTTGGTATAAGCGGCTAGATGTATTTGCAACTTAGGTTAGTTGAATTAGTTAGTATTATTGTATTATGTTCCAATAAATGTCCGTGCAGGGTTGGGTTGGGGAACTATGGAAGGTGATCGTGATAGGAGTTGGATGTATAATCGTCTAACTCAGAAAAAACGACTTACTCGAGTATTCTTAGACAGTTTGGAAGAGTTCGTCTAATTTGCCTTGGCGCACACAACTAATTCGAGTGCCTCGATTAGTTGTCCGTGTGCGAGATGTAGGTGTTTTGAATTTCATGACGCGGGAACGGTCAGGATCCATTTGTGTAGAAAAGGATTCATGACAGGTTATGAATGTTGGGTGCATCACAGGGAAGTCCAACAGACACCGAGCGGTTATTACGGAGACAATACTCATCGAGCCAACCTTAATCAATATCAACAGTTGGTCATTGATGCTGCGGGACCGTTGATCGGCCAATATTTTGATCCCGTGACTCATGTTGGACCTTCATACATAAAAGAGGAGACCGGTACACATAATCAACCATCATACATGGGAGAGGAGCCTAATCCGGAGGCCAGTAGGTTCTATCAAATACTTCAAGATGCACAACGTCCTTTATGAGAAGGTTGCAAACACATTGAAAATAGTGAATATTCATCGCTATCGGCTACCCTAGCGACATTAAGCTTGAAGACTGATCACCATATGAGCGAGAAGAATTACAATGAAATGATGCAGATCATGAGTAAGGTTGCTCCCAATGACAATAATTTGCCGAAAGATTTTTACCAAGCAAAGAAAAAGGTGAAAGAGCTCGGGCTTAGTTGTGAAAAAATCCATTGCTGCCCCAACGGATGTATGCTCTATTACAAGGATGATGCTGAGCGGACTACTTGTAAATTCTGTGAACATGATAGGTACAAGAAGATTAAAGGGAAAACAACCAATCAACCATTAAGCAAGATGTGGTACTTTCCCCTCGTGCCCAGACTTCAGAGATTGTATTCGTCACAACAAACGGCTGCTCACATGAGATGGCACCGGGAGCATCACAGGGATGAAAAATTTGTGATGCATCCATTTGATGTCGAAGCTTGGCTGAAATTTGACGAGGCGAATCCATCATTTGTAGCTGATCCCCATAATGTCCGTCTTGGTTTATGTTCAGATGAGTTCGCTCCTTTCAACCAAACGGGCATGATTTATTCCAGTTGGCCGGTGATTGTGACTCCGTACCACCTCCCACCTTCCATGTGTATGAGAAGAGAGTTTTTTTCCTCAACGCATTAATCCCTGGGCCATCCAACCTAAAAAAGAAAATAGATGTGTACCTCAGGCCTTTGATAGATGAGTTGAAGATGTTGTGGAGTGAGGGGGTTCTTACGTACGATGTATCATTAAGTCAGAATTTCATCTTGCGGGCTGCCTTAATGTGGACGATAAATGATTTCCTTGCATATGAGATGTTGAGTGGATGGCAAACGTCGGGGAAGCTTGCATATCCGATATGTCTCGAACAGAACGTGGGGTTTAGCCTGCCACACAGTCGCAAGGTATCTTGGTTTGATAGGCACTGGCGATTCCTACCCCTCGATCATCCGTTTAAGAGAAACAAAAAAGACTTCAGCCGGAATGTGGTTGAACGATCACCTAAACCTCGTCGTTTAAGTGGGCAAGAAATATGGGAGAGGGTGCAACACATTCAAAGTGTTAAAGAGGGAGCTGCTTCCAGTCAGCCTGAGGGATATGGCATTCAGCATCATTGGAACAAACGTAGCATCTTTTGGGAGCTACCATATTGGAAAGATCAATTGTTAAGACACAACCTTGATGTCATGCATATTGAGAAGAATGTGTTTTGCAATATTCTGTACACCGTCATGGACACCAAGGGTAAGACAAAGGATACAGTCAATGCAAGACTTGACATACAACAGATTTGCAGAAGACCTTCTTTGCATTTAATAAAGACTGCCACGGGCCGGATTTCCAAACCTAGGGCGCCGTACACATTGAACAAAGAACAAAATTTGCAATTGTTGAAATGCGTTAATAGTGTGGAACTACCGGACGGTTTTGCATCAAACTTCTCGAAATATGTGGACTTGAATGAGGCGAAGTTACACGATATGAAGAGCCATGATTGTCATGTTTTCTTTCAGAGATTATTGCCGTGGGCCTTCAAGGCACTACCGAAGCATGTATTAGATACTCTGACAGAGTTTTCCTTCTTCTTTACAACAATTTGTGCTTCTGAACTTAATGTCGACTAAAGGAGAGCGTGCCAAAAATGCTATACAAGTTAGAGATGGTGTTTCCTCCTAGCTTCTTTGACTCAATGGAACATTTGCCCATTCACCTGGCGTACGAAGCAAGGGTAGGAGGTCCGCAACAATATAGGTGGATGTATCCGTTTGAAAGGTAATATATATTTGTTTTTGCTGTGATTAATTCAAACACACTGTGACATAGGTTATAAATACCCTCTAATTGTCCATTGTATATAGGTTTTTACGCACATTGAAATATAAGATTAAAAATACAAGATACTTTGAAGGATCTATTGCTGAAGGGTATCTGGTTGAAGAGGCCACCAAATTTGCCTCATACTATTATCTCCCTGAAGTTATATCAAGATGGAGGGGGTACCTCGTAACGATGATGGCGGTGAAACGAGTGGTCAAATATCAATATTTAATTATCCTGGCCGGGTTATTTGAATAAATTGTAGGTCAACTCTGGAAGGAAGCGATAAGAAAGTAGCGGAGTGGTACATTCTAAATAACTGTGAAGAGGCCGCCCCGTACTTAAAGTAAGGTTTCATCTTTTCAATAACTGCTACGGTAAGTATTAAAATATTAATTTCTTTCTTTTTGTTACAGATACTTCTCACAATGGGTCTGATCAACAAATCCTTTGATCTTGGATTCCGACCTCGATGAATTCATGAAGGATAAATTTCCTCATTGGTTACGAGACCACTTCGCACAAAAAATATAGAGTTCAACTTCTGCGTCAGCTCCCCATGATGTTGTATGGAGTTTAGCTTACGGGTCTGCAACAGTTGTTACCAGGATCAAAAAATATGTAATTAATGAGTATCGGTTTGTAACTGTTAAAGCGAACGGAAATACGGAAACTTTGAATTATGGTGTATGTTGTCGAGGTGGCCAAGTTGACGGAGTCGAGTGCGACTACTACGGCAAGTTAATTGATATAATTCAGTTGGATTACAAGTGAGACAAATCAGTGATTCTATTTAAATGTGAGTGGTTTGATAACAGTCCACGTGGTACAAAGGTGGACAAATATGGAAATGTTGAGATCGAGTGGTCATGGAGATATGCAGTTAGTTATTATCCATTCATTCTTGCTCAACAGGCATAACAAGTTTATTTTACATTTTACCCTACATCCCGTCAAGAGTGGGTGGGAGTTATCAAAACCAAAGCACGAAATATTATACCTACTTCAAAAGAGTCAGAAACAAATGACGATATGACTGAACCGTTCCAAGCGGATGTGGAACATGTACTTGCCGTAAGTAATGTCGAGGACGATATACCTTGCAATCTCTTTGATTCCACTGGAGACTTAGAGCTGATTCCTATCCAAATTGAGAATGAGGAATCAGACAATGAGGAACAAGCGGGTTACTCCACTACTGAATCTGAATTCGAAGATTATGAGACGTCAGAGGAAGAACATGAGTCATCCGATTGATTTAAGTTAGTTATTTTTGTTTATGACGATCTGTTATATTTGATACTCCGTTGCTTAGTTATTATTGTATTAAGTAAATTTTTTGTATTTATATATATTTTGATCATCATGTTTATAAGTGTTCAAAGATGGAGCATCCAGGAGGCCGTTCAGGTAGTGTATATAGTAGAGGTAGTGGCCGGGCCCGTCCTATCAGAGGGGGTAGGCCGACATCATCTACCCCCTCTGTAGTCAGAGGGCTTAGCTCTTCCCTGGATCTTCCGCCTCTTTATTTTTCCTCTTCACCGCCTACTACTGACTCTGTTATGGGCGGTATAGGTGAGCCTTTCACTCATACATATCCACACTAGCAGGCAGAGCAGGTTCAATTTAGATTTCTGACTAATTTACATATATTTTCTTAAACATCTATGTTCTAACATTTTGCAGTGTACTTCTTCCTTTAGTACACTGCATCGCCTCATAGCCAGGGTGGGGAAGCTAGTTCCTCCAACGAGCCAGCCTGGGGATCCATTGATCTTGCGATAGGGAAGATGTGGATCTGTCCTGTAGGGAGCACTGAGTAAGTTATGTAATATTATGATTTTTTACCTTTAGTTTGTATACTACTATTTGCAACATTCTCTTTGTTTTCAGGTTTCATCCTCATAAGTCGGTGGCGGATTTCATGGCCGAGCAAATATTTCATAATTTTGATGAACCTTGGGCCACATGGACATTGATTCCTCAGAGCTAGTGAGATGTTTGGTTTAGTGAGTTTTTGGTAAGTTATGTGATTTATGGTTATTAATTTATTATTCTCATCAAAATACAAACTGATTAACTACTTGTATAATTTAGAGTACTAATTGTTTTAGTATTGTTTTCAGAAAAAGTTTAGCTGGTTGCCCGAGCATCTGAAAAATTTAAAGAAAGCTTATAACTTCAAGGAAAGCAAGTGGTTGTCTAATACATTATATAAATTGAGGCATGAAAAAGGAAAAAAAATTGGATTCAGCTTGAGGTTGCAGGCCAGTTATTTGAAAAATGGGCGACTGACGAAAGATTTTTGAAGCAAAGTGAACAAAATAAATTAAATAGGTCCCACATGGAAGGACCGTCATATGCTGGTGGCTGCATTCTAGTTAGTGAGCATCGACGAAAAATTGTAAGTATATATGTTATTTTATACTTCAGCTTTCAATATTTTGTACTTAATCAATAATTAATGAACATGATTATCATTTGTGTTTGCAGGCAGCATCTGGGGAAATTCCTACAGATATGATTCCTTGGACCACCTTTGAGCGGACTCATACCCAGCCAGTTGAGGGTCAAGGCAAGCGTTGGATTAACGCTAAGTCCCAGCAATTCGCGGTGAGATATTAATTACATTTATTATTTGTTTCAAATAGTAACATCTTTCTTTCATTTTATATGCATTATTTGTGTTGTATGTTTGTGCTTGTAGGAGACATATCAGCAACTGACGCAGGAGAGAGACTCGCAGATTCAGAGCGACCCGTCGTCCTCTTATTCTGATAACGAGAGTATCTTCCTTCAGGCTGCAGGCGGAATGGACAAGAAGGGGAGAGTCTTCGGGATGGGTGCTTCTGCCAGCCAACTGAAGTCGTCTTCGAGGCGCTCATCCGGCAGTAGTAGAGGTGGTCCTGAAGGTAAACTTATACTTTTGCTATCAATCGCAAACCATTACTCCCTCATTCATTTAAATGAAGTAGTATAAATAAATTAACTTCATAATGTTGGTTTTGCAGAAAGTACTAGGGTAAAGGCGTTAGAACAGACGGTGAGGGAGAAAGGCCAGATGATTAGTGAGATGCGAGTACTTCTCCAATCCCTATTGAAGGACAAGGGTACGGGGCAGCCTCCTCGTGGTGACGATGATACTGGTGGTGATGATGACCAAATTGCTGCTTTTTAGAGTTTTTTTTTAAATTTATTTTCGAACATTATATTTGTAATATTTTGTTTTTCCCTTATAATCTACTTTTTAATGCGAGGGAAAATGTTTTTCCGCCGCAAATTGCGAGGGAAAATAATTCCATCGCAAAATTGACATTTGCGAGGGAAAATATTTTTCCGCCGCAAAATTTAAATTTGCGAGGGAAACTTTTTCCCTCGCAAAAATTCGTATTTTACGAGGGAAAAATATTTTCCACCGCAAAATTTGAGATTTTGCGATGGAAAAATATTCCGCCGCAAAATTTGAATTTGCGAGGGAAAGTATGTTTTTTCTGTTGCAAAAATTGTTTACGATGGCCTTTTTTGCGACGGACATTTTTCTGCCGCAAAATTATTTTGCGACGGAAAATACCTATTTTGCGATGGAAAAATTCCGTCGCAAAAAATAGATTTTCTAGTAGTGTATTACAGCAGAAACCTAGTAGTTCTCTCTTTTTTAAAATATTTCCTATTGATGGCTGTACCTGAATCTCAAAACCCAACATCACATATTTGGCCGTTACCAGGTATCTCTTTGGGCTTTATCTCTGCTCCGCCTTTGTTTTTGCCTTCACTCTGGCATGCCTTTGTTTGTTTGTTGTCCTCTCCAGACGTCCTTCTTTGAGTTGGAAGCAAATTTCTTGGAACATAGGATGACTCAAAGTGAGTTATAGATTATAAGGGAAATAATATAAAAAATTTAAAGACAAAGCACCGGTTCATAGGGGAGTCAAAAATCCAGGAACTTAATTACACTGAGTCATAATCAAGCACTAAGTTATAAATAAATAAATTATTTTCATTTTATCAAGGCTTCTCCCGCGACTATTAGAGGGCAAAGAGTTAAAACATTTTTACTAATGAAGTTTGTCACCGTCCCGCATAATTCAGTTTTAAAATATGCAAATTGCAAAATTAACAATATTTTAAAAAGGAGTAATTATAACAATTTCATTTAATTGGTCCAAAATTTTATAATAAGAGTAGGGCCAATTTAATGAAATTGCTAAAATTGCATGGATTTTAAAAGATATTGTCTACTTTTACATCTTAGATGCTAATGACAAAAAAATATCATTGTTAAAATTGCATCTTAACTCGTTATTTATTAAAAATTTAATATGCTGTATGTATTGAGGTTATGAATTGTGCATATTGGATTTTAACAATTTAAATTTATTTATTTATATTATTAATAATAATTTTATAATTTATTGAATATGATCTATCTATTTTTTTTAATCTAAAGGTGGATGTGAAATTCTAAAATGAAAAGAAAGAATAGAACCCAATCACCGTTAGCTTAGTGATAGTTTTACATTAAAATGCCAAACTTTAATTTGTTTATTTATTTAGGACGATCTTTTAATGGTTTTTCAATAGCTAGGTTCTTTATTTATTTGTTGATATTGTCCAATTCCACTTTCTTCTAAACTTTGTTGAGAGGCGGGGACAAGGCCTAAGAAAAAAAAAAGGAATAGCTATGCATAATATAAGAATGGTTTCAAACTTCAGTTCATGCCTCATAAATAATATGAAATTAATTGTTTTGAAGTTGGAAAAATAGTTTTTCCAACAAAATAGTGCAGTGATTTTGAATCCCATCTCATCCAACAAATTATTTATCAAGTTGATAATTTATTGTCTGAGCAGTTGGGGTAGACATAAGCATATCATAGCTACCAACCATATAGCAAAATTTGGATCATTATCATCATTGTAAAATGCCATATGCCTTTGATCATAGGTATTTTGTGCCAAGTCTCTGTTAAGGCTTTTTGTTTTTGTTAATTAACATGTTTCTATTGTTTATCATCAACTTATATTACACTGGCCTTTGCTCCTTTGGACATATATAACTGCAACTCACATGTATAACCTTTTGGGTCACTATGAACTTATGATCAAAGTTATAAAACTCAGACTAGCCACTAAACTGGTCATAGTATTAAGTTAATTTGGGGCCAAACCAATGAAAAATTGAAGATTTTAAGGTTATTAATATAAAATTATTGAAAATATTTTTTTGAAAAAAAAATATCGAACCATTTTGACCCTCGGTTCACCGGTTTTCGGTTTAAACCGGCCGGTTTGGTTTGGGCTTCAAAACCTGACTTATGATAGTATATTGCAAACAAATGATTATAGCACCACCACTAAATATTGCATGACTATGACTATGCCTTTTACTTGAAAAGTATTATTCTCGTGTTTTCAATGCATGGATATATGGCTTTAAAAAACAGAAACGAGTTGAAGAGAGAAAAAGGAGTTAAAAAATAAAATTGTGAAATGAAATCAGTGTTTTTAAAAAATTCCGATGAGATGGTAAATTAAAATATGCATTTTGATTATTTAATGTTATGAAAAAAAAATGCATTTTTCATTTGGAATTATGAAATTAAGAGAATAGAGTAAAAAAACTTTGAAAATGAACAAAGATAAGGATATTTAATAACTTGCAATCTTGAAATGAGCCATTAATATTTATAGGAGTATTCTCATGAAATTACGTAAAATGTATGGGAGAAGGAAAAGATGATATGAAAAGGAAGAAAAACAAATGAAATTTTTAAAGAAGAATAATAGGAGAGAGAATAAAAAGCTATCAATACAGGTCGGTTGAGCTTTAAAGGGTTGGGATTTATTGATAGGTTATAGTTTAAAACAGTTAGGCCTAAAAAACTGTCTATTTAAAATTCATTCATTTTTGAAATTCAGTTTATGTGCGTGCGGGTTTAGGTCTAAGCCACAATATTTAGGATTTTTTTTAATTTAAATTTTTTATTCTAAAACATCTAAAAAAAAATCATTTTCATGGAATTGTTAACTCAAATTACAAATATTAATAATATTTCTTGGCATATGCCTAATTTATTCTTGGTGGATTAGGACTCAAACCTAATAGCACTGGGATCAAAATATAAATAATAGAACATCTTGAGTACATAACTGTAATATTACGTAATAGTGTTGTCAAACCAATACAATACTACATTAAGGAAAGAGTACATCGATTGCGTAAGAGGCTCTTGGAACTCTATATATGTGTGTGTTTGCATAAGGATCTAGCTAGGGTAATGTGACATAATACACATTAATGTAACTGGGTTCCGCGTCGGTGCTTCAGTTTTATATTTTAATGAGTTGGTTAAATTTCCAGTATGTCTAAAATTTTTACATAAAGTGTGAAACTTATAAGACTAAACCAAATCAAATAATTGTCATAAATGCTTATATTAATAAACTATTATTTAAACTTTGAAGGAACTGTCACATCAGTGGCGTAAACACTTGCTGGTTAACTGGGGCCTTAGCTCCAATTGACCCTAAATGATCTTTTAAAATTTGTTAGTATATACAAGTATCTATTATATGGTATTTTATTTTGGTCAATAATTTAGCCCCAGCTAATTTCTTATCTTATTTATAAGGACAATGTTTGGTTCATTACTCATTTGGCTGTGAGATAAAAGTAAAATTTTTATTTGAGATATCTATTAAAAAGGTTAATATAATCTTATATCTTGTTTTGATTTATAATTATCAATTATTATTTATTTATATTTTTAATGTTATGTGATACTATTTAATAAATATTTTGGGGTTAAGGTGCAAAAATACACATGTGTTTTTTCCCCAAGAGCGCCCAGCACCATGTGCTTTTTTTTGGAGCAAAAATACATACGTAGTTACTATTTTGGAGCAAAAATTACATCCTACCGTTAAGTTATTGTTCACTGTGATGAAAAAAAAAGAGATGAAGTGAACAGTAATTTAACAGTGGGATGTAACTTTTGCTTCAAAATGGTAACCACGGATGCATTTTTGCTTAAAAAAACCACGTGGTGCTGCTAGACGCTCATAGAGAAAAAACTCATGTGTATTTTTACACCTTAACCCAATATTTTAATATATTCATTTTTTTTTGCCCAGACTAAAATTATTTTCTAGTTTCGTCAGTATATCACATACCAAAAAATTAACAAAAACAACAAGGTGACAACTTTTTTTCATCTTGTTCACGGAAATAAAAGAACTATTTTTTATTAGTAATTATTACACAATTATTTTGTAAAAAATAACTTGTGCAAATTTTAAAATCCTAATAAAATGTGGAAACGGATGAATGGGAAATGATAAGAAATGTTGAGGAAAAAAAAGAGGAAATGATAAGAAACAAAACCTTGATAGGTACACTCAATTTAAACTTTTCACGCATTCATAATCAATTTCAACTCTTTTACTACTCAAGCATAAAAATTTATACATATTTTTATTCTCTTACTTGTTTCTTGATTCCCAACTTCCAAAGCATAAACATCAATAATAATCAAGTCATTAGGCATACGTCAACAGTAAAATAATTAAAATATTTTTCTTCTCTTCCAACATCAATAAATCATATTTTATTAAAATATATTATTGTGGATTTAAACGAGCTTTAAAGAATTTAGTCAGGAACCATTCTTATATATATATATATATATATATATATATATATATATATATATATTCCTATGGAAGCAGATTTGGTAGGCAGATGAATTGCCAAAGCTTTGCCTTTTAGTTTGAACAGTCGATCTTTATCCCAGTTGCAGGCCTATTTGATGTGAGATGTTGACTTGTTGAGGAAATTTCTGATATGCTCTTATGTTCTGGCTGCGTCAACTTGTTTTTCTACTTTGCTTGCTAGTTTCTGGTGTTATTTCTCATTCATTTTGTTTTGGTTGTTTTATTTTCTGCTTATGAAATAGTATAGCTTTATTTGATTTAAATACTATTTCTTCCTCTGTCGGCCAAAAAAAAGGATTAAAACGGGATGATAACCTTTTTATTTTCGAATTTTAATTAATTGACTATCTCTTTTAAACTCCGTTTCCCTTTACATCCCATAAATTACAAATAGGATGATTGAATTAAGCGACTCATTTTGATGTCCCCATAAGTGGTGTGACAGCCTCACACCGTACACTAATACTTTTTTTTAGCTTTTATTATAAAGCACAAATAGATAAGTGTTTTTGAACCATTTTATAAAGTGTTTGTTTGTTTCCAAACAGAATTAAATATTTTTTCATATATGTCTACATTTAATAATAGTAGTGGGAGAACCAGCGTCTTACTAGCATAGTGGCATGAAAGCTTGGCTCTCATTTTCCATGTTCAGGGTTCAAACCCTGCCCCCTCCCATATTATGTGTATAAAAAAAATAATAGCAGTGGGAGAAAGTAATAATTAATATAACATTATATTTTTAATGTAATTAATAGGGTTAATAATAAAAATTATTAAAATTTTAGAATAAATTTAATAATTTTAACTGGGAAAATTATTATAAAGTGCAAACAAACTTACTGAAGTCAAAAGTTAATCATCGGCTCAGCTTACATATATTAACGTCATTCCTCAAGAGTTAATTCAGCATTCCCACATAAACGTCCTCGATTCTCTATCAGCCAACATTCAAACCCGTACTTCGAAAACTAAGCTATGCCTTTGCCCATTCGTTCCTAAATGCTTAAATCACTGCCTTCAAAGGCAACAACCTCTGTAATTATTCTGACTCTTCTGCTGGTTTTCTTTTTGTGATTCGTCTCGCAGTTATATGATTCGTCTCTCTTCTTTTTCCAAAATCTCTTCTAGTATTCACTCTTGTAAAAACCATTCTCTGCCTTTCCCAGCTCAGGTTGAATTTTCCAGGAATAATGACCCGAAACCCATTCTCGATGACTCTCTACTCCTCCATTATCTATCTAAACGCTGGCATCAGGAAGCCCGAAACTTCCTTGAAAAAACACACGTCGCAGATCTCCGTGAACGACTTGTTCTTTGGACTTCGTTGGTTTCCAAGTACTCGCGAGAGGGTTATGTGGACGAGGCTCGAGTCTTGTTTGACATCATGCCTTGTAGAAATATTGTTACTTACAATGCGATGTTATCGGGTTATCTCCAATCCGGGAGTTTAAATGAAGCTTGTCAGTTTTTTTATCAGATGCCGTATAAGAATGTTGTTTCGTGGACTTCGATGTTTAGTGGGCTGGCTGATTCTGGGAGGATTGAAGATGCAAGGAAGCTGTTTGATGTAATGCTTGAGAGGAATGTTGTTTCTTGGAATTCATTAGTTACGGGGTTGATTAGTAATGGAAGGTTGGAGGAAGCAAGGCAGGTGTTTGATCAAATTCCCAATAAAAATCTGGTTTCTTGGAATGCTATGATAGCAGGTTACACCAAAAATGGTCAAATGGATGAAGCAAGAATTTTGTTTGATGAGATGAAATACAAGAATGTGATAACTTGGACTAGCATGATAGCTGGTTATTGTCGTGCGGGCAATGTGGGAGAGGCTTATAGTTTATTCTGGTCAATGCCAGAGAGAAATGTTGTTTCTTGGACAGCCATGATTAGTGGGTTCACTTGGAATGGTTTGTATGAAGAGGCCTTGTTGCTTTTTCTCAGAATGAGATTTTCTGATATAAAACCAAATGGAGAAACCTTTATATCTCTCGCTTATGCATGTGCAAGCTTAGGTTTTCCGAGTCTTGGCAGGCAGTTACATGCTCATATACTTATCAAAGGCTATGATCAAGATGATTTTGATGGAAGGCAATGTAGAAGTCTCATTCAGATGTACTCTGTGTTTGGTCTTATGGATTTTGCACACATGGTCTTTGACAAGAACTTGACTAGCTGTGATAGTCTCTCTGTCAATTCTATGATCAATGGTTATATTAAGCTTGGTCTGTTACACAAGGCTCAAATTCTGTTTGATAAGGCTCCTGTCCGAAACAGAATTGCTTGGACTTGCATGATTACTGGCTATCTTAATGCAGGGGAAGTAGTAAAGGCAGGCCAACTATTTGATACAATGCCTGATAGAGACGCCGTCGCATGGACTTCAATGATTAATGGTTATGTTCAAAACGAGGTAATTCCTGAGGCCATAAGTTTATTTGCAGAAATGAGGTCTCATGGTATTACACCACTAAATTCTACATATTCTGTTCTTTTTGGAGCCATGGGTGCAACGGCATATCTTGACCAGGGACGGCAGCTTCATGCTCTGAAGTTAAAGACAGTATATGAGTACGATTTGATTCTCGAGAATTCCTTGATCTCAATGTACGCAAAATGTGGGGAGATATGTGATGCATATAACATATTCTCCAACATGACTTACAGGGACATAGTTTCTTGGAACTCCATGATCATGGGCCTATCAGATCATGGGATGGCCAGTGAAACCTTAAAGTTGTATGAAACCATGCTTGAGCATGGGATTTACCCAGATTCTGTAACTTTACTGGGCATCCTAACATCATGTGGTAATGCAGGGCTTGTTGACAAAGGGTGGGAATTATTCACTGCCATGACTAATGTTTATGAACTTCAACCTGGTTTAGAACATTACATTAGTATGATCAATCTTCTGGGTCGAGCAGGGAGGATAAAGGAAGCTGAGGAGTTTGTCTTGAAGCTGCCCATCGAACCAAATCATGCAATTTGGGGGGCACTGCTTGGGGTATGTGGTTTGAACAAAACATTTTCAAATGTTGCTAAGCATGCAGCCAAACGACTTCTTGAGTTGGATCCATATAATGCTGCAGGCTATGTGGCTGTTTGTAATATTAGTGCAGCGAGTGGCAGGCACATTGAGGGGACAAATTTGAGGAGAGAAATGAGTTTGAAAAAAGTGACAAAGACGCCTGGTTGTAGTTGGATCATCTTGAGGGGAAGAGTTCATATTTTCTCATCAGGAGATAGATTGAATCCACAGGTGGAAGAGATGTTATTTATATTATCTGGAAATGAGATAGATTAATTGAACTATCAAGCGGGGCTTGGCGAGGGTGATTGGAAGGATATATTATTCTTCACTATTTGTTGGCTTCTTTGGCGAGACCAAAACGAGCGTATTCATGCTGGGTCAAATGCCAAGCTTAATATAGTCCTGGCGCAAGCGTCTGCGAGCTTGGGATGCATGCGGCGCTCATCTACTAAGCTTCATGGGGTCAGGATTAACTCGCAGCAACATCAACCACCTGCTCTAGATACTGAAGAGATGAACTGCGTGTAGAGGTTGATGGTGCATTTTCACACTTACTTGGAAAAGTTGCGTGTGGTGGTGTCTTAAAAGGAGGGAACTTTGTTAGAAAGTTTTATGTTCAGGTTGGAAGAAGGTGAATACCTCACAGCTGACTTGTGGGTTGTTTGATGGGGTTCATAAGAGCCTTGGACTGAGGTGCCATAAACATAACGACTCCACTGAAACAGTGCACTTGATTCTATATGAAGTTTCAGTAACCCATGAAGATTGGGAAGTGATCTCTGAAATTAAAGGAACGATGTAATGTTCTTGGCAAGTGGAAATTCAATAGATAAAGTCGTGACACCATCACCATAGCGGATGTTCTTGCGAAGAGGGCTTTAGATGGAGCCAGTGGCCAACAATCTCTTAGTCTTGAATGGTTGTATGATCTTTTAGCTTCTTATGCGAGTCCTTATGTTCTCTTGTATTTAGGTTTCCTTTATTTCCGGTGTAAAGAAAAAAAAAATCAAGTGGGATGGAAATGAGGTTGAAAGGTGTGAGAAGGCAGGAATATGATCCATCTTCAAGCTCTATGGGAACAGCCCAATAACGTTATATTTTTGTAAGTTCCATACAAAATATTGGTACTTTGTTTGCATCTAGAGAGAAACTGGAGTCACACACACTTGAGGATGCATTTTAGAATACTCATGGAGGTTTTTCCTTTTTGGCTGCAGGAAGGAGCTGGCTCGGGAGCTTCTTTTGAAAGGAGTGCAAACATTGACCATGAGACCAGTGGCGGAACCCGAAAATTTTCAGTCCGGGCTAAAAAATAAACATATTGAACTACTCCTTTTAGTTTTTATTATGAGACGGTAATTAACAAGTGTATTTGGTCCTTTTTATAAGGCATTTGTTTGTTTCCAAAAAGTATTAAATATTTTTTTTTTCATGTATACCCATGATTAAAAAAGGTTGTGAGTGAGATAATAATTAATACGATATTAGAGTTTAATCTAATTAGTATAGATAATATTGAAAATTATTTAAAGTTTAGGATAGATTTAATGTATTTAACTGTTTTTATTGACTTGTAAGAATTATTAGTTGGTGCCTTATAATAAGGACCAAAGGAGTATTTACTAAATAGTATCACATGAAATTAAAAATAAAATAAATAATAACCGATAATTATAAATCAAAACAAGATATAAGATTATATTAATATTTTCGGTAGATATCTCAAACAAGAATTTTACTTTCCTCTCACAACCCAAGAAGTAATGAACCAAACATTATTTTATAGAGAAAATAAAAAATTAGCTGAGGCCAAATTATAGGCCAAATAAAATATCATATAATAAATACATATATCAATTAACAAATTTTAGAAGGTCAGCTTGGGCCAGCTCGGCCCTTGGCCCCAGCTGGCTAGAGGGTAGATCCGCCATTGCATGAGACGAGTATTTTGAACTTATTGTACCTGTAAAATATTCTTAATTAAATCAAATTAAAATTAAATAATGTGCTGAATTCAAAGTATAACTATGTTGCTAATATCCACATGTTTTGATTTTATAACTATATTCTGGTCCTAAATATAAGATTTAGTTAATTTTTTTTGAGATATTAAGAAAACTAAATAAATTATTTAATTTTATCATATATTGTATATGAGTAATTTATAGTCAGATAAATTAATTTAAAAAATGATAAATTTAAATATTTTAAAGTGATTTAATTAGCTTCATTAATTTCCTAAAAAAATCAATTGAGTCTTCTATTGGGAGTGACATACTGAGATGTAGTATTTTATCGTCAAACATCTTTTATTGAATTGTAACATGCAGTTCAACTTGTTATGACATGCGAGAGATACGTGAGAAACTGAGGTTACATGATTATGTTATATACAGTGAATAATTCTGTGCACATCTCACTCTATTTTAAAAAAGATTCGAATTTTATCATTTTTATTAAATTTCAATTTTTATCTTAATGAAACAAGGTAAAAAAAAAAATATCAATATTTTAACTATCAATTCATAAAAATAATATTTTAATTTAATAAATACAAAATACAATAATATAAAGTAAAATAAAATTTTCTTTTCTGTTGACTATTCACAAATGAGGGGGTTTTAGGCTATACTTATTATCTTTAAAGTGTTTGAATTTAGAAAACTTAAAGAGACTTTGGTTCTTAAGGATAAATCTTGGGCTCATTTTTGGTTTTTAAAGCAAGCTTGAGGTTGAGTTGGATATTATTTAAGCTAGTGTTTAAGTAAAATGGTTCTACTAAGTTCTTAAAAAGAAATTTTTAACACTTATCATAAGTCACTTAATGTCTTTATACGTTAGTGTTAAAGAAGCAATGCAAGTCGAGACATACTACTCACACACATTTATCTTGTACATCATAAATTATGTTGGAAAATGAGCTTCTTCCGTCAATCCAAATCACCACTTAGACATTCTTTTTTATCTGATGAGAACACAGTAACGAATGCATCAAGAAAAAAAATCCTCACTCATTAATTATATGTTTAATAAATATTTCTATATCAATTAAAAAAAAACATCCTTTTAATGTCAATTCTACCTCTAGTGTGAGTATAGTCAATGTAAAAAGTGCTTCTTGATATAAGATACATTTGAAAAATTGATTTTAGTCATGAACCTACATAGTATTTATCATATTTATCATTTTTTAATTTACTCCTATAATGCTCCAAAAAAAAAAAAAAAGCCTGAATGACTCCTTTTCCTCCTGCCTTCCCTCCTGTGATATATTAGCTAGCTAGTTTGCTTGCTTTGAGTTACCCGAGTATATCCATTACAGGAATCATGGGTCTGAATAATGCTTTTCACTTGAATCAGACGTTTTGTAACGAAACCAGATTACAACAACGCGTGTGGGAATGTGAGCATCCCGTATCCATTTGGCACAAAGGTTACATAGATGAAAACTTACTCCTCAAATGCAACAAAGGTAAGCCTCAATCAGCCTTTGTAATTTTCCAAACAGAGCACTCTGTTTTCAACTTTCAAATCAATCACCCCTCAAGTGTATCTTGTCTAACCCTAGCCCCCCCCCCCTTCTCTCTTCTCTCCTGCACTTTCATCTGCAACTCGCCCTCTCGCCGGTGGCTTGTGATGAACAAGCCATCGGCGAGCCTACTTTTGTGTCACAGACAAGTCAGAGGTATAGCTTGGAGTCCAGATCTGACATCTGCGGTCCTCTCACTTTGAGTTTTGTCGGTTGTGGCCTTCTCTCGTCCTTGTGGCTAGTCTTCTCCTCTCCTTCTCCAGATCTGATCTGCGAATGTGAGATTTATCTATTTTTTGTTCCTTTTTTTGTGGTTTTGGGTTTTATGGTGGTGTTTTTGTCTAAGGAAATAAACAAGTTTGTAAGATCTGCATTCAAATCCTCTTGGTTGGATGACTGTTTGAACGTTATTAGATCTGATTATCTCTTGGTAACTCAGATCTACGTTCTTGAGGGAAGATTTAAAGAGGTGTTTTTCGATGTGTGGTCAAGGTCATCGGATCTACTTGATCAGAAGAACAGAAGTTTTATTCATGACATTATGGGTCTTCTTCTTTCTGAGGTTGGGTTTTCCAGGTTCTTTACCTCAATATGGGGTGTCTGTATAGCTGCACTAATTGCAGCTAATGCTTATAAGGATGTGTGCCCTTCAAGGTGGGTTTTACAACCAACACTTCATTTGTCGTCACTTCTAACCTTGGATATCGAAGAGACCGCTATTGTCTATGAGTTTTCTTCTACTCTTAAATTTGCTATGTACTCTTGGTTGTTTTTATATCTAGTTTATTTGATTGTATTTGAGATTGTTTTGTTTGTATTTATTTTCATCTATTGTATCAGTCTCAAGTATTAATATATATTTAACTTTCGAATAAAAAAAAAAGTGTATCTTGTCTACTAGTAGATTTTATTATTTTATATTGATATTGACATCCATGTTAACTATACCTATGCACTTAGTATTTGACCTCACCAAGAAAATTTACTACAATCTAAATTGCACGCAAAAAAAGTATAACCTCTTGAGAATGATTACTTGGACTCATCAATAATCCATCGTATAAAGCTAGTTTACGTTTTAGACATTTGTTATCAACAGTACAGAGCACGTCTGTGTGAGTCCTGACTCCAAATCCATCCGCGCGTTAGATAAATTGTTGTCCTCTCTTCCTTTATTTTTCCTTTTGTATGTAGCGACATGATTGATGTTTAAAGGGTTGTTTTTTTGGGAAAATGCCTATAGAGGCCCAAATAAACAAGAAAATCCCCAAAAAGCCCCAAACTAAACTCTTTGATCATAAAAGGCTCTAGGGCCCTCATGGGTATTAAGTTGTAAAGTCAAATATCAATAATACTCCTATATTAAAAAAAATAAAAAAGAAGTCTGATAAAGCCAAAATCACTGGCTGTTTTTAGTGTGCCTGAAACGTATTACACGAGGAACAGAGCAGAAATTAGAAGTGAATGTAGACGTGAGGGAGAGAATGCAAGTCAGCGAAGAACACACGGATTTGCCCAAGTCAGTGAGGCAGAGAATATATATATTCCCAATCATCCACTGCGTTGATGTATTTGTTGCTTCTGAAGGTTTTTTCCAGTTAGAATGTTGGTGGGCTGAAAGGTTGGAGCTTGGCCAAATTTATGTTATTATTGAATAGGAAATAAGTAAGAAACACTAAGAATTTGATCAAGATATCATTATCACCATTCTAGTTAATCTTTAATCACTAAAGGGTAGTGTGGAAAAAATGATGCTCTGTTTTTTGTCATGAAAACAGAGGGAAATGTG
Source organism: Acacia confusa (assembly GCA_037074495.1). Taxonomy (NCBI): domain Eukaryota; kingdom Viridiplantae; phylum Streptophyta; class Magnoliopsida; order Fabales; family Fabaceae; genus Acacia; species Acacia confusa. The sequence goes on from CM073505.1 coordinate 9,208,899, forward strand.
TGTTTTTTAGTGGGATGAAGCTACATTTGGTTAAAAAACGTTGAAAATGGGATAGTTGTTAACACCTACTGTTTTTGTTATTAACGCCTATTGTTTTAGTTGTTAATTTGACTGATATTGTTGTTAATACGACCTGAATGTTAAAATGTGATAGGTTGCTCTAGTTTTGGGCATGAAAACAAATGAAAGTCTGTTTGTTAGGGGGAATGACTGAATGTGAAAATGGTGAAATTAGATTGTTGTTAATACCTATAATTTAAGTAGTTAATGTCATTGTTAAAATTGTTAATACTATCTTTATGTCGCAAATCATAATTAAAGATGGCCACTACTTCAGGGAAGAACTTATTATGTTTCTTCCATATGGGAGGTAACTTTGTATATGGGGGAGGACAAGAAAGCAATTATATTAGTGGAATGGTAAGAACAAGATGCATCAAGGAAGGAATAACATATGAGGAGATGGATATTGTTGACACATATTCATACTGTATTACAAATGTAAATGACGTTGGAAAATATATGCAGCTGGATATTGTTGTTAGTAGGTGCTTATATTGTTGTTACCAGAGACTGATATTGTTGTTACTACAAATTGATAATGTTGTTAGTGGCTACTGATATTGTTGTTAATAGGCATTGATATTGTTGTTAGTGTCTACTGATATTGTTGTAAGTGGCTACTGATAGTGTTGTTAGTGTCTACTGATAGTGTTGTAAGTGACTACTGATATTGTTGTTAGTGTCTACTGATATTGTTAGAAGTGGCTACTCATATTGTTGTTAGTGTCTACTAATATTATTGTAAATGACTACTGATAGTGTTGTAAGTGGCTACTGATATTGTTGTTAGTGGCTACTGATATTGTTGTTAGTCACTACTGATATTGTTGTAAATGTCTACTGATATTGTTGTAAGTATCTACTGATATTATTGTTAGTGTCTACTGATAGTGTTGTAAGTGGCTACTGATAGTGTTGTTAGTGTCTACTGATAGTGTTGTAAGTGGCTACTGATATTGTTGTTAGTGTCTACTGATATTGTTGTTAGTGGCTACTGATATTGTTCTAAGTGGCTACTGATATTGTTGTTAGTCGCTACTGATATTGTTGTAAGTACCTACTGATATTATTGTTAGTGGCTACTGATATTGTTGTAAGTGGCTACTGATAGTGTTGTAAGTGGCTACTGATATTGTTGTTAGTGGTTACTGATATTGTTGTTAGTCACTACTGATATTGTTGTAAGTGTTTACTGATATTGTTGTAAGTGTCTACTGATAGTGTTGTAAGTGGCTACTGATATTGTTGTTAGTGTCTACTGATATTGTTGTTAGTGGCTACTGATATTGTTCTAAGTGGCTATTGATATTGTTGTTAGTCGCTACTGATATTGTTGTTAGTGACTACTGATATTGTTGTAAGTGTCTACTGATATTGTTGTTAGTGTCTACTGATATTTTTGTAAGTCGCTACTAATATTGTTGTAAGTGGCTACTGATATTGTTGTTAGTCGCTACTGATATTGTTATAAGTGGCTACTGATATTGTTGTTAGTCGCTACTGATATTGTTGTAAGTCGCTATTGATATTGTTGTAAGTCGCTACTGATATGGTTGGTACAAATGACTGGTATTGCTAATACAAATGACTGATATGACTTATACAATTGTATCACGTTGCTGATACAAATGGGTACTGATATTGCCTATACAAATGTTTGATTTAATTGTCCATTCTTTTGTTGTTGTCATTCGATGAAAAAAGTTTAAAAACATAACCAAAAATCTAAAAACATATCCATTCTTTTGCCGTTGGCATTCCATGAACAATTATCAAAACATAAGCAAAAATTTGTCATTGTCTTTGAATAAACATTGTGAAGTTAGCATCAGTAAATAATTTACAAAAGAACAAATGGTGAAAGTCATTCTCATAAATACAATTTTGTAATAAATACATATTTGTCATCAACTAATTCTCATGCATAAAATTTTGTAATAAATACATATTTATCATCAACTACAATGTGTTCTAACAAGTATGCCCCCATAAATACAATCAGTATGTACGCTATTTGACTTCACAACTAATCCTTTTACTTATGCTTCTCTTTCATCTTCTCCTCCATCTGGTTGAAAAATTCTTCGTTAAACAAATCGTATCCAACAATTACATATAGGCGCATCTGGAACTTTAGGCGTGACAAGGAAAAGACATTAAGAAACTGATTATGATTTGATCAGTTCAACTTGTGGCCTCCACAATCCCAGCCTTTACTTGTGTGCATATTTTAATATTAACTTCCTCTGCAAATCATCATAAACTATTGGTTACAAGAGTGCAAATGCCACGTATTTAAATGTCTCATGATCGAAAAAATATCAATTAAAAGGCGTCTTGCTAAAACAAGATAGTGGAAACATCACAAAACCTCTAATCCTACCAAAGATAAAATGGTCATATCCCTGCAGCGTGTTTAACAAGCCAGGGAGTTATTGCTCTTCAAATAGGTTTGAATAATTTAATAGAAAAAAGCTACAGAGAGAATCTAATCTCCCATTGAAGGTCTGAGTAATAATACTCATACCTCACATCAGTTCCCTAATAATCAGTCCGGTACATACACATTTCAATGACATCAAAATAACTGAGTTTACTAACCATTAGGAAATTAACACCACATCCTCAAGAGAAATAGAAATATAAACTAACTCAAAGATCATTGACATCATAACAGGGAAACTACTCTTTATAACAGAACCATCACTATTCCTTCCAAAATTGGGTAAGTATCGATCCTATACAAAAAAAAAAAGAAGAAAAAGAACAACAAAAAGACGAAGCTAACAGATTTTGAGACAATTTAAATATAAAAAAGAGCTAAATATAATGGATCAAGTTCACAAGTTGTTGACACATTTTATAAGGAGTTCCTTTTTCCAGCTCTTCTTGCACTTCCTCATCACTTGCATTAGCCCATTTACCAGTGTATACAAAAGGTAGTTGCTGTAGTTTAGCATTCTCTTTCATTTTTTCTAATTCCTGACTCAATAAGCAAAAACGAATAACGATAATCAGGCAAGAAAAAAATGGCTTTAACAGAATGTAAACTGTAGAAATAGCAAATTTCTAAAGTACCACAAATGGACTCAAAAAACAATAAACAATTGATTGTATATGCACATGTGCTCAAACAGTAAAAAAAGGTTTTTTTTGGGCATGAAATATGAGAACAGAAGTTGGACAGAGAAGCAATCTCTTTATTCAGCATTAGAATTGCATAAAATGCACGTGTTTAGGGATAGATGAATTTACAATGTTAAACTAATTGAGCATTCAAGAGAAAAACTTACCCCAACATCAGCTGCTATAGGTTTCCCTAAACGACTCAATTTAGCTTCAAGTTCAGTAACTATTTTATTAATAAGAGATTGAATGCCAAGAATTTTGGACTTGATGACAATCTCCAAATGCTGAAGCACTCAGAATTATGAATTGATTATTAGAAATTAATACAGTAAGAATTGCAAGTAATAAACAAAAACAGATATTTAGCAAACAGATGTTAGTTTCCTTCTAAATAACTTCTAAATCTTCACTTGGAAAAGAGGGAAAGTCTATGCACTTGGAAGAAACTAGTGCTCCATAAAGAAACATCAAAATCCTAACATAACAATGCACTCACTTGTATTTTTTTCATCATAAAAAACTTTCAAATCCCCACCAGCAGAAAAAGCTTGACTAGCTCCCTGAACAAGTTTTATAGAGCAATTTAGTGATTGTAAATGAGTAAAGCAACACAACCAAGAGCAAGAGAATCATAATTAGTCCAAATAATATCCGTTCTCATAATTGATTAATCAATAGTGACATTGCAGAATATTTGAAGAACCGATGTGAATCAAAAAAACCTTAATGAAAACAAGCTTTGCTTTATCATTTCCTCCCACTTTTCTAGATATGCCGCTACCAACAAAACCTAATATCATTAGAAGGAAGAAGACTCAACAACCATAGCAACTAAAACTCAGTAGAAAAGTCTTCATTTCAGACAAAAATCAGGAAAGGAACTTAGGCGCTTGACTTACAAGTTTAGGTTATTTAAGTGATGAGACCGGTTTAAGGTGATCAACCTCACATGACCAATCTTTTCTCCAAGAACAACCTTAACATCAAAAATTTTCAATCAATCATTTAATTGCAGAATCTTATGACAAATTTACCCCCCAAAAGCTTAAAATCAGAAACACGCAAGGAAAATAGGTAATAACATAAATTAATAATGATGGTGAAGGAGGGAGAGAACGCCGATGGTGACAGAGGTATATTGGCGAATCTGGAGTGTCCAAGAACGAGTTTTGAAGGCTGCTAAGGTGAAGATGCTCCGGCTCTGATCTACGTCTCTCATGAATCTGGGCTTTAAACTTCGGAACTCCCCTCCTCACGTCGCCGACAGTGATGGAGGTGAGAACGGAGATTGTCAACGACTGAGGTGAAAGGAGTGAAATATGAAGATCTGAGCTCTCCGCCGTGCTCCAAGCTTTCTCGAGTTTGTGTGGAGTGGAGGAAGAAGGAGAGAGGGTGAAAATGAAGACCTTCATTTTTCTCTTTTAATCCAGGGCATCAATGTCATTTTACATTGTAACTTAATACCCATAAAGGCCCTAGGGCCTTTTCTGATTAGTGACTTTTCTTTAGGCCCTATTTGAGAATATCTTGCTTAATTGGGCCCTGTGGTGGATTTTCCCTTGTTTTTTTAGTTCCGCCGAGACCGAGTTTATTAGGCCCATGATCACACAAAAACAAAAATAAAAAAACATAATTCACCATTTGTTTAAGCAAGACAAAATGACATTAAATATAAAAGCATCTTATATATTGCATAAATGAAGAAGTAAAAGAGAGGCAAGGGAATTTATAAGTAATAGTCTGAACACTAAGAAAATTAAGCCTATATAATAAAGAGAGAGGATTTCCTGCGATATGATGTTCAAATGTGAGGAGTTATCAGGGAGTTGTAAGAAGTATCTATTGACGCAATAAACAAATAGAGGTGGCCTTGATCTAGATGCTATTATTAGACCTAAATTTAAGCTCCAGAAGAGAGAAGCCATGAAACATTTAGATAAGAAAGTAATACCAGGAGTTGACTGATTTCTCATTGGTTTTCTTTTAGTTCCCAAAGAAATGGCCAAGTTTGTTTGGGAGTGACATCTTGTACAAGATTTTGATATTTATATGACTATGCTAAGATATATGCATAATCAACTTAAAGATTAGTTTTGCAGATATTAATGAGTGCGAGGAAAAGAATCGTTGCAGTAGGCATTATAAGTGTTCATGTCCGTGGGGTTATAGAGGTGATGGCTATATGACAAATCACGCTACAGATTCCCTATCTTGGAAATTTCATTAGGTAAGATTATAATAATTAATTAACCCTTAACGTTCGAGTCATCTTATCAAATCGATCCCTACAAGTTTTTACCATAGTCTTCTTTTTCATATCGTTTGCATGCATGCCTCCTTTTCATATTTAGTTAAACGTTTCTTTTTATTCAAAGCATATTTACCAATTTGAGTTTGGGACTCCCACAACGAGAATCAATGATGGGAAATAAACAGAGCATCACTAGCGTTGAGTATTTAAAACCACTTACTAGCTACTGTAGATAATAATTTTGAACACTAAATTGTTGGCAGGCATATCTGTAGCCTTGCTGGTTTTCTTCACCTTGATCTCCACATTATGATGGGGACACAAGCAAAGAGCATTAACGCAACTTAGAAGCAAGTATTTTGAGCAAAATGGAGGAAATATGCTGCAGCAACCCTATCAACAATAAGGATACACTGATATAACCAATAGTTTTACAGAAGATGAGCTCAAAATTGCCACAAACAACTTTGATGAAAGCAAAATCCTTGATCGTGGAGGACAAGTCATGGTTTACAAGGGTATATTATCAGATAACACGCATGCTGCCATCAAAAAGTCTAGAATAGGAGGGGTTCTGAGACAAATTAAGGATTTTATTAATGAAGTGGTTGTACTTTCCCAAATCAACCATAGAAATGTGGTGAAACTTTTTGAGTGTTGTCTTGAAACTGATATTCCCTTGTTAGTTTTTGAGTTTGTACACAATGGCACCCTTCTTGACCATATAGACCCACTAAAGAATGTGACTCTCTTTTATGGAAGACCAGATTAAGGATAGCAGCAGAAATAGTTGGGGCCATTTCATATTTACACTCTTTCACTTCCATCCCAATTATTCATTGTGATATTAAATATGCCAACATACTATTAGATCACAATCATATAGAAAAACTTTCTGATTTTGATTTGGAGCTTCAAGACTTGTTCCTCTTGATGAAACTCAAGTTTCTACTGTGGTTTAAGGGAAATTAGGATATTTGGATCCAGAGTATCTCCTTACAAGGCAACTTTACTAAATGAGAAAAGTGACGTATATAACTTTGGGGTTGTGCTTCTGGAGCTAATGACCGTGAAGAAACCACTTGAATTCCATAGGCTAGAACAGAAAAATTTGGCAATATACTTTGCGCCATCAATGGAAGAAGGTAGCTTGTTGGAGGTTCTTGACAAGTGAGTGTTGAATCAGAAGAATGTAGAGCAACTAAAGGAGGCTGCTTTCTTAGCAAGAAGGTGCATTAGAGTTAATGGAGAGGAAAGGCCAACTATGAAAGAAGTAGCAACAGAATTAGAGGGTCTAATTGCTATGAAAAAGCATCCTTGGGTCAAAGGAGGGGATATGATGTATGAAGAATGTCAATGCTTGGTTGGTCATGCTGCTGCTAGCAATTCAGCTGGTTTTTTTTTTTTTTTTTTTTTGCTCGAAGCACTTCAGCTGGTTGTGACGGTGGATATGGGAATGTTGGTGCTAACCCTTATGCTGCTTATGAGAGCATACAGAAGCAAATGGCATTTGAGATTGCAGATGGCCGATGATCATTTAATGTTACTATTTCTCATGAGTTTGAACTGCTATTTCCACTTTTTAGCAAATGTAGGAGTTTTAGACTATTAGGATATACTATATTGAAAAACTTTTAAGGATTTTCAAAATGTTCTATTTATTGAATATATATCTTGAAAGTCATTGGTTATTAAGGATAAAAGTAAATTACAATTATCATATTCTGTTTCACCAATTCATGATGATTAATTCATTCTCTTTTTTGGATCATCTTGAAGGGAAGAGTTCATATAATTTTCTCATCAGAAGATAGATTGAATTTTAATCCACAAGTAGAAGAAGAGATGTTATTTATATTATCTTTGCAAAGAAGATAGATTAATTGAACTATCAAGTGGAATCGAAATGAAGTTGAAAGGTGTGAGAAGGCTGGAATATAATATAATCCATCTTCGAGCTTTATTGAAACAGCCCAATAAGGCCATATTTTTGTAAGTTCCACACAGAATATTAGTACTTTGTTTGCATCTGGAGAGAAAATGGAGTCATATACAGATATACTTGAGGATGTTTCAGAACACTCAATTAATCATGTAGGTTTTTTCCCTGTTTGGCTGCAGGAAGAAGATGGCTTGGAAGCTTCTTTTGACAGGAGTACGCCAACACTGACCATGAGTGGTATTTTGAACTTACTGTAACTGTAAAATATTCTTAATTGAATCAAATTAAAATAAAATAATATGCTGAATTCAAATATTTTATGAGTTAATTAATTGAAAACAAAAATCCCAAGGATTTGACTGAATCCTTCCTTGCCGTTCAATCTGGGTTGGCTGTGAGTTTATTAATCTATCTCCAAAGTCCTTCACCAAACATCCCCGATCAAAAGTTCTCACCCATTAACTATATTAAATACATACTCTTCCTCCGATCAGTTATTAATATAAAACATATTTACCTTGTTTGATTACATTAAAAAGGTTGATTAAATTAGTTAATATGACATCTATTATCTATAATACCCTACGCATCTTCTTTAATTCTCTCATTCCCTATTCTCTTTAAATATTATTATCTTTAAATATTATTATGGAGCATCAAGATAAATTATAAAAAAACTAATAAATATGAAAATTATGTCTTATCAAGTTAAACTCCTCAAATTTATCTTATAAGGACCGGAGGGGGGAAAACTAATAAATATGAAAATTATGTCTTACCAAGTTAAACTCCTCAAATTTATCTTATAAGAACCGGAGGGGGGAGGGGGGGGGAGAGATTTGAATTTTCAATTCTGCCGCGTGCCAATAATGTCAGCCGAAATGTCCATGAAGCAGACTGAATGAATTAAATATACGCCATGAAATGTTAAATTAATATTTAATTACATGACAATTGTTGAGCTACATCATGAAAAGCTCCACTTTCCTTTTCAAATACACATGGAGATGGAAATAAAGACAGACAGGAATGAAGAAAACGTCAGGATCCTTGGATGAGCACGGAACCGCATATATAAGACACGACTAAGCAAATGTCTGCATCAAGCGTGTATATATATATTTCTAAGTTAGAAAAACCAAAAAGATAAGGTCGTCGTCTCTACAAGCTTGTTCCTTCATCCTTGTGCGTCATTCATTACACATGAAGCTTGTTGATCTGAAAAATGCTTTTCATTTGAAACTGGTATTGTTTATCTGCACGTTGGCCCAAACCACAGCTGCAATTTGCAACAACTCATGTGGGAACTTGAGCATCCCATATCCCTTTGGCACTTCCAGTAACTGCTATATCGATGAAAGGTTCTTCATCAACTGCACAACAACAACCACCAATTCTTCTTCGTCTTCATCTTCATCTGCACAACCAATAGCTTATCTGAGAGGTGGTGATATACCAGTTCTCAACATATCCTTGGACCCTCCTGAATTGACCATCTTGGCAGAGGTTTCTAAGCAGTGCTATAATTCTGGTTTTAGTGCTTCGTGGAATGAAATTTGGTTTGAGAAGTTCTCTATATCAAACACGAAGAACAGATTCACTGTGGTGGGCTGTGACACCTCTGCTTATATCAGAGACTTGACTGGAAACAGGTTTCAAACTGGGTGTACTTTGAATTGCAATAACAATAGCTTTGAGGATTGGTCATGTTCTGGTGTGGGATGTTGCCAGACAAATTTCCCTAGAGCCATAAGGAATTATACTATCAACATAACTACTTTTGACAACTATAGGTATGTCAGAGAGTTCAACCCTTGTGGCTATGCTTTTATTGCCCAGGATGGATCCTTCAATTTCTCAGCTCGAGAGCTACTTGATCTCGGCAACAGAACGCAATTTCCTGTGGTTCTGGATTGGGCTGTTGGCGATCAGACATGTGTTGAAGCACAGAGAAATGGAAGCAGCTATGCCTGCAAGAACAACACCAGATGCCTAGAGTCAGTAACTGGTATTGGCTACCAGTGCCTTTGTGAAGATGGCTTCAAAGGCAACCCCTACCTCTCTCACCCTCAGTATGGCTGCAAAGGTAAGTAAGTTTATTGACTTGTATTTACTATTTAGATAGCTCAGCCCCTTTCCCTGTTATATTAGCCCACGAAGTGAATTTTTCTTTATAAGTTAGAAGAGTTCTCCTACTCAATAGATGAATTCTTTCTTTAGACTTGTAACTATACTCTCCCTCTGGCCAATAATACAAAACATATTTGGAAAATTGGTTTTAGTCTTAAATATAAGGCATATTTTTTATATTTGTCATTTTTTTTTTCTAATTTACTTTTGTTGATGCCCCCAACCATAATCAAAGAAGAGAGGGAATGAGGGAATTAAGGAAGATAACTAAGGTGTGTTAAAAAATATATGTTATATTAATTAACTTTCTTAATTCAAATTAAGTAAATATATCTTATATTAAATTGTTTCTGAAAGAAATTTAGTCAACTCTTTCCCCATATGTTTGTTTGACATATGTATGGCATCTAATGAGAGGTTTTCTTTTTTAATGATTTTTGTTGGTTAAATCATAAGCTATTGATCAAGATTAAGTTTGCAGATATTAATGAGTGCGAGGGAGGGAATCGATGTAGTAGGAGATGTCACAATGTGGAAGGAAATTATACATGTTCTTGTCCCCGGGGATATAAAGGCGACGGCTATAAAGATGGATCAGGCTGCAAATTCCCTGTCATGGAAATTTCATTAGGTACGAATTTTATAAACCCCTGACCTTCCAACAACTACCTACATGTTGCAAAGTCAATTAACAGATCAGCAGCATGTTTTATCACATTGGCTACTTTGGATGCCTTCTTCCCGAATTCTGAGAATGCACTAATCTATTCAATGGATTCCCAATTTTTTTTTATTCATTTAATTATTTTTGAATGGGGACCACACTTTTCCTGGCCTCTTTATTATCTCCTTCCCCAAAAATATTGTCCTACAACAAGAGAGAAATGTACGAGACTATTTGGGGGTGATGGGAACTAAACAAGGCGCTGGCGTTTATTGATAAAAATCCATGGTTTATTGACAAACAACACCAACTTTACTAGCTACTTTGGCTAATATTTTGAACATTGTTTGCAGGCATTTCTGTAGGCTTGCTTGTTGTCTTCACATTGGTCTCCACATTATGTTGGGGACACAAGCAAAGAGCACTAAAACAACTTAGAAGACAGTATTTTGAACAAAATGGAGGTAATTATATGCTACAACAACTTTATCAACAACAAGCACACACTAATAGAACCAAGATTTTTACTGAATATGAGCTCAAAATTGCCACAAACAACTTTGATGAGAGTAGAATACTTGGCCATGGGGGACAAGGCACAGTTTACAAGGGTCTATTACCAGATAACACGCAGGTTGCCATAAAAAAGTCCAGAGTAGGTGGAGATCCCAGACAAATTAAAGATTTTATCAATGAAGTGGTCGTACTTTCCCAAATCAACCATAGAAATGTGGTGAAACTTTTTGGGTGTTGTCTTGAAACTGAAGTTCCTTTGTTAGTTTATGAATTTGTGGACAATGGCACTCTTCTTGATCATATAGACCCATTAAAGAATGAACACTTTCTTTCATGGGAGACTCGATTAAGGATAGCTGCAGAAACAGCAGAGGCCATTTCATACTTACACTTTTCTACTTCTATTCCAATTATTCATCGCGATATAAAATCTGCCAACATATTATTAGATCACACTCATAGAGCAAAAGTTTCTGACTTCGGAGCTTCAAGACTTGTTCCTCTCGATGAAACTCAAGTTACCACTATGGTTCAAGGGACATGGGGATATTTGGATCCAGAGTACCTCCTTACAGGTCAATTGAATGAGAAAAGTGATGTTTATAGCTTTGGAGTTGTGCTTGTGGAGCTAATTACTGGGAATAAAGCAGTTGAATTCAATAGGCCAGAAGAACAAAGAAATTTGGCTATGTACTTTGCATCTTCAATGAAAGAAGACAACTTGTGGGAGATTCTTGATAAGCGAGTGTTGGATCAAAAGAATGCTGAGCAAGTAAAGGAAGTGGGTTTCTTAGCGAGAAAGTGCATTAGAGTTAACAGAGAGGAAAGACCAACTATGAAAGAGGTAGCAATGGAATTAGAGGGTCTAATTGCTATGAAGAAACATCCTTGGGGAAAGGGAGAGAAGATGATGTCTGAAGAATGTGAATACTTACTAGATCATGTAGCTAAAAGATATGGGAATGCCGGTGCTAGCAGTTCAGCTGCCTATGATAGCTTACAAAAACAAATAGCATTTGAGATTGAAGATGGGAGATGATCATTCAATGTTAATATATATTTCTCAAGTGTTTGAGTTACCCTTTCCTCTCGTGTTGAGAGTGTTGTAAAGATTTTAAAAATGTGTAAATTAGCTAATAGCCTTATGGTCTAATAGTATATATATATATATATTTTTTATTAGTGGTAAATTATGAGTTCGATCATATTTGTAGTTGCATTACTTTATTAATATTATAGCTTTGTGTATTTGAGCTTTTAATAATTCTAATTTATTTAAGGGAAAATTTCAATCCAACCCCTTGATAGCAAATTAATTTCAATCAAACCCTAAAATTTTTTGAAATTTCATTGCACTCCCATGGTCAAAATTAAATTAATTTTTGTAGTTAAAAAGACAATTATGCTATTATTTTATTTATCTTGTAAATACCCATATTTGTCTTGTGAATTTGTATATTTGTCTTGTAAATGGCTAAAATGTTTTTAATTCCCTAGGTTTTTTTTAATCTATTTATTTGTCTTATAAATGCCCATATTTGTCTTGTGAATTTCCATATTTGTCTTGTAAATGACCAAAATATTTTAAACTCCTTAGGTTCTTTTAAATCTATTTATTTATCATGTAAATATCTTTATTTATCTTGTGAATACCCATATTTGTCTTATAAAGATATTTCATGGCTTCGAGCTATGCTTGGTTACTTATTTTTTTGGACTATGTGTCGAAGCTTGTGTTTGTGGTCCTGAGCTGCGCTTGGTTGATTACCCTCGTGGAATGTATGTCTACGCTTGTCATCCGTTCTGTTGAAGTGCTAAAAAAAAAAAAGAGAGATTTCAGATTTATTGTTTTAGTATGATTCTTTTAAGAAAATTGTTCTATGACGGACTTGGTTTATTGTGATCAATGATTATATTGCTTTTATTTGTTTTCCTACATTGTAGTGTTGAACCTGAATTCACCTGTCTCATTGTTATCTAGTATCTTATACAAATGTTCCCATAAAATTATTTGGATTGTGAAATATATGATTTTAGTACTTTATTTTAGTAAAATTTGCAACTGTATTCGTATTGCATACTCCTTTTAATTATATAATTTTGTTAAATTTAAAATGGAACGTTATTCACGTGAAAGTATATGTTTGACCCTCAGATATATAGTTGACCTTGTATCTCCTTCTACTGGCCATTGAGGGATTCTATTGTTGATTTGAGGCTGAAGCATCATTTAAAGAGTTCCTATCTAACAGGATGCAAACTTTTGGATTTATGTATGTGTAACTTAGGGGCTCTATGTAGACTATGGTTAGGATCCTCACCTTCTTGTTTCATATACCAATTGACATGGAGCAGGGCTTCTTTACCACTGAGCTGTGTTGATTTTGTTGTAGCAAAGTTTTAGATATGCTACATTTACTAGGAAGACTTTGTCAAAATTTCTCAGGAACTCGATCTATAATGTTTAATTATATGAATTTTATAAACTTTTCGATATGTACATACATGCGAGTATGATAAAATCTATATATTTCAAGCTTAAAGAATAAGGGTACTCATATTCCGGTATTCTAGGCTTGTCACAAGCGTTACAAAATAAGAGTTTTTTTTTTTTTTTTTTTTTTGTGGTAGTGTATTCTATTTGATTTTTATTATAAGGCATTAACTAATATTTCTCGCGGATTAAAGGATGGAAGTTATATCATTAAATTGGTCTAAAATTGATAGATTTTTCTGACTTTACCTCTACTTTAATGATGTGAATTTAAAGAGTTAATTAAAAATGAAGGTATAATAGGAAGATAGTAATAAATGAGTTCGTTAAAGGTAGTTAGTGTTTTATAATAAAGAAAAGTTATTGATAATTGACGCCTTATAATAAGGACCGAGAATATGGAAGACAAGACACACATATATATATGGACAACTGTTGAGAAAATGTTATACTTGTCCTCATTAAAATTCGTGCGTGTGCGTAGAAAATCAAGGAAAGCAAAACGTAAATGATTTGGACGAGCGTGGAAAACAGAACCTCATTAAGATGAGGTCGTCGATCTACAAGTTGGTTCCCTAAATAAGGTGGAAGCGGCTAGTTTTTTTCTTTTAGGATCCTCTTCCATCCACTTCTCTCAAACTATGTTGTTTTGGTGTAAAAATAGTGGACATCATTTTTGTTTTTTAATTATTTCAAGATACTGATGGGTGCTAAAAAGATATTTCAATATACTGACTGATACTGAAAAAATATTTTATGATTTTTAAAAATTATTTTAGGATTTTAAAAAAAATAATTCAGTATACTAACCAGTACTAAAAATATACTTAAGGATAATAACTGATACTGAAAAAATACTTCATGATCATGAAAAATTATTTTAGGGTCTTGAAAAAATATTTTAGAGTACTGACTGGTACTAAAAGGACACTTCAGGCTACTGCCTAGTATTGAAAAAGTATTTCATGATTTTGAAAAATTATTTTACGATCATGAAAAATATCCTAAAATTTATTTTTAGTATTAATTAGTACCTTGAAATTTTTTTAAGATCTTGAACTAATTTTTTAAGATCATAAAATATTTTTTTAATACCAGTCAGTATCCTCAAGTATATTTTTAGTACAATTCAATATCATGAATTATTTTTTAAAGATCATAAATATTTTTTCAAGTCGGTATCTTGAAATATCTTTTTAGCACCCATCAGTATTCTAAAATATTAAAAAAAAGTATGATTTCCACTGCTTTTACGCCAAAACAACGTAGTTTGGGAGAAGTTGATGGAAGAGGATCCTTGTAACATCCTCATTTTTCATGTGCATCATTATGAAGATAATTGCATGCATGATTTTTGTGAAGCTATGTGTTAATGACATACGTTATTACAAGAAATAATCATAATAGGATTAAGATGTGAATTATTTGTTTATGTGTAATTAAATGATTATGGTTAAGAACAACCTTAAGGAAGAAATGACAATGGAAGTCAAAACATATTTCTTTTCCCCCCTTTACCCTTAGGCAAAATGCATAATGGAAAAAAAAAATAGAGAAAAGAGCATAAAATTCCGAAAATGCCCAAAAAGGAGTCATGGACCTAATCAAGAATTATGATATATTGGGCTAAGTACGAAAAATAATTTTTGAAGCCCAAGAAGAAGGCCCAATTCGCATAAGAAGAAGAGGGAAACAAAAATGTACTCTTGGAAAATAGACCCTCAAGAAGCCCAACTTTAAAGAGTGAAATTGATGACATCATGTTTGGTGACCTCATTTAGCTTACATCATAGCTTCATAAATGCAAGAGAACATGGGATTGGATTTTGTAAGACACAAAATTCTCCCAAATCTTCCCTACTCCCATGATTTGAGGAGAGAAGAAGAGAAAAAGAAGAGACCACAAAGTGCACCTAGAAAGCTAAAAGAATTAGGACAAAGGACATGAACATGACTAAAAGAAAAAGGCAAGACATGACATAACATATTTTTGTTTAAAAAAGGAAGATATTCTCCCTCCCCCATTATCTACCCCACGTGAAAGAAGGAAGGAATAGAAGGAAAATTAAATGAAATAACATGACATGATATGATTTGGAGTTGGAAAAAAAATCAAGAAAGAGATGATGGCTTGTAGAGCAAGTAGGAGTGGTTCAGCACTTTAAAAAGCAACTCTTTTCCTTCCTTTGGGCTGCTGTACGTTGGAGAAAGAGAAGGGAAAAAGATAGAAGAAGCTCTCCACCAAACATAAGGAAGTTCAAAAAAAAGAAGGGGAAATTAAGAAGCTTAAGAGTAAGGTAAGGATTTGGAATCTCAACCTATTTTCTTCTAAACTTTTTAATAAGGTTTACAACCTAAAGAAAATATTCTCTTGGTATATTTTTGGAGTAAGGGTTAAAGGTTAAGAGAGGAGAAACTATACTTGAACTCAAAGGTTGTTGAAGATTCTAGGTTAAGTAAGTCACCTTGAACTTCCTTATAATATCTATGGTATTAGTCTTGGGAATGGTTAATTCATGAGCATATATGCAACAATATGGGTCTGTTTTGGTAAAAGTATAATATGAACACAAAGTTAAAACTAAGGTTCATGGCCTAAATGGTAGAGGAAACCTAGTATATGGGAGTTATGAAGTTAGAATAAAAGTTTGACATTTTGGATTTAACTATTAATTTTCGTACAGATGGTTTTTTATGTGGATAGGAATTTATTTTGGTGTTTTCAAGGGTTTTAAAGTGTTTAAAATGAGATTTTGTATAAGGGTGAACTTGGATCAAAATTTTGGAACCATAGAAGAAAGTATAAAAAACGCTGGTTGTTTGATTTTTGAAAATTCTGTGGAGTCAGTTGGGTGCAACTCAATTTTTGATCTAGTTAGTGGACTTGAGAACTTATGAAATTGTATAGAGAGAACGTAGAAATCTCAAGGATTATTTTGATACATCATTTGTAATTTTTGGAGTTCTGGATTGGGAGAAATTAATTTTTGAAAATTGCCCTTGAATCTTGGAAGTCATTTCACACCAGAGATGATTTTGGGCCCATGGTAAAAATTTCGACTTGGTCTAGCTCCAATTAGTATTTTTGGTTGAAAATAGACATATTAAGGGTCATTTGAGCTTTGGAACCAACTCAAAAGGGTTTTTCTAAATTTAGTTATGAATTTTTGAATTTGGGCCTTTATTGCTGGAAATTTCAGAATTTGGGTCGAAAATAAAAGGGTGCTAAGCCTATATTAAATTCCTTAGTAAGAAAAGGAAATTTAGCAAATATGGACACATTAATTGGGCTTATTTTAAATTAGCAATAAAATATTTATTTAGGAGGAGTTAATTATGTTTACATTTTATTAGGTTTGATTATTGTGCTTCTACGCCGAGAAATTATTTTTGTTATCTGTAGTCAACTTCCAGGTAGTAACCTTAATACTCATATATTCTGTGTGACTTATGTATGTATGTTTTACCATGCATGTTACATACATTTTATTATCATTTATTTCCAAGTGTTATGAAACTTGAACATGCTTTGTGTTTTATGGGCCTTGTTATGTGTCGTGCCTAGTGGTCTGTGCTGTGTGCTATTAGGACCACAGCAGTCTGTGTTGTGTGCTATTAGGACTGCTAGTTCTGGGTTTGGCTGTATGCCTTAATATTAATGTGATGTGGTATTTGTTTATTTATGGTTTTTCTACATGCATTATTCATACGTTTTATATGAGATTAACGGTTACTTTGGGATTCAAATTTTTTAATCCCAGCCCCTTTTAAGCCCTCGGGCAGTTCATTACGATCGAAAGCAGTGAGATAGAGGTAAGGCTCCAAGGCAGGACTAGGATGGTGGCAGCTGGTGGTTGTTATTTTGGATATTTGTTTTCATTTTCCTAGATGGCTGTAGTATATTATTTGGCCTATCAAGCACTATTATCTGGATGACTGTACCTTTTTTTGGTCCTTCCGGGGAAGTTTACTATTCCGCAATTTATTTTATCAGTGTATCATCGTTTAAATCGGTGCATGCTCTGCTGTTAATACTCTGATGAATGACGTAAATTAACTTGGGAAAATAATATAAGAATTAAATAAAGGTAAGGAACCGCACTGTCAGCCATCTGAAAGGGCGAGGCCAGTAGGTGTGTAACAATCCTAAGGGAAGAGGACCCTAGCCGCTTCCAAATAAGGTTGGGCTTTCCAGGTAGAGGTTAAGCCTTAGACAAGTATAACCTCATGAAATTTGCAATATTCCACGTCGACTGAGAGGCTTGACACGTGAACTCACCCTTTGCACAGTTTCGGTTTCGGTTCTCGTCACAATGACAGTGTTGTACAATTTCTGCACGGTTCAAATATTATTTCAATGATTTAAATTAAAAAATATTAAGGTAAATTTTTTGAAAAAGTAAAAAAAAAAAATCGAAATCGTCTAAGGAAGATCAGTATGTTATATAATGGTGATGAGCTTTTGATGGGACCAATTCGCTTAGCTTTTAACTCTTGAAGATCCTCGCAAAACATCTTTGATATATATCGATGAGAGACTAGAATTGTTGTAAATATTGTGTAAGAGTATGTTGAAAAAGGATCTGGCTTTCCTCCGTTGAGGCTTACAATCCGCTGCCCTCCAATTCCTTAAACTGTGCCGTTTTGGCACAAAAAACAGGTGCCTCTCCTTTTTTTAAAAAAAAATTTCAGGAAATTGTAGATACTGAAAAGATACTTTAGAATACTTACAGGTACTAAAAAAAAATACTGATATGATCTTAAAAAATTATTTTAGGATCTTGAAAAAATATTTCAGCCTACTAATTCGTATTAATAATATATTTTAGGATACTGAAAAGATACTTTAGGATTCTCACAGGTACTGAAAAAATATTTTATTATATTAAAAAATAATTTTAAAATCGTGAAAAAATATTTCAAGGTAGTAGATGGTACTAATAATATACTTCATGTTCTTGAAAAATTAATTAGTACTAGTTAGTAGGCTGAAATATTTCTTCAGGATCCTAAAATTATTTTTCAAGATCATAAAGTGTCCTTCAGTATTTTTTCAGTACCTGTAATTATCCTAAAGTATCTTTTCAGTACCCACAGTTTCCCGAAATATTAAAAAAAAAAGGGAGAGGCACTTGTTTTTGGTGCCAAAATGGCACAATTTAAGGAATTGGAGGGCAGCGGATGGTAAGCCTTAGCGGAGGAAAGCCAGATCCGTTAAAAAAAGAGTCCTCCAATATTTTTGGAAAATTTTAAAATGGAGAGATACGTTTTCAACCGTCGTGTCCTTATAAATGAAAAAATTTATGTTGGTTCGTGAATTAAAATATAAAATTCATGAGTTATGACTTTTTAGAAAAGGGATAATAATTCAATTCACGAGATTGATTCATTCTTTATAAATATCCCCATCATCTCTCCATTTTGTGAAAAATAAGAAACCTTGTCTTTTGCCAAGTTCTCTCACCTTTCACTGTTTTGTCACCTTGTATTTTTGCAGAAGGGTTCGTTTAAATTGAGGGAGTTTTGCCTCCTAATTTATTGAAGGAGTTGCAGAATATCTCTGAAGATCGACAACTTCAGTGACTCGAGTAGAATATTTTGTTATTTCTCGCAAATTTTGCCAACAAGGTTTGAACATAATGCATTTGAAACTGGCGTTGCTGATCTAAACAGCCGTGGTAGCTGCCACCACGACGGCGGCCCAAACAAAATCGGGATGCAACAAGGCGTGTGGGAACGTGAGCATCCCCTATCGGTTTGGCAATAGCAAAGAAAACTGTTAAACTGTCATAGATGAAAATTTCCTCCTCAACTGCACAACCATAGGTTTAATTTACAGCACTAACATACCAGTTCTCAATATCTCCCATGATCCTCCCACCATTAATCGAACCATATTTTTATATATGATATTTCATTATAAAATTAGGATTCTTAATACATTTTGTCATAATTATTGAGCTTAAAATGTATTTCTTGTGATTAATTTGGATTAATGAGTGATTACATGAAAAATGTGTTAAAAAAGGTAAAATTGTCATAATTATTGTAATTACTCTTATTTATTATTCCTCAGGAAGATTTGATGTTGGCTTGATTTGTTTAAATTGTAGGTGTTTGAATGAAATTCAACCAAATTTGAAAATAGAAGTTTGGCTCAAATTGCAAAAACATTTCAGTTTGGTCCTCAAGAAAACTTTTACATTTTGCAAATGGGTCCCTAGTCAAAACTTGCGTTTTGACCAGGAAGTACTGACCTAGCTGATGAAAAAAATGCGGAAGAAAAGGCGAGCTGGATGTTATGAATATTCTTATTATGTGGATGTCCATTGACCCATAATCTCCAAATACAGGATGACATGGTATATACGCATAGTAATCTACTATTTGCATCCTTCTATAAATAGAGGTCTCCTGTAACTATTCATTACACTTGAATGGATTTCATCTTTCTAGAATTTCCTCTGACTTCTCTCTAGAATTCCTTCAGTTTTATAATACGTTATCAGCACGATTGCTTCTCATCTCTTCCTAACCTGTTCTCTTTCTCTCTGATCATGCCGCACCTGTTCTCTTTCTCTCTGATCATGCCGCAGGTGGCGTCTTGCTTCCTTCTTATCTTCTTCTTAACGATTGCACACACGTTCTCTAAAAAAAGATCAGAGAGAGCTTCATTAAATTATGTGTTCTTGATTCTTCTTTCTTGATTTTTCTTCCCATCCGTACCTCATATTTCCCAAAAAACTACAGCAAATCTAACTCCCAAGGTCATGTAGAACCCCAAACCTTCGTTCATCTATGTTAATTCATCTTTTCCATCTGCGTGCCTCCACCGTTGTTTGTTCGTTCGCCGCCGGCGTCCGTCTCTGCTCTCGTCCAGATTCAATTTCGTGTGGGCCCAATTTCCATCTTCAATCCAAACCCAATAATTAATCCATCTTCAATTGGTGGGGCCCAGCTGCTTCAATTCCCTTTTTCAAAAAACGTTCAGATTCCTCTTTGCTTTTAGTTCATTCAATTCTTCAATTAATCCATGGGCCCACGCACAAACATTCAATTCATTCAGAAAATATTTGGTACCCCCTCGTTCCCAAACTCCCTTCCTACCCGAAAAAAAAAACAAATCACTGTTTAGCCGACAAAATAGTAATTTTTCAAAATAAAATAAAAATATATATATACAAGGGGCCAAGAAGGTAAGTAGATTTTTCAATTTATTATTATTATTATTATTATTAATTTGACTCCATATTGGAAGTCTAGATTTAATCTTTCTTTTTATTTGATATTTTATTATTGTTACTAACATTTATTTTTGTGCATTTATTTTTAATGCTACTAACATTTTCTTTTACTTATTTACTTTTATGTCACTAACATTTCATTTTATTGCTCCTAATATTTATTTATCTTTTATGGCGGCAACACTATATATTAGTGGGCTCCATCTATTTAATTTAATTATTTACTGTTTTCTTTATTTTTATGGAGGCACACTAGTATCTATTATTGAGCTCTATTTATTTATTTTATTTACTGCTTTCTATATTTTTTTATGGTGGTGACACTTTGTGGGCCCCATTTATTTATTTTATTATGCATTTATTTATTCTTCATGGTGGTAACACTGATATAGTGGACTCCATTTATTTAAATTTTATTTACTGCTTTCTATATATTATATATATATTTACATTTGCATATGCATCCTCTTTCTTATCTTTGGATGAGATAGGTCTCGCTGTGAGTTTACTACCATTCCTATCTCATCTTCTTTTTATTTATTTAGCATGTTTATTTCCAGTCATTTATTTTATTTTATTTATTTATTAATTGCTTTATATATTTACATTTGCATATGCATCTTCTTTCTTATCTTTGGATGAGATAGGTCTCGCTGTGAGTTTACTACCATTCCTATCTCATCTTCTTTTTATTTATTTAGCATGTTTATTTCCAGTCATTTATTTTATTTTATTTATTTATTAATTGCTTTATATATTTACATTTGCATATGCATCTTCTTTCTTACCTTTGAATGAGATAGGTCTCGCTGTGAGTTTACTCTCATTCCTATTTCATCTTCTTTTTATTTATTTAGCACGTTTATTTCCAGTCATTTATTTTATTTTTATTTATTTATTTACTGCTTTATATAAATCCCCCTTTCCTTTTATTATTTATGGCAACCACACTATTAGTGGGTTCCATCTATTTATTTTATTATGCTTATATTTTATTTATCTTGAAGATAAACTGTTAAAAGGCCATATGTATCATGAGATCAAAATGTCATAGAGATATGAGGCATAAATTGGCCTGAGAGATGAGGCATAAATTGGCTTGAGACCAAGAGGCAAGATAGCCTGAAGCCAAGAGGCAAGTTAGCCTGAAAACAAGAGACAAATTATGAAACAAGGCTTGATCCATAATTATGTATGTCATCAGTTGTATAAGGCCTCAAAATTGTATATTTGGCATTAAATACTCCCTTAAATTATGTGACAAGGGATTGTATTATCATGATTGATATTATAAATAAATATATCCAATTTGCTATTGCAGTAGCAATATTGTGATAAACTCAAGAAATATTGTGGATTAATTTCTTGTTATGATCAAATAGATTATTGAGTTATGGATCAAGAATTTTATCCAACTTCATTTCCAGAAGTGAATGAAGTAAGAAATAAATTTGTCATTATTGTTATTTTATTGTTGTTATGTGATTTCTATGATTATAACAATTTTTATAAATACGAGAAAAGCATAGTCATAAACAAAATAATTAAGCAAAAGGAAATATTATTTCAACAAAGTTTAATTGCGAGTGGCTCAACATCATTACAAACTTTAATCATCTCATTCTGAAGATATTTAATGTCTTCTTCTTTTGCTTCTCTTGAGATGGGATCCAGATGAGGCAAAGCTCTTCGTAATATCGAGATTTGCGTCATAAGTTTCTTGAGCTTCTTGTGTGGCCACTCGGTTAACCCTCCTTTTTGATAGATTTTTTGTATGGTGTGAGTAGACATATTTAATTGTTTACTCGCTTCATCAAGGGTTAAGTGAAAATAATTTCTTAAATCATGGAGCGTTGTTTTCTTTATTCTTTCTCTTTGCTCCATAGATAACCTATATAATTCACCCTGGTTAAGGGATGAAGTATCATAGGGTATACTTACTGCAGGTTGTTTTCCTTTGCCTAATGAGTATTCAATATTGGTTTGAAATGAACTTCCATGGAGGTCATTTGGATTTATAGCCCATTCTGAACCAACACAGAGAACCTCATGATAGGCTAATACAGGATCACGCATCAAGATATATCCTGATGCTTGTAAATCTATACAATACTGTGTCAGAAATTGTTTGATTTCTTCAAAATTTTTCTTTGTGAAATCAAACATTGGAAGCCTGTCAGTATTATAAGATTTATCCTGTACTTTTTCAAATAAAACAGCATGGGTAATCATACCTGTTCTTCTTCCGTGAACTTCAAGTTTATGGTACTGAAGTCCGTTGGTATGAATAATTTCCCGTAAAACATGACAGCAACTACATTCCAATAAGCTAGTAGTTGCTAATTGGCTTGTAGCTGTTGGCTGGCTAATTGTTGCTGGCTGGCTAGTGGTTGTTGGCAGGCTGATTGTTGTTGTCGGGCTGGTTGTTGCTGGCAAACTGATGATAGTTTGCTGGCTAGTGAATGCTGGTTGATTAACTGCCGACACTATTGGCTGAACTGGATTGGTAGATTCCATTAGTTCTGCCATAGTTCTACACCTCTTAACAGGCCTCCTTGATGAACCTGCTTCAGTTGTACCTTCAATCCTTGTAGATTGAGGAAGAACACTTGTTCTAGGGGGAGAAGTAGGTACATTTGAAGCAGAAGGAGGAATAGTAGAAGGAGGAATAAACATTTCAAAGGGATTAGGAGATAACAAAGAAGTAAATGACATGTTATGCTGATCATCATACAACAAAGCATCAAGTAATGTTGTTTCGGATGTATCAGAAACTGGGATAAAACTGCTTGGTCCTGCCATGGCAATAGAATTTAGAGAAATATGTGTGAGTATCTGGTAGTTGATATTATCAGATGCTTGAGTGTTTGTGAGGCATGTTCGTTTGCCTTCCTCTATTTATAGTTGAATTAAATCCTATTGAATCTCTGCAGATTTGCGTAGTCCTGTTAAATCTCTACAGATTTGCTCCCTATAAAGCACGAGCCTGGAATCTTTTTGACTTTATATGTATACGACAATCTGAGTTGTCGCGCCTGTGATTCCACAGTGATGTGCCTCAGATTTGCTCCCTATAAAGCACGAGCCTGGAATCTTTTTGACTTTATATGTATATGCCAATCTGAGTTGTCGCGCCTGTGATTCCACAGTGATGTGCCTGTGATTACACAGTATTGCGCTCGTAAATCTGCAAAGATACACCTGATGATTTTGTATTTAATATATATTTGTTGATTCTGGAAAATGGAAATTTTGTTACCAGAAGTAACAAAATTATGCATTGATAATGCATTTAGAAATATGTGGAATTTTAATGAAATAGATATCATATATGCTATTATCATGGAATATTGTATGGAAATTCCATAAATTAATTTTTAAGGTCTCACACTTGAGGGGGAGAATGATGATATATATCAAGTGTGAATATTTATGTGATAATTCTTTGTGAATGTTTCTATGTTGATTCCCCCAAAATGAATATTAGGTTTGATGATAAATCATATGAAATGTTGGCATGACTTGTTTGATCATCCGAGTCATATATTATGTGCTGCATGTTCTCAGATAGAATTAATTATTGGAAATGGATCTCTGGAAATATATCAAATTGAAAGTTTACATATGAGATTATAAATTTGCAAAGTTTGTAGTGATGTTTGCAACCAGAAGTTTGCAATATATTATGCGCGCAATTTCCAGATTGAATGATCCAGAAATAATGTATTAAAGTATCCATGAATGGATAGATCAATGATTATGAGAACAAAATTTATATGTTGTGTATATTTGCAGCAATTATATAAGCCAACAGAATTCTCCCCGTATAATTGGCTTTTGGTCAGGAGCCAGATTAATTCCATCTTGAAATGTTTTAAATGTGTAATGATTATTTATCTATTACAATGCACATAGATGAATATACAAAGAAAATTGATGATTTGATGAGGGGGAGAAAAATAAGCAGATTGGGTAAAGATAAAGTGAAATGAATTATCATTGGCTCATATTGGTCCTCATACAAAGAAATGTGCACTAAAAGTTTAAAAGATAATTCATTTGCAGATTTTAGCTAATCAAATGCTAAAAGCATTTACTGACCTAAAGTGACAAAGTCACATGTCCCAACTGCAAATGCTCCTATATGAATTGTTATAAAGCACGCCTGAAGCGTTGCTGGTCCATCGGTTATAAAGATAAAAATCCTCGAAAGAGAAAAGGAGCTATAAAATATAGATGATCAAGTCGAGGATAATTAAGTAAAGCTCCAGAAGAGTTATCTTTTGATGAGATGTTATCTCCAGAAGAGATATTACAAGAAAAGTGTATTGTGGTCCAAGAGAGACCTAGGTACCTAATATATGTGAATATAATGAGATCTCAATAAATTATGAATGAAATCCGATGGGACTGAAAATGAAGTCGACGTTAATAATATCTATGATAGCATATGCTGCAATGAATGATAATGAGGATCATAAGCCACAATATATTTGTATGTGCTAGAAGCACATAAGGCGCCAGAAACACATATGTCCCAAAAGATGATAGTGCATATAGCATCATTATCTGAATAAACATTTATTGAATTTCTATATGCACATATATATTTATGAAAAGATTATTATGACTTTACTTGACAGATTTAGATCTTGCAGGTATATAATGAACAATCAAATTGGGCGTTTCTAACAGAATATTTGATGACAGAAAGAATAATATGCTCAGAAAGACATTGAAGCAATGTAGTCATCAGGGGGAGTAACACTGATGTAATCAAGAGGGGGAGACGATACACGCTGTACTCTTTTTTCCTTATCTGGGTTTTTATCCCACTGGGTTTTTCCTAGAAAGGTTTTTAATGAGGCAGCACTGGATAGTGTATTAATGGATGTTGTACTCTTTTCTTTGGCTAGGTTTTTATCCCACTGGGTTTTTCCTAGTTAAAGTTTTTAACGAGGCACATTCATAAATGGACATCCAAGGGGGAGTGTTATGAATATTCTTATTATGTGGATGTCCATTGACCCATAATCTCCAAATACAGGATGACATGGTATATACGCATAGTAATCTACTATTTGCATCCTTCTATAAATAGAGGTCTCCTGTAACTATTCATTACACTTGAATGGATTTCATCTTTCTAGAATTTCCTCTGACTTCTCTCTAGAATTCCTTCAGTTTTATAATACTGGATAATTAAATGGGGGCTGCTTTTTTTTTTTTGGTATTAAAGAGGCATAGCCTTAAATTAAATTAAATTGAATAATTAAAACAAAAAGGGAGACAAAGACGTGGGCCAGGAATTAAAACAGGAAAGGAATTGATTCAAGCCCATTAATTCAATTTCTCACGGCCCAAGAAACGAGTGAAGATATAATTATAAGGGCTGGAGATATATGAGACACGGGCTGAAGGCGGAATAAGGAATAAAAAAAGAATAGACAGAAGAGTTTAAAAAAGAACAGAGAACGCGATACAGAGAGGAGGACGGGAGCACGAGCAACGCCGCTGAACCATTTTCGGCACTCTTCGACCTTCACCCTCACTTCTTTGTCGCCGGCGATTTCCACCTTACCTCCATTGTCGTCGGTGACCTCCCTCTCCATCCATTGTCACTGACCACCATTGTTGTAGGCCGACAGATCTGAGATTAGCAGCAGAGATCCAGCTGTAAATCACCTAGAGGGCGGTGAATAGATGATATCGTAAACTTTAAAAATCTTTTCGGACAAGGTGAAACAGATAGGAGAAGAGATAAACACAGACGATATATTCTGGTTCGGTTTCAAACTTGACCTGCATCCAATCTCCAGAACACCTAGGATTTTCACTAATAATCTCGTCACAATCACACTGTGTACTTGGATGATCCTCTCACTGATCACTCCCCTTTACAAGCTGTAACTGTTTGCCCAAACACTTGAGGTCCCAACTGTTGACAAAAGTAATTAGAGAAGCAATTAAAGAAACATATAGAAGAAGATGAAGAATTAAATTGTATTATTGCAAAAGAGCAATATGCTCTACAATGAGTAACCTATTTGGATTAACTCTAAAACCTAGAAGGAGACCAAGTTAACTCCCTCTCTTGTGAGGGCTCCACACCCAACACTCTTGTGAGACTCCACATCCTACTCTTAGTGAAGATTCCACATCCAACACTATTACACATGGTGGGGCTCCACACCCAACACACTTATAAATAGTTAAGACCCTCTATCTATTTATAGACTAGGCTTAACTAATTGTCTAAGTAACTAATCAACTAATCCCTTATATTTCTAACACGCCCCTTCAAGTTGAACACTACTTAATAAGGTGCTCAACTTGAACAATACAAAGATAAGGAGATAAGGTGAATTAAATTGACCAATTACCCCATTAACAAACTAATACAAAGATTTCTTCAAAACATTCTGCTCCATGTGCTTCCTGTCTTCAATAGCCCTTAATGCAACAACCTCCAGACCTGAAAGTGATAGTACACCACCTGATATAGTAGCACACATACTATTCCAAATTTGCACAAGATCGTCTTCTTCTACAGTCGGAATATATTTTGTACCGATGCTCCAAGCACAACATAACAGAGCGCCATAATTGACTACAATATCGCATGCATGAAGCCACTTCAAATTTATCAGCAGTATTCGGAAAGCAATGATAGAAGTCTTCATAATTTGCCCACTGATGCTCTCCAGATTGCTTGACCCACCTTGCTGACTATGCTCTAGTCTCCTTGACTTTTCAAGATCATTGTAGAGAATAATGTGACATCTGACATGCTTCAAAATTCACCAAAATGGCCCTATTCCTTGCCCTCTTTTTAGCTGAAACCATGGCATCAATGGAGAGCTTTCTTGTAAGCCCCATGCGTGAGAGGTATTGTGTGAGTGACCAATTAGTCTGTAATGTATTGGAAGTGGTGAAGAAACAACTTGGCCATTAAATGGGAAAAGCTCACCATCAATACCACCTCTATTATGAGCGTACTTCAGAGGCTTTATCTTCACATATTTTACCCTGACACATTCAAGATATGGCAGTGAATAGTGGTATATCTCCAAGCTGATTTTCTTCTTTATAGAAGATGGCAATAGAACTCTTGACTTGTCCACCTCATCCTTTACAGTTGCTCGATCATTAAGGGTAATGTATGGAGCACAGCTAGCATTGAGGCTTGATAAAATTCAGAACTCAATGTTGGAAGTAATAACCCTTTGCACAAATACGAAAGCACAAGAGGGTAATGACAATTCTAGCAGCATGAAACAATATTATCATTGAAACCAGCACCTGAACTCAAAAACAACTTGAATGTTATAGATAATGGCATCCAACAACAAGAACTCAAAGCACCATCACAATTTCCCAAAAGATAGCGGAGATAAAACCAGCCTGCTTATCAGGGGATGTCTTGGGTAGTTTTGCAGCCCAAGATCAGATTCAATGAAAGATAATTTCATTTTGCAGATCAGATTCAATGACAGACAGAGTTTCTTTGCGCAACAGTCAATATTCCATAGGATCATATTCAAGAGTTGAAATGGAAAATTTGAGTTTAACTAACAGCGAGCACAGGAAATTCGATTCTTGCTCACAGTATACTTTTGAAGTTTTCAATCTACAACAGTCCGATTGGGATCTGCGATGCCTTTCAGAGGCAGAGCTTCGTCAACCGACGGTCAAGACGTCATTTCCGGCGACTATCAGAGATCTTTTAGGAGGCACCGTAATTAGAGAATCTATGAAATCTTCGATGGAATAACATCACTGAGGTGAAACTAAAGAAAATCACTGCGATGGAGAACCAAGAACATATTTCGGCAGCTCCTGGTCATAGAGGAGACAACAAGGATAATGCTCTAATGGCGGCAATCTACTTCAAAGATCCAAGATTTCAGATCCACTAAATCCACTTCGACAATTAGATTCATGGGCCCCCATGTGCTCTGCAATAGACATTGACAATGAGGATGGTGCTCTGACCACAAACCAATATCCGAGTTCAATCTGAGAAAATCACGATTAGCGCTTTAAGAAGTCGGGTCACGCTGCATTGGGAGGTTCTTGGATCACCCTTTTCTTTTGGATCCAACTCTAAACGCTGTAGTAGGTGAATCTTGAATCTTCGGAGGGTCTTGGACATTTTCTTGATTTTGGACTCAAACATAATTGGCCCAAACACTAAAAATTTGGCTCTGATATCATGTTGACAAAAGTAATTAGAAAAGCAATTAAAGAAACATATAGAAAAAGATGAAGAATCAAATTGTATTATTACAAAAGAGAAATATGCTCTACAATGAGTAACCCATTTGGATTAACTCTAAAACCTAGAAGGAGACCAAGTTAACTCCCTCTCTTGTGAGGGCTCTACACCCAACACTCTTGTGAGACTCCACATCCCACTCTTAGTGTGGATTCCACATCCAACACTCTTACACATGGTGAGGGCTCCACACCCAACACACTTATAAATAGTTAAGACCCTCTATCTATTTATAGACTAGGCCTAACTAATTGTCGAAGTAACTAATCAACTCATCCCTTATACTTCTAACACCAACCTCAAGATTTTACAAAGTTCCCAAAGTAAAAGTCTCAAAAACTCCTAATGAATAGATTAAGTGATAATCACTGAAGCACAGTTGATTGAAAAATGTTACAGAAACAGAGTACAACGAATGCTATTAAATTTCGCAGCGTTTCAGTAACTTCTGGTAGGTGGCGCTAATGAATGTTTCCTCAATAATTTATAGCTTCCTTATTAATGCCATTAAAATCTAGCCGTTGACTCTTGTTTGTAATTCTGGCAGTTTCGGCGTTAATATTATGATCGTTGGAGGTACATTAAATGCTAGTGGTTTGCCTTGAGAATATAACCATGCTTAAGGAATGTTTATGTGGAGAATGTCTCTGGTTCATTGTTCCCTTATTCGACCGTTGCAGTAGAAAGTAGAAGGAGAAGGAATTTAGGAGTCCTTTATCATTATCAGATGCTTTCCTGCTGATATGGGTATTGCATTAAATGCGCTAACATCATGTATTTGCTTTTATCTTAGGACATTGATCTTATTTTGACCTGAAACACTTCATAAGCTCATTAAGTATGGTTAGTAGAAATAATATGAAACAGCAGAGATTGATCAAATCAAATCAAATCATGTTTAAGATTAATTGAGATTTAATCAACGATTGACCAAACCAAGCATATCTGATTTGTAACATAATTTGCCTCGAGTCACGATCTATACCTCAAGTTTCAGCCTAAACTCGAGTCACTAATTACAGACTCGAGTTACGAAATGGAATTGCAAACAGCTACGAAGATCAGACATATCTCCTGACTCGAGTTTCATTTGGCTAATTTGAGTTTAGGAACAAACTCGAGTTTCCATTCTCAGACTCGAGTTAACGTTCAAGAATTCAAAGGTAACGGTCAAATGATACTTTTATTGAAATTGCTTATGTTTGACTCGAGTTAACAACTCCTAACTCGAGTTTCAATATAAACTCGAGTCTCATATTCCTACCTCAAGTCAGAATAGCTAGAGAGGAAAAAATACTTATGCGCCTTGACTCGAGTTAACTTTACTGACTCAAGTTTAGCCTTAAACTCGAGTCACGTCCTCTAAACTTGAGTTAATGTATTAGTAGGTTCAAAGTTCGATTTTCCTGAGTTGAGTTCAGATCTGTTTGACTAAGTTCAGTTTGATTATCATCAAAACATTCATGGGAGTTAACACCAGCAGCCACACCAGACCTCAGATTTGTAGCACCGTGACCTCCTCTGTTCCGTTATTCACCACTCCTTCCTCCATTTCTGGCGAGTTATCTTTTTCCTCCACCATCACCTCCGTTACTCCAGAGAGGAATGCAACGTGGTTCCATAATTTTTCTATATCAAACACACAGAACAAATTCACTGTGGTGGGGTGTGACACCTACGCTTTCCTCGTGGACATGGACTACAATATTACAGCTGGCTGTTTGTCGAGTTGCGGTGACGAGATGAGCTTTGGGGACGCAGGGGCATGCTCTGGTGTGGGATGTTGCCAGACCAGTTTCCCCAAAATCATAAAGGACTATAAGGTCAGATTAGGGTGGTTTAACATTGACAAGAAGAAGCGTGACTCCAATGCTTGCGGCTATGCGTTTTTTGCGAAGAAAGGATCCTTCAACTCCTCAAAACTCGAGCTGCGTGATCTCAGCAACAAAACACAATTTCCCATGGTTGTGGACTGGGCTGTTTCCAATCAGAAATGCCGTGAAGCCAAGAAAGATGCAAGGAGCTATGCCTGCAAGCAAAACAGTGAATGTAAAGACTCACCAAGTGGTATTGGGTACTATTGCGTATGTAAAAAAGGTTTCAGAGGCAATCCCTATCTCGATTTCGGCTGCAAAGGTAAGCCTCAGCTTTACCAATTTCCAAAACAGAGCTACTCTGTTTTCAACTTACTACTAAGGGTGGATTCTTGCATATAACACCCTCGTTTGACTTTTTTTTTTTAAATTAAGGAAATTAAATAAGTTCCTTAATTATATAATATATAATATATTACTAGATTTTATATCAATTTATATGTTAGACAAATTAGTTTAAAAAATAATTATAAATATAAATATTTTGAAGTAGTTTAATTAGTTTCCTTAATCTCTTTTAATAAGTCAATTCGCCTTATATTTAGAACCTCAAGTAGTTAACATTTGATCCCTCAAATTTGCTCCAAATTTGGTTGTAGTCCCAGTAGTTTCAAACCATGGCTTTGTTCAAGGCAAAATAGTTTAGGTTTTTATTTAATTATAGAGATTAATATTTTGGGGTTAAGATGCAATTTTAAATATATACATTATATTAAAAATGGTGCAATTTTAACAATTCCATAAAATTGGCACAAACCTCCCTTATAATTATAAAGTTGGAAGGATAACAAGTGGATCCTACATTAAAGAAGAAGAAGAAAGAAACAGGGTTTGGACCAACTTGATGGAATTGCTAAAATTGCTGTGTTTTTAAATATTATGCCTACTTTTACACTTTTCAAAACTTAAAATTGTCCTTAATTAACCCATTATTTTAAACTTAATGAAACTTAATTTAAATGGCCAAAATCAAAATGAGGATAAATTTAAGGGAGCTAAAAATGATATCAACCCTTAATTTTAATTCCGCTAAGTTTATTCGAGATATGACATCTAGAACAAGACTATGATATTTATAATAGTTGTGCTTGGAGATATCTATAATCAGCTTAAAGATTAATTTTGCAGATATTAATGAGTGCGATGGGGAGAATTATTGCAGTAGGAGATGCCACAACTTCGATGGGTCTTACAAGTGTTCTTGTCCATGGGGTTATAGAGGCGATGGCTATAAAGTCGGATTAGGCTGCAAGTTCGCAATTAAAGAAATTTCATTGGGTAAGGATATCATAGTAATTAAACCTTTATCATTTGACCCATGTCTTAGCTAACGGTGTTAAATTGACTCGATTTTGATTTGGATTGAATAAAAGTTTTGTCATCCCATTCCATAATAAAAATAAAATAAAATTTGGTCAACAATTTTGGCATTATATTTTTAAAAAAACACATGTAGCTATATGTTATAGATCAAGACACTTAATACAACAACAGTTTTATAATGACATGCCAATATCTTTTTTAAGCCTTGTCAATCGCAGAACAATTTATTTCAATTGCATTACAATGGTTAATTTGCACGCCTCCTTTCCATATTTAGAGAAACCTTTGTTTTCATTCAAAGCAATACCAATTTGAGTTCAAAAACCACACACACTAGCTTCTTTATCTCTACCCACAAGACTTACCTGCAACAAGAGAAAATCAATGCTACTATTGAATGGGGGATAATGGGGAATACACAAAGCTTCACTATCATGAAGCAATTATGGATAATATTTTGAACATTGTTTGCAGGGATTTTTGTAGGCTTGCTTGTTATCTTTACAATAGTCGTCACATTATGCTGGGGAAAAAACAAGCAAAGAGCAGTCGAGCAACTTAAAAGACAAAAGTATATGCTGCATCAACTTCATCAGCAACAAAGATACACTGAAAGAACCAAACTTTTTACTGAAGACGAGCTCAAAATTGCCACAAACAACTTTAATGAGAGGAGAATTCTTGGTCGAGGAGGACAAGGCACAGTTTACAAGGGCATATTATCAGATAACTCGCTTGTTGCCATTAAAAAGTCCAGAGTTGGAGGTGACTCAAGACAAGTTAATGATTTTATCAATGAAGTGACTGTACTTTCCCAAATCAACCACAGGAACGTGGTTAAACTTCTTGGGTGTTGTCTTGAAACTAAAGTTCCCTTATTGGTTTATGAGTTCGTGGACAATGACACCCTTCTTGACCATATAGACCCACTAAAGAATGAGCATTCTCTTTCATGGGAGGCTCGATTAAGGATAGCTGCAGAAATAGCTGGGGCCATTTCATATTTACACTCGTCTGCTTCCATCCCAATTATTCATCGTGATATTAAATCTGCCAACATACTATTAGACCACAATCACATAGCAAAAGTTTCTGACTTTGGAGCTTCAAGACTTATTCCTCTTGATGAAACTCAAGTTTCTACTGCGGTGCAAGGAACATTAGGATATTTGGATCCAGAGTACCTCCTTACAAGTCAATTGAATGAGAGAAGTGACGTATATAGCTTTGGGGTTGTGCTTCTGGAGCTAATAACTGGGAAGAAAGAAGTTGAGTTCCGTAGGCTAGAACATAAAAATTTGGCAACATACTTTGCATCATCAATGGAAGAAGGTAGGTTCTTGGAGGTTCTTGACAAGCGAGTGTTGAATCAGACGAATGTAGAGCAGCTAAAGGAGGTTGCTTTCTTAGCAAGAAGGTGCATTAGAGTGAATAGAGAGGAAAGACCAACTATGAAAGAAGTAGCAACAGAATTAGAGGGTCTAATTGCTATGAAAAAACATTATTGGGTAACAGGAGGGGATACGATGTCTGAAGAAAGTGAATGCTTACTTGGTCATGCTGTTGCTAGCAATTCAGTTGGTTATGATAGTGTATATGGGAATGTTAATGCTAACACTTTTGCTGCTAATGCAAGCATACAGAAGCAAATGGCATTTGAGATTGCAAATGGGCGATGATTATGTTAGTACTTTCTCATGTGTTCAAGCCACTCTTTGCATATGTAGTTTTAAGTAATGTCATCCTTAAATACTTGTAAGGACTTTAAAAATGTTTAAAATTATTGAATATCTTAAAATTTCTTCGTCATAAAGAACAAGTTATCAAATCCTGAAATTATATTGACTCATAATGATGATTTCATTCTTCATTTATTTTATTTTTTTACAACAATTGAAAGAAACGATTTCACTCTCATGATGCCTAGTTAGAAATAAATTCATTATGTATGTTGCGCATTTTGTATATGCTGTAGTGAGTCATTTGAGATAGAGTATTGTATTTTAGAATAGTCCATAAGGACAAATGTCACAATGTAATTAGCTTATGTTTCTATAAATAGAAATGTACAAGACTTTGGATGGATTATTCAGAGCTATTCATTATCCAATTATTCTTGTCTTGGTATTAGAGCCTACAAGTTAGAAATGGCATCTTCTGGGATTTACACTAGCTAATCAACCTCAGCCACCACCTCAGCCTTACCTGAAAACCCTAACCCTAGTTTTTCAGGTGTTCACACTCAACCCTCACACCAGGATTCCACTATCACCTCCATCACATCATCTGAGCCACGTGTTCCATTCACCATTCCAACCTCTTTCCCTTTTCCATCACCGTCGACCTTGTTTGCTTCTCACCACTATGCATCTTATTCCCATTTTCCGTCACTCATCTCTCACACTCGACCAGCTCATTTACCACCGCCGTCCCCATCTTAACCTTCATTCCTCCCTCACCCAGTCCACCTCCGTCAATGTTTCAGTTCCCCCAACAGTTCTTTCCCACCTATACCCATTTTCCTGGTCTTTCCTCTGGCTCAAACCTCTCTCCCCAGGTAACTACTAGATCTACTTCACTTCTAAGCTCGCTCAACCAAGGCAATCCCGTCAAGTTGGACGGTGACAATTTCCTCACATGGGAATCCACTATTATGCCGATCATTCGAGGTGATTTGCTAGAAGGACACATTCTCGGCACGTAAGCAATTCCACCAGAGTACATCCTTGACTCAGCTGAGCAGGTCTGCTCGAATCCACTATATGAAGACTGGTTGGCTATGGATCAGATCCTTCTTGGGTGGCTATTTGGCATGATGACGGTGAGCATAGCCTCTCAAATGACTTCCTGCAAAACTTCCTCTACTTTTTGGAAGGCTGTGGCTGAATTTGTTGGCACCAATATGAAATCTCGAATTACTTTTCTTAAGAGTGAATTTCAGCAGCTGAAGAAGGGTCTTTGAAGATGTGAGACTACCTGTCGAAGATGAAATCACTCTCAGACAATCTCACCTTAGCTGGCTGCTCTCTGTCTCCAACAGACCTTATCACTCAAACTCTCGCTGGTTTGGACACCAAATATACACCCATCATTGTGTGCTCACGGAGAAAGACAATCTGTCCTAGGCTGAACTCCAGTCTAAGCTTCTCACATTTGAGTCTTGTCTAGAACAACTGAGTAATTCCTCTACTAACAATCTTTCCAATGCCTTTGCTAATCTTGCTTTTCAAAGTTCTTCCTCTCAAAATCGTGACAATACTAGCCAAGGTTATCAATAGCGTGGCTGTGGTGGCCACAGAGGCAGGGGACGAGGCAATCGCGGCGGTTTTGGTGGAAGAGGCACATCAAGATACAAAAATGACAAAATCTGGTGTCGAATTTGTGATAAAGCTGGACATGAAGTACATGATTGCTACCGTAGATTCGATCAAAATTTCAAAAGCTCCAAGAAACATGACACTGCATCAGCTTATATAGTTATCCCTGACACTCCGGCTGATCCAGCATGGTACCTTGACACTGGAGCTACTCATCATGTGACCAACAATCTTGAAAATTTCGGACCAAACACTAATTCAGGTATAAACTCTATTTCTATTGGCAATGGCAACTCTGTGAATGTTACTAGTACTGGAAATGCAAAAATTCTGTGTGATAATCCCTCTGACTTTAAGAGGCTAAATCTCAACGAAGTGCTCATTGCACCTAATATGGTTAAGAACTTGATCAATGGATTTAAACTTACACTACAAAAAAAAGCTTGATTTGTAGCTGTTACACAGTAGCGGTTATGAAAAACCGCTACAAAATCATGTATTAGTCGTGGTTTTACAGTAAACCGTGACTAATTCGTAGCGGAAATTTGGCCCCAGAGCGCGCGCTTGTTGAGGCAAAATTTTGTAGCAGTTAATCCATAGGAAACCACTACAAACTTGGCACCAGATTGGCGCGTAATGGCGGGAATCTTTGTTTTGGTCAGTTTGTTGCAGTTTCCTTCGCAAAACAGCTACAAAATTGCCGCCAGAATTACCTACCAACTGGCGCGAATGTTTGTTGTGGCTAATTTGTCGCAGTTACTTTATACTAACCGCTACAAGAATGCAAAACGTCTCAATTTTGTTGCGGTTCATGGTTACGACACTCCAACCGCAACAACTTCCATATATCTGTAGCGGTTTCTATTACAAACTGCTACTAGTATTTCACCTATATAAAGCTGACCGTACGTTAAAAAAAAGTAAAAAAATGAAAAATGACCGAATCTGCATTGTCATTAAAAGAGCTAACTTGGCTTGGCAGATATTAGGCTTAGCAGGAGCTAGCTCTTTAGTGATAATGCAAGTTTGGTTATTTTTCAGCACCCTTATAATTTTTTTTTAAAACCAAACTAGTGTCAAACAAAATAGACTATTTAGTTTGGTTTTTTCCCCCTAAAAAACAAAATTAGTAGCGGTTTTCTGGAAAACCGAAACAAGATTGTAGCGGTTCTATCAGCTAAACCGCTACAAGAAAGCGAAGCGACACAAATATTGTGTCGGTTTAGGTTTAGTGACACCATAACCGTGACAAATCTTAATATTTGTAGCGGTTAAACCTTTAGCCGCTACTAATGTTTTAACTATATATAATTTGACCGTACATAAAACAAAAATTATAAAAACTAAGGAATCACCAAATCTGCGTTGCCACCAAATGAGCTAACTCGGCTTGGTAGAACAAGACATGCGGATATCTGCAGCCCTCATCTCTTATCTCGAGAGATGAGCACGGCAGATATTTGCCTCTCTCATCCTGAAGTTGGAGGTAGCTATTTAGTGACAACGAAAATTTAGTTATTTCTCATACCTGAACACATCTATTCTTAGGAATATCACTTAACAAGCAACCAATGGTTGGATTTTTATTGTAGCCACCTTTCTCTCTGTAAAATATCTCTGATCAAAATAAGTCAGTAAACCTTTTCAGAGAGATCAGTGGCTTTATGAAAGCCCAATCTTTACGGGCTTGTTAAACTATTTCTAGCACACATATGAAAAGAATATATATATATATATGTTTTTTTCTTACCAAACTAATTGGTTTATTAGTGAAACTAATAAATCAATTAGTTTGGATTTTTTTTTAAAAAAAATTCAAATTAGTAGCGGTTAGTGGTAAAATCGCTACTGAATTTGAAAGGTCAAAAATTTTGTAACGGTTTATGCAGCGGTTATTGACAACCGCTATAGTAAACAAATACCAAGGTGAGTTTGTAGCGGTTTATGCAGCGGTTACATATAACCGCTACAGTTTCCATATATTTGTAGCAGTTTTTATGGAGCAACCGCTACAAAAAGACGCGGTTTAACCGCTTCACCCCGTCAGTTTCTCTCACCCTTGTCATTCATTTTGACTTTTCTCTCACCCTTGTCCTTTCATTTTGTCTTTTACTTGTATACTTGTACAGTAAAAGTCAAACATTATGATTAACGGAGATAAAGGGAAGGGAGTAATTCCACCGAGGAAAGTTTTAAGAGGAAGTGGCAGCAGATCGCATACATAAGGGCAAGGGCGAGGCCATGGGCCTGCAAATCTCCCTCTGCCCCCTCCACCCCTTGAGACATATGAGTATCTCTTCGCGGATCAGCCAATCCTAAGGCTGGAGACGATTGAGACTATAGAAGGAGGATGAGGCGCTACTCTTTCGATTAGCGACCTCAATGAAGATGAAGAGATAGATATTGGCATGCCCGCAAGCGAGGTGCAGCAGTTCCTGGATAGGGGAATCGAGCGGGACCAAGGGAACCCTCGACCGTCGTCTTCGCACTCCACGGGATTTGTGGTTGATGTCGAAGGTAAATATAATTAATTTATTCACTAAATTTAATTTTCATTTCCTTAAATTTAAAAGCAATAAAAACATGTTTTTTCATTTGTGTAGATACAAATGGGAACATCAGCAGGAGGTCGCTCGATGTTGCTGGGGTAACTTTGTTGTAGGAGCCATAAGTCGTGGTCCCCTGGAACACGGAGACGGACCAGCCAATCGGCAACTAGGGGTGAGCAACGAGCGGGTGGGGCTGCCCCGGGGGTCTACCCGTGTCCCGCCCGTTTTTTCCATCACAGGTATGGGGCACCCCGTACCCGTGTGAAACCCTGTTTTGCCCATATAAAATGAGTACGGGGTGGTCACGGGTATATAAAATGGGTCTGGGGAACCCGTTTTATATTTGGGCTTTTTATTAAAAAAAATGCTTTTTTTGGCCCAGAAACACCAAAAACTGTTTCTAACCGAACAGAGGAATATGAGGAAGATGTTTTTTGTTGCTATATGGTCTCTTAGCTGCATACAGTAGTATAAGGTGAAGTTGAGCAGGCAATTTCGTCAGTTAAAATTAGTTCTCCACATTCTTATGATTAATTATTTTTTTTTGAAAATCCTTTTATTTAATGTTCTTTAAGCAACTAAAATCTGGCATCACACCTTGCCATGTTTTGCCGAAAAAATTGCTTCGAAATTACGACAATATATGTGAAGGATTAATCAATATATTATAACACTCTGTGTGTATATATATATATATATAGACACACTAAATTATGTCTAATAATTCTAAGAAAATACTGTCTTAATTTCTATTTGGGAAAATGCAGGTGGGCTCACATTACAAGCCACTTGCCTGGAAGAACAGACAACGAGATAAAGAACTATTGGAATTCATGGATCAAAAAAGAAAATAAGAAAGCCTTCTTCAGTTTCTTCAACTACAAATAATGCACAAAGCAGCATCATCGATCACCACCAATATAATAACTTCAATAATTGTGAGAAGATAAATCAAACTTCAATCAAAGTCAAGTTCAAACTTGATGACTTCAAACATAAAAAATTCATCATAAATATAGAACAATATTAATAATTGAAGTTCAAATTTGATGACTTCAAATATAAAAAATTCACCAACAGAACAATATTAATATTCATTGTTTAGATTCGCCTTCTGCTGCTGCATCTTCCTCTACAAAATGAAAGAAGATAAACTGTAATTAATATATATTAACTAATGCGAAAATAGAAATGAAACATTAATAACTGAAAATAGAAAATGTAAATTAATATACCGATAACAATAGCTTCAGTCTCATCAAAATTATCACAAACAAAGTCATTGCAGTTGGGTGGTTTCACTGATAGCCAATTTTGTGCACATATGAGTGCCTCAGCCATCTTTGAAGATAAAGAGCTCCTGAATGCATCTAATACTCGACCCCCGGTGCTAAAAGCTGCTTCTGAAGAGACTGGAACAACTAATATATCACATGCGATCAAGCTTAACACTTTATACTTACAAGCATTTGCTTTCCACTATGCCAAGAGGTCAAATTTTGAATCACGATAACCAACTAATTCAGCTCGAAGGTATTCATCCACTTCTGAAATTTTCTCAACATTACTCTCTGCATCTACCTGGGCCAAAAACTTTTGTAATGTAGCATCACCAGATGCCAAGGTAACTTCAAGGTCTAACTCAACATAATCCCCTTGCTCCGATGTTGGTTGAGAAGAAGATTCATCAACATGAACAGTAATTGAATAGTGGTCATATAAACGATACAATAATGTTGTAATCTTCCTCAACATAGCTTCACACTTTGTTGGTTCATGAAAAAGGTCAGCAAAAGCAACCTTGACATATGTCAATTTATATCTGGGGTCTAGTATCACAGCCACAACCAATAAAGGATTCATTTTCTCAGCTGACCCCCAGTATTTGTTAAACTTTGATAGCATTCTTCTTGACATGTGACCCAACAGAGAGTAGGAGCTATTTGCATTTGATTCAAGGCTTGTCTGAATTGAAACTGTGTTGGAAACAAGTGTTACTTGTAACATAGTTTGATCCAGAAAACTTCAATGTCATGTTGTAAAACAATTTTAAAAAGCCAAGAAACTCATGTGCAGTGCTCCAATCATATGCACTAGGAGGCAAATTGAATGTTCAACACTCCTTCTTGTAGTTGTATCATCCAATACATCATCAACACCTTCACGATCATCAATTAAGATAAAAGTGTCTCGACTGGAATCAGCGTTCTTCTTCTTGAAGTATTGCTTGTATTCTTCATCCTCCTCCTCCATCCGAGTAAAAACTTTAACAAACTTAACAGCACTCTCAAGCATAAGGTATGTTGAGTTCTACCTATGACGTGATAGAAATGAAAAACAATTAAACTACAATACATTATCATATCAAAGCTCATTCAAACAAATTATGAAAAAAATTACCTCGTGGGACAATCCAAGGTAAGAAGGCTTTTTGATTCAACTCGTTCTCTTTCAGCCAACATTATGAACTTACGCTTCCTTGATGGAGAAGATTTAACATATTTTATTGCATGTCGGATGAGCTCAAAAGATTTGTTCATTTCTTTTAGACCTTCAGAAACAACCAAGTTCAATATGTGAGCAGCACACCGCATTTGCAAAAATTCCCCATCATATATCATTGCAAAACCATCCTAACTCTTGAAACGCTTTTTTAGGATTGCAATTGCAGAATCATTAGCAGTTGCGTTGTCAACTGTGATCGTAAAGACTTTATCAATGCCCCATTGAAATAAGCAATCCTCAATTTGTTTAGCAATTGACTCACCTCTATGATCTTTAATCTCACAAAAATTTAGAATGCGTTTCTGCAAAATCCAATCGTCATCAATCCAATGTGCAGTCAAACACATGTAGTTGTTATTTTGCATAGATGTCCAACAATCGGTTGTGAAAGACACACGGACTTTAGAAGTCTTGAAATATTTTGTCAAGATATTTGCTTATTCTTTATATATGCCATAACAATCTCTAGCAGCTGTCCATCTTGATGGCATTTGAAATTTAGGTTGAAACTCTTGGCAAAGTTCTGTCAACCCCTCCTTTTCCACACATCGGAAAGGCACCTCATCCTTTATGATGTACCTAGCAATAGCCTTTCTACCTCGCTCTTGATTAAATAAGTGATGGGTTAGTGTTTGATTTGGAGTAGCCGAGAATAAGCTTTGACCCTTGCTTGCTTTGTTGGGATTGTTTGGACACTTGTCAAAATGTCTCCATAATTGCTTAGTGCCATCATTTGAAGGATGACTTGCATAATTTGCTGGACAATAGTTGCACTTTGACCTATGTTTCCCTTTAGTTTCTGCTAGTGGCAGCCTTGTAAAATGATTCCATATACTAGATGTCTCT
Organism: Acacia confusa; assembly: GCA_037074495.1. Taxonomy (NCBI): domain Eukaryota; kingdom Viridiplantae; phylum Streptophyta; class Magnoliopsida; order Fabales; family Fabaceae; genus Acacia; species Acacia confusa. Next base: position 9,250,024 of record CM073505.1, read on the forward strand.
TTCTTTCTTTCTTTTTTTCTAGGTTGGGAATCATTATCTTGTCTCTCATTCGTCATCTCATTGTCAACATGGGCAGCACTACGTTGTACCGTTGGGACTACATCTTCGTTAGTAGCTTCCCCCACAACACTTGGAGATTGCCTTTGCACATTATCTCGTGGTATATGTGCCATGCTAATTTCAAGATAAAAGCATATAATCAGAATAAAAGTTCAGACCAACCAAAATAAAGCACATTCATAATGTTTGGTAAGCAAAATATAGCACATTCATAAAGCAATCTCCAGACTTCACAAAATGTTTAGCAAGCAAAATAAAGCAAACTAGGAACTCCCTACCTTATGTTTAGTTAGGTGTTATGGGAAAAAAAACAATAATTTGTTTTTAATATGCTACTTACAGCTAAAGTGTTTCAGTTGTCATATTTTGATCATTATATTGAAGGTTGCTTTAACAGGTTGCAACTTAGATGGGTCACGTCCTACCAAATTAATTAGTTGTTTCCACCTCAAAGATCTATAAAATTTCAGCCATGATTTCAACTTAATTGCAACTTAGATGGGTCACGTGCAGTACATGATTTCAAATTTCAATAATAGGTTCTTAAAATTCCTTAAGAAAAATAATACGAATATAGCTGTGGGATGGTCCCAGTTAGTGGAAATACGGACTGATGCTACTTTCCATAAATGATCATCACAGCCATTCATAAGAGCAAAACAATCATTTTTTCCCACACCAAGCCGCTTGTTTTTTAGTACCCATCGATAGAAATCAACTTTTTCCTCACAACCCAATCATCCAATACAAGATCTTTTGTTTAAAACTAGCAATAAAGTGCACAGTAACTAGATATTTAAAGAATAGTCATACTCTCTAAGACTTACAAATGGTGAGTATTAAAATTTTTATATGATATGTAGATTAGTTGTACTAATAATAACAGCGAATAAGTTGCTTAATAATAGTATTAGACAACAAAAGAAACTGAGGTGAAAAAATTGAGACGAAGACCACTATTCAATGTAGGGAGCAGGAGGTGTCATTTAATACTCATTTAAAGCAAAAGACAAACAGAAAAGGTAAAAAAAAAAACAAACTGGAAACAGATAACACAACACATATATGGACCATTAATCCACTATTCAAGGCAGAGGAATAAAAAAATGCAGGAGACAGGTTGAGAGATGGTGGGCCATGATTCACATTTCACACACACAAACACAATTATTTATACAGATTACAGGCAGCTAGACCCCCAGACAAGTGCGCAGTGGGGCCGAGAGTGAGATGTGAAGGAGAATCTCACAATCAATTTCCTTATATTAAGTTCAATACAGTGAGAAGTCGATGGTGAGAGGGAGAGGGAAAGGAACATACAGATACAGCAACGGTCGACGGTGCTCAGGCTACTGCGACGGCCGACGATGCGACGGCAAGGTAGCCTGCTAGGGTTTGAATAAAAAATCTGTCTCTGGCGCAGCCGACTTCGTGAATCACGACGGGTAGCTGAGGGCTGAGGTTGAGGGGAAAGTGGACTGTGGGCTGTAGTAGGCTGGTGGGTCTCAAAATCTCTAAGCTGATCTGATTCTCATTTCTCTGTGTTGACTGTCGAGCAGGCTGAGGGGTGAGAGGCTGAGGGGAAATAAAAAAAAAAACATAAAGCACTTAAATGGGTACGGGTGGTCACGGGTGCCCCGTCCCTCAACCCGTGACCCGCCCGTATAATGAAAACGGGTACGGGGCTGCCCTGTACCCATGACGGGCCCAATTTGGGCGGGCTTAATCCGGGTAAAATTCTACGGGGTGCGGGTGGTTGGGCGAGTAGCGGGTTACTTGCTCACCCCTATCGGCAACAGTGGTCACCTGTTCTACCGGTACTTATCGGAATTCGGCAGGAATTGGGCTTGGTTCCTGCTCGACTTCATAAATTGGAAGCGTGTTCCGGATAAGAACAAGGATGACGCATTTAAAGATATGGTACAGGTAAGTTATGTTTCTTTATTAAAATTTACATCTTAATAATTAATTATAATTTCTGGTTTATTTATTTATTTATTTTTAGTTAATTAATTAATAATAAATGTATGATATAGAAAAAGTTTAATGTGGGAGGCAACGCAAAACAGTATGCTTTGCTGAAGATAGGGGATGAGTGGAAGAACCGGAAGAATCGTCTGTACAACAAAAAGAATGGGGATGGGACGATTCTTATGTAGCAGCTGATCGAGAATGTCCTCGACGGAGTCGACCCAAATGACTGGGCAGGTTTTGTCCAAGAGGAGTCCAGCTGGACAGGTATGTCTTATAATTAGTTATACTTTACATTTTTTGTAAATTAGTTAATTAGTAATTTAACTTTATTTATAATTTAAATTTACTTGAAATATTGTGTAAATATTTCACTTAACTTTTTGTTTGGTCCTCCTTCTAGGCTCTATCTCAGAGGAACACCGCAAGTCGGGCACATCAGAGGGTCCATCACATGGCGGGATCCAACTTTTGCCATGACCTACAGTGAGTTGGTAATTGAAAGCAAGACACAAATTTTTGTTTAAATGATTGGTTGTTTTATTTTTTACTTGACAAACTTGTTATTCTTTTAATTCTTTCAGCAAGCAAAGGCTAGAGAGTAGAACCGGCAGATGAACTATGGGGAGTTGTTCACATGCACCCATAGACACCATGATGGGACGCCGACATCTGAGGAGGCAGAGCAGATCATAGTAAGTTACACAAAATTTTTTCATATAGTTAATTTAATATATTTAAATTGAATTAAATTTTTTCATTAATGTTTTATGAAATTTGTTGGTCAGGCCCGCATTGAGAAGAGCCAGGCAGAGCTCCAAGCATCGCTGCCCCCGGAGTCACAGGGGTTTGTGGATCCTACGGCTCCGCTGAAGTTTGCTACGGGACCAGCCCACAATCTTGGCCGCGTTAGGGGTGTGGGCCTAGGCGTTAAGCCGAGCGTTGTGTACAGCAAGGCCTCGGCCTTTGAGGCCGGAACCTCCGGCGTGAAAAGGCCACCATCGGAGGACTTGGAGGCGATTATTGCGGCGCGGGTTGCCTAAAGGGTTGTTGCTTAGGTGGCCGCGCCAGTGGCAAGGCAGGTTGCCAAGGAGAGGCGAATGCAGGAGAGATTCAATCGCTGGTATGCTGGACATAATCACTACATGGATAGGTAGGTTTGCCAGTGCCTTGAACAAGTTGATACCTGACGATCACTTCACACCTCCCCTACCTCCCCTACCTCCCCCGTCATTCATTGACGAGGATTTTCCCATAGTCACTACATGGATAGGTAGGTTTGCCAGTGCCTTGACCAAGTTGATACCTGACGATCACTTCACACCTCCCCTACCTCCCCCGTCATTCATTGACGAGGATTTTCCCACGCCTCCAGATCCGTTCATCTATGAGGATCATGCTGCTACTGCTGCTGCTGCTTCTGCTGATGAAGAGGAGGGCGTTGTTACCTCTGCTCTTGCACATGCCCCCCGAGACAAAACCTGATCAGGCTCCTGATAGTTAGTTTTTATTCTCACAGACATTTGTTTTTTTTATGTTATTTGGATTGGATTTTTGGATTATCAGTTCAATATTTAGATTTCGTTGACATTAGTTTATAAATACTTCTAAATATTAGATTATCATTTAGATTTCCTTGACATTATTTACAGTTCGTGCTTGTTTACATAAAAAGAAATACCTAAATACATTTTTCTAAAAAAAATTTAAATATTGGTCATCCAAAAAAACAAAAAACATTGAACAATCTTTGTAGCGGTTTCAAACCGCTATAAATTTCAAATTAACAACCGCTACTAGTATCTGGCAGGTGAAATTTGAAAAAGATGAAATGTGTAACGGTTTCAATTTTGTAGCGGTTAATGTAGCGGTTTTAGAACCGCTACTAGTCTTTGGCGGGATAATTCAGTTCAAATGTGTTGCGCCACTTTGTAGCTGTTATGGCAGCGGTCTAATAAACCGCTACAAATATTTGTATTGAGTAGAGGTTTCAAACTGCTACAAAAGTAATTTTTTGCTTTGTAGTGGTTGATCTAGCGGTTTTGGAACCGCTACAAGGACGCCAACGTTTCATTTAATCAATCTAAAGTCATTTGAAAAGAATTAAACTATCTGTCTTCAATTGTATTCTATTCTATCCTAGCATTGTTTACTAAATATGGATAAGTCATGGATTAAGTTGCCGCGCAATTCTCCCGTGTATCTAGCGAGATTGAAAAATTTCTTAGATTTCGCCTTCTCCCATGCTAGCATTAATGGGAAGATCTTATGTCCGTGTGGTCGATGCAAGTTTAAGAAGTGGCAAAGACGAGATGATGCTATGGAACATCTTCTTGTGAAGCCTTTCCTGGTAGAATATACATTCTAGGAAGTTCATGGTGAGAAACAGGGTATGCGATATGGGGAACATCTTCCTCGAAGCTCACAAGTAGGAAATAGTGTAGCTCAAGATGATCCGATTAATGAAGCTGTTCGCGATGCTTTTGGTGTTCAAGACGACAATTTCACGACAGAAGTTCAGGGTGCAAAACCTGTTTTCCTCAGGAATGAAGCAGCTCGAGAATTTTTTAGCCTCATGGATGAGGGTGATCGTCCGTTGTATCAAGGTTGTCGGAAATACTCTAAATTATCTTTCCTGATCAAGTTGTACCATATCAAGTGCATGTGTGGGATCACTGATAAGGCAATGTCGATGTTGCTGGAATTACTACAAGATGTGTTCCCTGACGCGCTCATTCCCACAAACTTCTACGAGGCGAAGAAGATAATTAACAGATTAGGCTTGAACTATGAAAAGATCGATGCTTGCCCGAACGATTGTATGCTTTATTAGGGAGAGGACGCTCGCAAGGAGTCTTGTAAGAAGTGTCATACTTCGAGGTTCAGGATTGTCCGAAAAGGGAAAAAGCAGAAGAAGAAGCCCGCAAAGATTCTTAGGTACTTTCCTTTAAAACCTCATTTACAGAGATTGTTTATGTCGTCCAGGACTGTTGAGCATATGAGGTGGCACGAAGCTAACAAGAACGAAGATGGTAAACTCAAACATCCACGGGATGCTCAAGCATGGAAAGCATTCGACTCAAACTTTCCAGATTTTGCGGCGGACCCTAGAAATGTTTGACTGGCTTTGGCGACAAATGGTTTTAATCCATTTGGGAATCTTAACACAAGTTATAGTATTTGGCTGGTTGTCTTGATCCCGTACAACTTGCCTCCTTGGATGTATATGAAACAAAGCTCCTACATTATGTCTATGATCATTCCAGGCAAAAAGGCATCAGGAAATGACATCGACGTGTATCTCCAACCGCTTATCTCAGAGTTGGTCGAGTTGTGAAATGTAAGGGTTGAGACATATGACTCGCATGACAAGACACTAATCAACATGCGTGCAGCCTTGATGTGGACTATTAGTGACTTTCCTAGCCTGGGAACATTATTTGGGTGGAATGTGCATACCAGCCTTACGTGTCCAGCTTGAAATTTTGACTCTGACTCGGTGCGCCTTCCCCACAGTCGTAAGTGGTGTTTCATGGGTCATCAGAGGTTTCTGGATGGTACGCACAGGTTTAGGTTGCAACACAATCGCTTCAATGGGCAACAAGAAAAAAGAGGACCTCCTCAGATTTTATTCGGTGAAGAAATCGTAGAGCAGATTCATGACGTTGAGTTTGAGTATGGAAAAAGAGACGATCCAGCGAAGGCAGGTACAAAGACCTCCAGGGCTTCTGCTTCTACACCCCAGCAATGGCGGAAGATAAGCATTTTCTTCACCCTTCCGTATTGGAAAGATAATTTGCTCCGACATAGTCTGGATGTCATGCACATTAAGAAAAATGTATGCGACAATGTTCTTTACACGATTCTAAACGAACCTGGCAAGTCAAAAGATCATCTTCAAGCGAGAAAAGATTTAAGGGAGATGGGAGTTTGTAGAGACGCGTGGTTGGATGAGCATGACAGATTTCAGCCGGCAAAATTTACCTTGACAAAACCGAATAAGGAAATCTTCCTTGTGACTTTGAAGAAAATTAAAGCTCCAGACGAGTATTCAAGCAACATTTCGCGATGTGTTGACATGCAGGCTTGAAAGGATACTGAGTTGAAGAGTCATGACTCAAATGTGCTTATGCAACAGCTACTTCCGCTGGCCATCAAAGATATGCTTCCTCTCAATGTGTCGATCATTTTGGTCGAGTTGTGTTCTTTCTTCAGGAAGTTGTGTTCCAAGGTTTTGACTATGGACAAGCTCGACCAGCTACAACAGAAAATCATTATTATGATGTGCCATTTGGAGATGATCTTTCCTCCATCATTTTTCACGGTTGTGGTTCACATGACAGTACACCTTGTTCACAAAACAAAGCTTGTTGGCCTAGTTCACCACTGATGGATGTATCCTATTGAGAGGTACTCATTTAAAATTAATTACTTTACAATTACTACCTTGTCACGCATTTTCGCATTAATGGTCCAACATTTTTCATTAATTACTTTATAGGTTTCTTAGGAAACTGAAATCATACGTGAGGAATAAGGCATTGCCTGAAGGTTCAATTGCAAAAGGTTATATTGGTGATGAGGTCTTGTATTTTTGTTTCAAGTACTTTGATGAAATTGAGACGTCATTCAACCGACTGCCATGGGTCAATGATTGTCCAGAGCCAGAGCCAGAGCCAGAGCCATCAGCAACAGAGTTGTTCATCCCTCATGTTGGTAGGCCAGTTGATGAAACTGAGAACTTCAAACTGACGGCACTTGAGAAGCTTCAAGCACACAGATATGTCTTGATAAATTGCACTAAAGTTGAACCGTACCTTCAGTAAGGATGGCGAACAGATATATGGTATCTTTTATATTTTTTTACATTTTATAGTCACATTTCATGGTATTCTTCTCATGTTTAATTGTAGGGAATTCAGGAGTCATGTCAAGCGTCAACTGAGGATCCGGACACAGACAACAGCTGAGATTGATAGAAAGGTCCACAGAGAATTCCCGGGTTGGTTAAGGAGGAGAATAATGAATGACCACAACCCACACTCACCAGCCTTCAGAGCTCTCGCACTCGGCCCGCTTGACTACGCCCAAAGATTTATGGCATACAATGTCAATGGTTTCAAGTTTTGCACTGTTTCATGAGATCAGGGATTGCTGACCCAAAACTTGGGTATATATGGAACGTTTGGGACGAGGAGTTATGCGAGCAGCAGTGACGGGAACATGCAGTTCGGCGATGTCCCGTATTATGGAAAGATCTTTGATGTGGTCAAGATAAATTACCAGGGCCACTTCACTGTGACGCTGTTCAAGTGTTTGTGGGCGAATAGGACAACGTCCCGGGGACTCACGACTGACAACTTAGGCATCACATCAGTGAATTTCTCTCGGCCGATTCACACTAGTCGGTATGAAGATGACGAGCCGTATATTCTAGCCTCAGAGGCCCATCAGGTTTATTATGTCGCCGATGAGAGGCACAGGGATTGGCATATGGTTGTTCACTTAAAGCCTCGTGACCTTTACAACATGGGTCATGCTGATAATGTCGTCTACGAGAGTAAGCCATTCCAGCCAGCCAGCTTCGAGAATTTCTTCCCTGATGGTGATGGCATTTTACCTATAGTTGGTATGTTTTTTAATATACGCTTTATTAAATAATAACATTTAATTAAAGTGTTATTTGTGTTGCAACATATACAACTAAAAAGTAACATTGTATCATTTTTTTTGTAGGGATCATGATGAAGATTGAGAGCTAGAGAAAAAATTAGTTTACGATTTAATCTGTATTATTTTTAGTCAAAACATTTCATCTGTAATCATATATATATATATATATATATATATATATATATATATATATATATATATGTTTTTTAAAAAGATTACTTTGTAGCTGACGATTTAATGTGTAGTCTTTTCTTTTTTTTTTTGTCAAAAACTTTAGAAAATTATTTGTAGTGGTTACATAACCGCTACAAATAACATAAACAACCGCTACTAAATTTATAACCGCTACAAAAATCGACACACTAACCGTTACTAAAACAAAACACTACAAAAACGATACATCAACCGCTTCAAAATAGGTACGCAGATACCAATATAAAAACCCCTAACAAACCTCATTTAATACACTTCTCTTTCGTTTTCTAATACGTTTTCGACTATTTTTCTCTTGAACTTCTACATTTTCTCAAGGAGATTAATTGTTTTGATAAGGTAAGTTTTGTTCACTCGAATCAAATATGATTATTATCGCAATATTTATTTTTTTGCTCAACATATGTGTTCTTAATTTTTTTTTCTAATTATTTTTATTCTTTGTTTACACTTCCACACACATTATTTCATTTCTACACAAATTATTCCATATATCTTCATAAATATTATTTCATTTCTACACAAATTATTCCATATATCTTCACAAATATTATTTCATTCATTTTCACACAATATTTTATTTAAATCAAACCATAATAAATTAAACTTAATTAATAAAAATTTGTAATTAAAAATCAGTAATAATTTAAATTAAAATATAAATTATTGATAATGCAACATTTAACTAATCAAATATAATAATTAACGAATTTTTATTAAAATAAAATATTTGACTAATTTATTTTTTCCAATTGAATACGTTTGCAATCGAAATAAATTTTTTAAAAAATTGTTGAATATCTAGTAGCGATTGAAGAAAAGTCGCTACAAAGTGCAAAAAATTTTAAAAAGGGCGAGAGTAAATTTTACGGCTAAAATAATGGCGGGAAACATTGGTAGCAGTTGGTTAACCGCTACAAAGTAATTTCAAAATATTTTTCCCCGCCATATTTGGTGAAGCAATTTTGTAAATTTTGTAGCAGTTGTATAACCATGACAAGTAATAAGTTTGTAGCGGTTTTGGAAACCGCTACAGTTTCGTTACGAAAATGTCAACTTAGCCACATATAGTGGCGGTTTTTTTGTAACCGCTACAGAGGAGTAGCAGTTTTTGGATACGTAGTAACAGTTATTTTGAACCACTACAAATCATCTTGCCACGGTGGTTTTTGTAGCAGTTTGTCTAACCGCTACTAAAATACCTTTTTTTTGAAGTGTTACTAGTGATAACAGTGATGTGTTTGTTGAAATCCACTCACATGGTTGATTTGTGAAGGACAAGAAGAAGCATAGTATTCTGCTGCAAGGGAAGGCTACTAAGGGAAACACTCCAGGTTTATACAGAATTGGCAATCAAGTAGTTCCAGACAAGCATCCTGCTGCTAGCTTTGTCTCTTTTTCAAACAATAGTACTAGGACTAGTACTTAGTTATCTAGTATAGAATCTTGGCATAGGAAACTTGGTCATCCAAGTAGAGACATTTTGCAAAGAATTCTAAAAGAATGTAATGTTTCACTTGATTCTAATGATATACTTCAGTTTTATGATTCATGTCAACTTGGCAAGTCCCATAGACTTTCCTTTTCTCTGTCACAGTCTCATGCTTCTCATGTCCTTGAATTGATTCATACTGACCTTTTGGGTCAATCTCCTATTAAATCTATTGAAGGATATAGATATTATATTAGCTAAATTGATGATTATAGCAGACACACCTGGGTTTATCCTCTAAAAAATAAAAGGGGAAGCACTTTCAGCATTTAAGGTCTTCAAAAATATGGTTGAAAATTGCTTTGAAAAACAAAATTAAAACCCTACATAGTGATTGGGGTGGTGAGTTTAGAAGTTTTAAATCTTTACTTGATCATCATGGAATTCTATTTAGACACTCATGCCCACACACATCAGCTCAAAACGGTAGAGTTGAGCGCAAACATCGCCATATTGTTGAAACCAGTCTCACCCTTTTAGCCCATGCTCACATGCCTCTTTGTTATTGGTGGGAGGCATTTTCTACTGCTATATATCTTATTAACTGAATGCCTGCTGCTGTCTTATCTTTTCAGTCTTCCTTTGAGTACTTGTACAAGAAGAAACTAGACTATAAGAATCTGAAAATTTTTGGGTGTGCTTGCTTTCCTTGTCTCCGACCTTACAACAATCATAAACTTCAGTTCCATAGCACTAAATGTACTTTTATTGGGTATAACAACTCACACAAGGACTTTAAGTGTCTTAGTTCCACAGGGAGGATTTATATATCCCGGCATGTTATTTTTAATGAGTCCGATTATCCATTTACTAAAGACTTTCTGGTTTTTTAGAAACCAGCCATTGATGAGCTTGTCAACTTCTCAAGTATCTCACCATTCATCAATGAACATCTGTCTACAGAGATTCCTTCTGTTCCAATTTCAGATGTGATCAACTCTTGTCCTGATGTATCTAATACTGTATCATCTGCATCTAATTGTCCACAACCTCCTATTGCAGGTGAAACTTGTACTATTCTTCCTCAAGAACTTGTTGCTGCTGGTCTCAATAATGTTAGTTCTCAACCAAGTTTTTGATGATAACTAAACACTTGTAAATTAGTGATTTAAATGTTTTAATAAGAACTTGATTTCAAGCTTTAAAACTCCAGTTCTCATCACAGCAAAATGAAGAACTCGAGTTCATGGGTAAAGAACTCAAGTTCATGGGCTAAGAACTCGAGTTCATGGTTTAAGAACTCGAGTTTGCGAGCTTGGTCTGTGGAAAATGCTCTGAGTCTGAAAGAACTCGAGTTCATTAGTAGCAAACTAGAGTTGATCAACTCGAGTTCACAATTAAGAACTCGAGTTCTCTTTGTTGCAAACTCGGACAAGACAGAACTCAAGTTCTTGGCAAAGAACTCGAGTTCATGAACTTGAGTTCTTAGTAAAGAACTCGAGTTCCTTTGTAAGCACTGATCAAGTTTAAGAACTCGAGTTCTTAGACTAGAACTCGAGTTCATGAACTTGATCAGTGCTTACAAAGGAACTCGAGTTCTTTACTAAGAACTCAAGTTCATGAACTCGAGTTCTTTGCTAAGAACTTGAGTTCTGTCTTGTTCGAGTTCCTGTCTGAGAACTCAAGTTCTTTGAGAAATGAAATTGAAGAAAAATGAAGAACTCGAGTTCTTTGTGATCAACTCGAGTTCTCATTTTGCAGATCAGAGGTGTATGAAGAAAAGTCAAAAGAACTCGAGTTCTTAATAAGAACTCAAATTCTAGAACTCGAGTTCTACTTTGACAACTCGAGTTCTTGGCGCTGTCTGTGATTTCTGATACTGCGAAAGAGTTGATCTTTGGTTGATAACTTTCCAAATCACTTAATATAATATATGAAATGTTTTTATCACATTTGCTAGTGGTTTCAGGGATTACAACGGGTTATTATTCAAAATCAACATAAAGCTAATGCTCACGTTACAGCATTTAATGCTGAAGCAGGAAACAGAGCAGCAAATAGAAAGAAGCCAGAGTAGCAGGAAGAAACATTCTTCCAAGGATTACTTAATCAAGACATTCTTCTGCAAAAGCACTCTCAACGATCAACGCATTTAATGAAAGAATGGATTTCATTTAATGAGGCCTCAACGGTCCATTTGGCTGCATAAGGAACAGAGCAAGCTGTGTCTAACGGAAAATTAAATAAGTCACAACGGTAACTCTCAAGTCCCTCCCAACGGCATTAATGGCGAAAGAGTATAAATACCCAAGCATACAATTCGGCCACCTACCGAAACTCTGCGCATTTACTCTGAGTTATTATCTTATCAACTTGTACTTCAGTGATCATTTATTATTCAACTCGTGAGGAGTTACTTAAACATTCAATTTTCATTCGTTTGTAAAATCTTAAGGTTGTGGAACCTTAAGTAAGGGTGTACAATTACAAGTAGTAAGGGGGAGTGAGTCTGAGGGATCATTCCGAGTTGTGTAATTGTATTATGAAGATAGTGAAAAATCCCAAGGTGTTCTTGGGGACTGGACGTAGGTCAGGATAGACTGAACCAGGATAAATTCTCTCGTGTTCCTTCTCCTTTAAACTCCTGATCAGTTAGTTCATTAATTTGTGAAAACTTTGATTAAGCAGTTAGATACTTAAAACCCCCTATGTAACTTTGCACTCAGGGTCTGCATCCTCTTCAACACCTGATCCAACACCTGACATATCTCCAAAACCTACTAACTCAAGTTCCCTTGCTGCTGTATCTAATTTTCATCCTATGCAGACACATAGCAACATCTCTAAGCCCAAAACCCCCTATGTGGGTCTGACCTTTAACTCTGAATGCACTCCTCAATCAGCAAGACAGGCTCTCAAGTTACCTCTCTGGCGGCAAGCAATGGTAGAGGAGTTTGATGCTCTCATGAAAATCTCCACTTGGACTCTCGTTCCTCGCCTTCCTACACATAATGTTGTTATTGCAAATGGATTTTTAAATCCAAATATGGTTCTAATGGTACCCTCGCTAAAAGGAAAGCTCGTCTAGTGGCAAAAGGTTTTCAACAAACCGAAGGTATCAACTTCTATGAGACCTTCAGTCCTGTCATTAAGGCTTCCACAATTAGAATTATATTAACCATTGCTATTGCCTTAAACTGGAGCATTAAACAACTTGATATTAATAATGCATTTCTCAATGGTTTCAATCAACCTGTTTTTATGAAACAACCCGAAGGCTTCATAGATCCCTCTCGGCCTACTGCTGTCTGTAAACTTTCTAAGGCCCTCTATGGTTTAAAACAGGCCCCCCGAGCATGGTTTGATAGGCTTCAAAGTGTTCTCTTAGCTTGGGGCTTTACAAATTCTAAAAGTGATGTCTCTCTATTTATTTATTCCGACAAATTTCAGATTTTGATGATTCTAATCTATGTTGATGATATAATTGTCACTGAAAGTAACTCCTATAGCCTGAAAAGCTTCACTGCAAGATTGCATTGTATTTTTCTTCGAAAGACCTTGGTTTACTCCATTACTTTCTTGGCATTGAAGTACATCGAGACAAGTCAGGTCTCTATCTATCACAGGGCAAGTACATCTGTGATTTATTGGACAGATTTCACATGACCAATACTTCTCCATGTAATACACCGATGACTGCCAATAAATCTTTATCATCTCATTTTGGTGAACTTTTCTACTCAATCCATTTGAATATCGTAGTGCTGTCAAGGCCTTGTAGTATCTATGTAACACACGACCTGATATCAGTTTCAGTGTTAGGAAGCTGAGTCAATTTCTCTCACAGCATACTACTGAACACTGGAAGGCGGTTAAACAAGTTCTCCGCTATCTCCGAGGGACAATTCACTATGGCTTACATATTAAACCATCCAATCTTCTTGAGTTTTCTGCCTACTCTAACGCTAATTGGGCTGCTTGCCCTGATGATAGGAGTTCAGTTGGTGGTTATTACATGTTTCTGGGTAATTCTCTTGTCACCTGGTCATCTAAGAAACAACCGGTAGTTTCCTGTTGCAGCTGTGAATTTGAATATAGATTATTGGCCAACACAAGTTCTGAATTAAGCTAGATCAGGTCCCTGTTATCCAAACTTGGTCTAAGACAGAAACACATACCCATCTTATAGTGCGATAATACTAGTGCAGCAGCACTTGCAACCAATCCTATACACCATGTGAGAACAAAACATATAGAAATTGACATATACTTTGTAAGAAATCAGGTGTTGTCCAAGAAACTTCAAGTTAATCATGTTCCAACTGTATTTCAACTTGCAGATTGTCTCACTAAGCCACTAAGTCATGCACGCTTCTGGTTTCTTAGAGATAAGCTTGGCGTTACTGTTTCTCCAATGAAACAACTTCAACAGAAACAGACTCTCACAAGGACATCTCAGAAGGGAAAGGAGAAGAAGAGGGTTACAAGTAAAGGAGAGAGTTAGAAATAAATTCATTATGTATGCTGTGCATTTTGTATATACTGTATGTATGTTGTACGTTTTGTATATACTGTAGTAAGTCATTTGAGATAGAGTATTGTATTCTAGAATAATCCATAAGGACACATTTCACAAATAGAAATGTACAGGACGACTTTGGATGGATTATTCAGAGCTATTCATTATCCAATTATTCTTGTCTTGCCTTGATAGAGGAATAGTATACAAAATTCAAATCAAAGTCAAGACATCCAAAATGTTATCCGATCTTTAATAATGTAATTCAATAGATTAAAAAATATGATTGATACTTTCAAATTTTTTTAGCATAACAAACATTATACTGGAAAAAAAAACAAAGAGAGATTAAAATGAGCCTGACAACAACTCTCTAAAGTTCAATTTAATATTCTTGGATATACGCACTAACCATGTCTTCTATCAGAGACATCTGTATGTTTTCATAGTCACACCATATAAGTTCCACGCTACAAACTTTTGATGATTTGTGTAAAATGTATGCATGTAACTAAGACATAAAGGGCTAGCTATTTACAACAAAATAAAAGGAAAAATTGCATCTAAAGACTCATACATGACAAAAGTTATATCAATATCATATTCAATGGGAAGGAATTATTTTTAAGAAAAAGGAAAGATGAGGTGAAGCAGAAGGCAAAAATGATTCAAACAAAACCATCAAATAGAACTGAAGAGCAAATAGGAACTACTGATCATTATCATTTGGAGTGACTGAAAATTTTGATATCATTAAATTTGATTTTTATCAAATTTAGATCCTTTAATGTAATTTTCCCAAAATAAAAAGTTCATGCAAAACATTCTAACTAAAGAAGCTAGAGTTCAATGCAATCTAGCCCGACCACCATGTCCAATCAAATCCCAGCAGAGCAAATCAAGAAGAAATAAAATGATTCTCATCCTAACTAATTGAAAACAAAATAGTAAAGTGGTTTAAATAAATAATTACAGGAGAACACTCTTCTGAAGGCATGTGAAACCAACTCAACCAATCAAAAGAAACAACATGCTCAAACCTAAGATAACCATATAATCAAGACCACAAAAGCTTCACCAATAGAGAAACTCAGGACATTGATGTCTGTAACCACAAAGAAGAAGATCACAAGATAGATTCATTTACCCACTGAATGGGGAAAATACATACACAAGCTGACATATATAAATCTTCAAATTCCTCCTCATTAAAGCTTTAATGCACTTTACAGCATAAGATGAAAAGATAACTACTGCTATTTACGCCAATAACAATATTAGTAAGTTCAAATGAAGAGATAACAGAAAATGAAAGTCAAAATAATATTATAGCAACCAGCATTCTTCACCGAGTGCCTTGCATAAATACACTTCGGGTTGCTGACTACTCTCCTTTAAACAATTAACCAGGATTCAATTGTCAGCAATATGACCTACAAAGATACAACGACTTAAATCATTAAATAAAGACATGAAGCCAAGATTTTGTAAATAGGGCTATGAAGAGGAAAAGATACCTATAAGTGTATTTTCTTCAAAGCCCGTAGCTGGTAAGGAAAAGTAAAGACACACGCACGCGAAAGGAAACTTTCTGCAAGAAGTTCTATCTATTAAAAAATTCCATAAGATGGTAGAAGAGTATATTTCTTTGATGTGAAAAAAAATCCAATTATAACTATATGAGTATTAAATGCCCTAAAAAATTGTTGCCTAACATTTCTAAACTCTAGTTTCCCAGGGCTCCAACTCGGTGGAGCATAGAACTAAAACAAAATGTCCATCCTGTGTCACTTGAATCCATCTCCCTTTCCAATCTATAAAAATTGAAGGGTGAAAGTATTGTGCCCATTTCCGCATCAATAAGAACCTGAGCAAATTCAAAATACATACAAAATTTTCTAATCAATCTCATTTTGTATAAATGATGTACATCAGGGTGACTTGCCTCTTCAGAGGTTTCAAAGTGCCAACCTATGGAGATGTCCTATTTCCCTTTCCTTTCCGGATGCCAGATTGGAAGAGAAGCTATAAATCACCTAGAGGGGGGTGAATAGGTGATTTCGTTAAACTTTGAAAAACTTTTGGGACAAGGTGAAACAGATAAGAGAAGAGATAAACACAGATGATATATCCTGGTTTGGTCTTTAACTTGACCTACATCCATTCCCCAGAACACCTAGGATTTCCACTAATAATCTCAACACAATAACACCTCTGTCTTTGGATGATCCTCTCACTGACTACTCCCCCTTACAAGCTGTAATTGTTTGCTCAATCACTTGAGGTCCCAACCTTAAGATTTTACAAAACAGCAAGTAAAAGATCTCTGAACTCCTAATGAGCAGATTAAGTGATAATCACTGAAGCACATGTAACATCCCAACTTTTGGGATTCGAAAATAAAACAAAATATATTTTATGGGGAAATATTTGTTATTATAAGACTAAAACAAAATGCATATTCATGCACTAGCCTCATTCTTTCTCTATATTATCTTTGTGACCATGAAATTCATTCTTCAAGAGTGTTTAATAATGCACCACAAACTCCACTCTCATCCCTTTTGTCTTATACAATTCCACTTCCATTCAATGTTTATTTTCCGTCGGATTTTTTTTGAAATGCCAAACAAAAGCATTCTCTCCTATTGATTCACAAGCACATCATCAAACTTTCGGCTATCTTATATTCACTAAAATCCAAATTGTCTTCCACTTCTATTTTCTTAATATATAATCATTGTTATAAAACTGAAAGAATTCTAGAGAGAAGTCAGAGGAAATTCTAGAGAGATGAAATGAATTCTCATTCAAGTGTAATCAATAGTTACAGGAGACCTCTATTTATAGAAGGATGCAAATAGTAGATTACTATGCGTATATACCATGTCATCCTGTATTTGGAGATTATAGGTCAATGGACATCCACATAATAAGAATATTCATAACACTCCCCCTTGGATGTCCATTTATGAATGTGCCTCGTTAAAAACTTTAACTAGGAAAAACCCAGTGGGATAAAAACCTAGCCAAAGAAAAGAGTACAACATTCATTGATACACTGTTGAGTTTTGCCTCATTAAAAACCTTTCTAGGAAAAACCCAGTGGGATAAAACCCAGATAAGGAAAAAGAATACAGCGTGTATCGTCTCCCCCTCTTGATTACATCAGTGTTACTCCCCCTGATGACTGCATTGCTTCAATGTCTTTCTGAGCATATTATACTTTCTGTCATCAAATATTCTGTTAGAAACGCCCAATTTGATTGTTCATTATATACCTGCAAGATCTAAATCTGTCAAGTAAAGTCATAATAATCTTTTCATAAATATATATGTGCATAAATATTTATTCAGATAATAATATCACATGCACGATAAATGCTTCATGCTACATATGAATTCACTTAATTAATTATTCTCGAGAATTTGATGCTCCTAGCATCTTGAGTCCTTCAGGGACTTATTCTAGCGCCTTATGTTCTTCAGGAATATGTGCTTCTGGCACACACTAATATAGTATGACTCATGATCCTCATTATCATCATTACAGCATATGCTATCTTAGATATTATTAACGTCGACTTCATTTTCAGTCCTATCGGATTTCATTCATAATTTATTGAGATCTCATTATATTCACATATATTAGGTACCTGGGTCTCTTTTTAGACCACAATACACTCTTCTTGTAATATCTCTTCTGGAGATAACATCTCTTCAGGAGATGGCTCTTCTGGAGCTTTTCTTACTTATCCTCGACTTGATCATCTATATTTTATTACTCCTTTTCTCTTTTGAGAATTTTTATCTTTTTAAAACCGATGGACTTGCAACGCTTCAGGAGTGCTTTATAACAATTCATATAGGAGCATTTGCAGTTGGGATATGTGACTTTGTCACTTTCTTTAGGTCAGTAAATGCTTCTGGCATTCGATTAACTAAACTCTGAAATTGAATTATCATTTTAAACTTTTAGTGCACAATTCCTTGTACGATGATCAATATGAGCCAATGATAATTCATTCTAGTAAATCTTTACCCAATCTGCTTATTTTTCTCCCCCTCATCAAATCATCAATTTTCTTTGTATATCCATCTATGTGCATTGAAGTAGATTAATAATCATTGCACATTTAAAACATTTTAAGATGGAATTATTCTGGCTCCTGACCAAAAGCCAAATTTTACGGGGAGAATTTTGTTGGATTATAAGCTGCAAATATACACGTATGAACAATGTTCTCATAATCATTGATCTATCCATTCATAGATACTTTAATACATGATTTATGGATCATTCAATCTGGAAATTGCGCGCATAATATATTGCAAACATCTGGTTGCAATCATCACTGCAAACTTTGCAGATCAATAATTTCATATGTACTCTTTCAATTTAATATATTTCCAGAGATCCGTTTCCAATAATATTTTCATAATCATATCTATTTGAGAACAAGCAGCACATAATATGACTCGAATGATCAAACAAGTCATGCCAACATTCCATATAATTTATCATCAAATCCAATATCAATCTTGGGGGAATCAACACACAAACATTCACAGAAAATTAACACAAAAACACTCACACTTGATATATATCAATCTCCCCCTCAAGTATGAGTCTGTAGAAATTAATTCATGTAATTTCATACAATATTCCATATATGATATCTATTTCTACAGATATCATTAAAATTCCACAAATGCATTATCAATGCATTATTCTGTTACTTCTGGTAACAAAATTTCAATTTTCCAGAAACAACAATCAAATAAATACAAAATCATTGAAATTATCAAAATACTGTGGAATCACAGATGCATTACTGTGGAATCACAGGCGCAACATGTATCACTGTGGAATTGTCGTATGCATATATAGTCAAAAAGTGTCTAAGCTCGTGCTTGACAGGGTGCAGATCTGTAAAGATTCAACAGGACTGCGCATATCTGCAGAGATTCAATAGGATTTAATTCGGCTATAAATAGAAGAAGGCAAACGAACATGCCTCACAAACATTCAAGCATCTGATAACATTCACTACCATATACTAACTTATCATTTTTCTTCTAATCGCGTATATTATTGCAATGACAGGTCCAAGTAATTTTATCCCAGTTTCTGATACATCTGACACAGCATTACTTGATGCTTTGTTGTATGATGATCAGACAAACCTGTCATTTATCTCTTTATTATCTCCTAATCCTTTTGAGATGTTTATTCCTCCTTCTACTATTCCTCCTTCTGCTTCAAATATACCTACTTCTCCCCCAAGAACAAATGTTCTTCCTCAATCTACAAGGATTGAAGGTACAACTGAAGCAGGTTCATCAAGGAGGCCTGTTAAGAGGTGTAGAACTATGGCAGAACTAATGGAGTCTACTAATCCAGTTCAGCCAATAGTGTCGGCAGTTAATCAACCAGCATTCACTAGCCAGCAAACTATCATCAGTTTGCCAGCAACAACCAGCCCGACAACAACAATCAGCCAACCAACAACCACTAGCCAGCCAGCAACAATTAGCCAGCCAACAGCTACAAGCCAATTAGCAACTACTAGCTTATTGGAATGTAGTTGCTGTCATGTTTTACGGGAAATTATTCATACCAACGGACTTCAGTACCATAAACTTGAAGTTCACAGAAGAAGAACAGGTATGATTACCCATGCTGTTTTATTTGAAAAAGTACAGGATAAATCTTATAATACTGACAGGCTTCCAATGTTTGATTTCACAAAGAAAAATTTTGAAGAAATCAAACAATTTCTGACACAGTATTGTATAGATTTACAAGCATCAGGATATATCTTGATGCGTGATCCTGTATTAGCCTATCATGAGGTTCTCTGTGTTGGTTCAGAATGGGCTATAAATCCAAATGACCTCCATGGAAGTTCATTTCAAACCAATATTGAACACTCATTAGGCAAAGGAAAACAACCTGCAGTAAGTATACCCTATGATACTTCATCCCTTAACCAGGGTGAATTATATAGGTTATCTATGGAGCAACGAGAAAGAATAAAGAAAACAACGCTCCATGATTTAAGAAATTATTTTCACTTAACCCTTGATGAAGCGAGTAAAGAATTAAATATGTCTACTCACACCATACAAAAAATCTATCAAAAAGGAGGGTTAACTGAGTGGCCACACAAGAAGGTCAAGAAACTTATGACGCAAATCTCGATATTACGAAGAGCTTTGCCTCATCTGGATCCCATCTCAAGAGAAGCAAAAGAAGAAGACATTAAATATCTTCAGAATGAGATGATTAAAGTTTGTAATGATGTTGAGCCACTCGCAATTAAACTTTGTTGAAATAATATTTCCTTTTGCTTAATTATTTTGTTTATGAATATGCTTTTCTCGTATTTATAAAAATTGTTATAATCATAGAAATCACATAACAACCATAATAATATATTTACTTCATTCACTTCTGGGAATGAAGTTGGATAAAAATTCATGATCCATAACTCACTGATTTGTTTGATCATGGCAAGAAATTAATCCACAATATTTCTTGACTTTACCACAATATTGCTACTGCAATAGCAAATTGAATATATTTATTTATAATAAGAATCATGATCATACAATCCCTTGTCTCATAATTTGAGGGAATATTTAATGCCAAATATACAATTTTTGAGGCCTTTATACAACTGATAACATACAAAATTTATGGATCAAATATTGTTTCATAATTTGTCTCTTGTTATCAGGCTAACTTGCCTCTTGGCTTCAGGCAATCTTGCCTCTGAAATTAAGGCTATCTTGCCTCTTAGGCTCAAGCCAATTTATGTCTCATCTCTCAAGCCAATCTATGCTTCATATCTCTATGGCATTTTGATCTCATAATAATATATATGATCTTTTAACAGTTTATCTTCAGGATAAATAAAGTATAAGCATAATAAAACAAATAGATGGAACCCACTAATATGTATATATTAGTGTCGTTGCCATAAATAATAAAAGGGAAGGGGGATTTATATAAAGCAGTAAATAAATAAATAAAAATAAAATAAATGACTGGAAATAAACGTGCTAAATAAATAAAAAGAAGATGAAATAGGAATGGTAGTAAACTCACAGCGAGACCTATCTCATCCAAAGATAAGAAAGAGGATGTATATGCAAATGTAAATATATATATAATATATAGAAAGTAGTAAATAAATAAAAATGAAAGGAAGGGGGATATAAATCAATAAATAAATAAATAAATGGAGTCCACTAAAATAGTGTCACTACCATGAAAAATAAATAAAGCAGTAAAGAATTAAATTAAATAAATGGAGTCCACTATACTAGTGTCACCACCATGAAAAATAAAACAGTAAAGAATTAAATTAAACAAATGGAGCTCACTAATATATAGTGTTGTCGCCATAAAAGATAAATAAATGTAAAATAAAATAAATAAATAAATGGAACCCACTAATAAATATAGTGTGCTTCCATGAAACATAAATAAATATTAGTAACAATAAAATTAAATGCGTAAATTAAATGTTAGTAAAATTAATAACAATAATAAAATATCAAATTAAAAACAACTTAAAATAAAAGGATGAAATCTAGACTTCCAATGTGGAGTCAAATTAACAACAACAATAATAAAATCTGAAATTAAAATCAATAATTATAAAGATAAAGTTGAAAAATGTACTTACCTTGGATTGTCAATAACTTCCTTTCTTCCCCCTTTTTTTAATTAAAAATAAATAAATAAATAAAACAAAATAAATAATTTTTTTTTATTAGAAACAAGCGTCCTACACTAAAGAAAACAAAAGCGTGGATCATCATTATTGACATATGTGTGGATCTTCTTTCCACTTACATGCAATAATGAAATACTATACAGCATGTGAAGAAGAAAAACCTGGTACAAGACAAACACTCGGTGGACATATAATTATTGACATATGTGGATCATTGTTATTTTGGTTGGGAAAAATACAAAAGAAGGGTGGGGTCCAAAGTAGAAAAAGAAGGCTCCTTATAATTAGATCTCCATGTCATGCATTTTTTTTTTGTTTTAAGTTATTATAATATATAATATATAATTATAAGTTTTTTTTTTTTAAAACACCAACTCTCACCAAACTTTAAATCTTGGGAGTGGCCGAAAATATCAGTGTACGAGGCAGCAGAAGTATTCGGAAATAGAAAAAGAAAGATAAAGTTGACGGCAATTAGAAATAGAAATAGAAAAATAAAATTGATGGCAATTAAAGTTGGCCAAAAACATCACCAATTAAAGTTGTCGGCAGTAGCTTGACGGATCTGATCATCCATGGCAGGATCGGCGACGAGGCGGAGCACTTCGAGACCGTAGTTTGGACTGAGGCCAGGAGTAATTGTGATACAGAGCAACCTGGAGATCGGAAGCCTAGCAGGAGACATGAGCTTGTACCTTGCACTTCGGGAAACGACGAATTGGGTCGGATCGGAGGAAGAGACCTGGCAGATCTGGAAGAGAATGGATACGCGGAGAAAAGAGAGAGATGATGATGGCTATGAGAAATGAAAGAGAGACATGAGCTCGTGCTGATAACGTGTTATAAAACTGAAAGAATTCTAGAGAGAAGTCAGAGGAAATTCTAGAGAGATGAAATGAATTCTCATTCAAGTGTAATCAATAGTTACAGGAGACCTCTATTTATAGAAGGATGCAAATAGTAGATTACTATGCGTATATACCATGTCATCCTGTATTTGGAGATTATAGGTCAATGGACATCCACATAATAAGAATATTCATAACAATCATCACTTTCTCAATTGATAATTAGTCTACTTTTCCATTGTGTTCACATGGCTATCTTCTTTTGGTTTCACTTTCCAACATATGACACAATTTTGCTGAATTGGACAAAGACACTATACATTCACACTTCATTCCTATTCACTCACATGCACCCTCTCTCTTATCTTTTTCCGTTGAAAATATCAGGATGCACTCCCTCCATTTCATTCCACAAGTCAACATGCATGGCCCTCTCCCATTCACATGCAACACAATGCTCCCTCATTTGTCTAATTAAAGCAATTGCTATATGTCATTTGCTATCATTCGGCTAGACACTCATCTCTTGACTTCTTCACGAACACACTCTTTTCTCCAATTCATTCAACTCTCAACTCATAACCCACGGCCACTCTTTCAATATCATTATCATCATTAAGATCCAACTTTTAAAAAAGGGTCACAGTTTAGAAGCAAGAACTCAAGGAAGGTACCTCTTCTTCTTCAAGGTTTTGAAGCTTTTAATTGAAAGTCAGATTTATAATATGAGGAAAACTCAAATAAATAAGTGGAGTTTGTTAAATCTGGACTCACCAATGTATTCACCACTGAAAAATTATTGGGAATATATCGGTGAATGAATTTTTAAAGGTATTTTAGAAAATAAGATCATAAGCTTCATAACACGTTGACACCGTCAGTTTTACAGGTCTAGAGTCAGTTATCTTTCGTGTGTGGTTTGACTAAGAAGATGGGCTCTAAAAATTATGAAAACTTTACAGGAGATAGTACACTTCTTAAGGTTTACAATGAGCTTTGGATCAACAAAAACGAATGTGTACAACTCCAGTTATGATTTTCAAAAGTTGAATTACAAAACAGAAAATGTTTTCGACTGTTTTGGAGTGATAAAAGGACGTTGCATTTCGGACATAGTAAATGAATTTTAAAAATTATGAAACTTTCCAGATGTGTAGTAGACACATAGAGCTTTCTTTTGATAGGTAATTTGTAATTTTTGAAGCTCTATGCAGAAAGTTATGAATTTTGGAAGATGGGTTACACATCAGCAACTGTTTCTCAACAGCCACTACAAGTTCAAAACCTGGGAATTAATGGCATATGATAAAATGCTAAAACCAATTTTCCTATAAACTAGACCTAATAAGGAGTTCATACAAATTTGAATCACCTAAAACCGATATCTAGAACTCCAGATATGAATTTTTGAAGTTCAGTCACTGTTACTGGAATTTTCTGTGCAATCCGAAAATAAAAGGTATTTTCACCAATAAAGGATTTCCATTTAAGAAAAAGGAATTGGAGATGGTGAAAGCTTGGAAAGTCATAATTCAAATCAAGAAGTCAAATATTTATTAAAGTGATTTTCCATAAATAGTGGGAATTTATTTATGTTATTATTTGTGTTAGAAATATTTTCGTCATTTGTGCACTGGGGAAATTATTAATATTTGTGGTGGACTGCCAGGTAGTAACCTTAATCTTCATATGCCTTGTGTTACTTTGTATGCTTGATTTTCCATGATTGTGGATCCGTGTCCCGGAAGAGACATGCATTTATTTGTGCATTCAGTGTGGTCTGGGTTTGGCGCCCGACTACTATGTCTTTCCTAGCGCTGTAGATTCGGGGTTTGCTATTTGAGCAGTCCTGCATTTATTAGAACTTGGTCCTTCCGCAGTAGATATTGCATATGTGTGGTATGTCTTTATTATACTGCGCGTTGTTACTGAATGCTTTGTGTTTAATTATTTTCATGATTATGGTAACATACATGCATTGTATACACTTTCCATATGAAATTAATGGT
This sequence comes from Acacia confusa, assembly GCA_037074495.1. NCBI lineage: Eukaryota > Viridiplantae > Streptophyta > Magnoliopsida > Fabales > Fabaceae > Acacia > Acacia confusa. The sequence continues at coordinate 9,274,497 of CM073505.1, forward strand.
TACTCTGGGATCCAATTATGAATCCCAAGCATTTGTAAAGCTTCAGGTAGTACTACTAGAGCAGCGACAGGTGATCAAGGTAATGGTGCAGAGTAGGACTGAAGTTTATGGTGGTGACTATTGGTGTTTATTTAAGTTATTTTTATTTAAGCTTCGATGACTGTATTATTAATTTGGATATTTTAAGCAGTGTGAATTTGGATGACTGTATCTAATCCCTTCAAGGAAAAAATTTTACTATCCCGTATTTTATATTACCAGTATATTTGTCCAAACTGATAAGTGCTCTGCTGCTAAAACTCTGATATATGACATAATTAACTTAGGAAAATATTTGAATTAAATTGGGCTAAGATTAAGAATCACACCACCCATCACCTGAAAATGCGAGGCCGGTTGGGGTGTTATAGCACAGTTGAACGAAATGTTACAAAAACAGGGTTACAATAAATGCTATTAAATTTCGCAGTGTTTCGGTAACTTTGGTAGATGACGCTAATGAATGCTTCTCCATTTTATAGCTTCACCCTTTAATGATGTTATAATCTAGCTGTTGTCGCTGGTTTGTAATTCTGGTAGTTCCGGTGTCGATATTATGACTGTTGGTGGTTTCATTAAATGCTGGTGGTTGGCCTTAGGAAAATAACCAGGTTCTAAAGAATATTCCATTGCTTCTGAATGTTCCCAGTTCATAGTTGTTTATTGTTGATTCGACCATTGCAGCAGGAAGCAGAAAGAATGTATGTTTCTTTTATCATGATCGGATGCTTTCTTGCATAATGGAGCATTCCATTAAATGCTGCTGACATCATATAGGTTGGCTTTCTACTTTATCCCAGATTGACAATAATCTCATCTTCCTGAGACTCATCATAAGCTCATTTAAACATTGTTATAAACAATAATATAAAGCAGCAAAACTAACCCAATCATACTTAGAATCATTTATGGTTCAATCAACGATCTGTCAAAGTCAAGCATATCTGCCTCGAGTCAGATTCTCAAACTCGAGTCAATCTATTCTGACTAAAACATCATAGACTCGAGTTTGTCAATGTTGCCTCAAGTTTTTCCCAAAACTCGAGTCAATATATTTAGACTCGAGTCACAATGGTTAAATGTCAGTCAAACTTTATGCAATAAATTTATAATTTTCTTCCTGGCTCGAGTCACATTTGACAAACTCGAGTCTTGCCATAAACTCGAGTTTCTATGTGTAGGCTCAAGTCAGTATTAGAGAATTCAAGAGTAACGGTCAAATGTGTTGGTTATGATTAGTTTTGATGATGTCTTATATAGATGTCATTAGCAAGAACAAAAAGTTTATATCATATACATTGACTAATTGTTACATTTAATGTAGATTTGTTCATGTGGAGAAAGAACAAGAGAAGAGAAGTATATTTGTTCATGTGGAGAAAGAACAAGAGAAGAGAAGAAAGGAAGAGTTGTGGAAAAAGATCAAGAAAAGAGAAGAAAGAAAGAAGAACTTGTTGAATTGATTGAGAAAATCATTATACAAGTTCATAGATTGATTCTTGAAGTCTCCATGATCAATTGGAAGTTGGAATGGCTCGATTCGGAGTTAGACGAGTAAATATCACTTTCTGGATGGATAAACTCGAGCCTGCCACTTATAGACTCGAGTCTGGGTGATTTCTAGCAACTCTGGCTCCTCTGATATGAGTAAACTCGAGCCTATACTTATAGACTCGAGCCTGAATGTTTTCTAGCGATTCTAGCTCTTCTGGCCTGAGTAAACTCGAGCCTATACATGTAAACTCGAGCCTGGAACGAATAGACTCGAGCCTGTCACTTATAGACTCGAGCCTAGATGTTTTCCAACAATTCTGGCGCTTCTGGCCTGAGCAAACTCGAGCCTATACTTACAAGCTCGAGCCTGACTGGCTTCCAACAACTTTGTCCAGCTCTGTTTCGCGTTTCAGCTGAGTGACCTCTGGTAATTTGACGATATCTCCCAAATCAGAAATTAGTTTAAGGTGAAATCAAATTTGGTTGAAACTATACATCCAATGCGTCATCTTGACAAATTTTCATGCCCAAAGAAGATCAGATGAGAGAGCTATGAATTGCGGAAGTTGGATCAGAAGTTCACGCCACACAGCAGACCAAGCTTCAATGATTTGAGTGTAATTCACAATCTACTCAACGAAATGAGATGAAATCAGTGGCATATGAAAGTAGACTCACAAGGCTTTCCATTGATACTTAATTCAACTAAAACGGAGTTCAGACCAGAGAGATATGGCCTTTCAAAGTTGATAGAAAAGTTCAGGATGTCACAAACTCGAGCCTATCACTAATAGACTCAAGCCTAACTCAGACAGAGAGCTATTAAGGATTTCCAATTCGACAAACTCGAGCCTAACATAATAGACTCAAGCCTGCTCATGACAGAAGGAAAAATTCATGATTTTTAACTAAGGTAAACTCGAGCCTATGTCTTACAGAGAGCAAATCAGGCTATTTGCACTTAGTCAAACTCGAGCCTAAGAGGTTAGACTCGAGCCTATCACTTACAGAGAGCTTTTTTAAGGCAGGAAACCCAAGCATAAAGTTATAAACTCAAGCCTATAGCAGATCAAGAGTTTTCAAAGGTCTTTTAACTGAAGCAAACTTAAGCCTAGAAAAATAAACTCAAGTTTGCATGAACAAACTCAAGCCTGCTGAGACAGACTCAAGCCTGTGACATTTTGTGATTACATTTACTTTGATCAGATCCACGAAATCTTCTTGAATGATTTACAAACTTCTGTTGGTAATGATTAGTTTTGATGATGTCTTATATAGATGCTATTAGCAAGAGCAAAAAGTTTATATCATAAAGGTTATATCATATACATTGTCTAATTGCTACATTTAATGCAGATTTGTTCATGTGGAGAAAGAACAAGAGAAGAGAAGAAAGAAAGAGTTGATTCATGGAGAATAATTAAGAAGAGTGAAGAAAGAAAGAAAGAATAACTTGCTAAATAAACTGAGAAAATCATTATACAAGTTCTTAGTTTAATTCTTGAAGTCTTCAGGATCAAATGGAAGTTGGAATGACTCGATTCGAAGTTAGAACAAGCAAATATCAGTTTCTGGATGGATAAACTCGAGTTTGCCATTTATAGACTCGAGTCTGGGTGATTTCAAGCAACTCTGGTGTTTCTGGATCAGAAAAACTCGAGTCAGCCAATGAAAACTCGAGTCTGGAACTCAAAACTTGAGTTGGTCACTTAATGACTCGAGTTTGTAGTGTCTTCAGCAACTCTGGCGTCTCTGGATCAGCAAAACTTGAGTTAGCCAATGTAAACTCGAGTTTGGAACCCAAAACTCGAGTTAGTCACTTAATGACTCGAGTTTAGCAAGCTTTCAGCAACTCTGTCCAACTCTGTTTCACGATCAGAACTGGCGACCTCTGGTAATTCGATGATATCTCCCAAACCAGAGATCGGTTTAAGGTGAAATCAATTTTTTATGAAACTAGAAATCTAATGCGTCATCTTGACAAAGTTTCATGCCTAAAGAAGCTCAGATGAGAGAGCTATGAATTTCAGAAGTTGGAACAGGAATTCACGCCACACAACAGACCAAGCTTCAATGATTTGAGTGTATCTCACAAATTACACATTGTAATGAGCTAAAATCAATGGCATATGAAAATAGACTCACATACCTTTCCAGAAACATAAAGATCATAGAAAACAAAGATCAAATGAGTGAGGTATGAATTTTTGAAGTTGACAGTAAATTCAGGATGTTGCAAAAACGCTGGCAAAGAACAATCTTCATTCATCAGATCATAACTATCATAATACAGTGAGTTTGGAGCTAATTCTTCTTGCAATGGAAAGAAAACTTAAAGAGCTTTATGGAGATAGGTACTGGATTCCAGGAATTGATCTTTATCAAGTCAGAGAGCAAAGAACTTGTGAGAAGAATGTTTGATTGGGCTATGGAGAAGAAAACTCAAGTTTGTGTTAGCAAACTCCAGTTTTGCACTTGCCAGAGAGCAAGATGTTTTCATCTATGAAGGAGACTCGAGTTTGAGTTAGTAAACTTGAGTTTGTGGCAGACAGAGAGCTCCTCAATATTTTGAACCTTGGAAACTCCAGTTTGCGTTCGAAGACTCCAGTTTTGAGTTTTGTGGACTTAAGCTTATTTTCACTCCAAAAGTCCAAAACTCGAGTTAGTCACTTAATGACTCGAGTTTAGCCTTATGTTCAAGTATGCTTCAAAACTCAAATCGCGACATTCCTCTCTGGAAGACCTAAACTCGAGTCTGGATTTCTAAACTCCAGTTTAGCCAGCTGAAAACTCCAGTTTGGATTCTAAACTCCAGTTTAGCCCGCTGCAAACTCCAATTTCGTTTTGCAAACTCCAGTTTCAGTCGCTGAAGTCTTAAAAATCAGATTGCGCCAACTTACGAAAACTTCATGATTGATCTTAATACTTCATATCATCTATTGCTATTGTTTCTAATCATGATTAATTAGTTTTCTAGCAAGTTTCAGATGATTAAAAGCTTGAGATAACATCAAACTTGACAGAAATCAAAATCTGTCATAAGCATGAAGATGAGGGCTGCTGCAGATTTTCAGAAATGGCAAAGAAGGCAGAACCGAATGAGAAACTTGGAGAAACGAAATTGAATGCTCAACTGGAATGGATTCAAACGTTCTAAAATCTTGATATGCTTGAGTTTCAGATTTTAGAAGATTCAGATTTGCTTTAAAATTAAATAAAGCAACTCTATGAACCACTTGTATTATTTTAATATATCTTCTCAACCAAAGCAAATGGATGACAGCCTGGAAAGAAGCTCAACCTTTCTTCAATGCAAACAATAAGGCTCCTACCAACAAAGGCTGCTGAACATCATGGGAGACATTCTTGAAGAGCCAAAATTCAAATATTCAAATCAGTAAATGTTCCCAACAAACAGAAGTGGTCACAACTGCTAGATTCATGAAGAAACACTCACAACAGCTATATTTTCGAATAGGTTCAAGTCTCAACGGATTTACAACGTTCATATACTTCAAATCAGTATAAATACCTGAAGACTTGAAGACTCAAGTGTGGTAGAAGAGCAGAAAAACGCAGAGACATAAGCTTACACCTCCAACATGCTAATACTCTGATTTTCGCATCATTTACTCTCTGTTCTTAATGTCTACATAAGTTTATCATTGAGAGTGAAATGATTTGTATTGTGCTTCAGTGTTTATTCATTCACTTCTGAGAGAGAAGATTCATTGTAAATCAGTTTATTTAAGAGTTACTCAAGATTGGGTGATCTTGAGTGGGAAACACTGTGTTGTGATTACAGCTTGTAAGGGGAGTGAATCCTAGGGAGAGGATTACTTCGAGTACAGAGTGTGTAATCAAGCAAGTGTATTGATTACAGTTTGTAAGGGGGAGTGAATCCTAGTGAGAGGATTACTCCAAGTACAGAACGTGTAATCAAAGTGAGAGATTGTGAAGGCTGCACAAGTGCCCGACTAAACTTGTGAGGTTGTAAAGGCTTTTCTCTTGTGCCTGTTTAAACAAGGAGATAGTGGATTGAAATCTCAGGAGGAGCCTGGGGACTGGACGTAGGTCATCGTTGATTGGACCGAACCAGGATAAATCACAGTTTTCATACTCTCTTCCCTAAACTCTTATATTTCTAGTATACATATTTGCATAGCTGTTTATTGTCAATTTATAAGTTGCGAAAAGATTTTTTAAAGTTCATAAGTTTTTATCAAACACCCAATTCACCCCCCTCTTGGGTGATAGCCAGATCCAACAACTTCATATCATCTATTACTATTGTTCCTAATCTCATTTAAACAATTTTCTAGTAAGTTTCAGATGATCAAAATGAAGAATTTCATGAAGATTCAAATGTTGAGCTGTAAAGTGGAAAGTGCACTACTGCATGTTTTCTGGAAGATGTCTCTGATTAAACAAATAGGATTATACAGGAAAGATCAACATTATCCTTAAAATCCTCTAGAATAAAAGACTGCCAGCCATTATTCAAACAAAGAGCAGAAATCAAAAATATTTTCAATGGATCCTCAACAACTAAATTCTGAAGTGGATTTCCAACAGCTACATCCAAAGTGCTCTTCCAACAGTCAAAATTCGAAATGGTCTTCCAACGGCTAGTTTATGCATTCAGACTGTTCTTCTTTGTCTATATGAAGCCCAGAACGAAAATCAGAAGAAGTAGAGGACACAATTCAAAAGAACAATACTCAAGTTACTGCATTCTTCTATTTTCATATTTGTAAAGTATCTTGTGATACATTTGAGCTTCAGTGATTATCAATATCTACTCTTAGAGAGAGTTTGTTTTCTGTAAAATCACTTATTTGTAAGAATCTCAAGTCAGGGGACTTGGAGATTAGGAATATCAGTGTACAACTTGTAAGGGGGAGTGTATCCTAGTAAGAGGATAACTTTCGAGTACAGAGTGTGTAACTGATTTTGAGTGATAGTGGAAATCCCAGAGAGTCTGGGGACTAGATGTAGGTCAAGAATTGAGACCAAACCAGTATAAATCTTACTGTGTCTTGATTCTCATTTCTCTTCTCTGTTCAGCTCTGTTTTAGCATCAACATTGCAGAGCATTGTTAGAATAATTTTTTTAAAATCCCCAATTCACCCCCCATCTTGGTGATTTCCTCCACTTTCAAAATGTCATTTAACAAGGATTTTCGAAATGCTTCTACTGACTCGAGTTGTCATTTCCAGACTTGAGTTTTGAGCCAAACTCGAGTCTCATTTCATTGCCTCGAGTTAGTATATCTAATTTGACAAGACTTCTTAAGCGCCTTGACTTGAGCTTCATTTGTTGCCTCGAGTTTGAGTTCAAACTTGAGTTACACCTTCCTGACTCGAGTCAATTCATCAGTAAACTTAGTGCATTGGTTTCTTGAGTTCTGTGAACTAAGTTCAGGTTGTGTTATCATCAAAACACTCATGGGAGCTAACAGAAGCAACACCAAAAAATAAATTATATACAATATCAAGTTAATCTTTAGCACCACCAAGATGAGTACAACTTATGGCTTTCATTGCAGTACAAAACCAGACCTACAACACTACTACAAAACATAGTTTTTACTTCCCCAATTGGCGTTCTATTGTAAGAAAAGGAAGTAAAAAATAAAGGCAGAAGCATTTTTGTAATTATATGTGAGAAAAGTTGACTTTTGGCGTCTAACTTTTGAACTTAGACACTAAAAGTAATGTTTTTGGCGTTTAAGTTAAATATTTAGACATCAAAAGTAGACCATAGCGCAAAAAATTAGCGCTAAAAATTAGTCTGGCACCAAAAGCAAGACTTTTGGCATCTAAGTTGAAACTTAGACGCCATTTGGCATCTAAGTTTCAAACTTGGACGCTAAAAGTGATGCTTTTAGTGTTTAATTTTCAAACTTAGACGCTAAAAACATTTCAAATTTCCTGTACTTTTTTTTCGTTTTATTTTTTTCAGGCCCTCCAAACCTAAACCCGTGACTTCATTCCTTTCTTCATTTCTGGCACGCGACATTCCCTCTTCTCTCTCACCTCTACCTTTGCGCCCACCAACTGCAACCGCCGCCGATGTAACATCCTAAATTTTGGGATTATAAATTTTGAATAATATATGGAAATTAATTATGAAATTTGGCCTAACAATAATTATAGTATTAATTATTGGAATTAAGGCATATTTTCCTTAAATGAATTTAGGAAAATAATAAATTCAATTATGGAATACTTTTAGGCCTAAAAATTTGCAAAGAGAAATTTTAGGTATTAGGAAAATCCTTATATTAAATTAGGAATTTATTTTCCTTTTAATATTTGGAAATAAAATCTTGAATAATATAATATTAATTGTGCAAATAATTAATGAAAATTTTGAAGGATCAAGAGGGATAATTTTATTGGCCCCACAACAACCCAACACATTTTCTTAAAGTATTTGATAAACGCTATCACTCCCTCCAATTAAAACTGGTTAGCCCATTATTCATTATGGCCCATAAGCTGAGAAAAAGAACCAAACTATGCATCCCATTTTTCATTCTTCTCAACCTCCAGCCCATCATTTTTTTTGGCCCAAAGTCATAAATCAGGACCTATGAAGCAGCCTTCACGCAAGAACATCAGCAAATATATACTTTCAGCAACAAATCAGAAACCAGATCACGCAAGCACAGAAGCAGCGCAAGACCAGCGTTAACGCCATGCTTCTTCAGACCTTCACCATACATCTTGAACTTGACGCCATAATATCCTCTGGTTTTTCTTCTCTGGTCCACCTGGTTCTTCTCAGATTGGACCTACCGTTATTATATAATCTATGCTTGTTAGTTTTAACCTTTCTCGTTGCCTCATCACGAGCAGAGAAAAACCAAGAGAAGGGGAGAGAGTAGACAAAGAAGGAAGGAGAGAGAGAGAGAGAGCTCAAAACCAAAAAACGCTCTCTCTGCTCCTTGTGTCGTGAAACAGGGGAGTGATTTAGCACTTCATTCTCTTCGTGCTTTCCTGAACCATCGAGGTAAGTCATTGGGTCCCTCTTTCTCAAGCTCTCCGTCTTTTCCCAACCCCAACTTTTGAGTATTAAGCCATTAGGATCGAAGCTTAATTCCCCATGAGTTTTTGCTGAAACTAAAAACTAAAAACAGGGGGAAGTTAGTGTTTTTTTTTTTTTTTTGTGTCTCTAAACTTGGTTTTCATTTTGTATCTACTGGTCTGTCATATATATATATTGCTTCTGTTTTTTCGTCTCTGTTATGCACGTGAGAGAGAGAGAGAGAGTGTGTGTGTGTAAATATATATCCTATGCTTGCTGGTGTGTGTGTGTGTGTGTGTATTTGAACGTTGGAACCGTTGCTCCAATGTTGGTGTGTGTGTGTGTGTATCCAAGCCTTGGTGGAACGTGCTTGAACCGTTGTTAAAACGTGGATATAGGGGTGAGCATGGGGGCAAGGCAAGACCTATTCCCAATAGTAAAATGTAAAAAATGCAGCCCTAGGGCCCAGCCCTGCCCAATAGAAACCCTAATATTTTTGGGCTGGGCTGGGCAGGGCAGGCTTCTCATACCCAAATGATGATATCCTATCACACCTTATATGGGGAAAAAAATTCAATCATACGTAATAAACAATATTGTAAACTTCAAATGTAATCCATAATTATACACCTTAGAATATTTTAAAATAAGAGTCTTAAAATTAAAAAAACTATCATATATTTTAACAAATAATCAAATATACATGCCTGAAGAATTAAATAACATCCATAGTCCATTAAATACAAGACATCATTAGTAATGGACTAATGGTCAAATACCTAATAAATACATTAGAGTATTAGTAAATGTATAATCAAGGACGGATCTTCAGTGGGACAAAAGGGGGCCATGGCCCTTCCAAAAAGTTTGGTGTTCCAAAAATTTTTTTAGATTTTTTTTTATAAAATTTAATATAATGTAAAAATATATTTTATCTAATACATATTGGTCCTCTAAATATATTTTTAGCTCATGAGTATATATTTGACCATCCTTCATTGTAATTATTTTTATTATAATATACTTTTGTTATTAAAATATATGTACTTGAACTTATTGAGTGTTCACCCTTCACTATAATTTATATAGCTGTATTTCTAACAGCACTTAGCTTTACTTTTCTAAATGAGAGGTTTGTAAAATAACTATTTCTCTTATTACATTATCAGTATTCACTTGATTTTATGAATTTTTTTTATATTCTTTTTTTTTCTTGTTCATATTCTTTTGTTTCTTAATGCATTTAAAACTTTCCCTTATATATATATATATATATATATATATATATATATATATATATATATATATATATATATATATATTTACTGGGCATGGCCAAATGGGCAGGGTGGCATACCCTGCCCGATGCCCGGCCCTACCCGCAAAAATGCCCAACCCGATTATGCCCATTTTTTCTGGGCTTTTTTTCTCTAGGCTGGGTAGGGCCATTTTTGGCTGGCCTGAGCTAGGCGCACTTGGCTCCTGGGCATCATGCACAGTCCTAGGACATACATACATACATACATATATACATACATACATATATATATATATATATAAAGAAAAGTTTATATATATTGAAACGTGTTATTATTTATTAGCAAACATAAAGACTTTTTTTTTGGAACGTATTAAGGCCTAATATATATACACGTTTATGTTTATATATATATATATATCACAATCAGATAATTATCACAACAAGATAGAGATGGATCACAATAAGGGGTGTGTGTGTGTCACAACAAAATAGATAATTGAACCCAAAACATTGCTATTTTGTAGCTTAGATATACATAAGTAATCGTAATTGAGTTTTTTAAAAAAAAAAAATCTCTGCTGTTTTGATTTTGGTGTACAGTTAATAATTTAAATTATATATATTCTTAATAAAACTAATATATTCAAATGTGAGTACAAGAAATATACTAAGATATTTTAGGTATATATTACCTATATATTTGTGTGTGTGTGTCTTAACCATATATTTATCCTGAAATTTAGCTATATATATATATATATTGCATCAAAGATTATTTTATCTGATGACATATCAAACTAAATTGCTAATTATATAGATACACACAAAATCTACTTCGTGTGGTGTCTATAATTATTAACCATTGATTTAATATATGGATATCGTGTTTAATATTGAAATAGAGTCAGGAATTTTAAATTAATTTTATACTAGTAATAGTAGTAGTAATAACAATAATAATAATAATAATAATAATAATAATAATAAATTATATTATTATTATTATTATTATAAAAAAAGAAATAAATAATGTTGTTATGAGAAAAAGGAATAAATAATATTATTATGAGAAAAAGAAATAAATATTATTATTAAAAAAGGGAAATAAATAATTTTATTATTAGAAAAAGAATCAATGAAATTAGTATTAGAAAAGGGAATAAATAAACAATATTATTGTTAGGAAAGGAAATAAGTGATAAATTAAAAAGGAATTAATAATAAATAATAAAGGGAATTATTAATTAATATAAAGTCTTATTATTAATTAATAATAATTTAAAAAGTGTATAAATGAAATATGAAATTTACCAGGGGTAGAAAGGTCAATAGTGACAATAACATCTCTTAGGATGTTATTTATAAGGAAAATAATATGGTGATACTATTCTAGGATATCCAGGAAAGTTAGGAATCAGTATCGAAAGGTGAACGTCCCGCTAGCCATGGAGACTAAGGTATGGACACGTAGTGTAACTCTAACTCTCATGTTTTCTTGTATGCTTATATGTGATTAGATGATTCATTGAGTCATGGACAAGACTAGGTCTTAGGTCATATATTGTGGTTAAGACTCGGTCTTAGGTCACCTGTTTACATACATTCAGCTTTGTACGGGTTATAGTCATGATAATGCCGTATGTATGTTTTCCTAGCGTTGAGGACACGTGGAGGCGTGGCACTGATGAGTGCAAACGTTGTGAACATTACATTTGCTGTGTGTTATGTATTGTTGAGTTGTGAAATTTACATTGGTTGCGTGCTATGTATGGTTAACGCTGAAATGTAATGAGTATTTGTTATACATATATTGTTTATACTTGAGCATGAGGTTAACTGTTACTTGAGATTCAATGGGTATTGAATCTTAGAATTCACCCTAGCTTCAGGATCTGGAGGATCGGGAGTCGAAGAAAAGGGTATGCAGCATGCTGAGGACTCCATTGGAATTTTATTTTGGGATAATACTATGTATAATTTTTGAATATTCGGATAATTGTACCACTAACGTGCCAACTGAATACGCCGCAAAGAATTTTAAGTTGTATCATGCTTATATTCCTTTGGGAATTTTAATTAACCAGCATATGTCTGGGCATATGTTATTAGTCACTCATTTGTCCAAACGTTAGGCACGCTCTCTGTTGTAACTTACTCTGATATGTGAACGCTTTCACTCTGATAAATACACACAAATTAGTTTAATAAGAACTATAGGTACATAATTGGTCATCATAAAGGACTTAGAAATTAGGAGCATTACAACCGACAACCTTCTTCTCCACACATCACGAACGTCGCGACGACCTTCTTCTACTTCGTCTTCTTCCTCTTTCCTCCAACCTTCATAGCTAACCGTCATTTTCTCCATAAGATTGATGGCAAAATCGACATTGTCCCGTCATTTTCAACCTTTTCCACAAGATCGATGGCACAATCGACGTCGTCCCTTCATTTTCAACCTCGTTGTTGTTTTCGATTTTCCAGATCTACAACTTCCTACTATAGGTAAGCTTCAACTTTTTCGGATCTGCTTGATTTTTCTAGATCTGTTTGATTTTTGCAGAACGTTCGAGCTGTGATTCGTATGTGTTCGACTTGCTGCAGATCTGTTCAACTTCTCCAAATCTGTTCGACTTGCTCTAGATCTGTTTGACCTCTCCTTCTCACCTTTGGATTTTTTTATTTTGAGTTGATCTTGTTAGATTTGATTTGTTGTTGTAATGTAGATCTATACTTGTAGAAATTTTTTGATTTGAGTTTATTTCATTATTAAGGAAATGCTATTTGATTTTTGATTTGATTAAATCTTGATGTAGATTTGGAATTATTATTTGATAGCTCCCAACGTAGTTTAGGGCTTTTATTTTGGCGTCTAAAAAAAATTAGACGCCTTAAGCTTCCTCTTTTTACGCCTCCCAAATAGGCGTCTGCATAAAATAAGACGTAAAAAACGGGAAAAATAGGACGCAAAAAGGCTTTTTTGTAGTAGTGCAAGCTCATCTACATCATGGAAGCTCAAATCAATAACAGTCCTCATAGAAGTTATGCAATCCCCATTTTGTGCCTCTTCCATGATCACGTTATAGCATCGGCAAAAGCACTCTGGCATTTTCTAGAAGCCTCCATTGCATAATTTACATCCTGAATATGCAAAATCAATGCTACTTGTGATCCATAGTGAAACCCTCATAGGAAGTTATAACTATTGCACTATATATAATAAAACCCTCATTTTCATATGGATTCAATAAGTGAAACTAAATAACTATGCAACTAAGCAATTATTATTGAAAAAGATTCAGAAAGAATGATAAAATCAATAAGTAGATCATCATTCTATCTTTACCGGCAGCAAAAGCATACATCTAATAAAGTGCATGACTTCCAAGAAACACAAGTTTGAGCTAAGATCTGTGACATAGACTTGAAAGGAACATATTCTGAACCTCCATACTGACTTTTCTTTCAAACATTAATATCTCACACAGAACTACTACATTTACCTTTATGTCTGTGACATAGACTTGAAAAGAACATATTCTGAACCTCCATACTGACTTTTCTTTCAAACATTAATATCTCACACAGAACTACTACATTTACCTTTATGTTGTCTTGCATTGCTAAATGCCTTGATCCCCAATAAAAGTCGCAATACTCCATGTTTTTTTACCACCGAAAAAACTTGACAAAACTTTCCAAACAATCCATAGTGTGTATCAATAAACGTAGTAACTTATAAAGTCAAGAGGACGGACAAAGTTTGTACAATGACGAGCAGATATGACTTGGTTACAAGCAACATGAGTGCCAGCACCCCTGAGCAAAGTAAACTTATCCATTGCTGACAAAATTTGAATAATACATGTAGAAAAATCATAAATAAACAAATACCACATCCAATCAGTATCAAGGCACACAACCAAATCCGAAACTGTCAGTCCTAATAGCACACAGCACAGACTACCGTGGTCCTAATAGCACACAGCACAGACCACTAGGCACGACACACAGCAAGGCCCATAAAGCACACAGTATGTTCCGGTTCCATAGCACTTGGAGATAAATGATAACTAAATATATATAACATATACGGTAAAACATACATACACAAATCACACAGGATATATGAGGATTAAGGTTACTACCTGTAATTGACTACAGATAAAAGAAATAATTTCCCGGCGTAGAAGCACAACAATCAAACCTAATAAAATGTAAATATAATTAATTCCTCCTCAATAAATATTTTATTTATTGATTTAAAATAAGCCCAATTAATGTGTCCATATTTACTAAATTCCTTTTCTTACTAAGGAATTTAATATGGGCTTAGCACCCCTTTATTTTCGACCCAATTCTGAAATTCCCAGCAATAAAGGTCCAACTTTAAAAATTCATAACTAAATCTTAACAAAATCCTTTTGGGTTGGTTACAAATCCCAAATGACCCTTAATATGTCTATTTTCAACTAAAAATACTAATTTGGGCTAGACCAAGTCGAAATTTTAATCATGAGCCCAAAATCATCTCTGGTCCGAAATGACTTTTAGGATTCAGGGGAAATTTTCAAAAATTAATTTCTCCCAATCCAGAACTCCAAAAATTACAAATTGTATATCAAAATAACCCTTGAGATGTCTACTTTCTCTCTGTAAAATTTCATAATTTTTCAAGTTCATTAACTAGGTCAAAATTTGAGTTGAACCCAGCTGACTCCACAGAATTTTTAGAAATCAGACAACCAACGTTTTTTATACTTTCTATGGTTACAAAATTTTGATCTAAGTTCACCCTTGTACAAAATTCTCATTTTAAACACTTTAAGACCCTTAAAAACACCAAAATCAATTCATATCCACATGAAAAACCAGCTACACGAAAATTAATAGTTAAATCCAAAATGTCAAACTTTTATTCTAACTTCATAACTCCCATATATTAGGTTTCCTCTACCATTTAAGCCATGAACCTTAGTTTTAACTTTGTGTTCATATTATACTTTTACCAAAACATACCCATATTGTTGCATATGGGTATAAGGAACTTCAAAGTGACTTACCAAAACAAACTTTTATTCTAACTTTGTGCTCATGAATTAACCATTCTCAAGACTAACACCATAGAGATTATAAGGAAGTTCAAAGTGACTTACTTGACCTAGAATCTTCAACAACTTTTGAGCTCTTGAGTCTAGTTTCTCCTCTCTTAACCTTTAAACCTTACTCCAAAAATATACCAAGAGAATATTTTCTTTAGGTTCTAAACCTTATTAAAAAGTGTAGAAGAAAATAGGTTGAGATTTTAAATCCTTACCTTACTCTTATGCTCCTTAACCTCCCTTTTTTTTTTCTTAAACTTCCTTGTGTCTTGTGGAGGGCTTCTTCTATTTTTTTTCCTCCTTTTTCTCCAACGTGCAGCAGCCCAATGGAAAGGAAAAGAGTTGCTTTTTAAAGTATTGAACCACTCCTATGTAATACCCTAAATTTCATAATACATGTAAACATTGTATTTTGGTAAATTAATTAGCAAAATACAAAGGTGATTATGTGGTCTCAAAATTTGTGTAAATTATTAATTAAATTTTAGGCAATTTTCCTTTGGAATTAATTAACCAAAGGTTAATTATGAGACATTATTTAGGGGTTATATCTTGTAAATGGCTTAACTTTTTTTTAATTCAGTAAATTATTTAGAATCCCTTTATTTGTTATGTAAATACTCATATTTGTTTAGTGAATGCCTTTATTTGTCCTGTAAATATCGTTATTTATCTTGTGAGTGCGTTTCTGAAAAAATAAAAGAAGGGTATTATTATCTTTTAGTTCATAAAAATTAATTTCTTTTTGACTCTTTGGATGCAATGAAGTTTTAGGATTAACTAAAATTAATTATATCACATAATAATAAAATTTACTCTTAATTATTTTAAACGCCCCACCACGCGGTTAGAGATTAGTTATATGTGAAAGCTGGAAAAGACGTCATCAATACCCAAAAGTAGGCCTGAGCAACGAGCGGGCGGGGCTACCCCGGGGTCAAACCGTGGCCCGCCCATTTTGGAGTCCACGGGTACGGGGCAACCCCGTACCCGTGTAGAAAACCCGTTTAACCCATGAAAAACGGGTACGGGTTTAGGGTTTATGAAATGTGGGCCTTTTTAAAAAAAAATTGGGCCCAGAACAGTTTTTGGCCCCAAACTCTTTTTTTGGCCTTTTTTTATATAGGCGGATCGGCCCAGCGTTTTTAGAAAATCATTTGCAGCAAATAAAAAATTACATATCTTTTGCAGCAAATAAAATTGATCATCAGTGCAGCATTATCCTCGCCATTTTTGAAATAGAAATATAACTTCAATTATCCTCGCCATTTGATCATCAGTGCAGCAATATCAACAGGCTTCAATAAAAAACGGAGGATTTAAAATTGGATTTAAAATTTTACCAAAAAAAAAAATGGATTTAAAAAAATATTGCAATCTATTTGGGTCACGGGTCACGGGGTCCCTTGTTTCCTTCCATGTGACACCACTTTTTGCCCGCTTCTCTATTTCCTATTTCCTATATTATATATATCCATCATCATTATTTGACATTTGTCTCACATATTCGTTTTTTTATATTACATAATTTTTTACTTCATTAAAATATAAACTAAAAGTGTACAACCATGATACAGTATATTAAATTAATATTTTCTTAAATGTGGTATACACTATTCATAAATTTTAAAAGCAAAACTTAACATCCTTATGGGTATAACTTATTTTCATGGTCTTACTAGCTTCGGTTTTCAAATATTTATCCTTGAATGGAAACATGCATGGAATAATACTATTATATCAATATCAAATTATTGTTGTTGTTATTATTAATTTTTTCTAAATATTGTAGAATTTATATACATTTGGTACGTGCGAGCAAACAAACATTGCAGGCTACGTTATGAGAGATATGTATTGGCGGTTTGTTGCATCATTTGTATTATGGGACAACTGCCTCTTTGTCGCTGTTTGTAATTTTAAATTAATAATTATAATATTCTCTTTGTAATTATTACTTTTTTAAAAAATTAATAATAATGTTAACGGGTCACGGGCCCGTGCCTCAACCCTTGACCCGCCCGTCTTCCATAAACGGGTTACGGGGTAGCCTGTTCCCGTTACGGGACCAATTTGGGCGGTCTTCATACGGGTAAAATTTCTCAGGTTACGAGCGGTTGGGCGGGTTGCGGGCCACTTGCTCACTCCTACCCAAAAAGATAAATTAAAAGTAGTTACAAGCGAAAGGATAAATTGTGGTTTAGACCAAATTAAAAAAGATAAAAATAAAAGAAAGAAAGAAAGAAATAATAATGTAAATAATTGGCGAATACATCATGATGACTTCAATTGACTAATTGCAACGGAAACAAAATTCCCACAATTCCAATCCATGGTCATTATGATTGCTTCCAGAAGTTTCCACACATTTGGATTCCAACGTGTCTCACGCCCCAAGCTTCTTACCTGGAGGTCATTATTTCTCGTGTGTGCGTATTTTAAGGGACCATATATAAGACCAATGTCCTTCATTGACTGACATAAAAAAATAAAATATCTGCTGAAACGAATCGCATTTAACTAATTAAAACACAGACTCTAAAAATTTAATGAGCTGTGAATTCGGAACCTCTAATTAACCCATTTTTGTTTATGAGTATTTATTATTGAATGGATTTCTATTTGCTTAATAATTTTTAAGTATAAAAGAATTACATATTTTATCGGAATATATATATATATCTATTTTTAAGAAAATCAAATACGCTCCTAGAGATGGAAGATGCAAACTATCTCATATTTGACTAATCAACTCACGTGATAGCATTATATTAATCGTAATCCCACAATTATGCACGTGAAAAAGAAATTTTAGCATTATTCATGCATGCGCATATATTATATTAATATTTAGTTCATTAAACCTTCGACGTTCGAACGTAAGTGAGATTAATTAAATGCCCCACCACGGGCTTAAAGAAGGGTTATGTGTGAAATTAAAACGGAGATCGAAGGATCAAAAGCATGAAAAGTGAGGGGCGAAAGTGTCATTTGGAAGGAAATCTGTTTCAAAACATAAAAAGTGATATGCAGGACACATGCAAATAAATAAATAAATAAATAATCAGTTTGATGACGGCATACCCATTTTGTGCTCACAGCAAAAGACCTTTAATGTCTAATGCACCGAAAGGAAATGGAAGTACAGAGAGTCATTCAAATTTGAGGCACGCCATAAATTCCTTTACAAATTCAGTTAGGCTTTGCTCTCTCTTATTACATATACTCCTCTGATTTTATTTATAATGCAATGAGAGAAGAAATTTTGTTATCCCATTTACAAGGTGCATCCTTAAAATTTTCATGTGAATATAAATTGTTCTCTTGATTTATTATTGCTTGACTTTATTTTTATGAGGTATATTATAAATTAGATAAGAATAAAATTAGAAGGTTGTTAGATTTTATCCCAATATATAAAAATATACCTTAGGAGTACTATGAACATGGAACACCAAATAACTCATGATTGGGAAAATAACTGCATCAAGGGTCAGTATAACCACACACACACACACATATATATATAGTCAAGGTCGTCCATTAAAAAGAAAGAAAAATAAACTAAAGAGAACGTGCTGACTGGAGCTCCAAACCAACCTATAGAAAGAGAGAAGACCAAGACCCTTTGCGTCAATGATTTGGACGCGTCATAGACGACAACACTCCGCTCATATGTCTACTTTATATTTTATAAATCACAATTAAAAAGCTATTTTTAGATATTTCAATAAAGTGCTCAAGAAGTTCGTTGTTCTACAAAGCTCATTCCTTCATCCTTGTGCGTCGTTACACATGAAGAAGCTTCTTGTACTTGAATGATCTCTATTTGTTTCCTCTTGTGTTTAATATAAGACATACTTACCTAATTTAATTAAACTAAAAAAGTTAGTTAATATAGCATATATTTTCTAGAACACGCTAGTCACCTTGGTTGATTTCTTCATTCCCTCTCCTCCTTGATTATTATTTGAAGAAAGGTAAATTAAAAAAAGATTAAAAAATATAAAAATTTTGTCATATATTATATCTCGTATCAAGACTAACTATCATAATACGTCGGAGAAACTGGCATTGCTGATCTGCATGGCGGTGGCACTAGCGAGAACTGCTACATCGATCAACGGTTTTCCCTCAACTGCACAACAAAGGTTACAAGTTGAAAAGTGCATCATTATTTTTCATCCCATAATATATCATAATATAACTCATTTTACGTAGAATATAATAATACAAAGAAACAAGAAATATATGATCAGCTCTTTTCTTCATGTTTGTTTGAGATATAAATGACATGTGGTAAAATGTTTTCTTTTCTTTTGTTTGTTTGTGTTGTTGTTGTTTTTCTTTTTTGATGATTTTGTTGGTTAAATAATCAGCTATTGATCAAGATTGAGCTTGCATATATTAATGAGTGCAAGGAAGAGGATCGTTGCAGTATGAGATGTGACAATATAATGTCCCGGGAAATTATACTTGTTCTTGCTCTTGTCTGGGGATATGAAGGCGATGGCTATAAAGACGCGGATCTGGCTCTAAAGACATTGTAACAGCTTGGTAATCAAGGTGAGTGGAAGTCAAGGGTTTAGAATTCGTACCCAATGAAATTTCCATGATAGGCGAGGACTTGTACAACAAATTCACATTATATGTTTTTTCTTGAGTGGTTGTTATATGCTTCTCCCTCTAATTAGATGAATGAAGGCATTTTTTAAAAATCTTTTTTATATATTTTATTTATTTAGATTAAATTATATGTTATATCTTGATTTTTTTTATTCAATTAATATCTTAAATTAATTAATTTTCATAATAATAGTGTTAGAGAAAAAATATTTTTGAATAGAGAACTATAAATTAATTGATTTGATATACTGATTATAAAAAAAAAAATCAGTATACAACATATAATTTATGGTTTCGACAAAAAAGATAAAAATAAAAGAAAGAAAGAAAGAAATAATTATGTAAATAATTGGCGAATACATCATGATGACTTTTTTTTTTTTTTTTTTTTGGTAAACACATCATGATGACTTTAATTGACTATTAAGTGTGAAAAAGTATCAACATTTCCCAGAAGTTTCCACACATTTGGATTCCAACGTGACTCACGCCCCAAGCTTTTTCCCTGGGGGCCATTATTTCTCGTGTGTGCGTATTTTAAGGGACACGTATAAGGGACCATATATAAGACCAATGTCCTTCAATTCATTGACTGACATCAAAAAAATAAAATATCTGCTGATACGAATCGCATTTAACTAAATAAAACACAGACTCTAAAAATTTAATGAGCTGTGAATACGGAACCTCTAACCCATTGTTGTTTATGAGTATTTATTGTTGAATGGATTTCTATTTGCTTAATAATTTCTAAGTATAACAGAATTACATATTTTATCGAAATATATATCTATTTTTAAGAAATTCAAATACGCTCCTAGAGATAGAAGAGGCAAACTATCTCATATTTGACTAATCAACTCACGTGATAGCATTATGTTAGTCGTAATTCCACAATTATGCACGTAAAAAAGAAATTTTAGCATTAATATTCATGCATGCGCATATATTATATTAATATTTAGTTCATTAAACCTTCGACGTTCGAACGCAAGTGAGATTAATTAAATACCCCACCACGGGCTTAAAGAAGGGTTGTGTGAAAACGGATAAGGATTAACGGCGAGGACTTGTACCACCGCGTGCCGAGCTGTTTTATAACCATCTCTTTTCACACGCCAAAGTGCCCATCCTCTCTCATCAGTCAACCTTCCTCTCACTTGCTGTCGTACGTCCTCCTTCCTCCAAAGTTTTATATATATATTCATATAGGAGTGTTAGGTATGTCTATCTCTCCTGTTACCATAGATAGATAACTCATTATCAGGATTTGAAGTGATCCATATATAAATAGCTGGCCATCTATCTCTTAATCCCTGTATATCCCACACTGTAAATCCGATCTATATATTGATAAGAGAGATGGGTTTATTGAACGCACTGCATTTGAAACTGGCATTGCTGGTCACCACCACGGCCGCGGCACTGGCGGCGATAAAAGCCCAGACGAAACCGGGTTGCAACAATACGTGTGGAGACGTGAGCATCCCATATCCCTTTGGCACTAGCGAGAACTGCTACAGAGATGAAACATTCTTCCTCAACTGCACAACCACCACTTCCCCATCATCTGGAGAAGCCACAACACAATTGATTTACGGCTCTAATGTACCAGTCCTCAATATCTCCCTGGATCCTCCTGAATTAACCGTCTCGGCAAAAGTTTCCTACCATTGCAATGATTCAAGCTATTCGTATAATTCGATATGGTTTCGTAAGCTTTCTATATCAAACACGGAGAAAAGATTCACTGTGGTGGGCTGTGACACCTACGCTTACCTCAGTGACTTGAACAGCACGTTTTGGACTGGCTGCTCGTTGGGTTGCAGTAACGAGACGAGGTTTGAGGAAGCAGGGGCGTGCTCTGGTGTGGGATGCTGTCAGACCAGCTTCCCTCAAGCCATAAGGAACTATAGCATCACCTTATGGAGCTTTAACAATTATACGAAGGTGGGTGACTTGAGCCCTTGCAGCCATGCGTTTATTGCCAAGGAAGGATCCTTCAACTTCTCAAAACGAGAGCTACTTAATCTCAGCAACAGAACACAATTTCCCCTGGTTTTGGATTGGGCTGTTTCCGATCAACCGTTCTTATATTTAAAACTGGAAGTATAGTTAATATTTGATCCCTCAAATTTATCCCAAATTTAGTTGAAGTTCTAGTAGTTTCAAACCATGGTTTTGGTCAAGACAAAATGGTTTAGGTTTTTATTTAATTATAGGGATTAATATTTTAGGGTTAAGATGCAATTTTAAATCTAAAGTTTTTTTACATGAGCATATGATAGTTTTAAAGGGAGAAAAAAAATTATATTAAAAATGGTGCAATTTTAACTATTCCATAAAATTGGCACAAACGTCTCTTATAATTATAAAGTTGGAAGGATAACAAGTGGATCCTACGTTAAAAATGAAGAAGAAAGAAATAGGGTTTGGACCAATTTGAAGGAATTGCTAAAATTGCCGTGTTTTTTAAATATTATGCCTACTTTTACACTTTTCAAAACTTAAAATTTTCCTTAATTAACCCATTATTTTAAACTTAATGGAACTTAATTTAAACGGTCAAAATCAAAATGAGGATAAATTTAAGGAGCCAAAAATTATTTCGACCCTTAATTTTAGTACCGCTAAGTTTGTTCCAGATATGACATCTAGAACAAGATTATTGATATTTATAATAGTTGTGCTTGGAGATTTGTATAATCAGCTTAAAGATTAATTTTGTAGATATTAATGACTGCAATGAGGACAATCCTTGCAATAGGAGATGCCACAACGTCGATGGAAATTATAAGTGTCCTTGTCCATGGGGTTATAGAGGCGATGGCTATAAAGAAGGATCAGGCTGCAAGTTCGCAATTAAAGAAATTTCATTGGGTAAGGATATCATAGTAATTAAACCTTTATCGTTTGACCCGTCTTAGCTAACGGTGTTAAATTGACCCGATTTTGATTTGGATTGAATAAAAGTTTTGTCATCCTGTTCCTTAATAAAAATAAAAGGCAGTCAACAACTTAGGCGTTATATTTTTTAAAAAAAAACACATGTAGCTATATGTTATAGATCAAGACGTTTAATACATCAGCAGCTTTATAATGACATGCCAATATCTTTTTTAAGTTGTGTCAATCGTTGAACAATTTCTTTCAGTTATGTCACTATAGTTAATTTGCATGCCTCCTTTTCATATTTAGAGAAACTTTTATTTTCATTCCAAGCGGTTAATTTGAGTTCAAAAACCACAAACAAGCTTCTTTATCTTTGCCCACAAGACTCACCTACAACAAGAGAGAATCAACGCTATTGGACCGGAGGGTAGATGGGGAATAAACAAAACATCACTATCATGAACTGTTCAAAGCCATGGTTTATTGACAAACAACACCGCTTTCTAACAACTTTGGATAATATTCTGAACATTGTTTGCAGGCATTTCTATAGCTTGCTTGTTATCTTTACATTGGTCTCAACTTTATGCTGGGGAAACAAGCAAAGAGCACTAAAACAACTTAGAAGACAATATTTTGAGCAAAATGGAGGAAATTATATGCTGCAACAACTTTATCAACAACAAGGATACACTGATAGAACCAAATTTTTTACTGAAGACGAGCTCAAAATTGCCACAAATAACTTTGATGAGAGAAGAATTATCGGTCGTGGAGGACAAGGCACGGTTTACAAGGGCATATTACTAGATAACTCGCTTGTTGCCATTAAAAAGTCTAGAGTAGGAGGTAACTCAAGACAAGTTAAGGATTTTATCAATGAAGTGAATGTACTTTCTCAAATCAACCATAGGAATGTGGTTAAACTTTTTGGGTGTTGTCTTGAAACTGAAGTTCCCTTGTTGGTTTATGAGTTTGTGGACAATAGCACCCTTCTTGACCATATAGACCCACTAAAGAATGAGCACTCTCTTTCGTGGGAGACTCGATTAAGGATAGCTACAGAAACAACTGAGGCCATTTCATATTTACACTCTACGGCTTCTATTGCAATTATTCATCGCGATATTAAATCTGCCAACATACTATTAGATCATAGTCGCCAAGCAAAAGTTTCTGACTTTGGAGCTTCAAGACTTGTTCCACTTGATGAAACTCAAGTTTCCACCATGGTTCAAGGGACACTGGGATATTTGGATCCAGAGTACCTCCTTACAAGTCAACTTAATGAGAAAAGTGATGTTTATAGCTTTGGGGTTGTTCTTGTGGAGCTCATCACTGGGAATAAAGCGGTTGAATTCACTAGGCCAGAACAAAAAAATTTGGCTATGTACTTTACGTCTTCAATGAAAGAAGACAACTTATGGCAGATTCTTGACAATCAAGTGTTGGATCAAAAGAATGCAGAGCAATTAAAGGAGGTTGCTTTCTTAGCAAGGAGGTGCATTAGAGTGAATGGGGAGGAAAGACCAACTATGAAAGAAGTAGCAACAGAATTAGGGGGTCTAATTGCTATGAAAAAGCATCCTTGGGTAGAAGGAGGGGATATGATGTATGAAGAATGTGAATGCTTGCTAGGTCATGTAGCTGATGGATATAAGAATGCTAGGGCTAGCACTTCAGCTGCCAATGATAGCATCCAGAAACAATTAGCATCTGAGATTGAAGATGGGCGATAATCATGTCAATACTTTCTCAAGTGTTTGGACCACTCTTTGCAATTTTAATTTTAGGTAATACTACTACCATCTTTAAATACTTGTAAAGATTTTAAAAATGTTCAAAATTATTAAACATCTTAAAAGTCTTTGGTTATGAAGGATATGATGTTATAAAATCTTGAATTTTTACCAACTCATAAGGATTTCATTATGTATTTTTAACAACAGCTGAAAGAAATAATTTCACTCTCTTAATGCTGAGATAGACTACTGGTATACAAAATTTAAATCAAAGTCAAACTACTCAAAAAGTTATCTGATCTTTAATAATGTAATGCAATGTATTAAAAAAGATGATTCATACTTTCAAATTTTTTTAGCATAATAAACATTATACCAAAAAAACAAAAACATATATTAAAAGCCAACCTCGACAACAATTCTCTAAGTTCAATTTATGATTCTTGGACATACGACTAACCATGTCCTTTGTCAGAAATATCTACATGTTTGCATAGTCACACCATATAAGTTCCATGCTACAAACTTTTGATGTGTGTGAAATGCATGCGAGTAATTAAGACATAAAGGGCGTTGTTTACAACAAAATAAAAGGAAATATTACATCTAAAGGACTCATACGTGATAAAAGTTATATCAATACTACCTCTAGTCCAAAATCATAACATTGTTTACAATGCAATTTGCAATACAAATTATGTCCTATATTTAAGGCTGGAGGAGTATTATATTTGGTTGGCAAGAATTATTTGTAAGAAAAAGGAAAGAGGGGGGAAAAGCAGAAGGCAAAAATATTATTCAAACAGAATCACTGAACAAATTTGTAGATGGATAAAAGCATTAAGGCAACAAGCTGCATGGCTTCAAGCATAACACACAGATAGATGAGTTCAGAAACAGGTAAACGGCGATATCAGGCTTTGCTTGAGTTTGACAAAGCCGAAGAGGAGGTGGCATGCTCTTCAACAATTGATTCATTTGGAAGGAGTCGATGGTGCTGAATATAATACCCAACAGCTTCACTACTTCAACAACTAAATGCACCATGAAGGAAACCCAGTTTCATGAACTAAGAAGAGAAGACCTGCTTCTTTGAGGGAAGCATGGTTCTTTAAGAAGCCTAGATCTGTTCAACCAAACATGTTAGGGAAGATTTTCTATCTCATTTTCCCTTTCAGCAACTTCCTTTCATGTATACCAAAATTGTCCTGGAAGATTATCGAGAGTTGCTACAAGATTTTAGAAAAGTTAGTATGAAAGTTACTTTAACTTTCCCAAATAGCCTGCAAAGCTTATGATAAATCCCTAAAAGCAAATAGGAAATATTGATCGTTAGGAGTAACTACAAATTTTGATATCATTCAATTTGATTTTTATCAAATTTAGATCCTTTAATGTATTTTTCCCAAAATAAAAACTTCCTGCAGACATTCTAACAAAACCAGAGTTCAATGCAGTCCAGCCATATCTTATCCAATCAAACCCCCAAGATAATCCTAGCAGACAAGAAAAAATAAAGGGAAAATCACACTAAAATCCCAGTTAAAGAAAATAATATCAGAAAAATCTTGTAACTTGTCAATAATAGCAGTTTGACTTATTAATGATGGCTCTTAGACTTGTCATTAACAAACTATGGAACTTTTCTAATATTATTTTCCTTAACTGGGATCTTAGTGTGATTTTCCCAAAATAAAATAATTCTCATCCTAAATAATTTGAAAACAAAGGAAAAGATAAAGAGAAGTAAAGTGGTTTAAATAAATAAAAACAGGAAGAATATTCTTCTAGAGGCATGTGGAACCAACTCAACCAATCAAAAGAAACAATATGCTGAAACCAGCTGAGATGACAACATAATCAAGACCGTCAAAACTTCACTAATTGAGAAACTCAAAACATTGATGTTTGTAGCCACAAAGAAGAAAATTACAAGATAGATTCATTTACCCATTCACTAGGAAAACTACAAGACAAAAGCTGACAAATAGAGATCTCTAATGCCTCCTCATTAAAGCTTTTATGCAGTATGCAGCACAAGATGAAAAGATAACTACTGTGATTTATGCCAATAACAATGTTGGTAAGTTCAAATGAAAAGATTACAGAAAATAAATGAGTGGGTCAAAATAAAATCATAGCAAACCAAGCTTTTTAACAGCCAATAATCTTCACTAAGTTCCCTGCATAAATACACTTTGGAAGCTCTCCTATTAAACAGTTAACTAAAATTCAATTGTCAACAGTATGACCTATAAAGATTCAGGGACTTAAATCATAAAGAAAAGACACGAAACCAAGATTTATAAATGAGGCTACAAAGAGGAAAAATATACATGTATGTGTACTTCCTTCAAAGCCCATAGCTGGTGTGGAAAAGTAAAGGTTCAACAGAGCCACACACACACGAAAGGAAACTTTCTGCAAGAAATTCTGTCTATTCCAAAATTTCATAAGATGATATAAGAGCATATTTCTTGAGTTAAAAAAAAACCAATTATATATAACTATATGAGTATTCAATGCCCTCAAAATTTGTTGCCTAACATTTCCAGACAGTGGTGGAACCAGAAAATTTTTTTATCTCGGGTCAAAGAAAACAAACATATTGAACTACCCCCTTTGGTTTTTATAATAAGGTGGCAACTAACAAGTGTATTTAGTCCTTTTCATAAGGCATTTTCTTATTTCCAAAAAGTATTAAATATTTTTTTCATGTATACCCATAATTAAAAAGGGTAGTGAGTGAGAGTAATAAATAATATGTATTATAGTTTAGTGTAATTAGTATGGATAATATTGAAAATTACTTAAATTTTAGGACAAATTTAATGACTTTAACTATTTTATTAGCTTGTGAGAATTGTTAGTTGGTTCCTTATAATAAAAACTAGAGGGAGTATTCTGTGTTTACTAAATAGCATCACATAACATTAAAAATAAAAATAAATAATAACCAACAATTATAAATCAAAATAAAGATATAAGATTATACTAACCTTTTCAGTAGTTATCTCAAACAAGAATTTTACTTTCCTTTCATAGCTCAATGAGTAATGAACCAAACATGATCCTTATAGAGAAGATAAAAAATTAGTTAGGGCCAAATTATTGGCCAGATAAAATATCATATAATAAATACATATATATGTTAAGAAATTTTAGAAGGTCAACTCAGGCCAACTGAGGCCAAGGCCCCAGCTGGCCAGAAGCTAGATCCGCCACTGTTTCTAGACTCTATTTTCCTAGGGCTCCAACTTAATTAGTGGAGCAAAGAATATAGCATATAACTAAAACAAAATGTCCATCTTGTGTCACTTAAACAGCAGGAATCCACCCCTTTCTAATCTATAAAAATTGGAGGGTGAGAGTATTGTGCCCATTTCCACATCAATAAGAACTTGAGCAAATTCAAAATAACAAAATTTTCTAATCAAGAACCTAAGCAAATCCAAAATACATTACAAAATTTTCTAATCAATCTCATTTTGTACACATGTACAGAAGGGTGACCTGCCTCTTCACAGACCTATGAAGATGTCCTTTTCCCCTTCCTTTCTGGATGCCATATTGGTAGAGAAGCAAAACCAAAAAATAACATTATATACAGTATCAAGTTAATCTCTAGCACCACCGAGATGAGCACAACTTATGGCTTTCGTTGCAGTACGTACAAACCAGACCTACAAGCTCATCTACATCATGGAAGCTCAAATCAATAACCCTCCTCATAATTTACATCCTGAGTCTACAAAATCACATGTTAATGATTATCGAATCCTGAATTTATTCAATATCTTTAAAGCCTTTGATTATGAAGTATTACAATATATTTAAATTATCGAATCCTGAATTTTTACCAATTGATAATGATTAAATTATCTGCTTTCTTATAAAAGAGGAACAAAATGATTTCATT
The DNA here is from genome assembly GCA_037074495.1 of Acacia confusa. NCBI lineage: Eukaryota > Viridiplantae > Streptophyta > Magnoliopsida > Fabales > Fabaceae > Acacia > Acacia confusa. The sequence goes on from CM073505.1 coordinate 9,302,608, forward strand.
CTCTCAATACCTTGATAGGCAACTGGACTACAAATTTCTAATCAAAGTTAAAATATCAAAAAAAAAAAGATATCCGAACTTTAATAATGTAATGTGAATGGATAGTGTTTTGTTATAAGAATACGGATGTCCAGCCTCAAATGACTAGTGATTGGTTTATATCGGATCAAGTGTAATCTCCAAGATGCATGTAGGGTTAAACACCAAGGAGAAGAAAATTACTCAGTGATGCCTATGAAAGATATATCACAGAGTGTTTGGAGATCATTATGTTACACAAGAATGGTGATAGCCAAAGGAGTGAGGTGTGTGCATAGTGAGACAATATTTAGAATAGATGACTCGAAAACTTGTGTATCTTGTAGGCAATCTCCTATTTATAGAGATTACCTAGGGTTTCAGCCCACTACCTATACCATGCATGATTATAGGCATGATTATAGGAGAATTTGTGTTTTACCTGATTAGAGGGGATTCTGTCATAAAGCCTACTTATTGGGCCTCCATACATCAAGTCCATTATGCGAATCTATAGCAGCTACCCCCAAGCTCATTATTTCAGGCCTCTGAGATGTCAAGATTAACTGCTCACTTATCTCGGACTTCTTTCATCTGAGTTACTCTTGTTCAGTTGCTTCTAGCCTATTTGGATCCGAGTTAACTTTCAACTTGCCCCCTGATATGCCTACCAAATTTATTTTTCACACTCAGCTTTCATGGTGTCCAGGATTGTGTTTTGCAACTTTTAACTCAGTCTGCCAAGCTATCATTTCCTGCCACGTGTTGCCCCCAATCCAGGGTATCGTGGAAGCGTGCCGACATATGAACAACACGACCCTTCAACAACCTTGACAACTGTCTGTGTCACAGCATATAACCGTCGTTCTCTCATTATTGGCCATGTCAGCCACCGTTGGTTTTCATGTTCATTTAACGCTCACATCTCTTCGTGCCAATCATCATTGCAATTTTTAGGGTTTTTAACCTAATTCTCCATGCCTGTTGACGTCACCATCCTTGGCTCTTCAAATTTGCAACTGTTGGCCCTGCTATCCCCATCTTTTCAAATTCATAGCGGCTATATATTATACAATGTCTGCTGCTTCAACACTTTACGCTCAAAAGCTCTCCCTTCTTCCAAGCAAAATCCTCCGTTGCACCAAGCTCTTCCTTGTTACCCTTTCTTCTCCTCCAAAACCTTTACAAAACCAGGTAACAATTCATTGCTTTCCTATTTCTTTTACTTTCGCGCTTGTGCTTTGCTTTCACTTCTTCTTCTCCCTTCCATTCTCCAAAAGATGCTTAGAGAGTTTTTTGGGTTGGTTTCTGGGTAAGTTCTTAGTGTTCTTGGTTTTTGGGTTAAAAACCTTGTCCCAATCTCACCGTACTTACCTACTCTAAAACTCAATGGACCAAAATCCAGACACTCCTCTAGACATGTACGATAGGCCCATTCCCATAGATGACGTAGACATAGTGAAAAGGTTTATGATAAAGTAGCATTCTGGTTTTGGGAAGTTCCTCACACTGAGGAGTCTATCAAAGCAAATTTGCTCAAATCCATAGGAAGTGGGAGTAGGGGACATATCCCAACACGGACACTAGCTTCTTCAATGTTCAAAGTGAGTATTCTAGTTTTTTCTGAGCCTTCTCGTCGTCCACCCATGAACCCAAAACCAACTCCAAAGGCCTCTACATCTTCTTCCCAACCTCGTCGCAAATTGCCTTGTGATGATTATTGTTTTGAGTACATCACTCTTGCTCAACTCGGCTGCCAAAGGGAAGTCGACATGACTTTGGCGAGCTGCCGACATGACCTAGATGTACCCTTAGTTCATGACACTCCCAGCCCCACATTCTAGAGTCGAGGCCTAACGCCTTGTGACGCCTGCTGCCATAAAATCATTGAGGTCTTCCAACTCGGTCAAGAAAAAGAAGTCAACTTGATCTTGGCCAACTACCAACATAATCAATTTCTCGCCACCCCAGCTTCAAGTTAACCCGTCATGTAATCTTTTAATTTGGACCGAGGTATACCTACCTACTTTTTCTGACTCTTATCATTTTCTTTATTATAGGTATAGATGGCGTCTTCTTCATATGCTAGTGAATAGTTGGTGATGGGAGAATCAAGGTTTGATGACGTCGCCCGTAGTCTGAGGTTATATGTAGTGAGCAATGTTGTGTTGGATATCAGGAGCACCTCAGGAGAATTTCTTGATCTCGGACTTTCTGATGGGGAGGGATATACCTTACATTTACCCCTAGATAGTGAGTCTATTTCTTCCTGTCGAGCCAGGGACTCCAACCCCCACTTCTTTTTCCTTTACCGAGACCTAGTAACTCGCCTCGACTTAAAACTCCCTTTTTCTAACTTCCAAATCCACCTTCTCAGCCATCTTCATGTTGCTCCCACGGAACTCCATCTTAACGACCAAGCCTATGCCATCTCCTTTGAGTTTCTTTGCACAGAACAGAACATAGATTGTACTGTGCCCCTTTTTTTCTATTTCTTTTCCCCTTTGGAGTCATATACTTTAAAGGAAAAACCCATAGAATTCACATGGACCTTGCTTAGGAGTGTTTGAAATAGAAAACTTCTCGAGCCATTTACCGACTCATTTAAACCTTTTAAACCCGTCTTTTTTAAGGTTGAGGTCATCCCCGAGTGACAGCCTTGGTTTCTTGAAAAGTCCGATCTTGGGGAGATAGAAGGGAGATTCCCCCTCTATTGGACGAGCGAACACTACGATCTGTCCCCCAAATCTTTCAATCCTAAGTTAAATATCCATAGCCTTGACGAAGAACAAGCGATAATCTTCCTTCAGGACCTTAGGAAAGCTATGGGGCCGATCAAATTAGCCGACTATATTGAGGCCCTTCTAATTAGAAAAAGAAAATCCACAGCATGAATATTATTGTAGCTAGATATTTGCATTATATTTCTGACTTTCTATTACCAATTTTGATAACCATTTGCATTTATCCTGCAGAACCAATGATGGGGAGAAAGTCGCGTTACATGAACCAGGTGGAGAGGCAGGAGGCTGTCCAGGACCCCGGCCAAACGGCCAAGAGAGCCAATATGGAGTCCGAGATAAGAAAACAACCACCCCCCCAAAAGATCTAAGATAGCCAAAGGGACCTCGGCTCCTCCTCCCAAGGGCAAACCTGCCCCGTTCGCCAAGGTTCCAGCTTCGGAGCCTGTCGCTATTCCTTCTGCATCCACTCCAACTGCGCAGGGGAAAAAAACCCAACGCCTCCTTCCATTACAATACCTTGGTCTTTTTTTCTAGAACCAAGGAGTCTATAAACGCAGCCGGCCTAGTCTCGTCCTCTAAAACGCTCTTTCAAGCCCGAGTGCATGACTGATGAGTAAGACGAAGTGCTTGTTTAGATTGAGCACAATGCTATAAGGGCAGCAGGATTGCCTTAGGTTGTGACATATTTTAAAAATAATTGGGTCGATGTTGTGGGAAGTTGGAGTCTATTGCCGCGGAGGCCAAGCTAAAGGTCAAGGCAGCGGTAGAGGCGAGAGACAAGGCCGTTGAAGATGCTCGAGTGGCTCTTTTAGTCAAGGAGAAGGCTGAGGAAGATGCGACCATCCTTCAGGAAAATCTCCGAACTGTAAGGTTGGACCTCATTGATGAACAATTAGAACACCAATAAGATATCAATGCCTTAAACCGGATGACAGCGGTGAACAAAGGACTTGATGAGCAGCTCAAAGCTGCTAATGCCGGCTTAGACAACCTGAGGAATGGGGTCAAGGAAGCTTTTGCTAACGCCCAGAAGCAGGTGACCCATCTGAACCTACCGTTAAGCTGAATATTGAGGGTGCCAGCTTCAAGACCTATATTGACCCGGATGGGAATTTCGTCTCGGTCGCTCGGCCCACTGCCTCTGCCACTAAGTATGCTACTACTGTCAAATCCGCTGGTCGGTCGGAGGGTGGCCAACAAATTAGAGGTGGAAAAGAGCTGCCATCGACCGGGTTGACATCTAAAGCTCCGCCTTCCTGAACACATATATTAGAAGTCTCCCCTTTTTTTGTCTGGGTTAGTAACCCGGACTAATTCTGTATCTTTTTGTTACACCAATGAAATGCACTTTTTTCTTCTAAGTACTCTCGCAAAGTAAATTTTCACAATTATAACTTGTCGAAAATCACATCATATCAGAATAATTTACTAGGATCGCTCTCCGAGTTATTCCTTTAATTTTCCACCATTGTATTGAGAAGCACCTCAATTAAACCATTGTGTTGCCTTACATAAAAATAATGTACTTTAAGCTAATAATAAACTTGTTATGTGCTTAAGTTCAGTTTTCCTTAACCAAATCTCAAACAATCTGACTTGATCAAGGTCGATGTAACTATTTTTTATTAACTTGAATAATCATAATTATATGTCGGCTTCTGGGCCTTTAACAAGGCTATTAATTTCGAACTTAGTCTTAAAAACCTTCATTCATAGACTTAGTGGCATTACCGTCACAATTAACTCTAATTAAGGATTTTAAATAGACTTGGCGGTAAAAACCTTCACACATAATATCTGAAAATGGGTTTCTTGACCCAATATTCATTTATTGAAATAGGCTTAGCGGCATAGCCATCGCAATTGGTTCCATAGGAACTTACATAGACTTGGCGGCATTGTTGTCGCATTAATCCATTCAAGGATTTTACATAGGCTCGCAACTAGGTCGCCTCAAAATAGACTCACGACAAGGCCGCCTCAATATAGACTCGCTACTAGGTTTCCTTGAAATAGACTTGTGACTATGTCACCTCTATGGAACTCAGCTTCAACTGTAATAAGCCTTAGCTAGCCCGAGTTCCATGTTCTTTTGATCACCTTCTTTTCTAAGGCCTCAATCATATAGGCTCCTTGACCTAGTTTTTCTTTAACTTGGTAAGGGCCTTCCTAGTTTGCAGCCAATTTCCCCTCACAAGCATTTTTATTGCCTATGTCGGCTCTTCGAAGCACCAAGTTGCCTTTTTCGAACGACCAGGGTCTCACCTTCTTATTATACCTAGCTGCAATAAGTTGTTTAGCGGGGATATCTCGGCAGTGCACCGTGATTCTAACTTCATCAATTAGGTCCAACTTAGTCGTAATGGCCTTGCTATTGTTCTTCTCATATGGAGCCTTAATTCTCCTCTATGAGGGTTCACCAATTTCCACCGGGATCATGGCTTTGCACCTATATGTCGACCAAAAGGGGGTTTCCCCAGTGGCCTTTGGACACTGGTCCGATATCCTTATGAGACTAAGTACAGCTGTTGCACCCAGTCAGACTCGGCCTCTTCCATCCTCTTTTTAAGCCCGTCGATAATGACTTTGTTCGCGGCTTCTGCTTGGCCATTGGACTGCAGATGCTCAATAGAGGCAAAGTACTAGGTGATTTGGAAGTCGGATACCAACTGTTGGAAACCCTTATCAGTAAACTGGGTACCATTGTCCCTGACTATCTTTACCGGGATCCCAAATTGGGATATGATGTTCCTCGTCAGGAATTTTTACACCCAAGCCGAGGTTATCGTGGCCAGTGGTTCAGCTGTAATCCACTTTGTAAAGTAGTCTACCACCACTATGAACCAACATAATTGCCCTAGGCCATCTTGAATGGCCAGGGAGCCAAGATAGATTTCAGCTCTGATGGTGGAGTTTGGATGATTTTGGCATGCTTTTGACAACTCTCACACTTCCAAACATGGTCTTTTGAATCTGCTACCATAGTCAGCCAAAAATACTCGGCTCTTACAACCTTCCAAGCTAACGCCTTGGCTCCCATATGTTGGTCATTAATGCCCTCATGGATCTCGACCAAAACATACTTGGCTTCTTCTGAGTTGAGGCATTTTGACATTGGAGAATGGAAACCCTTTCAATATAACTGATCATCCACCATTGCACAGGACGTTGCAACTCTTACCAGCTTCTTTGCTTCGAACGAGTCATCAAGAAGGAAGCCTCTTTCAAGATAATCAGCAATTGGCTTCCTTCAGTCACTAGCATTCGACATCATCATCACACAAGTAGGATCTTGTAAACTTTGTTGGATTATCGTTTGATCATTTCTTGCACTCTAGATACTAGCCAACTTAGATAAAATATCAGCCTTAGCATTGTCTCCTCTCGGGATGTGCTTCACCACTACCTCGTCAAAGTCCACCATGATAGATTTGACTTTTCTGAGGTATTTAATTAACAATGGTCCTTTGGCTTGGTACGACCCGTCTATTTGGGACACAACCAACTATAAATCTGTGGAAATGTGCACTCTCTTGGCTCCATTCTCCTTAGGTTGAAGGAACCCGGCAATTAGGGCCTCATATTTGGCCTGATTGTTAAAGGTTTTAAAAGTGAGACTTAGGGAGTGCTCGATGGAAACTCCTTTCGGGCTTTCTTCACCTCGAGTCTTGACAAAGACGGAAAGATGAGAAGTTTGAGAAAGCTTGGTTGGCTCGGGCCAACAATGTATGCCTCGAGTCAACTCCAACTAGCAGAGTACAAACAAACTCGAGCCTATTGACCGCGACTCAAGTGTAGGCGAAAACTCGAGCCATTGGACCTTACCTCAAGCCAACACAACTATGTTGAGAACCAAAGGCGCTGAGCACACTCAAGCCAATCAGAGCCACCTCGAGTTTGATACAAAACTCGAGCCTACTACAGGAAGCTCGAGCCAAAAGCTCAAAGGTAAGTATTTTTCTTATTTATACTTAAGCCTATGTATTGCACACTCGAGTTTTATTTGTGTCTTTGCTTCTCTCTTCTCCATCCAACCCTTCAACTCTCTCTCTGAAAATCCTCTCGAAACCGTAACTTGCACCTTCCCGTCGGCAATGGCTCCCAAAATTTCTCAGAAATCTCCTGCCAAAATCAAGAAACCTACCTTCGAACCTAAGAAATCTAATTCACCTTCGTCTTCGCCATTGCATCGTCCTCAATGATCAAAAATTCCTCCCAAACGATTTCGTCCGAAGGTTAATTTTGAAGAACCCCTGTCTAAGCAGCCAAAGAAACTCGTAATCGAAGAACCTTCTGATACTCCTACCAAAAAGCAAATTGACCCTAAAGCAGCTATTCGAAAAGATACAGAAACTGTAACGGATGTGTCAAAGAAATCTTTAAGGAAGCCCTCATTCTCGCTAAAGCTTTGAGAAAAACTTCCATCCAAACGGCTTGCATCTGGTTCTGGGTCTAAGGGTAACGTGGCATTTGGTTCGAAGGTACTAGAAATCCCAGCTATTCATGATATTTACCATGCCCCTGTTTCTAATCCTCTGTTAGATTTTGCATGTGGACCATATCTGTTTTCCCCTAAAGAAGGAAAGAAATTTAGGGATGATTTTGTACGTAGGGATTTTTGTCCAGTAGTTTATGTTGATTTACCCAAACTAAAAGAAGAGTGTAATTTGGATCTCTATCCCTGGTTCAAAGAATATGAGTTAATTCTGGCAATCCATGTTTCATATAGTCCTTCCTTGGTCAGGGTATTTTACTTCAACATGACTGCCCACCATTTATTAAACAAAGATAATCAAATCACGTAGGAGAAGCTTATTACCTATGTGAGGAGCAAGAGGATTGAATTGACTATCGATTACCTTAACTCATTGCTTCAAATATCAAATCCTCCTCCTATTCCTACACTTCAATATGATGATGAACACATTTACCATATACTTAAACCTGATGTACCTCTAACTGAGCCAGTTAGATTCTCTCCAGTTGCAATGCCTCCAAACTATAGAGCTTTATGGTACGTGTACTCAAGGAATTTTGTTCAAAAGGGCAAGAACATCACCCACTTCACCCAAAGAGACTACTCCTTGTTTGCCTCATTCATAGCTAAAGTTCCACACAATTTGGGTCACTGGATTTTTCATGAGATGAAGAAGTACACTCTTCACTCTAAGAAAAACTCCACTATACCTTTTCCCAGCCTGATCTCAATTATACGTTTTCATGAAAAGATATGGTATCTTGAATCACTTGAGCAACCCAAGACACCTGATAGGTTTGACCAACATCACTTGAACCTTATGAAGGTATCCTTTCCAGAAGGTTCTGGGGAATCCAGAGCACCTGCTCCATCTGGCTCTAAAGCCACTAAATCCAGAAATCAATCAGAACCTGGACAAGGACAAGGTTTCTTCTCTTTGGCTTTACCATTTTCCCTTAGAGCTCACATCAAATCCATCGTTGAGAAAGCCATATCAGATAGCTTGGACCCCTTGCTTATCTCGGTAGCTGCTCAAAATTCTCTTTGTGTGAAGCTTGAAACTCAGATTGCAAAGCTAGTGGCAGACATTAAACAGCTTCAGGACGACCAAGATGACCTCTTCGATGATGTTGAGAACCTATCTGGACATATTCAAGATCATGGTGCCAGTCTTACTAACATCCACAACACTTTGTAGTCTCTAGTTCATAAAGTTGACAAACTTCAAGCCTCCCAACAGCAAAAGTCTCCAACAGTTGCTCCTAGTCTTAGCTCTCAAAATATCTCCCCTAAGCCTTCTCCTACCTCTTCTCCTATCCCCCATTCAGTTTCTCCATCTCATGCTACCAACTCTCCCACTCCTATCATCTCAACTCCTATTACCACTCTTGTTACTGTCATCCTTCCAACTCCTACCACTGTCCCTCTTCCATCTCCTATAGCCTCTCCCATTAAGATCACTTATTCAGGTACCTCTACCATTGACCTATTTGATGAAAGTGACATAATGGTTAATTTGCATGCCTCCTTTCCATATTTAGAGAAACTTTTATTTTCATTCAAAGCATTACTAATTTGAGTTCAAAAACCACACACAAGCTTCTTTATCTCTACCCATAAGACTCACCCACAACAAGAGAGAATGAATACGATTCAATCGGGGGGTAATGGGGTATAAACAAAGCATCATTATCATGAAGTGTTCAAATCCATGGTTTATTGACAAACAACACCACTTACTAGCAATAATATTTTGAACATTGTTTGCAGGCATTTCTGTAGGCTCGCTTGTTATCTTTACTTTGGTTTACTAAAGCAACTTAGAAGACAATATTTTGAGCAAAATGGAGGAAATTATATGATGCGGCAACTTCATCAACAACAAGGTTACACTGATACAACCAAAATTTTTACTGAATATGAGCTCAAAATTACCACAAAACAACTTTGATGAAAGCAGAATTCTCGGTTGTGGAGGACAAGGCACAGTTTATAAGGGCATATTACCAGAAAACTCACTCGTTGCCATTAAAAAGTCCAGAGTAGGAGGTGACTCAAGACAAGTTAAGGATTTTATCAATGAAATCATTGTACTTTCATAAATCAACCATAGGAATGTAATTAAACTTTTTGAGTGTTGTCTTGAAACTGAAGTTCCCTTGTTGGTTTATGAGTTAGTGGATAATGGAACCCTTCTTAACCATGTAGACCCACTAAAGAATGAGCACTCTCTTTCGTGGGAGACTCGATTAAGGATAGCTGCAGAAATAGCTGAGGTCATTTCATATTTACACTCTTCCACTTCCATCCCAATTATTCATGGTGATATTAAATCTACCAACATACTATTATATCACAATCATATAGCAAAAGTTTTTGACTTTGGAGCTTCAAGACTTGTTCCTCTCGATGAAACTCAAGTTCCTAATGTGGTTTAAGGGACATTAGGATATTTGGATCTAGAGGACCTCCTTACAGGTCAATTAAATGAGAAAAGTGATGTATATAGCTTTGGGGTTGTGCTTCTAGAGCTAATAACCGGAAAGAAACAAGTTGAATTCCATGTTCTAGAAGAGAAAAATTTGGCAACATACATTGCATCATCAATGGAAGAAGGTAGCTTGTTGGAGGTTCTTGACAAGCGAGTGTTGAATCACAAGAATGTAGAACAGCTAAAGGAGGTTGTTTTATTAGCAAGAAGGTGCAATAGTGTTAATAGAGAGGAAAGGCCAACTATAAAAGAAGTATCAACAAAATTAGAGGGTCTAATTGTTGTGAAAAAGCATCTTTAGGTAAAAGAAGGGGATATGATGTCTAAAGAAAGTGGATGCTTGCTTGTTCATGCTGCATCAAGCACTTCAACTAGTTATGATGGTGCATATGGGAATGTTAGTGAGAACACTTTTGCTACTTATGATAGCATACAGAAGCAAATGGCATTTGAGATTGCAAATGGGCGATGATAATGTTAGTAGTTTCTCATGTGTTTGAGCCACTTTTGCAAATGTAATTTTAGGTAATACCATCTTTAAATACTTGTAAGGATTTTAAAAATGTGATTTCACTCTAGTAATGTCCTTCCTGATAGACGACTGGTATACAAAATTCAAATCGAAGTCAAAATACTCTTGTCCTATCTTTAATAATGTAATGCAATAGATTAAAAAGGATTACTGATATACTTCCAAAAAAAATTTAGCATAACAAACATTATACCAAAACAACGGAGATTAAAAGCAAGCCCTGCCAACAATTCTCTGACGTTCGATGTAAGATTCTTAGGGTGTGTTTGGTTTGAGGGGAGGGTGTGGAAAGAAAAGAATTGACCAAATTGTCATTAATGAAAGGAATATTCTTTTTTGTTAAGAATATATTTTAGGAATATTAAAAAGTTTCTATAGGCTTTTTTATAAAGAAGGGGGTATAATTTTTCTCCCCTCCCCCCTCCCTCAAACCAAACAGCTTCCCTCAAACCAAACAGCCTCTTAGACATACGACTAATCATGTCCTATGTCAGAGATATGTGCATGTTGTTGTTTCTAACGTATGGAGTAGGTAGAAATTGAATATGCAGTAAACAAAACAGTATAACAACAATCTGTGTTTAACAAAGTATAACATACAGAGAGCATACAACAAGTCTGTATCATATGAAAAAGCTATAAACGAACTCACAAGACTGCTGAATATGGTTATGAACTATGCAGAAATCCGGGCCCAACTTTCGTTGTCTCCTTAAGACAATTTTGCTCCCTCTACGGATGCCACAGGTTTCTGAGCAATTGCCTCCCAGGATAGAGCGGATTGTTCGTTTCCAGAAAGGTGGCTCTGTCTGTCTGAAGCCCAAGCGAATCCAACGAGTCTGCTTTCGGAACGCACAAAATGTGTATGCAGGAAGAGTGTATGCAGAGAGAAAAGAACGTGAAAAATTCTATGACTAGGGGCCCCTATTTATAGACTCCGGAAAAACACGATCAGATGGACTCGTCCGTTGCTACGAACTGGTACATTGCGAATAGACACACCAGAACGGAACGAACAGAGGCGACCCACGTCTGTTGCCAGCGAACTGGTGCGACTCACGAACAGACGCACCAGACGGAGCCGAACGAGTCGATGGGTCGTACGAATAGACACGACCAAACGGAGTTGAACGAGTCGTACGTAGCTACTGGTGGAAAAAACGGAGAGGCACAACGGAAATAAAAAAAAAAAAGGATTATTATTATTTTTATTTTTATTCAAAAAATAATTTAATAAAAAATTATTATTTTATTTCACACGCGCAGACCAGACCGGGCGGGCGGCGCGCACGACCGACCGAACCGAGCCGAGCCGGCGGCGGCGCGCGCGCGTGTGTGGTGGACCAAGGGTTGCCTAAGTCCTCACCCCTTCACAAAAGTGGGTAGGCCCAAGGGCCCAACTAGTAGGAGCCAAGTTGGGGCTTATATACCCTCCAACTTTCCTTCACCTAACCAATGTGGGACTTAGTACCACACACACAATCCTTCTTATTTTTCCTCTTCTTTTCCATCCTTCTTCTTATTCATAAACTATGGGATTTCTTCCTAAATTGCAACAATCCCCCACATGGATAAGAAGTAAGTCCATCATGACCAAATGCAAATGATCATGTATGTAAAGTGCAGTTCCTCTACGAGAAACAACTGCATCGAGAAAGGTAGGGGTTACCTTTGAACCTTTTCTAGTAAAAACCTATCGGATATACTGGTCAAACAGTGGACGTGCTGCCTTGAACTGTCGACCTTTTAGTGTATACCAAGACAATAGGAGTCACACAGTTGCTCCTCTAGCATCGTTGGTTCTCATGCTGTGTCCTTTTTGGCCCTGGACACCGCCTGGTTCTTCGAGTGTTCTAGAGAATCGGCTGTTTTAAATTCTCATAGAAGCGGCCCACACTTCACACTCACATAGGTGATTCCTTGTGATGTAACTCAACATACATCATCCGAACACATCAGATTAAGAAACCATTAAAAGCTTAAAAGCTTACCCTTATATATATGCACTGTCTTGTCTAGGAATGAGTATGAGTTTAAAACTCCACAGTGTTAACAGTCGATCATCACTTAGTTGTCTCTTTGAACCTAGTTCGTGGGATCTCAACTCTTCTAGGTAGAGTTACCGCAATAATCAACAATGGATCGGCCTTTAACCCATTCCTTTGGAAAATTTTTTAACTAACTTTCTAGGAATCCCTTTAGTCAATGGATCCGCTATATTCTCTTTTGATTTCACATAATCAATTGAGATGATTCCATTTGAAAGTAGTTGTCTAACGGTATCATGTCTACGACGTATATGTCTAGATTTGCCGTTGTACATGACATTCTTGGCCTTACCTATAGCTGCTTGACTATAACAATGTATACATACTGCTGGTATCGGCTTTGGCCAACTTGGAATGTCCTCAAGAAAATTACAAAGCCATTCAGCTTCTTCACCAGCTTTATCTAATGCAATGAATTCTGCTTCCATAGTTGATCTTGCAATGCAAGTTTGTTTGGATGACTTCCAAGACACAGCACCACCACCAAGGGTGAATACATATCCACTTGTGGATCTTGTGTCATTAGAGCTCGTGATCCAATTTGCATCACAATACCCTTCTAGCACTGCAGGGTACTTCTCATAATGCAAAGCAAAGTTTTGAGTTTGCTTTAAGTAACCCAAAACTCTTATCATAGCTCTCCAATGAAGCTCATTTGGATTACTGGTAAAGCGACTTAACATGCTTACTGCATAAGCAATATCAGGTCTAGTGCAATTCATAACATACATAAGACTGTCTAGCACTTGAGCATACTCCTTTTGCTTTTCAGCTTCGCCAGTATTTCTCAACAGTCGAAGACTAGAATCTATAGGGTTCAACATAGGAGTTATGTTTAAACTCTTGAATTTCTCAAGAATTTTAGCAATGTAGTGTGCTTGCGATAAAACTAACCCATCAGCAGTTCTATGAATTTTAACTCCTAAAATAACATCTGCGAGACCCATATCTTTCATGTCAAACTTACTGGTAAGAAATCGCTTAGTAGCTTTAATCATTTGATTATTACTACCTGTTATCTACATGTCATCTACATAAAGACATACTATGGCAAACCCATTTTCAGTATTTCAAACGTAGACACACTTGTCACATTCATTAATACTAAAGCCATTTGATAACATAACTTCTTCAAATTTCGCATGCCATTGTTTTGGGGCTTGTTTAAGTCCATAAAGGGACTTTATTAAGCGACAAACTTTCCGTTCTTGTCCTGAGACAACAAATCCCTCAGGTTGTTCAAGATAAATCTCTTCCTCTAATTCACCATTTAAGAAAGCTGTCTTTACATCAATTTGATGTAACTCTAACCCATTCAATGCTGCTAATGCGATCAACATTCGAATTGATGTAATTCTTGTAACAGGTGAATAGGTATCAAAGTAGTCTAAGCCTTCATGTTGTCTGTAGCCTTTTACTACTAGCCTAGCTTTGTACTTATCAATAGTGTCATCTGCTTTCATCTTCTTTTTAAAGATCCACTTAGTTTCTAGTGGCTTATTGCCAGGAGGAAGGTCAACCAATTCCCAAGTGTGGTTTGACAAAATAGAATCAACTTCACTATTAATAGCCTCTTCCCAGAATGGTGCTTCAGGAGAACCCATAGCCTCTCCATAAGTTTGAGGCTCATTTTCTAACAGATAAGTCAGAAAATCAGGCCCAAAGGATGTTGAAGTCCTTTGCCTGGTACTACGTCTTAGTTCCTCCTTTCCAAGATCATTAGTCACAGTATCCTGAGATATCACCGTGTTGTTATTATCATTATTTATATTATACGGAAATACGTTTTCAAAGAATGTAGCGTTCCTTGACTCAATAACCGTATTCACATGGATATCTGATACATCAGACTTATAAACCAAAAAACGATATGCACTACTATTATGTGCATAGCCAATAAACACACAGTCTACTGTCTTAGGTCCGATTCTTAATCTTTTAGGTTTAGAAATCTCAACCTTTGCCAAGCACCCCCATAGTTTCAAATATTTCAAGGAAGGTTTCTTTCCTTTCCATATTTCATATGGTATGCTATGTATCGTTTTATGAGGCACTCTGTTTATTAGAAAGTTGGCCGTTAGAATGGCTTCCCCCCACAAATTTTGTGGTAAACCGGACTCATTTAATAATGCATTCATCATCTCTTTCAATGTTTGATTTTTCCTCTCTGCAATCCCATTTGACTGCGGAGCATAAGGAGCAGTTGTCTGGTGTATAATACCAGATTCTATACAGAATTCCTCGAAGGGGCCATCAAATTCTCCCCCACGATCGCTCCTTACAATTTTAATTTTCTTGTTAAGTTGATTTTCAACCTTAGTTTTATATTGTTTAAATGCAATAATAGCCTCAACTTTACTATTAAGCAAATACACATAACAATATCTACTGCAATCATCAATAAATGTAATAAAATATTTCTTATTACCCCTAGATGGTATAGATTTCATATCACATATATCAGTATGTATTAAATCTAACAACTCAGTTGATCTTTCAACAGAAGAAAAAGGTAACTTAGAAAATTTTGATTCAATGCATACTTGACATTTATCTTTATTTGAACAATCAACTTTAGGCAATAATTCTAAATAAATTAATTTTTTAATTGACTTATAGTTAACATGTCTTAATCTTTGATGCCATAAATTAGAGGACTCAAGCATATAGATAGAATCAATATTATTATTAGTAGCACCGTTATTGGTGACAGTCATTACATTAAATTTGAAAAGGCCCTGACTAAGGTAACCTTTTCCAACATACATATCATTCCTAGAAAGTATAAACTTATCGGAAACAAATACAAGCTTAAAACCATTCTTGCTTAAGAGGGATCTAGAAATCAAATTCTTGCGAATGTCAGGCACATGAAGCACATCATTAAGTGTCACGACTTTTCCAGAAGTCATCTTCAACACCACTTTTCCAACACCTTCAACCTTTGAACTAGAAGAATTTCTCATATATAGTTGTTCATCTTGTTTCGCAGGTGTATAAGAAGAGAATATCCATTTGTTTGCACAAACATGCCTAGTGGCACCAGTGTCCATCCACCATTTCTTGGTATTTCCAACCAAGTTACATTGCATTACCACTGCTGAAAGATTCATATTATCAATCATATAGTAGTATTATCAACCATATTGGCTTCAGTGTTCTTCTTCTTGAGATTCTTTGGCTTCTTACAATCCTTAGCACGGTGGCCAGGCTTCCCACAATTGTAACACTTGCCTTTGAATTTCTGACCTTTGCTAAGACCTTGTTTGGATGATCCCTCATTAGAGCGTTTTCGTTTCTTGAACTTTGGACCATCTTCCACAATGTTGGCCTTTGAAACTATAGGGTTGCTGCCAAATTTCTTTTCAGAAATCTTGTTGTCTTCTTCTATTCTCAATCTTACAATCAAATCTTCAAGTGACATCTCCTTACGCTTGTGCTTGAGGTAATTCTTGAAGTCTTTCCAAGAGGGTGGTAATTTTTTCAATAAATGCAGCAACTTGGAAAGATTCACTAAGAGACATCCCTTCTGCATGAATCTCATGCACAATCAATTGTAGCTCTTCAACTTGACTTACTACTGATTTAGAGTCAAGCATTTTGAAATCCAAAAATCTGCCAACTATAAACTTCTTCAAGCCAGCATCTTCAGTTTTGTATTTCTTGTCTAGACTCTCCCATAGTGCTTTGGTTGTTTCTAAAGTACTATATACAGTATACAATGTATTATCCAGACCATTGAGAATATAGTTCCTATACAGGAAATGAGAATGCTTCCAAGCATCTATCGCAGCAACCTTCTCCTTATCCAACGGTTGTCCTTACTCCAATTTTGGGGCATCTTCAGTGAGAAAATGAGCCAAGTTCAACGTGGTTAGATAGAAAAACATTTTCTGTTGCCATCTTTTAAAATCGTATCCATTGAACTTCTCTGGTTTTTCACCATGCAGTGGAGCAGGACCACTTGGGTTAATCAGATTGGTACTTGTACTTGCCATTTCTGTTGTTAAAACAGAAACTTTGATTAATCACACAGATTAATCCACAAACAGTATAATAATAATATTGACAAAAACTAAACACAGATTCAATTCAATACTACTACCAACATACAAAACAGCAACGATATAAATTTGCTATATAATGATTTCAATCACAACAAAAAAAAAATTGTCTTAAGATTGTTGTTTCTAACGTATGGAGTAGGTAGAAATTGAATATGCAGTAAACAAAACAGTATAACAACAATCTGTGTTTAACAAAGTATAACATACAGAGAGCATACAACAAGTCTGTATCATATGAAAAAGCTATAAACGAACTCACAAGACTGCTGAATATGGTTATGAACTATGCAGAAATCTGGGCCCAACTTTTGTTGTCTCCTTAAGACAATTTTGCTCCCTCTACGGATGCCACAGGTTTCTGAGCAATTGACTCCCAGGATAGAGCGGCTTGTTCGTCTCCAGAAAGGTGGCTCTGTCTGTCTGAAGCCCAAGCGAATCCAACGAGTCTGCTTTCGGAACGCACAAAATGTGTATGCAGGAAGAGTGTATGCAGAGAGAAAAGAACGTGAAAAATTCTATGACTAGGGGCCCCTATTTATAGACTCCGGAAAAACACGATCAGATGGACTCGTCCGTTGCTGCGAACTGGTACATTGCGAATAGACACACCAGAACGGAACGAACAGAGGTGACCCACGTCTGTTGCCGGCAAACTGGTGCGACTCACGAACAGACACACCAGACGGAGCCGAACGGGTCGATGGGTCGTACGAACAGACGCGACCAGACGGAGCTGAACGAGTCGTACGTAGTTGCTGGTGGAAAAAACGGAGAGGCACAACGGAAATAAAAATAAAAGGATTATTATTTTTATTTTTATTCAAAAAATAATTTAATAAAAAATTATTATTTTATTTCACACGCGCGGACCGAACCGGACCAGGCGGGCGGCGTGCGCGAGTGTGTGGTGGACCAAGGGTTGCCTAAGTCCTCACCCCTCCACAAAAGTGGGTAGGCCCAAGGGCCCAACTAGTAGGAGCCAAGTTGGGGCTTATATACCCTCCAACTTTCCTTCACCTAACCAATGTGGGACTTAGTACCACACACACAATCCTTCTTATTTTTCCTCTTCTTTTCCATCCTTCTTCTTATTCATAAATTATGGGATTTCTTCCTAAATTCTAACACATGTTTGCCTAGTCACGTCATATATCAGTGTAATAGCTCAAGAAAAACATAAATAAATAAATTATATTATTATAAGCTAACTATATGTTTATTATTTACTGTAATTGGGTGGGAAAGTTATAGCTAGCTTGACCATATTGGGATGATCAAAATTGTGGGATCGAATCCTTATCAAGGCAATACCGCAGTTTTTTTACATCGCACGACTTCACCATTTGAGCAGGAGAAGCTTCGCTCCTTTGATCCCAAAAACCGCCCCCATTGCTCGACTCTGTCCCTTCACCCTTCCTTACCGTCGTCGCCGACCATCTGCCCCCGTCCGCCCGCCAGTACCTTCATTTGCTGCCCCAAAACGCTGAAACTGTTTTTCCCTTTTTGGAATCTGTGTTTTGCTCTGTTTTTTGTTCCACCGCCATTGTTGCCTTGCCCTGCTTTTGTGGCGTTTTGCGTTCATGTATATGTATCTCCTTGGTGGTTGTGGGTGCTATGTAGGTCGAACTCCTCTTGTTCCTCTGCTTTGGTTGTTTCAGTCACGTATGTGTGGGTGAAGAGATTCGCCTCTTCTTTCCTTCTCCTTGCTCTGCAACTGCGTTTTGTTTAATCTTCTTCCTCTGGGCCATTGTTTTCCGTAAGCATCTCTTCTTTCTCAATTTATCTTCATCCTTCTTATTATTTTGTTTGTGAGGGATGGAAATCTAAATTTTGCTGCTGTAAAATGCTTGTACCGTGAGGATAAATTCTGGGTCATTGTTTAACCTTCTGAAACTGTAATATTAGAACAGGGGAATGAAAACGTGTGTAGCATCTTTAATTTCTCATTTTGATTGTGTGTGAGTACGTGTCGAGTCTTAATGATCTATTGGTGTTGTTTCTATGGTCGGTGGGGTGTATGAGGAATAATGGAAGTTTAAACAAGTTGAAACTGCAGTCTAAAGAGTTTATGTGGATATGAAAACCATTGATTGATGTCTCAAAGCTGGAGAAATTTCCTGGAATTAAAGAGATTCTGTCTGCAACTTTGGAAAGGGGACGTGTTTTTGTTTTAAACTATATGACGTCATTTAAGTTATTTTGGCTGTGAGAAAATAGTTACCATGAGTTTGGAGCTTCGGAACTAGTTTAAAGTTCTGTTTTTATGTCTCAAACTGTCAAGCAACTGTTCAAGAGATGACTAAAGTATAGTTGAAGACATTGGAATGATGATTTAAACATTGTTTTAAGTCTTGGCAACAGTTTTAGAAACAAATGATGGGGCTGTTTGAAATTATGAAGGGACTAAAGTAACCAAATGCAAAGTAGTTGCATTTTATTAAGTGTTGTTTTAATGTATAAAGATGAACAGATGTTGAATTTGAGTTTAGGATCTGAATGTGAAGAAATGCTCACTGGTTCAAAGGGAATTTATGTGTTAATGTTAGATTGAATTGGAAAATAAAGCGTGGTACCTAAAGGGTAAAGATATAAATTTCTCCTTAAAGCATTGTTTTGTACAGCAGCTATTTGGATAAGAAGGAGCTGGAATTTTGTAATCCCATGCTTAGCAATGAATTCCTTATGTCAAATTGTGTAGGATGGGCATGAGGAATGAATTTCCAAGAAAATAAGCAAGTTAAAAGTTAAGATAAAAAGGGTCTAAGGGAAAGGCCAAATGAAACCATAGAGCTTGAGGAATTTGAAAATGATTGTTTACATACACACCAACTTGAATTTAACTCAAGTCTTGCTTAAATGTGGAATTTGAAAACTTTATATCTTCATGGTGATGTTGGAAAGAAGACTATTGGAAAGTTCCAAAGATTAAGTTGTTTATTCTTTTGATAGTGTTTGGGTGGTATATAAAGTGTGGACTGTCCAATGAAAGAACTTAATCAAATTGAATTCATCAGTATGTTAATTAAAATGGTATTGACATAATTATTTAGTATATCAACTACTTAATATGAATGTTAAAACTTGGAAAATATTTATATATATCATAGTGATATACAAATCAAAAGGCTGGCTTGGTAAAACAAGTCTTATGGTATCCTTAAACAAGGACAATGAAAGATATCTTTTTAAGACAATTAAGTTATTAGGAGAAAAATTATAGTTGTTGGAAGAGATTTCTCTTCTTTTCTACAAGTATGAATGTGTGGCTACGTGATTTAATACAGAAAATAACTAATAAAATTATCTTGAGCTTGGGATGGATGTTTAAATCTTGAGAATAAATTAAGTAAAATAATTATCACTACTAAAAAACTTTGGATTACCCACGGAATGACTAACGGAAAAAATTTCGTCAGAAATTAGTGACAGAATTTCGTCGATAATTTCAATTACCTAAGGAATTACGTGGATAATGTCGTTTGTCACGTTTTTTTCCTCCGGCAGACGTTTTCTATTGGAAATCTAATTACTGATGGAAATTCCGTGGGTAATTCCATTAGTAATTAGATTTCTGACAGAAAACGTCTATCGGAGAAAAAAACATGGAAAACAACATGACCGACGGAATTCCATGGGTGATTGAAATTACCAATAGAATTCTGTCGATAATGATTATCAACAAAATTACCCAAGGAATTCTGTCGGTAATTTCCGACTAAATTTTTTTGTCAGTAGTTTTGTGAGTAATCCAAAGTTTTTTAGTAGTGGAAGTGATGATATTGGTTAGGCAGTTAGGTGGCTACAAGGCTGATTGTTTTGAGATGCTTGGGAAGAGTGAATTATATTTGGGATGTATCATGTGAGTGAATAATGTCTCATTATAACTTTTATTTGAATTATTTCATTTTCGCATTGATATTGAAATAAGTAAAGAACAAGGATCTTATTAATGTTGTTTGCTCTTCTTGAGTTCTCTATATAAATTTTTCTTGCACTTTGAATTTAAACATGATCATCTAATATGTGATATTTGATTATTGTGATTCATGTATGGAAATGGTGAAAGGATTGTTTTTAAAAGGAAAAAATGTTGAATTGTATTAAAAAGGAAGAACTTTGAAGATGTAGACTCTATGTATGCTTGAAAGAAGTTTTCAGTTAGTATTTGCAAACCTTCATGCATGGATCACGTACATGAAATATTCCTTATGATTTTTCAAGATTAGATCCTTTTCGTTTATAAATGGTAAACCGATCTCACGCATGCTTGAAACGTTTTAAGAGGATTGAATATTGAACGATGGTTTTTAACAACAGTACTGATAGTCCTTGGTTTACCATAGTTAACCTCAAGCTCGCTTAATATTCGTGGGCATAGTACTCATGCTTGATATTTGTGGGATTCATTTTCATGCTTGTTATTTGTAGGTCCTGTATTTGTACTTGTTTTGTGGCTTCAAGTCGCGCTTGGTTACTTAACCTTGCGAACTATGTGTTCATGCATTTTATCTTGGCCTCTTTGCCGCACTTGGTGATAACTCTCCAATTTTAGTATATTTTAAAGATATTTGGAGAGTTATCTATACAATTTTAAGAGATTTTTGAAATTATATTATTATAAGATCAAAATCAAAGTGGTGCATTATTAGTGGGATTTTTAATTATAAATATCTTGAATTTAAAATAAAATAAAAACAGTTTAGCCTTGGAATAATAATAATAGTTTTTAGTTTCGAAAAGATAAAAAAATATATTTAACAAAATATGCAGATTATTTCTACATATTTTGCTTTATGTGAGGTTTTGTTATTATTCTAAAATATTTCTTTTTCTTTTCTCAAGTGACGTGGATCATGTGGGAATGAAAAGAGATCATAATGCTTTAAAAAGAAAGGAGATGAAGGTAACGTCATCGTTTTTTTTTTTTTTTGGGAGACAAGGGAAATTATCGATCCAAGCAATTACAAGCCACGACACCATTTTTGTGGGGAATGAATTAAAGACGTAAGGGAAGCCACAAATTGAATAGAAGAGAGCAGAGGCGGCATTTTGAAAAGGAGACACAAGCAGAGGCTTAGGCTACGACTTGAATAGAGATAAAAACAGAGCAGTAACGCCGCGGCAAGAGGGGAGCACACGATCGATCTTCATCCTTCTCCACTTTGGCCATTCTTCTTCCTCACCGGCGGCTTCCCTCTCCATCACGGTTGCCGGCGAGCGTTACCTCCATCCATTTCCTCACCGTTGCTGTTATCCCTTCTTCCACCACCATCCAACTTCATCTCTCTCCCTCACCATCTCAGACACACAGCCACGATTTGGAAGCTCCAGAGGCAGATTCGGACGGAACAAAAGAAAAAAACGGAGAGTCGAAGAAACATAGAAGCTGGACGACCTTTGTTTGTTGCAGTGGAGTGACTCGACAGATTTGATTCCTCGATCCTTTTCTTTCTCTTTCTGTTTGTTGTTTCAATCTGGATTTTAATTTTTCTGTGTTGTTCTGATTTTATTATAGCCATGTTTGGCTAATTTCTTTGCAACCAGGAGCTATCAACTTATAAGATTTTGTTTTCATTTAGTCATAATTAATATTAATTTTGGTTAATTATTGTTTAGCTTTATCTATTTATTTACCGACTCGTCATCATAAAATATAAATTTGAGTATTAAGATTTATTTTGACGAAAGAAATTTTAATTAGACTCTGAGATTAAGTAATATGATATGAGATTATAATTTAATTTGCGATTATAATAGATATATACCTAATGATCTCATATAATTGTTGAAAAGTGTGTTCGAGTTATGTTACCTCTTGAGTAATTTTGTTACATATAACATTTTATACTCAAGAGAATGTTGTTAGTAGACCAACAAGTATTTATAGCTATTTATATTTGAGATTAATAAAATTGATATTAAGGTTAATTAAATTAATGAAATCAAGGTTTATGAAGCTGATAGGGATTAGTGATTTTAAGTTGCTCATTTGATTTTTGTGGTAGTTAGTTTATTTTAATTTGTTTTCATTTAATTAAATTCAATTTGAATTGCTCAATTTAAATAAAAGTGTAAAATTAATACTTAACTGAAGTTGTGGATACCAAATCCTCATGGGAACGATATTTTACTTACTTTTTATTACTTGATACGGCTCATGAATTTGTGGAGTCTTATGCATTATAAAGTTTTGCCCTATCAAGTTTTTCGGTTATTTTACATGCTAACTATTTTATTCTGTTGAGGTCCTACGGAAAGATATGATTTGAAAATTATGGTTTAAATTGATTATGTTAATCAAATATTTTACTACGTACTTTGATTTATTTGATCAACAATATTTTATGTAATTTCAATTATGTGTATGAATCGTATACTATAAAAATTGAAGTTTATTGCCATGCATACTGCTATGATTCAAAGTTATATTTGTTTAGATTATTTTCATTAAAATTTTATAAATAAAACGTTAATCACCGGAAAATTGTTTTGGCATCAGAAAGCTTGGGCGACCTACATCTTCAATTGAAGAGTGAATACTCTCATTGTTGATCATAACTTGTAGATCTATTTCAGAAGAGCTACTAATTGATGTAAAGTTAAGTTTATATTTATATATTTACTTCTAAAATTTAGGTGCTCCATGTAGCCTATAGGCAATATCCATATCTTCCCTTGTATTCTAGAATATTTGTACATGTATTATTGTCAAAAATTAGTGTAAATACGTTTTTACTGGAGTAATACATGTTAAAATGTAAGTAAAAATTGTCATCAGTAGAAATTGATAAAAACTCCTTGTAAAAACTTACATTTTTACTGTTTTATAGTTTTTACTTAAAACAAAAACCCTATTTTCACTCCTCCCAAATCAAAAGACTTTGAATAATGTTGCTTTTATGATGGCCAATTCAAGATTGGTTAAGAAAAAGAAAGCTCAAAACTCTTATACATATAATTTTGATGATATTCCACATCCAATAATGATTGGATAGTTGAAAATGAAAAATATTGGATGATATAGACAACTTAGATGTTGATGTCCATGATGAGAAAAGCCTGATTGAAGTTGAAGTGAGGCAACATGTGGATGGTCATGATTTGGATATTTCAAATTTTGCAAATGAACTTGTTATAAGAGCAAGAGAAGATGACATTGAGGACATGCAAGTTGATATATGTTTGATTTGAATCAATTGATATAATTTAGGAATTGTTAAATTTTATTCTTTTGATTTTAAAAACTCGGTTGTAGGAGTTGTTAAACTCTGTGTTTTTGGACATATGTTTTATATAGTTATGTAATTTATATATTTTAAATATGAAGCTGTTCATTAAATTTTGAGTAGTGATTTATGTTTTTTTACATGCATATATATATAATTTTATATATTGACCTTAAGTAGCAGAAACTTTACGTTTCTTTTCATTTTTACGATTTACGTCTCTATTACTCACTTTTGTTTCTACATGGAAACTCAATTTTAACAACATTGTGTACATGCATATAAGGTATACTATTATATGTGAATTTAAAATATTTCAAGAGTGCTTAGGATTATGGTGTTAGTTATGATGTTGTTAATGGTATTATGAGAATTATTTAATACTAACTTGGGTTCTATAACAAAGTTTATAGTACAATTTGCACTACAATCTTTGTCCTATATTTTAGGATCGGAGGGAGTATTATTTTATAAGTTTAAGGCTTAATGAATATAAGTTCATTCATATTTTGTGTCGGTCACCCCAAAATTTTTAGGCCATGATAGTCGGAATCGTATAAAAAGGTGACCAGACTTTAAACCATGTGTTTGACGATTCCACTCTTCAATCTAGATTGTCCATCAATTGGAGAAGAGCTTTTAACAATCTCTGATGCGATGGAATCATCCCTTGGCATCCTCAATGAACTCATGGTTTTTTTTTCATGTTTGTATGGAGCTCCTCGAATATCATTTCATTGTCCATGATGTCTCTCAATGCAAGCAAATTTTTTAAAATCAATAGGGAATACAATGATATAATATACTCAATTGTAGATTCAATTAAGCAATATTATAGAGTCATAGAGCTCATGGGTACAAGGAAACCATAGGAAATTCCCGGTACAAATGGAAATATATCAAAAAAAGATAAATTGAAGATGACTATGAAGGAGGTCCAAAAAAAGGGAAAACAATCTGCAGAGGGAGAAAAGCCGAAATCATTCCACACCCTTTTTAGTTTTCTTTGTCTATATATATCTTTACTTTTGTGTATCCTAAGCGTAAAGTTATCGGCCCAATAATACTCTTCTCATAATTCAAGTCGATCCTCTTTAATATGAGGTTGGTTCATTATAAGTTATACAGATGATAGCTATAAAGACGGGGGATTAGGCTGTAAATTCCCTATCATGGAAATTTCATAGGGAAAGAATAGTATTTGGTCGCATGGCTGGCGGATAGGGAAATGCTAGTGCTAGCACATCAGCTGCCCTTGATAGTATGCTAAAACAAATAGCATTTGAGATTGCACTTTAAACTCACAGGCTCTTTCGGTGCTCTTGAACTCTTTTTCTGCTTCTTAGTTTATTTGCAGATGGGCAATATGATCATTTAAATTATTTTAATGTTAGCATTTCTCGTGTTAGAGCTACACTTTCGGTCGGTCCCCTCTTTGCAAGTGATGCTGAGAACTTTTATATTAGTGCCGTAAATCAATTGTGTTGTGGCTTCTCCTCATGATTTATTTACTTTTATCTTTAATTAAAGACTCTTAAGATATTGAATAAAGAACATTTTTAAAAACATTACAAGCTTTTTTAAGAAGGTATTAGTTAAAACTCTACCCTAATGACAGGAATGTAATTGCCACAAAGTTTCACCAGAATAGTTTCGATATTTAAAATGAGAATATGTTTATGTTGGTCTCAGTAAGAAAATTGATTTATTATAGTACAAGCATCCTGAATAGAGATGGCATACCCACACGGTCACAAACAAAGACCTACTGTGAAAGATATATGGAAGAGAAAGATTTAACACGACATCTAATTCACTAAGTGGTATTACTCGGAGTCACTCAAATTATAAGCACGCCTGAGATTCCTTCACCAATTCATTTAGGCTTCACTCTGTCTTACTATATACTAATATAGTTCTATTTATAGGAAAGTGAGAGAGAAAAATAATTTTTATCCTATTTATAAGGCATCTTTTTAAATTTTTTATATGCATATACATTTTTTTCTTTTATTTATTATTGTGTTAACTTTGTTCTCATATGCTATAATGTATATAAGATAAGGACATAGTTGAAAAGTGGTTAAATTTGATGGGAGTATATAAAGGTTCGTTAGGAGCTTCGTGAAAATGGAACACATGATTGGGAAAATTTCTGCATCAAAGGGTCAGTCATAACCACATGTGTGGGCTTCGTACAAAAAAAAAAAAAAAAAATACATATATGGTCAAAGTCGTCCCTTAAAGAAAAATCAAACAAAGACAACGTACTGACTGGAGTTCCAGAACCAACCAATAGAAAGAGAGAAAGACCAAGACCTTTTGCGTCAATGATTTGGACGCACCATTAATAAGATGAAATTTGAATGATCAGGATTTGAAGTGTTACCAATATATAATAGCTAGGCACCTAGCTCTTAATCCCTGTATATCCCACACTGTAAATCCTCTATGTATATCGATAAGAGAGATGGGTTTGTTGAACGCACTACAATCGAAGCTGGCATTGCTAGTCACCACCACGGCCGCGGCGCTGGTGGCAGCGGAAGCCCAGACGAAACCGGGTTGCAACTATACGTGTGGGAACGTGAGCATCCCATATCCCTTTGGCACTAGTGAAAACTGCTACAGAAATGAAAATGTAAATTTCTTCCTAAACTGCACAACCACCACTTCCTCATCATCATCTGGAGAAGCCACAACAGAATTGATTTTCGGCAAGAATTTACCAGTTCACAACATCTCCCTAGATCCTCCTGAATTAACCCTTCCCAGACCCATATCCAAGCATTGCTATAATTCAAACGATTATGCATATGGGAATGCAATGTGGTTCCCGAAATATTCTATATCAAACACAAAGAACAGATTCATTGTGGTGGGGTGTGACACCTACGCTTTCATCATGGACCTGAACGCCACATTTACAACTGGTTGTGTGTCGAGTTGCAATAACGAGACGAGGTTTGAGGAAGCAGGGGCATGCTCTGGTGTGGGATGTTGCCAAACCAGTTTCCCCGGAACCATAAGGGACTATAACATCACCTTAAAGAGCTTTAACAATTACACGATGGTGCGTGACTTCAACCCTTGCGGCTATGCGTTTATTGCCAAGGAAGGATCCTTCAACTTCTCATATGGAGAGCTGCGTAATCTCAGCAACAGAATAGAATTTCCCGTGGTTCTGGATTGGACTGTTTCCAATCACACATGCCTTGAAGCCCAAAAAAATCAAACGAGCTATGCCTGCAAGCAAAACAGTACATGTAAAGAGTCAGGAAGTAGTATTGGGTACTACTGCGTATGTGCAGATGGTTTCAGAGGCAATCCCTATCTCGATACCGGCTGCAAAGGTAAGCCTCAGCCAGTTTTAGCAATTTCCGAAACAGAGCTACTCTGTTTTCAACTTACTACTAAGGTTTAATTTTATAGATTAATATTCACTTCATTCCTAAATACAACACTGTTAGAAATTTTTTTTTTAGAGAAATTAAGGAAGCTAAATAAGTTACTTAATTATATCATATGTTGTATATTATATATCAATTTATAAGTCAAACAAATTAGTTTGAAGAAAAAATATAAATATTTTAAAGTAATTTAATTAATTTTCTTAATATTTCCAAAAGAGTCAACTGAGTCTTATATTTAAAACTGAAGGTAGTTAATATTTGATCCCTCAAATTTTCCCCTATTTTGGTTTTAGTCCCAATAATTTCAAATCATGTCTTTGGTCATTCAGAAGAAAAATTGTTCTGGTTTTTATTTAATTATAGGAATTAATACTTTAAGGTTAATATGCAATTCTAAATACAAAGTTTTTTGCAATCAGTATATGGTACAATTAAGTCTTAAAGGGAGCAAAAGTAAACATAGTATATTAAAAGTTGTGCAATTTTAGCAATTCTATAAAAATAGGTAAAAAGGTTTGTTATAATTTTAAAGTTGGAAGGAGAACAAGTGGGTTCCATATTAAAAAAAACAAAGAAAGAAATGGGATTTGGACTAATTTGATGGAATTGTTAAGATTGCTTTGTTTTAAAATATTGTGTGTAGTTTTACCCTCTTCAAAATTTAAAATTACACTTTAACCCAATATTTTAAACTTAATGAAACTTAACTTAAGGGAGCAAAAATTATATTAACCCTTAATTTTAATTCCACTAAGTTTGTTCGAGATATGACCTAGAACAAGATTATGATATTTATAATATTTGTGCTTGGAGATATGTATAATCAGCTTAAAGATTAATTTTGCAGATATTAATGAGTGCGAGGAAACACATAATTGCAGTAGGATATGCAACAATATCGAAGGACATTATAAGTGTTCGTGTCCGTGGGGTTATAAAGGCGACGGCTATAAAAACGGGTCAGGTTGCAAGTTCCCCATCATAGAAATTTCACTGGGTAAGAATATCATAGTAATTAACTCTTTATCGCTTGACTCATCTTAGATAAAAGTGTTAAATTGACCCGATTTTGATTTGGATTGAAAAGTAGTTTTGTCATCCCATTCCTTAATAAATAAAATAAAATGTAGTCAACAATTTTGGCATTATATTTTTAAAAAAACACATGTAGCTCTATGTTACAATCAAGACACTCAATACAACAGTTTTATAATCACATGCCAATATCTTTTTTAAGTCATGCCAATTGCAGAACAATTTATTTCAGTTGCGTCATAATGGTTAATTTGCATGCCTCCTTTCCATATTTAGAGAACCTTTTGTTCAAAAACCACACACTAGCTTCTTTATCTCTACCCACAAGACTCACCTGCAACAAGAGAGAGTCAATACTATTGAACGGGGGGTAATGGGGAATAAACAATGCTTCACTATCATGAAGCAACTTTGGATGATATGTTGAATATTGTTTGCAGGCATTTCTGTAAGCTTGCTTGTTATCTTTACAACAGTCTTCACATTATGCTGGGGAAACAAGCAAAGAGCACTAAAACAACTTAGAAGACAAAAGTATATGCTGCACCAACTTCATCAGCAACAAAGATACACTGAAAGAACCAAACTTTTTACTGAAGACGAGCTCAAAATTGCCACAAACGACTTTAATGAGAGTAGAATTCTCGGTCGAGGAGGACAAGGCACAGTTTACAAGGGCATATTGCCAGATAACTCGCTTGTTGCCATTAAAAAGTCTAGAGTTGGAGGTGACTCAAGACAAGTTAATGATTTTATCAATGAAGTGACTGTACTTTCCCAAATCAACCATAGGAACGTGGTTAAACTTTGTGGGTGTTGTCTTGAAATTGAAGTTCCCTTGTTGGTTTATGAGTTTGTCAACAATGGCACCCTTCTTGACCATATAGACCCACTAAAGAATGAGCATTCTCTTTCCTGGGAGGCTCGATTAAGGATAGCTGCAGAAACAGCTGGGGCCATTTCATATTTACACTCTTCTGCTTCCATCCCAATTATTCATCGTGATATTAAATCTAACAACATACTATTAGACCACAATCACATAGCAAAAGTTTCTGACTTTGGTGCTTCAAGACTTATTCCTCTTGATGAAACTCAAGTTTCTACTGCGGTACAAGGAACATTAGGATATTTGGATCCAGAGTACCTCCTTACAGGTCAATTAAATGAGAAAAGTGACGTATATAGCTTTGGGGTTGTGCTTTTAGAGCTAATAACTGGGAAGAAACCAGTTGAATTCCATAGGCTAGAACATAAAAATTTGGCAACATACTTTGCATCATCAATGGAAGAAGGTAGCTTGTTGGAGGTTCTTGACAAGCGAGTGCTGAATCAAAAGAATATAGAGCAGCTAAAGGAGGTTGCTTTATTAGCAAGAAGGTGCAATAAAGTTAATAGAGAGGAAAGGCCAACTATGAAAGAAGTAGCAACAGAATTAGAGGGTCTAATTGCTATGAAAAAGCATCCTTGGGTAAAAAGAGGGGATATGATGTCTGAAGAAAGTGAATGCTTGCTTGGTCATGCCGTTGCTAGCACCTCAGCTGGTTATGATGGTGGTGGATATGGGAATGTTAGTGCTAACACTTTTGCTGCTTATGAAAGCATACAGAAGCAAATGGCATTTGAGATTGCAGATGGGCGATGATTATGTTCTCATGTGTTTGAGTCACTCTTTGCATATGTAATTTTAAGTAATGTCATGTTTAAATACTTGTAAGGACTTTAAAAATGTTCAAAATTATTGAATATCTTAGAAGTTTTTAGTCATAAAGAATAAGTTATCAAATCCTGAATTTTTACCGACTCATAATGATTTCATTCGTTTATTTTATTTCTACAATAGCTGAAAGAAGTGATTTCACTCTTGTAGTGCCTTGATAGAGGACTAGCATACAAAATTCAAATCAAAGTCAATATACTCAAAAAGTTATCCGATCTTTAATAATGTAATGCAATAGATTAAAAAATACGACTAATACTTTCAAATTTTTTTAGCATAACAAACATTATACCGGAAAAAAAGAGAGATTAAAACGAGCCTGACAACAATTCTCTAAAGTTCAATTTAATATTCTTGGATATATGCATTGACCATGTCCTTTGTCAGAGACATCTGCATGTTTGCATAGTCACACCATATAAGTTCCATGCCACGAACTTTTGATGTGTGTGAAATGTATGTGAGTAACTAAGACATAAAGGGCTAGTTGTTTACAACAAATTAAAATAAAAGGAAAAATTACATCTAAAGACTCATACATGACAAAAGTTATATCAATATCATATTTGGTGGGAAGGAATTATTTTTAAGAAAAAGGAAAGAAGAGGCAAAGCATAAGGCACAAATATGATCAAACAAAACCATCGAATGGATCCGAAGAGGGATAAAAGCAAATAGGAACTACTGATCATTTGGAGTGACTACAAATCTTGATATCGTTAAATTTGATTTTTATCAAATTAAGATCCTTTACTGTAATTTTCCCAAAATAAAAAGTCCCTGCAAAACATTCTAACTAAAGAAGCCAGAGTTCAATGCAGTCTAGCCCCACCGTGTCCAATCAAATCCCAATGGAGCAAATCAAGAAGAAATAAAACAATTCTCATCCTAACTAATTGAAAACAAATCAAAAGAAAATAGAATAGTAAAGTGGTTTAAATAAATAATAATAGGAAGAAGATTCTTCTGAAGGCATGTGAAACCAACTCAACCAATCAAAAGAAACAACATGCTCAAACCTAAGATATCAAGACCATGAAAGCTTCACTAATAGAGAAACTCAGGACATTGATATCTGTAACCACAAAGAAGAAGATCACAAGATAGATTCATTTACCCATTCAGTAGGGAAAATACAAACACAAGCTGGCAGATAGAAATCTTCAATGCCTCCTCATTAAAGCTTTAATGCAGTCTGCAGCACAAGATGAAAAGATAACTAATGCGATTTATGCCAATAACAACATTAGTAAGTTCAGATGAAGAGATTATAGAAAATAAATAAGCAAGTCAATATAAAATTATAGCAACCAGCATTCTTCACCGAGTGCCCTACATAAATACACTTCGGATTGCTGACTGCTCTCCTTTAAATAGTTAACCAGAATTCAATTGTCAACAGTATGACATACAAAGATACACGGACTTCAATCATTAAGCAAAGACATGAAACCAAGATTTATAAATGGGGCTATGAAGAGGAAAAGATAGCTGTAAGTGTACTTTCTTCAAAGCCCATAGCTGGCATGGAAAAGTAAAGGTTCAACACACCCACACACACGCATGAAAGGAAACTTTATGCAAGAAATTCTATCTATTCAAAAATTCCATAAGATGGTAGAAGAGTATATTTCTTTGACTTGGAAAAAAAGACCAATTATAACTATATGAGTATTAAATGCCCTCAAAAATTGTTGCCTAACTTTTCCAGACTCTAATTTCCCAAGGCTCCAACTCAATGGAGCAAAGAATATAGCATGGAACTAAAACAAAATGTCCATCCCGTGTCACTTGAATTCATCCCCCTTTCTAATCTATAAAAATTGGAGGGTGAGAGTATTGTGCTCGTTTCCACGTCAACAAGAACCTGAGCGAATTCAAAATACATACAGAATTTTCTAATCAATCTCATTTTGTACAAATGATGTACATCTGGGTGACCTACCTCTTCACAGTTTTCAAAGTGCCAACCTATGGAGATCTCCTATTTCCCTTTCCTTTCCGGATGCAATATTGGTAGAGAAGCAACACCAAAAAATAAAGGATTAAGGTGCAAAAATACACATTAGCTTTTTCCTCAGGAGCGCCCAGCATCACATGCTTTTTTTGGAGCAAAAATATACACGTGGTTACCGTTTTGGAGCAAAAGTCACATCCCACCATTAAGTTACTATTCACCATGATGAGAGGGAAAGAGATGAAGTGAACAGTAACATAACGGCGGTTAACAATAACTTAAAGGTGGGATGTAACTTTTGCTCCAAAATGGTAACCACGTGTATTTTTGCTCCAAAAAAAAGCATGTGGTGTTGGGCGCTCCTGAGGAAAAAGCTCATGTGTATTTTTGCACCTTAACCCAAAAATAAATTATATACAGTATCAAGTTAATCTCTAGCACCACCGAGATGAGCATAGCTTATGGCTTTCGTTGCAGGACAAACCAGACCTACAAGCTCATCTACATCATGGAAGCTCAAATCAATAACCCTCCTCATAGAAGTTATGCAGTTCCCATTTCGTGCCTCTTCCATGATCACGTTAGCAGCTGCAAAAGCACTCTGGCATTTTCTAGAAGCCTCCGTTGCATGATTTAATTTTTTAGATTAATACTCACTCCATTCCTAAATATAACACTGTTAGACTCTTTTTTTTTTTAAGAAATTAAAGAAGCTAAATAAATTATTTAATTATATCATATGTTATATATTATATATTAATTTATAAATCGGGCAAATTAGTTTGAAAAAAATAAATATAAATATTTTAAAGTAATTTAATTAACTTCTTTAATTTTTTTTAAAAGAGTCAACTAAATCTTATATTTAGAACCGGATGTAGTTAATATTTGATCCTTCAAATTTTCCCCTATTTTGATTTTCACCCCAATAATTTCAAACCATGTCTTTGGTCATTCAAAGGGAAAAATGGTTCAGATTTTTATTTAATTATACAGATTAATATTTTAAGGTTAGTATGCAATTTTAAATACAAAGGTTTTCTGCAATTAGCCGTATGGTACAATTAATTCTTAAAGGGAGCAAAAGTAGAGATAGTATATTAAAAGTCGCGCAATTTTAGCAATTCCATAAAAAAAGGCAAAAAGGTTGGTTATAATTATAAAATTGGAAGGAGAACAAGTGGGTCCCATATTAAAAAAACAAAGAAAGAAACGGGGTTTGGACTAATTTGACGGAATTGTTAAGATTGCTCTATTTTTAAACATTGTGTGTACTTTTACCCTCTTCAAATTTTAAACTTGCACTTTAACCCAATATTTTAAACTTAATGAAACTTAACTTAAGGGAGAAAAAATTATATTAACCCTTAATTTTAATTCCGCTAAGTTTGTCTGAGACATGACATCTAGAACAAGATTTTGATATTTATAATAGTTGTGCTTGGAGATATGTGTAAGCAGCTTAAAGATGAATTTTGCAGATATTAATGAGTGCGAGGAAACGAATAACTGCAGTAGGATATGCAACAATTTCGAAGGACATTATAAGTGTTCATGTCCGTGGGGTTATAGAGGCAACGGCTATAAAAACGGGTCAGGCTGCAAGTTCCCCATCATAGAAATTGCACTGGGTAAGAATATCATAGTAATTAACCCTTTATCGTTAGACTCATATTAGCTAACAGTGTTAAATTGACCCAATTTTGATTTGGATTGAAAAATAGTTTTATCATCTCATTCGTTGAATAAAAAAAATAAAAGGCAGTCAACTGTTTTGGCATTATATTTTAAAAAAAGCACATGTAGCTATATGTTACAGATCAAGACAGATAATGCATCAGCAGCTTTATAATGACATGCCAATATCTTTTTTAAGTTGTATCACTACCAGAACAATTTATTTCAATTGTGTCACAATGGTTAATTTGCATGCCTCCTTTCCATATTTACAGAAACTTTTGTTTTCATTCAAAGCATTACCAATTTGAGTTAAAAATCCACAAACAAACTTCTTTATCTCTGCCCACAACACTCACCTGCAACAAGAGAGAATCAACATTATTGGACCGGGGGTAATGAGGAATACACAAAACATCACTATCATGAAGAGTTCAAAGCCATGATTTATTGACAAACAACACCACTTACTAACAACTTTGGATAATATTTTGAACATTGTTTGCAGGCATTTCCATAGGCATGCTTGTTATCTTTACATTGGTCTCAACTTTATGCTGGGGAAACAAGCAAAGAGCCCTAAAACAACTTAGAAGACAATATTTTGAGCAAAATGGAGGAAATTATATGCTGCAGCAACTTTATCAACAACAAGGTTACACTGATAGAACCAAAATTTTTACTGAAGACGAGCTCAAAATTGCCGCAAATAACTTTGATGAGAGCAGAATTCTTGGTCGTGGAGGACAAGGCACGGTTTACAAGGGCATATTACCAGATAACTCGCTTGTTGCCATTAAAAAGTCCAAAGTAGGAGGTGACTCAAGACAAGTTAAGGATTTTATCAATGAAGTGATTGTACTTTCCCAAATCAACCATAGGAATGTGGTTAAACTTTTTGGGTGTTGTCTTGAAACTGAAATTCCCTTGTTGGTTTATGAGTTTGTGGACAATGGCACCCTTCTTGACCATATAGACCCACTAAAGAATGAGCACTCTCTTTCGTGGGAGACTCGATTAAGGATAGCTGCTGAAACAGCCGAGGCCATTTCATATTTACACTCTGCGGCTTCTATTCCAATTATTCATCGTGATATTAAATCTACCAACATACTATTAGATCATAGTCACCAAGCAAAAGTTTATGACTTTGGAGCTTCAAGACTTATTCCACTTGATGAAACTCAAGTTTCCACCGTGGTTCAAGGGACACTAGGATACCTGGATCCAGAGTACCTCCTTACAGGTCAACTTAATGAGAAAAGTGATGTTTATAGCTTTGGGGTTGTGCTTGTGGAGCTCATCACTGGGAATAAAGCGGTTGAATTCACTAGGCCAGAACAAAAAAATTTGGCTATGTACTTTACATCTTCAATGAAAGAAGACAACTTATGGCAGATTCTTGACAGTCGAGTGTTGGATCAGAAGAATGCAGAGCAATTAAAGGAGGTTGCTTTCTTAGCAAGGAGGTGCATTAGAGTGAATGGGGAGGAAAGGCCAACTATGAAAGAAGTAGCAACAGATTTAGGGGGTCTAATTGCTATGAAAAAGCATCCTTGGGTAGAAGGAGGGGATATGATGTCTGAAGAATGTGAATGCTTGCTTGGTCATGTAGATGATGGATATAAGAATGCTAGTGCTGGCACTTCAGCGGCCTATGATAGCATCCAGAAACAATTAGCACTTGAGATTGAAGATGGGCGATAATCATGTTAATACTTTCTCAACTGCTTGGACCAGTCTTTGCAATTTTAATTTTAGGTAATACTACTACCATCTTTAAATACATGTAAGGATTTTTAAAATGTTCAAAATTATTAAACATCTTAAAAGTCTCTGGTTATGAAGGACAAGAAGTTATCAAATCCTGAATTTTTACCAACTCATAATGATTTCATTCTCTATTTTTTTTTTTTTTTACAACAGCTGAAAGAAATGATTTCACTCTCTTAATGTCGTGACGACTGGTTTACAAAATTCAAATCAAAGTCAAAATATTCAAAAAGTTATACAAGCTTTAATAGTGTAATGCAATAGATTAAAAAAGATGGTTAATAATGTAATGCAATAGGTTAGAAAAGATGGTTGATACTTCCAAAATTTTTAGCATAGTAAACATTGTACCCAAAAAAAACGCGGGCCCTGACAACAATTCTCTAAGTTCAATTTAAGATTCTTGGACATACAACTAACCATGTCCTCTATCAGAAATATCTTCATGTTTGCATAGTCACCCAATTTAAGTTCCATGCTACAAACTTCTGATGTGTGTGAAATGTATGTGAGTAATTAAGACATAAAGGGCTAGATGTTTACAACAAAATAAAAGGAAAAATAACACCTAAAGGACTCATACGTGATGAAAGTTATATCAATACTTCCTCTAATTCTAAATATAAAATGTAGTTTATAATACAACTTGCATTACAAACAATGTCATATGTTTAGGACCGGAGGAGTATCATAATTTTGTTGGCAGGAATTATTTTTAAGAAAAAGGAAAGATTGGGAGAAGCGTAAGGCAAAAATATTATTCAAAAAAAATCCGAGCAGATCTGTAGAGGAATAAAAGCATTAAGGCCACAAGCTTCATTGCTTCAAGCATAACACACAGATAGATGAGTTCAGAAACAGGCAAATGGCGATATCAGGCTTCGCCTGAATTAGACAAAGCTGAATAGGAGGCAGCATGCTCTTCGGCGATGGTTTCATCTGGAATGAGCCGGTGGTGCTGAATACAATACCCAACGGCTTCACTGCTTCAGCAACTAAGATAGAACGTTTGATAGCTCAGCAAAATGGGGGCAAACTTCTGATTCATTAAGGAAACCCAGTTTCATAACCTAAAAAGAGAAGACCTGCTTCTTTGAGGGAAGCATGGTTCTTTAAGAAGCCTAGATCTGTTGAACCAAACATGTTTGGGAAGCTTTTCTATCTCATTTTCCTTTCAGCAACTTCCTTTCAAGTGTACCAAAATTGTCCTGGAAGATTATCCAGAGTTGCTACAAGATTTTAGAAAAGTTAGTATGAAAGTTACTTTAACTTTCCCAAGTAGCCTGCAAACCTTATGATAAATCCCTAAAAGCAAATAGGAAATATTGATTGTTAGGAGTAACTACAAATTTTGATATCATTCAATTTGATTTTTATCAAATTCAGATCCTTTAATGTAATTTTCCCAAATTAAAAACTTCCTGCAAACATTCTAACAGAACTAATGCAGTCCAGCCATATCTTATCCAATCAAACCCCCAAGATAATCCCAGCAGACAAGAAAAAATAAAGGGAAAATCACACTAAAATCCCAGTTAAAGAAAATAACATCAGAAAAATCCCATAACTTTGTCAATGATAGAAATTTGACTTATTAATAGTGGCTCTTTCACTTGTCATTGACAAGTTATGGAAGTTTTCTAATATTATTTTTCTTAACTAGGACCTTGGTGTGATTTTCCCAAAATAAAATAATTCTCATCCTAACTAATTTGAAAACAAAGGAAAAGAAACAAGGGTAAAGTGGTTTAAATAAATAAATAAATAAAAACAGGAAGAGGATTCTTCTAGAGGCATGTGAATCCAACTCAACCATCAAAAGAAACAACATGTTGAAACCTGAGATGACCACATAATCAAGACTGCCAAAGCTTCACAAATTAATAAACTCAGAAAATTGATGTTTGTAACCACAAAGAAGAAAATTACAAGATAGATTCATTTACCCATTCAATGGGGAAAATACTAGACACAAGTTGACAGATATAGATCTTCTATGCCTCCTCATTAAAGCTTTTATGCAATATGCAGCATAAGATGAAAAGATAACTACTGTGATTTATGCCAATAACAATGTTAGTTAGTTCAAATGAAAAGATTACAGAAAATAAATAAGTGGGTCAAAATAAAATTATAGCAAACCAAGCTTTTCAGCAGCCAATAATCTTCACCAGGTGCCCTCATAAATACACTTTGGAAGCTCTCCTTTTAAACAGTTAACCAGAATTCAATTGTCAACAGTATGACCTACAAAGATTCAGGGACTTAAATCATAAAGAAAAGACATGAAACCAAGATTTATAAATGGGGCTATGAAGAGGAAAAATATACTTGTATGTGTAATTCCTTCAAAGCCCATAGCTGGCCTGGAAAAGTAAAGGTTCAACACACCACACACACACGAAAGGAAACTTTCTGCAAGAAATTCAGTCTATTAAAAAATTCCATAAGATGATAGAAGAGCATATTTCTTGAGTTTAAAAACAAAAAGACCAATTATACATAACGAAGAGTATTCACTGCCCTCAAAATTTGTTGCCTACATTTACAGACTTTATTTTCCCAGGGCTCC
The DNA here is from genome assembly GCA_037074495.1 of Acacia confusa. NCBI lineage: Eukaryota > Viridiplantae > Streptophyta > Magnoliopsida > Fabales > Fabaceae > Acacia > Acacia confusa. The sequence continues at coordinate 9,340,358 of CM073505.1, forward strand.
AACTCAGTGGAGCATTCAGACCCAAAAAAAAAAAACTCAGTGGAGCAAAGAATATAGCATAGAACTAAAACAAAAATGTCCATCCTGTGGCACTTAAACAGCAGGAATCCATCCCCCTTTCTAATCTATAAAAATTGGAGGGTGAGAGTATTGTGCCCATTTCCACATCAACAAGAACCTGAGCAAATTCAAAATACATAGCAAAATTTTCTAATCAATCTCATTTTGTACACATGTACAGAAGGATGACCTGCCTCTTCACAGGATTCAAATTGCCAACCTATGAAGATGTCCTATTTCCCCTTCCTTTCCAGACGCCATATTGGTAGAGAAGCAAAACCCAAAAAGAACATTATATACAGTATCAAGTTAATCTCTAGCACCACCGAGATGAGCACAACTTATGGCTTTCGTTGTAGCACAAATCAGATCCACAAGCTCATCTACATCGTGGAAGCTCAAATCAATAACCCCCCTCATAGAAGTTATGCAGTTCCCATTTCGTGCCTCTTCCACGATCACATCAGCAGCAGCAAAAGCACTCTGGCATTTGCTAGAAGCCTCCATTGCATAATTTACATCCTGAATCTGCAAAATCACGTGCTAATGATTATCGAATCCTGAATTTATTCAATATCTTTAAAGTCTTCGGTTATGAAGTATTACAATATATGTAAATTATCGAATCCTGAATTTTTAGCAATTGATAAGGATTAAATCATCTGTTTTCTTATAACAACGGAACAAAATGATTTCATTCTCTTAATGCCCTGATAGGCAACTGGACTACAAAATTTATAATCAAAGTTAAAATATCAAAAAAAGAAAAAGAAAAAGATATCCGAACTTTAATAATGTAATGCGAATGGATGGCATGCTCAGAACACTCACGATTCAATGTTGTCTGACATGTACTAAAGACAATGAAATAAAATGAGCACGATATTTAGAAGATAATAAAATGTTAAACAACAGATGGATGAGTTCAGAAACAGGCAAGAGCATCAATTTAGGGAGGCATGTTCTTCGGAAGGGCTTCATCTGGGATGAGCCGGTGGCCAGTGTCAAACACAAATAGCATTTGATGAGATTGCATGTGGAAGATGATCATTTAATGTTTATATACCAAAAGATTCTCTCATTCTCCCTTTTCATCCATTTTCCTCTTCTTCCATTTTTATAACCATTAGATCAACATTTGAGTAATCTAGATTTGCTCTTATATTAAATTATTATCAAAATATTAAGGGAATATTATTTCTGCCTTAAGTCAAAACGACGTCGTTTTGACTCTTTTTTAAATGAAGAGATGAAAGGAAAAGAAGAGAAAAAACAAAAACAAAGAAAAACAAAAACAAAAACAAAAAAAGAACCAAAACGGCGTAGTTTTAATTTAAGGCAGAAAATTTTTTCTGCCTTAAAGGTAGAAATGATATTCCCAAATATTAAATTATAAAAATAAAAATAGTTAATTAAATTCAAATTGCTAAATGCTAATATGAAAAGCTCGATATTGCAATAATAAAAATAAAAAATATTTTTTATGAAACCAAATATAAATCATTCAATTGTTAATTGTATGATTAGAAAAAGAAAAAGGAAGAGGGTGTGAGAAAAGGAGATAATAATCTTAAGCTACTCTTTTCAAATTTAGCTAATAGCCTTATGGCGAAAAATCATGTAAGTTTTCATATATATTTTTATCCCAAAGGTAAGTTTTCATATCAAGCTTTGCAAATTCGAATGATTATATTGAGCTTTCATTTGAAGACGTAGGCAGAGGTGGCCTTCTAGTGATCTATTACATTAGCTACATAGCTAGCTTTAGCTCCTCACTATATATGGCGTGTTTTTGGGAGATTCATCTACTATTATTCCGCTCTGGTCATATTTATAAGTCCATTTTGACTAAAAAAATTTGATCCTATTTATAAGTTCAGTTTCATGTAATAAATGAGGTTATGACAATTTTACCCATATTAATTGTACTTTTAAAGATAGAGAGGGAAAAAAGAGTTGAAAAATATTCAATCATAAATGAGGGCAAAGTTGAAAATTTACCCCCATAATCATTGAGTTAATAACATCTCCTTGGTATGTGATATTGAGTCAAAGTAGACTTATAAATAGGACCAGAATGATATATGGAGCCCAAGTCTCTCCAAATGCATGTTATTGCTTAAAAAGTTTGGTTAAACCATATATGATATAAATTATGTTATAAAAACAAATTTAATGAAATATACACCATGAAATGTTAGATTATGTATCTATAAAACTTGTCTACCAGACTCTTTGCAAATGTAGGAGTTTTAGGTTATACCGTGATTAAAAAGCTTGTAATGTTTTTAAAAAATGTTCTTTGTTCTAGATTTTAAAAGTCTCCAATTAAGGATAAAAGTATTCTTTTTTTTTTTTGGTTCAAAATAAAAGTATATCATTATTATTAGATCCTGAATTTTCATAGGTAGACAAGACTAGTTTCGATATAGAAAATGACAACATATACATACTAATCTCTGTAAAAAAGATTGATTTATAGTACAAATATCCCAAATAGAGACTATATACCTATTTTGTGCGCACAACAAAAGACCTACTATGATAGATGCATAAAAGAGAGAGAGATTGAACTTTGAACCCTTAGCATCTAATTCAACATATGGAAATGGAAACACTGAGAGTCATCCAAATTTGAGGCACGTCCTAAATTCCTTCACAAACGCATCTCTATCTTATTATATATATTCATCTAGTTCTATTTATAAGATAATAAGAGAATAAAATTTTTTGTCCTATTCACAAGGGACATCGTTAAATTGTCCATGTGAACATACAATTTCTTTTTATTTATTATTTCCTGACTTTGACTTTATTTTTATGGGATATAATATAAATTAGATTGGAATAAAAATGTAAAGTTGTTGAATTTTACGTGAGTTTATAAAAAATACCTTAGGATTACGGTGAACATGGAACAGCAAATAACTCATGATTGGGAAAATAACTGCATCCGTGGTCCCGTCATAACCATATATATAGTCAAAGACGTACATTAAAAGAGAAAGAAAAATCAAACAAAGAGAACGTACTGACTGGAGTTCCAGAACCAACCAGTAGAAAGAGAGAAAGACCAAGACCTTTTGCGTCGATGATTTGGACCGCCATTAATAAGATGAAATTTGAATGATCAGGATTTGAAGTGTTATCAATATATAATAGCTAGCCACCTAGCTCTTAATCCCTGTACATCCCACTTTGTAAATCCGACCTATATATCGACAAGAGAGATGGGTATGTTGAACTCACTGCATTTGAAACTGGCTTTGCTGGCTGCCACGGCCGTGGCGGCGGCGGCGGCGGCCGAAGCCCAGACGAAACCGGGCTGCAACTATACATGTGGGAACGTGAGCATCCCGTATCCCTTTGGCACTAGCGAGAACTGCTACATCAATAAATCATTTTCCGTCACTTGCACAACCACCACGTCACCATCTGGAAAAACCACAACACAATTGATTTACGGCGATAATATACCAGTCCTCAACATCTCCCTGGATCCTCCTGAATTAACCGTCTCCGCAAACGTTTCCTACCATTGCTATAATTCAAGCTATTCGTATAATTGGATACGGGTCGGCAAGTTTTCTATATCAAACACGGAGAACAGATTCACTGTGGTGGGTTGTGACACCTACGCTTACTTCCAGGACCTGAGAAGCACGTTTTGGACTGGCTGCTCGTTGAGTTGCAGTAACGAGACGAGGTTTGAGGAAGCAGGGGCGTGCTCTGGTGTGGGATGCTGTCAGACCAGTTTTCCTCAAGCCATCAGGAACTATGACATCACCATAAGGAGCTATAAGAATTACACGAAGGTGCATGACTTCAACCCTTGCGGCTATGCGTTTGTTGCCAAGGAAGGATCTTTCAACTTCTCATATCGAGAGCTGCTTGATCTCAGCAACAGAACACAATTTCCCCTGGTCTTGGATTGGGTTGTTTCCAATCAGACATGTCGTGAAGCCAAGAAAGATGCAAGGAGCTATGCCTGCAAGCAAAACAGTAGATGTGAAGACTCACAAAGTGGTATTGGGTACTACTGCGTATGTGAAGATGGTTTCCGAGGCAATCCCTATCTCTCTACCGGCTGCAAAGGTAAGCCTCAGTCAGCTTTACCAATTTCCGAAACAGAGCTACTCTGTTTTCAACTTACTACTAAGGTTTAATTTTATAGACTTTTTTTCTTCTTAGAGAAATTAAGAAACTACATAAGTTATTTAATTATATCATATGTTATATATTATGTATCAATTTATAAGTCGGATAAATTAGTTTGAAGAAAAAATATAAATATTTTAAAATAATTTAATTTGCTTTATTAATCTCAACTGAATCTTATATTTAAAACTAGAGCTAGTTAATCATTTGATCCCTCAAATTTTTCCCTATTTTGGTTTTAGTCCCAATTATTTCAAACCATGTCTTTGGTCATTTAGAGGGAAAAATGGTTAGGTTTTTATTTAATTATAGGGATTAATATTTTAAGGTTAATATGTAATTTTAAATACAAAGATTTTTGCAATTAGTGTATGGTACAATTAAGTCTTAAAGGGAGCAAAAGTAGACCTAGTATATTATAAGTGGCGCAATTTTACCAATTCCATAAAATAGACAAAAAGGTTCGTTATAATTATAAAATTGGAAGGAAAACAAGTGGGTCCCATATTAAAAAAACAAAGAAAGAAATGAGGCGTGGACCAATTTGACGGAATTGTTAAGATTGCTCTATTTCTAAACATTGTGTGTACTTTTACCCTCTTCAAAATTTAAAATTGCACTTTAACCCAATATTTTAAACTTAATGATACTTAATTTAAGGGAGAAAAAATTATATTAACCCTTAATTTAAATTCCACTAAGTTTGTCTAAATATGACGTCTAGAACAAGATTTTGAGATTTATAATAGCTATGCTTGGAGATATGTGTAATTAGCTTAAAGATTAATTTTGCAGATATTAATGAGTGCGAGGAACAGAATAACTGCAGTAGGATATGCAACAATTTCGAAGGACATTATAAGTGTTCATGTCCGTGGGGTTATAGAGGCGACGGCTATAAAAACGAGTCAGGCTGCAAGTTCCCCATTGTAGAAATTTCACTAGGTAAGAATATCATTGTAATTAACTCTATCGCTTGATTCATCTTAGCTAATAGTGTTTAATTGACCCAATTTTGATTTGGATTGAAAATAGTTTTGTCATCCCATTTCTTGAATAAAAATGAATTAAACAAATAAAATGCATTCAACAATTTTGGCATTATATGTTACAGATCAAGACACTTAGTACATCAGCAGCTTTATAAAAGACATGCCAATATCTTTTTTAAGCCGTGACAATACCAGAAGTGTGTCGCAACAGTTAATATGCATGCCTCCTTTCCATATTTAGAGAAACAAACACTTTTGTTTTCATTCAAAGCATTACCAATTTGAGTTCCAAAACCACACACAAGCTTCTTTATCTCTACCCACAAGACTAACCTGCAACAAGAGAAAATCAATACTATTGAACTGGGGGGTAATGGGGAATAAACAAAGTTTCAGTATCATGAAGCAACTCCAGATAATATTTTGAACATTGTTTGCAGGCATTTCCGTAGGCACGCTTGTTATCTTTACATTGATCTCAATTTTATGCTGGGGAAACAAGCAAAGAGCACTAAAACAACTTAGAAGACAATATTTTGAGCAAAATGGAGGAAATTATATGCTGCAGCAACTTCATCAACAACAAGGTTACACTGATAGAACCAAAATTTTTACTGAAGACGAGCTCAAAACTGCCACAAATAACTTTGATGAGAGCAAAATTCTCGGTCGTGGAGGACAAGGCACGGTTTACAAGGGCATATTACCAGATAACTCACTTGTTGCCATTAAAAAGTCCAGAGTAGGAGGTGACTCAAGACAAGTTAAGGATTTTATCAATGAAGTCACTGTACTTTCCCAAATCAACCATAGGAATGTGGTTAAACTTTTTGGGTGTTGTCTTGAAACTGAAGTTCCCTTGTTGGTTTATGAGTTTGTGGACAATGGCACCCTTCTTGACCATATAGACCCACTAAAGAATGAGCACTCTCTTTTGTGGGAGACTCGATTAAGGATAGCTGCAGAAACAGCCGAGGCCATTTCATATTTACACTCTGCGGCTTCTATTCCAATTATTCATCGCGATATTAAATCTGCCAACATACTATTAGATCATAGTCACCAAGCAAAAGTTTCTGACTTTGGAGCTTCAAGACTTGTTCCACTTGATGAAACTCAAGTGACCACCGTGGTTCAAGGGACACTGGGATATTTGGACCCAGAGTACCTCCTTACAGGTCAACTTAATGAGAAAAGTGATGTTTATAGCTTTGGGGTTGTGCTTGTGGAGCTCATCACTGGGAATAAAGCGGTTGAATTCACTAGGCCAGAACAAAAAAATTTGGCCATGTACTTTACATCTTCAATGAAAGAGGACAACTTATGGCAGATTCTTGACAATCGAGTGTTGGATCAGAAGAATGCGGAGCAATTAAAGGAGGTTGCTTTCTTAGCAAGGAGGTGCATTAGAGTGAATGGGGAGGAAAGGCCGACTATGAAAGAAGTAGCAACAGAATTAGGGGGTCTAATTGCTATGGAAAAGCATCCTTGGGTAGGAGGGGATATGATGTCTGAAGAATGTGAACGCTTGCTTGGTCATGTAGCTGATGGATATAGGAATGCTAGTGCTAGCACTTCAGCTGCCTATGATAGCATCCAGAAACAATTAGCATTTGAGATTGAAGATGGGCGATGATCATGTTAGTACTTTCTCATGTGTTTGAACCACTATTTACAATTTTAATTTTAGGTAATACTACCACCATCTTTAAATACTTGTTAGGATTTTAAAAATGTTCAAAATTATTAAACATCTTAAAGGTCTTTGGTTATGTGGGACATGGAGTTATCAAATCCTGAATTTTTACCACCTCATCATGATTTCATTCTCTGTTTTTTTTTTTTTTTACAACAGCCGAAAGAAATGATTCCACTCTCTTAATGCCGTGACAATTGGTATACAAAATTCAAATCAAAGTCAAAATATTCAAAAAAGTATTATAAAACTGAAGGAATTCTAGAGAGAAGTCAGAGGAAATTCTAGAGAGATGAAATCCATTCAAGTGTATTGAATAGTTACAGGAGACCTCTATTTATAGAAGGATGCAAATAGTAGATTACTATGCGTATATACCATGTCATCCTGTATTTGGAGATTATGGGTCAATGGACATCCACATAATAAGAATATTCATAACACTCCCCCTTGGATGTCCATTTATGAATGTGCCTCGTTAAAAACTTTAACTAGGAAAAACCCAGTGGGATAAAAACCTAGCCAAAGAAAAGAGTACAACATCCATTAATACACTATCCAGTGCTGCCTCATTAAAAACCTTTCTAGGAAAAACCCAGTGGGATAAAACCCAGATAAGGGAAAAAGAGTACAGCGTGTATCGTCTCCCCCTCTTGATTACATCAGTGTTACTCCCCCTGATGACTGCATTGCTTCAATGTCTTTCTGAGCATATTATTCTTTCTGTCATCAAATATTCTGTTAGAAACGCCCAATTTGATTGTTCATTATATACCTGCAAGATCTAAATCTGTCAAGTAAAGTCATAATAATCTTTTCATAAATATATATGTGCATATAGAAATTCAATAAATGTTTATTCAGATAATGATGCTATATGCACTATCATCTTTTGGGACATATGTGTTTCTGGCGCCTTATGTGCTTCTAGCACATACAAATATATTGTGGCTTATAATCCTCATTATCATTCATTGCAGCATATGCTATCATAGATATTATTAACGTCGACTTCATTTTCAGTCCCATCGGATTTCATTCATAATTTATTGAGATCTCATTATATTCACATATATTAGGTACCTAGGTCTCTCTTGGACCACAATACACTTTTCTTGTAATATCTCTTCTGGAGATAACATCTCATCAAAAGATAACTCTTCTGGAGCTTTACTTAATTATCCTCGACTTGATCATCTATATTTTATAGCTCCTTTTCTCTTTCGAGGATTTTTATCTTTATAACCGATGGACCAGCAACGCTTCAGGCGTGCTTTATAACAATTCATATAGGAGCATTTGCAGTTGGGACATGTGACTTTGTCACTTTAGGTCAGTAAATGCTTTTAGCATTTGATTAGATAAAATCTGCAAATAAATTATCTTTTAAACTTTTAGTGCACATTTCTTTGTATGAGGACCAATATGAGCCAATGATAATTCATTTCACTTTATCTTTACCCAATCTGCTTATTTTTCTCCCCCTCATCAAATCATCAATTTTCTTTGTATATCCATCTATGTGCATTGTAATAGATAAATAATCATTACACATTTAAAACATTTCAAGATGGAATTAATCTGGCTCCTGACCAAAAGCCAATTATACGGGGAGAATTCTGTTGGCTTATATAATTGCTGCAAATTTACACAACATATAAATTTTGTTCTCATAATCATTGATCTATCCATTCATGGATACTTTAATACATTATTTTTGGATCATTCAATCTGGAAATTGCGCGCATAATATATTGCAAAATTCTGGTTGCAAACATCACTGCAAACTTTGCAAATTTATAATCTCATATGTAAACTTTCAATTTGATATATTTCCAGAGATCCATTTCCAATAATTAATTCTATCTGAGAACATGCAGCACATAATATATGACTCGGATGATCAAACAAGTCATGCCAACATTTCATATGATTTATCATCAAACCTAATATTCATTTTGGGGGAATCAACATAGAAACATTCACAAAGAATTATCACATAAATATTCACACTTGATATATATCATTATCATTCTCCCCCTCAAGTGTGAGACCTTAAAAATTAATTTATGGAATTTCCATACAATATTCCATGATAATAGCATATATGATATCTATTTCATTAAAATTCCACATATTTCTAAATGCATTATCAATGCATAATTTTGTTACTTCTGGTAACAAAATTTCCATTTTCCAGAATCAACAAATATATATTAAATACAAAATCATCAGGTGTATCTTTGCAGATTTACGAGCGCAATACTGTGTAATCACAGGCACATCACTGTGGAATCACAGGCGCGACAACTCAGATTGTCATATACATATAAAGTCAAAAAGATTCCAGGCTCGTGCTTTATAGGGAGCAAATCTGAGGCACATCACTGTGGAATCACAGGCGCGACAACTCAGATTGTCGTATACATATAAAGTCAAAAAGATTCCAGGCTCGTGCTTTATATGGAGCAAATCTGTAGAGATTTAACAGGACTACGCAAATCTGCAGAGATTCAATAGGATTTAATTCAACTATAAATAGAGGAAGGCAAACGAACATGCCTCACAAACACTCAAGCATCTGATAATATCAACTACCAGATACTCACACATATTTCTCTAAATTCTATTGCCATGGCAGGACCAAGCAGTTTTATCCCAGTTTCTGATACATCCGAAACAGCATTACTTGATGCTTTGTTGTATGATGATCAGCATAACATGTCATTTACTTCTTTGTTATCTCCTAATCCCTTTGAAATGTTTATTCCTCCTTCTACTATTCCTCCTTCTGCTTCAAATGTACCTACTTCTCCCCCTAGAACAAGTGTTCTTCCTCAATCTACAAGGATTGAAGGTACAACTGAAGCAGGTTCATCAAGGAGGCCTGTTAAGAGGTGTAGAACTATGGCAGAACTAATGGAATCTACCAATCCAGTTCAGCCAATAGTGTCGGCAGTTAATCAACCAGCATTCACTAGCCAGCAAACTATCATCAGTTTGCCAGCAACAACCAGCCCGACAACAACAATCAGCCTGCCAACAACCACTAGCCAGCCAGCAACAATTAGCAAGCCAACAGCTACAAGCCAATTAACAACTACTAGCTTATTGGAATGTAGTTGCTGTCATGTTTTACGGGAAATTATTCATACCAACGGACTTCAGTACCATAAACTTGAAGTTCACGGAAGAAGAACAGGTATGATTACCCATGCTGTTTTATTTGAAAAAGTACAGGATAAATCTTATAATACTGACAGGCTTCCAATGTTTGATTTCACAAAGAAAAATTTTGAAGAAATCAAACAATTTCTGACACAGTATTGTATAGATTTACAAGCATCAGGATATATCTTGATGCGTGATCCTGTATTAGCCTATCATGAGGTTCTCTGTGTTGGTTCAGAATGGGCTATAATGACCTCCATGGAAGTTCATTTCAAACCAATATTGAACACTCATTAGGCAAAGGAAAACAACCTGCAGTAAGTATACCCTATGATACTTCATCCCTTAACCAGGGTGAATTATATAGGTTATCTATGGAGCAAAGAGAAAGAATAAAGAAAACAACGCTCCATGATTTAAGAAATTATTTTCACTTAACCCTTGATGAAGCGAGTAAACAATTAAATATGTCTACTCACACCATACAAAAAATCTATCAAAAAGGAGGGTTAACTGAGTGGCCACACAAGAAGCTCAAGAAACTTATGACGCAAATCTCGATATTACGAAGAGCTTTGCCTCATCTGGATCCCATCTCAAGAAAAGCAAAAGAAGAAGACATTAAATATCTTCAGAATGAGATGATTAAGGTTTGTAATGATGTTGAGCCACTCGCTATTAAACTTTGTTGAAATAATATTTCCTTTTGTTTAATTATTTTGTTTATGAATATTCCTCTCCCGTATTCACAAAAATTGTTATAATCATAGAAATCACAAAACAACCATAATAATATATTTGCTTCATTCACTTCTGGGAATGAAGTTGGATAAAAATTCATGATCCATAACTCACTTATTTGTTTGATCATGGCAAGAAATTAATCCATAATATTTCTTGACTTTACCACAATATTTCTACTACAATAACAAATTGAATATATTTATTTATAATATCAATCATGATCATACAATCTCTTGTCTCATAATTTAAGGGAATATTTAATGCCAAATATATAATTTTGAGACCTTTATACAACTGATGGCATACAAAATTTATGAATCAAATATTGTTTCATAATTTGTCACTTGTTATCAGGCTAACTTGCCTCTTGGCTTCAGGCTATCTTGCCTCTGAAATTAAGGCTATCTTGCCTCTTGGTCTCAAGCCAATTTATGCCTCATCTCTCTATGGCATTTTGATCTCATAATATATATGGCCTTTTAACAGTTTATCTTCAGGATAAATAAAATATAAACATAATAAAATAAATAGATGGAACCCACTAATATGTATATATTAGTGTCGTTGCCATAAATAATAAAAGGGAAGGGGGATTTATATAAAGCAGTAAATAAATAAATAAAAATAAAATAAATGACTGGAAATAAACGTGCTAAATAAATAAAAAGAAGATGAAATAGGAATGAGAGTAAACTCACAGCGAGACCTATCTCATTCAAAGGTAAGAAAGAAGATGCATATGCAAATGTAAATATATAAAGCAATTAATAAATAAATAAAATAAAATAAATGACTGGAAATAAACATGCTAAATAAATAAAAAGAAGATGAGATAGGAATGGTAGTAAACTCACAGCGAGACCTATCTCATCCAAAGATAAGAAAGAGGATGCATATGCAAATGTAAATATATATATAATATATAGAAGGCAGTAAATAAAATTTAAATAAATGGAGTCCACTATATCAGTGTTACCACCATGAAAAATAAAGCAGTAAATAATAAAATAAATGGTGCCCACTATACTAGTGTTGCTACCATGAAAAAGTAAATAAAGCAGTAAAGAATTAAAATAAAATAAATGGGGCCCACAAAGTGTCACCACCATAAAAGATAAATAAATGCTGAATAAAATAAATAAATTGAGCCCACTAATAGATATTAGTGTGCCTTCATGAAGAATAAATAAATGTATAATAAAATAAATAAATGGAGCCCACAAATAAATAGTGTTGCTACCATAAAATAAAAATAAATAACATAAAATTAAATGCGTAAAAGTAAATGTTAGTTACATTAAAATAAATGTCAATGATAATAAAAATAAATGCACAAAAGTAAATGTTAGTGACAATAATAAAATCTGAAATAAAAACAATTTAAAAAAAATTAAATGAATAAACAATAAAATACTGAATTTAGAAGAATAATATAAAATATGTATATTACTCATATATAAAACACACTAACCTATTTTCGTCGGCAGCCTTTTTTTTTATATTTATTTTTTTCCGATTTTATTAATTATATTATAATATGTTATTATTATATTTATAATAATATAAAATATGTAGGGTCATAAATTTTTTTTTCTTTCTTTCAACTTTACATCTGTGACTCCCTTGTGGCCCATGCTTTGATTAATTTTTCCTCACCTGCCAATTTGATGTTATGCGTCATATGAACCAAAAGAAAAAGTGTGGACCCATCTTACAAATAATTTGATTGTTTGATTGAGAAATTCTTCACTCAGCTTCTTTTCTTCAATCAACTTCTTCGCTTTGAGAGAGAGGACGCAGGTGTTGAGATTGTAGAATCAGACACGGAGGACGACGAGATTGGAAGTGAGCTGAGATTTTGCGCCGTCGAAGAAGAAGAAGAATAGCAGAAAGAGAGAAGAAACTAAGAATTGGCCATCGGTTTTTGGCTGGAAAAAAAAAAAAAAAAAAACATAGAGATCTGAGTGGAAGAATTGGAAACTGAAAGGTTTGAAGGGATGAGTTTGGTGTTTAAACACATAGAGATCTGCAGAATGAAAGAAAAGAAGGAGTAGAAGCTATCAGCAATCGTGCTGATAACGTATTATAAAACTGAAGGAATTCTAGAGAGAAGTCAGAGGAAATTCTAGAGAGATGAAATCCATTCAAGTGTATTGAATAGTTACAGGAGACCTCTATTTATAGAAGGATGCAAATAGTAGATTACTATGCGTATATACCATGTCATCCTGTATTTGGAGATTATGGGTCAATGGACATCCACATAATAAGAATATTCATAACAAAAAGTTATTTGAGCTTTAATAATGTAATAAAAAACATATGATTGATACTTCCAAAATTTTTTAGCATAGTAAACATTATACCAAAAAAACAAAGATTAAAAGTGGGCCGTGACAACAATTCTCTTAGTTCAATTTAAGATTCTTGGACATACAACTGACCATGTCCTCTATCAGATATATCTGCATGTTTGCATAGTCACTCTATATAAGTTTCATGCTACAAACTTCTGATGTGTGTAAAATGTATGCGAGTAATTAAGACATAAAGGGCTAGCGGTTTACAACAAAATAAAAGGAAAAATTACAACTAAAAAACTCATGTGATAAAAGTTATATTAATCCTACCTCCAATCCTAAATATAAATCATAGTTTATAATATAACTTGCACTACAAACTATGTCCTCTATTTAGAACTTGAGAAGTATCATATTTGGTTCGCAGGAATTATTTTTAAGAAAAAGGAAAGATGGGGAGAAGCACAAGGCAAAAATATTATTCAAACAAAATCCGAACAGATCTGTAGAGGGTTAAAAGCATTAAGACCACAAGCTTCATTGCTTCAAGCATAACACACAGATAGATGAATTCAGAAACAGGCGAACGGTGATATCAGGCTTCGCCTGAATTTGACAGCTGAAGAGGAGGCGGCATGCTCTTCGGCGATGGTTTCATCTGGAATGAGCCGGTGGTGCTGAATACAATACCCAACGGGTTCACTGCTTCAGCAACTAAATGCACCATTGGTTAGAATGTTTGATAACTTAGCAAAATGGGGGCAAACTTTTGATTCCATGAAGGAAACCCAGTTTCATAACATAAAAAGAGAAGGCCTGCTTCTTTGAGGGAAGCATGGTTCTTTAAGAAGCCTAGATCTGTTGAACCAAACATGTTAGGGAAGCTTTTCTATCTCATTTTCCCTTTCAGCAAATTCCTTTCATGTGTACCAAAATTGGCCTGGAAGATTATTGAGAGTTGCTACAAGATTTTAGAAAAGTTAGTATGAAAGTTACTTTAACTTTCCCAAGTAGCCTGCAAACCTTATGATAAATCCCTAAAAGCAAATAGGAAATATTGATCGTTGGCAGTAACTACAAATTTTGGTATCATTCAATTTGATTTTTATCAAATTCAGATCCTTTAATGTAATTTTCCCAAAATAAAAACTTCCTGCAAACATTCTAACAGAACCAGAGTTCAATGCAGTCCAGCCACACATCTTATCCAATCAAACCCCCAAGATAATTCCACTAGACAAGAAAAAATAAATGAAAAATCACACTAAAGTCCCAGTTAAAGAAAATAATATCAAAAAAATCCAGTAACTTGTCAATGATAGCCGGTTGACTTATTAATGGTGGCTTTTTCATTTGTCATCATTGACAAGCTATGAAACTTTTCTAATATTATTTTTCCTAACTGAGACCTTAGTGTGATTTTCCCAAAATAAAATAATTCTCATCCTAACTAATTTGAAAACAAAGGAAAAGAAAGAAGAGTAGAGTGGTTTAAATAAATAAAAACAGGAACAAGATTCTTCTGGAGGCATGTGAAACCAACTCAACTAATCAAAAGAAACAACATTATGAAACCTGAGATGACCAAATAATCAAGACTGTCAAAGCTTCACTAATTAAGAAACTCGGAACATCGATGTCTGTAACCACAAAGAAGAAAATTACAAGATAGATTCATTTACCCATTCAATGGGGAAAATACAAGACACAAGCTGACAGATAGAGATCTTCGATGCCTCCTCATTAAAGCTTTTATATTGTATGCAGCATAAGATGAAAAGATAACTACTGCGATTCATACCAATAACAATGTTAGTTTGTTTAAATGAAAAAATTACAAAAAATAAATAAGTGGGTCAAAAAAAATTATAGCAAACCAAGTTTATTAGTAGCCAATAATCTTCACCAGGTGCCCTCATAAATACACTTGATGCTCTCCTTTTAAACAGTTAACCCGAATTGTCAACAGTATGACCTACAAAGATTCAGGGACTTAAATCATAAAAAAAAGACATGAAACCAAGATTTATAGGGTGCACATTAGGTGCCAAGCACCTTATGTGCCCCTTAGGTGCCCATCCCTCTATTAGAGGGATGGGCATATTTTTTTTAATTTTTTTTAATTTTTTTTATATATTGTATTTATTTATATTTAAATTATATGTTGTTTTCTGGAAAAAAAATTTCATCTAGTATCTCAAATTAATTAGTTTTCAATCCTGCATTCAGTAATATTTATCTGTAATACCAGTATAATGAAAACTAATTAATTTGAGATACTGGGTGAAATTTTTTTTTCAGAAAGCAACATATAATTTAAATATAAATAAATACAATATATAAAAAAATTAAAAAAAATATGTCCATCCCTCTAATAGAGGGATGGGCACCTAAGGGGCACATAAGGTGCTTGGCACCTAATGTGCACCCGAAAAGTAAAGGTTCAACACACCCACACACACATGAAAGGAAACTTTCTGCAAGAAATTATGTCCATTAAAAATTCCATAAGATGGTAGAAGAGCATATTTCTTGAGTTAAAAAAAAGACCAATTATATATAACTATATAAGTATTCAATGCCCTCAAAAATTGTTGCCTAACATTTCCAGACTCTATTTTCCCAGGGCTCCAACTCAGTGGAACAAAGAATATAGCATAGAACTAAAACAAAAATGTCAATCATGTGCCACTTAAACAGCAGGAATCCATCCCCCTTTCTAATCTATAAAAATTGGAGGGTGAGAGTATTGTGCCCATTTCCACATCAACAAGAACCTAAGCAAATTCAAAATACATAACAAGATTTTCTAATCAATCTCATTTTGTACACATGTACAGAAGGGTGACCTGCCTCTTCGCAGGTTTCAAATTGCCAACCTATGAAGATGTCCTATTTCCCCTTCCTTTCCAGACGCCATATTGGTAGAGCAGCAAAACCCAAAAAGAACATTATATACAAAACTTATGGCTTTCGTTGCAGTACAAACAAGACCTGCAAGCTCATCTACATCGTGGAAGCTCAAATCAATAACCCTCCTCATAGAAGTTATGCAGTCCCCATTTCGTGCCTCTTCATGATCACATTAGCAGCAGCAAAAGCACCCTGGCATTTTCTAGAAGCCTCCATTGCATAATTTACATCCTGAGTCCGCAAAATCACATGCTACTTGTGATCCATAGTGACCACTGACCATACATAGGAAGCTATAACTATTGGACTATATAATAAAACCCTCATGTTCATATGGATTCAATAAGTGAAACTCAATAACTAAGCAACTAAGCACTTGTTATTGAAAAAGATTCCAAAAGAATGGTAAAAGCAATAACCAGCTCATCTTTCTATCTTTACCACCAACAAAAGCATACATCTAATCAAGTGCAAGACCTCCAAGAAACACAAGTTTGTTCTAAGATCTGTGACATAGACTTCAAAGGACATATTCTGAACCTCCATACTGACTTTTCTTTCAAACATTAATATCTCACACAGAACTACATTTCATTTATGTTGTCTTGCATTGCTAAAGGCCTTGATCCCCAATAAAAGTTGCAATACGCCATGGTTTTTTACCACCAAAAAAACTTGACAAAACCTTCCAAACAATCCATAGTGTGAATCACTAAAAGCAGTAACTTACAAAGTCAAGAAGACGGACAAAATTTGTATGATGACGAGCAGATACGACTTGGTTACAAGCAACATGAGTGCCAGCACCCCTGAGCAAAGTAAACTTATCCACCGCTGCCTGATTATTTAAGTCATCGACATCTGATGCAGAAGACGAAGGAGATTCACCTAAAACAAAGAATAAAAATGCATTGATACATCACTGACTTGTAACACAATTGGAAGCATGCGTCCATCAAATTCCCAAACACCAAATTATCAGTTTGGGAAGTGGTGGGGCGAAGGGGGGGACTTCAATACACTGATGCATCTCTTTTATAAATCCATTGCCAGAAGTGTTCAAGTAAAAGACATTGCAAAATCAACATGCATCAACAACTAGAAGACATGAAGCATTACTACAAAATATTCACAACTAACTCGGTTACCTTGAAGAGCCATCTGTAGAGTTGATTGCAATTCAGTCCGATCCCTGTTTATACTAGAATGTTTACTATAAACCACTCTCATATACGCAACCTCCATGCATTTATATGCCAAAGAAGCTGCAGCTATTTCATGGTGTCTTCCATACTCGTGCGCACAAGATCTGAAATTTATTTCAAAAAGGCATTTAACGGCTGAATGCAAGCTTAAAGTATATTGCTCAAGGAAAAGGTGACAGATCCAGGAATAACTTACTAGGATGATGGCAGAAAAAATTTAAAACAAAACAAAAATAAAAATAATGTTGATGAATAAAATATCGTTGTCTTATTTCAGGTCATGTTTGATCTTTTGTTTAGAACCCATCTTCATAGGGTACTGCAATAATAAAAATAAAAATATATTTTTTATAAAACCAAATATAAATCATTCAATTGTTAATTTTATGATTAGAAAAAGAAAAGGGAAGAGGGTATGAAACGAAAAGGAGATTATAATCCTCTAGCGTTTAAGCTACTCTTTTCACCCTCTGCATATGTAAGAGTTTTAAGGTTATGCTATCTTGCAAGACTTGTAAAATTGTTTAAAATGTTCAAATTTAGCTAACAGCCTCATGGCGAAAAATCATGTAAGTTTTCATATATATTTTTTATCCCAAAGGTAATTAAGTTTTCATCTATACATAGCTAGCTTTGCAAATTCGAATGATTATATTGAGCTTTCATTTGAAGACGTATATATAGGCGGAGCTGGCCTTAACTAGTGATCTATACATTAGCTACATAGCTAGCTTTATCTCCTTTGGGAGATTCCTCTACTAATATGGAGCCCAAGTTCTCTCCAAATACATGTTATTGCTTAACAAGTTTGCTTCAACCCTATATGATATAATTATGTTATAAAAACAAATTTAATGAAATATACACCATGAAATGTTAGATTATGTAACTACAAAACTTGGGTACCGTCTTTTAAATTATTTTAATGTTAGTATTTCTAATGTGTTAAGAGCTACTTTTTGCAAATGTAGAAGTTTTAGGTTATACCATATTTAAAAAGCTTGTAATGTTTTTAAAAATGTTCTGTATTCCAGTTCTTAAAAGTCTTCATCTAAGGATAAAAGTATATCATTATGGTTAAATCCTGAATCTTCATTGGTAGACAATACTAGTTTCGATATAGAAAATGATACTCCCAACCAATCCTAATTATAAGATATATTTAACTGATTTTGGGGAGATTAAGGAGGGGAGTTAAATTAGTTAATTTTACTTATTTTCTTAAAATGCCCTTATATAAATTTTCAATGACATTAACATATCCCCCAACCTAGAATCTTCATTTCCATGTTTTCTAATTGAAATGATAATCTTGCTATATATACATATGTGTGTGTACACACATATATATATCTATATATGTGTATGCGCACACACACATCTACCCCCACCCCCCCAAAAAAAAACACATACACACACACCTCACGGACACACACAAATACAAACCCTCACATCTCTCCCCCTCCCACACACACACATGCATACACATCCACACACATAAATACACAATACACACACAAATATATATATGTGTGTGTGCGCACACACACATATTTATATAATGTGTGTGTATGTCTATATGTGTGTGTGCATATATAAATATGTGTACACACACACTTACACACACACACACATATATATATATTGGTAAATTAACGTTAACTCATTCATAAACAAATTAAAATCCAATAATTTAAGATTTTTATTGATTGGAAAATTCTATGCACCTAAATGCATATACTTACCAAAAACCAAACACACTTGAGAGAATAAAATAGGGGTGTTTTAGGAAAAAAAATTGACAAAAATTTAAATTTTGTCCTATAATTAGGACCAAAACCAACTCCCAAATATTTTCCTATAATCAGGACCGGAGGGAGTAACATATCCATACTAGTCTCTATAAAAAAATTGATTTATAGTACAAACGTCCCAAATTGAGATGCATACCCGATTTATGTTCACAGCAAAAAACCTACTATGAAAGATATATAAAAGAGAAAGAGATTGAACTTTGAAACCTTAAAATCTAATTCACCAAATGGAAACGGAAAGTCGGAAATACTGAGAGTCATTTAAATTTGAGGCACGTCCTAAATTCCTTCACAAATTCATTAAGGCCTTGCTCTCTCTTATTATATATACTCATGTGGTTCTATTTATAGAACAATAAGAGAAGAATTTTTTTATCTTATTTATATGTCACATCATTAAATTGTCCATCTGAACATACATTTTCTCTTTATTTATCATTGCTTGACTTTATTTTTATGGGATATAATAAAAATTAGGTAGGAATAAAAATGGAAAGTTGTTGAATTTTATGTGATTATATAAAAATACCTTAGGAGTACTGTGAACATGGAACAGCAAATAACTCATGACTGGGAAAATAACGGCATCAATGGTCGGTCATAACCATATATATAGTCAAAGAAGTAGAAAGAAAAATCAAAGAAAGATAACGTACTGACTGGAGTTCCAGAACCAACCTATAGAAAGAGAGAAAGACCAAGACCTTTTGCGTCGATGATTTGGACCGCCATTAATAAGATGAAATTTGAATGATCAGGATTTGAAGTGATCCATATATAATAGCTAGCACCTAGCTCTTAATCCCTGTATATCCCACACTGTAAATCCAATCTATATATCGACAAGAGAGATGGGTTTGTTGAACTCACTGCATTTGAAACTGGCTTTGCTGGTTGCGGCGGCGGGGGCGGCGGCCGAAGCCCAGACGAAACCGGGCTGCAACTATACGTGTGAGAACGTGACCATCCCATATCCCTTTGGCACTAGCGAGAACTGCTACATCGATGAATTCTTTTCCGTCAATTGCACAACCACCACGTCACCATCTGGAAAAGCCACAACACAATTGACTTACGGCAAAAATATATCAGTCCTCGACATCTCCCTGGATCCTCCTGAATTAACCATCTCCGCAGACGTTTCCCACCATTGCTATAATTCAAGCTATGCGTATAGTGGGGCACGGTTCGGCAAGTTTTCTATATCAAACACGGAGAACAGATTCACTGTGGTGGGCTGTGACACCTACGCTTACTTCTGGGACCGGAACAGCACGTTTAATACTGGCTGCTTGTTGGGTTGCAGTAACGAGACGAGGTTTGAGGAAGCAGGGGCGTGCTCTGGTGTGGGATGCTGTCAGACCAGTTTCCCTCAAGCCATAAGGAACTATTACATCACCATAGGGAGCTATTACAACTACACGAACGTGAGTGACTTCAACCCTTGTGGCTATGCGTTTGTTGCCAAGGAAGGATCCTTCAACTTCTCATATCGAGAGCTGCTTGATCTCAGCAACAGAACACAATTTCCCCTGGTCTTGGATTGGGTTGTTTCCAATCAGACATGCCGTGAAGCCAAGAAAGATGCAAGGAACTATGCCTGCAAGCAAAACAGTAGATGTAATGACTCACGAAGTGGTATTGGGTACTACTGCGTATGTGAAGATGGTTTCAGAGGCAATCCCTATCTCTCTACCGGCTGCAAAGGTAAGCCTCAGTCAGCTTTAGCAATTTCCGAAACAGAGCTACTCTGTTTTCCACTTACTACTAAGGTTTAATTTTATAGATTAATATTCACTCCATTCCTAAATACAACACTGTCAGACCTTTCCTTTTTTTTTTTGAAATTAAAGAAGTTAAATAAGTTATTTAATTATATCATATTTATATATTGTATATTATATATCAATTTATAAGTCGGACAAATTAGTTTGAAGAAAAAATATAAATATAAATATAAAATTTACAAATAATTTAATTAATTTTCTTAATCTTTCAAAAAGAGTCAACTAAGTCTTATATTTAAAACCAAAGATAGTTAATATTTGATCCCTCAAATTTTCCCCTATTTTGGTTTTAGTCCCAATAATTTCAAACCATGTTTTTGGTCATTCTGAGGGAAAAATGGTTAGGTTTTTATTTAATTAAAGGGATTAATATTTTAAGGTTAATCTGCAATTTTAAATACAAAGTTTTTTGCAATCTGCGTATGGTACAATTAAGTCTTAAAGGGAGCAAAAGTAGACATAGTATATTTAAAGTCGTGTAATTTTAGCAATTCCATAAGATAGGCAAAAAGATTCGTTATAATTATAAAGTTGGAAGGAGAACAAATGGGTCCTATATTAAAAAAAAAAACAAAGAAAGAAATAGGGTTTGGACCAATCTAACGGAATTGTTAAGATTACTCTGTTTTAAAACATTGTGTGTACTTTTATACTCTTCAAAAATTTAAAATTTCACTTTAACCCAATATTTTAAAATTAATGAAACTTAACTTAAGGGAGAAAAAATTATATTATTCCTTAATTTTAATTCCGCTAAGTTTGTCTGAGATATGACGTCTAGAACAAGATTTTGATATTTATAATAGTTGTGCTTGGAGATATGTGTACTTAGCTTAAAGATTAATTTTGCAGATATTAATGAGTGCGAGGAAACGAATAACTGCAGTAGGATATGCAACAATTTTGAAGGACATTACAAGTGTTCATGTCCGTGGGGTTATAGAGGCGATGGCTATAAAAACGGGTCAGGCTGCATGTTCCCCATCATAGAAATTTCACTGGGTAAGAATATCATAGTAATTAACATTTTATGTTAGACTCATATTAGCTAACAGTGTTTAATTGACCTGATTTTGATTTGGATTGAAAAATAGTTTTATCATCCCATTCGTTGAATAAAAAAAATAAAAGGCAGCCAACAATTTTGGCATTATATGTTTAAAAAAACACATGTAGCTATATGTTATAGATCAAGACAGTTAATGCATCAGCAGCTTTATAATGACATGCCAATATCTTTTTTAAGTCATGTCAATACCAGAACAATTTATTTCAGTTGTGTCACAATGGTTAATTTGCATGCCTCCTTTCCATATTTACAGAAACTTTTGTTTTCATTCAAAGCATTACCAATTTGAGTTCAAAAACCACAAACAAACTTCTTTATCTCTACCCACAACGTTCACCTGCAACAAGAGAGAATCAACACTATTATTGGACCAGGGGTAATGGGGAACACACAAAACATTACTATCATGAAGAGTTCAAAGCCATGATTTATTGACAAACAATCACCACTTACTAACAACTCTAGAAAATATATTGAACATTGTTTGCAGGCATTTCCGTAGGCACGCTTGTTATCTTTACATTGATCTCAACTTTATGCTGGGGAAACAAGCAAAGAGCACTAAAACAACTTAGAAGACAATATTTTGAGCAAAATGGAGGAAATTATATGCTGCAGCAACTTCATCAACAACAAGGTTACACTGATAGAACCAAAATTTTTATTGAAGACGAGCTCAAAACTGCCACAAATAACTTTGATGAGAGCAAAATTCTCGGTCGTGGAGGACAAGGCACGGTTTACAAGGGCATATTACCAGATAACTCACTTGTTGCCATTAAAAAGTCCAGAGTAGGAGGTGACTCAAGACAAGTTAAGGATTTTATCAATGAAGTCACTGTACTTTCCCAAATCAACCATAGGAATGTGGTTAAACTTTTTGGGTGTTGTCTTGAAACTGAAGTTCCCTTGTTGGTTTATGAGTTTGTGGACAATGGCACCCTTCTTGACCATATAGACCCACTAAAGAATGAGCACTCTCTTTTGTGGGAGACTCGATTAAGGATAGCTGCAGAAACAGCCGAGGCCATTTCATATTTACACTCTGCGGCTTCTATTCCAATTATTCATCGCGATATTAAATCTGCCAACATACTATTAGATCATAGTCACCAAGCAAAAGTTTCTGACTTTGGAGCTTCAAGACTTGTTCCACTTGATGAAACTCAAGTGACCACCGTGGTTCAAGGGACACTGGGATATTTGGACCCAGAGTACCTCCTTACAGGTCAACTTAATGAGAAAAGTGATGTTTATAGCTTTGGGGTTGTGCTTGTGGAGCTCATCACTGGGAATAAAGCGGTTGAATTCACTAGGCCAGAACAAAAAAATTTGGCCATGTACTTTACATCTTCAATGAAAGAGGACAACTTATGGCAGATTCTTGACAATCGAGTGTTGGATCAGAAGAATGCGGAGCAATTAAAGGAGGTTGCTTTCTTAGCAAGGAGGTGCATTAGAGTGAATGGGGAGGAAAGGCCGACTATGAAAGAAGTAGCAACAGAATTAGGGGGTCTAATTGCTATGGAAAAGCATCCTTGGGTAGGAGGGGATATGATGTCTGAAGAATGTGAACGCTTGCTTGGTCATGTAGCTGATGGATATAGGAATGCTAGTGCTAGCACTTCAGCTGCCTATGATAGCATCCAGAAACAATTAGCATTTGAGATTGAAGATGGGCGATGATCATGTTAGTACTTTCTCATGTGTTTGAACCACTATTTACAATTTTAATTTTAGGTAATACTACCACCATCTTTAAATACTTGTTAGGATTTTAAAAATGTTCAAAATTATTAAACATCTTAAAGGTCTTTGGTTATGTGGGACATGGAGTTATCAAATCCTGAATTTTTACCACCTCATCATGATTTCATTCTCTGTTTTTTTTTTTTTTTTACAACAGCCGAAAGAAATGATTCCACTCTCTTAATGCCGTGATAGACGACTGGTATACAAAATTCAAATCAAAGTCAAAATATTCAAAAAGTTATCCGATCTCTAATAATGTAGTGCAACAGATTAAAAAAGATTATTGATACTTCCAAATTTTTTTAGCATAATAAACATTATACCCGAAAAAAACAAAGATTAAAAGCGGGTGTAACACTCCCAAATTTCTAGGAGTTATAATGACATAAAATAGAAATAGTTTTTATAAATAATACCAAAATTTAAAATAGCTAAATTTGGGAAGTATTACCGCCGCACTTGTATGGGACAAGTGTAAGGCTACTTATTACATCACAATAAATCTAAACCAAAACAAAATGTCTTGTGCGAAATATAAAAATAAAAAGGGAGATAATTAAAATTAATTGGACGTCCTTCCTCACATCTCACTGCTAGCCTCAAACTCTTGGCACCTGTTTCACTAAAATTCTACTCTCCCGAAGGTAGCTCAAGAACACAAACATCAGCAAAGCTGGTAATCCTAATTAAGTAAAGATAATATAAAATAAAGTAAATAAACAAATAAATAGAGTTAAAATAAATTGAGATAAATAAGGTAATTATAAAATAAAATAATTACATATTAAAATAAAATATTATGTATGTGTATAATTAAAAAACGTCATTACTTATAAAGTCCACTAGTGGGAAGAGAACCATGGTAGATCCGAAAATCTGTCAGTCTACCCTGTGACTCGGAAATCCGCCAGTCACAATTCATCAAATGTGGCCATAAAAATATTTTTTCCTAGTGTGCACACATCTTCCCAAAGTTGCTACTAGTATCCCGAAAACCTGCCAGACACCACTTTGGGAAGAACGGATACAATCGATTCACATCAAATATTATTTCGAGGGCATAAAGCTTAAGGGTTGTGTTCATCACTTTAGGAGGTATCATCCCAAAGTTATCCTCTCACAATTAAATTATTTAAATGCACTTAAAATAAAATTACTAAATTATTTCTACGCAATTGTACTTATTAATATTCAAACATCATTAATATCAAAATCAAACACGCAAAATCAAACATCAAAATGTATGTGTTCAATTCAATTCATTATATATATATATATATATATATATATATATATATATATATATATATATATATTTATATATAACAGAACCGAAGACGCTGAACCGAAGACATGCAGCATTAAATAATATATATATATATATATACACACACACACACACAATTCATTAATATATATATAAAAAAAAGAAACAAAAAGTAGATTAAAATAGCATCAGGATCTAATGCAATGACTAGATCGGAATATGCCCTGGCTTGTGTGAATGAAAGAAAAGATCAGAGCCTCAAAAGTCGTGTCATACTTCAAATATACATACATTTCACTTATGCATGACATATTGGGTGAAAGAGAAAGAAAAATGGACCAATGATTTTATGTGATAAAAAAATATTGTTCTAGGATTTAGGATTACAATCAATCAATTCCGATCAATTTTCTAACACTACCAACAATTAATTCTTATTGTTCTAGGGATTAGGATTACCTGGTCTCCGTGTTTGCTAAATTCCTAAAAGAGCAATTTGCCACAGAGTTTACAGAGAAAGGAGTAAGGAGAAGAGAAATATGAGCGAAGCCTAAGGTTAGGCAGCTAGAGCTAATATTTATAGTTAGAACTAAATTTGTAGTCAAAGTTAGAGCTAAACTTGTAGTGAAAGTTAGAGTTTAGCTATGGGTTGGGCTCTTTAGCTCTTTAGCTATTGTCAATTTATAAATTATAAAATACTACCAAAATTATTAAATCCAATCAAATCAATCAATCTAAATTAATAAAATCAGATTCATCTAAACTAATCAAATCAATCTAAACTACTAAAATTAAACTAATACTATATCATTATTATTATTATTATAAATATAAATAATAATGGGTATTACAGCGCCTGACAACAATTCTCTAAGTTTAATTTAAGATTCTTGGACATATGACTGACCATGTCCTCTGTCATAAATATCCGCATGTTTGCATAGTCACACCATATAAGTTCCATGTTACAAACTTTTGATGTGTGTGAAATGTATGCGAGTAATTAAGACATAAAGGGCTGGCGGTTTACAACAAAATAAAAGGAAAAATTACAACTAGAAAACTCATACGTGATAAAAGTTATATCAATACTACCTCCAATCCTAAATATAAGATCTAGTTCGTAATACAATTTTCATTACAAACTGTCATATATTTAGGACCGGAAGAGTATCATAATTTGGTTGGTAGGAATTATTTTTAAGAAAAAGGAAAGATGGGAAGAAGCATAAGGCAAAAATATTATTCAAACAAAATCCGAACAAATCTGTAGAGGGATAAAAGCATTAAGGCCACAAGCTTCATTGCTTCAAGCATAACACACAGATAGATGAGTCCAGAAACAGGCAAATGGCGATATCAGGCTTCGCCTGAATTTGACAAAGCTGAAGAGGAGGCAGCATGCTCTTCGGCGATGGTTTCATCTGGAATGAGCCGGTGGTGCTGAATACAATACCCAACCACTTCACTGCTTCAGCAACTAAGATAGAATGTTTGATAACTCAGCAAAAGGGGGGCAAACTTTTGATTCCATTAAGTAAACCCAGTTTCATAACCTAAAAAGAGTAGACCTGCTTCTTTGAGGGAAGCATGGTTCTTTAAGAAGCCTAGATCTGTTGAACCAAACATGTTAGGGAACCTTTTCTATCTCATTTTCCCTTTCAGCAACTTCCTTTCATGTGTACCAAAATTGTCCTGAAAGATTATCGAGAGTTGCTACAAGATTTTAGAAAAGTTAGTATGAAAGTTACTTTAACTTTCCCAAGTAGCTTGCAGACCTTATGATAAATCCCTAAAAGCAAATAGGAAATATTGATCGTTGGGAGTAACTACAAATTTTGATATCATTCAATTTTATTTTTATCAAATTCAGATCCTTTAATGTAATTTCCCCAAAATAAAAACTTCCTGCAAACATTCTAACAGAACCAGAGTTCAAAGCAGTCCAGCCATATCTTATTCAATCAAACCCCCAAGATAATCCCAGCAGACAAGAAAAAATAAAGAGAAAATCACACTAAAACCCCAATTAAAGAAAATAACATAAGAAAAATCTTGTAACCTGTCAATGATAGCAGTTTGACTTGTTAATGGTTGGCTCTTTCACTTGTCATTGACAAGCTATGAAACTTTTCTAATATTATTTTTCTTAACCGGGACCTTGGTGTGATTTTCCCAAAATAAAATAATTCTCATCCTAACTAATTTGAAAACAAAGGAAAAGAAAGAAGAGTAAAATGGTTTAAATAAATAAAAACAGGAAGAGGATTCTTCTGGAGGCATGTGAAACCAACTCAACCAATCAAAAGAAACAACATGCTGAAAACTGAGATGACCACATAATCAAGAATGCCAAAGCTTCACTAATTGAGAAACTCAGAACATTGATGTCTGTAACCACAAAGAAGAAAATTACAAGATAGATTCATTTACCCATTCAATGGGGAAAATACTAGACACAAGCTGACAGATAGAGATCTTCAATGCCTCCTCATTAAAGCTTTTATGCGGTATGCGGCATAAGATGAAAAGATAACTACTGCGATTTATGCCAATAACAATGTTAGTTAGTTCAAATATAAAGATTACAGAAAATAAATAAGTGGGTCAAAATAAAATTATAGCAAACCAAGCTTTTTAGCAGCCAATAATCTTCACCAGGTGCCCTCATAATTACACTTTGGAAGCTCTCCTTTTAAACAGTTAACTAGAATTCAATTGTCAACAGTATGACCTATAAAGATTCAGGGACTTAAATCATAAAGAAAAGACAAGAAACCAAGATTTATAAACGGGGCTATGAAGAGGAAAAATATACCTATATGTGTACTTCCTTCAAAACCCATAGCAGGCCTGGAAAAGTAAAGGTTCAACACACCACACACACACGAAAGGAAACTTTCTGCAAGAAATTCAGTCTATTCAAAAATTCCATAAGATGATAGAAGAGCATATTTCTTGAGTTTAAAAAAAAAAAAAGGCCAATTATACATAACTAAGAGTATTCACTGCCCTCAAAATTTGTTGCCTACATTTACAGACTCTATTTTCCCAGGGCTCCAACTCAGTGGAGCAAAGAATATAGCATAGAACTAAAACAAAAATGTCCATCCTGTGTCACTTAAACAGCAGGAATCCATCTCCCTTTCTAATCTATAAAAATTGGAGGGTGAGAGTACTGTGCCCATTTCCACATCAACAAGAACCTGAGCAAATTCAAAATACATAGCAAAACTTTCTAATCAATCTCATTTTGTACACATGTACAGAAGGGTGACCTGCCTCTTCACAGGTTTCAAATTGCCAACCTATGAAGATGCACTATTTCCCCTTCCTTTCCAGACGCCATATTGGTAGAGAAGCAAAACCCAAAAAGAACGTTATATACAGTATCAAGTTAATCTCTAGCACCACCGAGATGAGAACAACTTATGGCTTTCCTTGAAGTACAAACCAGACCTACAAGTTCATCTACATCGTGGAAGCTCAAATCAATAACCCTCCTCAGAGAAGTTATGCAGTCCCCATTTCGTGCCTCTTCCATGATCACATTAGCAGCAGCAAAAGCACTCTGGCATTTTGTAGAAGCCTCCATTGCATAATTTACATCCTGAGTCTGCAAAATCACATGCTACTTGTGATCCATAGTGACCATACATAGGAAGTTATAACTATTGGACTAAGTAATAAAACCCTCATGTTCATATGGATTCAATAAGTGAAATTGAAAAAGATTCAGAAAGAATGGTAAAAGCAATAACCAGCTCATCATTATATCCTTACCACCAACAAAAGCATACATCTAATAAAGTTCAAGACTTCCAAGAAACACAAGTTTGAGCTAAGATCTGTGACATAGACTTCAAAGGAACATATTCTGAACCTCCATACTGACTTTTTTTTCAAACATTAATATCTCACACAGAACTACATTTCCGTTATGTTGTCTTGCATTGCTAAATGCCTTGATCCCCAATAAAAGTTGCAATACTCCATGGTTTTTTACCACCAAAAAAACTTGACAAAACCTTCCAAACAATCCATAGTGTGTATCAATAAAAGTAGTAACTTACAAAGTCAAGAAGACGGACAAAATTTGAACGATGACGAGCAGATACAGCTTGGTTAGAAGCAACATGTATGCCAGCACCCATGAGCAAAGTAAACTTATCCACCGCTGCCTGATTATATAAGTTATCGACATCTGATGCAGAAGACGAAGGAGATTCACCTAAAACAAAGAATAAAAATGCAGTGATACATCACTGACTTGTATCACGATTGGAAGCATGCGTCCATCAAATTCCCAAACACCAAATTATCAGTTTGGGAAGTGGTGGGGGAAAGGGGGGACTTTAATACACTGATGCATCACTTTTATAAATCCATTGCCAGAAGTGTTCAAGTAAAAGACATTGCAAAATCAACATGCATCAACAACTAGAAGACATGAAGCATTACTACAATATATTCACAACTAACTCGGTTACCTTGAAGAGCCATTTGTAGAGTTGATTGCAATTCAGTCCGATCCCTGTTTATACTAGAATGTTTACTATAAACCACTCTCATATACGCAACCTTCATGCATTTATATGCCAAGGAAGCTGCAGCTATTTCATGGTGTCTTTCATACTCGTGGGCACAAGACCTGAAATTCATTTCAAAAAGGCATTTAACGGCTGAATGCAAGCTTAAAGTAAATTACTCAAGGAAAAGATGACAGATCCAGGAATTACTTATTAGGATGATGGCAGAAAAAATTTAAGACGAAACATAAATAAAAATAAAAATGACATGTTTATGAATAAAATATTGTTGTCTTATTTCAGATCATGTTTGATCTCATGTTTATAACCCATCTTCATAGGGTACTTTCCACAGACATGGTTTGACTTGAAAACCATGGTTTTCCAAAAGAGCTATTTTTTTTAACCTTTACAAAACCTATTCTCCAAAATCTATTCTCTAAAATCAATTTTCCCACTTTTTCTCCAAAAGCAATGCTCCAAAAGCTAATCCAAACACAATTATATTACTGGTTGGTGAATACATATATGTCACCTCATAGTAATGTAAATCACTAATTTATGCATTTTTAATAGAAAATAAGAGGTGATATTCTTATTTGAAGTTTAGAATATGTCTTTCACTCTCCCCCACAAGATAGATACTCAAAAAGCCCCCAAAGAAAGCAACAAGGTCTGAAGGCATGGTTTAAAAGCACGGAAACTCCATTTAAACTAGTTTGTTCAAATTAAATAAATGTAAACACTATAAAGGAAAAAAAAAATCATAAACTGCAACAAAGTAAATCTGGCCATGGAAAACCCAAACTTAAAAGCCCCTATTGCTTGCATGATTTATGCCAAAGCGCAATTCAAAACTATGAAAAAGAGTTTATCCAGGAGATGAAAAATGGTACTTCCAACTGGAACTGAGCAGATACTTCAACTAGTATCTCATAGAATAAATATTGGTTAAACAATTACATTGCATTATATCTAGAAGCTTCCTTCCTCTCCTTATATATAATACAGTCTGAGAATAAGGATCAACTCTTAAAGATGTCGATAAAAACAATTCTAAGAACCTTAGAGGCGCTAATAAACTCTAAGACATCTAATAAACTTCGACTCCTTTAGGAATTCCATCTAGTTATAGCTTCAATATTGTACTTACACTAAGATAAGCAAAGAGCAGCATAAATGTAATAAAAAAAGGCTCAAATAAAATAATAAATTTCGATTTACAGCTTAAAAATTGTGCTTGCACAAAAAGTTTGGCTGCAGTGGTATAGGCTTGCATTTGACTTTTATTCCCATGTTTGCTACTCTCCTCGTTAAAATTTTCTACAAGCGATGCTCCATGAAGAAACTTCAAGGCAGCTTCAAAGAAAGTCTCATTACTTTCAAATTCAAACCCGGAGTTCTACAAAATAAACAGCATTTAAATTGCCAGCTAAGAAAGGAAAGATGCAAGGTACAAGCGAAAAACATGCGAGGGAAACAAAATAGATCTTAAAATGCTGAAGTAACCTTAAAATGCTCGGCTCGATCTTTTAGATTAGTGGCTTCTTTCAGGGTGTCATAGGCAGTTTGGCTATAATTTGTTCTTGCAGGGAGTTGCCGATCAGGCCCAGAGGTTCCTGAACTACAATTAATCCCACCCTTGCTACTGGTGCCAGCAGAAATTTTCGTTAACTTGCCCACATCACCATTGGTCGATGCAAGGATTAGATGCTCAGCACAGGTATCTCCTTTTTTAGACTCACATGCAGTTCTGGAGCCTGATAGTGTTTCCCTCTTTTCTTCACCCACCAAAGACAATAAAACTTTTGATTTTCCATCTTGTGATTCTTTACAAACAGCATCAGCTATATTTCCATCCTCTAAATCCTGTATAGGTTTTCCTGGGAGAGAATTTCTTTGCTAGTACTAAATGAAGTATCCACTTTCAGATTTGATTTCTCAGAATCTTTTTGTCTTAGTTTGGTATGCTTTCCAATTTCACTCAGCCAATGTCTAACAGAGTTTTTCTTACCCTCACATTTAGACTGAGCAAAATTACACACAGCATTATTTTTTGAGCCCTGACTAAATGCATCATAATTGAGCTCAACAGCTGATTCTTGCCTCCCACCATTTTTGAAATAACAATTCTCTGAAGCAGAAGCCTTAGTCTTATTCCTATCAACCTCAGAACCAGACCTTTTATCCTCTTCTTCACCCCTCAATGAGGTAACCTTACCAGATTTTTCCCAAGAAAGTGCACTTTCCTGGTTGCACTTGTTCACTCTGCTTTCATAATTAGTACAATCACCATGTTGTTGCACAGTAGAAATATCAAAATTAAGCAAACTGTTGTTCCTAACTTCAGAATTTTTAGCTTGAATCCCAGCTTTGTCTTTAGCATCCCCAACCCGAGACCCTATTGAAGCAATTTTGAGGGATTCAGAAAGCAAGTCACATGAAACTCTCTCCTCCTTCACTTTTAATAATAGCTTTCCCTCCCTATCATTGGAGATCCTTAAAGGAGACGAAGTAACAGATCCTACTGGTGAAACTTTCATATCTGCATAGTTGGTTCTACATTTATGAGAACCCGAAACCTTAGAAGAGCTTGAAGTTGCTGCCAACGATAGCAATCCAGAGCCCGAATCCCTGCCAAGTGCATCAACATCATCCAAAACTTTGTGAAATGCAACCTTTTCAGTATGCTTTCTTTGTGGACAGACCTTGCCAACACTTCCAACTTCTGCACCAACAGCTGCATGATTTTTACTTCCTGACAAGCAAACTTGATTCATCTCACCTTTTCTATTTATTTTATATTCACTTTCTGTAAATGATTTTGCCTCTGGGTTCAAAACTCTAAACATTTTTTCCTCCCTAGAGCCACTTGCGCTACCTTTATCATATGATTTATCATCCTGAAAGGACATGTTGTGAAGCTTATCAGCATCCTGCCAGTCCTCCAATTTCCGTTTCTTCAAGGAAGAACCCTTTTTACTGTAGCTTTTTAGATCCAAAGACCCACCATTTGACAAGACCTGAGTCTGGTCTCCATGTTTCTTTAGAGGACCCACTAACTTGTCCAGTACATCCTCAGAGAAGCAATACTCATCATATTTCCGCATATCCTTCCCACTAGCCTTTGCTGGAAAACCATTTCTTGAATTTTGAGCCACCTTCTCTTGGTCCATGCCAGGACTCAGCTGTGCATCAGTAATGTAAATATCTTTAGTCTTCAGCTTCTTGAGAGTTCTAGGTTGATATATATCGGCTTCCATTTTACGTTTCAATTTACCCTGTTTTCGATCACCTGCACATTTGTTATAACATCAACATTTTTCATTGAAAATAATGAATCATTTGTAATATAAAAATAAATCAGATAATGACTATCAACTTCAAAAATAATGCAGTACCTCCATTCATTTTCTTTTCTCTCACTTTTGGCATTTGTTTCGCTTCCATCAAGCCATTCAACTTGCTATGTTGTTAAGAAACAGGTTTCCTTGTTAGGTTTCCCTCTGCAGAAGGCTGGTGACTTGGAATTTTTCCGGATTCTTCAGCATGGTTAGGAGTGGAATCAGTGGGCAGAAGATTGTCAGTACAGATTTCTGCCTTTTTCTTTTCCTTAGAACCAAGTTTCTTTTTCCTTTGATCAGAAAATACAGCAGAACTGGAGTTCTGGTGACTGAGGCCCAATTGCTGAGCATCAGAACCCACTACAATTGCAGCTCCAGAGACATTACTTTGGATGTTATTTAGTCCTTCAGAAGTGGGCATTTGACATGAGGCATAAAGTGCTTTAGTTGTCAGCTCCTCACTGATGTCACACCGGTTCATTCCAGGCCTGGAAGCAATTTCAAAACAACATCTGAGAAGGCAATAACACAGCACACAAGGAGAGAAAAAGGTGTAAACAATAGTACTCAGTTCTTCTTTAACATTCACATTCAATTAAAACTATATCTAGCATAATACAACTCATAAACACCAAATGAGAAAGTAACTTACAGCCAGTCTAGCATACTACACAGCCATTTCTCTGGAAGCTGATCAGGCTTTATACCAACAGGTAGAAGCCGCCATTTCTGGCAACGATCACAACAAACCCAATCTTCTTCAATAAGTTGAGGTGCAGTTGCCATTTGAACCATTTCAAGAGCAGATTTATTTCCAGCAACAGGACATGAGTTTAAAGCATCTTTTATGTCTGGCCCCAATATCAACTTCTCCTTTTTATCACTGCTTTGCCTTTCCTTTATTATAACTTTATATGCACTCCCATCAGTAAAATCTACTGCATTTGTTCCATCAACCATGCATTCCAGATCATCGCATTTCAATGAATGGGCACTACTGCCTCCAACATTATTATCCCTAGATGAATTTGTTTTAGCCAATTTACTTTTAGAACCATTGCTAAAGCCTGAACTCTTTCTATTGTTTACCATTTCATTATTACCAGCCTCAAAACTGTCTTTCTTTGCAATAGCCACAGCTCTACTCTGACTCTGATCCCCTTTAGACTTGTGCTTGCCATCAGATAACGGCCTTCCTTTCTTATTAGTCTCAACATTTTGAGAATCTTCACCAAAACACTTCATTACATCAACCTCAACCTTTTGAGAATTGATAGAGCCTTTAACCTGGCCATTATTCTTAGAATTAACAGAGTTACTTTTTAGTGAATTTGCCAGCTTATGCCCTATAATCATCTGCATGGAACCATTTCCCATATGTTTCTTATCACTCTTGTCAAAATCCTGGCCAGACATTGACTCCAATGACTCCTCCTTTACTGCTTCAATGGACACCATTCTGCCATTTCCCCCATCCTTATTGGCCTTCTTGGAGACTTCAGAAGCCCTACCAATCACCTCAGCAGTTTCACCAGCGACACTGAATGAACCAAACAGAGGGGTGCCTTTCAAGTCATTAAAGAGAAAATCCTTTCGCTCTGGAATTTTATTTCCTAATCTTTTCTTTGGATCCAATATTCTCACTTTTTGCTTCTTCAAA
Organism: Acacia confusa; assembly: GCA_037074495.1. NCBI lineage: Eukaryota > Viridiplantae > Streptophyta > Magnoliopsida > Fabales > Fabaceae > Acacia > Acacia confusa. The sequence goes on from CM073505.1 coordinate 9,374,819, forward strand.
AAATCTTCCTCTCCCATTATAGAATCTGACTCATCAGTAGACATGGAACAATGTTCTTGACCATTATGAGCAGACAAAGATTTTATGTCTCCGTGAATTTCTTCCTTTCTTTTCAAGTAAAGCATACTGTCCAGTAGAGGCGATATTAACACACCCCTTGGGATGGGGAAGGAAGTCAGAGCCTGCTCCATTTCACAAATAGTTTAAATACTAATAGTAAAGTACAATAATGTCAGAAAAATGAGTATGCATGGATTTATTTTTTTAAAAAAAATAACTTGTACCCAAATAATGCCAGTTGGAGATTCTTCGCCAGTCCATTGAGACACAGGCGACGTGCCCCCAGTTTCTATAGGGCTGTCGTCCATTGATGAAGATGGAGAGATATCAAGCCCAAGACCACTATAAATCGCTGCATTCTTTTGAGTTAAGTTGCCAGATTTCATTTTAATTCGAAATTTCAGAGTTCTTTGTACAGCTGATTTTCCTGACTTATCAGTACTATCATTATTCAAAGAGCGTGTTTCAGCACCTCTATTGGAAGAAATTCCTACATCATTTTTCATTGAACCATCAACTGAAAATGCTCCTGCATTTTGTAATGAATTAGTGCTACACGGGGCAGTTCCAAGCCTTGTAGAAGGAGGCACATATGGAGGAGCTGTTGAATTGTTAGAAGCAGCCTGCATAATAACATAACCACAGTATGAAGCAAACAGGAGCTGTTCTGAACTTGACATATGTCAGCAACACATATAACTTTCCGATCAAATGGTCAGGTGAAAAAAAAAGATCAAATACCTCCACATGGCGATTGTAAGGAGATTTTGGTGACATGCAGTTCTTTTGAGAGGTCTTTGGATGAGAGTGAAAAGGAGAACATTCGTAGGCAGGCAAGAAAGAACCATAGCCACCAATTATTACACCTGAAAAAATTATTCGTATCAAATGCCGTCACATTTGTATGTGCAAAGACAGATCCTTCATTTCTACCTACAATCTATGATTTCTAACATGCCACTCACCCAGATTCTCAGCAGAAACACCACCTTCAAAGTCCTTTTGAAAATGGCCAAGAACATGCTCAATCCTCTCATCCTTCAAGAAAGGAAAGCAAGTCATAGTATTTTCCCAATGAAACTGAACTAGCTGACATCAAATCTAAAACAGCACTAATTAATAACTAACAATAATCACCAAGGTCCAGTACCATTAAGGATGACCTGAAGAAGATTAACAATAGGAATTTGGGAAATTATTTCACCCTTGTTCTTTCAATTGTAGTAGGAACTAGAATTCTCAGAAGCCAAAATATTAAAGCATATTGGATATATCATCAGCAATATCAAGAGAATATAGATGATATAGTTGCATTTAATATGCTTTCTCAAATAGAAATAGGAAGAACATAAGATTGTTTCTTGGTCATGATAATATGCAAAAAGTGTGGCAATTACAGTTGCTAAGAAAGAAACCAACTATGTTGTTCACAAATGAGGCAGCAAGAAAAGCATCTACAGAATCAATTTCTCAGCTAAAAGCTTTTATAGGCAGATGTTGAAGGATCGAACCACTAAGTGCTCTAGATGACACAATGTGTTTCTGAATTTATTTTCCATTGCAGGTGTAGAAATCATAAGCTGCCCTCAGCTTATCAATTTGAATCAGTTTCTTGCAAATAGAAGCCCAAGTAGGAACGTTGCATTATATCTCTCTTCCATTTTAAATATCTAAACGTGAACAAAAAAAAAAATGGTACGTTCATAGGTCACACAACTTGAGATGATGAAAGTTTTAGCATTCATTCAAATAGAATGAACTAGTATATGGTGTTCTTATTTTCCATAACATAAGAACACGTACAATTTTTAAACTAGGAAAGAGGAAACTAAGCCAAATTGAAATGGAAAAACTTGAACTTGGTTAAAATTATGTTCAAGTTTAGCCCTTACAATGTAAGAGAGAGAATCCAGGTCAATGTTGTCGTCACGATCCTTATTATAGCATGCCTCTCCTTCCTCGAGCTCAGTATTCTCTTCCATCTTGCCCACCCACCCAATATTGCCTATATCCATAAACTTAACCGTAACCCCACCACAGAGGAACTTTCCCTGAAGTCTAGCATAACTCCAATCCAACCCAAAGTAGAAAAACAAAACCAAGGGGCGAAATTTTTTTGGGAAAAAAAGACAAAAAATGAGACCGTCCTACAGGAACAGTCCCAAAAATCTCCGTAACCCAAAAGGGAGCGCTAAAAGCGAGTGTGATCATGCCATATGCCGAGATTTCAATGATGTACCAGCATATGAAGCAAAACTCATATCATTAATTGGATTAACACAAATAACGAATAATAATCAACTCTGGATCAGGGGGACAAGATCAGACGGTGGACATCGGTGCACCGATCAGTGCTCACTCAAATGAGCTTGACGGAAAGTTCAAACGGATTCCAAATCCTTGGACTGCGCTGTGCAATTTTCTTGAGCATAGAAGAGAATAGGGAGATTTTGTTATGAATATATTAATTATGTAGACGTTTATTAATCTATAATCTCTAATTCTAAATATACATATAATAATTTACTATTTACATGAACTCCAGTAACTATTAAGTGAATTTGGATAAAAATTCATTTTATCTCTAGAATTTTCTTTTAAAATTTCTTCAGTTTTATAACCCCTTGTCTCTCATCTCTCAGTTCTTCTGCCTCTCCACTCTCGCACCTCATCTAGTGTGCCGATGCTTCTGCCTTCCCACTCTCGCACCTCACACGTTATGGTTCTTCAATCCTCATTTTCTTCTAAATCTGATAAGCTTGCCTTCGCCGTGAGTTTATTCTAATTTCCTCTTCCCAGTGCCTTTCACACTCTGAGACTATGACTGAGTGTTCTCTATGGCAACCATGGCTTCCATCGCAGTTCTCAAGCTTTCTCTCTTTGAATCCTCATACCATGAGACCCCCTAACTCCTCCGAGCAGCGTTCGCCTTCAATTTTTCAGGCTACGTAACACCGTTTGGCCGTTCTCTGCGTCGAGAGCAATCTCCATTACTGGCGCAAGGTGAAGAAGAGGAAGTTTCATGAAGCTCTGGTTATTTTGGCAGAAGCTCCTTCACCGTTTTTCCTCCTTGCATCGCTGAGCTCTTTTCCTCCTTGTATCGCTGAGCTCCCTCTTCTCATCTTTTGAGTGTTGATTTTTTTTTCCCCACCCTTGTCGTTGTCCGTCCACTGCCACTTTGAGAGTGCTGCACTAAAAATCTACCTGATTCTTCTCACCCTATTTGTTGCGTTTGATTTCCCCATAATCACCCCGTGGGGCCTGCGTGTTGTTATAAATATGCTAAAAGTTGGGGTTGGGAAGAAAAGTCAGAAAAGTAGGGTAGAAAGCCATTATTTTCAGACAAAGAAAAGGATGCATGTCTTTATCAATTTTGTCCTTTTCGAACTTCATTCACATGCAGCTTCAGGTTGCTAGGAATGCCAAGGGAGAAATCAAAACTCTCCAAATTTTTAAAAAAAAAAAAAAAAAAAAAAAAAAAAAAAAAACCCTATCGTGTCGGCAGAATAGTGATTTCCAAAAAAAAAAAAACACTATTCTGTCAGCAACAATAGTGATTTCAACAAAAAAAAAAAAAAAAAAAAAAAAGAGGTAAAAAGCCAAGTAAACTTTTCAACTTTATTTTTATTATTATTAATGTTGTTAATTTGACTTCATATTGAAAGTTTATATTTAATTTTTCTTTTTAATTGTTTTAATTTGATATTTTATTATTGTTACTAGCTTTACTAACATTTAATTTTATTGTTACTAACATTTATTTATCTTTCATGGAAGCACACTATATTTATTAGTGGGCTCCATTTATTTATTTTATTATGCTTATATTTATTTTTCATGGCGGCACACTAGTATCTATTAGTGAGTTCTGTTTATTTATTTTATTATGCTTTATTTATTTTTCATGGTAGCAACACTAGTATAGTGGGCTCCATTTATTTTAATTCTTTACTACTTTATTTATTTTTTATGGTGGTGACACTAGTATAGTGGACTCCATTTATTTATTTTTTTTATTGCTTTATATATATCCCCCTCCCTTTTACTATTTATGACAACCACACTATTAGTAGGTTCCATCTATTTATTTTATTATGCTTATATTTTATTTATCCTGAAGATAAATTGTTAAAAGGTCATGAAGATATGATGCATAAATTGGCCTGAGACCATGAGGAGGCATAAATTGGCTAGAAGTCAAGTGATAAATTAGCCTGAAGCTAATGAGACAAGTTGGCCTGAAGCCAAGAGACAAGTTATGATACAAGGCTTAATCCATAAATTTTGTATATCATCAATTATATAAAGGTCTCAATATTGTATATTTGGCATTTAATACTCCCTTAAATTATGAGACAAGGGATTGTATAATTATGGTTGATTGTAAATAAATATATCCAATTTACTCTTGCAGTAGCAAAATTGTGATTAAGTCAAGAAATATTGTTGATTAATTTCTTGCCATGATCAAATAGATCAATGAGTTATGGATCATGAATTTTATCCAACTTCATTCCCAGAAAGCAATAAATAAATTGTGATTATGATTATTTTACTATTATTTTTTTGTGTTTAGATAATTATAACAGTTTTTGTGAATACGTGAGAGGAATATTCATAAACAAAATAATTAAACAAAAAGCAATATTATTTCAACAAATTTTAATAGCGAGTGGTTCAACTCCTTTACAAAGCTTAATCATCTCATTCTGAAGATATTTAATGTCACCTTCTTTTTCTTCTCTTGAGATGGGATCAAGATGAGGCAAAGCTCTTCGTAATATCGAGATTTGCATCATAAATTTCTTAAGCTTTTTGTGTGGCCACTCAGTTAACCCTCCTTTTTTATAGATCTTTTGTATAGTGTGAGTAGACATATTTAATTGTTTACTTGCATCATCGAGGGTTAAGTGAAAATAATCACTTAAATCATGGAGCGTTGTTCTCTTTATTCTTTCTCGTTGCTCCATTGTTAATCTATATAATTCACCCTGATTAAGGGATGAAATATCTTATAAAATATTAACCGCGGGTTGTTTTCCTTTATCTAATGGATTTTCAATGTTGGTTTGAAATGAACTCCCGCGGGGTTCATTTGGATCTTTCGTCCATTCCAAACCAACACAAAGGACCTCATAATAGGTCAATACAGGATCTCGCATCAACTTATATCCTTATGCTTGTAAATCTATACAATACTGTGTCAGAAAATGTTTGATTTCTTCAAAATTTTTATTTGTAAAATCAAACATTGGAAGCCTGTCAATATTGTAAGATTTATCCTGTACATTTTCAAATAAAACAGCGTGGGAAATCATACCTGTTCTTCTTCCGTGAACTTCAAGTTTATGACACTGAAGTCTGTTGGTATGTATGATCTCCCGTAAAACATCACAACAACTACATTCCAATAAGGAAATAGTTGCTAACTGGCTGGTAGTCACTAGCTGGCTGGTTGTAGCTGACTGACTGGTTATTGTTGGTTCGATTATTGTTGCTTGCTGGCTAATGGTTGCTGCCAGATTGATGGTTGTTTCCTGGCTTGTGATTGCTGGCTGATTAATTGCTGTCACTATTGGCTGAACTGGATTGGTAGACTTCATTAGTTTTGTCATAGTTCTACACCTCTTAACAGGCCTCCTTGATGAACCTACTTCAGTTGTACCTTCAATCCTTGTAGATTGAGAAAGAACACTTGTTCTTGGAGGAGAAGTAGGTACATTTGAAGCAGAATGAGGAATAGTAGAAGGAGGAATAAACATCTCAAAAGGATTAGGAGATAACAAAGAAGTAAATGACATGTTGAGCTGATCATCATACAACAAAGCATCAAGTAATGCTGTTTCGGATGTATCAGAAACCGGGATAAAAATGTTTGGTCCTGCCATGGCAATAAAATTTAGTGAAAAATGTGTGAGTATCTAGTAGTTGATATTATCATATGCTTGAGTGTTTGTGAGGCATGCTCGTTTGCTTTTCTCAATTTATAGCCGTATGTATTCCTATTGAATCTCTGCAGATCTGTGTAGTCCTATTGAATCTCTAAAGATCTACTCCCTATAAAGCTCCTGCATAGAGCCTTTTTTACTTTAAATGCATACGACAATCCGTAATATCGCGCCTGTGATTTCACAGTGATGCATCTGTGATTGATTCCACAGTTTTGCGCTCGTGAATATTTTTATAAGATTGATGATTTTGATAATTTCGATGAATATTTGATTGTCGATTTTGGAAAATGAAAATTTTTATTACCAGAAGTAACAAAATTATACATTGATAATGCATTAAGAAATCTGTGGAATTTTAATGATATCTGTAGAAATAGATATCATATATGCTATTATTATGGAATATTGTATGGAAATTCCATGAATTAATTTTTAAGGTCTCACACTTGAGGGAGAGAATGATATATATCAAGTGTGAGTGTTTGTGTATTAATTCTCTGTGAATATTTGTATTAACTCCCCTTGGCATGACTTGTTTGATCATCCGAGTCATATATTTTTATGAGCTATTTATTCTCAAATAGATATGATTATGAGAATATTATTGGTTATGATTGGAAATGGATCTTTGGAAATATATCAAATTGAAAGTGATGTTTGCAACCAGAAGTTTGTTTGATATTATGCGCGCAATTTCCAGATTTAATGATCCAGAAATCATATATGAATAAATCAATGTTTATGAGAACATTGTTTATATGTGTAGATTTGCAGCGATTATATAAGCCAACAGAATTCTTCTCATAAAATTGGCTTTTGGTCAGGAGTTAGATTAATTCCATCTTTAAAGTTTTGAATGTGCAATGATTATTTATAATGCACACAGATGGATACACACTACATGATTAGATGAGGGGGAGAAAAATAAGCAGATTGGGTAAAATAGATAAAGTGGAATGAATTATCATTGGCTCATATTAATCCTCGTACAAAGAAATGTGCACCAAGAGTTCAAAATGATAATTCAGTTGCAGAGTTTAGTTAATCGAATGCCAGAAACATTTACTAACCTAAAGAAAGTGACAAAATCACATGTCTCAACTGCAAATGCTCCTATACAAATTATTATAAAGCACGCCTGAAGCATTGCAGGTTCATCGGTCTTAAAGATAAAAATCCCCGAATAAGAAAAGGAGCTATAAGAATATAGATGATCAAGTCAAGGATAATTAAGAAAAGCTCCAAAAGAGTCATCTCCTGAAGAGATGAAGAAAAGCTCCAGAAAAGCTATCTCCTGAAGAGATGTTATCTTCATAAAAGATGTTATTTCCAGAATTGAATATTGTGGTCCTAGAAGAGACCCAAGTACCTAATATATGTGAATATAAAGAGATTTCAATAAATGAAATCCGATGGGACCGAAAATGACGTCGACGTTGATGATATTTATGTTTAAATGACAACATATGTTGTAATAAATGATAATGAGGATCACGAGCCACAATATATTAGTGTATGCCAGAAGCACATGTCCTTGAAGGACGTAAGGCGCCAAAAACATATGTCCCTGAAGGATTAAATATGCCAAAAGCATAAGTCTCTGAAAGACTCAATATACTAGAAGCATCAAATTTTCAAAAATTATGATAAGTTCATATATTGCCAGAAGCAATTAGAGTGTGTATCTTAATGAATATTTATTAAAATTCTATATGCACATGTACATTTATAAAATGACTATTGTGATTTTACTTGAAAGATTTAGATCTTGCAGGTATACAATGAATACTTGATGATAGAAAGAATGATATGTTCAGAAAGATATTGAAGCAATGCGGTCATCAATGGGAGCAAGTTTGATGTAATCAAAAGAGGGAGACGATACACGCTGTACTCTTTTTCCCTTATCTAGGTTTTGTCCCACTGGGTTTTCCTAGAAAGGTTTTTAATGAGGCAGCACTCAACAGTGTATTAATGAATGATGTACTCTTTTCTTTGGCTAGGTTTTTATCCCACTGGGTTTTTCCTAGTTAAAGTTTTTAACGAGGCACATTCATAAATGGACATCCAAGGGGGAGTGTTATGAATATATTAATTATGTGGATGTCCATTAACCCATAATCTCCAAATACAGGATGACATGGTATATACGCATAGTAATTTATTATTTACATCCTTCTATAAATAGAGGTCTCCTGTAACTATTCAGTGAACTTGAATAAAAATTTATTTAATCTCTCTAGAATTTTCTCTGACTTCTCTCTAAAATTTCTTCAGTTTTATAACAGATTTTTGTTTCCCGATTTTAAGTTTAGTAATTTTTAATTATTTATTTTTATCTGTTTTATTTCATATCTCTTTTTTATTTTAAAACAGATCCCAAATCCTCTTTACTCATCTGTTTGTTTTTTCTGTTTTTACTTTCTAGTACATTTTACAAAAGTGCTCCTAAAATCAGTTTATATTGAATATTGTTTTTATTATTCTTCGATAAAAACAAGTTTAAATATGTCCCATGACTCGAGGTCTAAAATAGTAAGGTAGAAATTTGTAACACAGCCTTTTAATTCAAATTATTGGTTTTTTTTTTGTTAAGGTGTAAATATGTTTTTTTTAAGAAACGTCTAACATTAAATGTTTTTTTTATAAGTAAAAATGATTAAGAGATTACAAATTAGATGCAAAAATATCATTTTACCACTGTCAAATTTGACTTTTTTACTGACTGGATGATGACATGACTTTTAAATGTGCAAAAATACATATATGATTTGACCAAAAGAGTGTCCAACACCAAGTGCTTTTTTTATATGTAAAAATACACATATAGTTTGGCCAAAAATCCTGCTTGACTGTCAGTTTGACTTTTTTTGCTAACTGGATAATGACGTGACTTTCAAAACAACCGTATAGGAAAAAAAAACCATTAAAATTGAATCATCGCAGCATCTACTGGAGCAAACACGTATCAAACGAAGAAATAGCTCCGTAAAACTCATATAGCTAAAGTGCCCAGCGTGGGTATAAAAAATATCTTCGCATTGGATAAATTGTGATTTTCAAGTACACTGTTGTTACAAAGAAAAACAAGGGGATAGAGATGGTAATATTAATTCTTCCCAAACTAATGGTCAAATAGTATTTTTGGTCAAACCACATAGATATTTTTTCATCTTGGAAAGTCACATCATTGTTTAGTCAACTAAAAAAGTTAAACTTGATTATCAAACTGTATTTTTGCACTTAATTTGTAACCATCACTTTTGCACTTAAAAAAAACACTTGATGATATATGCTCCTCGGGAAAAAAACACATGTGCATTTTTATACATTAACCCTCTTTTTTTTGTTCAACAATTTTTTTTTATAAATATTGAATACATTCCAAATCAGTGGTTACCATATGAAGCAACATCTAAACTCCTTCATCACTCTCCCCATTGGCGAATACAGAATACGTTTTTAATTATTATTTATGATTTTAGGTTAGTCGATGTTAAAGACTTAAAAGTAGTTATTTGGTCAAGAAAAATGTTAAATTAGTTTCGGATCGGTACATAAATATTTTCTTTGATATTGTATGAAATAATCAAATACTCTCATAGGAAAATTCTTCTTATTGATTTTTTTGTTAAAAGTTTTGTTTTAATTTGTAATCTGAATTACAGTTGAATAAAAGCAAATTAAAATATATGACTCAAGTGATTTGGGGGAAAAACAAAACAAACTCAAGTGATTGGTCAGTAAAATGGCATGAGGTAAGCGTATGGATACACGTGTCCAGACACGTGGCAGATGCACATGAGCTCCAATACTGTGAATCATAACAGCAAAATATACGTGCATGTGTAAATCGAAATAACCAATGATGTGCCTTAAAATAATTGGTTTGACAATCTTGCCCCTGAACTTTTTCTGCCCAACCCTCCAAAGTCCAATCATCGATCTCTCAAATCATTCCCTTCAACATCATCGAGCTCCTCCTTCATCGACTTCATCTCCGGCTGGCCTCTCTCTCCGGCATCGACCTCCTCTGTCGCTCACTCCACTTCGGCCACATCCTCTTCTCCCAATTCTCTCGTGCACATCTCATTCTTCTCCTCCATAGAACCTTGGACTTGCTTCGAACTCCGTTAGTTTACTCCCATTGATGCCGAGAACGCGCGACGGAGGATATGACGGCACGGAATCAAATCGGTATTTTGCTCTTTCTTTCTTTTTGGTGTGATTTTGTAGGTGGCCCTGGATGATAGATCTTCAACTGATGAGGATGGACAATGATGCGACTTGTTTCGATAATGACTGATCTGCAACCAAGGGATGGGGCACAATAATGATTTGTTGTTTCGTTTTCCTGACAGCTCTTCTGTAATGAATTTCTGGTTTGGTTAGTTGGTGTCCTTGTTTGAAAATGATCATCGATGGTTCTATTTAATTTTCTGCGGTGGCGTAGACTTTTTTTCCACGAAAAAACCATCAAGATATGTTATTAGTCATTTAATATTACAATACAAATATACATTTTTCAAACAAAAGATTATATATACACTGCACACTTCCCTTTTTCTTTTTAAATTTCCACTCCCATTTCTTTCAAAATCTCTTTCACCATGCCAAGAGTGAGACATGTAGACGCGAGGAAGTAACTTGTGTTACTGTATATAACTCAACACACTTGGATTATATATATATGCAAACTTTAGAACCATATAATTTCTCTCCTCTTTAATGGATGATGTTAGTGAATATTGATCGATCCAATCCGCTAGATTCTATTTCAACTTCAATCGTACGTCTCTTAGGATATTTACTACATATCATCTAGAAGATGAATAGTGACATCTAAGGTCCTCCAATAGGGATTTCCAATCCCATTTGACTATGTTCTCATCATTTTTGAAATTGAAAGACTCTTAGACATTCTTGATTATTCTATGCTAGTTTTGGAACATACCAAAAAGTGCGCAATTCGATATAAAACTCATCTCACATATTTATTTTATAAATCGTAAAACACTTCTAAAAAACTAAAGCAAACAGACACCCAGGCAGGCTGGTCAAGAATTCTCCAAGAGTCTAATCAAACTGCTTAAAGTTCCTGGAAGTAGTTTAACTTGCATAATCTATACCTTTGTGCACGCACGGTAGAGAGGTTGTTACATAAAGGTCATTTGCTCTAACTCTTATCACAGCATTTCTGTCGGCTCTTTAATTTTTTTTACATAGCAAAACTATTTTAAACAATTTTTCACCATTTTCTCCTTACATACCAATTTTTTCTGTATATAATCGTTACAAGCCATGTATTGCCCCCCGTTTCTGCACTTTTTGCCGAAACAAACTGAGACATGATGTGTAATTGTTTAAGAGAAATGAAAATCTTGTGTAGTCTTTTTTTAAGAAATAAAGATTAAATTTTAAAATTAGTTTAGATAGTCTGATCATATCTTATCATGATTGAATTTGGATGATAACAAAATCATGAAATTAATGGTCTCACAATTATTTTTTAACATAATGTATCTGACTTATTGCATGTAATTTAATTCGATATTAATTAATGATATATATATATATATATATATATATAGAAAAAAGAAAAAAATATAAAGCAAGAATATTTAGGCTTATGGAGATTATAGAGTATTTGATTCGAAGGAAAAAATGGTTTAGATTACTCATACGTTTTTTATGTTGCATATTGTATGTAGGAGATATCTTCCTAATAATTTATCTACTTCAAGATGTGGCTTGCCTTTGATTTTTTTTTTTTTTTTAAAAAAAAATGGATTAACTTGTCTCATTTTTTTCATCATTCTCTCTCTCTTATCTTTTCTCACCCATTCTCTTTTTTCACTTCTCATCTCCATAAATAAAAGGATATTTGAGAAACAAATCCGTCATTAGCATTTTTATTTAACGGCTTTAACAGAAGAGGCTAGCTATAGGAAAGATTCCAACAACGAAGGCACACCTCCTTGAGGGTAGTTTTATTCGGCCTACGAATCAGCAACAACCAAAAGTAACCTATGAGAATCTAGATCATCAACGAATGACTTCTGATAAATTTCACTTCATAAAAGGTATTCTCAACTAATACGCCACATCTTCAAACAAAAGTCATGGCATGCTTATTGGTGCAGGACATATATTTTTAATTATTAGATTATTTTCCATTTCATTACTCATCGCATATTGAAATGCCTCCTCCATTGTCATTGCTTCCGCAACAGCACACATGGCTTTACATTGTAATTCCTTTGGTCTTAATTATAAGATATATTTACCAGATTTTTGAAATATTAAGAATAGGAGTTAAATTAGTTAATTATATTCATTTTCCTAAGATGGCCTTATTATTTAAAATTTACCTTGCAACTAGCCTTGGATAATTTGTGAAGAACTAGAGGTATATTTTATGAACTATTTTCTCTAGATCTTATAGAGCTAAGTAATTCAAGCCCAAGCCCAACTACCTGTTCATCTCACTCCCAATATAAGAGGCTCAGTTCCAATGGTCATTTTTCTAGTGTCGGATAATATGACCCTGGTGGTCTCTTTTATATGTTTAATGCTAGTTTATAATTTAAGGGGTATTTTATGAAAAATTGATAAAAATTAGAATTTTGCCCTATAATTAGAGCTAATATGAACTCTTAAATGTTATCATATGATTAAGACCGGAAAGAGTACTAACTTATTGGTCTTAGTTAATATAAAGGGAAATGATAACAATGTCTTAATTAAAAAAAATAATATCAAAAAAGTTTTATATCATATCAATAGCTCTTTCACTTGTAAATGTTTACTCTCTCAGTAGTCATTGATAAGTTAAAAAAAATTTATTATATTATTTTCCTTAATTAGAATCTTGATGTGATTTTCCTTTATATTAAACTAGATGGTGAGTATTATGGTTTCAATGGAAGTTCACCTTCATTCTCGCACAAATTTCAAAAGGATTTTAATTAATCCTTTTATATTAATATCAAATTATTTTAAGTAATTTTGCATTATACATAATATTCTTAAGGTTGGATAAAAACAGAAACAATTCGTTTCAAATTATTAATTGAATTTAAATGTTATGGTTGGAGAGGAAATTAAAAAAAAAAAGGTGGGGAAATGTAGTGGATTGTACTTATTTAATGTTAAATTTTTAGTTAGTGGGTTATAAGTATTTGTCTTATATACTTTAAGGAAAATGATAATTAATACATTATAACTCTTCGTCTCAGCTGTCTAGGTGGAAAGCGATGCAAGAGTCTAGAAAAACTTAAAAGTTTGCATTAAAATAATGTACTAAAAAGACATCGTTAAAAAAATGTGAAAGAAATGCACTGATATCTTGATAGATGTAACTGGAGGTTGGAGGAATCGATCCCTTTAAGCACATCACTTACATATCTTGCTTTGATCTGTCAGAAAAGAATGGAGACTGTAATATCTAAGACAAAGCAGCTTGAAAGCAAAGAGTAGCAAACGTTTTGGAACGGGATGATTTCTTCCAATTGACCATGAAAGCCTAACCAAACTTTACATTTTTTATACCCTTGTCTCTTGTATGTGTCCAAAATAATAATCCATCCTTCTGAAGGAATGTTTCTTTAATTTCCAGATAAAAGACAACAAAGGAGAAGTTATTTTCTCTTGAATCATTTGTATCAGCTGAGAAAGCTAATGTAGCAAATGCGACTGCATGGTTAATCTCTCTAATGATTGACGCTGAGCGCGCACACTAAAACCCTTGATGTATTATTCTATTTCTCTTCATTCATAATGTTGAGATCACCTTAATAATGTCAGAAAGAGTCAAACAATGATTATCTTGATACATAACAAGAAATCTTTTAACCAATCCTTGAATAAATGAAAGGAAGAGAAAGACAGTTGAATGTTTCAGCCTCCAAACCAAAGCAGACTGCCTTAACTACAGGACATGTCCGGAACAAATGGTCTAAATATTTAGGGACGTTACATCCAAAAGCACAATTACCATTGACATTGATGTGATGTTGTCTAAGAACATCCACCGGTGGAATGACATGATTCATCAATTTCCATATTAATAATAAATCCTTCCCAGACAATGAGATTGACAAAAGAAATTTCCAAAAAGGATCTCTAGCTTGAAAATTTGGCATGGAACTAATCAATATGAATCCATCTTTTGATTGATGATGATCTAGAGGAGCTCTTAGACCATATATAAGCGAATATTGTTGATTGCAGAAGATGGGTGTATCAAGAAATTATTGTGCACCAAGACGAGAATACAAATTATAAACTAAAGAAGAATTCCAACCTATTGGGAACCAATCTAAAGGAAGGTGCGTTAACATATCAGGAATCATCAGAATTGAACGATGTGCATTTGATCTAGACTATACATGAGCCACCACAAGGGGTGGTTAATGCCAATTGAAGATCATGAGCTTCACTTTAGATTCATTGTTATAATATCGGGGCGCTGGTAAATTCTTTTCCATTTCTAGGAAGAGTTGTAAGGCTTCTTCACCATGTTCTCAGTATTAAGATCTATATATTTAGCTCTTAAAGTAGTGGATAGTAAGAATTTAAAAGGAGTAAAGAGCATTCTTCAAACTTGCTTAGCTAAGAGCGCCTGATTCACTTGAGTTCTTCTCAATCTCAGACCCCTTCACTAGAGGGCTTAAAAAGTGTTTCCTTGTTACAACTTACAAAGATGGATTATATTCCTATCTCCATTTGACCCCAGAAAAAATATATGTATCTTGCATCAATTCTATATCATAGATGATAGATGTATGGTGACAATTTAACACAAGAAAGAATGTGCAAGTTAGCACCAGAGACGATATATTTGATTAAAGTCAACCTTAATGCCTGAGACAGCAATCTAGCTTTTCATGCAATAGTTTTTCTTTCAGTCGCTTCAATTACCTGTGAATAAACTAGGGTCTTACTTCTCCCTGGACCAATCGATGTTCCTTGGTATTTACCCAGTCTATCGGTGAATCTTACCCCAAAGAAGTTGGAATGATGTTCTTTCTGCATGTGGGGGACATTTGGACTGAATATGATAGATGATTTTGAATGATTGATTCTTTGACCTTACGAAATGCTATAGATATCCAACGCTACTTTCACCGAATTTGAAGATTGATCACAGCATTCAAAGAAGACATATTATCAACATACCAAAGGTGAGTAAGAGACTGGACATTGTTGCAAATTTCGATTCCCTTTAAACCACCAGCATCTTCAAAAGAACTTAAGAGGCACGATAGGACATTAGCTGAGAGAATGTATATATATGGAGACAGAGGATCTTCTTGGCGAATTCCTCTGTTCGGGACAATCGTATGAGTCATCTGGCCATTAAGAAATACTTGTTACTGCATAGTAGGAATGCATTACATGGTGAGAGCAATTAATTTATCTAGGAAATTAATTCTCTTCATGACAACATATATGAGTTCCCAAGATGAAGTATTAAAAGCTTCAAGCAAAATAAATTTTGAAAGCTGCCAATTTCTTTCTCCCTGTAGAAGAACAGTGAATTTGATGCCTAAGGTTTAAAGCCAGCGTTATATTATCAAAAGTCAAAGAAAGGGTACCTCCACGTGAAACAAACTAAAAAAATTCTATTGAGAACATCTTCTGCTTCCACAACTCTTTGACGCAAGTTCCTAATTTTGGTCACGCTCCAATAAGTTAGAGAAGCTAATACTCTTGATAGTTTGCAATACAGCCGGTGATCCCTAAACATCTTGCAGCCATTCCTTACCAACAATTTAATCCCTGAACATCTTTAAAAAATATTAGGGAGCAACAACATTGCTTTTTTGTGACAAATTTTAAAGTAAAATTGGACTTTAAAAAACACCCATTTTATTTATTTATTTATTTTGCCAACAACGCCTACTTGATTTTAAGAAAAATAGTAAATGATCAATATTCAACATTGCATTTAACTAAATTCTTAAAATGAAGTGCCCCCCCCCAAAAAAAAAAAAGAAGCATATGGTTTTTTGGGTAGCCCCAAAGAAGCATATTTGCTGTCTAAGAATATTAATATATACATGTACACATATGTATACTCCCTCCAATATTTTTTATTAGAGTTTGAAACCCAATCGTGTGATTTAATAAATAAGTTAAAATCAGTTGATAATAAAAAATACGTCAGAAGTGAACTTTTTTTTAGTATACCCTTATTTATAAAAAGTAAGTAAGAGAGAAATATGATGGTAATAGGAAGAAATATGAAAAAGAATACACTATAAGAAAAAGATGATGAGATAGAATAAAGGGTTAAGGTGCAAATTGATAAAAAAAAAAAAGTGTTTGTGAGAAGTATTTAACATAAAATTTTTTTAAGAGGGCCATAAATACTAAAAAACAATTAAAAGGTACAAAAATATTACAATGCCATTAAAAGTAAAGTAATGGAAGTAGGGTGCGAATTGAAGATGTCTAGATGACTAGTGATAGGATTGAAGGCTAAGAATGTACTAAGTGTATCTCTCCCTCAGGGCCTCCTCTTCTCTATTTCAGGGTTCTCCATTCACCTTTAAATGCAAGCCCTTCGGTTTATACCCACCACCCAAATCCAATGCCTTACCCAATCATCTCAACATCAAAGCTCAATCCAAACCTGAATCACCAATTACCCATAACAACTCTGTCCCCACTCATTCCAAATAGTGTTGCCTTGCTAACGAGAACATTCGTGAGGAGGCTCGCCGAATCAATGTCGATCACCACCACCAGTTTTCAACCAAGTATATCCCCTTTAATGCAGACCCTTCGTCCACCAAGTCCTACTCTCTCAACGAGATTGTGTATCGATTCTGATCTGGTTGGCTGCGTGATGTTCAGCCTGATATAGAAGCTTTGAATAAATTCCACGACGAGTATTGACACAACCTTTTTGACTCTCGGGTGGGTAAGACCACGTGACCTTATAGGTCCGGCATTTGGAGCAAGAAGGAATGGGTATTACCTGAGATCGACAATGATGACATTGTGAGCGCTTTTGAAGTGAATTCGAATTTGCTATGGGCTAAGCGTTTTGGCAAAGAGTATTTGGGCATGAACGATTTGTGGGCGAAGCACGGTGGGATTAGTATTTGGCACTGTTGCCTTATCGATCCCTTCTTGCTTTTCCCTCACACGTGTATGCCACATCCTCCTTTCCTCTACGTCACGTCAACAATTCCAGTCAAAGTTTTTCCCCAACTAATTATTTAAATGACGTTTATTTTACTTCCAACAGTGTTATGATATTTTATTATTTTTAATTGTTTTTTTTGGTATTTATGGTTCTCTCAAAACTTTTTTTTTACTGAATTGCTCCTAACGTAACATTTTATTGGTCAATTAGAATAAAATTAATTAGGTACCAAGAAAAAAACATGTATACAACCTTAGATAGTATCTCATTAAAAAGACCAAGCAATACATATTAGATTCTTTAGAAACATTATCATAGAAAAAAGGGTTAAGGGGAGAAAAATGACAGTAAATTTTCACTTGGAGGCACTACATATCCGAAAGTTTATGTGGGGGCATTTTTGCCTTGAAATTTTTAAAAATAGGCCAATTTTTCCCCCACACAGACGGAATGGCAATAGACATCAGGACACAAAGGAATTTTGTGACTGGTAACTTAACCACATTGGTTGACTCATACACGTCAACAATAAGATTTGAAAACCCTTGATAGTTTCGGTGAGACTAACCCAACTAATAATCCATTCGAGAGTTCGAAGGTTTAGTGGAGAAGAGAGAAGATGGATGACTCGACAACATCTACGGCGACCAGAGGAAGGTGGAGGCTTGTGTGTTCTTAGAGGGCATAGTCGAGAGAGTGAAAATGAGGGTCCTGCTCTGATTTGCCATTGCGGCGCTGCGGCTTCGCTACATAAATCATGTTGACCAGTACTGGATTTCCGCTCTAGTTCATCGACAAGCAATATTAGATTAAGTTACTTAAATATCTTTTACATCAAGTGTGGTGTCATTATCGTCAAGCTTGTATAACCTGAGTGCTCCAAGATTCTTGGCATTAAATCATTCGGACAATATTTTAAACTTTTTATGTTGGAATAAGCCCAACAATTATGTGCCGGCTAATTTCCTCTTCTTGATTATGACCATATCAGCTGGTCAATGAGTCCTTGAACTCTAGCCTTCTTCTTGGAGGCAGAGAGGTAGCGACGAAGGTGAAACTCGGCAGAGAACATGAGAGTCTCTTCCACGGTGAGCATGGGGAAGAGAAGGTAATCTTGCATGATGTAAGCAGGAATAACTTTGAGGAGTTTGGACTCTAAAGTAGGGGTGAGCAAATTAAAACCGAAAACTGAAAACCGAACCGAACCAAAGGTTATTTGGTTTTTCAGTTTCGGTCTATTCGGTTTTCGTTTTTTTTTTGTTTTTTATTTGTAAAATAGTTGTATTTCGGTTTTCGGTTCGATGTTTTTAAAATTAATTCAGTTTTAACCGAATAACCGAAATATGGAGGTTTTGGTAAAATTGATTAGGTGTTGTGTATATTTCAGTTTTTCGGTTCGGTTTTTTTATTGGTAGGCAAGATATGGAGGTCCACAATAAAAAAAAAATATTTCGGTTAATTACCAAAAAATTAGTTACTAGACCTATTTCAACAAATAAAAAAAAAAGACACAATAAGGTCCAACTGAAGCTCAATAATTGAATTCATTGCAAAACTGAACCGAAATATGTTGATTAATTCGGTTCAGTTTTTCGGTTGCGGTTCGGTTTTAATAATTTGTATAATTCAGTTTTTACTGAAAAACCGAACCAAAAACCGAATGCTCACCTCTACTCTAAAGCCTCCTTGTTTAAGGTGACAAAGTCTTTTAAGTTGTCTTTAGAGATACGATTAGCCAGAGCATCAATCAGGGTGGATTTGCTAGAGCCATTGGCATCAAGCACTCCCATGATTTGACCATCTTTGTCCTTGCTGGAGATATTATTAAGTAGAGTCTTGGTGTGCTTACTAGTTGCTATGTACCTAAGCAAAGTGGTTTTTAGGGAGGGTCGTTTTGCGGCGGACTTTAACACTGTAAGTTAAATTGGTGAATGAAAGAATAAATGGGTATGATGAAGGACGAGGAGGGAAGTAGATGATATGATATGGTGGGGAGGAGTTTCATTTTGGGCATCATCGACACAATTAAGGAGCTTGCCGAGGGTACGGCCAAAGGTGTATGGATGTGGCAAGTGAATGTCCATGGGTTCTTACACTTGATGGCTTTAACTTTCGTTTGTGCTTTTTAAAACTTTCAAAGTTAATATGTCCTTTTGCGAACTTCCAAACACCTAGTGCCCCTAAGTGAAAACTTTTGAGATATTTTTGCCTCTTATTAAAAAAAAATCTTAAAAAACAAAGGGTTGGACCAATAATTGATAATCACACATGCCCTCCTTGAATGTGGCAGGCTGAATGTCCATGGGTTCTTACACTTAACGACAGAATTTTAACTTCTATCTGTGCGAGGTAAAATTGACCCATTTTTAAAACTTGACTACAATGTTTTCTCCAGAACTTTCAAACACCTAGCACCCTTGAGTGAAAATTTTTAAGCATTTTTACCTCTTAACAAAAAAAAAATCTTAAAAAATAAAGGGCTAGACTAAGAAGAAGAACATAGTCGATAATCCAAACATTTAATGCTCTTGAGTGAAAACTTTAGGATAAGTACCAATTTTGTCATGAAAGTTTTCCCCAATGAGCAATGGTAAAATGAAAGTTTTTTTTGTCTAATTTTTGCCATGGAAGTATGAAAAACGTAGAAAAAATGTACTACTGTGATGGAATTGCCACGTGGAACGTTAATGGCAAGTTGGTGAACTACAACTCTAGTGTAGAACTATAGTTTTTGGTTAAGAGCTACAGTTCTTATGTTTAGAAAACACAAATTAGAGCAGAAGTCTTAACGTTAAGAGAGGGAATCAAAACTTAAGCTTTTTTAGATTAAATACTTATGCTTTAAATATCAAGATAAAGGAAAGACGGAAGAAGACCTTGAACCGCACCCATATCCTTCTCAACCTTGGCTTGCATTTCACGAAGAGCTGTGGCCTCATCTTCTATTTCCTTCAATTTCTTCTTCATCCCATCAAGCTTTGCAGATAGTGAGGGAAGAAAAATTTAAATACAATTAAAGTCCTATCAATTCCAAAGCGAACATTATCTAATAACTGCAAATTCATGATGCAAGGATTGGATCAGATAATAGGAAATAAAGTGAAAGAGAGAGAGAACAAGACCTTGATGGCATCCTTGTCGGCCGCAGACATATCGACATTGGTAGGGTGCGAATCCAAATCTCCTTCAATATTGCTCACGTCTTGGATATCGCCTCCGTATATCTCATGCTCGTCCTCCTCTATTACTCTGGAGTTATCTCTCTGCAAGATGTCAAATTTACTAGGCGGGAGAAGATTAGACGATATTCAACTTGATATGAAGAGAACATAAGAATTCAAGTTTTAACTAAGAACTTGAGTTCTAAACTAGAGTTGTCGTCCGAGTTCTATGAATTTTTGCCAATGAAATAGAAAGAGCAACATAAGAACTCTAGTTCTTAACCAAGAACTATAGTTCTAAACTAGAGTTTTTGACCACCAACTGGAGTTCTATGAATTTTTGCCAACAAAATAGGAAGACCAATATAAGAACTCTAGTTCTTAACCAAAAACTATAGTTCTAAACTATAGTTTTTGGCCACCAACTGGAGTTCTATGAATTTTTGCCAACGAAATAGTAAGAGCAACATAAAAACTCAAGTTCTTAACCAAGAACTAGAGTTCTAAACTAGAGTTTTTGGGCACCAACTGGAGTTCTATGAACTTTTGCCACAAACTTCTATCGAAGAGAAGCAAATGAAAGGCTTTCATAAAAATTCTCGTAGAATCGAGAATGAAGTTTTCATTTTGTACATGCCAGATCATCTTCCTTCATCTATTCATCATTGTCTCTTTGAGGGATTCATTCACTGTTGAGGGAGTGGACCAATCACCGGACCGGCAAAGAATTTTTTTATCCAATTGTTCATTCCTGGGAAGAGGAAGAAGCAGATAGAGCAAAGGCCTCCTCTTCTTCTCGAGTGTCGAGTTAGCTTATGCTTCCTGTCCTAACTACTTCACCTAAACCTTTTCAGAGTTTCGCTCTTCTTTCTTTTATGGAAGAGAACGGCTTTCAGTTCATGTTATTGGTATCGATCTACTTTGTTTAGTGCCAAATGGATTTCAACAAATTGGTGTGAGCATTTTGAAGCTATTTCATCTGGTTTTGGGGATTCTAAAGTTAAGGGAAAGCAGCTTCTCCAAGGTGCCTATTTGAAGCAAATGACTATTTCTCAACTAATTGGAAAAGTACCCTCATAGGTCAAGGGGCTTTTGATTAAGAGAGAGGGGAGTAGGAAAGACGGAAGAATATCCAAACCCGAATCAAAGACATGCACTTGACTCTATATACAAGAAAATAGTGAGCTAAGGGGATCACAACGTCGAAGGGGGCCAATCGAGGAGACTAGAGGAGCTGGATGCAATGATCTGGAAGTAGCAAATCGTAGGAAATAGGAAAAGTAACATAAGAATTTTAGTTCTTAACCAAAAACTAAACTAGAGTTGTAGTATATCAACTCTAGTTCTCAAGCCATTAACGTTCTACGTGACAATTCTGTCATTGTAGGACATTTTTGCTATGTTTTTCATATTTTCATGGTAAAAATGAGATAAAAAAAAACTTTCATCTTACTAGTACCCTCTGGGGAAAACTTCCGTAACAAAATTGATATTTATCCTGAAAACTTTTAGAATATTTTTGCCTTTTAACGAAAAATGTTCTTAAAAAACAGAAGGGTGGACCAACCAGAAGAAAATTGTCGATTGTCGCACGTGCACTCCCTGAGATGCTTTTTACCGTGAGACCTCGTTGCTTTATCATTATTTTTGCCTTCCACTATTATTATTATCATCAGTTTTTTCTTTTCTTTTTTTGCAAACGTCCTTTTTCATAAACAAATATCACTGTGATAATTTATCAGAGCTTCATTGACCCAATTCTGTCCTATTTTTATTTCTTTTTTTTTTTCCCCACCAGAGATAAAATTTTCAGCATCTTCATCAAGGTTTCGCCTTTTTTAGGGTTGGATTCGTATCTCGATTTTCTCAACTTTTCGTTGCTGATTCTCAATAGGGTTTGGATTTTTTCCCCTCAAGGTTCTGTCGTGCTTTTGGAGGATATTTTCAAACTCGCACTTGTTTGGGGCTGATTTGGTTCGTTTTTTGTTTATCTCTCAATTTTAGGGTTAGGGTTTGTTTCTACAAGTCAAATGGGTTGGTTGCATGTGAATTGGTAGTGTTATTTTGTTACCCGGTGGAAATGTTCTTTGATTCCCTGATAGTAAGCAAAGGGCACTGTCTGTTTTGCTTTATTGTAGAATAAAGCACCAAAATTTGGTATTTTCAGGTTAGTTTATTTTTGATTCGGGATAATTTCTGGCTTTATAGTGCATTCAATTGGTGCGGCATTTGCTCGAATTTGTTACATACCAATTGCACAAGCTGGCATGCTGCAATCAAGTAGAGTGCTTGGAGCGTATTCTCAAGGTGACAATCTAATTCGACGTTGAATGTTCAGTTTGAGCATGGATTCTAGGAGGGACACGGGAGGTGTTGCAGGCACGGTGCTAATCCCGATGCGGTTTGTGTGGCCATATGGGGGAAGAAGTGTGTATCTTAGTGGTTCTTTTACACGGTGCGTCTTCCATGTAAATTTATTGTTATTTTTCTCCTGCCTCCTCTCTATTTTCTTGGGGAAAATGCCGTAGTTTGTTTAATCTAATTTATTGATTATTGACTTCTCTTGTGTTTATGCGCTTTTGCGCATGCCTTTTATTTTCTTTAAATTTTGTTCCAAAGGTGGTCTGAGCTTCTACCAATGTCGCCCGTCGAGGGTTGCCCAACTGTATTTCAAGTTATTTATAGCTTGACCCCTGGTTATCATCAGGTTAGTTTACACTTCACAGTTCACAGCACTGGAGTTAAGACGCTTTATTTTTCGTCACGCATTTTGGTGAGCAAGTCATGTGGCATGGTGATTTTGTGGTTGCTACTGAGTTGGGAAAACGTTTTTCTGGGATTTTGTATGATTAGATTTAACGTAATTAATTATCTTGTTTTGGTCTTTGACTATGATACTGTGAAACTTTCATGTTCATATTTAGGTATATAAGGTATGATTTGTTGGACTTCATTAGTTCTATTGGCAGCCAAGCCATGTAAACTTGTTGAGTCTAAATAGGAAAAGCAAAGCCTGAGGCCAAGAGTAGCTTGCATGAGCTTTATATAAAAATGGAGACGTGATGATAGGGGGATGATTGAAGTGTTTTTAACTGAGGCTTAGAGTACTAGACATATCACGATATTGCCTTCTCAATTTAATTAATTAATTAATTAATTTTTATTTATTTTTTGAAGATTTCCATTGTTGTTGGTTTGTGCAGAATAGTGAAATAATGCTATTGTGTTTGGCATTGCAAGTATATGATATGCTAGCTTATACACTAATGGATTAGAGTTATGCCAATTTGAGAGAAATGGGCCTTGATTTGTTGTGGTTGATTACTTATAAAATTACTTTAATGCAGTACAAGTTTTTTGTTGATGGAGAATGGAGACATGATGAGCATCAACCTTATGTACCTGGAGAATATGGGATAGTTAACACTGTCATGCTGGCTACTGATCCTAATTTCATGCCTGTCGTAACACCGGACCCAACTGGATCAAACATGGATGTGGATAATGAGGCTTTTCGGCGTGTGGTAAATTGGCCATACTGTGACAGCTGCTTCTTGCATTCTGACTTTTTGCTATATCATAATCTTGACTCAATTTACGAAGAAAGAATACTTATGCCTTGGTCTTTCTGAATATTTCTATAACTCATTCTTATACACTCATTGTTAATAATGCCTATGAAACCAGTGGTTCTGATCTATCTCGGTATGCTAGGTCTTCCATCTGGAATAAGATTTAAGTATTTATTCTTCATGGACTGTCATATTTCTCTTAACATGTTCACGTACAATATGCTTTGGTTCATATCTGCTCTGTTGCATTTCAGAACTCTGTTTTATTCTCACACAACAAATTTCTGTTCTTGTTTATCTTAAATTTCTATTGCCCATGTTATAAGATGAACCTGTTGTTGACTTATGATGCAGGTCCGCTTGACAGATGGTACATTGACAGAAGTACTGCCGAGAATATCTGATGCCGATGTCCAGATGTCCCGGCAGCGCATTAATGCATTCTTGACAATGCACACAGCTTATGAATTACTTCCTGAGTCAGGCAAGGTTTGGACGTCTAACCATTAACCTTATATTTTGGTTTTAATGTTTTGCTTCTGGTTAAACTTTCCAACCACAAATTGCATAATTTCATTGCTGACTCTCAGACACCTGTCATAGGTTGTTGCTTTGGACATTGATCTGCCAGTGAAACAAGCATTTCACATTTTGCATGAGCAGGTATCCTTTCATTTTTCTGAGACTGGTATATGCTTTTAGGGCATTCTGGGTATTTTGGATTTGGTGGAAACATCAAACATGTTTGGCCATTGTGGACTCACTTTGCTTCTCTAGCCTAACAATAGGTGGGAAAGGATTCAAATGCTGTTTTGATTTTTTTGGGGAATTCAAGGAGTTGTGTCTGAAGTTTTTCCCTGGACAATGATTAAATCTTTTGCTTTATGACCTTATATGATTACCTGTCATAGTTGTAGTCTTCCTTGTGTTTATATATAGTTGATTAGAAGCTTTCAAGCATCATTTCTAAATTGGGTTATTTTTAGGGAATCCCTATGGCTCCTCTCTGGGACTTCAGCAAAGGGCAGTTTGTTGGTGTTCTCAGTGCTTTGGATTTTATTTTAATTTTGAGAGAGGTATGCATTTGTTTGCTTCATTGAATAGTTGTATTGATTTCGAAAGGCTAAGGTACCACATACACATGATGCATGCATGTTACAGCACATGATAAGAAAAGGAAGGGTGTATAATATTTTTTTCCTTAGGATATACTTAAATCACAGCCTTCGACTAACTACATCATAAATTTGTTCTGTTAGCTTTTCATACTAGACACCTTAGAATATTAAACTGGTAGATTATTTCCAATCCCTTCTTACTGATACTTGCTATAAATCATTTCTTTTTCTGCTCTCTTTCTTTTTGTGCATCTCATATCTGTTCTTATGAAAATTTTGTTGACTGGGAATGATATGCTATAGAAGCCGGAAAACAATGACATTGTGTTGTTCACTTAGCTTGAGAGTGTTCTTTCAATGAGTATAAACTTTCTCCCTTGTGCGCATGCTTACCTTTTCTAACTTATCAAATGCTCTTGAATGTTTGACCCCTAATGATATGCTATAGAAGCTGAAAAACAATGACATGGTGTTGTTCACCTAGCTTGAGAGTGTTCTTACATGAGTATAAACTTTGTCCCTTGTGTGCGTGCTTACTTTTTCTATCTTATCAAATGCTCGTGAATGTGTTATTAACTGATTCTGAATGAAAGGTCAAAGCTGTCCAGGGAAAAGAAACTCACTTGGGGATAGTATAGTTTCAGTGTGATATTCTTCATGTTTCCTGAGAAGTGTGTTTTCTGTTTGAAGTGTTGACAAAACTTTTATTATAGCTGCTTTGTGTACTGTCAGTAATTATTCTTCTGTCAATCTATTACAAGGCTGGTTGTAAAGTTTATTTAGCATGAGTTCTGGAGATTGCATGTGTGCCCATTTTGTATGATCTGTTATGCCTATGAAAACATGCAATTGTTTCATTCTCAGCTTGGAAATCATGGATCCAATCTGACAGAAGAGGAGCTTGAAACACATACCATATCTGCTTGGAAAGAAGGAAAATCATATCTTAGCAGACAAAACAATGGACCAGGAGCAGCATTTTCAAGACATTTTGTTAGTGTAAGCAAATTATGTGGCTTTTGCAGCCCTTAACTTGTGATATTGCTCACAATTTTGGCTAGTTGCAGTTTTGGGGTTCAATGTATAGTTATTAACATGTAGAGGTGCTATGAGATTTAATAGTATCTTTTTTGTGGTGGTGGATGGGCGGCTTGAGTTCATTGTAGTTTTGGAAGTGCTTGGGTTATTCTAGCTTTACGTGTCTGAATGAGGTGCATCTATAGAAACTGTCTTGAGGCTTGCAGGATGGCATGAAAAAAATTGTGTGCGGAAGACAGGTTTTGCCTTGTGTGTTTATCTAGCAAATTAGAATTGTGGAAAAGGTTCTTATTAAGTACTTGTTTTGTTTGGTGGGCCAAAAAAAGTTCTTATTTTGTTTACGAATCATTGACTTTTTTGATACGAACACATCTTACATGAAAAGCAGTTTTGCTTTCTACTTTTAAGAAGCAACATAGTTGATTTCAATAACGTAAAAGAATTTATTTTAGGAATAAAATTATTACTTAGCAGTTGCAATTTGTGTCTATGAACCTGCATCTTCAAATGATATCCACAAGTTTACAATTACTCATTTTGCATTTCAGCTATTGTGTTGGCCTTAGCAAACGGGGAGAAGAAGAGAATACTGTTTAAATTCAGTTTGCATATCAAGTGATATTGGGAAGTCAGGCGTGTTCCAAACTAAAAGATGCCTTTTCCTTAAAGCTAAGGAAGAGGATCTTGTTTCTTGGTCTTGGAATATTGCCAGTTAATGAGTTGTAACTTTATTAGAAGCCTGGGTTTTGTAGATTTATTCTCAATCTCACAATAGATGTCAGAGTAATTTGACCAATTTGTCATTAATTGCTCTCTTTCACATTATCTATCGTACAAACTCTACTGAAGCTGCTCCTTGGGTTATATATGATACCCGACTCAATAAATCTCCTAATTAAAATTTTTCTTTTTAATATGTCCTGGTGTTGAGGAAAGTGCCTGTGTTATGTAATGAGCTACCTAATTATCAGTGATGTTATGTTTATCATGCAGGGTGGGCCGTATGATAATTTAAAGGATGTTTCCTTGAAGATCCTGCAAAATGGAGTTTCAACTGTTCCTATTATCCATTCTTCTTCTGAAGATGGTTTATATTCTCAATTATTACATCTAGCTTCGCTTTCTGGAATTCTTAAATGTAAGTAATTAAAATGGCATTATTTATGCTGTTAATTGGCATCCTTGATTCTCACTAGATTGATTTTTCAGGCATTTGCAGGTATTTTAGGCATTGTGCCAATACATTGCCTATTCTTCAACTACCCATTTGTGCAATTCCAGTTGGCACATGGGTGCCCAAAATTGGGGAGTCAAACCGGCAGCCCTTAGCAATGTTGAAACCAAGTGCTTCTCTCGCTTCAGCCCTAAATTTGTTAGTCCAAGGTGCCATTTCTTTACTTGACCCTGAAAATTTTGTATCAATTAGCAACAGATAATTTTTTGAGGGGATATCTTTTGTGTGATTAATCTGGTGTGCTGGGCTAGAGGTAGATGTCTCTTCTCCCGCATTGAGGGGATATCTTTTGTGTGATTAATCATCAAAAGAGAGGGTGAATGTTTCAGCTAAAAGGAAACAAGGGTGATTCCATTGTGTGGTCTTTCTTATGTTTCATCTTGTCCTCTGCTTTTGCAGCCCAAGTAAGTTCAATACCAATAGTTGACGATAATGACTCATTGTTGGATATATATTGCCGGAGGTTAGTTGTGTTAAAAAATCATTATTGTACTTCATTTTTTGAGGCACTGGATTTAGTCTTGGATTTAAGCTTGAATTTCTTAGCTGTTCGTTCTTTACAGTGGCTTGCCATGTTTCTCACCTTCTCTCCTATCCTTTGTTGATAGTGATATAACAGCTTTGGCAAAGGACAGAGCTTATACACATATTAATCTCGATGAAATGACTGTTCATCAGGCAAGTTATGTTTGTTTCTTTATCAACATAGTTTTGCTATTTATTTATGAAGTGAATAGCAACATATTTTTGTTATTAGTCTGGCTATTCTACTGAGCTTGAGGGCTGAAGCCAGTGCCAACTTTTAAGTCAAGTCATTAATTCATATTGAGAACTTTAGTAAAAGGAGCCTAATTTTCCCAGTTCTTGGTCTTATATAGTACTCATTGGGAGATCCGACAAATCATTGCAATAGCTATGTATTAACTAACAATAATATGGCAAAGATTTCTACTTGGAGGAGTTATGACACGTGCCTTATTTTGTGGATAAGAACCTTGATTCTTGGCTTTTGTTTTTTGTAGTGTTTTTGTAAATTATGGTTTATAGGTCATCAAAATCTAAGAGTAATATTAAAACATGTGATCTTGATTGTATTCGTCAGTTCTTATTTTCTCTTGTATGCTCCATGTCTCTAGGCGTTGCAATTGGGTCAGGATTCTTATCAGCCTTATGAACTTAGAAGTCAAAGATGCCAGATGTGCTTGCGATCTGATTCTCTCCATAAAGTGATGGAACGGCTGGCTAATCCAGGTAGATTTTTGTTTGTGCTTTCTTATGAAGTAGGGCTTGCTGTTTTTTTGTTCTATATTAATGATGCAATAGGCTATTCAGTTGAGGTTGCTTTTTTTCATGTTATCTTTGTGTGATAGCCTTTAGTTGTGTGAGGAGAAATGTTCCCTAGTTGTAACTTTTTAAGTATCCTATTGAATGATCCGCAATATTCAATGTGAAACTGGGCATCATAACATTGGTCTTCATCAATTATCAGTCCTTGGGAAGCCAACATCTCATTTTCTAGACAGAATTTCACATAATTTCTTTGGCTGTTAGAACCCTATATATACAATTTTTTAGAACCACAGACTGCTAGCTTTGATACCTATTGATTCTTTCACATGAATTCTCATTCTTCATGTTTTCCTTTTTCATTCCAATGTTTTGCCTACGACTGACTCCAAGCTGTGACATAGAGGTTATAACTGTGTCATTAGTGTAATGCTTTTTACCAAATTGGTGGAGAAATAGACTTTAATTTAATTGTGGCTGTCTTGTAAATTATCTGCTGTTCACTTGTGGATTTCAGGTGTCAGGCGGTTAGTCATTGTGGAAGCTGGCAGCAAACGTGTAGAAGGCATTGTTTCACTAACTGACATATTCAAGTTCTTGCTTGGTTAGTTTGGGTCAGAGTCTGAGGAATCGCAATAGCTAGCTTGCCCAGTGGTTACAATGTGTTTGCATATTTTTCTTAGGCTGCATCACCTGACCAGCCATTGCAATGCTTTTTACAGGGTGATTTGATCTCATTTCATTGAAAATACAATTTGATTGGCCTCTTGCTTCATTGCCTCCTTTCAAGATTTTAGGCTAGAGAGAGAGATAGGGGCCTGTAAATTGAGAGTATTTGATTGTCCTAAATTTATTTATCTTCCTCCATTCATATGATCTTCAAATGTGTTGTGCCATCTGATATAGATACATGCAGAAGTAGTAGGGAGCACCAAGATCTGTGTAATCTTTATGTGCTGTGAAGATACTAAGTTTGAAAAAAAAAAAATGACGGGAGGACAAATATTGCACTAATGGGTCATGATATTGACTTGTCAATTTTTGTTCTTCAATGCTGTCTCAAGCATCCTGTTGATAGAGAGTACTTGAAACTTACCCTCCTGTTGTCTCCATCCTGTATTGTGCAAATTCAAGTGTACAAGGAGAATCAATGCATGTTCAAGTTGAAGAAAAGGTTCTAAATATGCAATTTAGTTTTAGTTGGAAGTTCTCAAATAATTAATCACTTTTACCTTCAATGTTTATATTGAAGTTATCTATGACTTGGGCTACCAAACGCAAGGGCAAGAAAAAAATTGACATTATATTATACATATACATGTTATGAGCGACATCTGGTATGCATCATCAGATATATGTTTTAAAGGCCAAAAAAATATGCATTCCTAATTTGGGTTAAGGCAATAGCTGAGCATTTGTGAGCGGTTACACAAGTGGGATTGATCCCTTTCATTTATGGAAGAGTTTTCATGTCGTTAGGATACAGTCATTAGCAACTCCTTCTGAAGACTTCATCTGCTTACAAATTTCAAAAGTGGTGTAATATTGATGGTGTTGCAAATTAGAATAAGGTGTTTGTTTTAAAAATACATTATTTTTTTTGTAATTTCGGGAAAATAATTGTACTCTACTCTTAAAAAACAATATCATATAAACATTTGTTTTTAATTTCTGAAGGAAAAATATGCATAATCTTTGTTTATAAATAGAAAAAAGATCACCCTACTATTTTTTTTTTTTTGGGGTAAAGAAATTTAGGAAAAGGGTTGGGCCAAGTCCTCATTCCACTTACGTAATACCAACATTATATAGCGTGGGTCATCTATTACTTTCAGACATTTATCTAAACACCCAAGAAATATAATGCCTCTTCTAGTGCCTTGATAACTCTAGGATCGAACTCTCTCTTTTTAGTGAAAATGTTCAACCAGTTTATCAATTAAACCTGAAGACAAGTAATGTCTGTAGGCCGTAGCGATTCTTAAACTTATTTCAAAGATGACAGGATTTTCAATTAAATTAGAACTCAACGCAGTTTAAGCCGGTTGGAGTCATCCCCAATGTTGTATATGTATATTTTGTTCAACATCTGCATCAATAATATTTGGCTATCCATTTTTATTGCTTGCTAATATTTTATTACTTGTTCGTTGCGCAACCAACTACAACATAGTCTATGGATTAAAAAAGTCTGATCCTAACCCAACTGAACTTCAATGACAATGACAAAAGCCTCTAACCTTAGCTTCACTTAAACGTCCCCTGCATTACTGTCAGATAATGTCAATAAATAAGATATTGCTATCTATTAACATGAAGACCCGATAACTTCAACTATGAGATTGAGAAATTTCAGACCAAAAAAAGGATCGAGTGATTAGTCTCCACTCAAAATTTAGTAAAGCTTTTCTTTTGCCCAAAAAAAGTGTTTCTCAACCTATTGGATCAAATCACGTAAGTACCTTCACAATACAGTGTTTCAAAATGACATTTCCATATTCTGTGATCTAGCTAAAGCCTTCAATTTCTTTTCCTTCCTCTTGATGGATCCATTTTTGTTCACTTTTTTCTTAGGTTGCTCCTCTACTACTGGTTGAGTAGTCAGCAAGCGCTGATGAATGGCAGATAGGGGATCCTTTTGGAATGAAGGATCACTAAGATTTTGTAAAAACCGCGCTTGTTCCTTCACTCTGAAAAAAAAAAGGAACAGGTTAATAAGTATATTGTTACATGTCAAATGTGATCATCATATAATGTTGAACTATGGCTGAATAACTCACAATATCTTTTTTCTAGATTTGCAATTTAGTTTTAAGTTATCTGCTGCTTGTCGTGGCGCCTTCAACTCAGGAAGGGACTCGCAGAGTGCAGAGAGGTCATATGCCTTCAATTTCTTCTGGCGTCTTCGTTGATTTCTACTCTTCTCCTAGAAGAAAAATTCGAGTTGCACATACATATGATTACTACAATGAATCAAGGCAACTATAACAAGCCAGTACTTGCAAATTAGAGTCTCAAATCAATCAGTTATGCATGGGAAGAGAACGATTCAAAAGAATGCACTTGTGAATGAAACTCATTTCTTTTCTTTACACTTGTTCTCTTTTTCCAATCACTCTTGAAACTATAAATTCAGCATGTTTAAAAAAAATCAGACAGAAGTAGTTGGCACAAAAGTCACCTTAACAACCCAAATAAAAAATAAAGAAAAGTACACCGAAATTTTCTAAGCCAAAAGCTATAACTATGTAGCAGCAAAGGATTAAAGTTTACAGCATCATAATGCATTTAGCTCTCTATGTCTTGAGTCAGTGGAACTATTACTTTGTTCTTCCATGGTATCATATAGGTACTGGTTTTCAACATCAACACCATATTTTCAAATATTAATTAATAAATGTTTTCAAGACAGCTATGAACAATGCTGTTTATATAAAATTCTTACCTTTGTAATTGACTTTTGAGCACTCAGGGAAGCAACACTAGCTCTAACCTCTGCATTAATCAAAGGATTGGGATAAGGCGATTTATTACAATATGATCAGATTTGACATGTAACGTGCATCAAATATAAAGAATGTCCAATCAATACGAAACATATATAAATAATTCATAAAACTATTACCAAAGCAATGCATTTTATTCATCACTCTCAATAGCACCCAGCCACCCACAATGTTGTGTGAACAAAACATAGAATTTTCAACTTATAAAAAACGGAGCCCTTCACAAACATAGATAATTTGACAACTTAAACTACAACAATCATAAAACGCAACACACTAAGGTATATCTGGGCACGCACAAAGGGGATATATCTAACGGAATGTGCACTTTGTTGTAATAGGTGAGAGGAATCATTAAACTACAATTATATCAAGATTAGTCAACTAAAACTTGAAATAAGAGCACCTCACTGATGCAACGAAGGCACCTAATAACTACCTATAATTAGTCAACTACTTCCAAAGAGAAACACAACTTCCATGATCCTAAATTCTAAATATTTTACAACACTATATTCCAAAAAATCAACTCAATAAAAGATGTTAAACTATATTTTCACAACAAAAATATCAGGCTAAGTTGTATCGTCTTGTCAAGAGGGGTTTCTAGTCTCTACTCTGTGGTTTGTTACTTCTTGGCCCAGTCTGTCAAAACGGTGTTCAATAAATGTTTGACATGTGAAGGAGCCAAAGGAAAATACACATGCACACATTCAACCAGAATTCATGCGGACATTTATGAAATTTCTGCAATTTTCAACCATTATTTTTTCGATTGTCAAGAAAATTAAGAATACCACATTGCTTAAGTGATCATAGCATCATAATCTCTTAAGTCTTAACCCCAATATCCTGCTACTTTTCAATTTGGTCAAGTGATTGTTCATTGATCTGTGAAATTTATTGATTGCAGCATCACCTTCACGCATCTCACTGATTGTTTCTCCCAATGACATGCATAATCATCCTCCATATTTACAATAGCAGGGTAAAAAAAAGCACCTATTGAAATAAACTAGGTCTCAAACACATTCACGTAGAAAACTCCACACACATGAAAGGATACTTCACTCAAAATGATCAAAGACACCCTTTACCAGCCTCTTCCAGCGTCACTTACATGCTTACCTTGAACCTACTTCTAGTAGCCACAAGTATTTCCCTAACGATATATATTCCTATTCCTATCACCCACATGCCATAAAATATGGACAGGCAGACTAAACTTCTAAACAAGTACAAAATTGCTGCTAGAATAAGAAAATTTAGAATGCAAAAGAACCAATAATGTTGAATCATTGGGTTCAATTTATTTATTTTTCAAAAAAAAAAAAAAAACTTACTGCCGTAAAATTCGAGCTTCTTTTCAAACTTGCGCTCAGCTTTTGATCCTGGCCTGCATTCATTAACGATAAAAAGGAGATGGAGCAGAACGAAACAAAATAAAGAAAAATTGAAAAATTCAAATTTGAAAGAAAAACAGAGCGGGAGTTCAGATGTCACGTACCTTACACTAGTCTTGCCCATTACTGATCTGTTTTAGGGTTTGTGTGTCTACTACGTATAGTTGTTAAGGGAAGGAACAATGAAGAAGAGTCAGAAGCAGGCAGAGGTAATGCTGACGATGATGAAGGAGGCCGGCGAGTGGGGCTGAGGGTATAAGGCAGAGAGAGTTTCACCTTCGCAGACGGCGCCTGAGGGACTGAGATTGAGGTCCGACAGCCGTGTCGGTCGATGAACAAGGAAGGAAACAGCCAAAAACAGGTGAAAAATAGAAAATAGGATGAAATAAAAGGACTCCCGGAAACCGATTGAACCGGGATCTATCAATTTATTAAAATATCTAAGCGGTTTTTCACACGTTTTAACCTTTTATTATTTTAATTTTTCCAGATGTTATAAAATAAAATTAGGATTACATTTAAATCCGTACAATATAAGGACACGTTATATGTTAATTAAATATTAACTTACTAATTTAATAAAATATAATGGTGCTATAAACATGTAAAATATAATTACATAAGTTAGGGAAATAGTTTTACTTTTGATGTACTACTTATTACCCTTGATACATAATTTATTTAGAGATTTAGATCTTAATTCTAAATATTAGATTTATTTATAATATTGATCAATTATTTTCTAATTTATTTTATATTGATACTTTCTTAATAATGATTGAAAAACAGATATTAAAAAAATGGTTAAAATATTTTTAAAAAATATATTATATTAACTAACTTATTTAATTTTAATATAATTATGATTAAGCACTATTGAGTATGGGCCATTATTACCACATGGGCCAAAAAGGGTGTTTTAGTCTTGTTATAATTTCCCAGGGCTAGACCTAGATTGGCTTTATCTCACCAAACTCTTTCTTTAAGTCGCTTATTAATTCTGACTTGCCTTGACTGACTTGTTTAACATCTTCTTGTAAGTGGAAATAAATAAACAAACACAACATAAACTCTCCTTTTTCGCCTTCAATTTTTTTTAAGAAAATGAAGTTAGAATAAAAACAAATTTCCGGGAGATTATTTTCGTTGATATTAGCGATGTTTGGCGCGTACATGAGAAAACCAACAAACTGTCAGACCAATAAGAGAAGGCTCAAAGGAAGGCATAGAAAGAAAGATCAAAGATTAACGCTTTGAAACTGGAAGGAAGTGAGAGAGACCAGAGAGAGAGAGAGAGCAAACTAGGGGCAGAGAGAGACGCTGTCGTTCTCTCTCTTCCTGTGTGCTTGTGACTTGTGTGTGTGCGTATGAGTCCAAGACACCCAGACAATCCGACCCGTTCCTCTCTCAAGCTTTTCTATTCATACACCCCCATTTGATCGGAGCGCCTCATTTTCTGTGCCAAATTACTGTGAAGTCGCCTCTCGTCCCGTTTGGTCTGGTCCGTGCAATGGAGCGGTACGGCCGGGCAAGTGAAGAGTCGCAGTCCGATCCATCACCGGAATGGACTGGAACTGGAGGTGAAACGGGGCGTGAAGGTGGGTGTGTAAGGCTCTGCATTCTGAATTTCCGTTTCTTGTTTGACAGAATTTCGGGTTCTGGTGTGGTGATTTGTGGTTTTAGCAAAATGTGGAGTGTAATATACTGAATTTGATCTTGATTTCGCTAATGCAGAATCTATGCGGCAATCGGGATTGGCTGGTGGGGAATCGTATCCACAACGGCCCGATGAGGCTGATTGCAACT
This sequence comes from Acacia confusa, assembly GCA_037074495.1. Classification (NCBI taxonomy): domain Eukaryota; kingdom Viridiplantae; phylum Streptophyta; class Magnoliopsida; order Fabales; family Fabaceae; genus Acacia; species Acacia confusa. The sequence goes on from CM073505.1 coordinate 9,410,113, forward strand.
ACTATTTGAAGACTGGGTTTTGTGGGTATGGCTCGCGGTGTCGATACCATCATCCCCGTGACCGTGGCGCGGTAAGTTTGTTGTGGTTGATTACCGGACGGGACACGGTTTGGTTTTTTATGTGATCATTCGCTTCTGTTTGGTTTGATCTTTGTTATGACTCATGGCGGTACATAAAGCTTTTCATTGCTTGGATTGCCTTCATGCTGTGGCTTTTCAAGTTAGTGTTAGGATCATTACTAAATCAATTAAATTAACTCAACTAAGACTAAAATGTTTGCATCTGACAGCCTGATTGGACCTTCCATAATTTGTTAACATATATATGCTGTTTAGGTTATAGGAGCTTCGATGACTGTCGTGGAGTATCCAGAGCGAGTAGGCCAGCCTTTATGTCAGGTACTCGTCTGGTTCTGCTATATGCTCTGGGAAAACATTATAAATGATATTGCTTTTGCCATTGTAGTTCATATTGGTTATCCGAATTATGATTCTATGCAGTCGTTTGTAAATTCTCAGGGTGTAGTAAAGTCAAGTTATTGCTTTGGCCATCTTCAAAATTGATTACTGGCCTTTAGCATTGATTTAATCTATTTGCTTAAACTGCAGTATTTTATGAGGACAGGGTCTTGCAAATTTGGTGCTTCATGTAAGTACCACCATCCTAGGCAGGGAGGAGGTGTTGCTCCTGTGCCACTTAATTTTTATGGATATCCATTACGACCGGTTTGTATACCCATACTTTTGTGTTTCTTTAAATTTTGGGTTGGTTTTTTTTTTTCTAACCATGGCAAGAGTTTGTCCCAAACTTACATTTTACAAATACAGGATGAGAAAGAGTGTTCGTATTATGTGAAAACAGGACAATGCAAGTTTGGTGCATCTTGTAAGTTTCACCATCCACAGCCTGCTGGTGTTCAAGTCCCTGCCCCATTACCAGTTCCCCATGCTTCAACTCTCCCTGTACAAGTACCTTCACCGTTCTATCCAACTATACAGCCTCCATCTGGTTCTTCGTCACAACAATATAGTGTAATGTTTGCAAGACCACCTCTACTACCAGGGTCATTATTGCAAAATCCTTACGGGCCTGTGGTAATGTCCCCTGTCCCTTTTTCAGGTTGGAATCCTTATCAGGTAGGTCAAGCTTTTCCTTTGACAGTTTCAACAAATTACTAGTGCATTTGTTGATGTCTTTTTATACTTTACACAGGCTCCTACAAGCCCTGCAGTTCCTTCTACTACTCCATCTAATGTTGGCTCAACACAATTTTATGCGAATACCCAGCTACCTTCACCAGCACCTGCCTATTCTGCACCATATCAAGCTCCAGGTTCCTCATTTGGTCCCTCAAGCACCAGTCCAAGAGAACAACATTCATTTCCAGAAAGACCTGGTCAACCAGAATGTCGGCATTACATGAGAACAGGGGAGTGTAGATTTGGTCCTTCCTGTAGATATCATCATCCACCTGAATTGATTGCACCAAATGTAAATGTGGTCCTTAGTCCTGTGGGTCTCCCTATGCGCCCGGTAACTATCATCCTTCAACCCCTTTTAATGATGCCTGATGTTGGTTATGAATTTAGTACTCTCTCTTCTCTCTCCATCTGGCTAAAACTTATGATTACTATCCAATAACCACTTGTTAAAATGTATATGCAATTTTGATTCATATAAAATGAATTTATTTTGTTGCAACATATTATATGTTTGTTTTACGTAAGGTTTGAAGCTTGTTTCACAGATATACTATTTTTTGGTTTTTTTCCCCTCTAGCACTTTAGAACAAATTATAGTAGGATTCCACTTGGTTGTTATTCCTTATTCTTGTACTTTCTTTTTAGCTTCAGATGTGTTTTTTCCCCAATATTAATGTGTATTTCTTAGAATCCAAGGTCTGATCTGCACACCGGGGCAAGTTCTGCTTGTATACACCTCTTTAAAGTCCTCCTTTATTGATACATGCCTTAACATGGATTTTAATATTTGAACTATGAAAGCCTGAAACTTCCTGTTATATTTTAATGTGGTCACTCATAAGATAATACTGGGTTATGGTTAAGATACATAACATTGAATGATGCTCTTTTGTATTGTGTTGCCACACTATGTTTCAATCTCTTCTATAATACTGCTGGGAATTCCTTCGTTAATGTATAAAACCTTGTTGAAAACTCCTGACATTCATTTCTTACATATTTCTTATTCTTTTTTGGGTCAATTAATCATTTCTTCTTATTGTTGACCTTCAACCAATTACAAGTCTTTGTTTTTTTTGCTTTATCACTATCTGTGAAACCATCGAGATTCTTTCCAATATTTATTGAAGGGAGGTGCATTTAAGTGAATAAAAGTGTAGGTAGGTGACCTTGGATGGGATAAAAGAACAAGCTACTCTTTTTTTTTCAAATAAAATATAGTTCCTCTCAGTAGCTTGCCTTCATAAAATTTCATCAAGCTTTGTATATATGCATGGTGTTGATAATTGGGTTGCAATTTTATACTCTCGTGTTTTTTTAATTATGTCCAAATCGTACTTCTGATGCTTTTATGCTGATGTGTCCCTAAACTATAGACTGCAAATGTCATGCACAGGTCAAGGTCTTGCATGCTCATTGTCAGAAGTATTAATATGATGATGAGCCTGAGCTCAAAAAAATGTGTAATGCTTTAACATCTAAGTTAACATATTGAATATCCTTTTTAGATACAATTATTGCTAACATGAGTGTATAAATGGTCATAAAAATTTTATTGAAATTTTGTGTTCTCTGCTCTTGGTTTCCTCGGAGCTTAGCACATAATCCTCTGCTTACTTCTAAGACTGCCAAAACCATGTGTTAATTATGTTTTACAGTATAACTTACTGTATTGTTGCTGTAAATTGTATTTGTCTTCTCATTTCTTTTTAAGACTTCTCAAAATTATAGGGGACCTGCATTGAATAATTTTCTATTGTCAATGTCTTGGATTAAATACTTCTCTCATTTCTATTCTCTTGAGCATTTTTTGTCAACATTTCAATTAGTAGATTGGTTTGGCTTTTTCTTTTTTCTTTTTTTCTTCAGTAGTGTCAGTTTGCCTTTTAGCAAACTGTTTACTTGAGTCTTGACTATTGATATGTTGACTGGTTTTGGCTTTAAGAATGCGCTTAAGAACATGATTATGATAATTCTATTATGGAATTTGTTTATTTTTTCTTATGAATGCTGTCTTCTGAGTCCCCTTATTTTGCCTGTGACTTGCTTCTCTTCAAATGTCTCAGACAAGCTTTTCTGTTCTTCTTTGTTGGTTCATAGTGTTGTGACTCAATGAAAGTCTTTATTGAATTTAAGATAATGTTTTACTGACAATTCTTCCTCAAGAATTGGTAGAATTATACTAGTGAGAAAAGATATATCTAGGAGCCTGTAATTGAGTTGCATTTAGGTGAGTGAAAGAAGCTGAAGTAGTTGTAAGATTATGAAGTATTTAATATCTTAGACGTTGCTATTTTCATGTGTGAGTAAATGCTGATATATAACCTGCAACGCAAACATAGTTGATTAGTCAAATAAAAAACTGTGCCTTGTTTTACTTTTTTGGAGGCTGGGATGAAATATAAGTCTTAATATCCATAACAGTCTAGACTCAGCTGTTTCATTTTCCCTTGCAGACTGTCAGAGTCTAAGCTGATTTTGTCTCAAATTGCACAGGTGCTTTACTTCTGTTTAATTGTCTTTACTAGTGTTAAGAGTCTGCTCTCATGTGGTGTCTGGTAGAAAGTTCTTTTTATGTGTGTACAATAGAACGCTATATCAAGAAATGCCCTTAAGGTTTGTGACGAAAGTTGCATGTTTATAAATTATTCATCTGGCTGCTGTATTACTTGCTTAACCTATCATCTCATGTCATTGCTTGATAATCAGGGGGCTCCACCTTGCATTCATTATGCACAGCGGGGAGTATGTAAGTTTGGTCCTGCATGCAAGTTTGATCATTCTATAGGAGCGTTGACTTACAGTCCATCTGCATCTTCCCTTGATATGCCAGTGGTATCTGTTCCTGTGGGCTTGTCCATCAGTACTCTTGCACCACTGACTTCATCATCGGAGTTGCGGCCTGAACTTAGCCCTGGTTCAAGCGAGGAGCACGGATCGTTCAGAATGTCTTCATCAATGAGCACATCCACTGGACCAGTTGGCTTAGCTTCATCATCTGGTGGAACCGTTTCTCAGTCAGATGCTCAAACATCCACCCAAAGTTCTGCTCCAGCAGCAACTCCCACGATCACAACAAGCAGCAGCACTATCTCTCATACTCCAAGCTAAACAATGTGAATTCTTACCTCATTTTGGCCCTTTTTTTAATCCCAATTCTTAAAAGGGACATAATTATTCAAGGGATTCCTCAAATAGGTTTTGTTTTTTCAGCTATCCCTGTTCCACAGGTCTAGAACTCTCAACACATACAGTGCCTATTATCTTTGGGTTGATCATCTTGTAGTCTTTTTCATGGCCATCCAATTGATCTTGAATAAACCATGGCCAACCTTGAGAATTTTAGGGTCATCCCATACAGCCCTCCTTGCTTTCAATCTTGAGAAACTGCATCCCCATCTCCAGTTTTCTGGAGTTTTTTTTTTTTTAGCTTATTTATGCTTCAGTTGTCTTTGGTATGAGAGAATTCTGATCACACATTCATTGATCATGTGGTTTATGTTTCTTCCCCAAAACCCTTATTTCAAAATACCAACTGTTTTTCATTTTGGGAACTCCTTTTTCCAGTTCTTCTTGGAAGTGGAAGGTTTTGTTCAGTGTTGTTCCCATGATCCCATCTCTTTTTGTCTGGGGTTTAGGTGAAGAAAGATATTCAGGACTCAGGAGACTACAGTGAGGCTTCATGTTGCTATTTCTTACAGATACACAGTGATGTGATGAAGATTGAAATGCTTCATTTGGGATTTTAAATTATTAGTAAATACAAATATAAGGGGAAAGTAAGTAAACACACTTCAACTGAGACTGTTAAATCTGTAATAAATTATGCTTTCCCCTTGGTGATATATCATTGTACTTGATTAAGCAATCACTTGAGGTGAAGTTACTTATTTATTTTTGGGGAATTTCATTCGTCCCAAAAACCAAAGGTGTAGCAAGGCAAATTTAGAGGTTTATAAATTATAATGATCAAATTTGGAGAATATGGTTATGTGCATGTCCTAAAAGGAAAATAAACATTAATGACTAAACGATTATAATACTTGAGAGTATGTGTTGGCAAAATTTTATTTTTTAAAAAAAAAAGATTTGGGAGTATACCTATGGTAGTTTAAGGCGTTGCTTCCAGTTTTACCCCTGCAATAAACATTTCACAAAATAAATGAAGCCTAAATACTACTCGTATTTGGCTTCAACTTTTGGAATTCCAAAAGTCGTTTTACATTGTACATGCTTGGGATGTTGTTTGAAATGGTCAAAAGTCTGTTGGAATTGTAAATGGAGCAAATCATCAAGAGGGGGTAAATTGGAGATTTTAAAATCTTTTTCAAATTACTCTGTTTTATAGAAATAAAATAGAGGTGAATGGAAGAGAGTTAAGAGAAGATTAACACAGAAGAATTTATACTAGTTCGGTCCAAATCCTTGACTAACGTCCAGTCCCCAGACTCTTATGGATTTTGACTAACTCACAATATCAATTACACTTTGTACTCGAAAGTTATCCTTTCACTAGGATACACTCTCCCTTACAAGTTGTAATATGAAACTCTCAATCTCCAAATCTCACGACTTGAGATTCTTTACAATAATTGATTTCAATAAATGAATTATCTCTTAGAGTGGATAAAGATAAACACTGAAGTACAATGTATCAGAAGATACTTTACAAGTGAAAATTGAAAGAGTAGTTGGTAAACTTGAATACAATTTGTTTTCAGTTCCTTTGTTGTTGAGAAAATTTGAATGCAGTTAAATGTATATATATCAAGAGAGCATTAAATGACCATTATAATCTTCAACATAACCGTTGTAGACATTAAGGAAGGATTATCACAAGTTTTGGTCTTATTCTCTCTCTACTCTTTAGTTAACCTAGGTGCTCAGAGTTTTATAGTTGACTTCCCTTAAGATTAATCCGTTAGAATATCAGAAGTCAGTTAAGGAAAGGACACAGTAATCCTTTTGCATGGAGCAAAGAATGATTGTCCAAAAGATTGCAAGTTATTTGTACTTTGCAATAAATGTTCTGAAATGCTTTTTGCTTTTGACTGAATCTCCATTTTAATACACTTTAAATCATCTGAAACTCACTAACAAACTGGTTAAACATAGCTAGGAATAGTAATAGTGATGATAAGAAGTATATAGATCAGATACAAAGATTTCACAGGTTCGCGCAATTTGAATTTTGAAATCTGCGATACAAACTTGAGTTAGTTCATCTAGACTAGAGTTTGTATTTCACTTTTGAAGACTAAACTCGAGTTTCATTGATCTGACTCGAGTTTTCTTCATACATGGAAGAATGTCGCGATTTGATCTTTGAAACATGTTTTTGAGCTAGGGCTAAACTCGATTCATTGAGTAACTAACTCGAGTTTTGGACATTTACAGTGAAAAACATATTTTAAGTTCAAAAGCTCAAAACTAGAGTTTTCATTTCAAACTGGAGTTTTCAAAACGTTTAAGTAGAGCAAAGCTCTTTGTATGACATAAACTCGGATTTACAAAGTCAAACTCGAGTTTCCACAAAAATTGAGGAAAACTGAAAAACTCTCTGTATGGATCAAACTAGAGTTTGCAGTAGAAAACTGGAGTTTTTAAATTTTTAGAAATATTGAGTTGCTATTTGTTAAATCTAAACTCGAGTAAATAAAAACTAAATTCGAGTTTCCTCATAAAAGAAAACTTTATCAAACTCTTTGGCAAATCCAAATTGGAGTTTTCATAGACTTCACTTGAGTTTTCTCAAGCTTAGAGAGGAGTATAGCTTTCTGTATGTTACAAACTCGAGTTTAACTCGAGTTTCCAACAAAGCTTGGAAAACTTAGATTTCTCTAGTTTGTCAAAACTGGAGTTCATTAAACTAAACTCTAATTTGCTTTGTCCTGAAAAACTTATGAGTTCTCTATATGATTTAAACTCGAGTTTCCAAAACCAAATTTAAGTTTGTCTTAGTTTACAAAAACTTGAGCTACCCTCTGTCAAGTCTAAACTCGAGTTTTCTAACAAAAACTTGAATTTGTCTTTGACAGTAAGTTTTTCAACTTTGCAAAGACAAACTTTCACTTAGGTTTACAATTGTTAGTTATCATCAAAACACATAGAGAACTAACAGGAATAAAAAGGTCAGTTGGACGCAAAAATATGTTTGGAATAACATTTAGACAAAAATAACTTTAAAGTTGAGGTAATTTTTTTTCTATTTTGACTTTTTTTAATATTTGAACTTTTTGAAATTAACTTTTAAATTATCTAAATAAAATTATATCAAACTGAATTTCTTATTGAATCTTATCCAAACATAAATCATAATGTACTATTTATTTCTTACCTAAATTTTAATTTACTATAGTCAGATGGATAAAAGCAATCTTTTTTTACTGTTTAGAAAGTTTTTTTGCCAAATAGATCGGTTTGAGTTAGTGTTATAGAAGTACGTTCATATAAGTCGAAATAAAAAACTCATCTCACATACTTATATCATATATCGTAAATCATGTTAGAAAAACAACTTATACCGCCAATCCAAACAATAGTATTTCCTGTTTGAGCATTTGTGAAATCCTGACAACCGACCAAAATATATCAATGATTAAGTCGTTGTGACTTGTGAGTGAGAATGGGGTGGATTCATTAAACAATCATAATCAATATACATTTTATTATATTTGAAAAATATTTTTAACAAACACACAAAATCAATGGTTGTTATTATATTCATTCTATCAATATGGTCTATATTAGGCTTTTTTCTCATAGTGCCTCTTTTTAGGAAACTATTTATCAAAATGCCCCTACTTTGAAACTATTTCTCATTATGCCCTCCTCTGGAAACATATTCTCAATCTACCCCCTTTTAGTCGACTAAACCAGGGGTTTAGTCGACTAAATTACGGGGGTGGGCGTTAAAAAGCCCACACCCAACATTTAGTCGACTAAACCACTTGGTTTAGTCGACTAAATTTCGACGGTGAGGGTTTTTAAACACCTCAAACGCCGCAATCGACTAGATCTCCTCCCCAAACCCCTCCCCCATCTCTTTTTCGCCAAAATCTCTCTGAATCCGTTGGTGGGTTGCGAAGAGAACTTCAATCAACTTGCATTTGCATCAATTTCAGTATGTTTTCGTCCCATTTTCGGAATTCCACCGTCGACATTATGTTATTGCAAACCTCATTTGTGTTTTATTGTTTTGTGCTTAGATTTGATGGTTTTATTGTGTATATATGATTGATTTGAGTTTTTCATTGATATGTATGGAGGAAAACGATGAATGTATATGTTTATGATAATTTTTTTGCGTTTATGCGAATTTTGTAATTTTTGGACGAATTTATCTTCATTTTTCATCAAGAATTGGTGGTTTTGTTGTGTATGTATGATTGATTTGAGTTTTTCATTGATATTTATGGAGGAAAACGATGAATGTACATGTTTATGATAATTTTTTTTGCGTTTATGCGAATTTTTGTGTGTTTATAAGTATTTTTTGTTTATGTTGAAAGTGTTTGTTAGTGAAAATGATGAATGTAAATGTGAAATTGAGAATGATGAATGTTTCTTGTTTCCTGATTGATTGTAACGTCCCTTTGTAGGTCTTTGTTCTCATCATGCGTCGTAGACAAGCTCCTGCTGACACTGGCAATGTGCGTGGGAGACGGATCAAGCACCGAGCATCGCGCGGGGCATCCTCCTCTAGGCAATAACATGCACCGGAACCTGAGCCTGAGCCCGTTGTTGACCTCCCATTTGGATATTTGTTTGAAAATAATGAAGCAGAGCATGAACGATTCATAAGGGATTTTGCTTCCAGACCCATCATTAAGCCGAAGTCATTAGACATGACATTCTTTGCACGTGAGGGCCTTGACATTGTGTCGTTGTTGGGAACTTCGCATTTGGTAGGGCTGGCGGAGATGAGTTGTCCCTATTCAGAGGTTATGGTGAGAGCTTTCTACCATAACATGATCTACATTCATGGTGATCTGCAATCTCGTGTCTGCGGGGTTGACATTCTGGTGACGGCTGACATGTGGACGGATCTTCTTGGATTTGATTTTGATGCTGGTGATAGATACCAGTTTGATGGGGACACCAATTTTGTCATGGAGGGATATGTTCGAGATGAGGCTGTGTATGCGTTCAGGAGGCCAGGAGGGCATAGACCTATAGTGACTGTGGGACAACTGACTGTTAGTTCTCGGATCCTCTTCTACGTCATCACCCACATATTGTTTCCTCGGGCCTACAATCATTCACGAGTGTTGGAGGGTGACATCCCCATTATGTGGTCTATTCGGAATGGCATTGAGGTTAATTGGAGACATTATATCTGTTGGCATATGTATAAGGCAAGACATAAAGGTGCACTCCCATGCGCCTACTTGGTTCAGAAGATTTTGGAGAAATTTGGTGTTCCTATGGACGATGAGGTGATGGTGAAACAGGAAGCATGGAATGCCATCTTTGGACAGCGCCTCCTAGAGCAATGCAAGATCACCAAGGGTTCAGATGGTGGGTGGCACTACATTGGTGAAGAGGATGTTGATGCTGCTGCTGGTCAGGGTCTACCCTTTTTACCTGATGTTGGTCAGGGTCCACCTATTGTTCTTCCTGAGGTCGATGATGATGACGGTGACGATGTTCATCCTGAGCCGGAGGGTGGATTCTCCCTTAGTGATGTCATGCAGGCCATCTAACACCAGGGCAGGATGCAGAAAAAGAGGTGGAAGATAGAGAATGAAAGGTGGAGGTGGATGCAGGCTCGGATGAAGTGGGTAGAGGAGACGCTTGGTCAGATGCAGCTTGGAGGAGCACCGAATGTTGTCGAGGGTGATGATGTGGCTGATGAGCACGCGGAGGATGATGGGAATCCAGAGCATGCAGATTAGATTTATGGTGTTCATGTTTTATGTACTTTCATTGACTTTATGTTTTATGTTCGGACATTGAAACTTTATGATTTTTTGTTTAGTAGCTTCAATTTGTGAATTTCATTACACATTTGATCCGCTAATGTCCCAAAATGAGTCAATAATACCATACAACATATCAATCAACTGAATGGTTCAAATTTCGAAGCCATTAATAACACAACTCATAGTACCCAAAATACAAAACATTTTACATAGACTTCAAGTTTGCCTATTCCTTGTTGGACATGTGCGCATATTATGACCGACTTGGTGGCAATTCCTACATCTTTGCTGACTGCTTGAGGGCTGAGACTCCACCCAATCCATCTCATTTTGTATCCTTGTAGACTTTGGTCTTCCCTTTGTGCGGGCCAAAGTTGCATTTGGGATAACTGTTGGGCCCTCTCCTTGTTGAATTAACAATTCATTGCCTATAGGATACCAGTGTGCTGCATATACCTGACTAATGTATGGGATAGTAAATACCGGATCAACGTAATCATAATGGTTCAAATTCTCCATCTTGCATACTGCTAATACGTGGCTGCAGGGATATCTTCTTGCTGTGAACTTCCCACATTGACATTTGTGATTTATCAAGTCAACCCTCATTATGTCACCGGCAACATGTGTAGATTGATTATATGCGTCCTCAACCTCATATAATTATAAATCTCTGTCATGAAGCTGCACACGGTATGTAACTGTCATCTGGTCCAGCATTTGTAAGTGTTCTTCAACCTTTTTTGACACTGTCCTACCTGCAGCGATATTTTTGTTAATCTCAACACGCCTGATGACAAAATATTCGACCAGTCTACTACAGGTCATCTTCACCAAAGCCGTTATCGGCAGATTACGTGCACCCCTAAGGATCTTGTTCACACACTCGGCTAGGTTAGTCGTCATGTGACCAAACCTCCGTCCGTCTTCATCGTAGGACCTACACCATTTCTCTTTTGGAAGCCGGTCAAACCAGGACACAACCTGTGGGTTACAATTAATAAATTCCTGAATCTTCCGGTCAAACTGAATCTTTGAACTCATGTACCCTGCATAACATGTTAAAACAAACTCATAACAAAGGGTGCATTACAAACATGTTCAAGTATGTGAAGGCAGTAACCAAAGTGTATACTTTCATACCTAAGTTCATAATTGTTTTCTTTAGTTGCACATCCTTGAATCTGGTATTAAAGTTGCTCGCGACATGACGTAGGCAATACACATGATAGGCATACGCAGGCTGCCAATTGCGGTGATCTTTAACCGCCTTTATGATACTGGCGTGACGATCAGATATCAAACAAATGCTCGTCCTCTGCGTTACATGATCACGTAACAGACAAAAAAACCACCACTAGTCATCATACTTCTCACCAGGAGGAACAACAGCAAAGGCAATTGGTAAGACCTTCCCATCCCTATCCTGTGAAGTCGCAATCAAGAGAGTACCTTTGTATTTTCCGTACAAGTGGGTGCCATCAATTTGTAGTATGGGCTTACAGTATTTGAAGGCTTCAACTGTCTGGTTAAATGTCCAAAAAACTCTACGAAAGACGCGTAAGTTGACATAAAACCGACGATGGTCGGAACATTCATCTGTATCAAGCCTGAAAACAGAGCCCACGTTAACCTGCGTCATGTATGTCAACCAATTGGGCAAGAATGCATATGATTCCTCCCAATCACCAAATAACTTCACAATGGCCTTCATTTTCGCCTTCCAAGCCTTCTTGTATGTTATATTATATCCATACATACACTGCATCCTCTCTTGTATCAGCGTTGGCTTTAAAGCTGGATCTTCTCTTAACATACCTTGTTAAAGCATAACAAACTTCAAAATATAATGTCAATAAACAAACAGAAGTACAAAGCAACAAAAATACGAAACATACTGATAATGCCTGCACATATGACATTTGAATCCAGTTGTCCATGATCCCGGGTAAGACTCTGGTTCAGGCAGGTGTGATCGCTAACCCACTTATGGACCATCCAACAATTTCCATTCTTGCCTGTCATTGCCCTCATATACCAGGGACAACCGTCAGCATGATTTCGACACTTCATCACAAACCTCCGTTCATCACTTTTTTCAACTTTGGCTGAACGATGAGTCTTCATGCAATACAATTTCACGGCATGATGCATCTCATACTTAGAAGGAAACTGCTGATACACATATAATGGATCGTCTAACTGCCATCCACCTTGCCTGTCATCATCACCATACAACATCTCTAATTCATCGTCACAGTCAACCGCACTAATTTGAGAATAGTGCGGGCTTTTGGTCCAAAACGGCTCACTATCAGGTCCAACATCTGTCAATATAATTTTCTGTCAGAACCAGTAAATAAACAATACAAAAACAACCACAAATTCAAGTCTACTAAATTACCACTACTAATTGGGTCAATACGAAGTGGTGGCATTGTTGCAGTCCCTGGGTTTACTAGGCTCGGGCAAGAATCAAAATCACCCTCCACATCGGTATCTGAGCTGTCACCTAGTGGAATAAACCTCTCAAATTCGTCCTCCTCATCGCTGTGCATATTCTCATCTTCCTCATCTTTCATCAATGTTACCTGACTTAACACTTGTGAAGGTGCAGATACACCAACATGTCTATCTTCTTCACCAAAATACTGTGGGGATCTTGGATGCATAGGTATAGATGATGATTCGCCAGATTCAATTTCAACATATATCTCAATAAAATTTTGTACTCTCCGATTAGCAAATGCATCTATGACACAATCTACATCTTCATCATCACATGTATCGGTACTAATGTAGTATACATTATCCTTACCCACTATAGTCTCCACTTTGGCAATTAACCGATGAATGCATTGGCTGCCATGTAGCCCCAATTTTTGGTAAATTCTTTCTTTCAGCTCGTTGTATGTAGTATCTCGTTTGATTTTCATCATTTTCATTTTCCCTTCAAATTGAACACCTTCGGGACCATCAAAATACCTCCCACTGTGGTAGATTATAGTCATGTAAGTGTTTGAACTTGAACTCATTTTTGACACCAGAATTTTAGCTGCAAAATGGAGGGTTTTAGCTGACCAAATAAAAAAATTTATGAAAAACGAAGTGATATTCTTCAAAAAAATAAAAACCACTCAACCGATGTAAATCTTTTCACTTTCACATGTATATTCATCATTTTCCTCCATAAATAGGAATGAAATACTCAAATCAAGCAAAGACACACAACAAAACAACTCAATCAAAGCACAAAATGCAAAAACGCAAATGGGGGTTCACATAAACACATAAATGACGACGGAAATCTTAAATGGAGATCAAAACATACCGATATCGACACAAATTCCACTAGATTGAAGTTTCCTACGCAACCCACCAACGGATTCAAAGAGATTTTGGCAAAAAAGAGATGGGGGAGGGGTTTGGGGAGGAGATCTAGTCGATTAGCGGCGTTTGGGGTGTTTAAAAACCCTCACCGTCGAAATTTAATCGACTAAACCAAGTGGTTTAGTCGACTAAAGGAGGGTAGATTGGGAATATGTTTCCAGAGGAGGGCATAATGAAAAATAATTTCAAAGTAGGGGCATTTTGGTAAATAGTTTCCTAAAAAGGGGCACTATGGGAAAAAAGCCGTCAATATTATCATATCATTATTTTTATTTTTATGGAATATTGTCATGATTTTGTTCTAACATTACTTTAAAGTAGATTTAAGCTTTTCTTACTTATATGTATTTAACCGAGCAAATGAATAAAACATTTGCAACTTCATCAATCTATGACTAATTGTCTATATCTCATCTAAACATATGTGAAAGATTAAATTGCTTTTACACGTCATAACACAAAATATGTCACCTTTTTTTTAAATTGGGAAAATGATACTCATGTCCCAAATAAGGAAAATAATATTAGAAAAATCTCATAAATTGTCAATAATAAGTGAGAGAGCAATCATTAAGAAGTGGAAGAACTATCATTAACAAATTATGAGACTTTTCTGATATTATTTTCCTCAATTAATAACTTAGTGTCATTTTCCCTTTTAAATTTTATATGACCCAGGATAGACCCACCTAATTTTATACTCCTTCTGGAGATTCTTACAGGATACAAATAATCATATTATTTATATAAAAAAGTCGGTTAAATTAGTAAAAGACAATAAAAAATATAGCTTATTTTCCAAAACTATTTTTAAAGAGAGCAAATGACTGGATGATTAATGTCTTGAGACTAGTACTCCCTCCGTCCCTTGATATATGAATTTTTTCTACCCATAATGTAAGACTTATTTAGGAAGTTGATATTAGCTAGTTCTAATATATGTAAGACATATTTTTATGTTTGTCAATATTTTCCTAACTTATCTCTATTAATACTCTCCAACAATAACCAAGTAAAAAAGGGGGAAAACAAGGAATTAAGAAAGATGAATTACTTTAAAAAATATATGTTATATTAACTAACTTTACTAATTTCTTTAATTTAATTTAATTAAATAAATACGTCCTATGTTAAAGACCGAAGGAAGTAATTAATGAGGGAAAAATATGAAAAATGATATTAAAAATTTCAAGAAAACTTATTAGTGTTGAACAAGTCATTCTTAAAAAATTATCTTATATATAGTGTCGGGTGGTGTATATATTATTGGAAGTTTTAAAAAAATACTTGTGAAGAGAGCAATTTAGTTGGGATCATGTGAGGGGAAAGCTTGGGGTTTGGGAAAAGAAGAGAGAAGTGAAAAGTGACAAAATGTGAATTGAACCAAAAAGTGCAACTGATTATTTTGATTAGACACTAATCAACTTTGTTCAACGTGGTTTGGTATATGTTGTTTCAAACTCCTATGAAAAAAACATTATTATCTTTTTCCCTAAATTCCGGACCACCTTTAATTTACATATATTAATTCCACTATGTGTGTCCCTTATTTTCAATTCCTTTGTGACAAAAACAAAAAAACAGCTTCCTCTTTCTAAGTTGTCTTATAGTGGAAGAAAAACCCTTACTAGTTGAGTTGATAAAATCAATATATGCTTCATCTTCTGCTAATTACAAGATTTATTAATAATTTTACATAAATTAAAAAATTTAGTTAATTGTATAATATTTTTGAATTTTCGAAATTAGTTAGGAAGTTATTCACTTAGACAAGGAATATCGAAATAAATGAAATTATTATAGTTTAGACAAATAATTTAACCATTTTAATCCTTATTATAAATCACTTTCAACATATTTCACAATAATCGAGAAAACCTTCAAGCATATTAGCCTTTATCTTAAAATTTAATAATCTTATTGATTTGCCCCAATTGAACATGCGTACTTTAAAAATTAATTACGTGCATCAACATTCAATGAGGGGGTAAAGAGGAAAATTGGTAATAAAAAATAAGTGGCACTCCTTATAATTGGGATAAAAGTTTCTTTTTCTTTCTGACTTGTATGGACCAATGTGGTATATGAAGAGCCATGAAAAATAACACTAAAATACTGAGAAGAGAGATATAATTTATTAGAAATGATATTATTCATATATTGTGAATGATAGGAATTAATTGGATGTGATTTTAATTTCTAAAGTATTTTGTTAAAGTCTAATCCCACACTTCAATCAAATAAAGGGAAGATGGTGCCTTGACTCATCCTTTCCTTTTCAAACGTCCGCTTCCTTGCTAAGGATGGGACACTTAATCCCACTTAATTATAATCTCTTCTTAGATTTGCCTTTTCTTTTAAATACTATTTATTATTTCTACGATATTAAATATTTGCATATTATTGTTCAAGTAAAAAATATTTGGATATTATTCTTCACATGATTTTGTATATAATTAAAGTAAAGTGACTAAAATAATGATGGTTAATTGGATACAAATGAAAAATACGGTCTTTGAAACATCCCAAAATTTTTATAAAATTAATGCATCTCCCTCATAAATGTCCCTAATTCACAGCATATATTTTCAGAAAAACAAAAACAAAAACAAATCATAGAATGAAATTTAGTGTGCTAATATTAAAATTAAAAAATATTGATCTATTCTTGTAAAACAACATGATACTGCTAACTACTAATAAGAGCATGAAGATATACATACTTTTATGATTGATATATAAATATTTATGGAGCTGACTCATCTCTACCTTTCTGCTTGTGAAAGTGTTTAGTGGAAGAGTCAAGGGTATTGGATTCAAAAATCAAAAGCAAACCATTCTTTAATTCTTAACAAAAAATGATAAATTAATCTCAAACATATGTTGGAATTGAATAATGATTTATTTGGTCCACTCCGCAAGTTTCCATGTTAACTTCTTTTTTTTTTTTTAAGAAAAAAATTAAGTTTCAGTATTTACCTTTATCATCATGTAGAATTTGGACAAATTATAAATTATGCATGCTCAATTGAGCAATTTAATTGTAAAACTTCCTTGGTGAAAGATAAGGTAAAAACTTGAATTTAAAATAATAAACTATTTATCATGCTTCTTATCTCGGATAATTTAATCCTTAATTATTATCATAGCATCATTGCCATTTGAGTTAGTTCGGATTATGTAACATCCTCCATTTTCAAATGACAATTATTAATTAATAATTGAATAAACCATTTATTGAAATGTTTTATGTATATAATTGAGCTTAGGCCCATACTTTTTAACTAAATATTACTTCAAGATTTGCCAAAATACTCAAAATGTATTAGAGTATGCAAAATGAACCCTAATATAACAATATACAATAATTCAATAGGTATCAAAAAAGTGGTGTAACACCCCGGATTTCTAAAGTTCAAATAACATAAATATTCCAAATGTTTCCATAAATAATAATAAAAATCCAAGATATTCAACATCCGAGAGGTGTCACCGCCGCACTTGTATGGGACAAGTGCAAGGCTCTTTATTACATGAAGTAAATCTAAACTTAATTAGATTGTAAAAATAAATAAATAAATAAAAATAAAATAAAATAAAGTAGATAACTAGAGTTTATTGTCCGTCATCCTCACTTCTCACTGCTAGCCTCAATCTTTGAATCCTGTTCACTGAAACTCTGCTTCCCCGAAGGATCATCGCAGCCCAAGAATACACACATCAGCAAACGCTGGTAATCCTAATTAAATAAGGATAAAATGAAATAAAGTAGAACAAAAATAAGTAGATAGATAAATAAATTTGATATGAATTAAAAATAAAATAAATAAATTATAAAATAAAATAATTTAATTTAATTCCAATATAAAATAATTATAAAATAAGATAAATTAATTACAAAATTAAATTAAATAATTGTAAAATAAATCAATTCCAACATAAAATAAAATAATATAAATTAATTAATTGCAAAATAAAATAGCATAAAGGCATCATATGTGTATATGTATAAACTAAAAGGTGTCATGGTTTTTAGAGTTTTCTAGTGGGAAGAGAACCATGGTAGACCCGGGAAACCCTGCCAGTCTACCCTGTGACCCGGGAAACCCTGCCAGTCACAAATCATCAAAATTGGTCATATCATAATCTTCTTCCTAGTGTGCACACCTCTTCCCAAAGTTCCTACTAATGTCCCGGGAAACCCTGCCAAACACCACTTTGGGAAGAACGGACATATCGGTTCACATCAAAAAAATTCTTGAAGGCATAAGCCTTAAAAGTGTGTTCATCACTTTAGGAGGCACCATCCTAAAGTTATCCTCCCACTATTAATTTATTTTAAATAATTTAAACTCATATAATTTCCTAATTATATTTTTTTTTCTTTTCAATATCCGGTCAAGTGAATCAAGAAACATATGTATCCGTAAACCAATTGTGTGAATAATTCCTTTTTTTTCATGACAAGTGGGTTCCTAAATCGAGACAAAAGTAAGCCTTTAGGTGTTACACAATCTTGATTCACAAAAAAAATTATGAAGCAATCAGGTCACAAGAAGATTCACAAAAGACAATGTTTATATATAATTTCCAATCAAACATAAAAGAAATGTACAAACAAAACCGAAAGCATATAGGGCATATCTTTATTCACACACGCAGTTCGAGAAGGAAAGCATATATACATGGGTTATATATAATCCTGCGCATATGTGTGTTGTTCAGGGAAAGAAGGCAAAACGAGAAAGTCAATATTTATATATCTATAAGGATTTAATATCCATTGCAATTTGTTAACAAGATCATGCGTACAGGCATAAGGAAAAGGTACCTCGAGAGACGTGCATGACTTCAATATTTTAATCATTGAATAAAAGAAAAAGGAAAGCAGATGGAAATAATGACCCCACAACAAAAGTAGAACCCTAAAATATATCTAAGGAGAGGTAGTAGGAAGGGAAGTACGGAAGGAACAACAGGGATTCACGATAATTGATGCGAATAGGAAAGACGAAGGAAAAAGTGTTCTAGGGTTTAGGATTACAATCAGTTAATTCCAATCAACGTTCTAATGCTACCAACAATTAATTTTTATTTCTTAAGGGATTAGGATTACAATCAATTAATTCTAATCAACGTTCTAACGCTACTAACAATTAATTTTTATTGCTCAAGGGATTAGAATTACCTGGCCTCCGTGGTTGTAGAGCTCCTAGAAGAGAATTTCTGCCGCAAAAATTTTTAGAGAGGGAACTGATAGGTGATGGCTAGGGTTAGATGACTAGTCCTAAGTTTATAGTTGAGGGTTTCCTATGGGTTGGGCTCTTAACTATTGACAATTAATAAATAATTAAAAACCAACAACATTTACTCTGTGATTTAATATGTTATTCAAAGATGGAATAGGTAAACCATTACATGCAAAGGTTTTTTTTTTTTCACGGAATAGAAGAATGAATCTTCCTATTATATTCTTATATTTATATAATAGCTTTGTTAAACAAAAATATTTGTTATTATTTTACAAGATATACATAAATTTAAATATTTTTATATCGATAAATAGTACAGTTATTTTAAAAAAATTATATCGCACATAAGATATGTTCTTATATTCATAAAATATCCTTGCAGTTACGATCATATAGGATACAAATTTGAACAATTTTATTTTGATAAATAGTAGAGTTTTTTTTTAAAGAAAAATTATATTGTAGATAAAGATAAGTATTTGTTTGTTTTATAAAAAAAATAACAAATCATAAAAAAATATTATTAAATTCTATTAAATCAATCAATATAAACATAATATAATCAAATATATCTAAACTAACTAAACTAATCAAATTGATCTAAACTAATAAAATTTAACTAATACTATATTATTACTTTTATTATTATTATTATTAACAACAACAATAATAATAATAATCTGGGGTATTACAAGTGAAAACACTACCATTAGCAAAAGTAACTTAAGCTTCTAAAGTCTTACCTGATAGACTCACACGAGCATATATATTTATAATGAGTTAGATTGATAGTTACAAATATTTTTCATGTAATAATTCTCATGTGAGTCTATTAGGGAAGGCTTCAAAAGCTTGAGTTACTGTTAATAACAGTAGTGCTTTCACCTTTTTGGTAAATGTTGAATTACTGTATAATGTCATATTATGACTCATTTTATATTTTAGATATTTTGACAAATCTTAAAGTAATATTTAGTTAAAAAGTGTGGGGATAGTAAAATCTAAAGCTCAATGTGCGCTGAGACATTTTAATGAATGGTTTACTCAATTATTAATTAATAATTGTTCTTTAAAAATGGAGGATGTTACATATTATGTTGTAAAATATAATTTATTTATTTAGCTGAAATGTCAAATTTTTGAATTATTTATGATAAAATTGAAAAATTGAAATCTTTAAATAATATTTTTTCTTATTTAAACATATTTTAAGTTATAGTATATATACCTTAACAATGGGGTTTGAATTAGTAACGGAGTGTGACGGTGGTATTGTGGGGTGGTTCGGTTTATGAAGGCACTAGGATATTCAAATATTAGGAATATAAAAATAACTAGGCACTTTTTCATGTGATGCATGAAATAATAAAAAAACATAATATTAAATATCAAGTTTATAAAAGCTATTTTCTTTTTATGAAATTTATAGAAGGTATTATTTTCGTATCTTTTTTTAAACGGCTTTTCATAACACATTAATCCATGGGTTACAAATAATGAGAATTATTTTTAAGACTTTATACATATAAAAATCGCATCTAATTCATATGATTTGTTCATATTTATAACAACAAACATTTGAAAGTGTTATAAATGTGATCATAAACGTCATTCACCATTTGAGAATTAGATATCTGAAGACCATGGTCAAGTGCCTCTGCAATTATAAAAATTAAGGGAAAATGATAACAAAGTCTCAATAAATAATATCAGAAAAATCTTATAATTTATCAATGTTAATTTTTTGGGAAAATGTATGTCAGGGTCTAAGGTAGTAAAATAATTTCAAAAAAAAACTCAATAAACATTCACATGCCAGGGCCTTTTCTGGTATTATTTCAAAAAGCATTAGCAACTATATTAGTAGCGGTTAACAATTATGTCAGTCCCCGTTAACAACTAAATCAGTCTAATTAACAATTACATATTAACAACTATATCAGTAGTCATTAACAACTACATCAATAGCAATTAACAACTATATCCGTACATTTTTTTTTTGAAATAATGGCATGTGAATGTTTATTGGGCCATTTTTGAAATTATTTTGCTACCTTGGGCCCTAACATATATTTTCCCTAATTTTTTCACTTTGTCAAGGATTGTTCATTCACTTATTATTGATAATCTATAAGATTTTTCTGATATTAATTTTTTTTCTAATTGGGATCTTGGTGTGAGTTTCCCAAACAGTAATAAAGATTCATGAAGCACATATATGAGTATGACAAATTAACATCATTAATAATTTAATACATTCTTTAAGGGGTCAAAGTTTATTTATTTATTTATTTGCAATTAATGCACCAGACAGGGAACACTTATATACACACGCTTCCTTTTGTTCTTATTATAAGATACATATAACCACCTAAACAAAACTGATTAGAGGTGTTTATAAAGTCATTAGGTTTGTATGAAAATGAAATAAACTACCAAATTTACTCATATTTAATATATTATGAATTACATATGATAAGTCAAATATAGAAGCTACAATTCATGAGACTACAAATAGCAACAATCTTAAAAAATCTAGTCAATACTTTTGGGGGAAAAAAAATCCTTCAGCTTAAGATAAGACTTATTTACTTAATTTAATTAGATTGAGAAATTTAATTAAGTTAATTCATATAACATGTTTTTTCTAAAACACCTTAATCTCATTCCTTAATTGATTCCCTCAATACCTTTCTTTTTTGATATGGCATTCCATCTCTTTCTTACTTGACTATATATTGTTAGGGTATTAATAAGGATAAATTTTTTTAAAAAACTTAATAAATATTAAAATATATATTTAAGACCAATATCAATTCTTTAATTAAGTCTTCTATTAAAGATCAGGGAAAATATTGACAAGGACTATCTTTTTCTTCTATACCATACCTCATAGTAAAAACAGGGAGGGCAGGGGGTATATAACATGAAAGTGTTGGACAAAATTTTGTGATTAATTAGAGATGATGTGACTTTAACTGCCCCCTTTGAAAATGATGAAGAAAACAAGAATTCCCTACGTAATGATTGATTTGTTTTGCACAAAACAAGGAAGGATTCACATGTGCTTATTACGCACTCAGCTTGTGAATCTGCCTCTGCCAAAAGCCAAAACTAGTGTCTTTAAATTCAAATGTTTTGAGACAAACTACAAGTGGGTGTTCAGATGCAGACAAACTTTGCAATTGTTTTGTTTTCCATTGCTTCCTGTTTTATCATGTTCCATGTATAATTAAATAATTTCATAAATTTGTTTACCATAACTGACGCGCCTAATAAACCCTTGAGAGAATTCAAACTCAATATTATGCTTAAGAATTTTATATTAATCAAAATAATTGATGAGAACTATGTTTTGAGACAATTCTGAGATGAAATGTTCAATATCGAACTTTCACACAGTGATATTTCACTCGATTTTTTTATTATTATTTTTTAAGACTTTTGTCATTCACATATTATGAGTTTTAAAATGATGATTGGAGCCTTCAAGAATTTATTTTTAATGGTGATTTATGATGTATAAGATAAATGTATAAAGAGCGTCTTACTTTAACTTATTTAAACACACTTATAATAATCAACTCAAAACAATCACTATATATGTACATAGCTCTTTCCATAAAATCAACCTTTTAATGAAAGTATGAATATCATGAGCATATTGGCCAAAATAAAAATCATGAGCATGAATAAAAAATGAGATACTACCTCCAATCCTTACTATAAGATCTCGTTCATAATGCAATACTCTATAAACGAAATCTTATATTAAGGATTGTATGAATGAGATATAATATTAAAGATAAGAAATAGTATCATTTACATGCTTATAAGCCCTACTTTTTAGGTCAAACTCTTCAATATAAGTTTCATAACAAGCTATGAAATGAGTGGATGACAAAACCTGGTTTGATGCTCAAGGGTTGGATATGGTCCCAATTTCACTGTTTTATCCATTTGATTACCACACCACCAGACATCAGAAGATCAAAATATTTATCTAACTTTTGGTTGAGAAAGTAAACCATGGGGTCAAACTTGAATGTTTTTATACTTTTAACCTATGATTCAATAATTGCATTGGCTAAGTGGAGAAACCTATGTGTAGACTATTAACAAATCAAGTTTCAGGTAGTGTGTGAAATTGACTTGTCCTTTACATGTGAACCGATATGCACTAATTCCAACCTTTGTAATAATTGGCCCGTTACTTGTAAATTATTCATCCTGCTTCTAATAGCTTTTCCTCTCATTAAATCTCTCCTTGTATTAGCCTTGTTTGGTTCTTTTTGTAACCTTATAATATTAGTACATGTCCCTCTTATTCCAAAATATATATATATATATATATATATATATATATATATATATATATATATATATATATCTCCCTGTACTCTTCACTATATGAAGAAAATTAACCACTCTCTTTTCATTATTATTGGAAGTAGAAAGAATATTGGGAGAGAATCTTAAAAATCAAAGGAACAAGTAAATTCAAGAGAGATAAAAGTAAGATAAAATCTTTATAAGGACTTATGGTTTAAATCCTCCTAATATATTAAATGAAGGTATTATATATTATAAGGTAGATCACTATGAATCTTGAGGAATGAATACAATCACTAAAAAAATCTCAATAATAAATAGTAGTATAGACCAATTGTTATTTTTTATAATTAAATTTATTATTGAATGGTTTATTTTTAGGATTTTCTTTTTATAATTACATTACTTCTTAAGATCTTACACTGACTTTTCCTATGTTATATGTCAATGTCAATTTATTCAAAAGAAAAAAATTAGAAGGATACAAATCCCAAAATGTTGGTGGAAAGCAGGAGAATGCTGTCCCTAGAAAGACATCTTAAAAAAAATTGTACTTAACACTCTTTATATAGACCTGCCATAGCTTCTTCTTCTCGCACACTCAACCATTCACTGCTCCTCATTTCCACACTCCCATTCTCTTGCAAATTTCCACACTCATTTGACTCTCCTTACATTATCTTCCCCATCTCATCTTTTTCTCTGCCATTTTTTTTGCAGCCATGCCAAGTTCTAGAGCCTCATCAGGGAAGAAAACTCATATGGGTTTGCTTCTTCAAACTAACTCATCTTCTTTTGGTGGACAGAGAAGAGGAAGAAGAAAGCAAGGAGAAGCAGGGAGGTTTCTGGGAGTGAGAAGAAGACCTTGGGGGAGATATGCTGCAGAAATTAGAGACCCAACAACTAAAGAAAGACACTGGCTTGGCACCTTTGATACTGCTCAAGAAGCTGCTTTAGCTTATGACAG
Source organism: Acacia confusa (assembly GCA_037074495.1). Lineage (NCBI taxonomy): Eukaryota > Viridiplantae > Streptophyta > Magnoliopsida > Fabales > Fabaceae > Acacia > Acacia confusa. The sequence continues at coordinate 9,434,181 of CM073505.1, forward strand.
AGCTGCTTTGTCCATTAAAGGAAGCCAAGCAAGAACCAACTTTGCTTACACTGACATTAACACAACCTTTGGCAATACTCTTGTTTGTCCCTTTGATGATGTTCATCAGCTTCAGTCACTCTTTAACACTCCTCGGATGAAACAGTCAACAAACAATCTGCGGAACAGCCCACCTCAGCATTCTGAGACTACTACTACTACTGTTTCTGCATGTGATCATCCCTCCTCCTCTTCTTCTTCTTCAGCTCAGGAGGTTGGTGATAATAACTTGTTCTTCTTCTCCAATGATGATTCTAAATCAGGTTACTTGGAATGCATAGTTCCTGATATCTGTTTTAGACCTTCTTCTTCCAACGATACCAACAATGACTTGATTCCCTGTGCTGAACAAACAAGTGACCAAAAGATAACTCAAGAAGCAGTGAAGAACATGGCCTCATCAAGCTCTGGAGATTTCACTTACCCAAATTATGAACTTGGTCAAGGAACAATCTGGGATTGGAGCTGCAGTGAACTTGCTGCTATATTTAACAGTCCATTGAAAGTTGAAGATACAGACAGTTCTATCTGTGGGATATTGTCTCAACCTGCTGCTACTTCATCAACCAATTATGTTCAATCACTTCCTTCATTTGATGTTGATTTCTCATACACACTCTTCTGATCAGCTCTGGCTCATCATTTTATGATGAAATCAATAAAACCCTGTTTTTGGACAATATGATCTCAGTTATATCAGTTGTTCTACTTGGAAGTTAAATATATCAGCTCTTGTAAGGATCATATAGTATCAAAACTAAGTTGGAATTACAAGATCAAAACTTTCAAGTGTAAAATGATGCAAAAATTGATCTTTGAAAGAGTCCAAGAGATATATATTGGAAAGATGATTTTAGGTGTTTTTTTTACTGTCAGGCTACTATATATCTTGTTGGCCCTTTGGCTTTATCAGTGTGTGTACTTGCATGCACTTGTACCTTTTTGGTTGAAGCATGGGATGGTCTAACTCTAGCATGCCTTTTTGATTCGTTTAATGTAATTGCTACGCTTGAAATTTAGGAAAAAGTTTGGAAAGAAAAAGGCTAGGGTTGCTGCAGTTTGCTCTCTAAAATTAAGGCCAAGTCATTAGTCATTTGTGTGAGTGATAATACCCTGTTTTTGCTCACACACATTAATTAAATAGTTTAAAATTATTGAGTGATAGCATGATAGAAAGATATATAGATCCTTCTTTTCGGCGGTTTGCCTTCAATTTCGGACACAATATATAAAGGCACAGCGTGTATTGGCTCACACCAAGATTTCTGCCCTTAATAAACAAATTAGGCATTATCTTTATTTTTAAATATGTTTTATAAAGAAAATAATGCAAATAAGCAAGATATCTCTTTATATATATATATATATTTTAGTCAAATGCATCAACTTGAGACTCATGTGACAAGTAGCATTATCACCAAGATAGCTGGATATTGACAACTTGAGATCTCTTTAAATGAATTTGCTACTTGTATAGGTGGGTTGGCTATATAGTTTTTAAGTAATGAACTCAACAAGATGACAACAATTATTATGATTTTTTTAAAAGGAAATTTTGAACATATGTTAGTAATGTTAGTGAAAGCATGAAAAAATGGAAAAGTACATGACTTCTTCATAACTTATTTAAATAGATCTTGCTTTAGTTAGTATTCACAACGATCTTTACAAATAAACCAACCATATATATAATATAAATTTATAATAAATCATACTATTTCAAAATTATAAATGATACGAATTAGTTCAAATCCTATGCATTATATGATAAAGATTTGTTTAACTGCGTGTTTAATTTTATGATTTCAATTTTTTTAAAATGTTTTTTAACATGAAACCAACGACTTTTTGATTCATACAACGAGCACAGTTGAAAAAAACAGAGAGAGGGAGTCCAAGGATACCCCTACTTCCTTTCTTTTATCAATACTTTTCGCTCCTATTGACAACTACTTGTATTTACACTTAATAACTTTATAAAGCTAATTTCAAAATATTAATAATAAGAAATAAATTTAAATTATTAAAACATGATTTAAATATTTTTAAAATATAGTGAATAGGTCATTTACTAAAATATTTTATAAATTATTTTCTTATTTTTATATTAGAGTTGTGAATTGATTAGATTGAAATGAGTTGCACTATAATAACCATTAAAAAAAAGGTCATATTATTCATAACTTATAGAATAAAGTATCTTACTCATAGTTTAATATTTTACACACAAGTGTGTGTGTGAATATAGTATTTGTACATGTATTTATGAAAGTATATAAAAATTAGATCCATCATTAAATTGGTTAAAGTCAGTGATCAAACTATGGGTGAACAAGGGTCAACCCAATCATAATGAAAATTAAAATAATATAACTTGATTAAAACATATAATATTAAAAATAGTAATATTTAAATAAAAAAGTACTAATCCAACACATCAAAATTACTAAAACATAATTAGGACGCTATGCTATTTTTTCTTTTCAAGTCAAAACAATATTATTTTGCTTCAACATGCTCAAAACTTTTGATCAGACCGATTAGGAATTGTTTTATAGATTTACTAGTCTAACTAGCCGACTAAAGGTGAATTTTAACGTGATATAAAGCCTTGGGGTGAAAAACTGGAGATAAAGGGAATGGGAAAGTAACCTGTAATTGTTTGGGTAATTTTAAAACTAATTTCATATATTTACCTCATAAATCATAATTCTCTTAAAAAAAGTTAATCAAAACAAAAACAAACAAATCATATGAAAGCAAACAAGATGTGTGGAAGACAAACTTCATCCATACGATTCAGAAGATGAAAACGAGGTAAGGGCAGAGGATATAGGGTATATAGGGATAGAGTAGAGTAGAGTAGACCAGACAAAGGCCTCACATTTTCTTTCTGGTAACTTTTCATCAACAGTAAAACAGAATCTGCTGAGTGCAGCTCTGCAGATCTTCACAACCAGTGATCTTCCCAACGCAACACTATAACATCGTAGTAGTTAGAATTAGAAACACCCTATCACATCCCCAAGATTCAACCAACAACCAACAAATATCCTGTCACCTTTTCAATATTTCAATTTTCATGTAAGATTTAAGGGTTAAGTAGTAAATATGGTTTTAAAAGTACACACTCGAAAGCAATGTTGTCCTGAAAGTTTTTTTAGGCTCAATGTTACCCCAGAAGTCTAAGAATGTAGCAATGTTGCCCTTTTCTATTAAAAATTTAATGGTCAACGTCAATTTTTTAACTGTCAACGTTAGTTTTATAACGAAAAAGAGTAATATTGTTACGTTTTTAGACTTTCGGGATAAAATTGAGTCTGAAAAGACTTCAAAAGCAACATTGCTCCTCAATGTATACTTCTAGGGCAAATTTACTATTTAACCCAAAATCTTAAGCTGGAGTAAACATACTTGATGCAATCAGATTGTAATCTTGATATAATTCCAGAAATAAAATGTATTTTAGCCTCAGATTCATGCATAACATCAATGTCCATACCTAGTTGAAGGACAAATTTATTAATGGCATTGTCCATAAGACCTAATTTATAGTGTACGATCGGGGGTAGTACTCCCTTCATTCGGTTTTTAATATAAGATATATTTATCTAATTTAATTATATTAAATAAGTTAAATTAGTTAATATCATATGTAATTTTTAAAACACTATTTATTTTTCTTAATTTTCTTATTTCTTTTTTTCCATAATTATTATTGAGAGAGTGTCAATAGACCTAAATTAAAAAAAAAAATTGACAAATATAAAAATATGTCTTATATTTAATTTCAAAATCAACTATTTAAATATATCTTATACCAAAGACAAAGACAGGAGAGAGTAATATTTAAGAACTCGTTAGCTTGTGGCTCCAACTGCATATAGTCCATAAAAACCTAGACCTCCCAGAAAGCTCTTATTTAAAACATCACAGCAGCAAAATAAGAGTACTTTTAGAATATAAAGCAATGCCATGAATAAAATTATTCTCCTCTCCTGTAAGTAAAGCCAAGAGTTGGGACAAAATGAATCACATTAACAAAGCCATCTCTGATAGATTGGACTCTGTAATGCCTTAAATCAATAAAACATACTCATAGGACTGTTACATCTCAATCCTGTCACTGTAATGATGACTTCGTTTGAAAATTCATAGATTTAAGGTTCACTCTAGTTTCACCAAATCATATCTTCCGGCTGTCAGGAAATGACTGAGTGGTAGTGATTTATTTCAGTAAATGTCAGACTTTGACATACAATATCTAGTCATAAAAATAAATCATCAGTTACAGCTACCTTGATCGTATGATAGTATAGAACCAATTTCACCCAAAAAGTGAAATGTGCAATATCTTATCTGCCTCAATTGTGAGCTGTTGTTGAGAAAGAACTCAGCTTTCTTGTGAATATAAGTCATTTGAAATTGTGGTTGAACCAAGCGCCAAGATGCATCAAAAACAGCCCATTGAGCTTTGCTTCCAAAGTTAGATCTGCCATGATCTCATTATCTTCCATAGCTTATTTGCCTCTCCCCACAAACTGCTGATCACAATCAATGAACATATTTCAATGATATCTGCTCTGTTGATTAAGATTTCTTAAAGACCTAAATTAGCAGCAACTACCAACTAGAAACATTATATGATTTTATCTCCTGAGGAAGGAAGGGGCCAAACTGAGGTAAAATTTATTAAGTGTTTGCTATTAGATTCTTCATAAACACATGACACGGGAGAAAATTCTTTAGAACACCCCATTATGTGATATGTGATATCAAGCTATGAAAAACAAAACCACCATGTTTTTACAGAACCTTACAGCTTACACCCAATTGAAGTACTTGAGTTTTGTAAAATAAAAAAAGGTGATATTGATGATATGCTAAGTTTGTGACTTCATATGGGGCAGAGAAGCAAAGAAAAGGTGCCACCAATCCATTTGCCTTTTACTGGGCCAATCTATATAAATATATACATGTATAATATAAATTGTGTAGGAAGATGATGTGATGTATTCGACTTGTCAATAGTGCTGTGAATTGAGATATTTAATTTGTATTCAGCTACGAATTTTGGTCGTTTTGCAGCATAATATTTTATTTCGTTTTATTTTTTAAAATTACTGGGTCCAACTAAATAATTTTGTAACAAGTATATCTTTTCATGCAAAAAATGGGGTGGATTTCTGGTTACCTACAAATGTAGCAGGAAAAAATATATTATCCTCTCGATAACATGAGAAACCAGGGAAACCAGTATACTAATAAATTACAGTATAACCAAGTTGCATGATGATATCCAAGAACAATTGAGATAATGGTCATCCATACCATATGTAAAATTGCAGTACACATATTCAAGCAGCATCCAGGTAGGGAAGAACTACTTCCATTCGGCCCATTTAGCTGAGTCTGTGGATCTTCTTTTCATTCTTGAGGCTCCAGACTTTTCATCAGAGTCATGCCAAACCATCTCAATCTGAAAATAGCATAAAGAATCAGAGTCATTGGTATGCAATATACAAAATATTGTCCAATAGCTAACAAAAAATTTATTGATTTGAATATATTCTTTCCAATTTAGTTGTGGGAACGGAAAATGGCAGGGGTTGAAACTGTTGTTCCTTCTAAGAAATCTTAGTGAATAAATTTAAAGCGAGTCATGATGATTAAATTTCAATTAGTGCAATAGCTATATATTGATGGATTTGATGATTGTGTTAGTAAGGATTACAACAAAAAAGAAGAGTTTAAGAACCAAAGGACGTACCTCCCCAACAATCACCGTGTCACCTTCTTTTACACCATGTTTCATGAGAGACTTGTACACGCCACAAGCCTCAAGGACATGTTGAAATCTTCTCTCTGAGTCAATATACCTATCAAGCATGCATGAAAATTATCATGCGGTTAGCCATTAACAGGAACTGCAATTTCAGGCACATTAAAATTCGTAGTAAATGTTTGTCTAACCACATCTATGGTGCCAAAATATCGACCATGAGAGAGTAGGTGGAGTTTCCTTTCATCAATCATATTTAATATGCAGAAAAAAACATTTAGATAATTATACATGTCATTTCAAGTTAAATGCACTCTTCATAGAAGTAACTATCAACTTAGTTGATATTTTTCTTATTTATTTTCAGACATGGCTAATGTCAAACATTCTCTATTTGCACTCTGAAAAATATGGAGTTCGCTCAGCGGAGATGAGATATTTCTGGCATAACTACAACTACAATAACAGCCATCACCATCATCATTAAAGAAAAAACTAATTTTTACGGAAAAAGGAATATAAGCAAATTAACATATAATTAAGGTCCAATGCACATTGAAAAATAACATTATATCCACTTAACGGATTAAATTTCCTTACAGAGAATAACAAGTGCAGGGAATGATGGTTCTCTCCAGACAATGCTAGCTCATCCTCACATGCTCATAACACAGATCATATGATTCCAAGTCTTCTTGTTTATGGCACATTACTTGAAGCTTCCAAAATTCATACAAGAAGCTCCAGGGGAGGATGGAGTAATAATGTCTCAGCTTAATCAGGTCATATAGTTTTGAGGACAAGTATATGATAAATGTAGACGTATATTTTCTACATGTCATTATGTTAAATAAGAGTAGAAATCAGACCTTAACAATTATATTATGTTTAAGATGTACAAGACATTGAAGAATTAAAGGCAGTCATGATAGCAAATCGCATGCTGTTCACATGGAATACTCTTTCACATACCACCAATTTGTCATCTGAGAAAAACGTTGCAATCCGGATCCAACTACATGCCAAATCTTTGTACTGCTATCATGAAAAACCTCAAAATCACCTATGGGTGCACTTCGCTGTTTTTCTACTGCTTGGGCTACATGGTTTAAGTTTACCATATCCCTTCCATCTGAAACAGATAGAAGTTATTCACATGCATGAATATGAACGGAAAATTAAGTAATCAATATCAATTGAAAATAGGACAAAAATCTTAAGAACAAAAGTGAATCAAATTCAGACCTTCGTATTCCTCCTTGGCCTCTTTAGTTTGGCATAACAGTTCGTAAGCAGCACAGATAACTTCATAAGTACCTTCCCTGTTCACAGCACTCATGGCAAAAGGAGTGATACCACGAGAATGTAGCTTTTCCTTAAAAGATGGCCACTTCTCATTTGCTTCTGGAAGATCCATTTTGTTATAAGCAACTACAAAAGGTTTCTCAGCAAGTTCAGGACTAAATAGTTCTAGTTCTAGACGAACTGCATCAAACTCTAGATCAGGCTGAGGTGAAGAGCCGTCAACAACATGCACCTAGAATACAATTCAGAGGCATATTGGTTAGCAATGACAAATAGAATATTAGAAAAAAGGGGAAATGAGAAAAGGAAGCCAAAAGATATGAAATATGTCAGACTTTGGAAGACAAGTAGAAAAGAAAAACAGAAGTCGTTTCAATATTTACTACTTTACTTTCAAAGTATGTCAATGAATCAATATAAAAACTAAGTCTCATTTTGGGCGGGCAAGTGAGTTTCATAAGGAATACAAGTTTTTAAATTACCCGCTATCACTAACTTGGTTTATGTGTTTGGAACCATGTGGCTGGATTCACTCAAGCTGGCAAATGGTTACTTGGGCTTACATATCTAACATATGATCTAATCTTAAATGATCAGGTATCGGTATGTGTTGCCTGAAGAAAAACTTCATACCAATGCCACGCCTAAAAGATGCCTTTCTAGAGATTCCTTTATGAAGGATTCTTTCAGAAATGCTTAATGGTCATGAGAACTTTGACAGTTTTTAATGCCCCGGGAACCATTACATTATTACCAAGCACTAATGACAGAACTTCATATCGAAAAACCATCATTCATAGTCTACGTAGCTGGTCATGGTTTCATAATAGTTAACTTATTTATCAACCAAAACCTGGAACAACTGCAAATGTGCAATTTTTGTAGCTCAATAATAAAATCCTTGGAATTGCCCAAGTATTAACGATTAAGCGTCATTCAGAAAAGAAAATTTTGCACAGACCAATTACATGTGTTATAAAGAAAAATTGCAGAAAAGTTTCACAATTTGTCAGTTTCAAGGGAGAAAAATGCAGGGTCTATTAGTGAACATAGCTCCATGCTTTAAGGCTGGCACCACAAGAAGCAGAAGAGAACATACATGTACTCGTCACAACCACATGTACTTACCAGGGCAGAACACCTTTCAGAGTGTCTTAGAAACTCATGACCTAATCCAAAACCTCGGTGTGCTCCTTCAAGTAGACCGGGGAGGTCTGCCACAACCATTGTTGAATCATAGTCAAAGGAGACAACACCCAAATTAGGAAGCAGTGTTGTAAAGGGGTAATTTGCAACTGTTGGCTTGGCAGCACTGATCACACTCAAGAGAGTACTTTTCCCTGCATTTGGAACACCAACTATACCGACATCTGCAACCAGCTTCAGCTCTAACTCGAACCATCTGACCCAAAAAAAGGGAAATGATTCTTAATAAATAAGCACATGGGCTGAGCCGCAGGAAAATAAATAAACAAATACATTTTATCACTAAAACATGCACTGACAATTAAGCACTTTTTTTAAATAGAAAAACTATGCCCATTTTCATTTTAGATGCAAACAACAGTACTTTTGAATGCGGTCAAGCCTCCTTTCCATATTACAAAGATTTGTGAAAGGAGTCAGGAAGATAGTAGCCATTTCTTGTAGCCATATGAGAACCGTTAACATGAATCTAGCCAACTCATCCAAACCATATACAAGTCTCTCACCCCCATTCGAATAAATGAAAATACTCTTCTTAGTAGCAATTTCACATAGTCTTAAGTATAATTATTCACATATCATAGTGCATATTTCACAGTTGAAGGACTACCATTTGATTGGTCCAAATAATCTTATTAGCAGAATTAACAGAAGCAGAATGTAATCGGCGACTCCCAGATAAAACACAATTTAATGAGAACCAAAACAGCAGAGAGCAAGAAAACACAATTTAGGCCAGAGGAGAACTCACTTCTCTGGACCTTCTTCACCATTCTCAGCAATCCTGGGTACTTTATTCGTCCCAGACTTAAACGATGCATTTCCTCTCCCACCTCTACCACCTGGCAATAACAATGCTCTCTGCCCTGGATATAGCAATTCCAATACCACTTCATCTTCTCCTGCCTCTCTGATCACTGTTCCTGGAGCCACCTTCACTACCAAATCTTCTCCTTTAGCCCCACTTTGCATCCTTCCCTGTCCATGACTTCCCCTCCCTGCCCGAAAGTGCAAACTATTCCTAAACGGCAAAAGTGAATTCATGGAGCCATCAACTTCAATATAGACATTTCCTCCTCTTCCTCCATCGCCACCGGACGGGCCGCCCAGTGGCACGTACTTCTCACGACGGAAAGCGACAACTCCGTTCCCGCCATCGCCGGCCTTCACATATATTTTGGCGCGGTCAAAACATCGCATAACCGCCGGCAGGCCCTTCTCCTTTATAACTCCCCCCTCAAAAATGTCCTCACCGTCGTCGGCGACGTAGTCACCATTTTGAAACTCCGATAAATCAACCCCTTCGTCGTTGCTATAACTTCTCGCATCTGTGTTATCCATAAAGCCCAACTTTGCATCATCTTCATCATAATCTTCTTCTTCTAGTTCTTCTTCATCACTATATTCATCTTCAGAATCATCATCGACTTCAAAAATTCCGAACTTATTATAATTTCCTCCCAAATTATCACGGACGACATATTCATCGGTCAGTTCATCTTCTTCTTCCTCTTCGTCCAGCAGCTCATCAGCTTCTTCCTTAAATGTTGCGGGGCTTGCCTCAGAAAGCTTGACTTCCAATGAGGGGGCGGAGTATTCATAGTCATCCTTAGGGGGAAGACGAGTATAGGTGGTGGCTTCGCCGCCGGAAAGCACCACCGGTTCAGGCGGCGGTCTGTATGTGCCGATATGCTTTTTAAATTTAGGGCTAGGCTTAGGATTTCGGAAATGCTTTTTACTAGCGCTTCTGCGAGGATTTTGAGTATTGGGTTGAGCTAGAGCTTTGGGGGAGAAGCACATCGACATTGAAGAAGCCATTTCTAAACAAGCTCTGTTAGCCAGCGCTGCTGGTGAAGAGAACACTCAACGGAAAAACTCTAGGCGAGGAAAATAGCGGCAAAAGTTCAACTGGATAAGGCGCCACGTGTCATGTCGTTAACCCAAATGGTTATGCTGGAGCCGGTCTGCAGCAAGGTCACTTCTAAAAACCATTTTTGCCACCACTGTCCCAGACAGAATGAAGCCGCTGGCGAAGAGGAGAGATATTTGGCAAAATAATACAAGATTTCAAATATGGTCAATGATAAATGAAATAGCAGTTATTAATAAATGAAAGAGTTTTTTTTTGTTAACAACATTTTAGAAAAGGGTTGGGTTCACAAGTAATCTAAGGTAAAGCGAAATCTTCTTTCTTTTAGGTGATAGGAATGTTAGGTAGGACGAGACGTCTATTACCCTCAGACGTTTACCTAAGTACCTAGGAGCTAGGATACCTCCCTCACCGCCTTGACCAATTCTAGGATCAAACCCTCTTTCTTTGGTGAGAGTGTCCAACCCCTTTACCAGTTGAACCCAAAGGTGAGTGGTATAAATGAAAGAGTTATATTAACAAATTATGAGACTTTTCTGATATCATTTTCTTTACTTGGAGCCCTAGTGTCATTTTCCAAAGATATTTTATACTCCTACTTCCAATTGCTGCTTAATATAAAATATATTCATATAATTTAATTAGATTAATGAAATAAATTAAGTTAATTAATATGACATATATTTTCTAAAATACATTAGTCATCTTCCTTAATTCTCTCATCTTCTCATCTCTTTGGTTATTGTTAAAAAAGTTTTAATAAGAGCGAGCAAGTTAGGAAAAGATTGATAAATGTAAAAATTATATATCTTATATTTAAAAGTAAGATTAACTTCTCAAATTTATCTTATTTTCAAAACAAGAGAAGTAGGAAATATCAGGACACAAGATTTTGCAGAACGGGCTCTCTTGGGGAAGTGGTATTTAAGAGAAAAGCTATTGATGCTATAAAAGCTCTTAACCTCATCGCTACAAAGAGCCCTAGAGACCGTCCTCTCTTTTAGGTTGAACTACAATCTCACAATCTTGTGCTTTTCATTGCGATGTTCTCTCATTGAGGGTGGAAATTGCCCATTACCATCTATTCTTTTAATTTTCTTAGCATGAATAGCTTGTTTCAATGTCTCACGGCAAGCTTTCTTGAATCCTTTACAAGTCACACTCTTTATCGTCCCGAGCTAAGATACATGTTCATCATCCCAAGTCATCTATATAAAGAGTCTTTCCTTTGACATTTCCACCACAACTGTACTTCCCTTTCAATACACCCAAAATTTAGAGATATCATCTTGCTAGCTACCTTCATTATAAAAGCATAATTCACTCCACCGTTAGAATAAAGGGAAAATTTCACTCAGGTCCTGAGGACCAGAAAAAATATCAAAAAAGTTTTAGTGTAGATTTTTCTATCAAAACACTCTTTAGGGATTGCAGTGGTGTAAAATTCAAATGTGAACTTGCCTTATTAACAAATGTATGTAACTATATTCATAAATAAAAAAATGACAATTGACAAGCTCATATATGTTAACTATAGTAGCTCCTATTGACAATTTTATGTGACTTTATTGACATGTCATAGAGTGATTATTGACAAGATCATATATGTTAATTAAAACAGCTCATGTTGACAAATGTATGTGTCTATATTGACAAGTTATAAAGTGACCATTGACAAGCTCATATATGTTAACTTTTTTTTTTGGTCAAATCATATATGTTAACTAAAGCAACTTTTATTGACAAATATATGTGACTGTATTGACAAGTCATAAAATAATTATTGACAAACACATCTATGTTATTTAAACAAATTCCCAATAGATAGTGTATATTACTATATTGACAAGTCATAAAGTGTTATTGAAAAACTGATATATGTTAACTAAAATAGTTTCTATTGACAAGTGTGTGTGACTATATTGACAAGTCATAGACTATTAACAAACACATCTATGTCAATAAGATAAATTCACATTTGGAATCTTTATGTCTACGGTCATTGGGGAGTTTTTTGATGGAGCAATCTACATTGAGAATTGTTTTTTTCCTCTTGATTCTTGGGATTTAAGTGAGATTTCCCCTAAAATGAATCTACCCATACGGCTCCTCTGCCACTAGTGTTTTCTTCCCTCACCTTATATGTTCTCAATTCACTTAATACATTTCAGAGAATAATTCTTTTATTAAGAATTAATTAGGGTTTATTTTGATCATAAATGAAAAAAATCTCAATTTATCATATCTCCAAATTTATATTTTTTAAAAACTATATATCTCTCTCTGTTTTTTTTTAAAAAATACTATATATCTCTATTGCTTACATATATGAAAAAGGTTTCTAAGCTATCAATGAGATATTTTCAATATAAATGATTAAATAGGGCATTTTAGGAAAAACCACACACATATATATATTTTTGTCTAAATGATTAATTTAACCAATTTTTTTTATATATATTAATCATCCACCTCATTTATATTTTTTTTATGATTTGATGAAAAGCAAAACACTTTTTTTTTTTTTGTTAAACTGCAATTTTGTCTCACAAGTAATAATTTATAAGCATTGGTCATTGAGCATCCGCATGTTTTTTGAGAGGCAATTTTGATTTAACCATTAAAAAAATAACATTGATCATTAGAAAACTGACATTAATCATTAATATTTTTAACATTAATGAGTAAATTGCTACGTTTTGGTTATTTCTAAGAAGAAAAATTGCATGCTAACCCTTTTTTTTCATCAAAAGTAAGACAGTCTCATCACCATGTAATCAAAATAATACTATGTTAATTTTCTTAAAATAAAATCATCAATTATATAAATGATAAATTATATCGGGAAAGTTGGTATATACTATGGTTTGGGCATGGGGAATTAGGTTAAATGCTTAGAAATAAAAAGAAAAAAAATCGTAATTAGGAAAGCAATAGTAGTAAATACAATGGAAATCTTTAACTTTATGTATTGAAAAAAAAATCATTTTTATTTTATTATTAATAAGCTACTAAAAGAAAAAGAATAACTGAAAAAAATTAAATAGTTATTCAATAACTTGAATTAAACAAGGATATATAGCTTGAAAATGTAAAACAAAAATTAGCTTATTGGAAAAAGATTGAAATAGCAATTTATGTCATTTTCCAAAGTACATTTGGAGTAATGGAGGGAGAAAACAATAAGTAGGTTCATTTTATAGGTGACGATTGTGATGCGGCTCAATCATACAAGAATGGTTGAGGTAATATGAATGATCGAAGGTAACATCACTCTCAAATATCATAGGTAAAATAGACGAGGTTCTGTGAATAACAATTTCATCAATTTAAAAATTCGGACATCATCGTGACCAAAATAATTACCTGAATCAAAATAGTAACCACTAACCACAATACAAGAACTATGTTTCCCAAATTTGATTACGGATTCTTGACCCCTAGCCAGAACTAGTGGAGTGGTTATATTCATATTTTTCCTTATTTACGTTTCTTCCCATATGTTTCCTTTATTTACCAAATCCAAACCCCCGGGACTTACCAATTTTGTTTACAGCATCCATCCGTACTCTCCAGCTCCGTAGAGAACCGTAGAAAGAGGTTAAAAGGTTCCATCCTGCCTCCAATTTTAGTTTCCACTGTGAGCGATCAGAACTCCGTGCTACGTTCTTTTTCAAGTTATTCTTGTACTTCTCTTGGGGTTTTCACCAAACTCTGAAAATTTTGAACTTTGAGATCCAACGTGCCGACTCCGCCATCGCGCAGAAAGGGAGGTGCCTCCGTTATGTACAGCGGCTCCAGTGATGGCGAGACCCATGAGGCCGCGCAAAGAAAATTTCCGCCGGCCTCGTCCATGTTGTGGGTCAGAAATTTACGTCGATTTATTGGATCAGGTGCCGGTCTCGGATCCGAAGCATTGATGGGTACGTACTGTTTTAAACCCTCGATTTGTGGTCGATTGTGAGCTTTTTCTTTCATTTATTTTTCTTTCGGGTTTGAGAGAAGAAATGCATACCTCGAGGCATTCGAGTAGGTTATCTATTATTAATAGCACTGGCGTGATTGAAAAGACACACAGCAATGAAGAAAGAGTGGCAGAACAGAAATTTAACATAAATCATGGGTGCTTCCTACTCTGCTGCAATAGATAGTAAGTGAGATGTTGAGGCTTAGGTGGCTGAGATAGAAACATTTTGGCACTGAGGCTGTGGCTGTGAGAGTGTAAGGTTACAAATACCCGAGATGAAGGTGGCCTTTTTTGGCGTTTGATGCGTTGTTTGTGTTGATCAGAGTGCTTTAATGCGGCGCCATTCACCACAGTGCTCCAATAAGAAGTCTGGGAAAATAATGTACTTTTACTTGATGAAGCCCTTTTTAGAAATGTGAGGGAATAATTTGCTGTATTTTGCTGATATAAGCCACTTGTTTAAACTCTGACTTTACCTGCTCGTTCAGGCCTGAAAGTGATTTTAGTTGATTCACAGCATAGATATTCTTATTACACTACAAATTTGAAACTGTTGGATACTAACAATATGTGAGATTGCCAACATGACAAGCGTTTTATCAATATAGAATTTCTCTCAAGCTATTGCAATGTGTTATTTCTTCAAACCTGATTACATTATAGTATTATCTGGTCATTATTTTTTTAAATTCTTATTTGCAGAGCTTGAAACAAAAAGGATTTTGCTTGACATTTTTAAAGAAAAGCAGAAGAAAAACGCTGAAGCTGGTTCAATTCCAAGTTTCTACAAGAAGGCATGTGGTAGCATTGTTAATTCACAGTTTTTTGCTTCATACATGTGCATGAAGTGGTTGAAATTATCATCTTCTTTTAGTTTGTTTCCTCAAGCTCTTCACCATTGACAAAAAGTCTATTCTTTCTAAGTAAAGCCTTTTCCCTTTAAAACTTGCATGGTGCCATTCATGAGTGCATGGACACCCTTGATTTATTTTATCATTTTTTGTTTACAAGTTGATCTCTTCTGCATGCATATAAAGCATCTGCCTGTAATGTAAATGCTGACATGCCTTGTCTTCATCCAGAAACCTGAGGAGGGATCAATCAGTCAGAGGGTCCAAAGATTGGCAAAGTTTCGGTTTCTAAAGGTATCATTATCTCATCTTCTGTTATTTTTTATTTGCATCTGCTTATGTATGTAACTTTTATCTGTTGACTACTTTTCCCTTGCTTTGTACAGAAACAATCGGATCTTTTGCTGAATGCTGATGACTTGGATGCAATGTGGGTCTGTTTGAGAGAAAATTGTGTGATTGATGATGCTACTGGTGCAGAAAAGGTCTGCTTCTTTTTCCTCTTTTTTTCCTTACCATTGGTTAATATTGTTGCAAATTTCTATGATACTTGCAAGTTCAACCATATCTTGTCTTCTTGGCAATATGATTAATACTTTAAATCCAAACAAAAGTCATTAGAGCTGGAGGGATTGAACCAATTGCCCCTGCCCCATCTAAAATATAAAAAAGAACGGACTTGCCTTTATTTTGGAGGTTGTAGCATGAGATCCTCATGCTATGTATCTCAAAGAACATGTTGAAAAACTGACTCTTTTTCATAAAAAATGTAGGTTTGTCATGGATTTTTCTGGCACACCCTAACCTCAAGTTCTTATGTTATCTGCAAAAATTTATTGTTTTCTTCTCATTTGGTTATATCTGTTCTTAATGATCTCTCAATTGAAATATAAAACACTGTTTTTCTCAGTTATTCATCTGGTGAATCTTATGTCATCCTCTATGTAGTTTATTTTGGACCATAATTTTCTAAGAACAGCCCTTGGCAATCTTTCAGCTCTTCTTTTTGTTGCCACTTGGAATGGCATGATGATTGATGCATACTTTAATGTGTCTTATAGATGAATTATGAAGACTTTTGCCACATAGCCTCTGTATGCACAGAACAGATAGGTCCCAAATGCAGACGCTTTTTCAGCCCTTCAAACTTCATGAAGTTTGAGAAAGATGAGCAAGGAAGAATTGCCATCCTACCCTTCTACCTTTATGTGATGCGAACAGTAAGTCAATGTCAACTTGTGCTAGTTCACTGATTATTATTTAATTCTCCTGAGATTGAAGTTTTAAAGTATATATGTTGTGCGCATGTGTTTCTTTCTCCATAACTATTTTCTTTAAAGTTTTATAACCTTCTCTTCTTTTTAGAAGAATCCATCTTTATTTTGTTATCGCAACTTATGGGTTATTGTTATGCAGGTTTCACTTACACAAGCAAGAATTGATATGAGTGAGCTTGATGAGGATTCTGATGGTTTCCTTCAACCACATGTATGTGTTGTTATTGTTAATATGCCTTCAATTTTTGAAGTCGAACAATATGTATATTCTTTGCTGGCATTTATACAACTAATTGTTTGAACTTTCACTAGACCAGCTACCTGTGAAAAAGTGTTTTTTTTTTTTTTGTTATCTAATTTATTTTGAAATATGGTGTGCTCAATACTATGCAGTTGAGAGACCTAATTTGGCTAAAAATGTTTCATATATGATACTATCATAATTAGGTTAACCTTGCTAAACTTTTTGCTTCTCTCTTCAGGAAATGGAATCATACATACGAGGTCTTATTCCAAACTTAGCACAATTACGTGAGATGCCGGCAGCATTTGTGCAAATGTATTGTCGCATAGCTGCACACAAATTCTTCTTCTTTTGTGATCCTCATAGACGAGGTATGCATGGCTTATATATTGTAGTTGCTTAGGCTTGTTGATATTTGATGGCAATTTTTGTTTGACATGGACATCTTTCAAAAAAAGAGTTGATTTGGGTTTTACCATTGAAAAACGTCGATGGAAGTTTAACTAAATATTAATAAAGAGTTTAGATCATGCTAATGGCAGCTTCTAGGGAAGTAAATTGGTGGCAAATAAAAAAAAAATGAACTGAAAATTATTTCAGACGGTATCTTCATAGATTGATGACTTCCTTTAATTCACTCTCTGTTTAATAATGTGGCAATGGTGATTTACTGCTTATCAAGCTTTGTACATGAGGAAGGCTGTTGTGTTGTTGTAGAGAAATTAGAGGAATTTAGGAGAAAGAAGAGAATTCAGGGGATTTGAGAAGAGAAACAAGAGAGGGGAGGGAGATGAACTGCTGTTCTCTCATTCATTCATATTTCATACACAATTGATCGTACATGCCTTATTAGTCTAGCCTCCTACACATATAAAAAGGCTTACTGTCAAGGTAATATAACAGATATAACAGCTGTACCTAAAACAGACGCACAGCAACTAGACATTCCTAATTAACTACCCACGGCCTTATAGGATTAGTGTTATGCCGATACTACCCTTCCCTACTTAGTATTATGATTAGTTAGTCCTAAGGCCTCATAGGATTAACATTGTGCCATTACTTCCTAATTACTAAGCCCTAACTAATTATTCATGACTTATGTATCAAAGGCAAAATGTAAGTTGCCGCATTCTATGGTACAAGGTCTTGAGAAGGAGTTTCATGGGTTTAAGGAGATAAGATGGAATGCAAATGATGTCAGTTATGCCAGGCAGGGATGTTTTCTGTGCTGTAAATTTCCTGAATGGAATACTGCCTATGCAGTTAGTCCTATACTTTTTAACACTTCATTAGGTTCATATACATGCTAATTTGTACAGATCCGATTGTTCAGTTTCCAATGTATTTTGATTTACTGGGTGTCTTTTCATTAAAAATAGATTTGAATGACCATCTTTTACAGGAAAAGCGTGCATTAAGAAAGTATTGCTTAGTAATTGTCTCCAAGAACTTATGGAGCTTCACCAGGTAAAGTGTGTAATTTTTTAAAAAATATTATTAAACTAAACCTTAGCTCTTTATTTCCATGTGCTTCCTTTTGTTCTGGTATTAATACGATTCTGTTTTGTATAAAGTTCTTTGATCTGTATTTCGTTCTAAACCCTTATAAGCATTAGTATAAAAATGTATTTTTTGAATTTGCTATTATATATTTCAGGAAAGTGAAGAAGAAGTCACAGACACAGAACAAGCTGAAAACTGGTTCTCTTTGACATCTGCTCAACGAATATGTGGTTGGTTTCTCTTATTTGCTTTAGGATCCAGGATTAGCTCTTATTCAGATTTAGATAATCTTGCCTGATTGTGAGGCATTTCCATGAGTGCCAGTGATGTAGAATGTGGGAAATGGCGAGGGAGTAGGGGGAAATAGAGAGATATAGGGAGAGAGGGAAGAAGAATGAGGGAGAAATAATTATAATAATTTTGAATATTCAATCTATTATGTCCAACAAAAGAAACTATCCTAGGGCTATTCATGGAGAGCCCCTATCTCTAAAACTCAAAGTAAAGGAAGTTTCTAAAAGCATAAAAATTAGTAAGAACCTAAATCTAATAAGATCTCTTACATCTAGAATAAACCTTTCCAAATTGCTCATCACATCTTTTCAAATTTCCCATCAAGTAGCAAGGCTTAAATTACAAATTATATTTGTCTTATATAACCTGACTTTTTTTTTTCCTTTGAGAAATGCGTTTACATTGAATTGGGTGAATTGCATCATGAATTGAAATTCTGATGAATATAATTATAGTTTAAAGTATTTTCCATGGACTTGTAATCATCTGTGTCATCAATATTTCTACAGATATGTTTCTTGCCCTTGATAAAGATGCAAACGGGACATTGAGCAAGCAGGAGCTTCGAGAATATGCTGATGGGACTTTGACTGAAATCTTTATTGAGAGAGGTAGATATAGCGCTTTGTTTTATGAATATTGAGGAGCATTCTGTTTGCTTGGTCCTCGTGAAATAGCATTGATATACTCATCCTGTCAGACCCAAATTAAATCTGGCACTAACTGAGCTGTGTTATATAAATATCTTGTTCAAGTTAACATAGGTTTATGGGCCATCTGAAGAAAGAACAATGTACAGTTCTGATATTATACACCAGTCATGAAATTTATGGGGAGCCTGCTATGTTATTTTCATTTGCATGTCAAAATAGTTCTTATATACAACTCACCTGATTTTTGTTGTGTGGAAAACTTCACTTGTTATTGTTTACCATTTCGGGGATCAACGGTGTTCTCAATTATAGTTACTCATCTTTTTGAGGAAAGAAAATTAATTGATTTTCTTCTTGTAGTATTTGATGAACATGTTCGTCGGGGGAAGAGTGGTGGTGGTAATACCAGGGAGATGGACTTCGAGAGTTTCTTGGATTTTGTCTTGGCTTTAGAGAACAAAGACACCCCAGAAGGCTTGACTTATTTGTTTCGATGTCTTGATCTTCAGGGTCGGGGTTACCTTACCACAGCTGATATTCACTCCCTTTTCAGGTACATACTGTCACAGCATCATTGTCTTGTCTAAGGATAATGCCTGTTTACTTTATCCGATTCTCATTACCTCTATTTTTCAGTGTTTTTCTTCAGTTATTCTTGTTAGTCAACTTCTATATTCTATGGTTACTGACTTCTACTCAGAAATGAATGTGTAATCCAATTATGGAAGTAAAGAAGAGGAACATTCATAAGTCAGGATGTTATCTGATACAGTCTTCCTATAGAAAAGAACTGTCATTTCCTGCTTGTAGCGCTTGAGAATGTCCTACAAGTCTCCGTTAGACAGGCACAAAACTTTAGTTATTGTCCAAACCATGTTGAAACCTTTATCATCTTAAATTTCAGCTAAATGGGTATATTTATCTTTTTCTATCCTGTAAACGCAGAGATGTACACCAGAAATGGATAGAGGGTGGCAACTATGAACTCTGTATCGAAGATGTAAGAGATGAAATCTGGGACATGGTCAAGCCAGGTGACCCTCTTAGGATCACATTGGCTGATCTTCTGGGTTGCAAACAGGGTGGAACTGTAGCCAGTATGCTCATAGATGTGCGTGGTTTCTGGGCTCATGACAATAGAGAAAATCTTCTTCAGGAAGAAGAAGAACCAGAAGAAGAATAACTTCACTTGTTCAGGACTTGCTAACAGAAAACTGCTTTATGATAATTTTCTTTGGATGTGTGATTCTCACAAGATGCATCCCCTAGACCTGCGATTAGTTAGTTGTGTGTAGTAGTGTATCTTGTATTTTATGTTGATTTTAAAACATCAACACCAAAATGTATCTAGCCATGTGTTGAAACTAAACATCTTTGTTGGGCCAACTTTTTTGTGATATGATGAGGAAATATCTTGTTCATCCCTGCCAAGCAATGATGGGTCTCCTCTCTAATCTTTCCCGGGTATAATTTAGTGTTGTTACCGGGTTGATGCTGCCGCTTTTTTTCTTTTTCTTTTTACACAAAAAAAAAAAAAACGGCAGGTGGTTGCTTTTTGTCTATACATCAGTAAATAAAAATCCAGATTCCATTATTATAAAAAAAAAAATCCAGATTCCATTTCATTAATAAGTAATTGATTTTTTTTTTTTTTTGATACTGAAGATGTTATATATAAATCAAACGAAAAACTATGGTGGGGAAATTAATCCCATACAGTCTTGAGAAATCAAAGTCCTTAAAGATACAGGACAAATATCTAAGAAACCCGAAACAGACAAGCCCTGTTTTGCAAGAAAATCAGCAACCATGTTCTTCTCCCTTGGGACAAAACGAATCTTCAGCTCCCAATCCCTCTCCATCACTTGCCTAATGTTCCAGGTGGTTAGATTCTCTCCTGACGAAATGGAAGTACTAGTCAGGATATCTACTAGTTCCTTGCAATCAGACTCCAAGATTACTTTACGAAAGCCAAGGTCCCAGGACAATAAAAGGCCCTTCATTATTGCCCACTGTTCTGCTTCGAAGGCCCTGCACGTTCCCAGAAAATGAGTGAAACCTCCAATCCACTGTCCCTTTGAATCACGAATGGCACCCCCACATCCTGCCCGACTCGCATACCTGGAGACAGCCCCATCGACATTGGTTTTAACCCAACCCGGTTCAGGGAATTCCCATCCAATATTTTGGCTCTCCGACTGTTGCAGCAGGGGACGAGAATCCTGATCAAAGGTAAAGGATTTCCAGACCTGTAAAATAAATTCAGCAGGGAGCATTGGTCTACTGAAATTATCATCAAATATGGAGTTATTCCTCCACTTCCATAAATGCCAGATTGCTACTCCCCAAAGGTGATGCCACTTCCCCTCCTTCATACGTCCAAGATCTCTTTTACGATCAAATTTCCCCCAGTCTTTCAGGGAAGCCGAGAAAAACTGAGATAAATGTTCAGGGTCTAGAAGAATGTGCCACATTTCCTTGGCAAATTTGCAGTCTCGCAAAACATGCAACACATCCTCCAGCCCATCTTGGCAGAAGTCACATGATGCAGAAGCACCAGACCAGCTACTTCTCCATAAATTTGTGGGTAACCTGTTATTAAAGGCGATCCACATAAATGTGTGAATTCTTTCAGAACCACCCCATTTCCAAATACCCTTAAATAACGAATCAGGTTCCTGTGTTGGGACTCCTTCAATCATGAGATAGGCACTCTTGACCGAAAAAATGCCACTGTTTGTACCTCCCCACAAAAGAATATCATTCCCTGCTAACTGATTGGGGGGCACTACTGAAATGATTCTTTGAATTACTCGGCATGGGAGTATTGAAGAGAGAAGGGAAAAGTTCCAGGTTCCCTCCAAAGTCCAATCTGCAACACAACTGGTCCCTTCATTTCCAGACAGAGGACGAATGCAAACTTCACTTAGGGGCTTATCTTATAAGAGCCATCGATCATGAAAGAAACTTGTACTTCGGCCATTCCGTACTGACCATCTAGATCCCTGTTCAATAACATCTTTCTGCTTGACTATAAATTTCCAAATCGGAGAGTCATGCTGACGTTTACACAGGAGGTTGTCTTCATCTCGACACATATACTTATTGAATAGTACTTCTGCCCACATGCTTTTGGAGCCATTAATGAGCTCCCATGCTAACTTTGCTCCACAAGCATCATTAAGAGAAGAGAGTCTTCTAAATCCAAGGCCACCAAGATGTTTGGGTAGAATGATACGTTCCCAACCAATGGGATGAAAACCATATTGCCTCTCACTATGTCCCCATATAAAATTGCGTTGTATTCTCTCCACCTCATTGCATATAGATAGAGGGATCCTGGCACTTGCATCGGGTATAGTGGAACGGCACTAATAACTGACTTCGCTAATGTTATCCTTCCTGCAGTTGACAAACATTTCTCCTTCCAGGAAGATAGCTTCATTCGGACACGGTCCACAATATATTGGAATGTCTCCCAGGGTTTCCTTTTCCTGGACAAGGGAAAACCCAAGTATCAGCCAATCTCTGAAGTCATCCTCATTTCCGTCAACTGAAGAATTCTCTGCTTCAAGGACGATGGGACTCTGGGTGAGAAAAAAACTGAGGACTTCTCGGTACTGACTTTTGCACCAGACATCCCACAAAACTTGTTAACACAAGAGATATCATACAGCGGGCCTGGGACTCTGTGGCAGCACCAAATAAAAGTAGGTCGTCGGCAAACATAAGATGGGAAATTGCCGGTCCCGCTTTAGATAGCTTGATCGGTCTCCAAGTTCCCCGATTAACTTCATCATAGATAATGTGGGACAACTTATCCATGACAAATAAAAGCGGTGAGATGGGGTCCCCCTGCCTCAACCCCTTTTGGCCTTAAACTCATCTGTTTTAACACCATTCCACAACAGATTATAATTGCAATTTGCCTGTAACTTTTTCGGACAAAAAGGTGTATGCGATGATTTACATTTAATTTGATTTAATTAAATTTTATCGTGCATATGGGTTTGGATAATAATAAAATGAAAATATAAGGGAAAATTATTATATATTTTTTAATTTAAATAATAAAAAATTGTATAAATGGAGTAATAATGATCAAGTAATGTAAAAAATAATAGTATAATTAAAAATCTCTGCAGTATGATGTATGTATTTTAATAAAGGCTCTAGTGTATTTTTAATCCCTTAAATTTTATATGAGGTATATTTTTTATCCTTTAACTTTATAAAGTAACCTTTTAGTCATATATTTCTAACTCCATTAATGTTACTAACGAAAAATATTGACGTAGCAAACTCAAGTGATGACTATAGAACTAACAAAACATATTTAAGTTTTATTTTCTTAATATATGAACCAACAAATTGCTGTAAATGAAATTGAGATTTTGATATGGCAAAAATACGGGGAAAAACCCTAATTAAATAATTATTTACTAAAATGTCACTGCGTCAAAACTATTAACCCATCTGCCCCTTTGTAATCAAATATACAGGGACAGATTACTTTTTTTTTTCTTCAAATTTTGCACTATGTAATCGATTACACCACTGTAGCCTAATCGTTTACATAACACTTTAAACTATGTAATCGATTAAGCTTTGTGATGTAATCGATTATATAGTGCAAAGTGTTATGTATCGATTACATAACATTAGAAGAAAAAATTGGTAGTTACAACGCGATGTAATCAATTACGCTACAGGGCGTAATCGATTACGTATCACGAAATCAGTTTTTAAAAAGGCCGAAACAACACATAACTTCTCATAACTCATTCTCATAACCGATTAAGGCTCCCCACTCTCCTCCCTCTTCATTTTCGTGCAGAAACCCTTGGATTCAAGCAGTGGGTTGAGGAAATATTTAAGATTTTCTCTCATTTGCGTTGATTTAGGTAGGTTTTCGGCTCCCATTGCGAATTTGTCCCTCTTTTCTTCGTTTTTCTGAACATATGATGCATTTAATCGATTAGGGTTTGTTTTATTTGGGTATGTAGTGTTTTGATCATTGATTTCAATTGTTGGTTGTTGTTTTTGAACAAATGAGAGATAAAATTGATGTTTTGTGTGTTTTGGAAACAAGGTGTGGCTATTTGCATGTGAATCTGAAGCAAACAGTGGGGTTGAAGCATAAATTACATGTTATTGTGTGTATGGATGTTGACGGTTATTGATTACATTTGTTTTGATTGTTGATTGTGCATTTTACTATCAATTACATTGTGACCGTTGACGGATATTGATTATGTATTGTGATTATGCCATTAATTGTATGTGTTTCATGTGTGTTGATGGTTTATATTATCTCTTTGTAGGTATTTATTGTCATCATGCCTCCACGCAGACAAATTGACAGTCAGACTGAGAGACGGAAGAAGCAGCGGAGGGAGGTTGATGCATCCGGCTCTCAAGTACAGCAGGATGATCACTATTACGGAAATCTGTTGGACCATTCTGCAGCAGCCCATAGAGCATTCGTACAACACTTTGCTAGCGGAACCGTGATCAAGCCGAAGTCACTAGACATGAGTTTTTTTGTAGAGGAGGGATTTGATATAGTCCCACTATTGGAAGCTTCGAATCTGGGTGGCTTGGCTGAGTTCGTCTATTGATACAAATATAATAGATCACCTAAATGCCAACCACCTTGCATGTCATCATCAACAAACAACATCTCTGTCTCATCATCACATTGCGCCTAATTAATGTTGGAATAGTGCGGGCTTTCGTTCCAAAATGGCTCAATATCAGTCCCTATAGCTGTACAAATGATTTTTTTGTCAAAACCATTGAATAAGAATTACAAATACAAATTTACTAACTTACCACTGCTAATTGGGTCAACAGGAAGTGGTGACATTCCCAAGGTACTCAAGTCCACAGTGTTCATGTCAGCATCAAAATCACCCTCGACATTAGAGCTGGGAATCAGGGTCAGCCCAGCCCTCCAGGGCCGGCCCTTGAAGGGCCAGGGCTTAATAGGGCCGGCCCGCAGGACCCGAAAATTACTATTCCAAATTTTAACTTTTTTTCGTCTATTTTTCTTAAAGAAATATGATTGGTAAAATACAACAATTAAAGTTCTAATTTATCAAATAAATATTATCAATCAAGCACGCTTCTTGTTTGTCAGTCTCTAGGACACATATTTCTATAGGAATCAATTTTTCAATAAAACCTAATTTGTATTATGTACGATTGGAAAAATCTATAATTAACTATTGACTACTATTTTCCTATTTCATTTTCAATGGTTACGTATTCTAATGAACCAACATCGTATATGAAGTCTATATCCCTGAATCCTTTTATTTTATTCTTAAAAGCCCTTACTTGTTAAAAAAAATTTGACGAAGTTTTCTTTTGTTAAGTTTAAATTTTTTAAATAACTTATTTAAAAATAGATTGTTATGTTAAAATGTACATGAAAGAAACACTTGAAATGAAGAAGAATATGAGCAAATGAATGTATGAAACACACAAGAAAATAAAAATGGCAACAAAAATAATGAGTAAAGTCCAACTTCAACTTCAATTAGAAAAAATAAAAAATTATGCAGGGCCTAATGAGCCGGCCTGACGGGCTCGGCTCGATTTCTTGACTCTACTCAACATCAGTATCTGACAAGTGTCTAGTGGAATTACACTATTAGGTTCTCCCTCCTCGCTGTGAATATCCTCGTCTTCCTCACCCTTCTCTTCCTCTGTCAATCTCAGCTGACTTAAGACTTGTAAAGGTGCAGATAAACTGACAGCTCTGTCTTATTGACCATAATATTGTGGAGATCTTTTATGCATGGGAACAAATGATGCTTCACCAGATTCAACCTCAACATAAATCTCAATAAATTTTTGTGATTTTCGATTATCAAAGGCATCTATAACGCGCTCTACGTCTTCATCATCACATACATCATTACTAATGTAGTATACACTATCAAAACCAACAATAGTCTCCACTTTGGCAATCAACCGATGAATGCAATGGCTGCCATATAGCCCTAATTTTCGGCAAATCCTTTCTTTGAGCTGGTTGTACGTAGTGCCCTGTTTGATTTTCATCATTTTCGTTTTTCCTTCAAATTGCACACCACTGGGACCTTTAAAATGCCTCCCACTATGGTAGATTACAGCAACGTAGGTGTTAGAACTTGAACTCATCCTTTACAACAGAAATTGAGAGCTGCAAGGGGGTGGGTTTCAGATTCTACACAAAAACAAAGGTGGATAAAGTTAAACTACAATGATTACACAACAATACTACTTTCAAAGAGGAGAATGGTTTTACACTTTAATGGGTCGCACAAAAAATGACCAAAACACGAGCAACCAGAGAGCTTTAAAGCAGAAATGTAAAAATGGTTTCGAATGAGCTCAAATTGCTTTTTAAAAAACACATCTGTCAAAATGTAATTGATTACATACACTCTGCACAATGTAATCAATTACACCACAAAGCTTCATTGATTACATAGTTTGAAGTGTTATGTAATCGATTACGCTACAGTGACGTAATCAATTGCATAGTACAAAATTTGGGGGGGAAAAAGTAATATGTCCCTGTGTAATTGATTACATATGGCATGTAATCGATTACAAAGGGGCAGATGGGTTAATAGTTTTCACGCAGTGGCATTTTGGTAAATAATTATTTAATTAAGGTTTTTCCGTACTTTTGCATATTTAAATTATTAAACTAAGAGTTTTTAATACAATCAATGTTTTGATATTGATTTGCTTCGTTAGGTTTTTAGATATTTTTTCAATTTGTACATATATTAAATTAAGATTAATAGCATTTAATTGCACAATAATCATTTGAGTTAGCTGTATCAACGTTTTCCGTTAGTAATATTAACAAACTTAAAATTATAAGGTCAAAAGTATACTTCATAAAATTAAAGGACAAAAAATATACCCCATCTAAACTTAAAAGAATAAAAGTATACTTTAGACTTTACTAAATGTTTTAGAATAAAAGTATACTTTAGAATTTACTAAATGTTTTAGTATATAAAATGGGAAAATTCAAATAAAATATTATTTGAATTTACAAAATCCCAAAAAATCTTTTAAGGTATGAAAATGATAGAAAGGTGATTTGTGACCAATTTGAGATTTTTGAGTATTGGTGATTTTACAATAATGTCCCTTAATTATTTAAATAAAAAGAGAAAAAGGGCACCCTAACCAGAGCACCAATGCCAATTGGCTTGAGCTTTGACAATGATGGCTATTTAAGGGTTGGTGTTTTTTTTTTTTAATAAATGTGGAGCCAAGGTGGTGAGTGTGAGATTTGAACCCACTCCACCTTGGTTTCCCAAAAAAAGCCTCGGCCCTCAGTGGCCATTCTTTGACATGTATATGCATAAGAATATATATGTAAAATATAAATATAGGTGCAATTGCATTAATTAAATGAATAATGGAAATGACTAAAGTCGTAATGGTATTGATTCGAGCCGTAAATGTATCAACTAAATGAGTAATGATATTAACTAAAGATCTAAAAATATTGACTAAAAGCGTGATGAGAGTGACCAAATGAGTATTGATATTAATTAAATAAGTGATGATATTGACTAAAAACGTAGTAATATGAATAAATGCCTTTCATCAATATCATTAGGATTCTAGTCATTTCTATTACTCATTTAGTTAAATACTATTACACCTTTAGCCATTTCTACTGCTCATTTAGTCATATGTCATTACGCCTTTATTTGTATGATACTACACACACACACACATCAAAAAGGTTGTGTGGCATTAAGCCTTTTGGGGAACCAAAGTGGATGGGTTCAAATCCCACCTTCACCACCTTGGCTCCACATTAAAAAAGTAAATAAAATTAAACACCAAAAATAAAAAAAAGGGTTAAGGTGCAAAAATACACATGGAGCTTTTTCCCTAGGAGTGTTCAAAATCACGTACTTTTTTTTTAGCAAAAATACACACGTGTTACCATTTTGAAGCAAAAGTCACATCCCACCGTTAAGTCACTGTTCACTGTCGTTAAGTTATTGTTTACTTCATCTCTTTCTTTCTCATCTGGGTCCAGATGAGAAAGAAAGAGATGAAGTAAACAATAACTTAACGACAGTGAACAGTGACTTAACGGTGGGATGTGACTTTTGCTTCAAAATGGTAACCACGTGTGTATTTTTACTTCCAAAAAAAGCATGTGGTGCTGGGCGTTCCTGAAGAAAAAACTCGTGTATTTTTACACCTTAACCCAATAAAAAAACATCCATCAGTGGTGCTCCAATGAGAGTGCCATTTTCATTCTTTGTTATTTAAAAAGTTGAGGATCATTATTGTAACATCACTAATGCTTAAAAATCTCAAATTGATTCATGTCACATTTCTGTCTTTTTCATATCTTAAAAATTTTTTTTGGGGTCTTATAAGTTCAAGTGGTATTTTATTGCTCCATGCCCTCCATTAAGTCCCTTCGCAGGTAGCCATTGAAAGCACCATTATAACGGGCATGAATCTTTAAGAGAACCACATCCCAAAAGCTAGCTGTTTGAGTTAGGGAACTTAAGGCTTTATAAGGCCCCTCTTTCAGAAAAACCTACACAATGTGTAACTCGTCACAAATACATGATATCTTGTTAAAACTTACTCATCAAGTCCTATATCCAAGGCACTTTCAGCATTTTTTACCAAAAAAAAAAAACTTAAACCTCATTAACTCTTCTCTATAATTCAACTTTCCAACTTTATTCTCATTTAATATAAATTATACCCATGGGAATAAAGTCACTACAATAATAATAAATGAAGGGTAAAATTGTACATTCATGTAAAAAAAATTTCTCCCTTCCTTATAAATAAGATCAAAAAATTTCTACTCTCTGCCGTATATATAAAACCAGAGGAGTATTAAAAATCGTAATTTTAACATATATATTTCATATGCATCAGTCAGCGATGCATTCAAACAGGGTTTTGCTATCGACGAAAAGTCTCACATGCCTTGCTGGTAAGTTTCAGTGATTCTATCTGAGATGTTGTTTGAGTGTCCGAGTTCCACAGCTCCAATGGATTGGTCCGCATTTTATAGCACTCTTCCACAGTATAGAAATTTGTAGAATTAAGCCGTTTCATGCTTTATAATCTAAATGTTAATGACTTAATGTCCACAATATGATAATTATACTAATGGTTTGACTTTCTGAGGATATTTTGAGTTATGAAGGAATTTTATGATGGCCCTTTATCCACTCACAGCAACACAAGAAACCAGAAGTAACTCTACTGTATTGAGACAAAGTTCTTGTATTTTTCAGAAGCTTTAAAACAACTTTTTAATTGTGATTTAAGGTGTAAAAATAAGTATGTGAAATGAATTTTGTCTCGATTTTTATGATTATGCTTTCAATAAGTCAACCCAAACAAGCTGAGGCTTCAATCTTCATTCTAAATAAGATAAAAAATTATTATAGAAGTGTTCTTTGGTCTGTGCAGCTCGTAATAAAAGACTTCGTTTTCTCTCATGGTGATATAAACATCACATTTACTGGTTATTTGAAGGCTTCAAGATTCCTGAATTTTTACTTTTCAATGATCCTCCATCTTGTAGCTTCTCAAAGCTGTTAATCCAACTCCATGCTTCTTCCACACACATTAATTTTGTGGTGAATCCCAATATCCCATATTACATTTTTAAACTATTTTTCACCCCATAAAAACAGTTAATATGTCTATCATTATTGAATAGGATAACTAATCACAAATAAGTATGTAAACCTCATTAATTTTAAATATTCATTAAAGACTTTTTTGAATAAAAAAAAACTCATTAATTATTCGTAGCAAACACTGAAAGACCTTGTATTTTTAACCATGAAGAGCTTAAAAATACCTTAAACGTGTCCAAGGGCTGATCATACTCATGCGGACCTTCATCTTTCAAGAATGGGCAGTACATTTGCCTCATAAGTTTACAGTAGAGAAACAATGAAGTGGATGATTGACACTTACATTTCACACGTACGCCTGTAGCAACAGAATGGAACATTTTCTTTTGGGTCCCTTGTGTTGTTACAAAGGGTTTGAGAGTTCAATATAGCACTTTGTTAATGAAATACTCTCTATCCCTAAATATAAAAGCTTTAAATTTAAGAACAGGGCTTGTCTCAAAATATAAACTTCGTTTTAGCTTTGTTCTAGCATTTATTGCTTTTTTTAGATATATATGAGTGCATTGGTCCTTTTTGTGTTTTTGATCATACCCCACCCTGGCTTTCTGAGGTGGGAAATTGATGAAAGGCTTACTTTGTTTTTAGTTTCTGTTGTAATTTTTCTCTCGAGAGATATATTTCAGGCTTTATACCCAAAAAAAAAAAAAATGCATTAGGAGAGCAGATGCTTAAAGATGTAGGTACTGTTTTAAGAATAGCCTAAGAACTAAGCTTACATCTGTTTGAAATTCTGAGAAAATGTACAACCAATCATTCTACTACACAACTTGTTTCTGCAGGATCTTCAGTAAAGTTAATCTGTTCAATTCTTTAGGTGATCATCTTGAAACTGTCTTACGAGCAGTAAGGATTGATGATAGAGATTGAGATCAATTCCATCAACATTTCTACCAACACGTGCCTGCAAGACTCCCTAACATGGAACAAATAAGACCAAAGTCAGTCATCTTCTCGTTTGCACACTGGCGTGTTCATAAAGCATACCATGTGCCCAAGTGTGAATGCAAGAGCAAGGAATAGCAGAAATTCAAACACATCTTGACAAGAACATACCTTGTTATCAGGTTGGATGAGGAGCTCACCAATGAATTGGTAGACAGAGCCGACTCGGAAGCTAAGGTCCCTCAGGTGCTGAGTATTAACTTTTAGAGTGGCATCACCATCAATAACTGTTGCTAAGGCAGTCTCTACAGAATATTCATGAAGCCTGGGAGAGAAGGGAAGGTAAGCCATCGATGAATTCATTGTACAGCAATGCAAGTATTAACACCATATATGATGCAATATATAGCAACTTGCAATGATCAGAACTTAAGGCTTAGAATATCAGTAAACTCTGCAAGAATTGTGCGAATTGTTACAAGGTATCATGTATGTTGATATCACACCCCATCTCATTACATGCCGCTACTAGGAATTAATAGGCTCTCTGTTACAAATTATCCTATAATTAATTAATCTTGTGCTTCCAGATATTATATAATTTTTCAGCCAATCAGCTAGAAATAAAAGAAGACAAAGAAGGATAAGGATTCCTCTACACTTTTGACAAGGAAGACCAAAGAAGATATGTACTAGGGCATTCTACCAGTATTAGATAAGCAGAGTGGATATCAGCAAGATTTAATATCAAGCATAATCAATATACAGGTAAAAGAAACTAGCAACCAATAGGAAAGTCAAAAGCACACATGATTTTTAAGTGGAAAGGCCATGAATGCATTGTTATTCGGTTATAACAGTCTTACTTTCCAACAATTCTTAGTGAAGCTCCTTCCTTGAAAAATGGAGATGATGGATGTAGCTCTTGTAGAGAAACTAATGCCCCAGATTTTAGTTCAGATAACGACATTGAGCTACACTTGTTACCTCACAAGCTTGCCAGTTCTTTCTGCACTTTTTTCAGAAACCTATGCATATGCAATGACATTCCACAAAGCTTGAATCCAGGTTAAAAGCTCGGATTTCACTCCTACAATTTCCGAGCAAATAACCATTAGTGGGAAGATTAAAGAAATTAATTTTCACACATTCACGTATACCTTCATCAAATTTAAACTGCTGATATTATATTGTAGGCTTCCTTTATTTTTCACCAGAAAGAGTATGATGAACTACATAGAAGCAATCTTAAATAGTAAACCAATCCTAACATATTTTTGATTTCACACACATATATACACGAAGGCATTGCAACTCGAGATCATCATTTACCCGTCTCAGATTCCTCTTCGGCTAGACTACAAATTGAAAATATTGTTTGGCCTATGACTAATTTATGTTATACTCCGTATTTCCTTAAGAAAAAACCTCGAGCATTCGAATGGTCCTTATGTCTCCAAAATCTAATCCCTTATGTCTACTTCATACCCGATAATTTTTTTTAATATAAAGAAAAAAAAAGAAAGAGGCAAAGGAAGGAAGGCAGGAAGCATACGAAAGAAAACTTATGAATGAGATACAGAAAAGAGACATAGAGATACCGGGAACTCTAGAAACACAGATTCCCGTCGTGGAATGTTGGCTAAGGAATCTGCGGTGTGCGACGGCGGGTGGGGAGTGAAGCGGAGAAGAAGGCTCTGCAGTCTGCAGAAGAGGTGGGTTTGGCATATTGTTCTTTACACCTTTGATTCGTATTTTTATTTTTAGTGAAAACTATTTTTTTTGCCTCCGTGAAAATTAAAATTTTGGAATAAGATATTCTTATTACCATTTTTTCTTAGTACTAATCTTACTATCACTTTTTCACCGTTAGATCAGAATTTCAATAAGAGAGAGAAATAATAAAAATAAATACGATAGAAATAATAAAAATAAATAAGATTCTGATCTAACGGTGAAAAAGTGGTGATAAGATTAGTAGTAAGAAAAAATGGTAGTAAGAATATCTTATCCCTAAAATTTTACTCATTATGGTTTAACCAAAATTGGTCTTTACAACCCCTCGTCCTGGTTCAACTGGAGTGGGGGTTGGTCTTCCTTACTTTGAGGGAGAGGGTTTGATCCCTGTGTTGGTCAAGGCGCTGAGGGAGGCATTCTAGGGGTTTTGGAAGCAGTAGTAACGCTGGCAGAGGTGGAGGCATGTGTACTTTCTGGCCAGTATTCCCTGCGGACTGGGCTCTGAGCGTTCTGCCCTTAGACTGTGGGTGAGCCCAACCCTTTTCCTAAAATTTTCAATATAAAAAAAAGTAACAATGGTCTTTACGTAATTTTGCTTCTTATTTTTCATCCTTAGGCAATCTACTTTATTATTTTAAAACTTGTAATGACGGCGTAAGGATATTTGACACCATTTGTAGATGATATTTGTGTAAACATGACGGCACTGAGTTATTATTGGTTTTGCCTTTATTTCCATTTATAAAAAATAAATACTAAAAACTAGAAGGCTAATAAAAAATTTATGCCAAATCAAATATATGATCATTTTATTACTTAAATTTATCCTCATTTTAGTTTTATTCCTCTAAATTTCAAACTATGTGTTTAAGTCCTTTGAGATTTAGGAGTAAAATTGTCAAAGTATTTATTACATTATAGGGACAAATATTTTAAAAGGAATAATTAATTTGAAACTTGAGATATTAAAAATAAAAATAAAATAAATTTCAGGAAACAATATAAATACTTAATTTCGCCTCTCCGTGGTGCTCCTCATTCACACCCACCCAATAAACGTATTCTTTCTCCCCTAATGTCTTTGTTTGACATCATGTTTCTAATGGTCTTTTCCTACATGTGTAATTTTTTTTGGTCAAATCTTGCCATCATAGTTAAGCTGAGCATGTCTTTCTCCAACATTACGCAAAGATATCTCCAACATCACGCAAAGATGTCAACGAGCAATTAGCCACATGGCCGCATTAAGGGTGAGTTTGGTTTGAAGGAAAGGGAGGGAAAAAGAAGGGTATGCTACCTTATTTAGTTTGTTAGAGGGAAGGAGGGAAAAAGATCCTTTGTTTGATTTAAAAGAGAGGAGAGTGGTTTAAGATTTTAACTTCTCTCCCTTCCAAAATTTCAAACCAAATAAGGGAAGGAATCATTTTCCCTTCTCTCCTCTTTTCTCCTTCCAAACCAAACATACCCTAAAGGAACCCAGGGAAGTATTCTCCAACAAAGACCTACTTTCTTCGCCTTAATTCACGATATCTATTATTTAAGACAATTAGTTCATATTCCATAGAGACAAAATCGGTCTCCTAGGATTCTATGGTCCACTAGATTAAACCAATCCGCAACAATTAGTTCCTATTCCATAGGGACAAAAGCTAATAACAGATCCGCACCATATTATAGACTTAAGATGTATTGAGTATTGGTATCGCACTAATTTGAATCCCACCCCATTAAAAAGATTTGAAGACAACTAATAGATAATAGATGATACATCCTAGGGCTTGGAGTGGTGCAAATCAGGTTCAACCTAGTAGACCACAAAATCATAGGAAGTTGATGGACTCGTGTTTGATACCGTTTTGAACTTTTGCTAGCTCCTTACTAAACATAGAACCTTAGGAAGGAAGTGACAAACATGATACCAAATACCAAACCTTAGGAAGGGAATGACAAACATGATACCAAAAACTTAAGCTGGTATTGAACATAGTCTTCTACTAATACTATATTGAATCCAGTCCACACCCTAAAGCCTCAACCTATCAAATATTGGTATCAGAGCTAACGCCGATTCAAATCACATTCTCATCGAATGATTAAAGAATCATTAGAGATATTAGTGTTGTGTTAATTGGTTAGGACCTTAATCTATATAAAGGGTCTTGGCTAATATGGTTTAGTGGGTTGGATAATGAGATCCCACCATGTTTAGATTAGAGAGAGTAGATCCTTAGAGTTTAGATTAGTGGTTAATGGTGTAGACCCCTCTGCCAGTAAGAGATCTTGTTACCTCACAGTACTCATTTCACTCCGTCATTGACTTCAGTTCTCCCTCATTAAATAGACACCATTAAAAAAGAATAACGATTTTGTGACTTGTAATTGTAATTAATTTTAAATATTCATATTGTTATAAAATCAGATACGTTGTATCTCTCTCTTCTTAAAAAAGTTTATTAAAGTTTGTGGGATAGGTGGTTGAGTGTGTTGCGTGCGAATCAAACGCTCCTTTCTTAACTAAGAAATCAAGTTGAACCGAACATATATTTAATTATTAATTAGACAAATATCGTCAGTAACTAACAATTGCGTAATTCAACCTAATAGACCACAAAATCATAGGAAGTTGATGGACTCATGTTTGATACCGTTTTGAACTTTTGCTAGCTCCTTACTAAACATAGAACCTTAGGAAGGAAGTGACAAACATGATACCAAATACCAAACCTTAGGAAGGGAATGGCAAACATGATACCAAAAACTTAAGCTGGTATTGAACATAGTCTTCTACTAATACTATATTGAATCCAGTCCACACCCTAAAGCCTCAACCTATCAAATATTGGTATCAGAGCTAACGCCGATTCAAATCACATTCTCATCGAATGATTAAAGAATCATTAGAGATATTAGTGTTGTGTTAATTGGTTAGGACCTTAATCTATATAAAGGGTCTTGGCTAATATGGTTTAGTGGGTTGGATAATAAGATCCCACCATGTTTAGATTAGAGAGGGTAGATCCTCAGAGTTTAGATTAGTTGTTAATGGTGTATACCCCTTTGCCAGTAAGAGATCTTGTTACCTTACAGTACCCAGTTCACTTCGTCACTAACCTCAGTTCTCCTTCATTAAATATTCTCAGTTCCTGGAAAATTTTTTCACAGCTATTACCATTATCATGCAACTGTTGCAACTGTTCCTTTGAAGGACAGAAATTTTTACAATGGTCACACCAATCCATAATGAGTTGTCAAACTCAGGATTCAGGGCCGTGGGCAATTTGGTCATTTAAGCCTTTACAAAATGAAAGATTGGGTAAGATGTCAAATTTGGGATTCAGGGCCTCAGGCAAATTGCGTTTAAGGCCTTTATAGAATGGAAGATCGAGAAGAAACAAACGCACCAAGTATTAAGTTATGGGCCCATGACACTTCCGTTGTGATGCCATTAACTGGTTCAAAGATTGATTTGAATGAACTTGAATAGGAGAAGATTTATTTGAATGAACTTGAATAGGAGGAAATGATATGTCTTGGGTCTAGGAAGGTGCAAATTAGGTATGTTCTGGAAGATCACAAAATCGTAGAAGACGGGTAGACCCATGTCTGATACTGGTGCAATTCCTTATGAATAATTTCAATGTTGTTGGTAATAGATAATATTGATTCAAAGATTGACTTGAATGAACTTGAATCTCTTTTGAGAAGGAGGAAATGATATGTCTTTGGTCTTGGAGGGGTGCAGGTCAGGTATGACTTGGAAGATCACAAAATTGTAGGAGACTGATAGACCTATGTCTGATACCATGTCTGTGTTTGGTACAATTCCTAATGAATAATTTCAATGTTGTTGGTATTGGGCCTATATCACTCTAAATTAAACAAATCTAGCTAATTCTACCCTGAACATCTCTCTTAGTAGCGGGATTAGGGGAAAGAATAGGAAAGGTTATTTCATTATATTCTGACTAGGAACAGGGCCTACCACAAGAATATTTTTTAGTGAGACGATAGCTTGTTTGATACCATGTTTAGTGTTTGGTACAATTCCTTATAAATAATTTCAATGTTGTTGGTACTGGGCCTACATCACTCTAAATTAAACAAATTGAGCCACTCCTACCCTAAAATCTCTTACCATTGCGAAGTCAGCTAAAGAGTAAAGATCATAGGTTACTCAAACAACTATCTCATTTATTTCCAAGACATTTAAGCAATTATATATGTGTATATGTATGTATGTGTGTATATATATATATATTCTTTAATTACACTTACAGCTAGCAATTTCGACAGAGAAGATTTATTTGAGTTGACACAAATTCGGGCGAATGCGATCTAATAAAAAAAAAAACCCTCTTGCAATTGAAGAGATGTAGAACCAGCCGCAATTGAAAATGAAGTTCAGCATCATCCACAAAATGGTGCAATTGATCTCGTGGCAATTGATGATACAACAAAGCTTTTATGATGCACTATTTTATATATATATATATATATATATATATATATATATATATTTTAGGAAAGAGGTTGGGTTCACCCACAATCCAAGGGTAAGACGAAATCTCTCTTTCTTTTAGGTGATATCAATGTTAGACAGGACGAGCTGTCTATTACCCTCAGACGTTTACCTAGACATCCACGAGCTAAGATGCCTCCCTCAGCGCTTTGACCAACTCTAGGATTGAACCCCCTCCCTTTGGTGATATTAGTACCACCACCTGGCACTCCCAGATTCCTTGAGGTCCAACTCACTTTGGACCACACCAAGGTGATGCAGCCCATCATGGAAAGCAAATGGGAGAGCAAGAAGGCCATGCTCTTGAGGATTGACTGTCTACATTGTGTAGAGGATGGATTCATAGGACTTACAAGTCGTATGAGAGAAGACACTCATTTTACTCCCTGTGGCAATGAAAAACACTACATTTTAGGCTTCTTTTGGTTGGTATTTTTTAGGGTAGGGTGGGGAATAAGTGTGTTTGGTTTGAAGGAGTGGAATGGAGGGGAGGCAAAAATAAATTGTCTTCTAGTTAAATTTCTTAATTATCATTTTGGTTGATGAATGATGGTATCCGTGCGGGCAAAATTTATTTATTTATTTTTTTTTTCCAAGTTAGTTGCCTATTCCTTAATCTAGGGTACTAATAACTCCATAGAGGGAGATAAATCTTTCATCTCTTCTCCCCTCCATATAGCTCAAACAGAGAAAGGGAGGGGTAAAGGATGTTTGGGCTTTTTAGATGTGAAAGAATAGACGCAGATTGTGAGGGGAAGTAAATGGAAGTTAAAAAATAGAGAAGTTAGCATATAATGCTAAGCAGCTTTACAATTTGAATTTTGAAGATACAAGAGAAAGTTATCAATGAAACTGATTCAATAAAATAATAAAAACGATTCATTAAATTATAATACAACTGGTAACACAGATCCATTGATGATGTACAGAAATTGTTCAAGGCTTAGATCCTCAGTAAATAACAAAAATCAACACAGAAATAATTAGTTCCTGCTGATATGATTCGGGGGATGCATAAATAAATGATCAAATATCTCTCATCGCATGCTGCAAAGTGCACATATCAAAGCTTGAGGGAAGCAGACAGTGCACTGCACAGCCCAATCACATGCATCAGCATTGCTCAGGAAGGCAGCTGAGAAAACGAGGATTACAGAGTTAAAAACACGGTCAGTTTCGAGACTAGAAGCCAACTTCAAATCCACGACCTCAAATTTCCATCCGATTGGAATGCTCAGCCAAATGCCCCATGAAATGCAACTTAAAAAGCAGAATCGGCAGGGCAGAGTAGAAGTACAAGCAGATTCCCATATTGGTATGAGCTCTGGAAGAATATGCCAACACAATCTCCATCCTCCCACATTGATGGATGAGTAGTAGTAGAGGTATTTTCTCTTCCCTCACTCCAGTTTTTTATATTCAACTACAGCATCATATGTTTCAATATTGTAGGGGCTCTCAGCATAACACCTGGTTGGAAACATTTTTTATTTGAAAAAAAAGTCAGAAGCCAAGATAATACATGGTATTAACATCTTACATTAGATCATACTATAGGTTTATAAAAGAACTTAGCAGTAAGCACCTTAGTTCATGCCAAAAGATCCGGGCTTTATCTTGCAGGTAAGGACGCAGGGGTGATATAAGCCTCTCTTCAACATCAAACTGTCCAGAACTAACTTTCTCTTCCAGCCATGCTAAGTACTGTGAGGTTGCCACATGAACTATGACTGTTGGATCTGGGTCACCAAGCACAGCTTGTAGCTCCCTCTGTATCCATGGCTCAATCTTCTGGAGTGTTTTTTCTCTTTTAAAATTATTTCTTGAATTTATCTGAAAATTTCAATAATCAAGACTACAACATTAATGAAAAAGAAGAGAAGTAATTGCGCATGTATTGATTAATCTGAAAATCTCAACAAGTCACGACATATTGACAAGTCAAGAAACTTTTTAGTGATTAGATTGTTTATGTGAGACTGCAGGTATTTTTTTTTTTTTTATAAAAAAAATTGATATTCTGATTACAACATAGAAAGACACTTCAACATGTAATATCTAACCTCACAAAAGAGTTTCTGTAACTGACGAAAGAGATGCGTTCATAAAGTTATGTGTAAATACTAGATCAATAGTGGTGAATATAAAAATGAAAGAACAACTCAATCTTCATTATATTTCCGCTAAGCATACCTGCTCAAGATAGCTAGAGGTTAAAGGAACTGCCTTCAGCTGCTTCTTGTATATGCTGTAAGTGAAAACAATGAATGAATGAAAAGAATTATATTAGCAAAACTTTGGAGTCAAGTTATTGACAGAAGCAAAAAGAAGGAGAGAGTAACTGAAAATATAGTTAGGCTTACGGAATCATAGATCTTATGCCTAAGTCTATGTACCTTGCACGCCAATCAAGTCTCCTTTGAGCAATAACTTCCGGACTCGCATGTCCAGGACGTCCGAATGATCGCCGCCATGGCAGTGGCCTATTTCGCCTTTCATCTAAAGCAACTCTTGCTCTACGAAGAAGTCTGAACATGGTCGCATGAAAAACATATTAAAAAGCGTGTTCTAGGCTTGAAGTCCCAAAAACATTTTCACAAGGAAACTAAAACTCTCAGAAAGTAGATAACTAATCAGTACCACAGAATTGACCAAAAAAAAAAAAATCAGTACCACAGAACAGTTTGATCAGCTTAAGTTCGTTAAGTGATTTATGAGACAAAATTACTCTCCCATGGCTAATTCAAATGGGCTCGCCATCAACAAATAATCTCAAACAACGTATTCATTGATTCTATTGAATGAAAAAGATAAAAGCAAAAATCAAGAACATGCTAGCTAATAAATTTAATAGTCCAAAAGATCAGGAGTAAAAACTGACAAGAAAAAACTTCTTTCCGTCCCTCTTATTGACTTTCTCGAATGCCAAACGGGAAGGAAAATAAATACCAGCCAGAAGAATCATAAAAAACAAATTAAGTGTAAGAAGAATGAACTCACCTAGGAGCTTCTAGACGGCTTGAGGTAATTTCTTGATGAGAATTTCTGGCCAAACCCTCCAAGGGCAACTCTTCTTTCTGGAACTCTTTTGAGGAAAGACTGAGCTTACAGAACCAGGAGCTGAAGTTTGCATTACAAAGAGGACACTTTCTTTTCAAGCCACTCCATTGGCGAATACATTCGATGCAATAGGCGTGCAAACACACGGAGAGAATCGCGGATTCTTTATAATGAACTTCGAGGCTTCTGAAACATATCGGACAAGAATGGCCCCAAATCGAAGGCCAAATTACTTTCCTCACCAGCTCCTCCTGCCTCCTCCTCCGCCGAGTCGTTCGCTGGCGATTCGATTCCATGACAGACTATAATTCAATCACCGGCAACGATATAAATTAAAAAGTTCGATCTCCGAACTCAGAAGTTGGAGGCGGTTCACACTTTTCAGAGGTACGTGTAGTTGCGCTCGCTCTAACGATGCCATTGGTTTTTTTGTTTAAGAAGTACCAAATCCGGTCTACCCAGGGAACATTTTTGAGGACACAATTGAGTTGAAACGTGGAGTTAGTGAGTGTTTGGGTAGTCTACCACGCTGTGGTTTCAAAAATTATTTTTCACATGTCGAGTAAAACTTTTTTTTATATATTCCCATGTTCTCATACCAGGACCGGACCGGACCGGGAACCGGTCCTTAAACCGGTTCGGTCCAGGGGTCAAACCGGTTTTTTTTTAATTGTTTTTAGAAAATAGTTTTTTTTTTTAATTTTCTTTAGAATTTCATACTAATAACACTAAAATATTTCATTCTTCACCAGTTTAGCTCCAGTTTGACTCCGATTTGACCCACTGACCTTTAAGCCAGTACCCTAACCGGTCCGGGTTCCAGAACCTTGATATATTCGCTCTGGTCCTTATTATAAGGCAACAATTAATAATTCTCACATACCAATAAAAAAAGTTAAAGTCAATAAATTTGTCCTAGAATTTAAGTAATTTTCAATATTACCCCTACTAATTACACTAAATTCTAATATTCTATTAATTATTACTCTTATCCACTACCTTTATTAACTAGGGACATACACGGAAAAAGATAATTAATGTTCATTGGGAACAAGCAAGTTCTTTATAAAAAGGACCAAATAAACTTACTAGTTGGTGCCTTATAATAAAGACCAGAGGGAGTACTCCTTTTCGTTATTATTGTAAGACACCAACTATCAATTCTTACAAATCAATAAAGTTAGTTAAAAGTATTAAAGTTGTCATAAAATTCAAGTGATTTCCAATATTACCCCTACTAACTACTATAAACTCAAATATAGTACTTTCTTACACTACCCTTATTAAATAAAGGCAAACGTAGAAAAATAAATTAATTACAACTCGAAAACTTACAAATATTTTATAAAAAAGACCAAAAACTCTTGTTAGCTAGTGCCTTATAGTACTACGGACATCATAAAAATTATTCTTTAAAAATTATTTTTCACAAGTATATATTGTCGCTCCAACTTTAAAATGATATTGGCACAAATGTATTAATGGAACTAACATTAACCTGATAGGCAAACAGTTTTTCTGGCAAAAAATGAAAAGAGAGGATAGGCAAACAGAGTTTAGTTTAATCATTACCCCATAACCAAACACGCCCTTCAGTGATTCCGAATTCTAATAAATGAAAATAATCAATGTAGGGTGAACGGAAAAACGAAGTGAGGTTTCAAAAAGCGAAGGAGCGCGTTAGGGGACACCTTCGGCTTTCACATCAGTCTCAAGTAAGAGGAAGCACTGAATTTTTCTTCTGACAAGCTTATTAATCATGGAAGTTCCGAAGGATCAAATCGCTACCCTTCTCGAGAATGGCCTTCACGACTCTGCTCAAATGCTCGTAATTTTCAATCCCGCATCTGAAATTTTGTTTTGAACTAAAGAATCGTTGCTTTTCGTTTCGGTGATAGACTAATACTCAAGTTGCATCTGCACAGGGTTGTTTTCTTGTTTCGTCACCCACTGTTAATGCTGAAACCAACCTACACCTCAAAGCCGAGAGCCAGGTCTTTGGAAATTTCAATTTCTACATATGTTCCTTTCTGTTTATTTCTTTTTCATTGCATTGCGCTGAAATTTCCCCTCCCAAAGAGTTTGTTGAAGTTGGTACTTTTCTTCTTTTGCAGGCGCTTCTTGGTGATACGTTTTTCCGTGAAAGGGAGTATCGCAGAGCCATTGTAAGTGATCCCTCTCTCCTAAAATGGGTTATGTGTATTTGAGGATTGAAGTGTTTTTAATCTCTTTTGTTGATGAGCAGCACAACTACAAGCAGGCTTTGCAATACTACAAGATGATTCCCAAACAAAACACTCCCTCATCCCGGAGTTCACTGTCATCAAACAGGTCTTCCTCTCCAAATTCTTACAATGTATCAGCAATCAATGAAAATGAGGTGGAGTAATTTAGTTCCCTTTGTTTATAGCTGATCTTTGTTGGAGTGTATTTGTAAAAACCTTAAAAATATCACATGTTCAAATTGTTTTTCCCCCTTTTTTATCGATGTATCAGGTGAAGTTCAAAATTGCGTCATGCCACTATTCTCTGAATGAAAATAAGGCAGCTCTTGTGGAGGTTTGTTTGTTTTCTTCCTATCTTCATTATATTTGGGAGGGATTCAAGATGGCCATGACATGCTATAAATGGTTTTGCTTTGTATATTTGTTCCCTTGTAAGGCTCACTTTATGATGGGAAAGATGTTATACCATTCTGAGTTATAATTTTTAATACATACTTATTTTGTTACCATTTCATTCATATTTCACCAATTATTTGTCACTTACACATTACAGATGGAAGGAATTCCAAGTAAAGCCAGAAATTTGCAGATGAATTTATTATTGGCGAAGCTTTATCGAAATTCTAGACATAATCGAGCCGCTGTTGCAATTTACAAAGAATGTCTTAGGTTTGTCAAGTGAAATTCTATAAATTAAATTGATTGGTGGTCTAATTTGTTGGTAGTGTTATACATCACGAACTAATGGAACTGACTTGTAATTTTTTAGTTCTTCCTACTTGCACATGATTTTTTTTATGAATATGGTATGATATTATTGACTTTTAAAATCAAACTTCTTGATGGATTTCTTTCTGACAGACATTGTCCTTTCATAGTTGAGGCTATCACAGCTTTAGCAGAACTGGGATCG
The DNA here is from genome assembly GCA_037074495.1 of Acacia confusa. Taxonomy (NCBI): domain Eukaryota; kingdom Viridiplantae; phylum Streptophyta; class Magnoliopsida; order Fabales; family Fabaceae; genus Acacia; species Acacia confusa. Next base: position 9,477,229 of record CM073505.1, read on the forward strand.
GCAGCAAAGGATATTATTTCATTGTTTCCTCAGGTTCGTTGATAAAATCAGGAGTGTAGCTTGGCCCCACAGGGAGCTATCTTTACAAGTGTAGGGTTTATCCTATATTTCCTAGGAAGGAGATGGGGAAGATATGAGACATAAACCCTGGTGTAATGAAAGCATTTCTTTTCTTTGTTTTTAGGAATTTTGGCTTCCTTTCATTCCACTAAGTTTTCTTGGTGGAAAGAGAATAAAACAAGCTGAAAATAAAAGTTTGAGAATGTTTTGAATCCTTTTTATTTTCTGTTTCGGTGGTGCTTTATCATCAGTGGGGTATTTTTCCTGCTTCTTGCCTCGTTCAGCTTTATGGATTTGTTAATTTTGTCTACTTTTTTCATCTGTTTTTGCATTTTTTCCAATCAATTATTTGTGAATTCAATGTAGTCATAAAATAACGGACTTTCACATCATTTGCATCATCAAAGATATTCTACTCTTAAAAAAAGCAACCTTTTACTTCATGATCTAGTTATGTCAATAATTTGCCTTTTCTTCCCCCATATTTTGGCCAGCACTTACCTGCTGCATTGCTGTCTGCTTCCAATTAATGACTTAGTAATATGCTGCATTTCCCCCCTATGAATATGAAGTTATAAATTTATTCCCTTCCCTCAATGTAACCCTCTCTTCCAAATATTCATGCTAGTCAATCTGGTCAAAGAGAGCAGCACAGGAAGTAATTTGTATCATTTGAGTTACTAGTTCGTGAGCATTCTGAAATGATCTGCCCCTTCAAAATACCTCAATGACGTTGTAAAGTTCATTATTTTTAATTTTTTGAATATATCAATAATTTGTATCATATTAGCATTTATCTGTTGTCTTGGTCCACCTTATTTGTTTTAATAAATAAATTATAGTTCAAATATTCTCCTATGTTGTAATGTAATTGATGCCTAACCATTTGATGTCAGAATCCAAATAGAAGTGGGAGAGCTCAATATGATCATTTTGAATCATGTCGCTGGCTGCAAGTAAGTTGTACTTAAGATAGTAAAAATTTGTCGTTGCCATTTTGCACCTAATTAAACATTGCCACTTAGAAACAGTTTTTAAATTTTTCTCCATTTTTTTTCAAGTCCTCTACGTCAATCCTAATTTGCATAGTTAATATATTTCATGAAATCCTCCAGAAGTACCTCTAGCTGAATTCATACAGACAGAATTAATAAAGCTCAATGTTTATGGTAATATATTGGTGGTTAAACTATATATCTAGAATGTTTTGAGCTGATCACGTTGATCTCAAGAACAGCACATCAGGATGAACAAACAACACTAGCACAGAGAACACAAATCAGCGACTGCAACACAGCTCTCAAAACACAACTCAGCAGTATAGAAAGTTCAAAGTTGAACCCACCATTTCTCCAGTAACTTTCAACCCCCGTACCCCCGCACACACAAAAAAACAGAGAGAATGTGAACCTATATAACAGTCTTATTGTCTAAAGATAAGGAACGACCCTAAAAATAGGCTAATAAATCAAAATAATTGTTTGATGGTGCAGTCACCTTTGTTTTTTTCTTAAATGCAACTTCATCTGTAAATTTGATGTATAGTTTCCTCGTTTCTTGTAGCGCTACGTTGAGGCTCAGTGTTGCATGGCTTCAAATGACTACAAAGGTGAGTTATTATATTTTATATGGAGTCTCATAATGCCATGCTTTTTTACCCAAGAAGCTTCAAGGATCTAACAATTGGTGAAATTTATGTGATTGAAGGGTATAATGAGTTCGCTTGCACATAGAGATCATACCAATTATTTTTGAATCTGCCACCCTAATTTGTTCTTTGTCAATATCAATAAATGCTGCCTTTTCCTCCTAATAAGCTTTGTTGAGTTAATAATTATTTATGTGACCCACTTATGTTTTTCAATCCTGAACAAAATCTGAATCAAAGAAAGATGCTGTCATTTAAATTTGTTTATACTATTTTCTGAGATATGTATTTGATAAACAGTTTTATCGCTTCTCAATTTTGGCAGGTGGCTTGGAACTCTTTGAGGATCTCTTGCAACGTTTCCCTAATAATATACACTTGCTACTTGAGATTGCAAAGGTTATAAATGCTACACTAGGTTTTAGCCTATTAAAAGTTCCTAAAAGATGGCTTTTGCTTCATGTGCATTGGCAGCTTAGTTGCGAATATCCGACTTATTCTGGAATGGATTTTTTTTTTTAATTAAGCTGACAAGTGGAATTACTTTATATAAATATATCTGCAGAGTGCAGACACTTTTAGATTTTTCATAATGTTGTTTTAGATGGTCTAATTTCCTAATTTCTTTAGACTTTTGGTTGCATGATCAGCTTATTTCTAGGGAAGCTCATCTAGATATGTCTATAGATTTAGACTATACATGAGCCTTTTTGCAAGTTGTTTAACTGCTAGCGACAGTATATTCCCCTTATTGTTTCTCTTGTACATCTAGTTCCTTGAATTGACCGCATGGCATTCTGTTATGGATTTTGATGTATGCTCTAAACTTGCAAGTGAAGGTTGAAGCTATCATTGGGAAGAATGAGGAAGCCATTATGAATTTTGAGAAGGTGTGTGAAGTTGTTCATGATGTTGTTAAAACATCATTATTGAACCTTACCAACATACGCTATATGCACATTCAATGCTCATATAATTTGGTGATAACAGGCTCGGTCAATTGATCCATACATTATAACATACTTGGATGAGTATGCAATGCTTTTAAAGTTAAAGTCTGATCATTCGAAGCTGAACAAGTTAGTGCATGATTTATTAAATATTGATTCTACAAGACCAGAGGTTTTTGTAGCTCTATCTGTTCTATGGGAAAGGAAAGACGAGAGAAGAGCACTGTCTTATGCCGAGCAGGTTATAATTTATTTATTTATTTTTTTGAAGCAGGGTGGACTAAATTCCATTATTATAGTGTTGATATTGATTACAAGATGAGTGATTATTTTGCAGAGTATTCGAATCAATGAAAGGCACATACCAGGATATATAATGAAGGTATAAATATAACGATTGTATTGGATGAAATGTGGGTCTATCTGATTAATGTGTTTGTAGCAGCCCTTTACATTATCCTGCATCTTGATCTAGTATGTTTAATTTATTCAGGGAAATTTATTATTGACAATGAAACGGCCAGAAGCAGCTGTGGTTGCCTTTAGGGGTGCTCAAGAATTGAGACCTGACATTCGCTCATATCAAGGTTTATTTTATTATCGAAACATTAATAGTTGCATTATCTGTATGTTATATCTGCAAGAGAATATAAATCCTAAACTTACTAATTCTGTCATGAATCTAAATTTTCAGGTTTGGTTCATACTTATTTGGCTCTTTCTAAAATTAAAGAGGCTTTATATGCTTCAAGAGAAGCAATGAAAGCAAATCCACAATCTGCAAAGGCCTTAAAACTGGTTGGTGATGTACACGCGAGTAATTCTAGTGGCAGAGAAAAGGTAAACACGAAGTATCTGCAGAATACTTTTGTTTGTAAAGTTTTCTTATGTGTTAAATATAATGCGTACTGTTTTTAACAAAACATAAAATGCATACTTCATAAAGGCCAAAAAGTTCTATGAGTCGGCATTGAGGCTGGAACCTGGTTACTTGGGAGCTGCCCTAGCTCTAGCTGAGCTCCACGTTACTGAAGGCCGGAATGTAGATGCCGTGTCTCTACTTGAGCGGTATCTGGTAGACTGGGCTGATGACTCTCTTCATGTAAAACTGGCCCAAGTTTTTGCTGCTACTAACACACTTCAGGACGCTTTGTTACATTATCAGGCTGCGTTAAGGTTTATCTCTGTGTCTCAATGTCTGCACCATTTTTGCCTTTTTTCTTGCAAGGCATGTAGAGTAAATTGTATTGACTTCCCTTTATTTCAGGAGTATGATACCTACCCCCTGGTATTTGATATATTGAAAGAACCTTGCTATTTGTTTCTGCCAATGTAGTTAGCTTTGTGCACTAAACACATTCTTTTCAGAGCATAAAAGCATTATCTCCTCATTTTCTAAAAGGGTTGATATTTTTTTCTTGCATTATTTATTGTCTATATTGTATTTATGATGCATGCTGCTTGTCTGTTAAGATGATAAAGCTAACGTGGTGTTTAGTTATGAGAAGCTCACTCGAAAGGTGATTTTATCATGACAATAAGAGAAACTAAGTAATTTCACGTTTGTGGCTATTAAGAATGGGAAAGATTGTTCCAATTTCAAAACATCAAGGGTTGAATTGCATCACAATTTATTTAAGGATACTCAATGTAACCGGAAAATAAGTTTAGGATGTTGGATGCTATTTCACCCTATAAAATATATAGGAAGCTGCGCCAATAAGTTAAGAGTAATGCAATTTGTTCCTTAAGCTCTACACAAGTCACAGGAGGCCCACATTTCTTTATTCTATATTCTGACTTTTTGACATGTTTTTCAAGGGTAATGGAATAAAAATGATAGACAATGATGGTAAAAAATTTTATGAAAGCATTTTGGGGCAATGGCGTGTCTAGAAATGGGTTCGGGAATAAGTTTGCCTTGCAGGAATTGGTGTTATAATAATGTGATCATGAATTTGTTCGACTTCTAACTATTAGCAAATATTGTAGGTTGAACCCACAGAATGAAGCAGCAAAACGAGGGTTAGAGCGTTTAGAGAAGCAGATGAAGGTTTTCTCTTTATCATCAGTTACTAACAGACTGAGTACCTCTCATTGTTCTCCTATTCATGCACTTTTAACTGGATAATGGCAGGGAGTGGATCCAGATGCACCTGAAGAAGATGATGACAATGATGTTGAAGATGCTGATGGAGACCAAGAAGAAGCTGAACTCTTATGAGTGTTGGTGTCAAAATAATGTCAAATAATATGAATTGTGGAGTCCTCCTGATGGTGCTTTATTGTGGCTATGACATTAGCAGTAGAGTGAAAATTACCTCGGTGGCAAAGAAGCTCTGTTTATGTCTTTGTGCGGCAAGAGTTTACATCAGGAAACTATGATTGCCATCACTGCCCATTGGGCCACCTGAACCTAATGGTCACATTATGAATTTGAGGGCGTGGCAGATGAAATTCGTTGTCCAGAAGGAATCAGACACAGGAGGAGGATCAATTTCCAACTGGGCAGGCCTTAGATGAACTCTTGGCTGGTTGCTTTTGCAATCTCTATTGTACATTTTCTTTGTTCATGCTTGTAACTTGTAAGTTTGACCAAAAAAAAAGTTCATGCTTGTAAGAGCTGTGATGTTAAGGATGTCTGATTGAAGACGTGGGAGGTTATTTGTTAATCTATTTAATGGGTGTACTACTCCCTAGATGTCGCTTTGACTAGTGTTGAAAGTTACTTCATTTTTATAATACTTCCTTCCTCCTTAATATAATCATTTTTTTTTCTGTCTCAAAATTTAAATTATTTTTTCTTCTTTGTACTCATTAAATACATATCTTTATATTAATCATTGTACATTCACTACTAATTCACTTTCATTTAACAATTTACTACTCATCCTCTCATAATTTTACTCATTTTTTCTCCTATACTTGTTTTATAAATAAAGACATATTTGAAAAGAACAAGACATTTTTTACCCATTAATTATTTTTAACTAATATCAACCGTTAATTCTTCATTGCCTTTAATATTTCATCTTTTTAACAAAAAAATGTGATACTAGTAATTTGATAATATTCAACTAACATAATTTTAGATATGCAATACTTATAATATCTCTTACTGCTTATTTTTTGTCAAATAAATCAAATTTCAAAACTATTAAAAATTTAAATATTAGTTTTTTAACATAATAAAGGGTTAAGTTCGTTTTATGAAACATTTTATGCAAAAAATTATTTCTCTAATAATTAAAAAAATGACATGTAAATGATTTGAAAGTCAACAAAATTTTCAAATAAATAAGATATTAAGTCTAATTTAATTAATGTCAAAAGAAGTTGCCATAATTCACTCATTTATTTTCTAGAAAATCTAGTTGCATTGATGCTGTGTTATCATCTCTGACATCAACAAAATTCTTTTATAGATAAGAATGAAATTCATTGCCTATCTGATGTCACTGATAAAGCCTTATTTCACTAATTCAAATATATACAAAAAAGTTGAAGTTTCTTAAAATTTCTGAAATTCATTGACATCTTTGACAACTCAGAGACACTTCACTATACATGAAAAGGCTTCCTAGGGGTAGGTGCTCTATTTTCCATTGATTGCAATCTCTGCTTGAGATGAAAGACTTCAACCTGCAAGGCAAACAAGAAGTGGCATCATAATAATCAGGGAAGAAAGCACATGAATAGTCATATCAATTATGCAAACTGAATGTTATATAAAAAAAAAAAAAAATGCAAACTGAATGAACATGCATAGTCCTTCGTCAATTAAAGTTAAAAGGAGATTTTCAGCTTCTTTTTTTTTTTCCCTTTTCCCGGGTGCAAACTCATATATTCACCAAACCAATCACAGAAGAAACACACAATCTTCAAATAATTCTCCATTTTCATCACATATACTTAACCTGTAATTGGAATGCCCTGGCTCTTTCTCCAGCGAGAACTCCTCTTGTTGAATGCATCTCCTACAGCAATTTTTTGAATCAGCCAATAGTAACTTGTTTGTATCAAGTATGCAAATTGAAGTTAAATGATGCAGCATATATACCTTCTGGGTATCATCCAAAACAGCCTTGAGGAAAGCCACATCATGTTCAAGCCTTACATTGTCAGAATGAACAATGTTTGATAGGCTATTAGCCTCTTCTTGGGCTAACCCTACACTAGCTAGTTTCTCCCTAAGCAATTCCATCTCCTTTGCTGTGTCAGCCAATTTTTTCTCCATCTCCAGCCTACTTTTAAGAACAGATGCTAAGCTTTTCTCTGCAGCTTCTCGGCTTGACAGCGCAGCTGCCAATTGTCCCTCAAGGATCCCATTTTTCCTTATGAGAGTAGCCACTTTAGTTTCATAGTAATGATGGATATTTGAAGTGGACGATGGCTCTGATTTACTGTTTTCTGGGAATGACACGTCATCACTTTCTATTACTAGATTTCCAAATCCTTGGTTTTGTTGCTGATTTGAAGTTCCAGATACCATCGACTGTGACCCATCCACACTGATCTTGGCTCCGCTGCTGTTCATCTGATTTCCAGTATCATTTTGATTAGTTCTGTTATCTGTTGCCTGATACATGAAAGTTTACAAATTTCTTAAACCTTTTATCATAAATGTTGCATCCAGCAAATCTAGGGTAAGAATAAGGATTGGAATAACAATAAGTTTTCATGGACATTATATGGTTCAGACTTCTCACCTTCCAAAAGAATAAATTGATAATTTTAGCCATGATAAAGTTAAACTGGCCCATCAAAATGAACCGTGAAAAAAAGTCACGAAATGTCACAAATATAACTAGGCATGTAGATTTGGAACCACATAATTAAAGTCATGTATAACGAAAATGAGCCATAAAAAAGTCTCAAAACATGTCTCAAATATAACTCGGCATATTGATTTGGAACAACAACCAAAGTCTCAAAGCACTAGTCTAGGGAATATGACACCACAGCCTGTGAGCCTGAAAGATGGGGAAAACTCTACAAGATATTTATTAGGCGAATGCCCAAGGAGCATCTATTATGTCGCTTTAAAAAGCACTCCCTCCTATCCTTTTCATAAGCAACTTTATCTCTCTTGGGGCTGGTCCTTTTTATGAGCAATTTTCTCCCAGTATCTCAAAATTTAAACTACTTTTTTCTTTTCTATCTCTATTAAATACATATCTTTATATTAATTATCCCCTGCTCACCACTAATTCTCTTTCATTTACCCATTTATTACACATTCTTCTCATATTTTATACTCATACTCATATTTGTTACTCATTCGCTCTCTTATGCTCATTTCATAAATACAGGCATATTTGGAAGAAACATGGCATTTTTGACACATTTATTATTTTTAACTAATCTTAACTACTTGATCTTTTTACGCAATAAGGATAAAAGTTGCTTATAAAAATGACGAAGAGTGTATCTAAAGAGTCTTCTTGGGTGTCCAATAAGTGTTGTATATTAAAAAGATTGTGAATGAAATTGAGACTTCTCTGTGTCTTACCTGAGGGAAACAACCATCCATTTCTGTAGTCTTGTCTATCCTGATGTGTGTGTTATAATCTTCTTCATTATCAAATTGCCTCCGAAGAGACACATTAAAAGAGAGAGGATTGGTATCTGCGAGCAGAGACTCTGACAGAGATTTCCGTCCAGAACCATGTTCTATAACAGAAGCTAGATTTTGTCTAGCAACAGAGTTAGTTAATCGCTGCGAAGAATCGTTAGGTTGAGTGGTCAATGCAGCAGTTGATGAATGCTTCTCTAATATTATAGAACCTGGACCTTTAGTGGGAGTGGCCTGTCTTCCAAGGCCTGGTTCATTTTTATCAATTATCAACACTTCCACCTGTTCAAGTTCAAAAGGAAAAAGGTCGGAAGTTTTAACAATAACCAACTCATGCCACAACTTTCAAGACTTTTTGCCACACCTGATTTGATGGCTCCTTTTTGGATCCTCCAAATGCAACAAGAAAGTCCTTTTCCTTATGCTGCACAAGTACCAGGCTAAAACCCTGGCAATGCAAAAGATTTACAAACAGGCTTAGATAATTAGTTACAAGAAAGCATGTATTGTCAAGCATGCTTACACGTCTTGTGAGCGTAGGAGGTCAGGTCTCAAAATGACAAAAATGATTTATGCAAGGCATTATATAACATCTGTTTATTAGTAAGGAACTACAGGTTCTAGCATTTGTACAATTTTTGACAGCTTATTAGATGATAGGATCAATAAAATTTCATTTCAGGAAATCAGAAAAGCCAGGGATTTCATCAAGATTAGACACATTTAATTAAGGCCAAGACTTCATCAGTAGTCCAGGTGGGGCTTCTGAAATGAAGAACTATTTTCCAACTTGTTGGCGCAAAAGTTTTAATTGCAGAAGGCTATATGGATCACATTGAAGAAAATAGCTTTTAATCAATTACAGTAAACGATGAAACAAGAAATAACTCACCTTGTTGGCAGTGATTGAAGACTGAGGTGCTGTGTTTGCCACAGACCATTCACCTTTTAGAATATCAAATATTAGAGTCTCTGTATGTCCTATAAAATGAAGCAAGGAATTGAGATTGCTCTTTCCAAAGAATGAAATTTTGAAGTGGTCATTGAACAGGAAGTAAACATACTCTTTTTCCTACTTCCACCCCCTGCTATGTACCATTTAGTACCACAAAGAACACCGCAGGAACCAGCCCTAGGTGTAGGATTGAATCCTCGTATCTTCATTCTTGTCCATGCCATCTGAGGAACAGAACCTTTCATCAAATTATGTAGTCAATGAAGATTTGAATTATTCCAAAGAGAAACCAATCAGTTTCACCACATGAAATTGCAGTAAGGACTTGATAAAACCAAAAGCTTATGCACCGTTTCAAAGTCAAGAGAGTATAAATCATTCAAGGTCCTGGATTTCGATGCTCCTCCAAATATAAAAAGAATCTTATCATCATAAAGTGCTGCCACATGGTTTGATCTTGGAGAAGGTCCTGTCCCCCTAAAAGTAATAAAATGATTCATTAGGGATGAGGAAATACTGAAATCCCAAGTTTCATAAGCATGTTAAAAATTATAACATGTAATTTTCATTAGATAACCACGTCGGAGTTCAGTCTTTTCAATATTTCATCTACTTACATGCAGTGAAGCGGTAGCCATGTTAAAGACTTGAGATCATACATATGCAGGTCATTCAGTTTCCTCCTTTTGGCATCTTCACCACCAAACAATATCAACATTGAGCTTGCCCTAAGAACAGTGTGCCCACAGCGAGCAACCTATAAGTAGAACAAAACATTTGGTCAAGTAGAACAAAATATTTGGTCATTACAGCCTAGTTCTAATACATAGAGCCCTGTGCGCCAACTTCAACATAGGAGCTTTAATTGAAAGTGTAGAAGAATAATCTGAATTCCTTATATTATTCGTGTACATGTGATCTATATTTATACAAGAGAGGAGAGCCTTAGACTTAATGGCTCTTAATGATAATTAATGCATAATCTTTGATTTCTTCTAATCCCTGATTATTAGAGATACTAATTACTAATTGATACTAATTACATAATTCCTAACACTCCCCCTCAAGTTGGAGCATAGATGTTAATCAAGCCCAACTTGTTACAAAGATAATCAACTCGAGTCCCATTTAAGGCCTTAGTTAGAAGATCACCCAGTTGGTCACTAGACCGCACATGCCCCGTAGAAATAAAGTTCTCCTTGATCTTATCGCGTATAAAATGACAGTCAATCTCAATATGTTTCGTACGTTCATGAAACACAGAGTTGGAGGCTATGTGTAGAGCAGCTTTATTATCACACCACAACTTCGCAGGCAATGACGTGGCAAGACCAACCTCCTTCATTAACTGGTGAATCCACACAATTTCCTGGACTGATTGAGACATGGCTCTATACTCAGCTTCTGCACTCGACTTAGAAACCAAATCTTGCTTCTTACTTCTCCATGATACTAAATTTCCACCCACAAACACACAATATCCTGTGGTGGATCTTCTGGTAGCCTTTGACCCCGCATGATCTGCATCACAAAAACATTCAATCTTGTTGTGACCATGATTCGTATAGAGTATACCACGACCAGGTGAGCCCTTCAAGTAATGAAAGACATGCTCCAAAGCTTCCCACTGAGCAACAGTTGATGCAGTCATGAATTGGCTAAGTACACTAACTGGAAAGGTCACATCAGGGCGAGTCACTGTAAGGTAGTTCAATTTCCCAATTAATCTACGATATCTCTCAGGATAAGCAAACGGTTTGATCTTCTCTGGGTCAACTTTCTTTCTCATATCCTCAGGTAGCTTGTCAAACGGTATGTTGTCATCAATATCCAAAAAGGAATTAGGAATCATGGGAAAGCTACTCGGTGCTACTCCGAGTTTCCCGGTCTCTTTTAACAGATCAAGAACATATTTTCTGTGTCAAAAGGATACCTTTCCTACTTCTCATAACCTCTATCCCAAGAAAGTATTTTAACGGACCCAAATTCTTTGTTTGAAAATGGGAATTAAGAAAGGCTTTAAGTGATATGATTCCCAAAGCATTGCTACCCGTAATAACAATATCATCAACATATACCACTAACAGAATCATGCCAGCACCTGTCTGCTGATAAAACACAGAATGGTCACACTTACTCTGACTCAAGCCAAACTTCTTAACCACAGAGCTAAACCTGTCAAACCAAGCATGAGGGCTCTGCTTCAAGCCATATAAAGACTTCTGAAAATGGCATACCTTCCCACGCTCCCCCTGAGCAACAAAACCAGGTGATTGCTCCATGTATACTTCCTCGAGAAGATCACCATTCAAGAACGCATTCTTAACATCCAACTGATGAAGATCCCAACCATAATTGGCTGCCATAGAAATGAAGAGGCGAACAGAGGACAATTTTGTCACAGGAGAGAAGGTTTCTGAATAATCCACACCATAGGTTTGAGCATAGCCCTTTGCAACTAGACGAGCTTTCAAACGTTCCAAGCTGCCATCAGCTTTTGTTTTGACTGTAAACACCCATTTACACCTGATAGCCTTCTTGCCAAGAGGTAAATCAACGAGATTCCAGGTACCTAGTGTATCAAGCGCCACCATTTCTTCTTCCATCGCAGCATGCCAACCGGGGTGGGCCAAGGCTTGTTGTAGGAAGAAACCAGAAGATATGAGAACGAGACCACCTGGGCTACGACGGAGACAGTGAGTCGATCTCAGAACAGTGGACTACGTCGACCAACTCGCCGGAGAACGGCCTCAGGCGCCGGCGCGTGTGACGGATGGCGAACTTCCGGTAGGCGCGTGAAGGGACACGCGCCGGCGAAACAGAAGACGAACGGCTGGGTTCCGCCGATCGAAGCCTTCTGAGGACGGTGGGGCGGCGCATGGCTCCTGAATCTCACCAGAACTAAACCCTAACTCTCTCACTCTCTTTCCTTTCTCTCTCTGTTTTGCTGGACAGAAGAGAAAAAAACTGAAAAAAAATATCTCCAGGAATCAGATCTCTAGCTCTAATACCATGTAAAAGAATAATCTGAATTCCTTATATTATTCGTGTACATGTGATCTATATTTATACAAGAGAGGAGAGCCTTAGACTTAATGGCTCTTAATGATAATTAATGCATAATCCTTGATTTCCTCTAATCCCTGATTATTAGGGATACTAATTACTAATTCATACTAATTACATAATTCCTAACAGAAAGAAAGAAAAAAGGGAAATAAATTAGTTTTGTGGGTGCGGCATTACAGATTTTATCCCTAAACTCTTTCTGTCAGATGTCTCTACTAATGACTTCCTGACATTGGACCTTATAAGATGTACTATGAGAATTGCACCCTTGACATAGATTATTGACATCATATATTAAGATACTTGAGCAAATCATATAATCCCCCCATAAGCAGGATCATTATAAAACATAATGCCATGGATCTAGATATATCAGAGGGATGTTTACACTTTACTGAAGTGAAAATTCCTACCGGTATGTCTCCCTTTGCTTCAATAAGTGACCAGCACTCTGTCTCTGTATCAAATGCCCACACTAAAGAAACAAGAAAAACAATTAAATCAATCCGACAGCATAGACCAGAAGAAGCTATTACATGAGTGAAGGACATGCAGATGAACCTGAAATTCTGTCACTTCCTGGTTCTGTTTTCCCTCCAATCAGGAGCACCTTTTTCCCCCAGGAAACCTGTTAAGGCCAATATTTTATAAGTACAAAATTAGCAACCTTAAAAAATGTGTGCATTTCTAATATGTAGCTTAATAATTTGGTATTGGCCCCTCAATTCTTTTTCATTTAACTTCTGGACCTGGCTTCATGTGATCTTGGCAGTCATGTACAAACAGTATTGCTAAGACAGAGATAGGACTTAACAACCCACGCAAACCAGTATGCTGAATTTCTTATGCTAATAGGATATATTGTAGTACCAAGCTGTGATCCTTGCATGCTGGAATCTTTAGTGGAAGACTACTAGGGGACAAGTAAAGTTTTGATGATGCTGTGGTCCAGGAAAATCTATCAAAACTTAGCACCTGTATCACAAAGAAAAGCATCCAAATAAAAGTTTACAAGATGAATAAACAAAATAAACAATTAATATTAACTTTTATTCTCAGTTCAAGATAAAAAGCCACAATCTCTTGATCATGATAAACAATAACTTCAAGATAAACAGCTAATACAAATCAAACAAAGGCTCTTAAATGTTTGCTATCAAGTTTTCAAACAAACACATGACTTGTGAAGGTAAGCTTTCAAGACCCAATTGATTGGTGCTGAACAGTAACCAAAAAATATCCACAAGTAAGGTGTTTATATGTTAGCCACCACTTGAAAACTATACTTATGTTTTCTCCATCCAAGAAATGTTTTCTCACCTGCACGTCATCCAACAATCCATTTCCAGATTCACCACCAACCACTACCATCTTATTCCCAATGACAGCTGCTGCATGCTGTTCATAACAAATAACAACTCATACTTTTACCATCACTGCTATACTGGGAGAATTTTTACACTAGTACTCTTGGCAAAAGAACCCGGGAACAAAAACAAAATGGAATAGAAGTCGTGAAGTTATCTACATTGGATCTAGGAGTGGGATTATCCCCTGAAATTGACAACACCATCCAATTTTCCGAGTTTCCTGACGTACAAGTACTAATCTCAGGCACAGAAGATGAACGTTGGTCATCAGGCTCATCACCGTGACCATCTGTCTCAGAAACTCCTTCAGCCTGAAAAAGACAGAATTTCGTGAGCAGTAGCCCTAAGAAGCACCACTATACGAGATTTAATACAACAGAGACAATGTGAAACAACGATATACAGTGCTTAAATGCAATTTTAAGAGTTGCCTCCTGTTTAATTGAGTCTCAAATATACTGTACATCGATTATTCCTTTTTTTCTACAGTACAGCATTGGTGCTTTATCAGCGCACATAATGGAGTAAACCTTCCAGGAATGAGAACGTGGAGCTTACATTGGAGTTGCCGTTTCGCTTAGGCTGCCTTATGGGACTTCTAGTACCCTGAGGAGTGTCGGAAAGCTGGACCTTTAATCTGAGGCAACAATGTAATGGGAAAAAGACAGCAATATAAGTATACAACCTCACAAACTTGCTATGCTTTCGTCTCAGTTTCAAATTTGTGTAGAATAAGAAAATCTAATAGCTGAGATGTGTCTTTCAATTGTGTAAACGGAAACGGAGTTTAAAATGCAAAGAAAATGGAAAGGAATGATTGACCTCCCAAGTTTCATACGCCGACGAGAGAACCCAAACATCTTCGAGAATCTGCCAAACACTTGAGTGAACAAGAAACAAAATGAGGGGCCAAAAAAAGCCCTAATAATTAAACTCCACAAAGGCAATCCACGTTATCCTGGAAGAGTTTATGATGATTCTAAAAAAAGAAACAATGATGAAGTAAACGTAAAGTAGACAATATACGGAAAAGGAAATAATGTCAGACAATGTGTGGAGAAAGCTTTTACCTGGAACAGCACTAAATCCCAGAAAAAGAAAAACAACGACGATACACTCGTTTGATTGCAGAGAAAGCTGATGAAAAAGGAAAAAGGTAGCATTAAACGACGCCGAACCGAAAACACTTGCCTTAGGCCTGGGGAAAAAATGGGTATGGCAGGGGAAAGTCAAAATCCTCACTTTACGATGAGTTATTATTGGCGTAAGCCGGGAGCAGTAAAACAGAGAGAGAAAGAGACATACACAACATAGTACAAGCACGAGGCGAGGAAGCTCACGTTAGCGCTTCACAGAAGTTGTCTCCTTGTGGAGTTGTGTGGGGGCAAGGTCACTGTAAAGATACAGTGATTGATTATTATAGATTACGCGGGGAAGTTGGAAAACGCAAAGGAAACGACCGTTAGGATTAAATTAACAAGAGTACACCTTCCCTCCGTTTCCTTATCTCCTTTTCTCATCTTTTTCTTTGAAAAGTTGGGAGAAATTACAGCTTTTTTTTTTTTCAACTCATGTTTGCAATTTCTCCCTTCTTTCCAAAGAAAAGGATGAGAAAATGATATAAGGAGAAGGAAGGAATGTGTACTCAATTAACAAGCACTTAAAGCAGAGCACACCATTTTAAGGACATCACTGTCTTATTTTAATGCCGTGTCTTGCGATCTAACACCACTAAATATATTTTTTAGGATTAAAGTGTAAAAATACACATGAGCTTTTTTCCAGAAGCAAAAATATACATATGCTTTTTTGAGGACCAAAAATACACATGTAGTTACCATTTTAGTGCAAAAGTCACATCACACCGTTAAGTCACTGTTCACCGTAATAAGAGAGAAAGAGATAAGGTGAATAGTAACTTAACGGCAATAAACAGTGACTTAACGGTGGGATGTGATTTTTGCACCAAAATGATCACCACATGTGTATTTTGCTCCTAAAAAAAGTATATGTGTATTTTGTTCCTAGGGAAAAAGCATATGTGTATTTTTACCCCTTAACCCTATTTTTAAGTGTTCCTTGTTGAGTTTTATGAGGTTGTAAATTTAACATCGCATAGGTGGGATGGCTATTAACAGTTGTAATGCTTTTTTGTGATAGTTTACAATTAAGTTAAAGTTAAATATCATTTTTTTAACTTGAAGAGTATTGGTCACTCAAAAAAAATTTTAGTCTCATTTTTGCCCCAAAAGTTTAAAAATATAACAATCTTACTCATCCGTTGATTTTGACCGTTAAATTGTTACTCTTATGTATAAACTTTTAGGAGTAAAATTGCTCCTAAAAAAAACTTCCGAGGTAAATTTGCTCTTATCCTAAAAAAACTTTCACGGCATATTTGCTCTGTTTTTAAATTTTTGGAACAAAAATGAGACCAAAAAGACTTCTAAGTGACCGGTACTCCTTAAGATAAACTTTCATAGTAAAAATGATATTTAACCCATTAAGTTATATGGAAAGGGTTATTTGACAATACATATATCATCATGGAGAAGTTAAAATGAAGAGTTGATGAAAACGGAGCCATGATTTCAATCGATCACCACGTTTGAGAGCCCAAGTAGTCCGATCAAGCTACTCTGTCCAGAATTATGTTACTCGGAATTCTCCATTAGTGTGTAGCTTGTATTCGTCTGGCATTGCCTAGGCTATTCTTGGCACCCTGGTTTTCATTTTAAACTCCTTGAATGCGCTTATGAGGACCGATACATCATTAGACGTCAGGTATCTATACTATAAAGGATGGAGTATCTTAGCTAATGGCAGAGCTAGTACCTAATGGTGTTCTTGATTATCACTTTTAGAATATTTTGTGGAGGCTCCGTCAACCTTACAAGCGACTCGTCCCTTTCATTTGGAAGCTGCTTCAAAATGCTTTGCTTTCTAGTGATATGTGTTAACTCTATATCATCTTTCAACCCAAACTCTATCTGTTTGGTTGTGAAGAGGAGGTATCTCTTGATCATGTGACTTGCCTGTTACATACAAGCTTATGGTATGGATGTCTTAATACCAATATTTCTACTTTTTTCTTTTATGGATTTTAAACATTGGCTTCGAGATACCTTTCTCAATCTTCATAGAGAGTCTCATACATCTTGTTCAATAGATAATTTATATGTCTACTGCATTCTTAACGGAATCAAACTCTATATCTTGATAAAAGGGAAAGTCCCCTCTCAATTATCAGGGAGATCAAGCAATTTGTCAATTTCCAAAATTTTGCATTATCTAGTTATCTAGAGTAAAAAAAAGTTGCTAGAACGAATCCTTCTGTTTCTTTTTCTTTATCTTTGCATAATATAGGATGAGACATTAAAATGCACAAGTACAAGAAGCCGGGAAAGCATTTCTATCATAGAATTATATAGGCGCCGTTTGGATCAGTGAAAATCGCGCGATGGAAAAGGAAAATTTAAATTTTCAGGCGGCAGCCCCTCTTTGGTTCAAATTTTCCGTAGGAAAAGATTTTCTCGGCGGCGCCATTTTCCAACGTTTAAATGAAAATGGGTTCGCACCAAAAATAGTGGGAACCGATTTTCCAGCGTGTATGAAAGTCAATTTAGCCCTTATCTATAAAATGGTGTGATGCTTGAAAAACAAAAACAGGGAGCACAAAGGGCTGTAGAAACAGAAAAGGAGGCGAGTGGAAGTTCAACACAACATAAGGACAGGTTTACTTTTCTCTGCCTTTGTTCTTCTCCGTCTTAGTTCTTTTGTTTCGGTCCTTTACTTTCATCGTTTACCTTCACCCTCGCTACATAGTCTAGAGTGAGTCAATGGACAGAGAAATGGACGAAGGTTTAGCTGAAGTGTTGGGTGCATGCTTAGTTACAGTTTTAGCAATAAGGAAACTAGTTGTTACAATGTTTGTAGTACTCACAAGTACTCGTACATGAGAAATCCCTTATAGCTCATATAGCCTAGATTTTCACTCTAAAAGAGCCAACCTCATAGCAATGATATATACTAGCGACACCACCTGCTTCAATCAGATTAAGATGAATAGAGCAACATTTGATGCGTTGTGCCACATGCTGGATACAATTGGAGGGCTTCGACCTACGAGACACATGTTAGTTGATGAGCAAGTTGCCATGTTCTTGCACATTTTGGCCCATCATGTGAAGAACCGAGTAGTTCAATTTGAGTTTGGAAGGTCAGGTGAAACAATAAGTAGATATTTCAAGCTCGTGTTGAATGCCACCCTGAAACTGCAAGATCAACTTTTTAAGACAGCAGAGCCTATTAGGGACGATTGCACGGACCATCGGTGAAAATGGTTTAAGGTACATATACTTTTCTTATGTTAGTCCATTGGAAAAGTTATTTTCATCGTAATATAATTGTTTATGTGCAGGGGTGTTTGGGGGCACTCGATGGTACGCATATACGAGTACAAGTGCCAGCCCACCAAAAGGGTCGATATCGCAATAGGAAAGGGGATATAACCATAAATGTTCTTGGAGTATGTTCTCCAGATGGACAATTTATATTTGTGTTGCCTTGATGGGAAGGATCTGCTGCGGATGGAAGGGTCCTGAGGGATGCCATAAGGAGGAGACATAGACTGCAAGTTCTAGCTGGTGCGTTTTTTTTTAATATATATATTGAATATGTGACATGCTGTAGCTTAAATTAAAACTAATTGAAGATGTTATTGTCCAGGAAAGTACTATTTAGTTGATGCTGGTTATACAAACAGTGATGGATTCCTTGCACCTTACCGTGGGCAACATTACCACCTTAACGAATGGAGACCAGGCCTCCAACCCCAAAGCCCAGCTGAATGTTTTAACATGCGACATTCATGTGCTCGTAACATCATTGAAAGATGCTTTGGTATTCTAAAGTTAAGATGGGCCATCCTCCGATCTCCTTCATCCTATCCGATGAAGATTCAAAACAGATATATCGTGGCATGTTGCCTGCTCCATAACCTTATTCGGAGATCAACTGTGCATGATCCATTAGATGAAGAATTGGACTCATTTGAACCCCCAAACCCAAGTCAAGAAATTCCTTCAATTTCTACGATGGAGAACTCAGCTGCTTGGAATAATTTTAGAGACAATTTAGCTATTGTCATTTATAATGCTTATTTGGCTCATAGATCTTGATTGCAATTATCACTGTATTTGAACTATTTGATAAACATTGTGTGTAAAACATTTGTTTGTTTACGGTGAAGTAAATTTACATTGTCAATGTAATCTATGTGTTTGAGTCGGTTAAATTGTTAGTAATGTCTTTAATTTGTTGTGATGGACTAACTATTGTTGATTTCTAGTCGTGCAATGGAAGACTCACAAAAGCAAAAATTCCACATGTAGACAACTGACGAAGATAAACTACTAATGGAATGTCTTGTGCAACTCAGAACAAAACAGAGGTTCATGGCAGACAACGGGTTCAAGCCAAGCTTCGCCAACCGATTAGAAGCAATGATGCTGGAGCACCAACCTAATTCCCAAATCAAAGCAAATCCCCACATATTATCCCGCATAAAAACGATGAAAGTCGCCTGGCAAGCTGTATACGACATGGTGTATGGGACGAACACATTTGGATTTGGCTGGGATGCAGAAAGACAATGTGTTGTTGCGGACAAGGAAGTGTGGGATGAATATGTAAAGGTTAGTAACATTTTCCTTTCCTCAACATTAATGTCCAAACAGTAACTAATTCGCACTACTTGTGTTGTTGTAGGTGCACAAGAAGGCTGCAGCGTACCGAAATAAGTGCCTGTCATACTTTCAGGATCTGTGTTTTGTTTGGTCTAAAGATAGGGCCATAGGTGAGACGTGTAAATCTCCTAAAGGCATGATAGAAGAAATCCATGAGGAACAAGAAGTCATCCCTGACTCCCCAATTCATCTAGATTACATAGCCACCCCTGAGTTCCACGTCCCACCAAGTAGTAATTATGTGAATGGAGATGGTGGTGAATGTTCTGGTAGTGGAAGGAAGCGGAGGAAATTGGGGAAGAGTGATAGCATCATAGACGTTCTCAGGGAAACAGTCACGTCCCTCGATTCCACACTCGAGAAAGTTTTCGACAACCTCGGAGCTCGATTATCACGTGAAGCACATCACGCCAAGATGGAAGTGAAGGAATCAGAGCTGTTCGATCAGTTGATGGATGTCCATGGACTCACCATCGAAGAACTCACCACTGCTCACATTAAGATTGTGTCATCGCAACACTTGCTCAATTCGTTTGAGAAGATTCTGGCACCATTCAAGGCATTTTGGATACGTGCATTGCTGTGAAGTGAGTTGTTGTAGTTGTCTTTTGTAAATTTTTGGATAGTCTGTCAGTTTTTGTTTTGGATTTGTTTTGACAAGTTGTATTTGGTGGGTTTTTTGGATTACCCATCAAAGGTTATATTTGTAAAGGCAATCAATCAACGATTTTGATTGCAATTGACAGACAAAAATGTATGTAACCACCACTACTATATATATTGACTAACTACTTTGTTTAATATAGGTTAGTCCAAGTTGAATTATAGATAAAGATCAAGAAAGGATATTGAAGAAAGGAAAATATCAATATGAAAATCTGTGTAATCAAATGGAAGTTGAAATGATAGAGTTCAAATGGGTTACAGATGCATTCTTGAAGTAATACTCGAGTATCATAATGCAATTCTCAAGTATGGTACTGATCCTGAAGCAATACTTGAGTATCACATATCAATACTCGAGTATGGTGCATTAAACAATTCTTATTTAGGCCAAAATCCCATCATTACTCGAGTATTACACATCAATACTCAAGTATGGTATCAATACTCAAGTAATAGCATGTTTTTCAGCTACTCTGCTCAACTTTATTTCAGGCGACCTCTGGTAATTTGATGATATCTCCCAAACCAAATATCGGAATGAGGTGAAACTAATTTTGGATGAAACTAGACATCCAATGCGTACTCTTCACAAAAATTCATGTCCAAAGAAGATCATATGAGAGAGTTATGAATTTCAAAAGTTGGAAGAGTAATCACCGTCATATGGCTGGACAACCTTCGGTAATTTGAGCTTATCTCTCAACATACATATCGGAATGGGCTGAAATCAGTGGCATATGAAACTAGACTCATATACCTTTCCAAAAACATCAAGATCACTTAAAACAAAGATCAAATGAGAGAGATATGATTTTTGGAAGTTCAGTGTCTGTTCAGAATTCTGGGACTGGCTTCAATCAAGTGAAGAATTATGATAACTCCAGTCATATTAGGTGCTACTGCAGTGAAACACGTCCAGAGATGAATTAATTCCTTTGTAACTGCAGTCATGCATAGTGTTACTGCAGTAAAGCGAAGGCAGAGAGTAATTGATCTTTTAGTTACTGCAGTCATGTTAACGTTACTGCAGTGAATCACTTACAGAGAAGAATTCAACACATGTTTACTCCAATAAGTCGTTTCTTACTCCAGTAGCTCAGACATTTCTAGACTGAACCCGACGGTTTGTGCACTAGACTTACTCCAGTAATGGTCTCTTACTCCAGCAATGTTACTCCAGTTGTCACTTAGCTACTCCAGTAACCTATTACTCTCAGCCATCACCAGTCCAAAACCCGATAGCCTATGTACTGTGTAAAGAGCTTACTCCAGTAAATAGAATGTTATTCCAGTCATGTTTGAGTCTTTACACTAGACTTACTCCAATCACCAAAAAGCTACTCCAGTCAAAATGAACAAAAAACCGAAATAAGCTTTAATTACTCCAGTAGGTGATCTATTACTCCAATAATCTCGAAGACAGAAACTACATGTACCTCAGTTACTCCAGTAACTAATTGATTACTCCAAATCCTACAGAAGACACATAAAACGGGTGACTTTTAATTAATTAGATCCAAAAGTATTATCGAAAGTAATGACATTACTTTCGAAGTCTGAAAGTATTATGCAAGTAATATCGAAAGTAATGACATTACTTGTGAAGTCTGAAAGTATTACGCACATTACTTGCGAAATCTGAAAGTATTACGCAAGTTTTGAAAGTAATGACATTACTTGCGGAGGAACGATCATTACTCGAGTAATTTCCAAAGTAATCTTTGGAAAATAGTTGGGTCCATATTTCTTGCATGTATTACTCGAGTAACTCCTGAAAGTAATGTTGAATAACCAAATTACTTGCAGAATTAAATGCTTTACTTGAGTAATGTCCGAAAGTAATAAAGGATACTGAGACAAATCCTTTTATATCCTTTTAAACAAAAGGTTTAAATATTGTTATCATCAAAACTACACTCTGAGAACCAACAAACCAAAGCCGCTAAGCAAGATGCATTAGAGAAGGAAATCAAAAATCTCCAGAATCACGTCTATGGCCTGGACAGGACCCTTGAAGAGCTTGGCGTTCAACACATTCAACATCAGGCTGCCTCTACTGCTCCTGGTCCTTCGTCCTCTGTTCCTCCCTCTGCTACCACTCAACCTTCTTCTCCCATTCCTCCTGATTCTCCTACTCCTCCAACCTAGACTCCCCTTTTCGTTGAGAGTAGTTTAAATGGTTTGGATTATATGTTTTCGAAGTTGTACTCTTCAATTATGTTATGTTATGTGCTTTGAATGATTTTTTTTTTTCGTGTCAAAGTGTGTTTGTCCATTGTGTGTATGTTTGTCTGTTGTGTTTGTCTTAAAATAACTTAAGGGTAAAAAAGTAATCTTTCCTTATTTTCCTACTTATTCTCTTCCAACCAAACAACAATTTTCCAATTTAACCATTTTCTTTTCCACCATAACCAAACGCATGAAAGGTAAAATATTTTCCCTTCCATTCCTTTCTTTTAATTTCCATTCATTTCCCTTCCTTCCTCTTCTTTAATCCAAACGGGGCCTAAACCCTCATCAAAGAATTTCTATGGCTAAATTAGGCAACACAGAACCATTTTTCTCTCAGAATGCTTCTGCATTGCACTCTTCTGGATCCATAACAGAGGCCTTCTACTCTCTACCTAGGTCCACATTATCTTTAACGAATTTGGTTTTGGTTCTTTGTAAAGAACGCTCCTTTCAATTTTATAGTGTAAATTTGCCATATTACCAAAAAAAAGGTGACATTACAAAAAAAAAAATCAGTGTAAATTTTGCAAAGGATAAAAACCAAATCCATCTTTAACTAGTCACTGTATGGATAAATGTTTCCTCTAGCTTCCTTTGGATCCGGTCCTCATCAAACAGGATCCGGCTCTCATATACTTCCCTTCTCATCCCCTTCCATCATCTTCTTCATCTCAACCGTTGGATTGAAATATGAACGGTTCAGATTTCGTCTTTTATAAAAATATTTTTTTAAATTTTTTTAATATTTTATTCATATTTTTTAAGAGATAAAATTTGAACCATTCATATTTCAATCTAACGGTTGAGATAAAGAAGATGATGGGAGTCAAATCCCATCAAACATTAATATTACTTGATAGGAAATTTTGGCTTTGCTTTTTTATTTTTCTGTTTTTAGTATTAGGATTATTTCAAAGTCTTTATTTTATAATTTCTTAAGGTCTCATTTCAGCATTTTTCTTTTTAAATTTCTTTCTTTTACTAACTTGTAAACTTTTGATGCTTTAATTTTATTTTGTCTGATATATATATATATATATATAAAAAGTGTGAGAGAGTAGGGAAATGGTCCTTACTGAGCATTCGTTGGTGATGACGGATGAGCGGGCCCATTGGGCAGGAGACTGACCAATGAGACAAGGATAGAATCTCTGGTATGGTGATTGTTGGTATCTATCTTCTTTTTCTTTTCTTTTCTTTTTCTTTTTCTTTTCTTTTTTTTGTTAAAAGAGGATTGTTATGTATATGGAGGACACAATAGTTATTTTGTTTCACTTCAGAGATAATCAGTTACTGCTCTAAATATTTAACGTATGACATAATTAGGAGTTGATTTTAGTTTAAAATAAAGACTTATATTTTATATTTATCAATTTTTTTCTTAAATTACCCCTATTAATACTCTCTCAAATGAGGGGGGAAGAGAGAGAGAGAAAATTAAAGAAGTTGATTAAGGTATTTTAGGATAAAATATTATATATATTATAATTAACTAAATTATCTAACTTTCTTAATTAAATCAAATTAGTTAAATAGTAGTAGGACTTACAATGAAGTTATTAATTCCACCAAGACATCCTATTCTAGAATGAATCGGTCTTAGCCAACCAAGAAAGTGCATCTTATTGGCCCAAGGACTTATTGAACCTACAAAGTTTAATTGGGTCTGTCAAACTTTTTATATGGAAAAGAGATCTTGATTACAAGACTCTTAATATGTTCTTACAATATGATAAATTCCCTCTTCAAAAAAAGAATACTTTGGCTTATGTCCGACAAATTCCCCTAGTCATACAGACCACATTAGGACCTCATCTTGTAAATATCTAAACTGAATTACATATTTGCAATAGAGATTTCCTCAGGATCATGTCAGATTCTTTCTGTTACAAATGATCCTCAAAAGAGATAAGTGTAGAGTATAACATAATCTTTCGGAGAGATGTACGTATTGAAAGATCAGGTTTTCAAAAGAACATAGAGGTCTAGAATGAACTCATATTGGTAAGCTTGGAAGCCAAAGTGTTCATTTTTGAAAGAGGGAATTTATCATCTTGTAAGAACATATTAAGAGGCTTGTAATCAATGACGAACACCTTTTTTCCTTGAATTTGTTCATATCTCTTTTCTGTATAAAAAGCTCGACATGCGCAATTTAACTCTATAATAAGCTCAATAAGTCCTTGGGCCAATAATGATGCACATTCTTGCTCAGCTAGACCAGATCATTTGGATTTTCCAGAGGAGGTTGCCTTTGTGGGATTAATATCTTCATTCTTTCTAAAAGGCAATTTGATGTAGAAATCTTTATTTTTTCAAGGTGCATGGAGATGGGTGTTTGAACTGGTCATGGCTGTTTGAACAGAGTCAGCAACTTATCACGTATGTCGGACATTTTTCAAGGATAATATTAGTTTAAAATATAGACCATTTTATAAATTTAGCAAAAATCTTTCCATTTTATTCATTAATGTGCATATACCCAAAATTTTGTGGATATTAGTTTCAAACAAGAGCAAAACTTAAGAGCCACCCACACTAAAAATCTGAAATCCAAACACAAAATAGAGCACTGTATTAAAAATTCTTTCATATATTCACACACACACACACATATATATATATTATAAATGTATGTATGTATATATGTATGATTGTGTTAACTGCGTGTTATATATACTGAGAAAATTAATTGAACAGATAGTATTGGAGGGGTGCGAGAATCTGCATCATTATCATTCCTAGCTAGATTGCTTTTCTGTGTACAACAGTGTCCTTAACCACGTGATGTATCCTCAGTACGTTATTCTGTTTGTTTGTTCCTTTTAAGTTGTATATAACTGTTTGTTGATGTTACAAATTAAAGGAATCAAGCATATATGCCATATGTAACACATGTTCACTTGTGTTATTGTCTGGTGAATCTGTACTCGATCTCTCATCAGATAAGACTAATAGATTGCATTCGATAAGGTTTACATACACACACTCATTCATTCATTACAAGTCTTCTTTTTTAAAAAAAAAAAAAGGAAAAAAAAAATTTACCCCGTGCCTTATATATGTAGGTTTTTGTTTTTGTTTTTCCCCCTTGCTCATCATATTGGACAAAACTTATGTCTGTTTTCTTATATTTATTAGGTTATCAAATGTTGTTATGTGGATTTTAATTTCTTAATAATAAGTCTACATGATAAGATTTGATTGGAGACGTTAAGATTTATTGATTGGAAAGTTCAATCAAATTAAATCTTGTCATGTTGATTTTTCTTAATAAATTTTTTGTTTTGGCGCTGTAAATAAGTTTTCCCCAAAGTTAAAAAATTTCACATACACACAACGCTTTTTTTTTTCTTTTTTTGGTGTGGCACCAAGTCGTTGAATAAAATAAAGGATTAGATACCCACTAACAATATGTTCTCAAAGTGTGTAGTCGTTTTAGATGCGGCCATTGGACGATTAATGCCAAAGAAAGAAAACTATGACCACGGCAAAACACAATTATAAGAAATATATGAATATCATAAAAAGGGACGAAAAATCGATAACTCCTTGTAATGCATGAAAAAACAAGTTTTGTACACGGATCTACCTTCTTAATCATTATTGGGGGCTGTTTGGTTTAATGGTAAGAACAGTGGCTTGTTTTTTTATCGATTTTTTAGGAAGCTTAGTAGGAAAAAATTCATGTTGTAAATATTATTTGTGTTTTAAATTGATGATAGAAGAATGGTAAGGCCCACGTTAAAAAGCTGAAAGTTTTTTCCAAAAATACTATCCTATAGAGCTTTTTTCAATACTAACTTTTTTAAAAAACCCAATAGACTTAAAACTCTACCCAAACACTTCATTTAAGGCTTTTTTTACTTGTTACTACTTTTTTCTGACTTTTTGTGACTTAAAGCTAGTTAAAGTTCTATTTAAACAGGCCTATTAATATTAACTCGTAATAGTAATGAATTTAATTTTCCCCCTCTACTTAATTTCTTACGGATCCCTCCTATCCTAAACGAAGCGCTACACTACAAATTTATAATTTTTTTCAATATATCCTTATAGATCACATATATTAAAGAAGGTTTTCAATATCAACGGGGATAATGATTAAATGGAGAATTTTCTTAATTATGTAAATTAGTTATTTAATTTATAAAAAGACACTTTCCTCCCCCGCTTTTAATTATTTTTCTCGGGTCTCTTGATGAGATTAGAGGGTAATCGAATTACTCTGAAGTAGCTTGTGAAAATGCTGATGAACCATGCATATAACCCATATTTAGCTTGATATATATCTCAAAATATTTAAACATACACTACTTTAACTTACAACGCCGGGAGAGAAAAAAGGCACACAGTGAAGTTTGCCTTAATTATTACTATTATTACATTATAAGACAAGCTCTATATAAATAAGTACGTACTGCATATTGCATATATATATATAAGTAGAGAGGTTTAATTTTTGTATGATATATATCATCAAACCCAAATGGCACCTGCTCGCCTGAGCATTGGGATCAAGGATCGTTTAAGGTGAAGGCTCATGACTTCATTGGCTCCACCCACGAGCTCACCGCCGATGAATACTGCCGGCACGGCGGGACTGCACCCCAGTCTCGTAAGGGCTTGCTCAACCTCCCTCCCTCTCGGTATCTGGTCGAGCTCGTGAACTGCCGGGTTCACGCCGAACTCGGCAAAGAGTGTCCTGATTGTGTGACACATGCAACATGAGCTCTTGCTGAAGATCACCACCGGCCTCTCCGACGCCATGTTCGTCACCCTCTCCATGATCTCTGCAACTTAAAGCTTCCAAGTATATATTATTTATAAAATCTGATGGCTATCTTTTTAATTTGAAGAAGATTCAATGCAGATTGATCAGGAAGTAACAGAAGAAAGTGGACTTATATATAAGGCTTCTTGTTAGGGTTTTGGGTGTGAGATCGAGATGGTGGATGAAGTAAGCGGAAGATGTTTATATAGGAGTTTTGAGAGAGAGAGAGAGAGAGAGAGAGAGAGATTGGTTTTGGGGTTTGGGGTTAGAGGTGGAGATCAGATCAGAGAAAATGTTCCGTTGAGATATTCAAAGATTGATCGATAACGATTTTGGATTGTTGCTTTAGATCATTTGGTTGGAAGGGATTAATCATAGAGTAACGAATAGATGCATGCCATACGTTACACCTTTGCTCGTATGGATGGATTCAAGTTATTGCCAGCATAATCCTATTTATAAGTCAAAATTAATAACTCTTACATGCTAAACCATGGAAATAGCTCAAGTCAGGATTTGGCTAAATAGATCTAAGCCTATAATGGGGGCAGAAGACTTGAGCCTGGGCCTGAGCCTTAATTCAAGTTTTTTTTAGGTTTAGGCCTGAGCCTTCATAAGGTCTGAGCCTTCATAAGGCCTGGTCGGGCTTGAAACCTTTTTAAAGGCCTACTTACAATGTAGGCCTTTAAATAAAAATGTCTCATATTATAAGTCTTGGAGGCCATAAATAGATTTTATACACTTTGAGGTGGAGATCAGATCAGAGAAAATGTTCCGTTGAGATATTCAAAGATTGATAGATAAGGATTTTGGATTGTTGCTTTAGATCATTTGGTTGAAAGGGATTAATCATGGAGTAAGAATAGATGCATGCCATATATACGGTAAGACACCTTTGCTCGTACGGATTCAAGTTATTGCATCCTATTTATAAGTAAAAATTAATAACTCTTACATACTAAAGAGATATACTAAAAAAGAGTTAAATTAACTCATTAATTATGAACTTAATTTTTAATTTTATCTTTATTTACGATTGGCTCAAAAAATCAAAATAAATAAATTCATTTTTTTGGTTCATAATTAATAGACAAAAAAGTAAAAAAACAAATTTATTACTTGAAATTGGATTTATAATAAAGATCAAAATGTTTTTTTTAATCAAAATAGACTTATAAATAAAAACATACTTATTAGGTTGTTATATATTCTCATGCATTCATGTCTCTTGTGATTCTTTTTGTATGATATATTATTGGGTATGTTTGACTTGGTGTTTAAAAAGCACGTTCACACAAACAAACAAAATTATTTCATGTCACGTTAATTTATGTATTGCGTTAATGTGTGCTTTTTATTTTTCATTTACAGTAGTTACTTTTAATCTCTCTTTCGCGCGCGCACAAGATTATTTCGTGTCGCAATTTAGCTTTCTAATAAAATGGGATTTTTGGCTTTTGTTCCTTATCTATCTTTGAGGCATCTTGTGCTTTGGAATATAAATTTAAAGTTGAATCTATCCAATTATATTGTTGAGAGATTTTGGCATCTAATTCCAGAAAAGGAAATATGATTGAAGCCTTTAATTTAAATATAGTTGAAGGCCTCGGTTAGGAAAAATTAGAACCATTAATGACCTAGAATAGATGATATTTATTAGGAATGACCATAAAAATTGTAACTCTTTAAAGGGAGCTAAAATATAAATTTAAAATTACTAAATTGTCATTTATTAAACTTCCTACATTCTCATTTTCAATCTCTCCCACATTCTATTTTAAAAGTAATTTGAATTTTATTTTCCAAAAAATTACAAGCACCAAAATAATCATTTTTTAAACCTTAACTAACATGTACATAATCATATCATTAATATATTATTTAATTATTAACACAAATATTGACCCATTTAAATCATTAATTTTTTTTGTGACTTTTATAATCATATATATCATAAACGCTAAGTAAAATAGACCAATTGAGAGATGTTAGATTTTTTATCTACTATCTCATTAAAAAATCTTTATCTCCAAAAAAAAAAAGAAACATTATTATTATTTGAATATTATAGACTTTATTGATTATATTAAATTTTTCAATAACATTATTTTTTTGGTTTACACACGAGTATTCTATAAAGAGGCAATCATGTATACCATTCTCGAATAAAAAATATAATTGATTATCTAGCCTTTTTTAAGTATATTAACGTAACATTACATGATTTTCGGTCGAGAAACATTACATGGACTTTTATTTTTTAAAACTCATATAAATCTATTATGACATAATGTTAGCCTCCTTTAAATTGTTTAAAATTGTATATTTTAAAATTTTTTTAGATATATTTTTAATAAATTATAAAACATTTTGAGTTTTCCTAAGATTATGTAATTTTTATTTTTAATTAACATTTGTGTCAATTTTTTTTTTATATATACTGCGATACTGCACAGACTTCTTCCATACTAAAAGTTCGCGTCAATTTAAAAAGTTATAATTTTGACAAAATGAAATACATTTGTGTGTGTGTGTGTTTTTCAATAAATACCGATGTAAGCCATAAAAAAATGAGAGAAATTGCGTTTAATATAAGAAAATTTAAAATTCATATAAGTTTTAAATATAGAACGTGAAAGAAAATGTATAAAGTTTAATTAAGGGTAATTTTTAATATTTTTAAATTTTTATTTTGATAATTGGTTCTTTTAAATAATTATAACTTTTACGGTCATTTGTAATAACAATTATCTCTTTTAGGTCCTTTGTTCTAATTTTTTTCTTCTTAATTTGTGTCGATTTGCTTATGAGTTATGATTTAAAATAAAGTGTGTGCACAAGCATAAAGAGATATATATGACAGATTTTCTTTTGGATTTCTTCACCGGTATCCAGCGTTAGTAGTCAGTTCACAATAGAATTCAATTTAATTAGTCATAAGTAATAAATTTTATAAAAAGAGATGGAACATTCCTTGTTTCTTAAGTGAATTAATTTGACAATATATTACTTGAGTTTTAATTTAATCTTTCAATTAAACTTTCTAAATATGATGATGAAAAAAATCCCTGAAAGATCTAGTTCATGCATGTGTATGAATTAGATTTTGTCATGTTATTTCTAGAAGGACCCAATCAAATCAAAAGCTAAGTTGCCTTTCTCTTGGACCTTTAATTTTCGTTGTCCTTGCGAATCTTCAATGTTTATATTATATAGGTAATTTTTGAATTAAAGAAGAGCACGTACGTTAATATTACTTGTTTACTCCAAAATAATCAAGGAAAAAAAAAGTCCAATATAAGGTAACTAACTTTAGGTCCCCCCCCAAAAAAAAAAAAAATATTTGTTACTTTAGTATATATGTGGAGTTGTATGAATTATTTCTTACAATTTTACACCTTTCATTAATGAAGATGCTCATAGTAACTCATATCATGCTCTCTTTTTCTTCACTAATTAAGGTTACTTTAGTTAAATCACACCAAAATCTAAGCTATTTTTTTCTTAGACTATGTGCATAACATAATTATTTTGATATATTTTTTTCTATGTTTCTCTAGACTATTATATGGCATTTGGTACCAGATTCGTGGTTGTCTCTTCCAACACAGTAAGTATCTCCTATAATATTCAAATTCGAGATCTAAAGATATTTAACGAGGCCTTACTACCACTAAACCACCTATGCGTTAATTATTTGTCTATGTTTTTTTTTATTACGGGGTGAAGTAGCGAGAGCCCAAGTTAATTTTTACTGTTCCAAGACAATGTAAATTAGAAATTCATCACTGTTAATATAAAATCAAAATTCAACAATTAGGTTCAAATATAGTTTCATCTTGTGCATGGTAGTTAAAATCTTGATTTATTACTGTAATTTTATATTTTTACGATTTTTTTTCATTAAAACGATTTTACTAATTTTCCAAACGTTTTTATATTTTTACGTTTTTTTGTCTCTCTTCTGATTTTACGTAAAACCTCTTTTTTAACTATTTTGATCTAGTGTACGGTCTGAATTAAAAAAAAAATAATTATTGTTGTTGATTAGTGATGTTTATAACATAATTAATTATGTGTGCATTAATTTCAATTTAATAATAAGTTAGAAGTTATCGTTTTTTACTCTAAAAGTTATCATTAATGTTCTTCAATTGTGATTAAGACTTATGAGTAATTAAGTCCTTGGGTCTCATTGTATATATATAATATAAAGAAAAATGAGATGCAAGTGGCACCATGATGTGACATAATAAAATGCTTTTGTTCTTACAAGACAATGTGGACCTAATTAATATGCATTGAGAAGTTGACGTAAGGTGCGAGTGAAAGAGGCGAGTGGAGAAAGAATGTGGAAACTGTGAGAGAGACGTCAAACATCAAAATCAATCCATTGACGAACCCTGGCATCGCAACTCACATATATATAGAGCTTGTGGGTTGATGATGATCCAAGAAGAAACAACTATATATTTCATTCACACACAGTTTGGTGGAGGATTGATTCTTAGGGTAGTATGTACATAAAATTAAGTTTTAAAATATTAAATTATAATTTAATAAAGTTATAGACGAAGGTAGATACTCGGAGATAAAATAAACTTGACGGGTTAGACGTTTATGTTATCCAATTAATTAAGATTGACATGCCCCAATCTGTACTAGAAGCATATTTTAATTTATTTTGATATCTTCCTTGATTAATTTCCCTGCGCGTCTTTAATTATCATTATTGATTTTCTAAATTAATGCATGATTAATACTAGCTACGTACCTTGGTTTTTTTTATTTAAAATCCCTATTATAGCATGAATTGCATTTTATTTTAAAAATGGCAAGTAGCATTTCCTCTCTCATTTTCAGAATGCATGCATGGCTTCCCCAAGAAAGAATACACACTTTGAGGATGCCGCCCACTTAAATGAGCATTCAACTAGATTTCGAAAATAGAAGCGATTGTTAGCAGAGTGTGTATGAGAAGGATTGTTTACCTTATAGCTAGCCCAGAAAATTAGAGATTTTGCCCCACTGCGCGCTGTGGATGATGGGATTCTCTACATTATTTATTAATTATCACTCTGTCCAAAAAATGATGCAATTGATTTCTTACGATATTCGCAGCAAGAAGTAACTTCATGTGGTTGACCTTCCCAAAATCTTTTGGTCTCCATTAAGTAAGAAATTAGAGGTAATACAAGTGCAGTTGCATACTCATTTTTTTTTAAAAAAAAAGATGTATTATTAGGCTGTTTATGCCCATTCAAGCTCATACAAGTTCAACATAATTCATTTAAAGTAGGTTTTAATAGGTATTATTTGACGAGCATGAGTTAGCCCCTAGAAATAAATAGGCTGTTGGTGGGATAACCATCGAGCGGCGGCTCATCCAATCCATTGCATAACGTTAATAATAATAACCCTTAAACTTTAAGTTAGTTGCATATAATCTCTCTTACCTTTGAAATTTAAAAATAACACCCTGAACTTTCATATCTTGACCACCAAGCCCCTACAATTAAAATGAACCTTAAATTTAACGGAAGGTAAGCCACATCAGACCATTTAAAATTACTTGACACATGATCATGACGTGTATACATGACTTTTTTTTAAGGACAATTTTGTGATTTTGCATATCCATGACAATCACTAATTGCCATTGCGTCTCCTCTGAGATTCGTTCCCAACCTTAGCCTCTTTCATTTCTTTTCCTCCTTAGACATCTGACTTTTGGCTTTTTCCCTTTCTTTGTTTATTTGTAAGGTTTATTTTCAGAATAAACACACTAATTATTTTTAACTGTTTATAATATTGTCTTATAAATTAAAACACAAATATTTTTTTTAAAAAAAAAAAATCTATGGTGTATACTTCATCAGTTCATCCTTAATTTTTTTTTAAAAAAAAAGGTTGGCTTAAATGAAGTAAACTAGGGAGGGTTCATTAAGTGATATATATATAGAGGGAAAGAGGTGAAAGACAAACCCACCCAAGAACGTAACCAGGCATTTAGTCTTGAGAGTCTCACTATTAATTTCGCCTTTTCATTAACCCACACACCTTCCTTCCATCATCTTGAAGTGAAAACATCGTGGTTTTGTAGCAGTAGATAACCACGGATGGCTTTGGAAATGGAGAGAAGTCAAGTCCATAACCTAATAACATGAAAGTTCTTTGGTAAGTGGAAGATCATGGATTTAACCGATGCCTTTTACTCTTAAAGTTATCTATTCCTCATCTTCCCTCCACTACTCATCTCACTCTTGACATTGAAATATTTGAGCGGTTTAGATTAAATATTTTATAAAAATATAAATAAAATGTCAAATTATTAAAAATCTATAAATAAATTCAAAATTGATATTTTGTAGTTATGATAACAAGTGTTTACTCTTCAAACCTTACATTGTGAGAGATAAATATAATTCAATGATGGTAAAATTAGAAGAATATTTTATAACCCTCCCCCTAGCTGCTAAGAAAAATCACATAAAAGCTAAGGAAGTATTAAAGTCAAAGATGGAAATAAATTACACCTCCTAAAATTAAGGGATATGCGGCCGGAAGGAAATATGATTACATAATTCGTGAATTATGAAGAAATACAACAAAAGGAAAGTATGGAATAATCCATAATAAATTATATTTTTTAATTAATATATCCAAATCGACCTGTTCTCTTACAAATTGGGCATTATAAGTTTTTAAGATTAAAATTGATGATTGATCACGATTGATTGAAACCATAATAAAAAACATTTCAAAAAAGATTTTTTGAGATAGTTTGACACCCATAATTAAATTAGTGTCTTTCCTTTTCATTATTAAAAAAAAAAAAAAGAATAAAACACTCTAAGATCCCTTTAGCTTTCTCTTAATTACACGAAATTGACATAGGATCCTTCACAGCAACCCGTTTGTAGCCCTCCTCTGGTATATATACACCAACGAATTGGATCAATCCAGCCATGGAAAAAAAAAACCCTAGCCTTGTCGCGTATCATCATCTTGGATATATATGGAGAAGTTGATCGATTTATGTCCACGTTTTGAGGTTTGGAGATTCTAGAAAAGAAGGTCCAATCCCACGGCGCAGTGATGCAACAAACGATTGGTACGTGATGATCAAACCGACAAGAAGAGATGATGGTGAAGGTGTTGAAATATCTCAAGTTTTTGAAGAAGCAGGTCAACTGAATCACCCAAATCTTGCTCTTCAAGATACCCACTGTGAAGTGATCAGTTCCTGCATTTATGTCATCGGCGGAGACTGCCCCTTGTGTGAGGACGTGAGGTAGACTATGATTGCAACAGTACGGGTTCCAGAGAGATACGTTGTCTAAACCCCTTGTGTATGAACTAGATTGCAACAAGAATAATAATGGCAGCGATTCATCTTGGAGTGTGTATGAGAGGGATTATTTACATAATCCACTGATAGCTGTGGATGATGGTGGGATTCTTTACATTATTTATTGTCATTTTGATAACAAAATGCAATTGATCGATTTCCTATGATATTGGCAACAAGAAGCAACTTCATTTGGTTGACCTGTCAAAAAGCTTCTATGTTCGATATGGAGTTGGCGTGGTGGTATCGATGATGAAGCCATTATTTATTGCACTGGATGGATTCTTTGTTTCTTATCA
This sequence comes from Acacia confusa, assembly GCA_037074495.1. Classification (NCBI taxonomy): domain Eukaryota; kingdom Viridiplantae; phylum Streptophyta; class Magnoliopsida; order Fabales; family Fabaceae; genus Acacia; species Acacia confusa. The sequence goes on from CM073505.1 coordinate 9,511,925, forward strand.
TTGACCTAATCCCGCTATTGTTGGCGCTGAGGAGAGGCAGCACTTCACTGATTGTGGCAGTGCAAGTGTAAGTTTGCCCTAAATGCCTTCAATCACTTCACTTCCATTTCATTTTTTTCAAGTTCAGTGAATTTGCTTTTATACTTCATGTTTGCATCTTGCCTTTTCTTGTCTCATGGATTTATGTTTCTTTGGAGTTTCACGTACAGCGCTGAAAAGATAATTTACAACTAATTATTCGGGTTTTTTTTTAAAAAAAAAATTATTCATTCATTTATTTTCTTCTGATCCAGTTACTCTCTCCCATCCTTTACTAATTTTCGGGAAAACAAAGAAAGGGGAGAACTTAAAAGAAAAAAAACAGAGAGAGCATATAACAGTCTGAAATAATTTTTCGGTAGAATTCGTTATCTTAAATTAATTTTTTAAAATAATTTTTATTCACAACCTTAATTTATTGGAAAATAATTCAAAGTGCTGGGTGCTAGATATTGAGTACTACTAAAAAATTATTTTAAGGTGCTGAGTATACTAAAAATTAATTTAGATAATTAATTGAAAAAAAAAATTAACGAGATGGTATTTTTTCTTTTTCTTTTTTTATATTAAAAAAAACTGATCCCCTTACTTTGTTTACCCTTTAAGCCTGTAGTTTTGAGGTAAAAGATGAGAGCAAATTGAAAAAGAAAAGGAGTGAAGTCAAACTAAGTCCATTTTCTTAAGTCTGTTAATTTAAGAAAAATGTTTTTTTAAGTATATTTTTTATAAGTTGAGACAAAATTACTTTCAAATATTTATTTCACCAAAAAAAAAAAATTAAAGCAGACCAGTATATTAACATCCTCAGTTATTGCTTCTTCTTCTTCTTCTTTTCTTTTCTTTATTTTTTCTGTATAACCTTAGTTTGAATCTAACCCTTTTTTATATATTTATACATGGAATCAAAGAGCTCCTGCGCGCTGAAGCATTGGAATCTAGGAGTCCACCAAGGAGGTGGCCACAGTCAACATTGCTAATCACTTCCCAATTTTAACAGATTTAATATATATTTTGATATATTTAAGAAGTCATTAATATTAAATTAAATTTTTTTTTTTGAGATTTTAAAAGATGTTATTTTAGGTGTATCATTTGTGTCACTTCAACTTAAAATATAAGTTTTTAAATTTAGAAAATTAAAATAATAATGGAAAGTTTTCTCAAATAAAAAAAGGATTTAGTGGTTATTATTATATTATTTCCTTTCTTTCAGGGATCAGAGGCGGTACCTTTTCGGGAATGCATAATTGAAGGAAAACCTAACTTAAAATGAAAGGAGGGGCTTTGAATCAATACTCTCTTTTTTTCCCCCCTTTTTCTCTATTTATTTAAGATTTTGGATTATAAATTTGTTGATGTCTTATTGAGATTATGTTGGTTATATTTAATTAGTTTGTTGCTCAACCTAGATGAGCTATGAACTTATATGTGTATTAGATTTTGTTTTCACTATTTAATTTTTAATTAATATTAATTTTGGTTACGTAATATTGTTTAACTTTATCTATTTAATGACTGACCATAATTGAATATGAATTGAAGCATAAGGAATTACCTTGACAAAAAGAATTTTAATTAGGCAATTAAGTAATATTATGGGATTAGAGGATAAACATATACATAATGGCTCCATATAATTATTGAAAAGTGTGTTTGAGTCATCTTTCCTCTTGAGTAATTATATTAGATATAACGATTTATATTTAAAAAAGGGTTGTATGTAGACTGACAGATGCTCATAACTATATACATGATGGCTCCACATTTGCTTGTTGCATATTAATTTTAATATTTTTAATTATATATTATATGCCAAAAGTGTGTGTGTATTAAATATGTCTATCAAGGTAATTTCAAATTTTTTATAATATATTAATTATTTTCATATTTATTATAATTATGTATTTTAGTAGTTTCAATTTTTTTCCAATAATGATTAACTATTTTTATTTTTTATAATTATAATTTTTTGTCTTCAAAGTATCACAATATATACATATAATGTAGATATGTTTTATGGGTTAAAGTCAAAATTTGCTACAGAAGTTTTGCGAATGGAGCGTCAAGCATCTGGAAGTTTTTTTGGTACCAAATTTACCCCGGAAGTATTAAAATGGTACCAAAATTACCTCAGAAGTATTAAAAAGGGACCAAATATATCCAAGACTGACAGAATGTCAAACGCCCTTTGACCACGTCGAAAATGTTTTTTTTTTGTCAAAGTCCAAATTTGCCATAAAAGTTTTGCGAATGGAGTGTCCAGCACCTGGAAGTTTTTTTGGATACCAAATTTACTCCGGATTTTTGTCACATCATATAGACACGTCAGATTTTTGTGTTTTTTTTAGCAAGCTTCATTTTCTCTGGATCCCAGCAACATTCTTCTTGGTCCATACATCCAACTCATATACTTACTGATCTTCTGTCATCCTCACTCCCTCTTGTTTTGACCCAGCAGCTTTACGTAAACAAAACAGATCTAGCGCCATTACATAAATAAAACTACCTCTATTTTGAGCAAAGTTGAAAACTGAAACTAAAACAGAGGGTTGTGAGCTATGTTTTTGGCATCAATTTGCTGGGTCTGTTAACATGTGTGAGGTTATATATAATAGAAAGCTTGTTATCTGTGTTTCTTCCTGTGCATGGGTTCTGTTTATGCCACGAAAAAGAATGCTAGACATAGATATGTGTGTGTGTGTGTGTGTGTGTGTAAGCCATGGGAAAGAGAGTTATTTTGGGTCTTTACATACCTATATATATATGGGTGTACGTGGTTATTGGGTGTGTGTTTTGCTGCATATGCATTAAAAAGAAAGAAGAATAGTTGAGTAAGTATATGTGTGTGCATGCTGAGGGGAAGAGGATAGTTGAAATGATATATAAACATATCTATAAAATGGTACCAAAATTACCCCGAAAGTATTAAAATGGTACCAAAATTACCCTGAAAGTACTAAAAAGGGACCAAATATACCTAAAACCGACGGAACGTCAAACGTCCGTTTGCCACGTTGGTTTTGAGTATATTTGGTACCATTTTAATACTTCCAGGGTAATTTTGGTACCAAATAAACTTCCGGGTACTGGACGCTCCATTCGCAAAACTTTCGTGGTAAATTTGGACTTTAACCCATGTTTTATTTAATAAGATTTATATCATTTTCAGTAATTTTTCATCTAAACTTAATTGGTTTTCAAATAATCATCCAAACAAGCTTTAGTTTGAAAAAAAAAATCATTTTTACCGTCAATCTAAACATAAATCATATCTCTAATAAGAATTTTATCATATCTTAAGTTTACAAAGTTGGATTGAAAAGTAGTTACTTCTGTTACCGCTAATCCAAATGGGTCCAAAATGTATCCTCACAATGTGCTTACGTGCTTATGTCCAGGCCTCTACATGGGCCCGACATTGCGCTGGGGCTCAAGCTTCGGTCCATGTCCTGGCAAATATTTAATGGGACTCAAGCCCAACACAATTAGGCTTGTCTTTGGATTTTGGTTATTGCCTTGATGTTTGAAGATGGTGTGAAAGTAGACCAGTTAGATTATTTTTTGGTAATAAGGTGAGAACTAAATATATTAATTTTGACCGACAGGTGTTAATCCTAATAGAATTAAGCAAGACTTCTCGGTTCAAGTCTTTGATTTCAAAAGACATTTTTGTGAGAATTGTCCTCATTTAGAGCCAACAAATAGACTCGTCAATAATCCAACTGTATAAGAAAACATTGATTTGAAGGAAAAGCAGAAGACAACTCGTAACTTAAAAAATATTTACCTGTTATCCACTAAAAGCTCTTAGATTAGAAGGGTAGGTATATAAATTCTCACAAATTGAAGTCTTTGTCAATTAAAAAAAAAAAAAACCTTTTTTTATTTATTCTAATTATATTAATATGAAACAGAGGTTAAAATTTGCCCCCTCACTTCTTTAATTTTAATTTAATTTTGCTTAACGTGCGTGTTGGGACTTGGGAGAGACATCCTGCCACAGATCATCTAGAGGATCTAAAATGAGATGTGGACTTTCGGGCTACGACTCAATAAGTATATATAACTTCACATTGGACAAATTCTTGTATGAACGAACCTAATTTTAAAAGATTTTAAAGATTCTTTTTTGCATTACTTGAGTAGACAGTCAGGGTTAATATTAGTTGTCTTATTATATTTCAACTGGTGAGTTTGTAATGAGGTGTCAAATCAAGTTTACACAAAAAAATTAAAAAAAAAATCAAGAATTAGATGATTCGAGGTCATATTTTTTATTTCCAGTATTTGATTTTTAATTGTGTTGTCTGGTTGATTATAACCCCACAAGTATATAACCAAGTTGCGCATTTAATCCACAAATTTATAAGAAGTTTTATATTTAAGGCTTAAAACTTTTTAAGTTTTATATTTAAGGTTAATCCACAAATCAAGAATTAGATGATTCGAGGTCATTCCATGCACCTTATTGTGTATTTATAATGAACAGTGATTGCTAGGGTTACATATTGATTTTACAGGAAATGGGTGCACATTAGGTGCCAAACACCTTATGTGCCCCTTAGGTGCTTCATCCCTTATTTTTTTTAATTTTTTTATATATTGTATTTATTTATATTTAAATTATATGCTGTTTTCTGGAAAAAAAATTTCACCCAGTATCTCAAATTAATTAGTTTTCATTATACTGGTATTACAGATAAATATTACTGAATGCAGGATTAAAAACTAATTAATTTGAGATACTGGGTGAAATTTTTTTTCCAGAAAGCAACATATAATTTAAATATAAATAACTACAATATATAAAAAAATTAAAAAAAATATACCCATCCCTCTAATAGAGGGATAAACACCTAAGGGCTAAGGGCACATAAGTTGCTTCTCACCTAATGTGCACCCACAGGAAATAATACAAAACTGATCTGTACAGGTTATAATGAGCCTCAGCCCTTTAGGCCTCTGAGTCTGTGTGTGTATATCTGATTGGACCTTATCTCTTTATTTTTAATAGCCCCCCTCAAACGAGTGTCCATGATGATATGCAGACCGAGTTTGTCTCTGAAGCTCTGAAACTTCGATAGTGATAAGGCTTTTGTGAATATATCTGCAATCTACTCAAAGGAAGGTATGTACTTCACTGCCAGCTGGTTTGCAAGTACTCGATCTCTCATGAAGTGAACGTCAAGCTCGATGTGTTTTGTCCGAGCGTGAAAAACGGGATTTGATGCTAGGGCTGTCGTGCTGAGGTCATCGCACTAGGCGATGGGAGTTGATCGAAGATGCAATCCGAGTTCTCCGATGAACGATTGATGCCAGGCAAGCTCAAAAGATAGATCCGAGAGTGACCAATACTCGGATTCAGCACTGGAGCGTGAAACAACGCCCTGTTTCCTCACTGACCAAGAAATCAATGAATCACCAAGAAATACACAGTAGCCGCCCATCAAATGTTGATCTTCAGGGCAGACAGCCCAATCAACATTAGAAAAAGCCTTGCATGGTGAAATGGCTGCCTGATTTAATGTGTAGTGCTAAATTTGTTGTACCTTTGAGATATCGAAGCACTCGTTTGAGCGCTTGCCAATGTATATTCGTAGGAGCTCTTAGAAATTGACTTAGCTTGTTGACTGCAAACATGATATCTGGTTTTGTGTTGATTAAGTAGTGTAGAGCTCCTATTGTTTGTCTGTACAGAGTGGGATTTGCAATCTGAATATCATCATTTTTAGAATAATGGCAATTAATAACTATTGGAGTGTGAACGGGTGAGCAATTTTCCATCCCACTCTTAGCTAGAATGCTTGAGATGTATATTTCCTGTTTGAGATGGAGCCCAGTTTCGTCTCTGTATGCCTCTATTCCCAAAAAATGATGTAGGTGTCCGAGATCCTTGAGAGCAAATTGAGAATTAAGATTTAGAATAAATAGATTGATCAGCTCAGGACAATTTCCTATGATAATAATGTCATCCACATAGATGAGCACAAAAAGAACATATCTTTCTAGCCTTAGGAAAAATAAGGAGGAGTCACTTTTTGAATGTATGAATCTCCAAGCTATGAGAGTTGCCCTTAGTTTGTCAAACCAAGCTCTGGGAGCTTACTTCAAGCCATATAAAGCTTTCTTCAATAGACATACATGGTCAGGAAACTTAGGATCTGTGAATCCTTCAGGTTGCTTCATTAGTACCGTCTCCTGTATGTCTCCATTCAAGAATGCATTGTTTATATCCATTTGTCTTATCTGCCAATTTAGAGTAACAGCAATAGTGAAAACAAATATGAGAGTAGAGGCCTTTAGTATAGAGCTAAATGTCTCTCCAAAGTCTATTCTAGGGCTTTGTTGAAAACCCTTAGCAACAAGTCTAGCTTTGTGTTTTTGTAGGGATCTATCAGCATTGAATTTCTTTTTGAGCACCCATTTGCAGTCAACCACATTTCCTCGGCTTGTGTAAGGCACTAATTTCCACGTGTTGTTTTTCATAAGGGTGCTGAACTCATCTTGCATTGCTTTTCTCCGGTCACTACACTTCAATGCTTCTTGAACACTGTGTGGTATATAGTTTGTAGTGTCAGCAACAGTTAGAGTACCTACATAGGGCGTCTTAGGTTTAGAAACACCAGCTCTGCTTTTGGTTACCATTTGATGTTGATTTTGGTGGATATTCTCTTGTTGGCTATCATGAATGTAATTTCTGTGAGGTTTAGTTTGCTGTTCAACATAGGGGACTATAGCCTACTGAGATTGTATGTTATTGTCACTGCTTGATGAAGAACTACTTGCTGTGTTGACAGGTTGTGATTGGTCTGGAGATCTAAAAACCGATGGAGACTGATGGAAATCATCTTGAGCTAGATCAGATTCTGGTCCAAAGGATTCAATGGAACTTTTAGTTGTGATTGGAGAGAGTGAATTTTTGAAGAACGCCTTTGGATAGACTTGCTCCTCAGGTACACTTCTCTTGTTTATGAAACCTTATTCAAAAGGCAGTCATTTTCATTAAAAACATGTCTTGATACATAAGTCCTTCTTGTAGAGCTTAGGCATTTGTATCCTTTGTGATTATTGTTGTAGCCTAGAAATACACACTTGGTGGTTCTGAATTGTAACTTGTGTTCATTGTATGGTCTAAGACATAGGTAGCTTGCACAACAAAAAATTCTCAATCGTTCATAGTCTGGCTGAACATGAAATAGCTTGCGAAATGGTGATAGACTACTTAAAATAATATAGGGTAGTTGGTTTATCAAAACAGTAGTTGTACTGAAAGCTTCCCACCAATAGTGTAAGGGCATCTTAGCTTGTGCAAGAAGAGTTAGGTCAATCTCAACTATATGCCTGAGTTTTCTTTTTACCCTTCCATTTTGAGCTGATGTGTGTGGACATGAATGTCTAAACTGTATACCTGCTTCTTGGAGTGTTTTTGAAAAACTCCTAAACTCTCCTCCCCAATCACTTTGAAGTATTTTGATTTTACTGTCAAATTGATTTTTTGCAAATAGTCTGAAATGCTTAAACATTGGTAATGCTTCATCTTTAGTTTTAAGAGGAAAAATCCATGAATAACGGCTATAATCATCAAGAAACAGGATATAGTATCTAAAACCATTAACAGATGGCTTTGGTGCAAGCCCCCATAGATCGATGTGTATCAATTCAAGAGGCTTAGAAGCATGGAATTGAGAAGTTTTGAATGGAAGAGAGTGAGACTTGCCAAATTTTCAGGATTCACAAAAGGTAATCTTTTCATTCTTTGTACTAATTTTCAAATTACAATCACTAATAATTTGACTTAATACTTTGTCATTATGATGACCAAGTCTACAATGCTATAGATTCCTATTAGAAACAAAACACTTATACTGTACTGAATGATCAGTTTCTTGTTCCGCAACAAAAACTAAATCCAAGCTTCCATCTGCTCTGTTTTGAGACTTTAAACATTCCTCCTTGGGTTGGTACTCCCTTCAGTAATATCTGACTTGTCTCTTGTTCCTTCACAGTAAACCCATGTTTATTAAACACAATATCAGCATTATTTGTCATCAGCTAATTTATAAACACAAAGTAGGTTTTTAGTGATTCCAGGGGTGTGCAAGACATCATTTAACTCTACTGTTTTGTTAGGAACATTAGAAATTGTTGATGACCCAATTTTTTCAACATTAACTTTATCACCATTGCCAACTGTAATTCTGATCTTACCAGTAGGTTGAGTAGGATTCTCAATGGCATTTGCATTGTTAGTCACATGACAAGTTGCCCCACTATCCATGTACCAGGCATCATCATCAATTGTCTCAGGTGTAGCCCAAGAAAATGCAAAATCAGATGTAGAACTAGAAGCATTTTTTTGTCAAAGCAATGGAAACATGTTTCAACATTGTGTCCAATGCAATCACATAGTTGGCATTTAGGAGGTCCTTCGTCACTCTGAAATTGGTTACTACGACCACCATTGTAATAGCCTCGTCTGCCTATGTTAGGCCTATTCCAACGACCCCTTCTATTCCCACTTCAGGGCTCTCGTGGTGAATAGCCTTCAGCCTTTGTGTAGTTAACAACATTGTTTGCAACTGATAAGTTTGCAAGTTGATTTAACTGATCCATTCTGCTTTCATATGTGAGCAGTGAGGATTGGAATTCAATCCAAGTGAGGTCACTTGCTTCTCTGCTAAGCTAAACTACGATAGGATTATAATCAGCATCTAACCCAACAAGAACTTGGATGATCAAATCTGATGCTGAGACCGGACTCCTTGCTACAACAAGTTGCTTAGAGAGGCTTTTCATTTTTTATAGGTAATCATTCATCTTCATATTTCCTTTCCTAGTTCTTTGAAAATTAGATTTCAGCATGAGTACTCTAGACATGGTTTGAGCTCCAACTATCTGTTTTGCAACTTCCCAAAGTCCAACAGAGGTTGACATAGCAACCATTTGTGATGAGACTTCCAAGCTCATGGGGTTCAATAGCCAACCAAAGAGCAGCTAATCTGCTGCAACCTAGTCTTTAAGGGCTAGATTGGGTTTCATTACATCATTTTCTTTGATGAATGGTGAGGGACATGCTTTTGTCCCATTGATGAAGCCTTCAAGCTTGTGTCCTTTAATCACTGGAAGAACATGGGTAAGTTTGTTCCATCCAACTTGATGGAGTAGGCTTGGTTGATGCCACTGTTGGAGGATGCTTTCGACAAGGAGGCAGCAGAGACAAGGGATTCAAAAATGGAAGAAGAGTCTGTAGTTGATTTTTCAGCCATGACGATTTGCCTTAAGAAAGCTTTGATACTAAGATAAATTATGTAATGGAATTGTATATCTGAAAGAAGGCGCACTAAGAATGGCAGCCTTATTGTATATTTATAATGAACAGTGATTGCTAGGGTTACATATCGATTATACAGGAAATAATACAAAACTGATCTGTACAAGTGATAATGGGCCTAAGCCCTTTGGGCCTCTAAGTCTGTGTGTATATCTAATTGGGCCTTTTCTCTTTATGTTTAACACAAGTTTAAACAAACTCATGATATTTATATAATCTCAAATTGAAACTTGGATTATAAACTCGTAAGAGTATGCTTTTATAAAAACAAAAAAAAAAACTATTAAAAATATATGATTAAATAATTTAAATATTAAAGAATGACTATGATCTTGTTTGAATATATTTAAATTCCAAAAAATTCAAATTAAATTCATTAACATTCATAATTCATTATACTCAGTAAAGATATTTTTACGAAGTTCATATTTGAAGTTATTGAATATGATCAAACTCAAAAAACTAGTATAACTTTAAAAACAATTTTGTAAGTTAAAAAGGTAAAAGGGGTAACTTCAATGTATGCTCTCACAACTTCAATTGATTTTACTGTTTGTATGAGTTTAAAAGTGAGTTGATACATTTTTAGATGTTAAAAACAATAATTTTTACAAGTCAAATTGTAAGTTTAATAATGATAAATATGTTACAGATTAAATCTTATATTATGGATTTATGGTAGTACATTAATAACACATTTCACTAAAATTATATTGAACATTAGTATATTTACTGAAAGAAGGTGACATTAGACGATTTCCTAATAAATTTTATGATAATAACTTTTTTTTTAAAAGAAAAAATTATTGGGGAAGAACACAGAAAGAGACCAACATGAGGCGTTTAAACCGACAGACAGTGGGGGAGGAAGGGTGTTGGGTAGACTTCTGACTTCTGACTTCTGACTTTTGTTCTGTCTTGTGTTTGTTGGATTCATTTGTTTATTAGAGTCATTGACTATATAACCTCTGTTCTTGCGTATCTTTCACACTTCAAATTCTTCGTCACATGATCCCCCTCCATTATCGTGGCTTTTGTGTTTTAAGGGCTCGCCTTATTTGGGTTAGTTTGAAATATCGGTGGAATAAATGATTTATGAAAAAATTAGATTAGGAAAAAGTCATATTGTGAAATATGATTTAGGTTTGAATTAATGTTTGCATAAGTAATTTTTATTTTATAAGTCATGTTTAAATAAGGAGTTTTTACTCTATAAACTAGAAAAGCTAACTTTTTAAATAAGCAGTTTTTATCCCTTAGGCCTGATTCAATTTTTTTTTCATCCAAACAGAAACAAAAATTAAAAAAACCCATAAGCCTAATTGTTCATCATAAAAACTATACCAAACATGTACTATGTCAAAGTACTTAAACATCTTTTTTTTTTTAAAAAAAAAAAAAAGCACTTTTATCGACCGTCTTAAAATTGTTACCATTTTTATTTTGCAAGACAATTCAACAAAAAATATATAGTTTATATGTTTATTAGCCTAAATGTATGAGCTAAGTAATTAATTTGTTGCGATTTAAAAAACTCAAGTGATAATTATAAAGCATATTTAAGTTTTAATTTTTTAATATAATATATTTAGATTATTATACTAAAATTAATAGATAAATCACAACAAATGAACTTGAGGTAATAATATTTAGATTATTAAACTAATTTTTTTAATATAATCAAGGTTCTGATATTGACTGATTCATGAGGTTTTTAGATCTTTTTCAATTTACAAATATTTTAAATTTAAGATTAATAGTATTTAATTAGACAATTATTACTTAAGTTTACACAATTATTACTTGAATTTGTTACGTCGGTATTTTCAATTAGCAACATTAACAGTGCTAGAATTATGTGATCAAAAGTATAATTTTTAAAGTTAAAGGATAAAAAATATACATAATGTAAACTTAAAGGACACAAAATATATTTTATCCTAAGTTTATATATCAACTTATAAATTAAATAAATTAGTTGGGAAAAATGATAAACATAAGTGACAAAATGGAATGAAGATCAATCTTAAATTCTAAACCAAATCCAACCCACCAACTAGTTCTAATATTAGGGATTGGGGTAACACTAAATTAATTATTTGCATTAAAAATCTTTCATTAATAAAAAAAAATCCCTTTAATATATGCAATTATTACATAATCAATAGATAGAGTGTATGAAAGAATATTATAAATTTCATAAACAAAGTGAATTAATCAATAGAGGTGTATATTATGATCTCTCCAGAGAAAATTAGCTTTATATAGACATGCCTTTTAATTATAGGTACATGTACGATGTATCACTAAAATTATTATCACATGCATGTAGCTAAAGCAATTTTAAGAAAAATAAAATAAAATTTTATAAAATGATAGCTGTGATTTATTTTGTTTTCTTGTTTTGGTAATGAACTGGCTTGTTAACATCTGTATCACAAATGAATGCGCATAACTAACGACACATGTTGTGTCTTTTTCATATCATCCAACATTTTCAACTTGACCAATTATATACAAAGTATTGTTTTCTAATATACAATTGATAGGTAGTTAATTAAAAAGTGGACATTTTATATGATAATACACGTTCAAATCCCCAAAAAGTATGAAATATATAATAATTCATACTGTTTAAACACGGCATATATAACTATATTTTTTAAAAAACTTTAAATATAACAGTGCTTTAAAAAATTAGTAGTGCAATGAGATATTATATTAAGGACCTATGCACAATTTGTTAGAGACTAACCAAAACTTCTCTAGGGAATGCTTTAATTCATCTTTACATCCTATTCTATTTTCATATTATGACTTGGTAACTAAATTACATTATATATATATATATATTAAACACAATTTAGAACAACGTGGTACATCAGTTTTCATGTTTATTGGAGGGTTGATGCAAGATCGATCAGCTGTCTCTATTCTTAAATATGTCATAGGCAGCATTTTAATTTTTGAACTGTGTTAATAATTTTTATTGTCATTCAATGATTTACGAGGCCAAATAATTAAAAAGAATTATTGTTGGTTGGTGCTTTCCTCTCTAAACATCACGTGGATGGTTCCTGAACTTGTTGATCAACTTAATTAATAGCATTCTGTGAATCCATAAAAAAATGGAATTTAATTGTATTAAGAAATCTTCAAAATAAATTAAACATACATAAATTAAATCTCATGGCTTGAGTAATTTTATTATTTTTTAAAAAAGTAAAAAGTGAACTCATATGAGGAGATATTTTTATTCAGGAACATAAAAATGTTGTAAAAATATGAGTATATGTGTGGGTGTGTTAAAGAAACAAGTCTCACATTGTTTGGGAATAAAAAAAACAAAAGCATATATATATAATCTTATTATGTTGGGCTTATAAAGAGACCTAGGAGAGTAGTGGGCTCACGCGCACAACAATGGGCCACCGAAAGGCATCCGTGGATGGAAATCTAGCGATTCCCCCCCTGTGTGTGAGTAATACATGATACCAGCACAGTAAAGACTCAGTGTTCCCTTGACGTTGCCAACGTTCGGATTCGTCTTTTCCGACGGTGCTTGTTGGGTCTCAAAGGTTGTGTCATTTGAATAATCGGTCTCAAAGGTTGTGTCATCTGAATAATCGGTCTCAAAGGTTGTGTCATCTGAATAATCTTGCGTCCATTGGTTATTTGTGGACCGTGTTTATAAAAGGGATTCGGGCGAAGTGCTCGATGCGATAATCACAATCTTTCCTCCTCTAACTGCTTCTTGTTGTTATTATAACCTTCCGCTTGTTCTGTCGCCCAAATAAACTTCAGGAAGGGTCTTTTTAATCATGGGGAGTAACGCTTCCTCTTTGTCAGTAGTTGCGGAATAACTCTATAAGACAACATTTTCGAAGGTGACTCAGATAATCTATTTCAATGTTGTACTATATTGCTCGTGATTTGACAACAAAAAATGGGGTGAGAAACCCTTTGATCAGATGTGTACTGAAAACTTGAGTGGAAATAAATAACTTGCAAAAATATTGTAAAAAGATAATAGTATTTTCTTAATAGGAAAATAAAATGCAGGATAAAACTTATGTTAAGTTGTTTGTAATGTAGCTATTACATCAAGTTTTCCGATAACATTTTTTATTTTTCTATTATTATTTATTAAAATTATCACAATCTTATTTATTACCTAAAAGATGACTTATAAAGAGGACTAAATTTTTTTTATTAGAATAGACTTATAAATAGAACCAGAGTACTATATGCACTTGTAGATTTATTTAAAGAACACTAGCAAATTCTTGTATAGGCCTTTTTTTGGGTCAAAGTATTTAGGCCTTGTCGTGTAAAATGAGAATTGTAAATTTTCACTGGGTATTTGTTATTTTTTTTTATAAATCACCCAGTATCCGAACCTCACTAGGCCGACTAATTCGGATTTGAACCGGGTAGGACTTATTAGGGCGGCAAAGCTCTCCCTCAAGAGTTTCAAGGTAGCAGCATTCCTTAGGCTCGAACACGAGACTTCAAGTTAAACTAGCAAAGACCCTTACCATCTTAGTTACGCCCTCTTGGGTATTTGTTATTTTTAATTGTTAAAATGTGTATATACACTTATACATTTACCAATAAATTACGAAAATTTGTTATTTTTCTATTGTTAGTTGTTAAAATGCAAACATGTACTTATATATTCACCTGTGAATTTAACCTAATAGATATAAGTAATCCCAAGTTTTTTTGTGAAATATATTATCGTGACAAAAAAATAAATGCAGTTCAAAGAATGAAAAGCGGTTAAAAACTGGCTAAATAATTCAGTGGTCTAAAATGGAAATAATTAAAACTAGAAGGATGTGAAAGAAAAATAAATAAATATCATCAATAAGGGAATTCAGATATCTATATTTTTTTCTTAATTTTTAATTTGGTGCTTATATATTCTCACTCTTGATTAAATCCTTTGTTAGCACAATTAGCTTCTATATACGGTTAATTATGCTGACAGAGGAAAGTTATAAACACTAACGGTGTTACCAGAGCAAGATTAAAGGCTTTAAGTAAGAGGCGAAAACACATAGGTTCTAAATTAGAAAATAATGAAAAATATATGTACTTGTAAAATAGTTTTCCCTCAAAATAATAACCTTTTGTTTAAGTTCCTAATATAAAATTAGGGAAAACATTTTCTCATGTTGTAGGAAAATGGTTTTCTCATGTTACACACACATGAAATGGTGGGACCTACATATACATATATATTTTATATATGTACCCACATATACATATATATTTTATATATGTATATGTGGGTCCCACCATGATTCATATATGTATATGTGGGTCCCACCATTTCATGTGTGTGTAGGAAATTTTTTTTTTTTTCATGTAACATGAAAAAACTAAAGCCCATAAAATTAGGCCCTATATTAATTTTGGTAAAAATTAGAAGAGGAAAAATATAAAAACTTAGGCAGCAAGGAAGTTCACTAAACTCACCTCACTATTGCTTTGATTGAATCAAATCAATCCGCCCATTAAAAAAATATTTAAAATTACTTTTAAGAATGTTTAATAATAAATAGCACCATCTCCGTCCTTCTCCAGTGAAGAAATGAGAAAACGTGTTGAGACTTGAGAATGTCCCTTGCACATCCATTATGGTGGGTCCCACTTTTCAGCCATAATTATCCTATTGAATATTTGTGGGCTTATTTTTATAAGGAATGAATTACTAAAATGTTCAGTATTTTTTTTTAATTACACCTAATTTATAAGATGAGAGAAAATTTATTACAGGGATATATATTTAACGTGGTTAACAATGAAAAGATGAATTTAAAATTTCAAACAAAATAGTATGTCCTTCGGTTATTGTACAAATTTGTTTTAAAAGTTTTTTGTGAGAAACAATGTCACCCTAATAATTTTTTTTAAGTTTAATGTTTCACCTAAAGTATTAAAATGAGCAATATTGTCCTTCAACATTAAAAACTTAACGAACGTCAATTTTTAATAAAATATAGTAAAATTAACCAACGTCAATTTTTTAATAAAATATAGTAAAATGGATACATTTTAAAACTTCTCAACAACATTTAACCTAAATAATTTTATGAGGTAATATTACCGTCAGTAAAAAATTTCACAATAAATTTAGACCTAGATGTTGTACTCTTTATATAAAGTACCATCAAAACCTGAATTAGTTTCTTTTTTGATATGACATATAAGAAGAGTGAACCTAATTTCAAAAAGTGCTATAATCTCTTATTCTTATTATAAAACATCAACTACCAGAAGTTTTTTGTTCTTATTATAAAACATTAACTGCCTTTAATCAACTCATTTATTATTATTTTTTAATTATACCATCGTTTTTAACTAACTCTTTAAATTCACATAATTAAAGTAGGGGTAAAGTTGAAAATATTTATCAATTTTAGACTAATTTAATGACTTAACTTATATTTTTAAATCTATAAAAAAATGATAGCGGGTGTTTTATAATATAATAAAGATGAAAATAAAATAGAGATGGCTGTGAGTAAAAAGGATGGGAGGGAATAGCCCACATGATGTAATTATTGGGGTTTGTAGGGGTAAGAATTCAACGGAGAAAAATCATGGAACCTCGTAATCATGCAAATTCCACGGGATTATGTGAGACGAGAACAATTCCGGTCTTGTTTCATTTAGGCTACTAGACCCTAATTTAAGCCATCAACTTTAAATTCGAAATTCTTTATAGCTCCAAATTCTCCACCCTCATTTCTCCTTTCTGTACCCCTCTATCAGTTTCTACATCTAATTCTCTGCCTTTCTTTTTTTATTTTCTTGTTTCCTCTTCCTTCTTACGCCACATCAGTTTCTTCGATTGGTTGATCTGATACTCCGGCGTGTTCTTCTCGATCTTTCCCTTTAATTGCCGATGGAAATATCTAGTGGCGCCAGCAGAGTGAGCTGTGCTTTCGAGTGAGTCAGTGACGGGGAAAAAATGCTGTAATTGTTTGAATTTTCTTGTTTGGGTTTGTGTGAGTAGTTTTGGGGAAACGAATTGTTCAAGGTTATCTGAAGTTTTGAGGGCTTTGTTATGTTAGCTGTTCCTTTCTGGGTTTTGGGAGGGTGGCTCTGATTTGTGTGTGCATTTGATATGGGTGGGTGTCTTCCTTGTTTTGACAAGGAGGACAGTGGGGTGAAGAAGGAGGCGGCCAAGAAGGATTACCGTAAAGAAGGTTCAGCTACTCAGTCTCATCATGTCAATAGGGTTGGCTCAGGTCAGAACAAATGTGGAAGCTTATTCTAACAAAATTTTTTCTGGCTTTAATTTTTGGTTAATTCGTTGGCTTAAACTATGTTTAATTTTGCAATTTTTTCTCGGTTTTTTAGATTTATGACGATGCATATTGGTTAAATTAATGGGTACTTTGATCTGATTCGTTTGATGATTGTACTTACACTGCAACTGTTAGTGATTTGATGGTCAGGGAATGTCTCTTCTGTTTATTGCATTCTTATTCTTATTGAAAGGTGTAGTATAAGTAGCGATTGTGGGAGATCTGCCCTTGGTTCTCAAATTTCACACGTTTGTTTCACTTTTTTTTTTTTCTTTCTTTTTTTGCCAACGACAGATGTTTCACATTGTTTGATAACGTGCTTCATTAAATTACAGTCACCATGTACAAGGTAGGTGCGGATGCTAAGCTGCATTTTGAGTAAATTATTTGACACCCTATAAAATTAAATTGTGGCAGGATATAACTTAAGCAAGATGCTTTGCGTTTCTATAAAAATCATGGAATGCATTATCTAGTTAATTGGCTAGCTTGTTTAGATATAAACTGAAAATTAACAATTCAGGCATATTATTTGTGCTTCTGTATGGTTCTGGATTATTAATATTAGTTGAATCATATTCTGGCAGATGATAAGTTGTAACGAGAGAAAATCTTAATCCTGTTTGTTCCAAATGTAGATGCTACAACCCATATTCTACAATGAAGCGGCATATGGTCACTGTAACCACTGTTCCCAAGTATTCTATGCTGTGCCATTAATCTTTATATGACTGCATAATAATTTGCATAATCAACTTCTCCTCTTCATACTAATTTCTTAGCTTCTCCATTATATATATAGTTTATGTTTCATTCCCTCTTGCTTATTTTTAAATCATTTATACAGACAAGTCGAAATCAAAAAATGGCTCTGACTCTAAGAAAGAACTACCAGTTCAAAAGGATGGAACAACTGCCCACATTGCTGCACAAACTTTTATGTTTCGGGAGCTTGCAGCTGCCACAAGGAATTTCAGGCCTGAATGTTTATTAGGCGAAGGTGGTTTTGGACATGTTTATAAAGGCCGCCTTGAAGGCACGGGGCAAGTAAGTTGTGATTGCTGCTACAGAGATTGTTGTTGTTGTTGTTGTTGAATAACAAAGCCACATCATCATGCCATACATTCTGGGCATGGATTCTATTACTTCTCAATCATTGATTTCTAAACGGTCTTTAATTTGTCCCTCATTTCCTCTCTTTGTCTCATAATCCATGTTGCTGGAATAATCTTTTTACAGGTTGTTGCTGTAAAACAGCTTGACCGCAATGGCCTTCAAGGAAATCGAGAGTTCTTGGTGGAGGTACTCATGCTTAGCCTCTTGCATCACCCAAATCTTGTGAGCTTAATCGGCTATTGTGCTGATGGAGATCAGCGGCTGCTTGTCTATGAATTTATGCCTTTGGGGTCTTTGGAGGATCACCTACATGGTCAGATTGCATTCCTTTGCTACTGTAACTAGTAGTACCTGACTAATTGTGCTTTCAAAACTTAAAATTTCATTTTTGTTTGATTTTTAACGATGTATTAGATGTTTAAGAGCGAAAAAAGATTGAGGTTGAACTATAGAACTAAAAGGTAGTTAGTGAATTAGCATCATTGGACTCTGTTGAATGTTTGCTGGTATATTTTTGTTTGAGGCTTTTACCTTGTTCTTTGTTTAATAATAATTTGAAGGGTGCTTTGGGGGGATGATAATTGACATGACAGCAGGGAGTAAGAATATTTACTGTCAAGGATACGTGAAGTAAAATGGCTATGCACCAATTTTTATAGTGTCTCCCAAGAGATCATGTCATTTTTGGGCAACAGTTTCAGGCTTTCATTAAATGAATGAAACCATCGTGTCAAACAAGATGTGGGTTATGAATGGTTATTTCAAATTATCAGATCGTAGATGTTACTGCTTCTACGTGGATGCTGTTGCTGTTATCATACGGATGTCAATCATGAGATAGCTGGGCAACTAGGACTCAAGCAGAAAGGTGACAGCTAGGGGATTAGGGTTTTGATAGGATTAGTTAATGGTTAATAGGGGCGCCTGCCATGGAAAATAGGTTTGGGTAGCTTTCAAAATTGATGCAACCAGAATAATTGTGAGGAAGGAGAAGGAAATTGGTCTAGGCATCACACCAAGGGTTTTATTTGATCATAAGACCAAGAAGAGAGCAGCAATGCGCTGCTATTATTCATACACTCATTCCTCTAGGAAAAGCATTTAAAAGTATAAATGAACTTCTTAGTTCTTATCCTTCAAGAATGTGGTATAGCATCCTAATCCCAAAGGGTGTGGTTGCAGCCACTCAAAATCAGGAATTCATTTCAATTGAATAGTAATTGTTTAGGTAACTGTGTTGAGAATATGTCTATTAGTTAATATGACAATTTGATTTTATATCTTGTAAAGGAGAGAGGAGAGAGGCATTATTAGTTAATACAACATCCATTTTGATTTCTGTTTCTTCTTTACATGTCCAATTTCATAAAGAGGTCAATTTCTAGTCAATGTAAGAGTATTTTCTTGGGCTAAGGTCTGGAATTGCAGTTCCATCATTTCCAACAGTTTTAGAAATTGAATTCTTGATGGATTTGGTTCCGAATTGAGTCACAAGGATGGAAGTTGTGACTTTCTGCAATTATGAAACCTGTAGTTAAAACCTGAACACTGAAACTAGCACAGGAAAGACAAAAGATTGTTAAGTGTCCTAGGATTGAATATTATAATTACATAAGAAAATACAATCTTGATAGTGACAGATAATTTTAATCTTTGGAAATAATTCAGTTAGTTCCATAATTTTAAGTAAATCATAATATTGAGATGAATTGTTTATAGCTAAGCCTTCTTGATGCTGGTGAGTCTAGGTTCATTCTCCCCTTGTCAAGGAAAAGTTGACCTTGAATTAAAGTATTCAAAGTAGCAGGAATCCAAACTAGTTGAGCAACACCCTTGGCATGACATATGAATGGTGTCCTTGATAATTGGTATTTCTTGCTTCTGTTCGTTGTTGAAGTGAGGAAAATGAAAATGGATGGACAGTCTTGTTACTTGCACTGTTAAATTTGTGAGTAATGATAAACTCAGTTATTAGACCTTACTTTGCTCCATCCTTTTCTTGGGAGAACTCCAAATTATGCATTGCAACAACACAATTTTCACATCTATCATCTTGCCTTTAATTATGAGTAGATCGTTCACGTAACCTGTCAAGGATTAGATTTGGCAATATGTTGAATACTGGACAAAATGTATTACCAGGTGTGTATATCTAGGTGGGATGAATTGACACTACTGCAAAACTTACATGCACATCTTGACGACTTTCTAGAAGAACATACTTTCATCATGACTTGTAAATCATGATAGTTGTTTTGTTCACTGCATTTCAAATTTTGATATAGATTTAATTATGAATCAGATGCTAATGTTTTAGAATTTTCAAAGCGTATTCTAGGTTGTAACGTCTTATACATTGAGTGCAGACTAATTTATAAATATGAAAATTTATGCGCACATTTCTCACAATGAAGAATTTACACCGCATATGACTGTAAAATATTCCCTATCAAGATTTTTCATTGGTGTGAAATTGATTAAAACCTGTGCTGGCATCAGTTAAGCCAATGTCTGAATCCTGATCCCTATTATCTAGTTACAGTCCAACAATAGAGCATTGTGTTCACAAAACATGGCAAAAGCATCTCATCCTTCCATAAACTTTGAAGCTTTTTAAGTCCATTTTTTACCATTTCTTAGCTCATTGTCACGTGTATTGCTTTTATTTATGCATGTCATTAAAATGAAATCGCCCCAGATGGGATTTCAGCCCATGTTGTGTACAGAAATTCTTACTTAAGGCACTTTACAGATCTAGCTCCTGACAAGGAGCCTCTGGACTGGAATACAAGGATGAAAATAGCAGCTGGAGCGGCAAAGGGGTTGGAATACTTGCATGACAAAGCAAACCCTCCTGTAATATATAGAGACCTAAAATCATCAAATATCCTGCTAGATGAGGGTTTTCATCCCAAGTTATCTGATTTCGGGCTGGCAAAACTTGGTCCAGTTGGCGATAAGACTCATGTATCAACACGAGTAATGGGGACATATGGTTATTGTGCCCCAGAATATGCTATGACTGGACAGCTGACTCTGAAGTCTGATGTCTACAGCTTTGGAGTCGTGTTCCTGGAACTTATTACTGGGCGCAAGGCTATCGATAATACACGTTCACATGGCGAGCATAATCTTGTGGCATGGGTAAGTGTCTGACCTGGTCATCGTGTTTTACTGTTTCTTTTGAAAGTTTGTCGATCATAATAGAATGTTGGTTTTGGTGTTATTCTTTCAACCAGTTGCTAATATAACATTTAATATAATTACATGTCCTTTGCATTCATTTCCCTTGGTAAATGGAACTTTGTAGGCACGACCTCTGTTTAAAGACCGGAGGAAGTTCCCCACAATGGCTGATCCTCTGCTTCAAGGCCGTTATCCAATGCGAGGGCTTTATCAAGCACTAGCAGTTGCAGCCATGTGTTTGCAAGAACAAGCTGCCACAAGGCCTCTTATTGGAGATGTTGTGACTGCTCTTACATACTTGGCCTCACAGACATATAATCCAAATGGATCTGGTCATACTAGCCGTGTTGGTCCATCAACCCCTAGGAGCAAGGAGGATCGAAAGAACATGGCAGATGGCTCGGACAGCCCCGATCATGGCCGACATCATGGATCACCTTCCACCCATAGAAATTCACCCGATTACAGGAAGAGAGATGGTGGGGATCCAAGTGCTGGGACAAGCTTGGGAAGGATTGAAACTGGTGGGGGTTCAGGAAGAAAATGGGGATTGGATGATGGAGAAAGGCAGGACTCTCAGAGAGACAGCCCTGCAAGTGCTGGAAGAGCCAGGGAAACTCCAAGGAACCGTGACCTGGACAGAGAGCGTGCAGTTGCGGAAGCAAAAGTATGGGGTGAAAATTGGAGAGAGAAAAAGCGGGCAAATGTAATGGGAAGCTTTGATGCTACAAATGAGTGAAAGCACCGAAAACTTTGATCCATTTTACTTTTCATCTACTGGTGAAGAGATTTATGGTTGAGTCGGAAGAGAAATTTGCAGGAGGGTCGTCCTTGTCCATCTTGGTCCGTTCCATGTCTGCCCTGCGAGTAGAAGTCATGGATCTGGCTGGGACTAGTCTCCTGCATCATTCTGGTAGTTATTCATCAAGAGTTGAAAGAAACACAGATGATTTGAAAAAGAGAGAAACTGGTGTGGATTGGGGCATTCGAAGTATATATATCCGTGGATGGTGCAAAATGTTAATGCCCCTCTTGCTTGTAAATGGGGGAGCTTTAGTGAATTTGTGTGGATGTCATTGTTGTAACTTGTAATCGTACAGTCTCCATTTTATGGTATGGTCTGAGCCTCGTGATTTTGGCGTATACAAAATGGTTTTATTATACTACGCTCCACATGTTGTTGCCTTATTATGCCCGTGAACTCATGATCCACGGAAGCGCGCAAATCAATTAGAATTTAATTAATTACTGAAAGACTGACTATCGATGGTTTTTGGTGACTTCACTCAGAAGAATATTGACCAATTGATGGTTTTTGAAGACATTTGAGTGCCATGCAAAGGATAATTGGAACCTCTGAATTTGGTCGCATAAAGGTTTGGTGACTTCGTGTTTGAGTTTTGTAAGGGAAAATCACCATCAGTTCCAGAGAAGAATAATCACCAAAAAGTCTTAATTAACAAGTGAGAGTATGAACAAGTTATCATTTTCTTACTTGTCATCACTCGCTACTTGTGTTGTAGACTTTTTCGCAATTACAACCTCAATAATTTTCCCTTTTCTTTAATTATGTTCAATTGATTTTATGACTTACTTGAGAAGAGTTGGGCCTCACCACACTGAAAAAGGATTCATATTCTGATTTCTGAGGCTCAGCCTTCAACTAATGTATAATCAATGAGCAATTAGAAACAAAGGAGTATCGTGTTTAACGAGTCCAGTGAAATGATTGAACATGTACAAGGTCACACGATCATGGCAGATGAAACAACTGTATCCCCCAATCTCTTCAATTCCAACTACCACTCCCACGCCCCATTTGGTACACTGGTGTTAGAGATGATGGATAATTAATATTGTGTAAATACTCATTGTAGCTTTGCTAACTGTCATATAGTTGTATACGCCACATGGATGGCCATGATTCTTTTGTAACCCTAATTTATCACTATATAAAAGATAAGAGCCAGAGGTGTCAGCATTCACACTCTAGGCTATTCAATTCACCTTTTGTCCTTATTCTCTCTGCTTGAGACGAGGATGGAGAAGTGAAAGTGGATTCCACAAGTTGGGTTGTTTGGCGTGTGAGAGCCCACTTTCGCATGGAAATCACTTCTATAAAAAAATGATGGAATTGAGTTCCTTGGGTGACCATGGAACTGGAATGGGTTTTCTGTACCCTCAATTATTTTATAAATTGACAATCTTGCCCATAAGAACTTAAAACCATATTTCGTCCTCTTCTCCCTCTCTGACTAGTCATTCTCATTGACGTTCACCGCCTCCCCCTCTAGCATCCACCTCCCTTCGATCTCGTACTCATCTTCCTCACCTTCTCTTCTTTTTATAGCCATGCAAACCCCTCCGTCCTCTTATACTAAGATCGAACTTAGATTGATGCTAATGAAGGAGGACCATGGCAGAGGTGATTGAGGACGACGCTTTGAACAGATTTGTGATAGAGGATGGTGAACCTTTGATCTTCTTCTTCTTCCCCTTAAAATCTGTGACGGAGGATAACCCTTCAACATCATATCTTCTTTGTCTTCCTTGTTCTTTCTTCATTTGCTCTTTCTTGCTTTGTTCTAGTGGTTCTTGCCAATGGTTTCCATCATTGTTTCATGATCTTCTTAGTAGCTTTTGGCCCTTCAAAGCAATTCTCTTTTCAATGTTTTGATACTGATAGTTAAAATCTCAATTTTTTATGATTTTTTTACATTACGATTTTACGTTTTATGATTTTTTATCTCTCTTTCGATTTTACGTAAAATCTCAATTTTAACTACCTTTAATGGTGGCTATAGCTTTGCTGGGAAAGAGGGAGATTTTTTTTTTTTTTTTTGCCACCAAGTATATTTTGGTATTTTCACATTAAGTATATATCTTAATAAAAATTATATCTCAATTCCACCATCCTACTACAAATGTTTCAGAACTCACTCCCACCTCCATTTCCACTTCCAGTTCCTTAAAAAACTCTTTCATGATTCAAGATAGGAATACGCATGGTTTCCTCGCTTTTCCATGAAGATACATCGTTAAGAGTATTATAATCAATGATTAGGTAACCAACCATTGCAGATGCATGTTTATAGATGAGGTACAAATTCTCCACGGCTTCACATGTTTATTGAACTTGGACAAATTATTTGCGTTTTCTTAATTTCATCTTTTTCGGATAAAAGTTCAAGCAAAAATTAATTCTTACGAAGTGGTTTAAAGGACCAGGGTCTCAACACACTGGGACACGTATAATCATTTTGCTCCATCAATAATTCTCTTCCTCTCTATTCAACTCTTTAACAATAAAAAATACCAGGTTTTAAGTCCAGTCTGCTGTATTCTAATATTTGGGATTCCATTTCATCCCATCAAACTCTCAAAAACAGCCTTCTGGTAGAAACAAAAAGATCACTCCAAACAATACATCAGCACATTAGAATTACCTGAGAATCCCGAGGCAAATCTGGACGAGGTTTGTGGTAAAGCACGGAAATACTGTCCATTTAAGAAACAGGAAAATCAAAAGGTGCAGGCGCGCGGCTCTGCACTGTCATGGTTCGATTGATTCCCTATTTCAGGACAGGGTAAGAAAATATTACACGTGTAAGCAAATTCTTTTCAACGATTGTTAAAATACAAATCAATATAACATCTAATGGGTAATGAGTATGTGCTAGATCCATGATTACGCTTCCAACACCTGGATCTCACCTTAATCATTGCTAACTAGCCTTCCCACCTGTCACATGTAGGACCTAAATTGGAAATAAAAAGGTGTTTCTATCACCGGACTTGAGAAGGCAAACCTGACCACGGTCACAGTTTAATCCACTCTATCCTTGGTAAAGGTAAGTGCCGCATATTTACATTTATTTTCTCCTTTTTCCCTGTCACAATAAGATGGTCAAATTCAGTATATGCACAAGCAAATTCCATGTAATAAAAGAAGGCTTGTTATAATTCATAATCTGCAAAGCAAAAAGGCAAACCGTGCTAACATAGTCATCTATAGTTAACCGCCTGCGCTTCTTTATTGATGTTGAACCATCCGTCTGTCTAGCTGCTGAGGCTCGTTTTGATGGGGTCATGCTCTGAAAGATTTATTCAGGCTATGCTTCAGCAATCAAACTTATTTTTATGAATTCTCTCATCCTTGATATTTTAGGGGTGGAACAGAAACAAACCTTAGCAAGTTTCTTCTCTTTACGAGCTTGTCGTTCTCTCTCATCATATTCTTGGTTTTCCTTCTCTACCAACCTAATGAGGGTGTCACATCTCCTTGCAAGTTCCTGTGTTGTGCGAGACTTAACAAACCAATCAAATCGAAATAAAGGTGATGTTCGAAATGCCGCCTTCAACTCATCCCAATTCCCATAGCCAAGTTTGTGGACCATGCATATCTGCAAATTCATAACCAAAATCAAAATGACCGCAGGAAAAATACAAGCAAGCATAATAATCAAAATTAAACGATCTTTTAGGTAAAAAGAAATAAAGAAATCACACCATGAATCTATCACATTCTTCATTGTATAACTTCCCTTTGTTTTGCCCATATTGTATCTTCAACTCTAGCCATGGATTCTTGTATCGATCCAACTTCTTCCCAATAGCTTTCATGATCTCATCCTTTCTAGAAATTCTAGCCTCCCCTCTTTCAATATTTTTAATAATTCTATCATAATCTGCACACATAAGACAGTCCAAAAATTAAAATCGAAATTATAATGAGAAACTGATTTCAAGATTCAGTTCAGAAATGATATATTGAACCAGAACAAAATTGCACGGCAGTTTAGTTCAACAGATTCTGATTGTATTCCACATCAACTACAACAGACTTAGCTATGGACCAAAAAAACGAAAGAACTCCAAAGTATTACTGTGGAGTACACCAAACAAAATCACATTCAGCATCTGACAAGGATTTTGCTGAAGAAAAAGATAATAGCCAGATTCATAATTTAACAAGCAATTTCATCATCAGAATATTAACAGATTACTATTATATTCATATTTTAAACATAGTAACTAACCATTTAACTCCTTGTATCTTTCTTTGAAAACCTTTGCATATCGTTCAACTTCCTCCTCTGATTTTCCTTCCATCTCAGAAGCAATACTCTTTATATCATTCCGCCCATACTTTTCACAGGCTCTAATGAAAGTATTGAAATCCCTTCGGCTCCATGAAGAAAATCCCTATATTTACCCCCAAAAAGGGGTTAAAAATATGGAGACCAAAAAGGAAGAACAGTTTATATGCAAAATCCACTCACCTCCTCTAGTAAGCGCTCCTTTTCTTCCAGTTCTTCAGCAGTCAAGGGATCTCCCACCTCTACACACTCAACTTATCATCATTAGAATTTGCTTAGAAAAGAGAAGTGACAAACCTGGAGAACATTGTCATACCTTCTGGTTCGTCAACATCTATGGAGTCCTTTATCTGATTCTTCTGATGTGCTTGCTGAAAATTTAATCGTTTCATTAAGTATTAAAGTCAACCCAACAGACAAATAAATGTGTTCATGTAAAGAAATACCCACCATGAGATAGCGTACTTCCTTTTCATACAGCTCACTCAGCCTTTGGGTGTTGAAAAACTGGAAATCATGCCTATAGATAGGAAAGCAACAATCAATCACAAAATAAGCATTATGACAAGACAAAAACATGTTTCATAAGATGCTTACAGCTGAGGCATCCTAGGAATACGGGGCTCTTTTGGCTTCGTAGGGCCACCTTGGCGCAATGTTTGCTTAAAATATTCAGACTCTGAGTAGCTACAATAAGACACGAAATATTAATTCAGATTCATAAGTAAAAAAACATAATTTTATAATTTCTAATGTAAAACGAAGATAGTGAATGTTTACTTGCGCTTCCGCTCCCTTTTTGGTGGCTCAATCCAGTTATCACTTACAATTTTTTTGAAATCAGCTTTATTCTCATCCTACAAATCAAAGAAAAAGTTAACAATATTCTTTGAAGCAACATCAGAAAACTCAAATTTAAAAAACTGATTTTATTCATAGTAATCTCTTCAATTTCAAATAGAGCTATTAACCACTAATTCTGCCTCAACCTTTAATAAAAAAATGTAGAGAGCTATGGAGAACCCCCCACCATCAGCCCCCAAAAAAATTGCTATAAACAACAAAACCTATCCAAAATTATAAGATTTTACAATGAAAATTTAGACCAGAAAATGAATTCACAGCCTCCATAAAAAGCATAAGCACGTGTCAATGTAATAGTTGTCAAAGTCAACATAAACTGCCATTTCTACCTTTTCATCATCAAAATCATACAACTCCGCAGCTGCAAAAGAAAATATATAGTTAATGAGAAATTCACAATCAACAGAAAGTGAATGAGAAAAATCAAAAAGCTCGGCCATAAGTTGTCTTTGTGGATATTTAATCAATTAAAAAAGCTATAGTAACCATAACAAACTGTGTTGCTATTGACTGCATGAAATAAGCAACATGCTATAGCACATCAATAATTTTAACTTACTAAAGAGAATAGGGTTCAAGGCCAAGAATGCTACAGTTTTACCAAAAAAAAAAATGTCTTCTCAATTTCATATTAAACGAACAACTTAAAACTGCTCAAGAAAAAATGAGGGCAAACATGAGTAAACATAAGCACAACAGATTTATCAAGAGAGGTCAAGCCATTAGTATTTAAGAACTAGAACTTTAAGTTATAGGTTCATACTGTCATCCATCTTAAATTTTATAGCATCTTCAGTAAATTTCTTCATCTTGGCATCAAGTTCAGCTGTTGCTTCCTCTCCTTTAGCAATAATCCTGTCAATATCTTCATCGGTAATTGTACTATCCTTAGAACTGAAAACCATTTCAGCACCAAATCTGACCATATTAAGTAACTCATCTTTATTTACAGCTGCACAAACAATAACAATCTAACATTAAAAAAAACCCATGCATTTGGCAGCAAAGTAATGAGATACATCATCCTGAAAATTCTTACTCTTCTGCTCTGCTAATCGTCCTTGCTGAATCACAAGAGCATCAAGGGCTAGCTTTTTGTAAGCCCTTTCAATGACCTTCTCCTCAATTGTGTACTGCTCCATTTGCATGATGTCACGATATTTAGCATAAAAGACAGCAATTAATAACAAATAAAAATAAAATAAAACTCAAACCTCAGTGCAGAATCGGAAAACTTGAACTTCTTTCTTTTGGCCAATCCTATGAGCACGGTCCTGAGCCTGCAAGTCAACTTGTGGGTTCCTGAAATAAAACTAAAAGCAATCAGCAAATGAAAAATTTATCAAACAAATGCACATCAGAGTACTTGTGCAGACATGATCACCCAAAATAATACTCACCAATCACTGTCATACAGGATGACAACATCAGCAGTGGCAAGATTAATGCCAAGGCCTCCAGCCCGAGTTGATAACAAGAAGACAAATTTCTCACTTCCTGGTTTGTTAAAAATCTCAATGGAAGCATCTCGATCTTCTCCACCAGTATTACCATCAATACGACAATACTGATATCCACGATACATCAGATAATCTTCAAGTATGTCTAGCAGTCTGGTCATCTGGAAAAATTATAAGTCACAGTTTAGCAATAACAGCAGTAGAAAGGATTAAAACAAGAGAAATAGCATCAGAAGGAAATGAAAATGATAATACATGCAACATGTTCCACAGTTCAAGGCAATTAATAATTGTCAGAGGCCAAAGTAAAATTTCAAAAGAAAACTGACCTGTGAAAATATAAGGACCCTAGAGTCACGCTCTTTCAATTTAGGAAGCAACTTATCCAAAAGAACCATTTTACCTGCAAATGAATTTTTTTTTTTTTTTTTAAAAAAAAAAGAAACATGAAATAGTTGCAAAATTGATAGGCCAACCCAAATGGAGTCGAGTATCTATTGATAAAGTTACCAGCATGTGTAATAAGATGGTCCCCTGTCGTATAGGGTGGACCAGGTTCAGCACCTTGAAAAAGATACGGATGATTACAACATTTACGTAGTTGCATGGCTATATTCAGGAGACGTTTCCGTTCTCCACCAGCATTAACAACCTCAAGATCCTTCTGCAGCAAAGCTCTATAATACTGCTTCTGCATTTGTGACATGCCTACTTTAAGAATGGTTTCCTTTTTGGGTGGCAAACCTTTTTCAACATCCGATTTCAACCTTCGAAGGAGAAATGGTCGTAGGACCTTGATATTCACAGAAGATTAAATATTAAATATGGATCAGATTCTCAAGAAGAATATCCCTGCAATCAAAGGTTCTGGACTTACCTTGTGCAGCTGTTGAACAACCTCCTGCTGATCATTTTCACCAGAGATTTGAAACCACTCATCAAAAGTTTCAGAAGAACCGAATATTTCTGGAAGAAGAAAGTTGAGAAGAGCCCAAAGTTCATGAAGATTATTCTGCATTGCAAATGATTCAGAAGCCTCAGTAATTACTAAAACCGGCAAACAGAGTGAGCATACAAACTCAGATGGATGGATGGATGGATGGAAGAGAGAGAAAGAGAGAATTCAAATTGTAGTGTTTAGAATTATCCACCACAGGACCCATGAAAAAAGCCATAATAACTAACACAACAAATTAACTCAAGGAAATTCAAACCTATCATTTGATACTCCCTGCGATGGAGAACAAAGAGTATTAAGGTAAAAAATTGCGGAAGACATAATCTTAGGCAAAACAGTTGAAGTCAATTTATCTTTTCAATTTTCTCTCCCAACATCCCTACCTCTCATCCTCCTCCTTCCTTCCTCTCTCTCCTTTCCCTCTACTGTTCTACATCGCCCTGCCTGCTTATTAATCTCAACCCAAAGATTCAGTTCAATCCTCACTAGCACACATCATGGTTAAAATGTTTAAATGTTCATTTCTGACAAAAATATTGCCAGGAAGTACTAACTAAATGACCTAAAAGCAAAGGCCATTATTGTTTCTTCTCTACTCTCTAATTATAACACCAACTAGCTGTGAAAATCATACATCACAGTGAGGCTTAGAAATAAGTCACATTGTTAGTGGCATATAATTAGTGTGGCCTTTAAAGCTCTTATATTTGAATCAATGAATTGATATACAGTCTCACAGTCACTCTCACCTTCCCCATCTTCTAATTAAAAAAAGTCATAAATGGTCAGGACTTAGGAAGTTTATTAAAAGAACCGGTCACAAACTTGGCTCAGGGTGCTAACCAATCAACTGATACCTTCCAAATCCCAATGTATTAGTGTTAATGAGGAACAGATAAACCAGCCAAGTTCGAAGATCCAACTACACACCCCCTGCCAGACTTGTACAGGATTTAGCCAGCAAATTCAGGTTGGCACAAAACAAATTAAATTCCCAGAGGAAATTTACAAATTATACATGATTCAATGCCAGCATTCTGTGGATAGCAAGAATTAAGTGATACCTGGAGGGGAGTGCCCGTGATAAGGAGGCGATAATTTGTATTATAGAGCCTCATTGTCTTGGAAAGGAGGGAATTCTCATTCTTGATCCGATGGGCTTCATCTATAATTATGTAACGCCAACTAAAACGACGCAAAGCAGACTTCTCCTTGATGGCCATCTCAAAACTGGTAACACACACATC
The DNA here is from genome assembly GCA_037074495.1 of Acacia confusa. Lineage (NCBI taxonomy): Eukaryota > Viridiplantae > Streptophyta > Magnoliopsida > Fabales > Fabaceae > Acacia > Acacia confusa. The sequence goes on from CM073505.1 coordinate 9,542,547, forward strand.
AAACTTCCCCGCAACTAATAATTCCTCTCTGATATGCCTCTGCAGAGGTGAAAAATCAAACATGAAAAAAAGAGTCGACCAGGAATTGAAAGTAAAATTCACAAAAAATAGGTCATCCAAAAATAGAGTCTAACCCTTTCATCAGGATTACCAAGGAACTTTATTGGCCGCAAAACAGGACAAAAGCGCCGAATCTCATTCATCCAGTTTCCAAGTGTAGATTTTGGAGCAACAACCATGTGAGGACCAGTTATTCCTCTAAACTCATGCAAATAGCCCAATAAGGAGATAGTTTGTAGTGTTTTACCGAGCCCCTGGAATTCACCATTTATTTATGCATAATATGTTATCCAATCACACAATGTAGGATACTTAAGGTTGCATGTTGTCAAAAAATGACACATCTCAAGGTAAATTTATATCACATACCATCTCATCCGCCAGAATTCCATTTATACCATTCTCATACAATCGTATAAGCCAGTTTAGGCCAGCAAGTTGGTAATCCCTCATCTTTCCTTGAATACCTGTTCAAAAACATTGACAGCATTTCACATTTAAGTGAACCAATCGTGTGTTTCCTGCTAATCCAGGAAATGACAGCACATATTAGCAGTTTAATAAAGAGAGGAACAACACTCACATGATGGTTGCATCACCAATCGTGTGTTTCCTGCTAATCCATCTTCTTCTTCTTTAAGATACTCTTCATCTTCCTCTTCTTCAGTCACTTTTGACGCATGCCGACCCCTATAAAATGTAGCATATAACAGCATAAGTTTTTTTTGGGGTTAAGAACAGCTTGTCAATGACCGTTTGAACTCCCCTAGAAATGAAGGCACAAATTACTGTTCTCCATTTCTTTTGCCATCAATTCTTATAGTCACTTCATAAAGCTACAAAAATTGAAGACAAAAGAAACACACATTTAATTCAAAAGGAAACTTATGCCAAAAAAATAAATCAGAAGTAATGAAAGATTAAAAGTCACCAAGAACGCTTCAGATATAAAAAGCATGCTTCATGGAATGCAATACTTGCCTATTTTCAGAAAATATTCTGCAATTTCTGGAAATAGCATTAGAAAATCTATCTAGTAATCTACTAATCCATCAGATAAGGACGTCAATCAGAGAGAGGTTCAAGCCCATTAAAAATCATAAATCAATATACAAAGCAATCAAAAGATGAAAGTGGCTAAGGAAATGTATTACTTTCTTCTACCATTGTGGAGCATCCCTTTTTGTATTGGTCAAATTTTTTTACATATTCTCTGAATAAACTAGAGAGTATCAAAGAAAATTTACTATATCGTAAAACTCCAGTAGATAATACTAAAAATCATTCCCACAAACAGGGAAGGATATGAAAATTGCTATCACGTAACAACAATAACATTAAAAGGAAGGCTTTACCCATACCTTCCTTTGGACTTCTTTTGAGATGATTGATCGCCTTTTGCAAAATGAGCAAACAGTTCAGTTTGCTGTAAAAGATACTTCAAGCGACCCTTCCCCTTGTTGTTCTGCATTTCGAGTGCGAATTATATGGTTGAAAATTGTAAGATTACTCTATTTCATAAAGAAGAAAGGGCATCCTCTATAAACGCACCATATCCGCATCAATGGCAGCGTTTTGCGTATCCAGCATCTCCTGAATCTTTTGTTTCTTCAGCCTCTGCATTTCATTCAGTCTGGCCTTTTCCCGCCTAGCAATTTCAGGATCGACAATACCTTCAGCCTAAAGTTGGGCAGCACGTAAAGGTTTGAATTGAACAATTAGTCAATGACAGTTCCAGTGAAGTTCTTTCTTCAATAGGAAGAAAGCGAAGTGGATAACACACAGAGACATAAATTTTATAACAACCAACTGGAAATGAGAGAACAGAAGCAAAATTTGAATTCGGAATGGTTATTCTTTCTTTTACAGCGACAGACATTTCATGACATCAAAGCAAAAAGCTACAACACCACACCACCGAACCCTAGCGCGCACTACCTGAAACGACATGAAGCAAGCAGGACACAACAATGAGTCAAAGTACACAATGGTTTTACCTGTTCCTCCTCGTCACTATCTCCAATGGGTGCCTCTCCATCGGAATCGAGCGAATTGTCATCGGCAGCATCTTCATCATCAGAGCTGGCAGAGCGAGCCACCGCTTGTAGCTCCTCTTCGTCCTCCTCTTCGTTGATCTGATCGTTGACCTGCTCCTCCTCCGACGAACTCGAACCGCTCGACAGCTGGTCGTCGGAAGAATCCTGAGGCTTCGAAGGCCGAGCCATGGCCTCTCAGATCAAGGGTTTATTTTCGCGCGGACAAGTATTGTGAGAAGGGAAATCACAAAATGGAAGACTCTGTAAATGAAATAAAAATATATACATTGGATCAGGTTTCAGTTACCTTTTTAAGTGGTTGTTCGGCAATCCATCAAAATCTAGGTTTCACGTCAGTTGAGACAAAATTCTTTTCACATACTTTCTTTGTATTAGGCAAAACTTAGGTTTTGGAAGGTTTCCAAACAGGCACTAAATTCGTTAGGTTTCTTTTTAAATTTCGTAATGGGTTAAACACGGAGAGAGAAAGCAAGTTCTTCAATTTTTCGTCCCAAAAAAAAGCTTCTTATTGAATCTGAGCTGCTGAGGAAACCATCAATGTATTGGCTGTGCTGTAAAATTAAGAAATTAATCTAAAATTAAATAAAACTAAAAAAAAATCAAAATGATTTGTATCAAGGAAAATTAATTTTTTGTGCCTATAGTTTTGATTGAAATGTAACTCAATTATTATATTTTAACTCAGTATAACTTAATCCTTATAATTTTAATTCAATTGTAATTTAATTTCTGAACTTCAACTCACAATAACTTAATCCTTATAGTTTGAACTTTTATATTTTAATCCTTATGTTCAAAAATAAGATGGAGACTACATTATAGAATAGCTAAAACCATAGAAACTAAGTTGTAGTGAGTCAAAGTTCAAATACAGAGTTACAATCGAGTCAAAACAATAAAGATTGGGTTAGACTAAGTCAAAATGTAAGGATCAAGTTATAACTTAGTTAAAACTATAAGAACCAAAAGATTAAGGGCCTATTTGGGAAGGTGGTAGGGCCTGAAAAAGCATAATAGGAAGAGAAAAATCATGGTAAGAGTAAAATGACATGTTTGGATTAACATTTTTTTTTTTCCAAATAGTCTATTAAACCAGAAACTACTTTTAAAAAGAAGTCACTAAAACCTTCTTTTCACAGTATAAATAAGCTTCTACTACCGCAAGTCCTAATTTTCCCTTAATATTATGTTCTCATCATATGAGATTCTAAGCAGAGTGGGGAAGCTTTTTCCCCCCTTCAAAGGAAGTTTCCATTAAAAAAATATCAAAATGATAAGTTGCTTTCTTTGGTGGAAGTTCCTTGGGCAATGGAAATTCATGTACCCCGATGGGGAGAGTATGTGAAATTGGAAACTGATCCATCAATGCTTAGCAATGTAACAATGGTTGCAGGGAGTCATTGGTGACAGACAGAGAAAATGGATATGTGGATTCAACTGTAAACACTAATGACAACTTGTGCAGTCTTTGTGGAGCTATTTGAAATCCTAAATGAGATTCATTTATGTTGGTTCAATGTGTTTAGAAACACTCGTTTGATCTTTAACATAAGATATATTTATCTAATTTGATTAGATTCAGAAAATTTGTTTAGTTAATTATTATGATATATATTTTTTATAACACTTTAGTCATCTTTTCTAAATCCCTTATTTTCTTTCCCTCTTGATTGTTGTTAAGGGAACTTAATAAAATTAAATTAAGAAAATATTGATAAATATAACATCAAAATCTTACATTTATAACACAAATTGATTCCCAAAAAATATCTTATACTAAGGGTCGAGAAGTTACTTATGTAATATCTGATCATATAGCAGTGCCCTTAGCTTAATTACAAGAGTATGTGATAATGATAACAAATAACTTGTTCAAGGATAGGATTGATCATGTCCGGTTCATTTTGTACAGAGATTGGCATATTTTACTTCATCAAGCTCACTGGGAAAATATTTCCCTTGCAGACTGCTTAGCTATACTATCACAAAATAACATGAAATAAGCCCTTTATGCCAATTTTGATATTTAATATAACACCCAGATTGATATTAGATTTAGTGTTAAATATAATATTCAATTTCGTTTTATCTCCTAAATTTGTTCTACAGTATCTTTAATAACTACACGCATTAATGGGTTTATATTCAAAAGAAGTCACAATAAATTATATGATATATTAAGAAAAGTAACATAAATTTGTTACAAATAACCATAATAACTAATTTCTTTTATCTACTAAAATTAGTTAATTAGTCATTATATTAAAGATGGGATAGTATTACCCAAGAGAGCGTAGCTGAGATGGTAAGGGTCTCTGCTAGCTTAACTTAAGGTCTCGTGTTTGAGCCTAAGGAATGCAGCTGCCTTAAAACTCTTGAGGGAAAGTTTTGTCGCCCTAACGGGTCCTATCCGACTCGAATCCGGATTAGTCGGCCCAGCAGGATTCGGATACCGGATGATTTATCAAAAAAAAAGATGGGATAGTATTTTTCACCGATTACCAATTTTAGGGCCGGAGGCGAATATTGATGAAGCACCCTAATCTTGTTTTAGTTGATTGGTACATGAGTCTAGTAATTAAGGAATTCTAGAATCCCCTTTCCTATTATATAAGAATGCTAGGAGAGTAAGTTTGTTTTACCTTATATAGAATGACGATTGGAGCCTTCAAAGTAGCTTTTCAATCGTGATTTACGATACATAAGATAAATATATGAGATGAGTTTTGTTTTGATTTATATAAGTAATAACTTTTGAAACCCCGAATGTAATTCTAGACAAGCGTGTGGATTTTTTTTTTTTTTTATCTCCCATTGAATAACTCATATTGCCCTTATTTAATTTATATTTCCTCTCTCCTCCCCTACACTATCTCTCTTCACACAAATCAGGAGGGGTGATCTTAGCATACAAATTACATTTTTTATTATTATATATATCTATAATCTCTAATTAATTTTAACCCACATTTCAAACAACCTGATTCAGTTATTTGATATTTATAACAAGGAAGGGAGTACCGCTTAAAAAGAATCCTAAAATATATGTAAATAATTTCTTAAATTTTTTACACTAATATTTTAAAAGTTCAGAGTATTTTTTGTGTCTAACTCATGATCTAAATACAAATATATATTAAGGAAAATACTTTCACGAAATTTAAAGTTGGAAGTAGTATTTGTATGTACGTAACTCAAGCCTCAAAAAGTAAATAGACTATATACACAACAGTAATATCAACATATCACTGGCTACGAATTAGTAATAATCAAATTATTTGTAAAAATTTTCTTATTCAAATCCCAATACTAATAAATTATTATTACATGATTAAAATTTCATAATTTGAGGTTCAAACTGGCTAAAAAAAATACTAAAAAATAATTATAACTAATTAATAATCAAAGCTCATTATGATTCCCGCCAATAGTGCTAATGAAGCATTTCCCGCTCAGGCGGTGGCGCACTTTCACCGTTCCGATCCGACCGAGGTTTCTATGGTTCCCTCCATAGAAACCTTATTACAAGGCATGTTTCACATGCAACAGGGGCCCTCTTCATTTCCTTCCCTCTACTTCCTTATTACAATTCTCATGGTTGATATTTAATATCATATAAAAAGTGATAATTATATATAAAATATTTTAATAAATTCTAAGGATATGAACTATTGAGAATAAATTTTAATGATTTAACTTTATTTATTTACATTTTTTTGTTATTTAATATTATAATAATATTTTTATAGGATATTAAAACTCAACCATTAAAATTAATCTAATGGTGCAAATAAATAAGTAGAGGAAAGTGAATCTAAAGGGAAATGGATTGGCCCCAGTGGCGAATCTTAAGATAAATATTTAAAGGGGTTAAATGTATACTCGTTAACTAATTAAAAAATATATATATTTGGGGAGGTCAAATATATATTTATTAACTAATTAAAAAAATATTTGGAAGGGCCAAATGTATGATATAAGTATTTTAATAAGTCTAAAATATAAGATTTTACATTATATTAAATAAATAAAATCTGAATAGATCTCTTTTTTTTTTTTTGCGGGGCCATGACCCTCCCTTATCCCTTAGAAGATCCGCCAATGATTGGCCCCTCCTTCATTTCACACAAACTAAGAAAAATATCAAATCGTTTTTTTTAAGGAATTTCAAATGCATATTAATAAAAAGATTACATCAGGTGCTAATATGTCAAATAATTACATGTTTACTCAAATATGTGGCAATTCCTAAAGAAACTAAAATTCATGCCACAGAGGTTACAAGATATGGTAACTTGCTTTAAATTAAATTTATAAAGGAGCCCATCAATATCCTGATAAATTATATTATATGACACTCTATTAAATCTACTAAGAGGGGGGAAAACTTGATTAAGATAAATGATCTACAAGAGTTGCCCATGAGATTCTTGAATGAGCAATGAATTTGTAATCCAGAGAAGGCATACTCAAAGACATAAAGAAGTGAATGGTGGAAATTGTGAAACCTTCTTCCATTTAAATGAGATTAAAGCAATATCAAATCTAATGATAGAAATAAACATTTTATCTCTACCCTATAAATAGAAATATGGAAGTAATACATACGAGGGGGAAAGCTTAACAAAAGAAAAAGGTAAAGGTGTAAAATACCTATAAACTTTTGATCAAACTGCACTCAACATCAAATAATGTTTGAAGGTATAAAAGTACCCATAAACCTAAAAAATGGAGGCAAAAATACTATGCCGCCAAGTCAGGAAATGTTGATCGTTAACAATATTTAGTTTGACCAAAGTTGTGATGTGGATGTTGACGTGGGTTAGTATTGTCTTAGTTGGCAGTTGAAGAAAGAATAAAAAAATTAAAAAATCCTAATATTAATTATTCTACCTGTATAATCATAATTAATTTATTTTAAAAAAATTAAAAAATTCTCTCCTCTCCCTACCCATCTATAATCGTGTTTGGCGTTCATTTTTCTCCCCTGTGCACTGCAGTCCCTTATGCCACAAACTCTCCCTCCTCCTATTCGACCTCCTTCCTAGCCACCATCTCGTCGCACCTCACCAAGAGGGGGGTGAATTGGAGATTTCAAATAAAAAAAAAAACTTTTTCGTTTGCTTTTGAAAAAACTGGCCAGATGCGAATCAAACAAATAAGGGAAGAGAAAGTTTGACACAGAAGATTTATACTGGTTCGGTCTTAATTCTTGACCTACGTCCAGTCCCCAGACTCTCTAGGATTTCTCACTATCTCTTTGATCAATTACACACTCTGTAACTTAGGATGATCCTCTCTCAATAGGACTCACTCTCCCTTACAAGTTGTAATCTGATCCCACACTCAAGGTCCCACTATCTTGAGTTTACACAACAAGTTTGATTTGAATTTCACAAAGACTCTCTCTAAGAGTAAGATGAAATGATCACTGAAGCTCAATGTAAATGAATAAGACTAATGAAATAAATACAAGATGAAAGCTTAGAGTCTCTTGATATTTCGTTCATTGGGTTTTTTGTATTTCCAGTTGCTGAAGCTATCTATATATATAGAGCTAAAGTTTGATGACCGTTGGACCTTCTGCAGGAAGAGAACGTTGGAAGCAAGTTCAGATTTAGACATTAGGCTCCTCTCCATTGCTTGCCCATGTCTGTCTGTCTCCCATAGTGTCTGAATATTCTTTTTGTCTAATGATAAGGCTCAATTGGCAGTTTAGTGGACTTCTTAGCTGTAAAGCTAAATTTCTGAATATTTTATTCACTTTGGAGCGTTTTCAGTGGGAGCGTGAATCTGTACCTTGAAATGTGTTAATGGAATCTGAAACTTATGAACAAACAGATTGAACATATATATAATGATTCGTAATTCCATTTAAGTGTAAAACAATGTATAAGATTGAATCTGAGAAGTGAAAAGCGCGACATTTAAAACAGGGATCTGTTAGGCTCAAGTTTGTGACTGATAGGCTCGAGTCTATTCATCAACACTCAAGCATGAACTGGGTAGGCTCGAGTCTCCCCTTTGTATAACGTGTTTAATCTTTGGAAATATTTTGGGGTACTGCATAGGCTCGAGTCTATTAGTAATAGGCTCGAGTCTGGAACTGTTTACAACGTGCTGAAACTTAATTTCAAAGGCACAGGCTCGAGTCTGCTCGGGCCCTGTCACTTGGATATCTCTCTGCCTGACTTAGGCTCGAGTCTATCAGTGACAGGCTCGAGTCTGTTTCACTAAGACGTTGTGCAAATGCTTTTCAAATTGAAATATGCTCGAGTTTATGAGTTTATACTTGAGCCTATGATTGTGAAAATCTTTAATATCTCTCTGGAAGGGATAGGCTCGAGTTTAGAATCTTAGGCTCGAGTCTATTCATGAAGAAAACGATTTGAAGAGCTTTCTGTAAGACATAGGCTCGAGTTAAACATAATATGCTTGAGTTTAAAACCCTAAGAAAATTTTACATGCTCTCTGTAAGGCTTAGGCTCGAGTTTAACATAATAGGCTCGAGTCTTCCTCAGTTATAAAATGTGAAGTTTGACTCTGTCATGAGCAGGCTCGAATCTGTTATGTTAGGCTCGAGTTTGCTCAAGGTAAAAATATGAAATATGCTCTCTGTCATACACAGGCTCAAGTCTATTATGTTAGGCTCGAGTCCGCTCAACTGCAAAACGTTTTATTATCCTTTCTGTTGATCACAAACACGAGTCTATCACATCCAAACTCAAGTTTAACTTGTATTATGAGAATTAAATCAATTTTAACGATTTCTAAACATGTTTAAACCTTAGCAACAAGTTTACAATGTTCTGTTATCATCAAAACACATAGAGAATCAACAAGATCACCCCTTTTCGATCTCTATGCTCTCTTGGCGGAAATCTCACCCTAGCACAACTCAAAGCCATCATTGATGAAGCAAACCTCTCTACCCCCTTCAAGTTCATTCAATTTCTTGAATTCATGGGCACCTTTATTGACAAAAGGAAGACCGATAGAGCACAAGACAAAGAATCACAACAACATAAGAGATGGAGAATCACGATGACGGTTGTTAGTGTAGCTTGCTCAAAGAAGATGGAAGTGAATGTTCTCTAATTCTAATAGATCTATAGCCGAGAGTTACCATTCTTAAAAAACTTGAGAGAGATTCTTCTCCTTCATCTTCCTCCTATTTTTCATTCTCTTCTTTTGCCCGGGTCGATGAATTTGATGCAAGTACTGAGTAAGAAGTTTGAATTTGGTCTCTAATTGAAGGTTCAAATTCTAAAGGTGAGGTTTGAGCATTAGTATTTCTATTTCTACATAATCAGAAGAGGTTTTTCACTTTTTTGGGACTTCCAAGTCCAAGTAAGAGAAAATATGATTAAAAGGTTCCTTAAAATCTTAAATTTGCATAGAAGTCCCATGAGACATTTGTGTAATATATTCCAAATGTAAAGAGACCAAAATAACCCCATTGAATAAATACTTGGGTTTCAAATTGTCCCCTTTTACTAAAACTCATTAAGGGTATTCGGGTCTTTTCATATTTAGGATATATTGCACAAATGTCCTGCTGGAATTCAGTGCAAATTTGAAAATTCAATGGACATTTTTCTCATTTATTTAAGACTTATGTGCAATTTTCTCATGTTTTTTTTTTCTATCTCCATAATGGAAGTTTGATTTTTTTTTCCCCTTTCAACTTGATTAATGCTTCATTTGGGTGGGTTTATTGATATGGGAGGATATATGTAGAACTAGTTATCGATTAATTTCTGTTGATTTAAACATAGTTGATGAATGCCAAGAAATGGTAGGGCGATGAAGACGACGATAAGTTTCTTAAAGGGCTAAGGCCATTGGATGATGAAGATCACATTATGCTGACTTGGACATGATTATGGGTCCTACTAGAATAAGTTAATAGACATTGGATTCAAATAATGACATTGGTATTTTTGTCCCACTTTTTTTTTTTTTAAAGTTTATGGATATTTTTGCACCTTTAAAAAATATTTGGTGTTGTGTGCATTTTGAGCAAAAGTTCATGAGTATTTTTACACTTTAAAAAAAAATCATTTACACTTATGTATTTTTTTAATAAAATAATGTAATTTCTAGGGGCACTCTTAAGACGGGAATCAATTAAGAAACCTTGTTCCCACTCCTATCTTGAAGAATATGGCTTGAGAGGGGAAATCAATCTCTATTATGAAAATTTCCCGTTCTGATCAAGTTAGGGATTTTCTAAAAAGTTTGGCTTATTTTTTCTTACCTCTTTTCTAACCAATCTGAAACAAAACACTTCTATAAACAAAATACTCATACTGAGGGTAGAAACATAACACCCATAACTAGGATCTACCATATGGAAAATATATCATCTGATGATTGCAATTAAAGTATTGTTTTTTGTACAACACTAGTTTGCTCGCAGGAGATGTGTTCAACGATGGTGCAATGAAAAGGGAGACTCAATATATGAGATTTGCCATAAGATAACCTCTTGGCAATATAGAATGTAGATTTCAAATTTCAGTTTGTAGACTATGGATTATGAACTTTGTTTATCTTCGTATTGGAGCCAAACTTATATTGGAGCCAAACTTAGTGTGTGTTATTTTGTATTAGGTATTATTGAACTGATGTATTTTGGTATGTGGTTTGGGCTTATAGGTTTGGCCCCAGCCCATTTGATTGTTTGTACATATTATTTTCTATAAATAAGAGTAAGATCAATCATTTTGACTGGCATTGTAATTTGTTTATTTTGTTCGAGTGTAGAGTGGCCTAGTTTTAATGGTACTAGAGCACAAGTTATCCATCCTGAGAACCCATGCCCTTTTTTTTTTTTGCCCAAGTGAATCATTTTTTCTTGAAGTCTGAAACGCTGGCATTGATTGGATCACTATCGTTAGTCTGAGACATCACCGTTCAATTGGTCTCCTCTTTTTGCGTTTTGCACCACTATTTGTTTTTTTCCTACGCCTCTCTTTAGAAAGCAACAAGATTGTTTCCTTTTTTTTTCGAACTCTAGAATCAACGTCGAAATCTCTCTTTCTAAAAGATCGATCTTGCTTGTTTGCTCGCCAAGAACCTAATTGCTGATATGTAATTATGGTATGTTGTTGTCCTATGTTTCTTTTCTTTTTGAACAATGTGGTGTTGTTCTTGGTCTCGTCACTAAGTTACTGTCGATCTAGGGTTCAAAGGACTATGCCGTTCTTGAAGGGGGTGTTAGAGTGTGTTATTTTGTATTAAGTATTATTGAGCTGATGTATTATTGTGTGTGGTTTGGGCTTATAGGTTTGGACCTAGCCAGTTGATTGTATGTACATGTTATTGTCCATAAATAAGAATAAAATCAATTAATTCTGGTTGGTTGGATAATTTGTTCATTTTGTTTGGATATAGAGTGGCTTAGTTTTCAAGGATAAAATAATACATGTTCATACTAGGAAGAGGATTCTCTCCTCATCTTCTCTCATTATCCAATTTGGACCGTTGATTGAGAAAGTGAGATAAATGTTAAAGTAGTATTGTGATTAATTGGACGGATATGATTTAGAGATTATGAGGGATAATGAGAAAAATATTATGAAAGAAACTCACCCCCTTCATACTAAGGGTAGAAGAGAAATATAAATAACTAAAGATTGATCATTGGGGAAAAAAATTAGTTGTTTGTTGCAAGATATGTCAAAGTAGTGACTTTAATTATTTAGGGCAAAAAAAGTTTCCATAATCTTATAGATAATATAACTTTATATACAGCCATAGAAACCCTGTTACAGCTACCATCACGAAATTGCTTCAAATTTTATGGAAATTTTAGGGTAATTATATATATATATATATATTAACTTCTCGATCCCAATTATAATTTTTCCCAATCCTAAATTTTCTCGTTTCGTGATTTTTGGGATGGGATTTTCCCGTCCAGATTTGCCCAAGATTGAGACCGAATGATTGAGACAGAAAATGGTTAACCTCTTAACATTCATTAAAGCAGAGTTATCAAACTTAGACCGGACCAGTTGGGTCAACCAACAGCCAATAAACCGGCTGCTTGGTCATTAAACCAGTCAGTGTAGGTCCCTAACTTGGATTTTAATGTAAATTGAGGTGACTCAGTCTTGACCTTGGCAGCTCAGTTAGCTCGGGTGGGTTGCTTGGTTGACCCAGTTCCCTTTTTTTTAAAAAAAAAAAATCTGATATTTTTTTATGAGGTATATGACAATATCAATTAAAGTTAATGATAATTTGTGTCAGTGAATATTAGTCTAATGACTAAAGGACTGTATGTATGAATAATTTGTTATCATCTATCTATTTTGAAAATTTGCTATGAGCAATATTTATAATTATTTATTATAGTATCATTGGACGGTCGATTTATACTAAATGTTAGTATGTTAAAGAAATTGTAAAGAACATTAGATAAGTATATGATTTTAGATTTATGACTAAACGATTGTATGTATGAAGTGTATTGAATTGATTTTAGATAATATGATACTATGACTAGAATTGAAATTATTTTTTAACTATTATTTTTCATTGGATTTGCCCTCAGGTTAACTCTAAATTGATTTACTAACGCTCGACTCATTATCTAAGCCGATTTAAAAACCGGTTAAGATTTGATAACCTTACTTTAAAAAATGAGGGGTCTCACTAACATATACTACACCAAAGTCTTTCTTCATCAACCCCCATCTCTTGCCTAATGGGCGGAGGGTGATGAAAGACGCATTTGGATTTCAAGTAGGAGATTGGAGACACATGAATATGATTTCAATTAGGATATTCTTTTGGCCAAAAAGAGATAAGTTTGGAAAGAAACTGAGTTTCTTTCGTTGGCGCTTGTAAAAATTATTTTTCTTACCTGAAGAAGAGGGCCAATAATATATCAGCCTATTGACATCAATGTGTTTTTTTTAGGGGAAATTGTTCAGGTAAAAAAAAAAAAGAAAAAAAAAAAGAGGGAGCAAATTGTGAATTCAAGCCACCTAAACTCAATGAGGAAAATAATACATTCATTAATCTCTTCCTCCACTACTAGTCCACTTCCTCTACACTAGTTGTCAACTTCAATAGTTGAGGATTTTTTCTTTATTTCCCCACCAATATTTGGTGCTACTAGTCCGGTTCATAGAAAATATAGTTGGAATTTAATATCTTATAAAAATATTATTATAATATCATATAAAAAAATATGTGTGTATTTGCATATAAATTATTAAATTAAATATGAACATTTAAAATATAACATGAATAGTTTAGAATTGCATAGGATTAAAAAAATATATATTTCAATAAAAATCTATTGTTGTGAGCTTACCACATCAAATTGTGATTATTCAATTTCTAATATTATAATAAAAAATATTTTGTGTAGCACATTAAATCTCAGTCAGGGCAATTTGATGATAAAACAATAAAGAGGTAGTTGGGAGGGAGATTTGTGGGGACATTCCTATCCCCTGAAATTAAAATAAATAACGGAGGGTGGGCGTGTGACTCAGATCCTACGAGTAATAATATATTTAAGGGTTTAATCTTTTTATTTTTATTGTAAAAATATTTGGGAAAATTGATTACAGGGCCCAAGGAAGCAAAATAATTACAAAAAATGCCTAAGAAACATTCACATGTCAGGGTCTTTTCTGGCATTTTTTCAAAAAAAAGTGTACGGACATATTTGCTAATTGCTACAGATGAAGTTGTTAATTGCTACAGATGTAGTTGTTAAAATGTAGTTGTTAATTAGACTGATTTAGTTGTTAATGGGGACTGATATAGTTGTTAACTGCTACTGATGTAGTTGCTAACGTTTTTTGAAAAAATGCTAGAAAAGGCCCGGCATGTGAATGTTTCTTGAGTCTTTTTTGTAATTATTTTGCTTTCTTGGGCCCTGTAATCAATTTTCCCAAAAATATTTTTCTATTATATTTATATAAAAGTTCGTGCATCCCATTAGTATTTTCTTATATAAAAGTCGGTGGACTACACTAATATTCTTTCTCTCATCTTTATAACAAGACTTACTAAATTTTATGTAAGTGTTGCAGAAAACAATTTTCTACCGTCAAAGCAGGAAGATTAAAATATATTTATTTTTCTTCTCTTGAAAAACTTTGCTCATTCAATGTTAATTATCTTTCAAGTCACGCCACTTCATTTAAAAATTAAAAATTGACTTTGGGCTTTCGTATTCTTTCTTTTTCTTTTTTTTAATAAAACGGATTTTACGCATTAGAATACGAGATTTCGAATTTGAGTTGATTAATATGGCATAAAAAAATTAATAAGTGAGAGGAGGTAGATCACGGCATTGAAAAGAGCCAGAAAAATTGTATTGTAATTTATAAATATTACGATTCTTAATAATTTTTATATTTTTTAAAATTAATATTGATATATTACTGATATTGATGATTTGATTCTAACGTTCCATGCATAATATTTTGACTTCAGTATTTCAAGACTAGTCTTTATCTTTATCTAGAATACAACTGGTGCTTGTTTGAATTAGTAAAGGATATTGCTTTTTTGGGATTTGGCTTTCCTTTTTTTCCCACTAATCTCCTTTTTTTCCATTATCATAGTTAGATTAAAATCTTAAACGATTTAGATTTTAATATATTATATCTTATAAAGTAAAATTTTAAATTTAGACTGTTCAAATCTTAATCCAATGAATGAAAAAGGGAAAATGAGAGTAAGGAGAAAAAGAGAAAAACTAAATCCACTTTTCTGACATTATTTACCGGATAAATATAAAAGGGAAAATGAGAATAAGGAGAAAAAGAGAAAAGCTAAATCCGCTTTTCTGACATTATTTACCGGATAAATATATTTGAGGAGTTTTATCTCGGTTTAATTAAATGTAGGTAATTAGGTAAATATATTTTTTAAAAGATTAAAGTGCAAAAATACACATAAGCTTTTTCTAGGAATAAAAATACATATATTCTTTTTTTAGGAGCAAAAATACATGTGGTTATTATCTTGGTGCAAAAGTCACATCACACCATTAAATTACTGTTCACCTCTGTTAAATTACTGTTCACCTCATCTTTTTTTTTTCATCTCGGTGAATAAGATGTGACTTTTATGTCAAAATAGTAACTATATGTATATTTTTACTTTTCAAAAAAAATATATGTATATATCTCAACCCTTTTTTAAACGATAAAAACATGGACAATGCAACAGCGAGAACGGCACTCCGGTTGTACGGTTCTTCACCACGTCACGGAACGTCCAGGGCCGAGGGCATAATCGGTAATCAGAAGATAGTCACGTGGCGTCCTTGGTTATTTCTTCTTCAGCTGCTGGTCGGGTCATTAACTTGTCCGATCCAAATTGTCCCTACCGGACTTTCCTTCGTCCTGAAGCATATATTTCGTACGTCCAACCACCTCCGTTGGGGTTCTCATAGACGACCGCCCGCGACGGTGGAGGCAGATTCTAATTATTGTTGGAGTTCAGTCACACCGTGCGAGTTGGGTTTCCGTGTTGCCTTGTGCTTTTTTTGCTGAACTATGCTGGCTAGTTTGCCCAATGTTGGCTTATTTTAGGGATATACATCACACCAAAAAAAGAAAAAGAAAAAAAGAGTGCACCTAAATTTTTCTTGCTTTTAGTTTTGATTTTTTTTTTTTTAAATGATAGGCACTGGTTGTTGAAGTACCATATTTGGCTGTAGCATTTGGATAATGGATTGTGGTTTTAATATGGTTGCATTGCTGATCAATTTCTCCTCTTTATTTCTCAGAGCATGGGGAAGTGGAGATGGTTAATGTTGGCTACTTGTTTATGTCTGATACCCTTTTCGGATGGGAGAGGTGAGAATGGAGCTTGTACACGAACATTCTTGCAATCCATACTCTCTATCTTTCTGCTCTCTGTTTTTTTTTTTCCAATTATTTGGATTATCAAGTCTTTCTCCATCTGTCAACGATGGAGGTTTTCTGAAGGAGAATTATACTTAGTGGTCATTTAATTTGGATAATTTACTTAGAATTTATCCGTTCAGGTAACTCTACTCCGGGTTTGAAATTCAGATTAGTTGGGTAGGTGTTGTTGGATTAATCTAACTTGGCATTATATTAAAATTTCCTTCCCGTATAGCGATTCCCTTTCTTTGGGATTCTGAATTGGCGAGCAACGAAACTATCCATTTTTAAATGAGAAGTCTAATGGCCATCTTAAAAGGTTAGGTTTTTGGGAGCGGAGTGCGTTATGAACCACTCAGATTGGGTGCATTAGGAAACAGTTCAAAATTTGCCATCGGTCTTTTCACGTGAATGTTTTGTAGTGTCGTTTGATTAATGGATGGAAACAGAGGACAGTGTCTGTTATTTTTCCCTCTCAAGAAATTGTTAATATTCACTTGTTTTATATGTGAACCTGTTATTGTTCCCACAATACTTTATTTTTCAATTTGCAGAACTCAAGGCAAAGCACATAAATCCAAATTCCCTCTACAACCATACACTCGCTTCTATACTAGTGCAATTTGCCTCTGCGGTGAGTTCCATGTAGATACTTGTTCACCTTGAGCAATAGATTTATCAGAGAACACATCATTACCCTGGTAATCTTATTAAGTAGGGTCAATTTGGATTGTTATGAACACTAATATAGAAAGTCAATACCTCTGGTATGCTTTTGCCCTTTGCTCTACCAAAATATTTAATAACGGAGGGCCTATCCCTCATGCGTTTCCTGATTCAGAGAATGTCAAGCTTGGCTGGGCTAGAGGTCATGATAAGTTAACCTAGGGTTTGCTGACATATAACTTGATTTTGAGTCACATCACTTGCCACTTTCTTGATGTAATCAATATATACTTGCTTTGCATGCATTGGTCAAACTCCTGCTTTTCACATAAACTGTCCAGGAATTCTGTATGAAAAAGATTGGTTTTAAGGACTGATGTAGATTTCCTTCTTGCAGGTATACGTGTCAGATTTAACAGAGCTTTTTACTTGGACATGCTCTAAATGCGATGGTTTGACCAAGGTGTTGAAAATTTCTCTATGAATGTTAACTTTACTTGTTAAACTTTGTATCCAAGTTAATTTTTGAATCGCTTTAATGATTCTATATTTGATCCCTTGATCTAATGATCTTTTGATGGAAACAGGGATTTGAAATTATAGAGTTGGTGGTTGATGTTCAACATTGCTTACAGGTGGACTCTCATTTATATTAACATGTTCCTTTAATTTCTAGAATCTGTTCATTCTCTTCAATTTCCCTTTTCATTCATGAAAGTTGTTCTAATATCTAATTAATTATGACTATTTGATTCAGGGGTTCGTTGGCAAATCAAAGGATCCTGATGCCATTATCATTGCTTTCAGAGGAACACAGGAAAGCAGGTGGGATTTATTCCTGTCTACATTTATTTCCTTGTGGTGTTATAGGTTCGCCATATTTCTTGAGGAACTGTAAGGTGGACCTACCGAGTTGGTGTGCTTATATATGATGCAGTGACAGTTATGCATAGATGTGGGGAAAATTTAGGAGCGGGAAAGAATTTCTTTTTGTGTTCAGCTGTTTAGAGAAATTTTTTATCAGTTTACATAACAGTTGTCCATGAACAGCTTTTACCATGCATGAGTATGGAGGCTTAGAAAATGTATTTAGTTGGATTAACTCTGCTTGCAATTTGTTATTCAAATAGAAACATTCATAAACTTGTCATCTGGATTTTATTACAGTTCTTGAAATAGTGTAAATGGTTATTTTATTGGTTTTTCATGTTTTAGACCTTGTTAACAAAGCATATGCTCTCATTTATTGATCCATTAAGAGAGTCAGAGCAAAACTTTTTGATTGGAAGAAAATATTTTCTCATTAAGAGCATGTATCCATTCAAGTTAGTTCAATCCTGTTGCGATATTTGCTTTACTTTTGGGACAATTTAATTTATATTCTGAGCTGATGGGTACATTAAATTTGTGTACAGCATACAGAATTGGGTGGAAGATTTATTTTGGAAGCAGCTTGATCTAAATTATCCTGGCATGCCTGATGCAATGGTGCGCACTACGAAATTTTAAATCTTAATTTACCTTCTTTAGTAGAGAATGGCAGTTTTGATATATCACCATTTGGTTCAGGTTCATCTTGGATTCTATCATGCATACCACAATACAACATTGCGACCTGCAATTTTAAATGCTCTAGAAAGAGCAAAAAGGGTGTATGGAGATACTAAAATTATAGTCACAGGGCATTCAATGGGTGGAGCAATGGCTTCCTTTTGTGGACTTGATTTAGCGGTAATTGTAATCTAGCATTCTTGAATCTTGATTACTGCAGTTTTTATGGACATTCTTTTTGACTGATTTTTATAACTAATTTTGCTGGAGGATATTTAAATTCCTATGGAGTTGTTAGTCGTGAAATTCAATTTGAAGAGAGAAATTTTGTTCCGTACGCTAAGGTAGTGAAGCTTGTTAAGTGTTCTTGGAATAGAACCAATCAAAATTAGTCGGAAAGAAACCAAATTGTCAGATTGAATCGGTTTCATTCTTGATTTTGGTCAGTTTAGAGATCTTTTAGGGGATTTCCAAAATTTTCAGAATCAGCCCAGGCTGATTTGTTAATACATTTTAACTCTTCACGTGATATAAAGTCTTGTCCTAAATTTTTATGTTATGTGCATTGAGGTACTTCATAAACAGCCCATAACTTTTCAAAACTTGATATACCCCTCAAAAACAAAGATTTCTGACAAAGTCAGTGAATAACTATTAATATTTTGTGCGCACGTGTGGATGTATTTAAGTTTCTCTATAAACTGTGCATTGATAAAGAATGAACCATGGCTTGAGATAGAAATGAATTGATAACTTATGGTATGGTTAATTTCCTGACTTCAAGAGTATTGTCATGAGGAACATTATCATACTGCTCTCCTGATAATTTTCCTACTATGCAAGGGACAAGTACTTACTTGCTTTCCCGCATATGTCTACAGGTCAATCAAAATGTTAAGGACGTACAGGTTGTGACATTTGGACAACCTCGCGTTGGCAATGCTGCTTTTGCATCTTACTATAGTAAACTTGTACCCAATACAATCCGAGTCACAAAAGGCCATGATATGGTTCCACACCTGCCTCCATACTATTATTATTTCCCTAGGAAGACATATCACCACTTCCCGAGAGAGGTAAAGATTGACTGAATGAACTGAAAAACTTGTTTGAATGTTTAAATAACATACTTTTACAAATTAATTTTTCATTAAAATGATTCATTGTAATAGTATAGTTTATTGATATTCTAATCTTAAATAATGAATCGGTAATACTAATGATTGGTTTCTCATCCAAAATTACGACATTGGAGGAACTTCGTAGAAAGTGGAAGATGTGTTAGACTTGTATGATTGGTGAATAATTTTTCATTCTCCTCCTCTCTATTTAAACTCCTGAACAAGGGGATTGTTTAATCTAGATCTTAACCTTCTCTCCCTTCTCCACTTTTCTTAACATACCCCAAGAGCTCCAAGTAGCGTTTGTCTAACAGTTAGCAATTGATACGACATTGAAAACAGTGATGTTGTCTTGGATTGTGATGACATATTTGTCTCAGTACTTGTATTTGGTATGACTTATTTGTGACACCAAGCTCTCGTATGCCTTCTCAATCTGTATTTTGGCCGCTGGGAAGTTGGAAAGGCCACATTGTCTTGGCTATGTTCTATCTTTCTTGTTGGGGGATGGGCAAACTGTAAGTTATTCTCTAGTTGGTCATGAAATTTAAGAATTAGTTTGGACTGCAGGTGTGGCTTCATAACATTGGATTAGGAAGTCTTGTTTACAGAATCGAGCAGATTTGTGATGGAACTGGAGAAGATCCATCTTGTAGCAGGTAAATTATTTTGTTTTTCATTGAAAGTTTTGCTTCCACGTAGGATCAGATAGATGATATATAACCCATAAAATCTGCTTTTCTTTCTATTTTGGTCTTATGATGGGTGGGAAGAACTGCTAGCTATAGCTTTGGTCCTACGAAAGAGGTTATTCTCAATTAAAAAAGCTGCTCAAAATTTTTGTTATCCTGTGCAGGTCAGTAAGTGGGAATAGTATCTTAGACCACTTAATATATTATGGTGTTAAAATGGGTTCTGGAGAGCCAGGGACATGCAGGATTGTGATGGGTCCTCAAACTTCTGATAATAGCATCACAGATCCAAATGGAAACATCTTCTTGTCTAGAGATCCTGCTTCTCCCCTTCAAGAATTGCGTTCTGAGTTTGATAATCAGGGAAAGAGGATTAATGCCGAATGAATCAATTATTGTTCTGATTTATTCTTTCGGCAGGGTCCCAAAAGCCATGAGCCACAAAGAGGATATGGCTTCGGACTTGAGGGGGTTTATGTATATAATTGTCTGATTTGTACATATAATTCTTCATCTAGTTTAAAGATACAAATTCTTTATTCTTGTACATCTCTAGTCATGGTATTGACTTGTTCATTCTCATTCTTGTAAATCTTTTGTTGGTAGCTTTAATTTCTTATTCCTCATGCGGATTGTTGGTGTGATGGAAGTTACGTAATTGAGTGTCATTTGCTGCTAAATTTTACTCTTATGTTTGCTAATGATTAATACATCATTTCAAATCCCAAAAGAAAAGAAATTGAGGAAGAAATTGAACAGTTTCACATTTTTGTAGAGCATTACAATTTTAAAGTAAACCAATGGAAATAGTACAATAATGCAAACAAATGAAAGACACCCAGTCAATGAATGTCAACTCCAGCTAGCCTTAATCTCTTCATCTTGTCATCAGTTTGCCTTCTCATCTTCGTTGCTCAAATTGTTTTCTTTTTGCTCCTGCATCAGTAACATGATTTCTTGTATAATTTTCTTTCTCACAAAAAGGACTGTTAGATTACTACATGGGTATAGCAAATTTTCTTACCTCAGCTTTCAAATCCTTCTCTTCACCCTCAGAGGCCGCAACATTTATTATGTCTTCTGGGGCTTCTTCCTTGGCCACAATCTCTTCCTTTACACTCACTTCATCTGTTGACCATGCAAGACCAAATTAAGATTAAAAGTCAGAATTAGACTCTGATGAAGATCCTTCAGAGAATGCTCAGAAATTTCACTTTTTTTCTAATTAAAAGTCAACAGAAAAGGGCATTAAATATAACAATACCATGTGATATTCTCATGTAGGAGATTTAAATATGATTATCACAATTTCTCAGGGCACCATAAATTGACATACCTATCAATTCACCATTCTTGTTCTCTTCCTCAACAGGAGCATCAACGTTCACTTTCTGATCATTCTCATTCAACTTCAAGGCATCATCTCCCTCAGAAGCTTCCTTTAGAACAAGTGCCTCTTCCCCATCACCAACTTCCTTGTCCTTTGTCTCTTCTTCCTTAACTTCTTCAACATCTGTTTTCTCAGTTTTATTCTCAACCTCAGCAGCAGCAGCAACTTCTTCTTCGCTCTTCTCCACCACCTTTTCTTCTCCCACATTTCCATTATTCTCGCCTGCAACAACAATATCATCCTTCTTTTGTAATACTGTCTCTTCTGGCGCACTTGTTGCATTTTCAACTTTTCCTCCGACAACAACCTCTTTGACAACGTTGTTGTTACCATCTTTCTGTACTTCTTCCCCTGAATTCACATCCCCAACATTATTAACATTAACATTATTAATGTTATCGTCTTTAGTTTGTGCCCCTGTTTCTTGGTCCTTGCAATTGCATTTGACACTGGATTTCTTGCGCTGGAGGACAGTATTTCCTGAAGCAACGACATCGTGCTTGGATTTCCCACAACCCATTTTTGATTGATTGCCGGAAACACAGGCACAATGAATGAAGAAGAAGAAGAGGGAGGTGATGAGAGATATTTTGGTGCAGGATCTCTGTGGCTTCTTATATGAAGAGGAGGAATGATTGTTGAATATTTGTTTATGTTGTTATGGTTTTAGCAAAAGATCGTTGGCATTCATGGTTGTAATTTGGTTTCATGATTTGGTGGAAGGACCTTTTTTCGGGTTTTGATTGTAGATGAGACGATGAACAATGGAAACAATAATGTTGGGCTATTAGGCGGGTTGGTTACAACTATCGAACTGTATTTGTTAGATTAACGGCTAATATTTGAATACTTAAAACAATAAACTTTTTTGTACGACAAGATATTATTAACATTTGGGTAGAATTGATATTGGCGTGGTTGGCGGTAGGAGCCGTAGCTTAAAAGCTATCAGATTTTTATAAAAGTTATATAGAAAAAAAGTCAGGTTAAGTTAATTGATGTTTGGATTGCCCGTTTGACTTTTTGTAGGAGTGGCTTTTTTTCTAATTGAGGTGTGTGTTTGAATTATTATTTGAAAAGTCAGTTGAGATGGAAAATGACATGAATCATATTAAAATTACATATACATATTAGTTGTATATATTGAATTAATGGAAATTTTAATTTGAAAAAATTTAAATATTATATATAAAAAACAATAAAAACCTTAATTAAATATATTTAATTGATAAAATTGTTTATAAAATAATACATTAATTTCTCCTAGTATTATGCCTACTGCTATCCTTGACAATGAAAACTAGTTGCGTCAATTAGTTTTAGAGGATTAATAATTATTAATCCTTTTAAGTTTTCTTCTCTCTGTCTTTTTGCCCTTTATCATGACAGCAAAATGAAACCACTAGCATACACACACACACACACGCATATCATATATATATATGTGTGTGTGTATAAAAGTATATTTTATTACCTTCAAAGCTTTATGCATCAAGCATTCTTATACCTATATTTATGCACATTAATTATCATTTAACATATAACTTTTTTTTTCTTTCCTTTAATATGACAGCAAAAGAAACCATTTCACTATCCCTTCCCCACGGCATGTACACACAACCCACGGCTTCTCCCTTTTCTTTTCTTCTTCTCATTATGCATTGTAACTTCAACAAAGTCTAAGCAGTAAACAAAAATGGCTTAACTGGGAGCATGACAGCAAAAGCGTTCTCCAACACTCTCCAAAAAAAATGACTTGTTTATATTACAAGGTTTCATATTCTTTCCTTTTTAATAAGCAAAATAACATCTGGCATTTTTTTTCCTTTCACTGGGCAGCAAGATTTCTATATGTATAAAGGTATATAAAAAAAATAACTACTCATGACAGCAAACTCACTCACAGCAACGTTTTTTTCCCTTCTTTTTCTTCTGCCTGTGACGGCCTTAAATATATATATACATATAAACACCAAGCACCGACACTACAGCCCCTGTTTTGGTTTCATTTTCGGTTCAGTCCATTTTAGATCCCTTTAACTTCATTCTAAGCGAGACTGTGACAGAAAAACGAAAGGAAAGGGAGTATGACTGTCACCTTTGAATCTTTAGTCAAAACGTTGAAGGATTCTGCTGTTTCACTTCCTCTGTTCCTCGGCGTCTCAACAGAGAAGGATGAGATTCAGTCTTCCTCTCTCTCATCTCTCATTCTCTTTCTCTAACTCTCGGTCTCTCCCTCTTTTCAAAATCACGATGAAAGCTATGAGGAATGGCTGAATGGAAACTAACTAAGCATATGGCTTTTATAAAGTTCATATGAATCCAAAAAGCAGATAAGATACGAAGGTTCAGCAGCAATGAGCATGAACAGAGATGGTGGCGTGAGACTCAACGGTAACAGGAGAAAACGCTGGACAAAAGCGCAGCAAAAAGCCAGGATTTGAAGCTTTTTAAAAAACTCGATAATCTTGCGTTTTCAATCAAAGCACAGCGAACGTAATGATCCATCCAAATATCCTGCGTTTTTCTTTTCCCCAAAAAGTGGCGTTTTTAGCTTTTTTTTTTTTTTTTTTTTTTTAAGAAAAAGCTGACTTAATGACATATCCAAACAGGCCCATTGATAATAAAATTGTTGATGAATCGTGGAATAAAATTGCTGGAAAACTATAGTGTCTTTTTTTTAAGAAAAAAGAAGGGAAAGAGATAAAAATCAAAAGAAAACCGTTTAAAACGGAAAAAAAAAATACTTACTAAAATAAAGAATAAACGTCTTAAGAATACACAGATGAAGGGGGCAAGGGGTATTCCTCCCATCTGTATCGTGTGTTTGGTTTGAGAGGAGGGAGAATATTGACTAAATTATCATTAATAAGAAAAGTATTTCTTTTTGTTGAAAGTGTATTTTTAAAATATTAAAAAAATTATGGACTATTTAATAAATATGAGAGAGAAAATTTCTCCTCTTCCCTCCTTTCCCTCAAATCAAACAAGTTGCAAGATTGGTACATAGTATTAAGGGTGTTCATGAAGCTTATGGCCTTGTGCGCCCGCCAGAGATTGCAGAAAAGTCGCCCTGCCCAACCCAAAAAAAGGTAGCCTAAGAAATTATGAGCATAGTCAGGCTGGGCATTTTTGCAGGTTGGGCTGGGCATCGGGCATGATATGCCGCTTTGCCCATTAGTATATATTGTATTATATATTTTTTAGTTTCACTTATGAGTGTTTGACTTTGTTAAGACATATAGTTGTCTTTTTAATTTTAAGGCTCAAATTGTAAACTTATTTTAGAATATTTCAAAGTATAGAATTATAGATTTCATTTCAAATTTGCAATATTGTTCATTAGGTACGACTGAGGTTATTTTTTTCATATAGAGTGTGGCAAGGTATTGCCACTTGGGCAGCGAAGACCCGCCCCACCCTGCTCATTATTGTCTTGCCTAAAAATGTTAGAACTTCTATCAGGCGGGACTAGGCACTAGGCTACATTTTACTACCTAATGATGTTTCAAGCAGGGCATCAGGTAAAGATCTTGCCCTGCCCATCAACACCCCTACATAGTATAGAGTCAGAGAAATGATGGGGAATTAATAAAACATTTATAAAAGGAGTAAGGGAAAATTGTTGATGAATCGTGGAATAACATTGCTAGAAAACTATAGTGTTTTTTTTTTTAAAAAAAAAAGAGAGAGATAAAAATCAAAAGAAAACCGTTTAAAACGGAAAAATATACTTATTAAAATAAAGAATAAATGTCTTAAGAAGACACATATGAAGGGGGTAGAGAGTGCTCCTCCCATCTGGACCGTGTGTTTGATTTGAAGGGAGGAAATGAGAGAAGGTGAGAAGGGAGGGATGATACTGACCAAATTGCCATTAATAAAAAAGATTTTTTTTTTGGTTGAGAGTATATTTCTAGAATATTGAAATTTTTTCATAGGTTATTTAATAAAAATGAAAGAGAAAATTTCCCCCTTTCCTCTCCTCAAACCAAACATTGGTAAGTAGTTTAAAAAATGATTACGGCCATGATTGAATTATCATTTAAAAAGTGCACAAACTTTTATCATATATTTACTTTTTATATACTTGTGAATCACATTAAAAAAAGGTAGCTTCCATTAAAAAAAAACTAAACAAGCATTAAAAATTGACATCTATTTTCTCGGTGCTACTACTACACATTCAGAACAGACAAAAAGGCAATTAATGAAATTCTTTTTGCATGCATCAACATTAACATGGTTAAAAATGTTGAAGCAACTTGAGTATCCATAGCATTATCGATCTTAGATACGAGATGAAAAAAGACGAGGACCCTATTTCACCCACTTGAATATTTAGATTTCATTTAAGAAATCTATTTTGAAGATTAATAGTGGAAGATTCTGAAAAGCAAACTGGAAGCACTCATATCTTACTTTGAAGATGAAACTAAACATGAATATTCCAAAAGAGCCAAAGA
This sequence comes from Acacia confusa, assembly GCA_037074495.1. NCBI lineage: Eukaryota > Viridiplantae > Streptophyta > Magnoliopsida > Fabales > Fabaceae > Acacia > Acacia confusa. The sequence continues at coordinate 9,568,439 of CM073505.1, forward strand.
AGTGATAAAAAGAAGATGCTATTAGATGGATATTCAGTAGGAGTCATCTTCATCTTCAAGTTCAGGTTCCTACACGTGCTCCCCTTGTCTCTCTCACTCTCTAAACCTGTCTATATATTTTTATCCTCATCATGTCTTGAAACTGTGGCAATATGCCAATATCTAGCATTTGATCGTGAATCATCCTTATTCAATAAGCCACTTTCTCACAGTAAATGTCAATTTCTTTATCATGCCACTCTTGAAAATAGTACAACTCCCACAGTTATGGATTCACGCAGACGCAAGTGTGGAACTTCGTAACTCTGCGTTGAAACTGTTTGTTAAAATGCCCATAAGGATTTTCCCATCTTTGAAATTTCATTGGTTGATCGATCGGTGATACCACCCTCTCTCTCTCCTCGTCTCTGTCATGCCCCTATCATCAACTTATAAAAGGATTATCCTCATCTTCTCTCTTCCAACAAGTTGCTTTATTTCGCAATACAATACACTGAATCATTGAATTCTTTGCATTAAATTATTGGGATAAAGAGGATGATACCACTAGTTTCTATTTTGAGGATCTAGACAAGCCAGAGCTGCAAATATTTCCATTTTAGGATATTCCATTCCATTGGTTGTCATACATACCCTCTTTTCTGAGAGAGAAGGCAGAGAGCTTTGCGCCCCTTCCTCTCTTTCAAAATCCATGGAAGGCTATGACATTGAACGTCTTGGTTTTGGGAAGATGGGATATGGGTACTTCTTCTTTCACCATGATTTGGCTTTTACTTTCACTGAATTTAGCACTTAATAATTACTTTGTTCACTTTCTTGTCGGCGTGTTCAAACTTCAAATAGGTGCAAGCACTATAGGAGAAGATGCAAGATTCGGGCACCTTGCTGCAACGAACTGTACTCCTGCCGTCATTGTCATAACGAGGCAACGGTATTCCTTCGTTTTCTCATATATGTATCTTAAAAATATATGCATTTTGTGCCTTGAACTGATGTGGTTTAGTCTATGTTATTTCCCATGTGTTTTATTAGAGCGTATTGAAGAACCCCTTTGATCGACACGAAATGGTTCGTCAAGATGTGCAACAAGTAGGATTAGTCCTGATTATATTTTACAATGTTCTGTTTTCCAATTAACATAAATTACTAAATAAGATATGTCAGGTTGATGATAAGAACTAAGAAGACTTATTCTCTTTTGTACCTGTTGTTGCCATTTCAGGTTGTTTGTTCAGTTTGTGATACAGAGCAGCCTGTATGTTTTTTCGCCTGAAATCTTCGATTCTTCTTGTTTTTTTTTTTTTTTTGGATAGTAATGTTATTAAGTTGTGCGTGATGAACAGTTTTTAACTATGCTCTTGGCTTATGTCTTTCTGTGCCTTTTCCAGGTTGCTCAAGTTTGCACAAACTGTGGCGTCAAAATGGGAGAATATTTCTGCAACACATGCAAATTCTTCGATGATGATGTAACAAGTCCTTGAACTTCAGATTCTTTAACACGATGGATGTACTCTTTGTTTGTCTATGTTTATTATTTCTTTAAGAGATGAACTAGGCTAAGAAATGACAATGGTATGAAAACCTGGATTGCGATTGTTAATCTTTAATTTTTTTCACAATGGTGCTGATACTTGCAGACGGAGAAACAGCAGTTTCATTGTGATGATTGTGGAATCTGCAGGTGCTTCACTTTGCGTGATGTAGTATATTTCTATCTTCCATTATGTTCTCACTTCTGTCACCTGAATATGTATGACTTTCCCTGCAACTAATTTTGGTGATGTAATTTATGAAACTGGAAACAGAATTGGTGGTCGTGATAATTTTTTCCACTGCAACAAGTGCGGTATGTATCCATCACCATACTGCCATTTGTGACTTACGGTTTTTTTGGTATCAATATTAGTATTTATTTGCATTAGGCTAATGTGCCAATTTTTTAATTACATGTGTACTGAAACTCAGCTCTGTATCCTTTACTTTTGCAGTGTTTGTTACTATAATTTCATCTAAAAAGTTCTTCAGTCATAATATCTGATAGAGTCAAATGAAAACCATTATAGAACTTACATATAGTTACAGATTCACACCTCGTTTTATCATTTTTTGTCTGCCTTACCTACATATCTCCCAAGATTAATATTTGCATCTGGAATCTGTGATTTTAGCAGGATAATGGGTTCTAGTTTATTCTAGCACTACATATAGTTATAGATTCATACTTTTTTCTGCAAGATTTCTTTTTATTTTTTAGCATTCCTACTGATGGGATGTATGTATTAGCAACTTGCAACTTTTATGATTCCATTTTGTAAGGCCGAAGCTAGAGGTGATTATCAATCTAGAAGGCAGTGTACAAATACAATGATCTAGTTACAAAATGATTATTTCACTGGCATGAATATCAGTAGTGAAAAAGGTTTTGTAAGCTGCAGGGTCTTGCTATTCACTTGGTCTACTTGATAATCATTTGTGCGTAGAGGACTCCATGAGGCATCACTGTCCTATATGTTATGAGGTTTGTAATTTATTACTTCCCCTTTTGTCTTTGGTAATAAACCACTTGGTATCTAGTATTAGTAACTCAGATTTGAGGTAGAGCATTTGTTTTTCTTCAATCTCATAATATACTGATTGGACTTCATTGTACAGTACCTTTTTGATTCAGTGAAGGACACTACAGTTATGAAATGTGGTCACACAATGCATTATGAATGTTTCCAAGAGATGATAAAACGTGAAAAGTGAGTCATCTGAAATATACTTTCCATTTTCCTGCCTATTCTAGTTTCAGACTCGAATTCTTTAATCCCATACAGTCCGTATCTTACTGATTGTTTTTTAAACTCAGCTTAAAAAAGAACTTGTTTTGATGTGATGATGAGCCAGGTATTGTTGCCCCATATGCTCCAAGTCAGCAATTGACATGTCCATGATGTGGAAGATGATTGACGAAGAGGTATGTATTTAGATTTAAAGCGCATAGATGCTTAGACTTGTTTTATAGGTGTCTATATATAGCACAGTATAATTTGGTCAAGAATCAAGAACAGCACAATATGTCTCTTTGATTTACTTACTTTCATGTTATATCTCAGATTGAAGCAACTCTCATGCCTGAAGATTATCGTCACAAGAAGGTAACCTCAGTTCATTCAAACACCTCTCTCCATTTTTCTTCATATCACAACATTTATTTGTCACCTTTCGAATTGCAGAAGAAGATCTTAATTTGTGGTTGTAAGGGTAAAAAAGTGCCTTTCTTTTGTTTTCATCAGAAAATCTAATCACAAATGCCTTAAAAGTGGCACGTTTGAGTTGAAAATCACCTGCTTTCCAAAAGATTAGCCATGAAAAGTACTTGCCCTTGAATATAAAAGTGACGCCAAACTGACTTTAGCCTAACATGTGATGTTAGGGATGACTTATGAGAAAATGTGCTTTTTGGACCAAAAGTCAAATTGAAGCTAAAACAATATGTTTTCTAACTTTTTTTAAAATTTGAACCTTCTGAAACTGACTTTTTCGATATATCATCTAAATAAGTTTATGTCAAACTAACTTTTTATATAAAAGTTTACTCAAAAATAAATTACATTACACTAATTAACTTCTACTCCAACTTTAGTTAGTTAAAAGTCACTTTTGCCCACTTTAATCCAAACAAACCTAAGAATGCAGTTTTTTTGGGTCTCTAGCATGGACAAGGACAAGCAAAGAACACCATGCACTGAAGAATATGAATAGAAGAGCAATCTTTGCATCTGATTGTTGAATATACCACATTAAGATTATTTAAAGTCAGAAAAATTCTCAGATTTTGTTGATATATTTCTTTTCTTCACTGCATGTATGACAGGTTTGGATACTGTGTAACGACTGCAATGACACAACGGAAGTATACTTCCACATAGTAGGGCAAAAATGTGGGCACTGCCGATCCTATAACACTCGTGAAATTGCTCCCCCTGTTCTTCCTCAATGATGACCTTATTGTTATGCTGTAGAATTGTTCTTATTAGAACAAATACAGCATCATGATTTATAGTCTTCTATTGTTCTCCACAAACTCTTCTCTTAGACAAAAATATTCTTGCCGAGTTATTCTTCCTCCATGGAATGGAGTGATTCATTTATATCAAAACCTTGTTATTATTGTATGTAAGACGGAAAAGTGTTTCCCCTTAGTATGAGCTTGCAACGAGTAATTGTATCTCCTCCAAGTGATATGGATTGTACTGACATGAGATGTTGGGTTGAGTTGAAATTCCCATTTAAAGTTCAATCACAGAGACTATATAGCCCGCTTGTCTGAATCCTATTAAAGCGGATTACTTATAAATCTGATGCATCCCACATTTTTACTGTTTGATTGTAATGGATACTAATTATGGAGTTGATTTTGATCTTAAATATGATATTTATTTTTTATATTTGTCAATCTTTTATTAGTTTATTGCTCCACAATAAGAATGAGGTAAGAGAGAGGTAAAGAGAATAAAGGAAGACAATTTAAGGGTTTTAAAAAGACTATTTCATATCAATCAAATTAAATAACTTCCTTAATTTAATTAAATTAGTTAAATAGGCTTTATATCAGGAACCGGAAAGAAAGAGCGTTATATAAGTTATAACAAGATCATCATTCACTTAGAATCAGTAATGAGGATTACATTAAAGAAAACCTAGATGATCTACTAATCTCCATTCCCACATGGTCATAATCCATCATCTTCCGTTATAATGTTAATTTTTAATGTTAAATTAAATTAATCAATAAAAGGTATTTTCAAATATTTGACAAAATTGAAGGTACATCAATGTATTTTACTCTAAAAGTGATTGTATTTTCTTCTTCTCTTTTTGTCATATCTTTCAAGGATGGGAGGCACTGTGGCACGCACAGACCTTATGTTAAGAAGCAATTTTTAACTTCCAGACACTGTACAGAACCTTTTTCTTCTCTGTTGTAAATTAAACCTCGAGATTACCACAATTATATATTGTTAGATTTAATCTCAATGGTTTATATTTACTACTACCCGTCCTTAATAGATGCAGTTTTCGGTGCAAGATTAAGTACTACTATTTCCGGTTCTAAATATAAGATAAATTTAATTTTTTAGAGAGATTAAAAAAATTAAATAAATTATTTAATCATATTATTGTATTCTTAGATTATATATCAGTTTATTACTTAATTTAAAGGGAAAAAATAAAAATAAAAATGTATCTCATGTTGATACGGAGTAGTTACGTAACCCCATACAAAAACCTTATCAACAAATGGATTGGAACTAGAAGGGAAACGTCCCTATCACATATCCTTTCTAAAAATAACTTGTTTACGTGTCGAACTTTGCATAACTCCTTTTTCTTGTCTAGCATTTATGGATTACTTGCTTCTAAAGGCAGAAAATTATTTGATAATATGCGTATCCAAAATTAAGAATTTAGAAGACACAAGCAAGTGGTATATCAAATTGTCGCTCAATATTTTGAAATGCACACACACACACACTCTCTCTCTCTGTTTTTTCCCTCCCATTTCTTTGCGTTCCTCTCGAGTCCATGTTCTATTTCTGGTTAGTCTGCATGTGAAGGTAGTGTGATGATGATATTACGTTTGAAGTTGTCATTTTCTTGTTTTCTCAGTTTTCCTGTTACGGCTCTGCGTCATAATTAGTGGCCACTTTTGTTGACTCATTTCATTTCATGTTCATATTTGCAGCCGAAATAATAGGCTTTCCATGTTGTTCCTTCTCGGAGCCAGGCCGGAGCCAAGAATTTTAATTAGAGGGGGCGAAAATTATAGAATAGAACTTAAATCTTTATGAAATTTTATTTTAAGAGGTGAAAATTATCAAGTAGAGCCTGAATGTTTATAAACTATATTTAAGCCTTATAAATATTTTAATATTTTCATTTTAGCCCCTCCATGTAACTTTACATAAAGAGACTAAAGTGAAAATTATAAAAAAATTTTATAGGATAAAACATAATTTCCTAAAAAATTTGGGTCTTCTTCTGTATTTTTGAGGGGTAGGGGCCACCCCTAGCCCCTCATTCCCCACAGACTTGGAACTTTTCCAACTTGTGTCATATTTAGTATAAGATATATTTAGAAAGCTTAGAGTTGTCTTAAATATAAGATATGATTTTTATATTTGTCAGTTTTTTCTTAATTTACCATATTGATTGGTGATCCTACAATAAAAATAAAAGAGAAGAGGGAATAAAAGAATTAAAGAAAATGATTAGAATGTTTTAAAAAATACATGATATATTAATTGCCTTTTACATTATAATTAAATTAGATAAATATATCTTAATTGAGAAGCAGAACTGGATTAATGAACATGAATCCAATCTGAATATTTATTTTATTTATAGCTTGAAAGAACGGAACACAACACATAAATATTGATAATTAAATAGTCCTGACGGCAGGAAGCAAGAGAAGCAAGAGGAAAGAGAGAGATCCAAGAAGAGAGAAGAGAGAAGCAACAGCAACTTGATTGCAGAATCTGTGGAAGACGTTACAGACTTTCTGCCATCGAAGATGAGAATTTCCATGGAAGCCTATAACTCCCAAAGCAATGGTGGCTCCACAGGCAGAGAACAACAGTCCCACCATTATTGCATCCATCACTCTCATCACTGTTGCTAATGCTCTGTTTCTTCTGTTTCCAACCCCTGCTGCTGCAACACTAATCCCTGCATACCCACTTGCTATTGCATTCACCACCACAAAGTATCTGCAAGTTTATCCGATTTGGGACAAAAATAAGTAATTTGGATGTTTTGTATTGCTTCTAAACAACCCAAAATCACTTTGAAGTTGAAGCAATTTTTCTAAACTTTTAATTTTTCTTCAAATTTGAACTAGTGGACTGATTTTTCAACAAATTGAAAGTTGAAGGATATATTAAAAAGTCAATTATAAAAGTTTCAATCCAAAAGACAGAAGCTTCGATCTTTCACTTTCCTTATGAATTAGAGGGGCAAAGAACTAACAATCCGAGGTCATAAACGAAATTAACATCATTACCTCTCCCACTCAAAACGATAGCCTACAAAGTCATTAACAAAAAGACAACTTTGACTTTAACTTAACTTTTGTTCCCTAAAAAAAACTATTTGTGTTCCACGCCATATCCAACATCATTTTAGGCTTCAATCAGTTTTTCAAATTCAAAAAGTCAGTTTTAACAAGCTAAAGGCCATGCCAAACAAAGCTTTCACCACGGAGAGAGAGCACTTACACAAAAGCAGACAAGTAATGATACTTAGCAGTAACAGGAACATTTATAGCTGGTAAAGTATCCACAAGCTTCACACCAACCACCTTGGTCTGCTTATCCACACCAAGCAAAACAGCAGCCACAAGAGTGAACACCAACCCTAAAACCCTCAACACCAAATCACAAACTCTCACTTTCTTACTCTTATAATTGTATCCATTATTCACTCCAGCTTCCCCTGCTTTGCTCGGCTCCATCACTGATTCTCAAGTTGTGATGATGAAGAAGATGGGAATATGGGTAATGTCTTAAAATAGAGTGAGAGGGATGGCTCTATGTGTTTGAATGTAGAAGCAGAGACTTATAGAGTCCCATACCTTAGTGTTATGTGTGTGAAGGCATTAATGGCGGAAAGTGAGACTGAGAAATAACAGTTCATAATCACATTAGGTGTCGCCAACTAATTCCTACTACAACACTTAAGTACTTAACCATCAACTGTCTGCTTTAGATATTTATCAATCATTATTCAATATCTCAGCTAACGTATCATAAAAAAGAAAATGACGTGATGAATATGAAAATGATCTCTGCTACTGCTAGCCACCCTAGATTTTAGGTTTGGTTTGCGAGTTCCAACCCTTGCATGTCATCATCATATTTAATGAATTGAAGCCGATGATAAAACACAACTTCTGTTTTGCTTGCATCGATTTTTCTTACTTCTCTAGTTCTATTTACTGTGCAAGATTAAAAGTGTTTTTTTGTGTGTCTTTAATATAAATCACTTCATTGAATTATTATAGAAATGTGAATCGCTAGAAGTGTTTTATAACTAAGATCAAACTAACAATTATCGCAATTTAACAAATTCATAAAAATTAAGAAATACTAGTTAACTTATTAAATTGCCTTAAATTGACCACTTTTATCCTTATTAAAAATATGTTTGAAAATATAATGAGCAGGTAAAATTAGAAATAAGCTTTAATTATCTTACAAATGACTTATATTTTGAATTCAATCGTTATTCTAAAGCGCCTTATATTGTGAATCAGATGGTGTAGGCTTTATGAAATAAAATTTCTCTGACATATTTACTTTTTTTGGTTCTTATTATAAGATAACAACTTAGTATTATTGGTTCAAAGGTAAGAAAAAGTTAAGCTTAATCATTATTTTTATAAAAACTTACTAATTTTTAAGGAGCATTAAATATTTTTTCATATATGACCTCATTTAATAAGTGTGATGGGATAGAGTATAATAATCACTACAATACTAATATAATATTGAAGTTTAGTATAATTAATTAGAATAATATTGAAAATCATTTATGTTTTATGACAAATTTAATATTTTTAACGGTTTTTGTTAATATATCTAAAGAAATCAAGGGAAGTACCTTTACTACTCGTACATTACAACATCTCTTTAAATTTAAATAAGTTAATCCAGACATAAGGTGAGTGCATAATTATGAAGGAGGTGATGAGGTGGGTGATGAGTGAGTGTGAAGGGGGTTTTATGTCTCATAGGGTTCACATTAGGTGCTAAGCACCTTATGTGCCCTTTAGGTGCCCATCCCTCTATTGAAGGGATGGGTATATTTTTTTTTTTAATTTTTTTATATATTATATTTATTTATATTTAAATTATATGCTGCTTTCTGAAAAAAAAAATTTCACCCAGTATCTCAAATTAATTAGTTTTCATGATACTATTATTACAGATAAATATTACTGAATGCAGGATTGAAAACTAATTAATTTGAGATACTAGGTGAAATTTTTTTTCCAGAAAGCAGCATATAATTTAAATATAAATAAATACAATATATAAAAAAATTTAAAAAAAATAAAAAAAAATATACCCATCCCTCTAATAGAGGGATGGGCACCTAAGGGGCACATAAGGTGCTTGGCACCTAATGTGAACTCCACATTCTCACTCTCCATGATGGATTTCATTCACACCTTCAGCCTTTCATTTTCTTATTTATTTCTATCATACTACTTCTTATTGATCTTTATTATAAGACATCAACTAACAAGTATTTTTGGTCCTTTTTATAAGGTACTTACAAGTTTCCAAGATGTAATTAATTTATTTTTTTATATTTGCTCATATTTAATAATCACTTAAATTTTAAGACAATTTTAATGCTTTCAATTAATTTTATTAGTTTGTAGTTGGAGCCTTATAATAAGAATCAAAAGAGTAGTATTCATTATATTCTCAGATTTCGACCAAAACAAATTCATTATGTTCCAAGAATTTTCAATATTTTACATGTATATATCTTTAATATATTTGGGTTAAGTAGCAAATCTGCCTCGAAAGTACATACTCAAGAGTGATATTGCCCTGAAAGTCCAAAGACGTAGTAATGTTGTCATTTTCCGTTAAAAAGTTAATAGTCAATGTTGATTTTTTAACGGAAAATGACAACATTGCTAGGTCTTTAGACTTTTAGAACAAAATTGAGTCTGAAAAAACTTTCAGAGTAACATTACTCCTCGATATATATTTTCGGGTGGATTTGCTATTTAATCCAATATATTAATTACTAGATTTTTCTCAATTTGAATCCAATGTTGGACGCCTCACTCTCACACGAACTGTTCATACTTCATGGCTTTTCAATTTTTATATAAGTTAGGATAAATTGATTATTTAATCTTTATAGTTTTATTAAATTTGTAACTTAGTCCTTATAATTTCACTGAGTTAATGGCACATGATATTATAAATCATGATTTTAAGGGTTAAAATAATTTTTTTTCTTATAAATTTTCTATTTGTTAGAATATTTTTTATCGTTGCAGATTAAATTTTAAATAAATTATTTGTTTGTATTATTTTATAATTAATTACCGGATCAGCATGGAAGGAGGGCCCACCGACAGTTAGCATTAAAAGAGGAATTCAATTTCTAAGAGTCATTCAAGGCGACTTGTCGTATTTGTCCCACTCAAAGGTGACTTGTCGTATTTGTCCCTCTCTTTTCAGTGTCGCACAAAATATCATCTTATATGAACTCAAAAAAATTAATTAATAGGTTTAGATTAACTTTTTAAGAATAATTTTTATGATTTATGAGATAAATATGTGTTTTTCACGACTTAAAAAAAGGCTTATGAAATATAATACTCCCTCCAGTCCTAAATATAAGATAACATTTGGGAATTGGTTTTAGTCCTAATTATAGGATAAAATTTAAATTTTTGTCAATTTCTTTCTAAAACACCCATATTTTATTCTCTCAAGTATGTTTAGTTTTTTGTAAGTATATGCATTTAGGTGCATAGAATTTTTCAGTTAATAAGACTCTTAAATTGTTGGATTTTAATTTGTTTATCAATGAGTTAACATTAATTTACCAATATATATATAAACATACACACATATATGCATAGACACACACATATATATTTATATATGTACATACACATATAGACATGCACACACATTATATAAATATATGTGTGTGTGTTTATATGTATATATGTGTGTGTGTCTATATATGTGTGTATACATATTTATACACTTATATGTGTTTATACATGTGTGTGTGTGTTGGGGGCGTGGGGTTTCTATTTGTGTGTAGATATGTGTGTGCATTTGTGGGGGTGTGTTGTGTGTTTTTTTTGGGGGGGGTGGGGGGACGGTTGTAGATATATGTGTGTGTGCATACACATACATATATACATATGTGTGTACACATACACACATTTGTATACATAGCAAGACCATCATTTCAATTGGAAAGTATGGAAAGGAAGATTTTAGATTGGAGAGGTATGTTAATGTTATTGAAAATTTATATAAAGACATTTTAGGAAAAATGAGTAAAATTAACTAATTTAACCCCTCCTTAATCTCCCCAAAATCAGTTAAATATGTCTTATAATTAAGACTGGAGGGAGTAGTACACGAAGTTATCAAACACTTACTTAAATTGCATCAACTTGTTTTATAATGGAACAATTTATCTCTAAAATTCATATTTAAAAGGAAATCATCAAGGCATATTAATTTTTCCAGACAAAAACTTGATGATGATTATGTATATCCTACGACATGGTATAGTAACTTGTATGGATTTGGGTTAAAAGTGTGTGGAAGCACGTTTAGAAAACAGCTTTTGCCACTAACTTAAGTATATATTATTTTTTTTAATAACACGAGTATATTGTTTTTCTTCACCATTAATGAATTGTTTAGAAGCATAACAAAATTACAACATTCTGTTGAGACTGAGAAAAAATATTAATAAAGTATATCATATTTACCAATTACTAACTTAAAAAACATCATTGTTTCAAGGAATTAAAGTGTCAAAAAATCCCTACAATCCGACCCAAAAAAAAAAAAAAAAAAACCCTACAATGACTTGAGTATTATTCTCCCATAAATTTTGTGTCATGAGTTTCTCATTCTTGGGCTTTTTGATATTCAGTAAAATAAGCACGTGGGCTTGTTCTTTCAGGCCCAATATGAAGTCCATTGTTTGTTTAGGGTGGATATTGTGTAAATTTCCCAATTCTCATCAATATGTACAAAAATAACACCTCTAAAAGTCAAAGACCTGGTAAAGGGGTTGGACACTCTCACTAAAGGGAGGGGGTTTGATCTTAGAGTTGGTCAAGGTATTGAGGAAGACATTCTAGGTGATGTGAACTTATGGAAATACAGGCTGAGATGAAGACATGTATACTCTCAGTTCTGTATACCCTAGAGAACAAATTCATAGCGCCTTGTTCTTGGACCGTGAGTAAACCTAACCTCTATTCTAAAATTTTGAATATAGAAAAAGAAAGTACAAAAATAATCACTGTGTGGGATGCAGTAACGACTGTTTGCTCCAAGTTAACAGATTTGGTAAAATTATCCTAATTTATAATATTTATGTATATTTTATCACCTTAAAAACCTTAATGCTACCAGACACTCCTAATATAAAATAAATATTGTTACTAAAATTGGACCATCACCTTTATTAGTTTATTGAGATAGATAAATATTTATTGGTCCCAAGTCCCAAGGGATGGTACAGTGTTTCAAATTCTCAATCGACATAATTAGAGGAGCCTACTTAATTTGTTGCAGTGGAATGACGTGGAGTTTTGTAAAGTGATAAAGATTGTATCCAGCAAAAATTCATTGGCGAGTTCATTACGCATTTGACTTTGAACATTAATTTAATACGAATAATGGGAATGCCGAAGAGATTGTTGTGAATCTTCTTTCAAGCCAACTCCAATACTTTTTTTAAAAAATATAAAACGTAGTTAATATTTTTTCGGGAGAAATTAAGGAAACTAAATAAGTTATTTAATCATATTATATGTTATATATTCTTAGACCATATATCAGTTTATTAGTCAAATTAATTAGTTTAGAAAAACAATATAAATATAAATACTCTAAAGTAATTTAATTAACTTCCTTAATCTCTTAAAAAATCAATTTATCTTATATCTTGAACCGCATGGAGTTTTTTTATTTATTTTTTCATTGTCATAAGCTTTATCTTGCCTTTCTTTAATCTTCATCGCAATACAAGTAAATGTTTATGTTTTATATTCATCAAATGATTGTTCGAGAAGCAACTTATGTCCCATGAATATGACCAAAACCATAAGATTTATGGTCAATTAAGATTTTTAAGTTAGGTAATTTTTTATTGTTGAAATCAATAATTTTGATGCCAAACCCCTCAATATAATCCTAAAAGTAACCACTCTGTATAGCTTTTGTGTGTGTTTAAATAAATATAAAAAAACGAAGTCTGAAGGTTGAGGAATTGACCCAACAAAAAAAACAGATGATTTCTTCTCTGTTACAATTTACAAAAGAACAAGTCATTTCAAATAGTAAAAACGAGATCCCTTTTCATTTTTGTAGCCAATATTTTTTAATTTTTTCAACAAATTTGCCGATTATTATCAATTAATTGTATGACGATTGAATAACTGTACAAAGTATAAAGACTATGGCTTTAAATAATGATTAATAAATGATGGTTATAACATCTTAAAGAAAAAATTATCGTGGTGTGTTTTTTCTTGTTGTGCTAAAAAATTTTAAAAGATGGGAGAGGTTCACATACAGTCTAATAGCAAAATACTATAACTTTGCTCTCCCCCAGACATACAGAACTGAGAGTATTACAACCTGTATTTCTATAAGTTCATATTGTCTAGGATGTCTCTTTAGACACTCTGACCAACTTCAGGATCCAACCTCTTCTTTTTGATAAAAGTGTCTGATCTCTTTACTAATTGAGGGTATCGAGGTGTGTTATATATATTAAAAGGAACGGGTCGGTCAAATGCACAATAAACAGGATAAACATCGCTATATTTTCTTAATACATATGTTGATTATTATAGTATTATTATAAGTATTAATTGATCATTTCAAATGATGAAAAAAATTCGCGGATCTTGTTGATTGACCAAACATGATTGAACATATAACTATTTTTTTAAGTGGAGCCTCATTAATTCAAACAAGTGGGTTTGTTTCATCATTTTATAAAATGATTTTCTATGGACTGAAAAAATTTTAAAATAATAAAAATTGAAAGAAACTAATTAAAAAAATTGATTGAAAAGTACTACCGTATTCTGTATCTATTATTATTTGTTTTTTTGGCCGATTGGTAGGTAACCCTTCAATAAGTAACCCACCAACAAAATAAGAAAACATCAAACTTTTATACCAAAAAAAAAAAAAAAAATCAAACCTTCTAGAATGTTTTAGCTGTTGTACGCAATATGTTTCTCATATTGAATTTTTCAGTCAAAAAACATGATGCAAAATCTTAGGTTATGACATTAATCTCTTTTAATCGCAGTTGTTATCTGGTACTACCTCTTATTATTTATAATCTCTTCTCCTCTGCGTATAAGATCCATTTTAATAAAAAAAAATTAAACTATAATGTAGTTCTTATATCGGAAGGGTACAAATACAAAAGTTAAAAAATTAATCTGTACATATTAAACAAATTAGTTATTTATAAATATAAAAAAAAAGTGTTATTTTCCGTTTAATCAATATGTACAATCATTCGAGCAGGAAAAAATCAATATGTACAATTAATAGGAACGAGAGGAAGTATTACTTTTTATTTCTTCGTGACATGTGTAATGGTAATTTATTATTGACATTATTTTATAAGTTTCATACAAAGTTAAAAGAATAGAGACTAATTAAATGGCAAATATTGGTTCAATCGGTAAAGATTTGAACTTAAAAGTAGATACTTAAAATCAAACTAGTCACGAGTTAGTAGATCAGAACATGATCAACCTAACATCATACGTTATAATTAAAATAGTCATATTTAAATAAAGAGGCATTAATAAACAAGTGTATAGAACATTTATGTATGAACTACACATAATTCAAGAAAACAAAGTTAATAAAGCATAAATGACAAATATAATGTACTGTTTTTTTTTTTAAAAAAAAAAAAACCTCAGTGATGTCATTTTAGACTCAATAAGGAAGAAAAAAAAAAAGTAAAATCTAACCTAATCAATCTCATTCAAAACCCTCGATCAAATTGGTCAATGATTCACTAGTCTAGACAGACCAACTCGAGTTGTGTTTTAATATCATGTTTATTACCTATATGATTGAGAGTTCAGATTTTTTTGTTGCTGATATAAAAACTTTGCTAGCATGTAATTTGTATATACATATGTAAATGTTCTTTAAGCTTAGAGGCAAACTTTGATGTGGTAATTTTTTGGATTAACCCATCAAAACCTTTTCCCTATAACAGACTAATTACCATGAGCTATACGCATGATCCCATTTCGAACCAAGGTAAGATCAAATCTGAATTCCCAATCTCATATTTTTAAAAGTTTACTATTATTAGACTGAGTTAAAACTTGACTCAACTATACTCCTGAAAAGATAACACCATTGCAGGCCAAGTTCAGATGATCACGAATTTCAGGCTCGTGTTTTCAGAATTTTTCTAAAATTGAGTTGGATCAAAATCTGGTACACATCTAAAAAATAATATCATTCTTTTGCTTTTATAAAAAAAATCATTGAAATTTTAACGTCCTGTAAATAGCTAATTAATCCGAGAGAATGACTTTTAGGTCTTAACTAAAAGAAATAATATTAGAAAAGTTTCCATTGGCAAATGAACAAGAGATTAACAAGTGAATTAATTATCATTAATAATTTATAAGACTTGTTAATGTATTATTTTCTTGGATTGGGACCTAGATTTCATTCTCCCAATAAATTAACTCTCTTAACCAAATAAAATACAATTCACAGATATCAAGATGAGACAAAACTATCTTGGAGAGAAAACTTGTAGGGAAAATGTCATTTAAATATTAGATAAAATTTCAAAACTCCAAAATGTATATTAAAAAAAATTAAAAGGACACAAAGATGACGATGAAGAATCTAGGATACTGAAATTTAAGTGTTTTTACTAAAATACCCCTCATCTCTCTCCTCTTTCTAGCCACTCTCTTTCTCTCTCCTCTCCCTCTCTTCATTTTCATTCTTACCTATGCCTTTCTTTCCTTATCGCCGACAGCTTCCAAATTCACAGTCGCCAACAAGTTCCGTCATAACCAACAAAAACACTATGACTATGAGTTTGGAGACCCAAGCTTGGAGCCGCGACTATGAGTTTGTTTTTTGTTTGATTTTTCGAAATTTTAATTGTTTAGGATGTGGTGGTTGTGGGGGTTGGGCTTCATTGTTGAAAGGAGAAGAAATGAGAGATGAAGAAGGTAAGCAGTAAAATGAGCTCAGGAAGCTGAAAAATCCAATAATGAACAGGAAATAAGTTTGAGTAAGAAGAAGATGAACAGTGAATGTGAACCTTTAACAAAGTTCATAATAGAATTAACAAGTTTAGTAATAGAAATAATAAATGTATTTGTTAGGGGGAACACATGACACTACTGAAACCAAACTCTGAACACAATCAACACACATTCTAATGGGAATAACAAATTCTTTAATGGTGTTAATTAATAAGTTCAATAATGGGAATAACAGAGGCATTCATCAGAGTGACATATGTACAACTTGATGAATACATTTATTATTCTCATTACAAAATTTGTTAATACCATTAAAGAACTTGTTCCCATTACGAAATTTGTTAATTGTCCTCATATTTTAGTTTCAACAGTGACATGTGTTCCCTTGACGAATACACTTATTATTCCCATTACTGAACTTGTTATTGCCATTATTGAACTTGTTAATCTCATTACGAATTTTGTTAAAAGTCCATATTTACTGTCCACCTTCTTCTTCCTCAAACTCATTTAGTGTTCATTACTGGATTTTTCAGCCTCCTGGGCTCATTTTAATGTTCATCTTCTTCTTCATCTCTCCCTCCTTCCCCTTCCAATAATAGAATCCAGCCCCAACAACCACCACATCCCAAACAATTAAAATTTCAGAAAACCAAACCAAAAACAAACTCACTATCATAGCTTCAAGCTTTAGTCTCCAAAGTCACAGTCTTGGAGTTTTTTATGGTTATAGCAGGACTTGCCGGTGACAATGAAGGTGGAAGCTTTCACAAACAAGGAAATAAATGTGTAGGAAGAAAGGGAGAGAAGTGAGAAAGAGAGTGGCCAAGAAGAGGAAGGATGAAGAGGAGAGAGATTATGAGTATTTTAGTTAAAACATTTAAATTTCAATATCTCATATTCCTCTGTCACCTTTGTGTCCTTTTAATTTTTTAACAAATGTCTTAGGGTTTTGAAATTTCATCTAGTATTTACATGGCATTTTCCCAAACTTGTTTGACTTTTGCTTTTTTTTTTTTTTTTTTTCCTTTTTCATAAATCTCCACCTAAACTAAAATTGAACCGTTCACATTTACGTTTAAAATGTGGTTTAAGGTGCTAAAAGAATTTTCAACTTTTATTAAAAGTACAAAAATATTCTTAAACTATTTTTGGAGCAAGCATAATTATAACTTTTTAATATTTGGGGCAAAACTGTTAAATTCAACTAACTTTTATCTATTACAATATGAAAAATCAATCTTTTGGTTTTTAAAGTTTTGACTTACTTATAATTCAATTCCTGAACTTTTGACTTGTTTGCAACTTAATCCCTAATGTTTATAAGTCATCCTATAAGGCAAAAATATATTAAAATAATGTTAAAATTTGCTTAGGTGAATTTTACATAAATTGAAAAAAAAAAAAAACATCTTCATCCCAACCAACTCACATCCCCTCGCATCTCCCTCTGCCTCCACCTCTGTTTTCCAGAAACCTCGTTGGGTGATAAATCCCTCTTTTGTCATATATTTTCAAACTTTATTTGGGATCTTTTTCATAACTATTGAACTTAAATATCTTTCCTTAAAAACTACCACGAAATTATTGTTTGTAGTAACAAAGTATCATCCATTTTGAAATTTTTTATCATAAGTCTGTGATCAAACGGATAATCTTCACAACGAAGTTATTTTTGGGTCAATACTAAAATGTGTATAGTCCCATTTTATTATCCTATGTCGGGGATTGTAATCGAACTTTGCTGAAAATTACATCAGTATTGAGCACTGACATCTTGAGTTTTACTTATATGAACCCATTCAGTCATTCCTCGCCAATTCATAAGAGGGAGGAACCAACCATTAATGGTAGTACACATATAAATATTATTGGGTGTTTAGGCAGGTTAGGCATATCAAGTGTGGGTGGTGATTATAACCCTAAAACTTGTAGGTTTCCTACAATTTTTAACAGTATTTCCTCATAGGATGACTCATAAGCATTAGGGACTGAGTTGCATACGAGCTAAAAGCTTAGAAATTGAGTTATAAATGAACCAAAATTTTAAAGGCCAAAAAGATTATTTTTCCCTATTATAATAGATAGAAGTTAACCGGGTTTTAACAATTTTGCCCCAATTTTAAAGTTTATGGTTACTTTTACCCTAAAAAATAATTTATACCTATTTTTATACTTTTGATAAATTTTAAAGGTTATTTTGACACTTCACCCCTTGAAATGTCAATAACTTGCGAGGCTGCCTTATTTGGTCCCCCTGACATAGTACAGCCTGGAATCATCGATCATTTAATTAACAAGTTTTCAAGTGCCACATAAAAAATCACAGAAGAAAACTTATAATCATATTCGCAATCAACCAAAATCAGAAGCAAAGATTTGAGAATATGAGTTCTTGATCTGACAACATATAATATCTTTTTGAACAAACCTTATGAGCTTGGCATATCAAAAATATATTCTATAAATAATCATTACTTCTTCATCTGACAACAACATGCAGGGATTGTTCAATGTTCAAACCAGCCCACAGAGTAACGTGCTGGAAACTCCAACCTATTTTATCTTTATCCCTTGAATACATTGGCTTTCCTTAGCCCCCAAAAACTTATCTTCATATAAGAACATACCATTGCATCAATTTAGCTCACTCGGCTTACTTTGAAGAGCACCATGTCTTCTACAGACAAGCCTGAATCTGCATTTAGCTCCCCTCCAGCCAGCAAGGATTACTCTTCGTTCGATGTTATCCTGAGATTTCTGTTGTTTGCATCATCTTTGGTGGCGGTTGTGGTCATAGCCACCAGTAAACAAACAAAGACGTTAGGGCCTATAGAACGGGAAGCCAACTTCAAGCACTCACCAGCTTTCATGTAAGCCTAGTTAGTCTCTCTGCAGAATTACTCCTATCTATTCTCTATTTGTCTGTTCTTCTTACCAGAAAATTGTCCCTAGTGTTTTCAGTTTTATGCAATATGACAGTATAATTTCAAATATCTCATTATCAACCAAAAAACTGACTCATAAATAAGCTCCTTAGGTTGAAGTTTTTTATCACATTTAAATTTAAAGCTTTTATGATGCTACAAGACACTGAAATGCTTGATTCATGCAGGATAATTTTTCAAGTTTGACAAAAATTACTTGCAGATTGACATACAATATAATTTTGTTTGCAGATATTTTCTGGTTGCATTCTCTGTTTCTGGCCTTTATAGCATCGCTACATTTCTAGCATCAATTTCTTTCCTCCAGAAGCCAGACCTCAAACTGAAGTACCTCCTCCACTTTTTATTCTGGGATGCGGTAATTAACCCTCAACAGGCTCTTTCCTAACATATTGACCTACTTATTGTCTTCTTAACACCCATTAATTTCTATGATCAGTTTAACAAATCAAAAGTATCACACTCATCATAGTATCAAACACAAAGTGACACTTCAAATTGCACAGACACATATATTCTGTCATATTCAATTATATCATGTCTTTATCCATTATCTATCCATAATTCCATATCAGTATCTACCAAGAGGGCACAGTTTCAAATCCTAACAGCCTCTTTGCTTGCGAGATAAGTCTGCATACATCTGATCCTTCCTAGTCCTCACTTGGTTGGAGCCTTGTGCCCCCATTATATGTGTTCTTAGAATGTGACAATTTTCTTTGGTACTGTGCAGCTGATACTGGGGATCATAGCATCAGCAACAGGAACAGCTGGAGGTGTGGCATACATAGGTTTAAAGGGAAACGATCATGTGAATTGGAATAAGATTTGCAATGTCTTTGACAAGTTCTGCGGACACATTGCTGGTTCTCTTGCAGTGGCTTTGTTTGGAAGCATTGTCACCGTCTTGCTTATCTGGCTCTCAGCTTCCAGCCTCCATAGCCGTGTTCCCAAGTAGAATCTAAATAATCAATTAATTCAGCCTATTATATGTGCTCTCAGTTCCAGGGTGACATTGTTCACAAAGTTATTGTGTACTACAATTAAGTATTTCCATGTGTTCAAAACTTCTATGGCTGTATGTATTGTTTCAGATGTGTTGATTATCTGTAGTATATCCTTCAGGGACCATGGTTGTAATTATCATTATTCTGTGTCATAATGATTTGGAATTATTCTACCCAACAAAATAACTGTGATTTAATTTCAGAATCCAGACCTTCGTCCATATTGGAGAAGGTAATAACAATTCTAACCTATAAATTGCAGCTAACAGTCCTTTTGGCAATCTCAAATTGAAACATAAAGCTGAGATATGGCATGAAAGAAGACGCTCTAAATTATAAGTAACAGGATACATAAAAAGCAAGTATTAATTGGGAGTTCATCAAATTCAATTTCATTGCAGCTGATTCTCATGGATTACATTAACTTCTTTGAAAAATAAGCACACGTGATTATATGGTAATTCATGAAGTACACATTACATTTGTACAAAGATTCATACCAATTTTCAGAACGAAAGTGAACTTGACTTCAGGTTATAATAGCTATATATGGACAGGGGAATGGGTCGTGTTTGTTATTGAAGAATCAATAAAGTACCTACAGAGACTGGAACTTCCTCTCAATAACCATTGGTTGAAACTTGAAAAAATTACACCAATCTTTGGTTGAATATGAACATGAAAACGGATACAAAATTGGTTGCTTCATTAGACCCCATCATAATCTTAAAATATTGTCTGCTCACCTAATTCCTGACCAGCCATCCCTTCCCTCAGTACTCTGGCAAAGAACTCTTCTAATGTATCGTTCCCATAGCTAGGTGTCTTCTCAGCACTATATTCTCCAGTCTCAGGATCCAAAATTAGCATGCTTTCAGCTGCATAATACCTTCCAATTTTCCCAAACTCAGCAGCATCTTCCAATGAAGGGAAGATTTTAACCAGGAAATCAAGAACCCCAATAGCAAAATCCATTATTCCAATAGGAACCTTCAAGAACTTAGGCTCCTTGCCCAAGAGTTGAAACAGCATCTCCCCTTGTTCCAATGGTGTCAATGCCTTACCTGGCCCTCCAATTGGTAATATCTTGTTGATTTTGTCCTCACTCAACACACAATCCGCAATAAAAGAAGCCAAATCCGGTTCACTTATCGGTTTACAAGCACACAGCTTTCCATCTCCAAACATAACATAAGGCTTCCCATCTTTCACCAACTCAACCTGACCACCCAAGCTTTTGAAGAATGCAGTAGGTCTCACTATACTGTAACTGAACCCATCATTCTCTTCAGCTTCCTTCATCAGCTCAGCCTCAAATTTCAGCTTTGCTCGCTGAAATTCAAGAAGGGGTTTCTGCACACATATTGCTGACAGCAATACAAAATGAGATGCCCCAAATTTCTTACCAGCTAGTAGGCTATTCTTTGTTGCCTCATAATCAATCTTCCACGAATCCTTTACCCCGCCACTTCGACTAGCAAGGCATGATACTACAACATCAACTGAAACCCCTAAATTGTCCAAGGATTTCTCCAAAACGTCCAGGTTGGTCACATCTGAGAAGCACACATTAGTTCCTTTCAACTCAGACAAGGTCGCTTCCTTGTCATTTCTGCCCCTAATTCCACTTTTCTCTCTAGCAATGGCTATAACATCAAAGCCTCTGCTTATCAATTCTTTGACCACAAATTTCCCAATATACCCAGTGGAACCCACTACCATGACATTGGTGTCTTTTGGGGATTTGTTTCTAAATGCAGATGGGGCTGTTTCTACAGCTTCAGATGGAGTTAAAGATGCTGAAAGTTTCAGTCTTTCTCTGCTACCTTTAAGGAGTTCGTGTAATTCTCGTCGGAAGGAGGGTAAAGCATAAGGAACTGAACTTACCCGAAAGAACTTGATGAACTGAGAAGACTCAGAAGACAGAGTTATCGAATACCTTTGATGCTTCGGGGTATGGAGTGCGAGTAAATTGGAAGAAAAACACAAGGACATTTTCTAGGTCGAATACGATATTCAGATAGAGCAGGAAGATTGATCTTGGTGGAAGTGATAGAGTCCTCACTGTTAGAACGAGGCAAATAAAAATGATGACAAAGTGAAATCGGGAGAGGATAAGGAGGGACACAGGTTTTCCATGGTCGTTAGCTCTGTAATGCGGAAGAGCGAAAGAGAGCAGAATCCAAATGGCTGGTGGATAATGAGATGATGAATACAATTGGCTGGAACTCTGTAAAAATATCTGATGTGGAAATGAAGGATGTCGAGAGAAATATATTTAATGTCACATGGGATGCCATATGTCATCTTATAATTTGGCGTATCATTTTTTTTGGTTAAAAAGACAACGCCACTGAATGACTAGGGTTAATGGTTAAAAAAATGAAAGGTCAAGGGTTGAATTTAAACTTTAAAATATCAAAGGTAATATGTAACTAACCCAAAGTTCAGGAAGTTTTGTATAATTTAGCCCCTTCAAAATTAATAAATTTAAAATTTTATAATTCTTAAAATGAAACACAGATAATTATTCATAATTATAAAAGTAACCATTATATCCAAATAAAAGTAATATGTACTTCCTCCTGTCCTAATATCCAAATAAAAGTAATATGTACTCCCTCTTGTCCTTAATATATTAAGGAGTTGATCTTAATCATAAATATTAAACATATCTTTTATATTTATCAATTTTTTTTATTAAATTGCCTTTATTAATATTCCCTTAATCATAATTTACTAGTAGAGGATTAGGGGAAACGAGGAAACTAAAGATGACGACTAAGGCATTTCAAAAGATATATGTCATATTAATTTTCTTAATCTAATCACATTAAATAAATATGTCTTCCATTAAGGAATTGAGGGAGTAGTAAACAAATGAATATCAATGAATACCCCCTGAGCATTCATGGAAAATGTATATATTGGTTTTATGATATTTAGCATAAGATGAAACTTATGTCAAGTTTATCCTTGACAAAAAAAAAACAAAACAAAAACAAACTTATGTCAAGTTTATTAGAACCATTATTATTTTATTGGACTCTGCTACTTATATTATTTCTTCATTTGAAACATTCAAGTTGATTGGAGTTACCAAGTCAATAATAACAAATTAACAATTAACAATCTACAAATATGAACTGAAATTATCAAGAAAAAGATGGCGAAGACTCGCTCACACCACCACATCAGATTGCATTTAAAAATCCAAGTTAGGCGACTGCAAAACTCGTACCAAAGGCTAAAATCAAGAGTGTGGTATCTGTTCTTATCAGTTTATTATCTGATACGTGGGCCATTGGCCCACATGATATATTAAATTAATTTTTTAGGGGTGGACTCAACTGATAGCTTGCACCACGTCTCTACCTTGTTAGTTGTTACTTGTTAGAGAACAAAAATTGAGAGTGGCCTTGGAGATAACAACCCCAAAAGATTGCTCGAGATTGGAACCCAACGTCATCAATAATAGTTGACAGAGGAAGAATAAGATGAAAGGAGAGAATGAAGGGTGGTGGTTAAAAGTTCTGACATCATGGAGAGTGATCATTTCACGAGCCATACCTCAAAAAAGCTAGTTCATGAACTTGAACAGACCGAGGTTCCCCAAAAACCCCACATCAGAATCCCATACTCATAATGTAAGACTCAACACTCAAGTCAGAATCCCACATCGTAAAAAAACTGATTGTGGATTACTGGTGTGGAAATGACATACTGATTGTCGTTGCCTCTTTATAGGTCAGCCATTAATGAATGATGATCCTTTCTATACAATTAATAGGGAGAAAATGTCGAAAGAATAAGCAATTTGTACATGTACGTACATACAAACCATATCAATGGAAAGCCATGACACAGTTTAGATTTGATTTGAACAGCAAGGATATGTTCAGGAGCCAAACTATAGGGTCTCCAGAAAATAAGCAAAGCTGGAGTACTTAGGCTCCCAGCCTATTTCTTGGCGTGTCTTGGAGTTGTTCAATCTCTTACCTAGGGGGTCATCAAAGCCTATACAAAGACAAGATATAAACGAGTGGTGTTTTGAGATTCAGAAGTAAAACAATGTTAACATTAAAACAACAATCTCGATCCTTTGCCATACAGCATATATAGCACTAATATAGATTAAAACAAGAGCTATACTTACTAGTAAATTTCTCAAACTTTTTTCCAAATTTTCCGCTTTGATTGACCAGATCCATCACTTCTTGCCTGCATAAATGTAGTTGGGGCGACTGTTATCAATAAGTGTTTACCCCCTCAGAAAGAAGAAAAATTATGGTGGCAACAGGACACAAACCAAAAGGTAGTAAAAGAATGAAAACCCAACCAAAAAAAAAAAAAGTCAGAAATCAGAATAGCAATTTAATTCAAGAAGTATGTGACCTGGACAAAGGATGGTTATCACAACCCAAAAAAATCATTCCCTTTAATTTCTTCTTCAAGATTGCAATTGAGAGGGAAGCTGCATCCTGGTTAGAAAAGTGACACCTAATTGGATTAACTCATCATGATGACCATAAATATATGATTATAAGTAGATTAAATAATGGAATGTAATAGTCAAACTATCTATAGAAAAGAAGTCTCATGGTGTGAAAAGTAGCATGAAACACAATTTGCAAGTGACATGAAAGTGAAAATAAATAAGCATGAAACCTGAAACCCCTTCTGATAAAACCATAGAACATACCGTTCAATATCTCAATATTGTAAAATAGGTATTATTATTTTTGAAAATATATGTATAAGGTTACTACCATTTCCAAAATTATAGTATATAACTATATAGATATATTACAGTATATAACTAGATATCCACAGACATTCTGACCTCATAATGAATAAAATTTAGGATGTGATCAGGACGGACGCCAACAACCCCCCTCTCTAACCAATAAGCATGTGCACCTTTGCCATCTTTGTTTTAAAATGTCAAGGTTGATATGATATGTGAAATAATTGCAAAAACCACCTCGATAAGAAAACTCTTATGATGTTTTAAAATTAATCATGAAAAGGATATATAAAGTGCTGACAATCTCAGAACACAACCACCGAACTCCAATACCACATTTTCAGCTTTTAGAAGGACATCAGTCCGGGGGCTTCTACCAATTGGCACAACTGGAGAATCCTGGAAAGAAGTACATCAAATATGATGAATAGATAAATTCTCACATATTTATGCCCACCAAAAAGTAAGAAACAAGATCCTAGACAATGTTCATAGATCTGAATAATATGGAATACATGCTTTATGTGTTATTTTGCGGGAAAAGCCTAAGCAATTCATAATAGGCCTAGAGAAAGATCCTACAACGTAAAAATTAGGTGTTTAATAATTTGCAGTTCAAGTTTGAAGAAAGGAGTTCGCACAAAAGTTACCTCATTGCATTCTCCATTATCATTACAATCATAGGGAGCAGAACTAGATGTAAACAAGAAAGAACCTTCACCATCACAGCTTAATGCAGCTCGCCTGATAGGTTGCAAATCCAAAACAATACATAAGCACAATACTCAACAAATTGAATTTTGTGTTTCCCGAGTCCATCTCAATTTTTGTTCATATTGTTATCCCCTGTGAAAAAGTCTTACCAAATGTAGAACATTTATTCCAGTGGTCTAATAAGACAGTGCCACCATCACAAAGTGAAGATTAACATCCCCAGTACATATCAATAATCAATACACTTACGTTATATACTAGTACATGCATAATAAATAGTTCCTTATAAAGTTGAACCAAGGAGTGGCAAGACAGCTTCCTTGCAGCAGATAGTACAGAGGTAAAATTTGATTCCTAATTATTAACTGATGCAGAATTTCACAGTAGCTCAACACGACTATTTATGAGATTACCAATGACTTGGGACACAAATATGAACATGTCACCAAACACAGTTCTCCTAAAAACAGTCAAAGGATCAAGTCTGACGCTCACCTGAGATCACCAGAGTAGTCTTCGGACTGGTGAGGTGGAGCACAGAAAATGACATAAGGAAATTTGTGCGAGGCCTCCGTCCACTTCAAAGACGGATTAATACCCAAATTAATCAACTCGTCGTGATGATTAGTGGTCATTGTTTGTCCAAAAATTTGACAACCGGGATGTTCCTGATTCAAAATAAAATATAAGAATAATGCCAAGAAACGAGGGTGGCACAGTGCATTTGATTATAGATGACAAGATTCCATAACAATCCGATTCCAAGCTCTACTACCAAGGTGATTATTAAATTACCAAGAATCGCAAGGAAATCTCTACAAGAAGTACATCACAAAGATAAAGACAGGGAATCAGAATACATTACCTGCCGCCATTTCTCAGCCACCAAACGACCAAGAACGCCGGGACCCACAATGAGAAGATCATGTTCTCCGATTGTGCGAGAAGAGGAATGGTCAAATTCTTGAGCGGTTGCACCTTCGGAAACCTGAAATTGAGTGGCCATGAAAGATGAAGATGAAGGCGTTGACTTCAGACTGATTCTGGGGTGTGAGACTGGGAACAATTTTGGAGACTTGAAACTGAAAAATTCAAGAGGATTGAAGAAGAGGAGCTTTGGGAAATGGATGGCATTGAAATGGACAATCCTGCATGCCATGAATAAGATCGGGCTTACAGAAATTCCATTCGGCAAAAAAACCTCTTGCACCCTATTCACACAATCCGTATGTACAGTTTGTTTCCTTTGGGCTTCTTGGGCTTTTTTCTTGGGCCAGTGGTCTATTGGAAGGCTTTTTTTATTTTATTTTTGAATAGTAACTGATTTTTTTTGTACAATTTTTTTTTTTAATATAATGGATTTAAACCCATAAAAACATGTCAACCTCTTGAGGATTCATCCCGGCTTTTAAATAGCTAATTTTATTTATATGAAATATTAACACTCGCCAAATAGTTTCAAATTTTAAATTTCGCCCTCTGGACTCTGGTTCAACAAGCAAATATATTCTAACCATTACATCCTACCAAGATAAATTGAAATGAAAGATTGAATTAATTTTTTATTTTCATCACCTACGACAAGCACTGTCATTAAATATTTCCATATTATATTGAAATATGACACCATGCAATTTTAGCATAACTTATTAAAAACTGCACAGAATAATAAAAAATGACTTACATAAAAGGATTATACATTTTTTTGAATGTGCCCAATAAATATTATAAGAACATGGGAAGTAAACATACGAGTACAAATATAATCTTATCGAACTTATTCTTATTCTACTCACTCACTGATAAATACTAAATGTAGACACATTTTTAATAAACATTCAAACAATTCAAACATTAGCCTGTTATATTGTGAGGGATTAACTCCTTTTATATAGGCGTCTTCTTATTAAAAACAATTATATTTAAGGTAGCATTGAGCATTAATAGAACACTTTTTTAAAAGAAGATCTAACTTTAATTCAACACATTGCTCGTTGGAAATTGAGTTGATTGCATTGCTATTGGACCTTCCTTTCAAAAGGCGAGGGTTGGTTGGGTCAAATAATGATCCTCCATTTGGTTGGTTGTTCAGCGTCTGAAATTTGAACGAGTGTTCGCTTTGTGACACTATAAACTAGAACGTTCCACTGCATGGTTCATTTATTTAAATCAACCATTTTTCCCTTTATTCTTGATTTTTTTTTTCAATATATAAACATGATTTAAACATGTTTTATCACTTTAGGAGCACCAGTTCCTATGTATGAGACTCTCTTTTATAATTACCAACTTTCCTGAATCAGCAGCACTATCCCATTGCGAGAAACCAAAGAGTGAGAAGGGTAGGTTGGACCAGCAGTTGACCGTTAGTTACCAGATCTGGTAACAATTGACACGTGTCATCAAACCGCAATTTGGATGCCTCCATATATCACACCCTCACCTTCCTCCCCTTCTTGCACTCTCCAACCTCTTTAATTTATCAGTTGAGTTGCTGTTTTTGTTTGTTCATCGGCGATTAGAAGACCGCAAATGAGGCCACCGGCACCTCCTGGAGGCCCGGGGCCGCCTGGACCGCTCGGTGGCTTCTTTGGTGGACTCTGCTCCGCCATTTCTTCTTGGTTTGCTCCCTTAACTATTACATCCATTACATTCTCTTTTCTCTTCATATTTCTAATCTTTATATATACCATTTAATCATCTCACTCGCTATCCTTAATCCTGCTCTATGCGTTTGTGGCAGTTTATATGTTGTATGTTGCTGCTGGTTGATACAAGATTGTTTCAATCCTCCTGCTCCGCCGCCACCATCGCCTGATCCTGCTCCACCTCCCACCCCAGCACCGGCACCACCACCACCACCTGCTCCGGCTCCTCCACCACCTGATCCTTTCTATGCTCCACCACCACCACCTGTGCCTTTCTATGCTCCTCCACCACCACCACCACCAGGTCCTGACCCATTTGGCCCCCCTGGGCCTCCATGGGGACCGCCTGGCCCTCCCGGCGGTCCGCCGGAAGGACCCCCGCCTTATTAAGGGATATGAATACTGTCCTAATTTTGCTGAGAAATTCCTGGGGCCATTGGGATTAAAAATGTCTGTGTGTGCTTGTGAAGGGTTTGAATTTGTCGAGCATATCCTTTACATTTAGGACTTATGCAGGAAGTAACTCTTGGATGTATTACATTTGACCTGAAATTTCTGGATTTGTTACCAAACAAGTTAAACGGCAGCAAGTGTTAAAGAGCTTTTTGAGATTGCGTTGCTACTTCAGTTTAGAGTTGGGAATCAGGGACGCCCGGCCCTCTAGGGCGGCCCGTAAAGGGCTAGGGCCTAATAGAGCTGGCCCTCCAGGGTCTGGAGTGAGAAAAACACATGTTTTTCAAGGTCTGGTCTGAGGGTACCAGGGCCAGGGCCGGCCCACAGGGCCCGATAATTACTATTCTAAATTTTAACTATTTTTTCTTCACTTTTTTTTTAAAAAAATATAATTGGTAAATTACAACACGAATCATCTAATAAATAAGCGCAATCACTAATTCATAATCAAAAGCATACTATGTTCACAAATAACTCATATAAAACATAAAAAACATATCACTAAGCGACATTAGTACGATGATTATTATTGTCGTCATCTTCATCACTATCATCGATTTTAATGACATTTGATTCTTTTTCACTTTGAATAGTAGCCTCTAGTTTATGAGTAAGAATATCATGAAATTTTTCTCCCGCATCATGAACACATCCATAATCTTTATTTGCAACAAATAATAAATAAAAAAAAGGATAAATAACTTTATAACAAATATAAAATATATATAAATTAATAAATTTAAAAAGGAAAAAAAGAAAAAGCTAAAGCTACAGTGAAAAGGGCCTGTAGGGCTGGTCAGAGACCTTCCAAGGCCGGCCCATTTAAGCCCAAGGCCTGTCAGGGCCGGTCCTCCAGGGCCAACTTTGTTTATCTCTTCAAATTTTTAGACCCGGCCCTTGAAGGGCTAGGGCCTAAACGGGCCGGCCCGACGGGCTCGGCCCGATTTCCCGGCTCTACTTCAATTT
This sequence comes from Acacia confusa, assembly GCA_037074495.1. Lineage (NCBI taxonomy): Eukaryota > Viridiplantae > Streptophyta > Magnoliopsida > Fabales > Fabaceae > Acacia > Acacia confusa. Next base: position 9,597,988 of record CM073505.1, read on the forward strand.
GAAAAATATATACTGTTAATCACCATTAAAACACAGTTATTATCATGTCAGTGCCATGAGAAAAGAAAATGGGAAAATTGATTACAGGGCCCAAGGAAGCAAAATAATTACAAAAAAGGCCTAAGAAACATTCACATGCCAAAAAAGGTCCTTTCTGGCATTTTTTCAAAAAAAATGTACGGACATAGTTGCTAATTGCTACAGATGTAGTTGTTAAAATGTAGTTGTTAATTAGACTGATTTAGTTGTTAATAGAGACTGATATAGTTGTTAACCGCTACTGATGTAGTTGCTAATGTTTTTTGAAAAAATGTCAGAATGGCATGTGAATGTTTCTTGGGCCTTTTTTGTAATTATTTTGTTTCCTTAGGCCCTGTAATCAATTTTCCCAAAGAAAATCTCTGTGAATTGGGGCTTGTAGAGTATATCCAAGATTATTTATCCAATTCCTATACTACTTGTACTTGAAGATAGTAGCCAACTAGAATGCAATGATAAGTGTGGATTAAAAAAATGATAATAGATCACCTTTAAAATCTTTTCGGAAGATGTCATTCAGGACAGGGATGAGCTTTCTGCTGACTTGCCGCCAAATCTTTAGTACAATAATGACATAAGAAAACACATCATTATCGTTATTTAACAAAAATGATGTCTTATTAGTTTTCTTTATCAACGAGGACAACAAATATCTATAACTTACTAGTATATATTAAGATATTTTTAGTTTTATTCTGCCTATCGATAATTTGTTTTTAATTCATTCCATCTTTCTTAATGTCTTTAATTAATTTTCCCACACATTCTCTGAAAATTAATTAAGATAGCGATAAGAAAAATGACTTATTTACATTATGACTTGTTAAAAATAAAAAATTTAATAAAAATTAGAATGTAAAATATGATTTATATTTAGATTCACGATAACCTAAACAGGTTTATGAAATTAAAACTTGTTTGAAATGATGCTTTTAAGATAATAATAAAACGAAATTAAAATAAAAAAATGCCATTCACACGTTCTCAAATTCGTCGTCGATGCCCCTGCCTTGAGTGCTTCAACCAGAGGCTTTATCGCTCCCGACGAAACTAGAAGCTCCTTATTCTCATCGCACAGTGAGAGTGTCAAATTCGTGGTGACGCCGTACTCTTGGAGTTGGAGATCAGGCGACGACATAAGCGAAATCAATGGCTTAATAGCACCGGTTTTGGCGATTTTAAGGTGGTTTTCCGGCTTGTTCTTGGCGAGTTGTCTAATCTCCATGGCGGCTTGCTTCTGGTCGTCAACCAAACAAGACTGGAGATCTCGGATCTGGGAAGAAGCCGTCGTGAATTCACCGGATCTGTCACTGTCACGATCGTTGAATGTAGAAGAGGAATACCTAATCTGAACGCTTCTTCGCATCAGGCTTCTACCATCCAACCTCCACAGTGGAACGCTGAGGCCGAACCATCATCTTTAAAACCTTTTTCTTTATTAAAAGAAAAAAAGATGGCTCCTCTCTTTTTCAATTCGTTCACCCTTCCCTCCTCCTCCCTTCGCTTTTCTTGTTCTTCCTCAACGACCGCTGCTACCCCCACTGGTAAGAGCCTCACTGTCACACTCGCTCTCCAGTCTCATCGCATCTTTTCTTTTTCTCTGCCTTCCATTTCCTGATTCTGTTTTAATTTATTTATTGTTGCATTTCTATTGATATATCCAGATTTCATGTTAGACCCATCGATGTGACTACAAAGTGCTTTAGCGGAGGTCGAATTCCACCACTTCTGCTGATGATGGTGGGTCGTCTCCTCAAGGTGCAGGAGAGGTTGTGCCAGCTGACAAACTTGCTTTGGAATCAAAGCTGCGAGAGAGACTGAGGTTCATTTTCATCCTAATTCGCTGATACTCCTTTCAAAAGCTCCCATAGATAAGCCTAATTTGTCTTAAATGGATTTTTATTAAAAGATTTATACCAAACATAAGAAAAAATAAAAAAAGTGCACGATCAGCGAGGAGGAGTAAATAGGAAGAAGAGGGGGAGTGCACGCATGTTGACGTGACCATCGTGCACTCATTTCTCCGTGAGCCTTTCCCAACCCCCATCCCATTGTAGCCCGCCCTTATCATTTCCTCACACCCTACCTACGTGACATCCCGTGGACCCCTGAGTCATATTTACGCTTTCTCTGCTCAATTGGCGTAGGGCGACTGTTTTTTTAAAAACTATTTTTTAATAGTATTTGAAAACTTTCAAAATTTAAGTTTTACGCAACTCGAGACAAAACTCCTCTCATATATTTACCTCATAAATCCTAAAAACTATTTTCAAAAAACATAACTTAGATGAAATATTACAAATGTGTGGTAAACTAAGGGAAAAAATGGAGTTGTGAATCTCCAAAGATGAGTAGTAAATTAGCTAAGTATGGACAAATCATTAGTTTTTTGGTAGAAAATTATAGTCTATATTATTTCCGTTGTAAGAACATAGATATCTAACTTTAAAGAGCTATTGATTGGCTTATATAGGATCAAATATAATCTTCAACATGTCTATCGGTTTAAACACTAAGGAGAAGAAGATTACCCAGTGACCTCCGTCTTTCTGATAGAGAAGGGTATACCCTACATCTGCCCCTATCAACCGAGTCCGTTGCTTCTTGTTGGGCTAGGAACACCGATCCCTATTTCTTTTTCCTCTACCGAGATCTAATAACTCGTCTCGACTTAATTCTGATTTCCAAATCTGCCTTCTTAAACTGCCTTCTTAAACTACCTTCATATCGCTCTCACACAACTTCATCCTAATGGTTGGGCCTATACCATAGCCTTTAAATCTCTTTGTGTGGAACAAAATATAGACTACACCATGCCCCTTTTCTTTTATTTCTTTTCCCTTTTGGAGTCATTCACTTCCAAAGAAAAACCCAAAGAATTCACTTGGACCTCGTTTAGGAGTGTCTGAAATCGAAAACCTTTTGAACCCTTTACTAATTCTTTTAAAGCTTTCAAACCCATCTTCTTTAAGGTTGTGGTCAAATCAGATCAATAGCCTTGGTTCCTTCAGACATCCGATCTTGGGGAAATTGAAGGGAGATTCTCCCTCTATTGGACAAGCGACTATTGTGATCTATCCCCTAAATCTTTCAATCCTACATTAAACAGCCTTACCCTCGACGAGGAACAAGGGATAATCTTCCTAGGTGACCTTAGGAAAAATATGGGGCCCATCAATTCAGCCGACTATATCGAGGCATCTCTAGTTAGAAGAAGAAAACCCGCAGCAAGTATGAATATTACTGTAATTGCATGTTTGTATTATATTTCATGCTCTTCATTTATTGAGATTTTTGCTTGTTTTGCAGATAAGATTGAAAGGAAGCCGGCTTACATGAATATGGTCGAGCGTGAAGAGGCCGCCGAGGACCTCAGCCCCACCTATAAGAGGAGTGCACCTGAGGTTGGGAAGGGTAAAAAACAAGCTCCTTCCAAAAAATGAGTAGTAATGAGGAGAATGGCGCAATGTGTCTTTAACTGTCAAAGGGGGAATAAGATTGATAGACAAAATGCCCTTACACAGTAAAAACATAACTTTGGTGAAATATTACAAATGTGTGGTAAACTAAGGGGAAAAAATGGAGTTGTGAATCTCCAAAGATGAGTAGTAAATAAGGGCTACGTAAATTAGCTAAGTATGGACAATTCATTAGTTTTCTGGTAGAAAATTATAGTCTATATAATATTTTTATTTTGATTGTTTTTTAAAATGTTGTTTTTAAAAAATAAAATAAAATATGGACAGTATGGGCATGCCATTTGGTGGCGGGCAAACAACCCAAATCTTAATAAATACTTCAAATATGGCAAATAACATGGTTTGTAGCAAAATTGTACTATTATATATAATAAGGCATATTATTGCAAGTAGAAACAAATCCAACCAAGAAAGCATAACACACATATTGTCAAACCAATGTATAGTATTTCCCTTGTCATTTTTATTTTAAGCATCTAATGACAACTTTTATATAAATTAATGAAAGTAGTTTAACTTAGTTATTTCTTATAAGGTATTAAAATTATTTTCAATAGTTGTGGCAAAGGTAGAACCATTAATTCCAATTAAATTACTATTCACACAACAATTTCCATCCAAAATTTCAACTGGTTACTCAGGAGATCACAAGGTCCACAATTTAGGTTGGGAGCATTCATAACAAGTGATTGGCTATAGTCGGCTAGTTTTATCGTTCTCTTCCTATCATCTTTCACTCCATTATTTATTTTTCTCTTTGAATTGAAATTTGAGCGATTCAGATTTAACGTTTTATAAAAATATTAAATTAAGAAAAAAAAATTAAATTTAAAAATTGAAATTATAATAAATAATATTTAAAAATAATATTCTTATAAAATATTAAATCTGAACCATTTAGATTTTAATATAAAAACTAAGATGAGTAGTGACAGAAAAGAGAATGGAAAGACAACAGTAAGAATAAAGAATAATAACCAATCCCCTATAACAGAGTTCAATCAAATGAAAATATGTTAGAGAATCTTTCAACTAGCATGCAGATATAGTGATGAGAATTGAGAATATCTATAATCATTAGTGCAATTAACAATCTGAGAGATTGAATATGGTTTATATTATATTTTGTAAATTCAACACACTACACACTCAATGAACAAAATGTTTTTTTTTGGGTAAAAAAACAATAACAACACTAACTTTATTTATTTTGGGAAGGCTTGTTTGTTGCCGGAGCTCCGATGATAGTTCACTAGCAGGCGCCACTACCGGCCAGCAGGAGCTTTGGTCACTAAAAACTAATATGTTGTTTACATGCTTATTCCACTTGTTCATTGGCAGAGTTGCACACTTGAAAATGAGACTTGTTGAATTTGTATTGTTCATTTACAAATATCGAGCTCCTTATGAACAAGTGAAATAAACACATGAACAACACAAATTAATAGATTAATATGAAAAGATATGATCTTGAACAAGTTACATTTGTAAGTGATCAACTCTCCATGAACAAGTGGGTTACACATATAAACAACATAAATCAAATAAGTTTCATTTGTAAGTGTTATACTCCTTATAAATAAATGGAATAATCATATGAACAATACATAATTTTTCAATGTTCAGAGCTTCGGCGCCATGGCCGGTAGGTAGTGGCCACTCAGACTTGGTTGCTAGTGATCGGTCGCCATAACTCCAACGAGAGTTAAATCTTTTTTGTTTTTTAAAAAATAAAACAACAGAACTTATTTTTATTTTGATCTTTGGATGTGCAATAAAATGTTATGATGCTATGAGATTGACTCAAATAAATTTGGTCATAATTATAAAAAATTCTCCCAATAAATATTCAACTATTCAAGTACTCCCTTTGATCCTTATTATAAGGCACCAACTACCCAAAATTTTTGGTCCTTTTTATAAGGTACCAACTACATTTAACTAACTTATTTATTATTATTTTCTATTATGCCATTATTTTAACAAACTTTTTAAAATCTATCTCATTAAAGTAGGGATAAAATTTAAAAATTTTATTAATTTTAGGCTTATTAATGACTTAACTTCCATTTTTTTAGTTTGTGAAAAAAAATAGTTGATGGGATAACTTATCCAAAATAAAAAAGCGTGTGGCTTGGAGATAAGGGGAGGGGGATGGCCCACAAATGAAACAAGAGCGCCGACCAGAGAGTCAGCCCCTTCAGCCCAAACGCACCGCGACCACGTCTTCTGTCTTTCCTTCCTCCTCCTCCTCCTCTATTATTCCTATTATTTTATTTATTTCCATTATCCCTTCTTGTCCTTCTTATCGCACCTCCTTTAACTAATGCAGGTGGATTAAAAAATAAAACAAAATTATTATAATGTTAAAATCGTAAAACTCATAATATATAGATAAACTCAAATTATAAACTTGTGAAGAGTTTATTTTAATTTTTAAATAGCTAAGCATATGATATAATTAAAGCGATAAACTTTATTTAGTTTACATATTTTAAATAATTAAAATTAAATTTATCAATATTCATAGCTTTTTATGCTCAATTAAAAAGTTGGAACTAATTTTTAACATAAGTTAGTATAATTTTATAAGTTAGAAACGTAAATATATTTAAATTTAGTGAGGGAACTCATGAGTTTAATCGAATTTATAGATATCAGGGATGTGAGTTTAAAGATGAGTTGGTATAATTTTGTAAAATAGAAACACAAAAACAGTAAATTATATGAGTTAACTCAAACGTATGTTTATATAAAATTATATATTAATTTATAAGTTAGAAAAATTAATTTTAAAAAATATAATAAATATAACAAACAAAATAGATTGAAACCAAAGATAAATATAAATCCCAACTAGCATTAATTTATCTCATTCAAATTAAACCACCCCTCCCCCCTGACGTCACCTTTCCCCTCCAACACTCCCATCCAATGCTAATAACACTTTAATTTATTAGAATATAATAATAATAATTACAAAACTAAATGACCAATCTCAAATTTCCCCCATCATCCATTCAATTAAATGCATTAAATTAATTGTCTGAAATCCTTTGCTCATCAAATCTCTACTTAGATTCTCCGCACTATAGGTGACTATGCATGCAACCCTATCCTTTTGCATGTATATGTCATCAACATGCATTGCTTATCCAGTGAACACTCATCAGATTCATTTTAGTTTTTAATATTACACTCCCTCCTATGTGTTTTATAAGTTTCCAAAATTTAAACTCCTTTAATTCCCTTTAAAAGGGTGCGATAATAGGTATTTGAACATTTAATAATTTTTTTTTAATTTTTAGCCTTCTTTAATTATAGGGTTAAGGTGCAAAAATACACATGAGCTTTTTCCCAGGAACGCTTAGCACCATGTGTTTTTTTTGGGAGTAAAAATGCACACGTGGTTACCATTTTAGAGTAAAAGTCACGTTCCACTGTTAAATTACTGTTCACTATGATGATAGAGAAAGATATGAAGTGAATAATAATATAACGGCGAGGAACAGTAACTTAACGGTGGGATGTGACTTTTTGCTCTAAAATAGTAACCATGTATGTATTTTTGCTCTAAAAAAAGCACGTGGTACTGGGCGCTCTTGAGAAAAATGTTCATGTGTATTTTTTCAACTTAACCCTTAATTATATGTACTGCAATTAATTAAAAATTTGATGATACTCATATTTATTTTATTTTTCTCTTACTTGTTCCTCATAAATAAAGTTATATTTAAAAATTTAAATTTATTACAGACATATTTATTATTTTTAAGTAACTTTAACTACTTTCTTATAAATAGGATTTGTGGGAGTATTCAATTATCCTAATAACTACCATCCCCTGGTAACAGAAAATGGATAATACCAGTATTAATATCCAACTCATTGTAAAAATAATAAATAAATAAATGGAATTGGGACAATTCAACGAACGCGATCCACAACATGATAGGGGTGCTGAATCGGGGGTTTGTCTGGTCCGTAGTATTGTGTTATTACTTACATGTGGTTCTAGTTTGGCCTCCTATCTCACCGCCACGTGGCATGCCTTTTCCTTTCTTTTTTCCCTGCTCCGTCAGAAAAATGAAAATCGTGTCTCGCGTTACTCCTTTATATACCGCCCTTCCCCACCTCAAGATTTGCCTCGAGCCTAGAATCTCGTCTTACGTCACCTAAATTTCGCTCTTTATCCCTTCTCTCTCTCTGATTCTCTCCCACACTTGAAATTCAGCTGTGAAGAGTTTAGAGGATAACTCAGAATTTCGATTTGGTTGGTGAACAATTTTGTTTCTGGCTATGGAGGTTTTGGTGTTTGGAAGCTCTCAAATTAAGCTCGAAAAATCTGGATTCACTGAGAGGGAAGTGCGTTTCTGTAATCTAAACGATGCTTTCGGCCTTTCAAATTCTAGGATTTCTTTTGGTCGGAGTTCCGCATGGAAGAAGGCCGGTGTGCGCTTGACTGTCAGCGCTCTTCAATTCGATGCCGTCCGCGAGGAGAATCGATCTCCTTCTCCCAAAATATCTAAATCGGTGAGTTTTCTTTCAAGAAAATTTCTTATTCATTGCATGCTGCGTTTAAATTGCTGGCAAAGTATTGGGAAAATGAATGGAATTTTGATTTTAATTGTTCTGGGTTATGATCTAGCTGAAGCCTTGAACTGTATGTCTGTTTGAGTTGGAATTTTTCAAACGTAACACTTAACAAAATGGCCTTACATATTATTTCATCTTCATTTACTAATATTCCTTTAGATGGTGTCTGGTGAATTTTATTGGAGAAAGCAAACTTTCCTTTTAGGAATAATTGCGCTTTTGACATTCATTTGTCAGTGAGTTATCATTCATAATGCATTACTATCCGGGAAACTTCTTAAGTCGACCAAGGTAACCTTGTGCTCCTAATAATCAGATATTGGTACATGTAGACCTGGCATTTCTTTCTTGGAATCAATTCGAATCTCTATTGATTACAGGCTGCAAATTCGTCCCCGAAGTAAATGGAAGTTTTTTAAGTCGATATGTATTAAAACATAGCAATATTGTCCAAATTTAACACCCACCAACGTTGACTGTTAATATTATGCTTGACTGAATTTGATTGGGTGATTCTCCACCTCACCGTCTTCCCTGCTAAAAGAAATCCTCCGGTCCCTTTGTTTTCTGGGCTTTTTTCCCTCCCCATCCCTTTCTTCCTCCTACCTTATCTTTGGCACCCTCCGCACCAACAGTGAGAGAATCTGGGTGCTGTTAATTTGATTTTGTGTGGGGAATCAGAAACTGAATTGGAATTCAAACATTAAGTGCTAACATTTTATTGGAGCCTTGATAGTCGAATCGGAGAAGATCGGGATTAAACTACTACAGCAAAGCCGCTACGCCCTTCCTCTTCTCCGATCGAAAATCAGAGGAATTATTGGCGAACGACACCTAGTTTTTATATATCTGTCTTGCGCCAAGCACTAGCGATTAACTGTTTTTTTTGTCTTTCAGCGATTGATTGTTTTTACTTTTTACTCTGAAACTGAAATTAATTAATGGGTTAAACTGAAATTAGTCAAAAAACACTAAATTCGATGCTGTTAATTTGAATTTGAACGTGGAGATGGTAACACTGTCGCCGAAGACGTTACTAGAATCGAACTTGTACACCAAGCACTAGGGCAGGGCAGAGGGCAGTGGTATGACGCCGGGTTATCCAGTGTCAGGTTCGAACCTGCAGACCATTGGTCCCATTTAAAAAAAAAAAAAAAAAGAATCGAACTTGTACATGTTTGAGGTCTGTAATCAGGGGTTCTGGAGTGACCAGAACTTGCAGATGCACCGGTGGAGGCACAAGGTGTCGCAAAAGCTGCTCAAGAGGGAGACGCTGGCGGCGAGGAAGCGCGTGTTCGTTTGCCCCGAGCCGACGTGCCTGCACCACGACCCGTGACATGCCCTCGGCGATCTCTTCGGAATAAAGAAACACTTAAGAAGATCTATATATTAATAGACACACACTACGGCACAGAGACGCCTCAGTGAAATTGAGTCTACTGACGTTTGATCGTTTGAGCTGTTTACTTGGGCTCGCTATGTTTTGAAATTTTCAAGGCAAAACTTCCAGGTTTATATTGAGATTTAAGTAATATTTCCGCGGCATATTGCACCGTAACCCTTGATTATAAAAACCAGTCAATAAAATATCTGTAAAACTTAAATACTGCTTCTTTCAAATTTCTTGCTGCATTTGTATCAAACAAGACAAAGTTTTGTCTAAATGGAATAATTCAATATCCAACGTCGAGCTCAAGACCAAGAAAAAGAAACTAACATGCTTCAAGTGTGGTGGTGCAGCTTAATGATGTCAGGTTATTTGTGGGGTTGCCCCTCGATACTGTGTCTCCTGACTGTAATTCAGTAAACCATGCTAGAGCCATTGCAGCTGGTCTGAAAGCTTTGAAGCTATTAGGAGTTGAAGGTGTTGAGCTTCCAATTTGGTGGGGGATTGTTGAGAAAGACAGCATGGGAAAGTATGAATGGTCAGGTTATCTTGCTATTGCAGAGATGGTTCAGAGTGCAGGTCTCAAGCTCCATGTAACGCTTTGCTTTAATGGATCCAAAACACCCAGTATCCCACTACCCAAGTGGGTGTCTCAGATTGGTGATTCAGATGCAGGCATTTTCTTCACAGATCGATCGGGACAGCAGTATAAGGAATGTTTGTCATTCGCAGTTGATGAACTTCCAGTTTTCAATGGGAAGTCAGCGATTCAGGTCTACCAGAGTTTCTGTGAGAGCTTCAAATCTTCGTTTTCTCATTTCATGGGCTCTACAATTACGGTAAGAATTTTGAGCTCTGGAACCAATTTTTACACTCTTAGCTTATTGATGTATATAACTGATGAAGTTTTCACGTCTTGCAGGGAATTTCCATGGGTTTAGGACCTGACGGGGAGCTACGCTATCCATCTCACCACAAGCTACCAAATATCAATGGAGTTGGAGAATTTCAGTGTTATGACCAAAACATGCTTCGCATTCTTAAAGAACATGCCCAGGCATTAGGAAATCCTATGTGGGGGCTTGGTGGTCCACATGATGCTCCTAACTATGGCCAATCGCCAAACTCGGGTGGCTTTTTCGCTGATGGCGGCTCATGGGAGTCTCCTTATGGGGACTTCTTCCTTTCCTGGTATTCTGATATGCTTGTAGCTCATGGCGATCACCTCCTTTCGATGGCAGCTGCAACTTTTGACAGCGGAGTTTCTGTATATGGCAAAATTCCCCTCATGCACTCTTGTTACCGAACCCGATCTCATCCCTCTGAGCTAACTGCAGGATTCTATAACACAGCTAACAGGGATGGTTATGAATCAGTTGCAAAGATGTTCGCGAAGAACTCATGTAAGATGATATGTCCTGGAATGGACCTGTCAGATGCAAACCAGCCAAATGAGACCCTCTCTAGTCCTGAGTTGCTGCTTGCTCAGATTATGGCAGCTTGCAGGAAGCACGGGGTCAATGTTTCGGGGCAAAATTCTTCCAGTACTGGTGCTCCAGGGGATTTTGATCAGATCAAGAAGAATCTATCAGGAGATTATGTGTTGGATTCGTTCACGTATAATAGAATGGGGGCTTACTTCTTTTCGCCTCAACATTTTCCTTCGTTCACCAAGTTTGTCCAGAGCCTTGATCAACTGGAGTTGCATGCAGATGATCTACCTTCTGAAGATGAAGATGAAGAAGAAGCTGCTGAATTCTTAATGAAAAGCTCAGAATCAAGCAAGCAGTTGCAGACGACCTAAAAGTGATTAATTAGTATATATGACAATCATGTATATAACAATTTGATGTAAACTTGTTTATGAACAGGTCATCTTTAAAATTCAAATAGGATGCAAAATGACGTCCTGGATTACATAGCCATTGTTTCATAAAATATTATATTAGGGGCTATGACATCCTGGATTACACAGCAATTTGAACGCTCGTTATAGATATTGCATCGCAGGAGAATTTTGCAATTTATTTGGAGAATTTATCATATTGAAATCCATCAAGAGTTTAATTAGCTGGCGTTTGAATTCGCTTATCTGAAAACATGTTGCTGAGTAATTATTTAATTCAGCATTAAGATTTTTCGTATTTCTATATGAACTTTTTTTACTTATCAGGTATCGTAATGGATGGCGACTGCTATAGTAACCGACAAAAGTTTTGAATGAATTGAATTTCCTGGTTTGCTAAAAACTTTGTCTCTTTTTGCTCCTTCCTTATTAATTACTGCTATATATGATACTTGAACAATCAAAATGAGATTTTGAAGAGATAAAAATAGCGGTTGCTCTAAATCTCACTCTTTATGACATTTTAATCATATGCTAGGAATTTAAAAAATTATTTAGAACTAGTAAAATAACCTTTTGAAATATTCAATCATGAAAATTTATGATTTTTATTTGCTAGGAAGATAGACAAGAAACAAATACGAGTAAAATCTACACACAAAGTAAACAGGATACGCATGCGGAAGATAAGGGAAGTTCCAAAACATCATTCTAATTTCATGAGATATTTCCTAATAGCATATATCTCTCTACTCAGAAAAACCAAATCAGAACAAATTTGAGAAAAACACTACCCACCAAGTAACCCTAAACCCTACTTCACCAGGTGCATGAACAAGAAGTAACCACTAACACCATCCAAACTATACAAGGAAGCAAACACTGCCCAGAAAAAGATAAGACTCTTTGACTAGGGAACTTTTGCTATCAGTTATCAATACCGTCTCTGCTATTAGTTCTCTAAACAAAGCTAACTTGTTTGGAAAACAATGAAACAATAAAACCTTTTTCTGCAAGCTGAGATAAAACTCATCTCATACTTATTTCATAAATTGTAAAAACACTTATAAAAAGTTAAAATAAACATGCACTTGATTCAATCTTAAAAAACTTCCCAGGCACAGCTTTTTGCAGCATGGTTCTGCCAAATGAACATGGACATTGTGTTATTGGTCTTGCTAAAGAACTTGGGTTTCAAAGCTGCTGAGGATTATTGCAAAAGCCTGAAATGCTGAGATGGGGTACTGGTAATCCATGGTAAACAAATCCTTCCCTACTTTCCCAAATTGAAGGATGATCTTCTCATGTTCTTCTCCAGAAGGTCCATTTTCTGGGGAAGCCTGCAGCTGAAAGTTCTTAACTGAAGTAACTGTCACTCTGCCTTTGAAGTTCAAACACCAATGTTGAAATTGCTCAGACCACCATGGAGGCTTACTTTTTAACACTAGCACCTTATCACAGAACGGGGATCCAGATACAGAGTTTTCACTTCTATTTGATTTTGACCTAAAAAATGGGAACAATGGAACCTTTTCTACATTGCTCGGAGAAAAATCACTCTGTACAGGTTGTCCCACCCCTCCTGGTTGAATTGCTGAGGCAGGAATGGTGTCCATGACACATTTCATTCTCCTTGGAATCCTGCTTGTTGCATTACAAGCACTGTGTAATATTGCATTGTCTGTATATTACACAAGATATATACATGCAAAGACAAGTGTAACAACTCCTTTTAAGCCAATGAAAACTTCTGAATGAACTTGTTATAGTTGATGCTTACCTGTGGCCTAGCACATATAAGATGTGTGCCACTGGATAGTTACCCGTAGAAACCTCGGGTGAAACTTGATTTAGATTCCCGGAGTGGCTTTTTGTATTCTTTGCCCCTTTGTGAGGTGGCTGGCCATCATAAATTGTGAACTTGTTTCGCATATAATTTGATCTTATCAAAAGAACTCAAAGGTGTAAGTCTTGGCACAGAAATGAATGCAAAATAATGAGTCACATTGCTCAGTTAAGAGTGTAATTGTGCACCTCAGTTTCCCAACATAAGTGTTGCTTCCCTTTGACATATCATGAGCATCAAGAGAGATGATATACTCTATGCAGGTGACACGTCTACACCTGCGAGCCGCCAAAAGAAACTTCCCATCATCACTTAATGCTGCAAATTGAAGAAGACAAGACTAGGATTATAAGCTTTATAACTTGAAAAGAAGACCAAAGAATGAAGAAGGGAAAACAGCATCCTCCAAAATTTAACAGAAACAAATAATCTATTCAGCCTTTATAAAAGGGACAATATTCTCACCATTAGTTAAACTGAGAAACAAATAATATGTCTGGGTTGATCTGTTGCGCTTTACGAAGCACTGGAGGGGATTATCCCTCGGGCCATGCTGTCAAAATTTATCAAAAACTGTAATTAACATGCTAAACATCTGGGAGGGCAGGGAAAAAATAAATTGAATCGATGTCCTCATCAGCATTAAGACAAGAACATTAGTCACATCCAATCATTGTCAACTAAAACCAAGGGAATCTTAGAGAATGTCTTGGACGGCAGCCGTCGGCAGGCAAACTATGAATTAAAGCATTCAATACAAAACGAGTCATCTTCTTGTAGCCACTCAATTTTGCCCCTTAGTTAGAGGTAATTGTCATTTTACTTCTTGGTCTAAATAATTGAATGCGTCCCAATGGAGGTGTTTCGTTGACAGAAACCGAGCCAAAGCATAATATATTCACGCCAAACTAGATTTCAGAATTTCTACTATTGCAAAAATGACTGCAACTAGTGTTGCTGGGGAGAGAGATAAAGAACACAAGATTGTAAATGTTTGAAGAAGAAAAAATCATAAATGGCTTATATAGAGGAGAAGGATTTTTTTTTTTTTTTCCTTTTTTTAAATGAAGGCAAGACAAGTATATAAAATATTTGGAGAAGGAAAGAGCATGTGGATGCGAATTTACTGATGAAACAGGAATTAGCTGTCAATGTCCGAAATTATTGAATTATTAAAAAAAGGAAAAATATTTAAGAAAACAGAAAGGGAAGAAGCAGAACAGACCCAGAGTAATAACCAATTCCGAAACAAAACCAAAAAATCTAAAAACATGCTAACAAAGAAGACAAGAAAATCTAAAACCTCGCTCACCAAATATTTCATGTAAAAAAAGGAGGCAAAACATATGAACAATCTTGATTTTTTCTCCTATTTTTTGACCAACAACAATCTATATTTCTTAAAAAAACTATATTCCAAGTAACAAATCTTGCTTATCAGTGAATATCATTCACTCTCACCCCAGGGAATATTTCAAGAGAAACCGAGAATCAAGGAGGTATCGAAATCATGCATACTGAAAAAGAGATGTAAAAAAGGGAAAAAAATTAAAATTTCAGAATTCAGGGCATTGCGCACAAACCTGCTTAACAGAGATGGGGAAGGTGATCTTAGTGGAAACTTGAATCGTGTTGACGATACCCTTCATGATGAGCCTCCAAGTACGGCACACCCCGGAGCAAGCCACCACGCTCCGGCGAGCAGGCCAGGAGCTTTCGGATGCTTCGATTCTGACCAACACCTCTGTGAGAAACTCCAGTGGAATGTTGGCCCAGCAGCTCTGCTTCAGGCCATCGGTGACGACAAGCTCCACCAACCGAAGGACCTCCATCTCATACCACGGATTATGCTCCTAATTACAAACATTTTGAGAGTGAAAACGAAGACAATACGCTAATTTCAGTGTTGATTCGGAAACACTCTTATGGTTTATGGTATGCGTTATATATATATACCTTTTGCTCGAAAAATGCCAGATGGGACCAAAGCTGCAGTAACAGAGGGAAGAGAGAGCGAGACCAACAAGCTGGTGCTGTAAGAGGCATAGGAGAATATATATATAGACGGAAAAAAAGAATAAAGAATAGGAGAGAAATCAGATCAGCTTAGTGGTTACTGGTTGGTAATGTAACTGATCACAGCGATTTATGGATTATCCTTAATTTTCTTTAGTTATTATTAATATTAACGAGTTCAGAGACCCGGACAATGCGGGGCTAAAAATGGCATCTTCTAAAAGATTTAATTTAATAATTAAATAGTAAAATTATATTTGATATTATATTATTTATATAATTTAAATAATTGAAGGCAGTTAGGAAATTTTAATTCAAAATATATAAAATATATTTCAGTTATGATATTATCATTTAAAATAATATAAATAAACACTTATCACATTTAATATATATAAATATGTAAAAGGGTTTAATGTGTCTAATTTTATAGCAGAAATATTTTTTCTGTCTCATCCACATAAAAGTGAGTGAATATCATTAATATTTTCTTTCTCTTTTTTGTATAATAGGATCCACACACTTTTATATAAATATAACGGAAAAAAAAAATTGGTTGGAAAAGCAGAAACAATAAACCTTATGTATAATATTATAAACAAACAAATCTTTTATTAAATACTTAGAAGCTTATTTGTGGGGTACCGGGGGTTGTCATGCATAGATTGGAAGCTATTTTTTTAAGTTAAAATATATAAAATAAAGAATATAAAAAAAACAAATGTTTTATTAAAATACTAAGAATGTCAGAGTAGTAAGTTAAAATATATAAAATAAAATATGTAAATAAAGAATAAGGTAGGTGAAATGCTTATCCTATTTATAAGTCCCTTTTGACTAAAAAATTTGATCCTGTTTATAAGTCTTCTTTCAAATAATAAATGAGATTGTGACAATTTTGCCCACATTGACGGTTTAAACCGTTGTTTTGTTTTTTGTTTTTTCATAGTAAGAGAAGAGATTGTTTGTGTGTTTGAGTCAGCGTTTTTGTTGGGACTTATCCTATTATTTGGGATCTTATTTATTTGTGATTTGTTTATTGCGATGGGTCTATTGTTTTATTTTGTATTTGTTATTTGTCTATTTAATTAAATTGGTCAGGTCCTATTTATTAAGAAGTCGCCAATTTAGTTAAGAAAGTGGGTTTGTTAGAGCCTGTCTGGTTTGAGTGAAGGGAGTGGGAGGGAATGAGGAGAGATAAATTTTTTTTCTTATATTTACTAAAAACCCTTGAAAAATTTTCAATATTCTAAAAAATACTCTCCACAAAAAGAAACTTTTTTTCATTAATGACAATTTGATCAATATCCTCCTTAGTACTCTTCCCCTCCTATATTCGAACGGTTTAGATTTGATTTTTAATAAATTATTGATAAAATGTTAAATTATAAAAAAATAATTAATTAAAGAATCATACTTACATCAAGTTTCTTATACATATTACATCAAGTTGTCCAATTATACATAACCATATGTCTTATTTTTTCACATGAATTTACAGTTAAATCAAAATATTTAAAAAATTTGACATGGTCAAAAGATTGAAGAGCTTGAGGAAATAGATAAAAAAATATAAAATTATTTTACACTAAATTTTGATATGGATAATTCAATATTAGAAATAAAAAAGTAAAAAATTATTTTGCATAAAATTAAATCTAAACCATCCAAATGTTCATCTAAAGCTTCCTTAGCTTCAACCAAAAAGCCAATTTGCTGCTGTTGGGGAGAGAGATATGGGTATGTCTGGATTTGTTTTTAGAAAATAACTTTTGCGGAAAAAATGGTAAAAGTGATTTTTCAGGATAGATTCCGTGAGAAAAGTAATTTTGATAAAATGATAGTGTTTGGATATTATTATCAGAATCATGGTAGTTAAAATCTCGATATAACACTGCAATTTTACGTTTTTACGATTTCTTTTTATTAAAATGATTTTACCAATTTTCCAAACGTTTTTATGTTTTTACTATTTTTTTACTTATGATTTTATGTTTTACGATTTTTTATCATTCTTCCGATTTTACCTAAAATCTCGATTTTAACTACCTTGATCAGAATAACTTTTTCATACTTAAATTACTAAAAATGATATTAGCTTTTGTGATAATTTCATATAAATGATAAGTTTGTAAAATACCATTTTGCCCATTTTTAAAAAAGAGCTCCAATCCTGCCCTTTTTGGATTAGCAGTAAAATCTATTTTTCCAACATGATTTACAGTATATGAGGTAAGTCTGTGAGAAGAGTTTTTCCCCCGACCTACGCGAACGTGCTTTTTCAACGCCAATTCAAATACTCCCTCTGATCATTATTATAAGGCACCAACTACCCAAAATTTTTGGTCTTTTTTGTAAGGCACTAACTAGATTTAACTAACTTATTTATTACTTTTTCCTATTATGCCCTTACTTTAACAAACTTTTTTAAATCTATCTCACTAAAGTAGGGATAAAGTTGGAAACTTTTATTAATTTTAGGCTCATTAATGACTTAACTTCCATTTTCTTGGTTTGTGAGAAAAGATAGTTGATCCCTTATAATAAGGACCAGAGAGAGTAGGTTGTTAAACTGATATTTTTGTAAAAGTCAATCTAATCATAAATTACATTACAACTTTTATTCTAACTTAAGCTTCTAGAAATTGAATGAAATAAAAGCCACTTTTTCCACCCCTAATACAAAGCCACCCTCATTAAAAACTACCACTCTCTCCCATCCTAAATATAAAATGGAGTTAACTTTTTTGGAGATATTAAAAATCTAATTAAATTATTATAAAATATTTATATTTATCATTTTTTTCTTTAAACTATTTTATCTAATTTATAAATTGATATATAATTTAAGAATAACACAACTCGTGTTTATTTAAAAATAGGAGGAGGAGGGAGTATCTCTTAACGCCAGTTAAAAAGTTTGGTATCTTTTCTACTTTATCGTCCTAACGATGAAGATATTGCAATGAAGAAAGTGAGTTGAGGAGAGAAAGGACCATATCCACATCAGCACAGACAATTCAGAATCAGTGAGCCCCTCAAGGATCAATATTTTCCTGGAAAATTAATAAATACTTCAAAGACTTCAGCATAAATACCGAGACATAGTTCCTCAAACTTGAGTATTTTTCAACTGTAAATAAGCTAAGAAGGAGTCCTTTTTGGATTATAAGAGATAACATGCAAGATCAAACTCATCATCTACTATAACTCTATAAGGCAATGAACTAAAAAGAAGCGATTCATGGGTATAAAAGAACCATAACGTATGCCACATGAAAATTCATAACATTCTTCTTCAAAAAAGTAGTACTCTCTCCTGTCGTTAATATGCTAATATGCTGACATTTTTTTTAATTTAATTAAATTAAAGAAGTTAGTTAATTTAATTAACATAACGAGTATTTTCTAAAATGTCATAGTCAGTTTTTTTAATTCTCTCACTCCTTTTTCTTATTGATTATTATAAAGAGATCATCAATAAGGGTAAATAAGGAAAATATTGACAATTATAAAAAATATGTCTTGTATCTAAGACTAAGATCAACTCTTCAAATAAATCTTATATTACTAATGGGAGGGAGTATCTATTATTTTAATACCACTAAATATTATCTAGAAATGCTATTGTTGTTACTTTTTATTGGACAACTATTTTTTTTAGAGAGAGATAAAAAATGATTCCAACAAAAAAATATCTACAACCACAATATATATATTTCTAGACCACGTATCTAATTAAATTGTTGAAATATGATAACCTCTAGAAATAAGTGTCAGATTCAAATTTAATTTGAAGCTCAGTTTTTAGTCCAAAACTAAGAAAATAAAAATAATTAAGGGTTCCAATATTAGCCAAATGATTAAGATAAAAATGGTCCCCCTGTAATAATTTGAAAGAAGCATTGGAACTCATAAAATTTTGATGTTTAAATTAGTTAATGTTGTCCATAAAAATGTTGTGAGCATTTACCCGGCTGGGACATCATAGAGTCAAAATTTCAGCAACATTCACTCTCAGCTTAAACAATCTCATAAAGTTGTAAAATCAAAATAACAATGTTTGAAAAGCTGGAATCTTGTACTCAAATCAAAGTATCCGGCTTAACATTTATTAATAACTCAAGTACACCATTATGATAATGCTGACAATGGAAGGCTAAAACAGCAAAAGGAATGTGAATACAATGAACCGAGCATCTTATGTCAGGATATAAGTAACACAAGAAACAACTGTTCCTAATTATTCATGGAACTCCTGCAAATTCTTAATGCAGGGCACAATGCAACGGAAAATAGAAATGAACTGAGCAGCCATGGAAAAAAATTCAATTAAATACGTAGAACAAAATTTTAAAAGCTTATGGTTCGATCCTGTTGCATCAAAGCTCAATAATAGGTGGTGTCAAGGAGAATTATCATATAGAGGAGCAGGCACGAAGGGAATTGGTGCAGCAGAGAAATATGCAACAGGTGGGCGTGCCGGTGTTCCTTTCATGTGCCTCTCCTTTTTCTTTCTGGGAACATTTTCGTCATTCTCAACTGAAGTTTCCATGCAAGATGAAAACTTTACAGACTTGGCAGCATTATCTGCCATGAGCTGGTTATCAGAAAGACGGTGAATTAGAAGCCCCGACATGAACATGGGAAGATAAAGAAGACTGGCATGGAACATTCTCTTGGCCTTTTCTCTTGTACGATCTCTATAGAACGAAAATGCTGAAGCCGTTATTGCAGCAGTAAGGAACAACGACTCAAGACAAAACCACCCAGAAGTCACACCCCCTGTTGACAAGTTCAGAAATATGAGGTGTTATGATTTCTACAGACCGCATTCATAAATGCAATGCTGCAAACTTATGAGCAAATTAAACAGTCTATCACTGGATTTCTTTTTAGACAACTTTTGAATAGCAACAGATATAAATTTAAAAAAGGATGTGTTCACTAAGTATGCTGTTTCGATCAAATTGAAAAAATACAAAATATTGCCAGAAGTTGGAAATAGCTACTCACAATCATAGGCCAAGAATCCCAAAGGGATTAGATAAATAGAGTTCCTTAAAGCCACTGATGCAGTTCTCAGACCAGATGGGTCGGTAAGAGAGTACATCTTAAACCTGAATTTACAACACATTAACTAATAAGTATATGATATTATATAATGTACAGACTTCCAACAATGCGTGTAAGAGCAGCAGAATGAAACCCATCTATGTCTGGCATTAAAAGAAATTTGCATATTAATATAATTATTCACTGTTTGAGCACATAAAGTATAGGGCAAATTAATTCTCCCCCAACAAATGTTCGAAAATCAGGTAAATTTTGATTTGATGTAATACATAAAAAAGACGTCTGTTTAAATCTTTCCAATAACTGGGAGGGTTGGTGCTTTGAACTTTCTCAGAGGAAGAGGAGTAATTTACTCTAAAATTTAAGAAGCTATCCAAATGACATCAGCTTAGATGGTCATAACCATATATGAATCACTAAGTGCCATTCTGGAATAAGCCCTAGGAATAAAACAAAAATTTCCCCCTCAAGACACGTCTCCTTGAACAATGGCAAGCACCACATAAACAAAAATTGGTCAAGGGAGGCTTGCATAAACAATAATTTATCTACATAGATAACTAAGACTGAACATACCCTCCTGCAGCATAATCACTGCGGCACATATACGCAAGGGCCATAAAATGAGGTATCTGCCAAAAATACAATGCAGCTGGAAGAATTAATGCATTTAGTGAAATATCACCAGCAGCTGCAGCCCATCTGAAAACAAAACCGCACAAAAAATGGCGAGGTGCAGAAAACACCTCGCACACATGTCTAAGCTCGAACGTGATGAAAGATGAAAAAGAGGAAGGGAAAACATCTGATTGGTTAAATTTTACACTACATTTAATAATTAAATAGAGGTGTAAAGAAACTTCCAACACAGAGCAATTCAACAACTACCCTAACTTTATTTCTTCAATAAACAACTGCCTTGACTTGATTTTTGCAATCATGTCTAGAGGTAGCTGCAATCATGCAGTTACCAATTGACAATTGTTTTGCATTAAGAAACAAAAACAGTCTTGTAGAGAATTTACCCCAAAAGTGGCGGAACAGCACCAACAACAGCGCCCACCCAAGTATTCACAGGATGAATCTGCTTCAGTGGAGTATATACAAATGCATACAAAACAAGGTTGGAAGCTGCAAGCCCAGCGGCCAACATATTAGCCTGGAACAACCTTGTCATTAAGCTGCATCATTAGTTGCTCAGCTCACAGCATTCAAAAAGGTTATCCTAAGACTACACAACAAAAAGGAACGAATAAATAGGTTTTGCTACCTTTGTTGCTATGAGAGCTGTGCCTGTTAAACCAACAGATGAAGCCCAATTGACTGCATGTGGTACTGTAATGCGCCCCGATGGAAGCGGCCTTTTACTTGTTCTCTTCATCTTGGCATCATTATTTATCTCAAAGACCTACCACACCAAAATCATCACATAGACTCAATGTCAACAAAGTACCTAAGGCAAAAGGTGGGCCAACAAAAAAACAAGTACTTCAGCCAATGCTAGTAAAAAGAACATAGTAATATTAAATATTCCTTATGGAAAGATAGTCTAACAAAGTTTAGTTTATTATAGATATTTTGCCATCACACACACACACACACGCACTACCAATCCCCTTCTTTACCATGTCAATGTCAAGAGGGTAACATTTTATCACTGCAAGCAATTCATTTGAATCCTAATGTCTTATACAAACCTTCCTTCCTTCTTCAACAAACTTGGCTTCATATAAGAACAATAAATAGACAATTGATAAAACAGATTACACTCATCGCCATTTTACACATTATAACGATATTATGATGAATTTGAGTAGGTCTTTTCCCGCATTCTAGTGCCTCTTGAAGTCTACATATCCTATGCTGATTATGTCTTTCATCATATTAATATTTGTGATCCTCAAATTTTGATGGAAAGCAACCCATGCCCACAGTCTAAAGAAGTGGTATATAACATAAACAATTACCGCAACAAACCAACCTGATTCAACGAGTTAGCAGATGCAGCAACCATCATGGTACCCATGCAAGTCCAACATAAAGCAGGAAAATCAACAGCATTGCTACTGCCTAAGACAAATCCAGTCCCAGATGTTGCAACCACAAGCATGCTGAAAACCAATTAGAAGGGCATAAGTTGAATTACAAAAACATTGACTCATCTTGGCATCATAACTGCTGTCATACATAGACACTGAGTGGATACATAGATGCCAAAATGCAGAATTGTTGAAAATTCCAAAGGGGTCTGAAGCAGAAGAGACATATTGATCTTCTAAAAAGAAGATAAGAAAAAAACAAAGCAGAAAAATTGTGACTCAATTAAATACAAGTTTCTCCAAGAAAACAACATCAACAAACAAGTTAATATCAATTCATAATCAAAGATTCAAAAGTACATGAAATCTGAAAATTAAGATCGTAAGGACAATTTAAAACATAGGTAAGCACAAAAAGGGCAATGCAAGATGGAACACATGGAACTACAATCAATCCACAGAACCTGTTAGTCAAGCATCGAACGAAAGGCCGTCAAAACAATAAGAAGATAAATTTAGACAATCCGACCTGAGGCGAGCTTTAGAAAGCTCCCAATAGCATCGACTATAGTGGCGAGTCAAGTCCACAATTTCCCTAGCTTTAGACGCCGAAGCTGAGACGAAAGATGTGAGATCCACTGCACCGGTGGAAGATGAGGAAGCAGAGAAATCCTGAACGCCATCGGATTTAGCAAGACCCAGTTTCAAGGAATCGAGGGAGGAATTGGAATCGGGAAGAGAGGAGGAAGAGTGGATATGAAGAGAGTGAGAGAGGAGACAAAGACGAGCAACGCCATCAGTGGAGAAAGATGGAGGGTTAAGGTTCTGAGAGGAATATCGGAGGAGCTTCGAGTATAAGCTGAGAGAACTCCTCATCGCGCCGAGCACGCGGAAGCAGAAGACGAGGAATCGACGAGGAGAAGAAAGCCTGAAAAGTGGAAAAGTTGAGGATAGAATAGTCCAATGTGCATTTTTCTTTTTCTCTTTTCAATTTTGTTTTCGACTGCTTCGTTTTCGTTCCTTTTTTTTTTTTTTCCCTTCACTCTAATTGGGCTACTTTTAGCTTTCCTAATGGGCCTTTTTTACAGGACCAGTGGATTTTTGACCCAATACGTTCCTTCAGAATTTGGTTTGAATCTGACACACAATAGTGGCCCAAGAAGGGGCAGCCAGGCAAGCAGCCTAACTTGGTCGAGTTTTTTTGCTCGAAACTTGGTCGAGTTCAATTTGTGTAAATTTCAAAATGTTTTAGCCATCCAATAGTTATCACCGGCCCCCCACACACACACTACGCTATATGCATGCATAGTTGAATTTCTAGCCATTTTCCAATATAATACCTCCAGTCCTTATTATTATTATTAGGGTTAAGATGCAAAAATACACATAAATTTTTCCTTAGGAGCGCCTAGCGCCATGTGCTTTTTTTTTAAGCAAAAATACATACGTGGTTACCATTTTGGGGTAAAAGTCACATCCTACCGTTAAATTACTATTCACTGTGATGAGAGAGGAAGAGATGGAATGAACAATAACTTAACAGCGGTAAACATTGACTTAACGGTGAGATATAACATTCACTCCAAAATGATAACCACATATGTATTGTAGGTCCCACCATTTCATGTGTGTGTATGTGGGAAACTTCTTTTTTCATGTAACATGAGAAAATCAAAGCCCATAGCATGTTTTGTTTGAAGAATGATTAACTCATACAAGTAAATGAAGAGAGGAATGACATAATATCCTCCAATATAATATTTCCTTCAAGTAATCACTACAAGGCCCAAATTAGAGGCTTGAGGGGAAGAATATACGTACAATTGTACAGAAAGTATTTTTTGTTTCTGGCTTCTTAATCGCAGTTGTCCGTTCATGTACCTGTCCTGTTAACGTTAGCTACAGTTATTATGCTGTACGTGCTGCATTTGCATGATTTGTCCTATGTTGTAGACTATTGAAATGTAAATAAAGAGATAATAGTATTAACGACAAGTTGTTAATGAATGCAATAATCAGCCTCACTTTTATAAGGAGAATACAAATTCAAGTTTATATCTGCGCACTTGTTGAGAGTAAGGCAAACTCAAACTAGACATACATCCAAAAATCTCAATGTGGGCTATCCGATTAAAGGAAGAAGAAAAGAATGTTGTAGACTTGGGGTTGCATAAGATGCCCCTTAGTGATTGATTTAAGTCATTTTAATAAAAAGGTTACTTCCACCCACACATATGTATAAAAACTTAAACAAATATACAATTTTATTCATAGTGCAAATTATACTATGAACGAGATATTATATTTTTGAAATTAATTCATCAAGGTGATGACAAAACACATGGACATTCTAGTGGACATTATGCACTTGTTACGTAACAACCCCTTAGAGAAAGGGCAAAGCAAGGGGGACAATGGGTAGGAGAAATGGAGGTTTGGGCTCTAGAAAGATTTGGTGTTGCTCATATTTTACAAGAGATGCTTACTTATAAATCCGATCATACTAGAGCTCGCCAAGAAGTACTTGAGACTACGATCATTGGGGGAACAACACCTAAACCTGAGGATGCTCTGGAATCTTTTTGATTGCTTGTTCAAGAACTACGATATTTGGCTCTGGAACTGAATCATTTCCTTGTATTTGAGAAGAACTTCCAGATTCATAGGAAGGAAGCTTAATCAGAATGAATCATATAATTTTTCTTTTATAACAAGAAGAAGTGGTAGTGTATATATAGTACTAACTCTTGTTTTAAATATAAAGGCGAGTTGATTTTTTTTTTTTTGGAGATTAATGAAATTAATGAAATAGTTTTAAATTATTTATA
Organism: Acacia confusa; assembly: GCA_037074495.1. Taxonomy (NCBI): domain Eukaryota; kingdom Viridiplantae; phylum Streptophyta; class Magnoliopsida; order Fabales; family Fabaceae; genus Acacia; species Acacia confusa. The sequence goes on from CM073505.1 coordinate 9,623,140, forward strand.
TTTATTATTTTTTTTCAAATTAATTTATTTGACTTGTAAACTGATATATAATTTCATCATACACAACATATGATATAATCAAGTAAATTATTTAATATTATTAATATCTTTAAAAAAATTAACTAAGTCTTATATTTAAAATCGGAGATAATATTTCTATTATACATTTGTATATGCACACATTATAGGGCACCCACGTGCTTGTCAGTTCTTGTCAAACTTGGGTTTAGGGTTGATCAAAAAGTCCACTGGTCTAGGTAACCCGACCCGGTCTGGTCTGACCCGGTCCGATTTAAAAAAAATGGTCTGAGACAGTTTAAACAAACCAGATCAAACCAAACCTATCGGGCAGGACTGGACCTCGAGCCAAGTGATAAAACACATTGGTCTGGTCTGGCCCAAATTTTTTTTTATTCAATAGGAATATAGGATTACTGGATTAGGCCATTAGGGTAGGGTCCAAACTTCAAATGTCCAATGGGCTTGGTTGGCCTGCACAGCTGCACTCAAGGTCTCAAAATTAAAAAAAAAAAAAAAAAAAAAATTGAAGAAGCAGTCATAGTCGAACTCAAACACTCAGTGACTCAGGGTTGTCTTCTTCACTTCGGCAACTGGGCAAGCACGACGGACTCACTTCGGCACTCAGGGTCTCTCGTCTCACCGGTCATCAGCGCAGATCCGCCTCTCGCCCTCTCAGCATTCTCGTCACCGTCTTTCCGTCGCATTCCATTCCTTAGCTAAGAGGCCTCAGCTCAGTGCTCTTCTTCGCCTCCGTCCTCTTCAGATCTAGATCCAGGTGCCTCTCCTCCTCTCCTCCTCAGTCCGTCGACACTCGACAGTTAATCAGCCAGTCAGGTGTGATTCCCTTTTTTTTTTTTGCTCTGCGTACCAATTTGTCTTCTTCACCTCAGTCCGTCGCATTCCCGTGCTTGCTGTGATTTTTTCTTGTCGTCGACCCTTGTTTGCAGAGAGTTGGGAGCTGAAAACTAAATTCTTGGATTAATTATATGAGAGTTGTGGCTATTGGAAATCAGTAATTTTGTCTTGGATTAATTATATGAGAGTTGGTTGCTGTGATTTTTTCTTGTCGTCGACCCTTGGTTGGCTGTTGGATTAATTTGTCTTCTTCACTTCAGTTATGATCAATTGTTATCATAACCATTGGTCCATTACTGTTAAAGAAGTTTGGGAATTGAAATTCTGATTCATTTTCCAGATATGATTAATTTGTCTTCTTCACTTCAGTTATGATTAATTTTTGTTCTCATTCATTTTCCAGTTCTAATTCAGTTAAGAAGGCGTTTGTGTGTGTGTGTGAGTGTGAATGGTCTAATGTGAACTAGATTTTCTGGTTCTACTAACTACCCATGAATAATTATTGACACTGACTTGACGAAACTTTACTCAAACTAAGTAATTCATGTAAAGTCCTAAAAGTCTCTTTAGTCTTTAATTTGACCAATTCTTAAGCTCTTATTTTTAACTTTATTGGGATATTGCTTTGTTGATATGCCAAAGCAGCTCGTTGAGTCGTTATGGCTTATTTCTTAACATTCTATATTTTGTGCCAGTGTGCAGTACAATACAAGGCATATAACCATTTGAATCTTTCTTTTATAATATTCACTATCAGAAGTATCAATCAATCAAAGCTTATTGGTTGCCTTGCTTCATCTCTTGTTCATATTATAAATATAGAAGCTTATAATACGTCCTGGAATGGAATATTGCTTTCTAAAAATTTTAAAAAAAATCACAAATAGGTCCTAGACTGCCTGAACTGGTCCAGGCAGTCCACTAGTCCAGTCCGGTCTGGCCCGAGCTCGGGCTTATGTTGGACTGGACCAGACCTCAGGCTGGTTTTTCCAGCCCGAGGACCTGCCTGAACCAGATTTCGGGTTGGGACTAAACCCGGTCCGGTCTTGTCCATGATGATCCCTACTTGGGTTTGTGATCTATATCGTTTGTGATCTATATCAAGTAGAGATGAAAGTATTTTTCTTTCCTTGATTCAGATATATAACCAACTAAGTAGGTCCATTTATATTTTACGGATACTGATTTTCAAAACCATGTGCAACTTGTTATATTTTCCCCCTGCTTTTCCTATACCACATCAAACATTGACAAAGCATTTCATGCCTTATTGGACTTTCTTCTTGTATAGCAGCGCTTTCCGTGGAAAACGGAGCCGAAACTCTTGAATTGTATATAAATTGTTCAACATCCACTATTACACTCTCTCCCTTATCTTTATTATAATGTATTAACTATCAGAATTTTTTTATCGTTATTATAAGGCACTAACAACTTTTAACCAACTTATTTATTACTATTTTTCAATTATAACCTCATTTTTAACTAACTATTTAAATTTACATCATTAAAATAGGGGTAAATTTAGAAATATTTATCAATTTTAGACTAATTTAATAACTTAATTTTCATTTCTTGGCCCGCGATAAATGGTAGTTGGTGCCTTATATAAGGACCAAAGAGAGTAATATACTGAACTGTTCGCAAAATTAGAGAAAATGGTTGCGGGTGTTTTATAATAAGGACAAGAAGGAATATATATTTACCTGTTCGCGAAATTAGAGAAAATAACTCACAAATCATTGTCATAATTAATTTCATCAAGAAGTTGGTAGTCGGATCTCACAACTGTCATGGGTAAAATCAAATTAAGTAATTGTAAGTGAGAGAAATTTTATAATTTCTTTTTTTAAATATCACAAGAGTTGTAGTAAGATTTTAACAATTAGAAGAGTTATCTCCGCTCAAAACTGTTAGTATGTTTTTTTTTTTTTTTTTTTTTGGTAAAAACTGTTAGTATGTTATCAAACCACACATCCTGCATGTTTGGAACCCGGGTTCACAACCCAATGGAACTTTTAAGGCTCTAAGGACCGTTTGATAGGCTTTTAAAAAAAAATGTTTTTTTAAGTGCTTTTTTTTAAGCTCTAAATTGGAGCTTTAAAAAAAAAAAAAACAGCATTTTAGCCTTTTTTTTTTAGTGACACTTGCTTTTTTTTTTAAAAAAACATCATCTAAACATATAAATTAATTAATTTCTTTTCATTAAAAAAATGTTTTTTATGAAAAAAGCCAATCCAAATGGGCTCTAATTGGCCTTCCACCAAAGATCACATGTTTGAGATAAATTTTTAAAAGCTCATTTTCAATCGAAACTTTTCAATCAATCGACACTTATTTTTCAGAAGTTAATTTTTGGAGCTTTTGAAAAGCTCCTTCGGCTGAATGGCGTTGAATCTTTTTGAATCTCTCTCTCTATCTCTATACTCTGATTTGTCTCTGGATTGGGTCTATGGTTCTTGCGTCTGTATTATCTAGGAAAGAAGAACCTCATGGGTCAAATTTTGTAGTTTTCTCTAGTCCTTTTTGTTCATTTTGCAATTTTAATAAATTCTAGGGACTATTTTTGTAATTTTTATTTTAATTTTTATCTTATAATTATCTCAAAAGTCACTTATAACATTTATTCAATCCGAATATAAATCACATTTCACAATCTTATTTTTACCTAATTTGATTTTTTTCATAAGTCACTATAAGTCATTTTTCCCATCATTATTCCAAACACACCTATCTTAAAGTCGTCCTAATACTTTTTATGAGGTGAGAACAACATGTTGTTTTCTTGTTTAGTTTTGCATATTTTCTTAAAATCTTCATAACTTTTTAATATATTTACCATGCATATATGTCACTTTTAGACTTGAGATCTATATTCTCCAACACATATGTCGTTCGGAGTTTGAAATAAATTATATTTTGCAAGAGAAAAATCAATGGATGTTTTTGAACCTCTGTTTTGTGTTGGATTTTTTGGTCTAAATTCCATGGGTATTATGAATAAAAAGTGGGTTGGAGAAGAAGAAGAAACAAAAAGGTGAAATGATAGTGTGGGTAGAAGTCTCACATTGAACAAAATAAGAGAAGTGAAAGGGTATACAAGCCTCTACTTCACTTCTCTAAATTGGCCTCTTGGGGAACCCCACTTTTGTGGAAGAGAGATGATGTAGATAGGCCTTGGTTGACCACATGCATGCCGTTGTGGTTTAGTTCGGTTCATTTCGAGAGTGTATGAAATTAAAAATAATTTTTTAGTTTTTATCCAAAATAGTCCCTAAATTTTTTACTAATTCCTATTTTGCCTCTTCTTGTTTTTCCGAACTAGTGTTGGCATCGGATCATCTGGGAGATAATTGTTAGAGATCCTTGGGCGTCCGTATAGAGGGAATAAATTGTCTTAAAGAGACAATATTTATTAGGCTCGGATTTCATTGTTATTATTTTCGGCAATCATGTGGGTTTTTATGCTTTTTTATATTGTATAGAATTGTTATACGTTTATAGATTATATCATCTTAGTTACACAAATTGTGATCCTTATAAAAATTTCTACTTCTAAAATATTTTTAACAACATTGTCTGTTGTGTCGGTGTATTTTCACATTAATTCTTCCTCTCCTCTGTTCATTGATTATACCGTATATACTCCATAGGCTTTTCAGTTCTTTTGAAACTCTGAAGTAGTACGTAATTATCTTATAAAGAATGAAGAATAGTTAAACCTTGAGATTGACAAATTATTTATCAAGTAAAGATGCCGGGGATTGTAGTTGCTTTCAATTTTAATTATTCATCCCATCATCGACTAAATAATGAGCATGAAGGCATGAAGTGAATTTTTCATCACTTCCAAATCATTCTTAAAAAGATAGTGGTATCAATATTGTCAAAATTGAGTTTCTACGTAGAAACGGAAAAGGGTGATAGAAACATAAATCATAGAAATAACCTGAAATGTACAGTTTATACTTATTAAGGTCATAATACAAAATTATATGTGTGTGTGCACGCTAAAAAACATAAATCACTATCAAAATTTGATGAACAACTTTATATTTAAAAGATATAAGTCACATAACTATATAAAACATAAGTTCAAAAATACAAAAAGAGAGTTTAACAACTCATACAATTAAGTTTCAAAACATCAAAAGAATAAAGTTTAACAATTCTTAAATTATATCAATTGATTCAAATTAAACATATTATCTTACATCAATTGCATGTTTTCAATGTCCTCTTCTCTTGTTCTTATAACAAGCTCATTTGAAAAAATCGGATTGTTCAAATCATGACCATTTTTAAGTTCCCTTACTCCAACTTCAATCAAGTTTTTTTTATTATGGGCATCAATATTTAAGTTGTCTATATCTTATCAACCTTCTTTTTTTGAAAACGGTAAAAGCTTACATTTTTATACGGTATTTTTAATGTTTTTTTTAAAGACATTTTTACTTACATTTTAACACATATTACTGCAGTAAAAACTTATAACCGTAAATTTCGGCGCTAGTTTTTGACAGCAATTGGTGTTGTAATTATTAGGCTTTGATTTTTCTTCTTCTGAAACTAGTGTCTTTTAGCGTGTGTCGTAAGTGGAAAATTTCAATCCCACTTGCTATTTGAAAATTCAAGCCCCCCAAACAAACAAAATAAGAAAGATCCTCCTCCGACCTGTCGCTTACTCGATCCGCGATCACCGTTGTCAGCCACCTCACAGCCCGCCACTAACTTGGACGTACGTACGTCGTTCCATGCATCTATAAAACCAAAGCTTCATCATCTTTATCTCTCAAACTCATCCTCTCTGGCAGCAAGCTTTAGGGTTTTTCTTAAATTAAGATTTAAGAAAAAATGTCGTCGTTTTGGGTTTCATTAACGTTGAGCCTTTGTTTGGTTGCTACCATTTTTGGAGCTTCAAAAGCTCAGCTGAGTTCCTCATTCTATGATACCACTTGCCCTAATGCTTCATCCATCGTACGTGGCGTCATAGAGCAGGCCGCTCGAAGTGACGTCAGAATCGGAGCCAAACTCACCCGTCTTCACTTCCATGATTGCTTTGTTGATGTTAGTTTTCATTATACACACATATATATATTGCTTGCCTGGTTTTATTTACGTGGCTTGCATGTTAATATATGATAATATTAATGGGTGTTTGATTTGAACTTGGAAGGGGTGTGATGGATCGATATTGTTGGACAATGGGAATGGAATCTTATCAGAGAAGGAGGCACGTCCCAACAACAATTCAGCCGATGGATATACGGTGGTGGATGACATTAAAACAGCTTTGGAGAATGTCTGTCCCGGGGTTGTCTCTTGTGCTGACATTCTAGCCATTGCCGCTGAAGCTTCTGTTTCCCTGGTATAATATGTTCAAGCATTTCACTTTTCAAATATGAATTAAATACACGTCCCTAACGATTGCGAGTTGGATTTAGTTCTGAATATAATGCATCAATCCAGTTTTGCCTCTTCCAAATTTATAATTTGAATTTCCCTCCAAAAGTATTCCTATCATTGAACATATTAAGAGGTGTTCATCAGAGTCGTGATTAATTAAAGAGGTTATTTTAACCAAAGCAACCTATATTTGTTATAAATAACTAATTTAACTAATTTCTTTAACATTTTCAAATTAATTTAAAATGGGAGGAAGTAATTAAAAGGGGGGAAACATAGAAGAGAAACTATTATATAATGAACTTGGGTCTGATAACTAGTATACAGGGTGTAATTAAATTTTACCGAATTAGGTATATATTATGTTTCATAGTAGTTTAAACTGATTTCATAGAATTCAGCTCAAGGCTGCAGATATATATACACCTTTAATACATGGCATGTCTTAAAGTGTATGACTTAAGCTCATTAATATCTAATAATAGGGTGGAGGTCCAAACTGGAGCGTTGAATTGGGAAGAAGAGACAGTACAACAGCAAATCGAGCTGGAGCAGAGCTCCTGCCAGGCCCTAGAGATGGCCTCGCTAATATCACTTCCAAGTTTTCTGCTGTGGGACTCGACACTACCGACGTTGTCGCTCTGTCAGGTAATTTATTCACACACACATAACAATACCAACAATGTGCACGATGCCATTATACTTTATCAACAACCAAATATTTGGATAAATTGTTTATGAAGATTCCCACCACACAAAAACACATTTAAAAAGAAAAAAGAAAAAAAAAACTTGTAGCCAGTTTTTGTGTTTTAGCTAGGCGTGATGATAATGCATCAAGTAATCTGAAGTGTTGAGTAATATATATAATTTGTCAGGTGCACATACGTTTGGGAGAGCAAGGTGTTTGTTGTTCAGTGATCGCTTATTTAACTTCCAGAATAGCAACACTTCCGATCCATCTCTAGACTCTGCTTATCTGCAAACACTTCGTCAGGCATGTCCTCAAGGTGGAAACGGTGGTACCTTAAACGACCTAGATCCCACAACTCCTGATACCTTTGACAACAACTACTTCACCAACCTTCAAAGTGGACGAGGTCTTCTACAATCTGACCAAGAATTATTCTCCACCACCGGATCTGACACCGTCGCCATCGTCAATAGGTTTGCGTCTAGTCAGAGCGAGTTCTTTACTAGCTTTGCTCAGTCCATGATCAATATGGGCAACATTAGTCCTCTGACGGGAAGCAATGGGCAAATCAGAACCAATTGCCGGAGGGTTAATTCAAATTGAAATATGGGGGACTCTCATGTATGGTTTTTAGTACTTTTGGTTTTCTTAAAATTTCCTCAAGTGTACTTACAAGAAATTTGAAAACTTGTTCAAGCTAGCTAAATAAAAGCAGAAAAGTGGGAAAACCGTTTCTGTTGATTTAAATTGTAACTTTGGATTTTTAGGATTCTGTACCTACTAATTCAAAGTTGATGTAATATTGTAATTTGTCAAGGAATTGTTGGTGCATGAATATTATTACCATTTCTGTCGATATATATAAGGCAGTGTTTGTAGTCTATATGAGTAGTTTGTATAAATATGCAGGATTAATTAAGTTTTAATTGGACTTTTGAATCATTAATGGATAATGGATTTATATGTACATATCATGGGGTTAGCTAGTGAAGTTACCCTTTTTTCATTTTTATTTAAGAAAAGTAGAAAAAAGAGAAAAAGAAATTGAGAAAACGAACCATCATGCCATGTATCATGAAGAGGAAAGGGGGAAAAAAAGAAAAAGATTTCATAAAAAGTGAGGGGCATAAAAAGTCTTTCAATAATTTAGCAAATGAGTAAATCACATTATGCTTTAGTGCCATGAATACTCCATTATAAATTATAAATGGGTAGTCCTGCTTAAAATCACATAGTATTAGTATATGCTCCTCTAATTGGAAAAAAGGGTCTGATGATTTGGTTTTTTTCATTTCGTTTCTGTTATAAATAAAATCAAATTTGACTCTTTTTGTGGGGGAGAAAAGCGGGAATAAATGAATTTGGTTAGAGGTTAATGGCGTGACATCATCTTTGCCGTTGATACAATGAAGGGTTTGGATTGATGAACTTGAGGAAAATTAAGAAATGACTTGAGATTAGAACCAGTAAATTCAGCCCGGCCCTTTTAAGTTTTAGCTCTTTAAGGGTCGGATTTGAAATTTTAAATTGTTAAATGAAGTTGGTCCTATAGGACAGAGCTAGGGGCTGAGAGCTTAAGAGGGTCAGCCCATTAGACCTTTTAATTTTTATTTTCTTTCATTAATTTGATTGAGACTGAGATTGTCGGGGTGGAGGAACCCTAAAAAAATTAATCATCATTTTCCTCACCCTTTTCAATTCTCCTATCATTCTCTATCAGTGTTTCAACGCTCAATCTCAATTTCAATCTCTCACTCACAAATCAGTATCACGTACGACTCATGCTTCAAAGGTGAGGCCGTCTGACACTTGTTTGTTGGCTGTGTTTGTTTGTTGCATGATGCGTGTTGTTTGAATATTAATGTTGACAATATTTATTTGATAAATTAGAACTTTGAATGTAATATTTTACCAATTATATGTATTTAAAAAAATAGACAAAAATAGCTAAAATTTGAAATATATAATAACTTTTGACCTTGTAAAGCCAGCTCTGACCATAGTGCTATTGGGCTGGGTTTTGAAAAATATACATTTTTCTTATTCTGGATCTACAAATATCAGCCCTGATTCCCAACTTTAACGTTACTTGCTTTTTGCTTTATTAGTTTCTAAATAACATTGGGTTAAAAAGCAAAAATGCACATGAGCTTTTACCCAAAAAGCACCCAGTATTATATGCTTTTTGGAGGTGCAAAAATGCATATAAACTTGTAAAACCAGAGCAAAAATAACATCTTCGTTAATGTCTGTTAGTTTTGTGGCGGGGCCCACCATATTAAAAAAATAAAAAAACGCTAAGATTTTTTTATTTCCCACACTGCCCCCCATTCATTCGTCACTTCTTCCTCCTTCCCTTCACCTACACCATCCCATTCTCAAATGCGGAAGGCGACAACGGCGATCTCTGCAGAAGGCAATGGCGGTGAACTCTATGGAAGGCGGCGACGACGGTGAACTCTATGGAAGGCAGCGACGACATTCTCTACCAGAGGCAACAATGGCGCACTGAACCATGGCTAAGAGGAGATTTGAAGCTCAAATATATTGTGAACAGAGAAGCGGAGGCAGATTTGTAGCTTAGATCCAGATGCTAAACACCTAAATCAAAAAAGCAATGTATGGGATGTGCCGCTGATGCCGACAACGAATCCATTTATCAACATCCACTCTTTTTTTCTCTCCTTGCTACTTCCTTTGATCTGTCGCATTGCACTGTCGACACTAACAATGAATCCTTCTTTGCAGTAATCTCTTTCTCATATTCTCTCTTTTTCGTTTTTCTCTCATTTTATGTTTCTTCCGATAGTCAAATTTGAAGTGCTCTATACTTTATGTTGCAATTCTTCATTCGTTTTCTTGAGAATATCATAGATACTCGATCTTGTAGGATTGTAGAAACCTTAACGAGTTTCTTTGGGAATTTTCTTCATTTATATGTCATATCTCTATTCTTATTTTCAAATATTGCGATGTTTTTTTATGTGTTGTTCCTTAAGATTGGGATTGAGAGCAATTGCCCTATTTTTTTCTCTGATCTGGTTCATTGTCATGGCTTCCACACTGTCCCCTACGAAGACCATATTTTATTATTCTTCTTCAACTAGTAAAAATTTCATTGGTCATGGTTTTTGCTTAATAAGAATGAAGGAATGAAGATGAAACAAAATGTTTTTGCTTGATACAGATGAGAAAGTGTGTAATCTGTACATGAATTGAACTGAAGGGGATGATTGTTGCATTTAAGTTAGATGATTGTTGATGATGAATTTGAAAGGGAAGAGGAGGAACTATAGTTGAGCTAGAGAGACATTGGTTTTTTTTTATTAGAGGGTATTTTGGTACTTTCAAATGATAATAAACGGAAGTTAGTATTATCTAACGGAGATGTTATTTTTGCTCTGGTTTTACGAACTCATACTCATTTTTGCACCTCCGAAAAGTATATAATATTAGATGCATCTTCAGTAAAAATTCATATACATTTTTACACCTTAACCCAATAATATAAGACAACGGTGGTAGAGTTACACTATATCCGTACGTTGGATAGGACACACCAACTTGTTAAATAGTATATTCTCAAAAATAGCTGTCATCAATCATCATCAAGCGATTTTACCCACTAACTTGTGGTATAGAAATTGTTAGGTAAAATCTTAAGAGTCAAGAAAGTTTTAAAAAAGTTTCAGACAAAATTATGACATAAAAAAGGTACAAGACATTATCAAAATTCATAGATAAAATTGTCAATCTCTTATTGAAAGAGTTACAGAATGAGATATTTTTTAGATCAAAATTTTCTCTGAGGTTTTTTTGATATTTTTTAGTCCCACCCTTAAAAAGATTTTCACAAATTCTTAATCGAAGTATCAAAATCAAGGAATCCTATTTTTTCTTTTTTTCTTTTTTCCGCTGTATTTTTCCTCCCTTGTAAGGGCATATTGTTTACCCACATTTATAGTCTAACCTTCGTTAACTGATCAGAAGCAACTTTGATATATGCTTTTGCATTGTGGTGCATTAGATTTTAACCCTTTGTTTAATTGGATGGGCATTTTAAAAAGTTTACAAACCCTTCTCTACCCCTTTGCCCTCCATTATTGTTAATACCGAGCTAAAACATATTATTGATGGCTTCCTAATTTTAATAAGATTTGAGGTGTATTTTGATATATTTGGGAAGTTATCAATACTAAATTAAAAGGATTTTCTTAAGATTTTAAGAGAAATCAAAGTGATGCTTTATTTGTGGGATTTCAATTTAAAAGAAAATTTTTTAAGTTTAGAAAATAAATAAAAATTAAAGGAAAAAAAATATTTATTATTATTATTATTATATAATTTTCCCTTACTTTTTCATCATCAGAGAAACACCAGGAGCATTTCGGGCTGGACCATTTGGGATTGAAATGGAATTGGGCTGGAGAATGATTCAAATTGAGCATGGACCCACCGAAAGTTGGTTTGATGAATGAATGAAAGAAAAAAAATTGAATTGGACTAGACCCAATACGCGCATGGGCCCACCGAATTGGAATGAATGATTCAATGGATTGAAAACCTAAATGAAAAAGGGAATGAATTGAATAAGAGGAGAGACGTGCAGACAGAAAGAGAGGAGGCGGAGAGCAGCTGGAGACGAGAGGAAAGAAGCAGAACACGCAGGAGGCTGGACTCAAACCGAAACAGAAACAGAGACGCTGAAAGAAGCAGAGATGCAGCACTGATTTTCTGTTCTTGTTCTTGTTCTTGGTTTTGTCTAGCTCCAATCTCTTATCATTTACTCATATCTCTAAACCTAGATTTAACTTGCTGTGACTTGGATTTTATCGAGTAGCTAAACTTTTATTCTATGATTCTTTTGAACTTTTTGTATGGATTAATATTTGGATAATCCTCTCTTTGTAGATAAATATATATATGTGTTGATTTACTCTAGGCTTAATGCTTCTAAATAATTGGCCTTCATTTAGATGATTTATTTACTTAGATTTGACTTTAGAAAGCTAATCTAGGTATAGAACTTGATTGAAATCATGCTTGTCTTAAAGTTTACTTGATAAATGGATAGTTCGTTGTTAAAATAGAGATATATTTACTAACCTTGCATTGTCACATTAACGTTGTTGCATAATATTGATTCTCATTAATTGTAGCAAGAGATTGTGCATTTTAATGAGAAGAGAAACTTGATATTGACTTGAGAGAACTTGTCAAGTATTTGTGAACCTTAGACTAACACATATATGTATGGAAATATTAAGAAAGAGGAAATTAATTCAATATCATGAAATGCAAAAGGGGAAAAAGAATCCTAGACTTTTATTAGTTAGTTTATTTTAATTTCTTTTCTTTTAATTAAACTCACTTTGGTTTGCTCAACTTAAACGAAAGTGTAAAATCAATGTCTAACTGAAGTTGTGGATACTAAGTCCTCGTGGGAATGATACTTTACTCATTCTTTATTACTTGATATGGCCCGTATACTTGCGGAGTTATAGGCTTTAAAGTTTTACCCTATCAATTATTGCGCTTCAATAACTAATTACTTATCATTTAGGCTTCAATCTGCAAATAGTCAAATTAATGCAAACATATAATTTTTAAAAACACAAGCATATGCTAACTATGTGTACTAATTAATTAAATACCACTCTCTTTGGTCCTTACTATAAAACATGTTTATTTTATTAAATTAAATAAGTTAGTTAATATGATATGTATTTTCTAAAATAACTTAATCATTTTTCTTAATCTCTTTTTCCAACTCATTGATTATTGTTAAAAGAAATAAATTAGGAAAACATTAAAAAAATTAAAAAATATATCTTATATATAAGATTAATATTAACTTATCAAATATGTCTTATATTATTTTATTTGGGTTGTGTATATGGTCGTCAAACTCACGAGTTTAAACAAACCGTAATAATAGCGTAAACTTGTATCATGAACTCGAATAATAAACTCATAAGAGTTTACTTTTACTAATAAATATATAGTTATAGTGTATAATAAGTAATTAAAATATAACAAAATGACAACAATTTGATTTAAATATATTTTAAATTTAAATAATTAAAATTAAATTCATCATCATTCATAATTTATCATATTTAACAAACAAATTCTTATAAAATTCATAGATAAAGCCGTTAAATATAATCAAATAAAAAAGTTAACATAAGTTTAATGATAAGTTAACGCTAGTTTATAAGTTAGAAATATAAAAATAATAAATTTAATATATAAACTCATATATTAAATTGATTTTATAGCAGTCACAATTTTATTCGTGACTCGATTTAATTTAATAAATTAAAAATATAAAAACGACAAATTTAAAAAGCTTGACGTTTGAGGATAATGATTATATGGCGTCTCATTTCCTGACCTGTTGCAGCATCACCGAATCTCACTGTCTCTTAGGTGAGAATATAAAATGTGGAACAAAAATTAAAACCATACAGTAGTAGAAATATAAACTATAAAGTTCAATCGCTTTAAAAATCATGTTAGAATGGTCGTCATTATAAATAAATTAAATGAAATTGTTCTAGAGACTATCTCGTAGGAGTTGTTGGGGTAACACATATGTGACGAACACACGCCATTTGCCTCAATACGCCGACAAACACAATATATATATATATATATATATATATATATATATATATATATATATTACCAATAAGCTAAGGAAGCAATGATAGGTACGAAGAAGTTGTGTTTGTCGGCGTGTGTGTATATATATATATATATATATATAATTGCTTCCTTTAAAAAAAAAAAATTCAATCCACCGTGGTTATTCGCTATATTGATATAATATAAGATTTTGTTTATAGCATAGATCTAATATATGTATTGAGCGGAGCATAAGTTATTAAGAAACCACACTCTAAAAGCCAATTGTTGGATTTTAAAAGAGTAAGGCCTTATACGAGAGAGGAAGGGACTTAATTTCCTTCCAAAAAAATTGCTTAAGCCAAAGTTTAATTGGGTGGATTGTAATTATTTGTAGTAAGGATATATAATTCCCTAAAAAAAACAGAAAAACGTTAAAGTGACCTTGAATGCCTAATTAATATACCTCATATTTATTACTTAAAAATAGTCAATACAAACTATTACTTATCAGTATGTGTAAATCCCCCAAATTGTAATTATCATAAGTTAATGATTAAGCTAAAGAATTTCTTTATTTGAATAGTTGTGGGGCAACCTAGCGCAGCTGGATCCAGTTCGGGACCTTTCATTTCACTTGCAAGAAAGTATTCATGCCATCATTTGCCTTTTGATTAACAAGTGGTGTTTGATATCCTAAAATTTATTTTTTTTTAAAAAAAAATATATATTTTTCGATTTTTTCCTTCATAAAAATTAATAATCACAATAAAAAGTCAAATCACACCGGTCTATTTTTATTTACCGGTTAGAAAAATTGGTATTCATGTTGTTTAATTCATAAAAAAAATTGTTGGTCTGCTTTCTATTTCTTTATTTAGTTTTAATTTGTTTAGCCAATTCTTTGTAATATTTGGTTTTAAAAGTAATAGACATTTTATTTTATTTTGTAATTTTTAACTTTTCAAACCGGTTTTTATAACATGCAGTTTTAAAAGTAATAGATTTTTTTTTAAAAAAAAAAATTTAGATCAATTATTTGGGAAACATGTCTAAGTAAATATCTTTTAAACTTTATAGTAAAGGAGCCGGTCTAAACAATTCTTTCTGTTTACAAAATTACCACCGATTATATTTTTTAGACCTGATTCTCACTATATGTTTGGTCTAAATATTTCAATCTAAAAGTCATGTTTTGTAATAGAGAGGAGCCTATATATATATATATAGAGTTTATCATTTGTCATATTATTGGATATAAGCTTTTGTCCAGTGAGGACAAAACTATATTATTTTATCATTGAAAAAAAATTATAAAATAAATTCAAAACAAAACCTTCCCTTCGCTTCCCAGTAAATCGAAAAAGTCGCAGAATAACTTACCAATGAACAAAAAAATAAGAACTAATAAAATGAAATTAACTCAAACTAATCAAATCAAATCAATCTAAACTAAAAACTAAATTAATAAAATCAATCTAAACTAATAAAATGAAATCAATCTAAACTAATAAAATAAAATCAATTTAAATCATATAATATTTTCTTAGTGAACAAAAAAATCAAAATATAAATTGCTCTCACAATTTTAGGATCAGTAATTTATTAATAATATTTTTGTAATAAATGAATGAATTATAATTAATTAATTAAGAAATACTAATTAGCTAAACTAATATTTTTAAATTATGTAATTATTAATTGTAAAAATAAACTAAAAACAAATTCTTCCCTCTGCCTCCCCGTGAATTCAAAAAGTAGCAGAATAACTTCTCAGTGAACAAAAAAAAATTTAAAATATAAACTGCTGTCACAATTCCAGGATCGGTAATTTATTAATAATATTTTTTATAATAAATGAAATAATTCTAATTAATTAATTAAGAATTACTAATTAAATAAACTAATATTTTTCAAATTATGTAATTATTCATTTAAATCTATTATTAGTAAATTATATTTTAAATATCATTCATTTATTTAGTTTTCAATTAAATTAATAAATTACTAATCCAATAATTGTGACAACAGTTTATATTCCGATTCTTTTGTTCATTGAGAAGTTATTCTGTGACTTTTTTGATATTTTGGGAGGTGGGGGGAGAATTTGTTTTCAATTTATTTTGTGATTTTTGTTTCAATGATAAAAATAACATAATTTTGTTTTCACGGGATAAAAGTTTATATCCAGTGACATGACAAACAATAAACCTATATATATATATATATATATATATATATATAGGAGAAGTAAAACGAAGTTTACACTTTACATACAAAAAGTCCAACTTGAATTAAAAGGTAGAAATTATTGAGAGACAAAATCTTGGTAGGTATACTAGTAAAGATTACTCTGATTAACAACTCCATGTTGTATTTTATTGACTTGAACACTCAACGCCATCCCTGGAGCTAGCCCGACTAGTTTAAAAACATATAATAACTTACAATTCAAAAAAATTAATTAATATTACGTGAAATTATTAAATGTCTTGAGCACCAGGGAAACAGATTAATTAAATGAAGGGATATCTGCAATAATGGTCTTTGCCTCATGGATATGTGTTAACTCGTTGGCCAAAAAAGAGGATATGTGTTAATTCATATATAAAAAATGTTAATTAATGTGGAAATAAGAAAGAATGATATATACAGGGATCACAAAAAAAATATATAAACACTGAAGTATTATACATTTGTGAAATGTATGAGCAGGATTAAGGTTAAAAATTAAAATTCATAGACAGAAATTAAATGTTCACTGTAGTTAGTTTAGTTTATAATAAAGTTTAATTAATTGCAATTAGTCAAAAGCTTGTTTCGAAATCTATCTTTAATTTGTTTAAACATTGGACAATTAGTTGGAAATGGACTATTGACTGTAACTTGTCAGAATTTTTTGTCAATTGCAGAATCTTAGTTATCAAAGTTGTGGGATTCATTATAAAAAAGCTATATATAGATGGTAAAAAAAAATTTACAACTTACTTTAATTGTTGAGATTTATAAAACTTTTATGATCTACTTTTCATTCGCAACAATATATATATCGTTATTTACAACTTGCTTTAGTCTTTCAAATAATAGTTTTTTTTTTCATTTAGTTTTTACAATTTTTTTTTAAATTTGCTCTGTCTTAGTCATTTCATAAGTTTGTGATTTTTTAAAGATAAAGAAACAAAAATACATATGTGTTGTACCCTAGAAGTGCCCATCACCACATATTTTTTTTTTGGAGAAAAACTATACATGTGATTGTCATTTTAGAACAAAAATCACATCTCATCGTTATGTTATATTATTATTCACTACTATTATGTTATTATTTATTTTATCTCTTTCTCTCTTATCACGGTGAATATAATCGTGAGATGTGATTTTTGCTTTAAAATGGTAACCACGTATGCATTTTTACTCCAAAAAAAACATATGATGCTGGACACTCCCAAAAATAAAACATATATATATTTTTGTTCATTTGTCCTTTCTTTATTGGACATTATGTGTCATTTTCCAAAGAATAAAAAAACTTGGCGTTTGTGGAAAAAAGAAACAAGGCCTATTACAAAGTCTACTAATTTTGGAAGTCTCAAAAGGTGGTACATTTCCTTTTTTTTTACTTGAAAGGAAAAATATTTTTATATTGAATAAATCGAACCACTCCCGACGATAAAATCAAACCACTCCAACAACGCGCCATACTTATTTATGTGTTTTTAGTATAAACACATGAGACCTTCCTCATCTATCCATATTCATAATTAAAAATCAGACTTTAAGAAGATATCGCCGTAACCGGTGGATATTCTCCTCCTCGTGAGGCCACAGGCTACAAAAGGTTAAACTTGTCTATAAATTTATTTATTTATTCTTCATAATTTGGAAAACATTTCACTCTATTCCTCTAAACAAAATAACCTGACCATCTTAAAATTGTATAGAAGCCAAATATTTTTTTTCGCTGTTAATTCAAATAAATTTTCATATGCATCCAACAACAATATATTCATGAAATTATAAACAAAATTCAAAACTGATGATTAATGACACGTGTTATGACTTGTGGTAATAATTCTACAAAGTAAAGTAAACGCTTTTTTGAACTAATGATTGGAAACTTTTAAGATTGTTTTTCAATTCTGATACATGGTATATATGAAATAAGTACTCTCTCTGGTTCTTATTATAAAACACCAATTATTAAATATTTTTATTCTTTTTATAAGGTACTTATAAGTTTTTAAATTACAATTAATTTATTTTTATATGTCTACCCATATTTAATAAAGATAGTGGAAGATATTACTATATTTGAGTTTAGAATAATTGGTAAAGGTAATATAAGAAATCATTTGAATTTTATGACAATTTTAATGCTCTTAATTAACTTTATTGGTTTGTGAGAATTAGTAGTTGATACCTTATAAAAAGGATCAGAAAGAAAATATAAGAAGAATCTTATCTTGATTTATGTAAATAAATACTTTTGAAGGTCCCAAAACTAATCCCAAACAACCATTAATTAAAGGGAAGATCCCTTTAAGATTTCAATTAACCAAAAAAATATTACAAAAATTTCACAAAAAATAAATTCTAATATCACAAAAGTGTCACTAACATCTATTAGTAATACATCAACCACTCCATATATGTGTTCTAATAATTCTTTAAAACATTTTGTATGAGATTTTGCTGACATTTTTTTTATTCTTAAAGAATTTAAAGAGATGTTCTCCTTCATTAAATTACCCTTACACACCTTTCAAGATTTGGACATTCGAGGTTGCGTCAACCCAACAGTGGCAACACATAAGCGTTGGGTCAGGTTTCTCTCATTATTCCTTTCTTATTATCTCTAAATCATATCCGTCTTATCAATTTGAAATGTCACAATACTTTTCTCTCTCCTTCCCAATCAATGACCCAGATGGGCCTATGATGGATAATGAGAAGCAAGATAATGAGAGGATCTCATTCTCGTAAGCGTCACCTCATTGCAATTAGTAGTCTTATATAGTTTTTTTTAAAGAAAAAAGATTGGTTTATCCTGATTCTTATACCCATTCTTATTTAGTAAATTTTTTTATTTATTTACAAATCCATTTTTATGATGGTAAAATGAGATTATGATAAATTTGTCCATATTAATTGTATCAATGAAAATAAAAAAAGAAGAAAGAGTTCAAAAATAACCATTTACAAATAAGGATAGAAGTTGAAAATTGTTCCCATAATAATTGAATTAACTACATTCCCTTAATGTATGATTTAGTTAAAAAATATTTATAAATAAAATCAGAATGGTATATATGGAAGGTTGGAATTGATATCTATATATTTTTTCTTATTTTATTTCAATATGTAATTATTTAAAATTTGATGTTATTGTTTATTCCATATTTAACCATAGTTATCAAGCTATATAGAGTATACTGCGAAATATTATTGTATCAAGTTATTTTAAAATATAATTTTTACACCTGGCCCCAATTTTATTTTAGGCAATATAACAAAAAAAATGAAGAGATCGATATATATATGGCCAGACAGCAGTAAGCTATACCCTAATTACTTAATTATAATGAGTTAACTAAAATAATTCACTTGATTTTTTCCAAATTAAAAAATGTTTCTTTAATTCTTCAAATCTCTTAAAATTTGAATCTTTAAATGTATTTTTCTCTAATTCAGAAAAGTAAGGAAAAAGTATCTTTTAAAACTCAATATTTCATTCTTAAGGTTTTCTACCACGATTTTTTTTATGATGGACATTTTTGATTGGAAATCCAATCATCGATGGAATTCTATTGATAATTTCGTCTATAATCCAACATTTATTTGTCGTGTGTATAATAATGAATATATTTTACAGCTGCTAATACTGGCAATTGTGCTTGGTCCAAAAAAAAAATAATTCAAGTTGTTAAAATTATAAACTATATATGATAAAAATTTGTATTCGACCCAATTGAAGAATTCTAAAAAACGCAAAATTAACTCTCTTATTATATATATATATATATATATATATATAATACAATATAAAAATTTAGAAAAAAAAGTTGAACACGCCTCTTAATTAAGTAAACTGCCGGTCAAAATTGGCATACGTATATGATGGGAAAGACCATAACCAGTTGGTACGTGAGATCGTAAACAACCAGTTGGTACGTGAGATCTTAAACAACCTTCTTTTTCTTCTGTAAGAAAGAAAACATAAGTTTTAATTTCAGAAAACATACTTATTTAAAAAGGTGAAAATCCAAACGTTTTGAGTTTCAAAATGAAGGGTTTATACCTTTAATCAAATAAGAAAAAGATCAGAAGTCTTGTGAAAATAAAATAAAAAAAGAATGAAAACAAATCATTTATTTTTTAAAATTTTCATAGTTAACAAACATCACGTTATTCTCAGCTAAAGGGTTTATACCAATATCTATATGTACTATCTATATACGGCTGCCCACTATAGAGTATAGATGGCCATAAATATAGGAGGCATGGATTAGTCATTATCACGGGGACCACAAAATTCTGGCATATCCTTCAATAAACAATATAGTTGATTTTTTTTTTAAATACATATAAGAATAAATAAGTTATTTAATCATGTCATATATTAAATAATATTAAGTTATCTATTATTAATTTTTATGTTATGTAAAATAGTTTGAAAAAAATTATTAATATAAATATTTTAAAATAATTTATTTAGTATTTTTAATATCTCCAAAAATTGTGTTATATTTATGACTTGAGGAATTATTTCTAGAAAGAAAATTTGTGTATGAATAGATGTGTTAAAACTAATTAGGTCACATGCTACAACATCGTCGTGACCTAGCTCGACTGGGGACCACAATTTTACCTTAGTAATTAACCCATCACCATAATTGTCAATCAAGATCTTGGTGCCAAACGGATCCACTATTTGTCCTCTATAAATAAACGGTCATTAAGAGAACACTTCACAAACACAGAGAGAAAAGAAGCTTAGTAAGTATGAATTCTCCTCGTGTCTCTGTGGCAGCTCTATGCTGTGCATTTGTGGTGTTCGCAGGAGCATTATCAGTTTCTTACGGCCAGTTAGATCCTTCATTTTACAAAAAATCATGTCCTAGGGTGCATGCCATAGTACGACGGGTTGTTCATAATGCTTTAGACTCTGATCCTCGTATTGGTGCCAGTCTCGTTAGGCTTCACTTCCATGATTGCTTTGTCCAAGTACGTTCTTCTTCTTCATTCATCTCCTGCGCTTTCTCTCTACATGGTCTTCTAATTAATGCAGTATTTTTTAAGGTTAATTAACCACAAGTCTTTTAGTGAATAGCGGATACTTTAAAGTTGAATCTAACTCTATCTTTATGTTTAGATGGAGAGAAAATTAAGGGGAAAAGAAAACTATGAGGGAAAACTCCAAAAAATAGTAAATTTTTCCCACTTTTTGAAGTTTTACTTCCTAGTCTGCCCTCCCCTCAATTTTACCCCACTTTTCTCTCTATTTAAGCATATATAGCTTAAAACTTTTGATGAAGGCCGTTTGAATTATTACAGGCATTATTTGGAGAGTAATGTGGATAGAGTTTTATGAACTAATTTTCTGTTATGTGATTAATTATTTTGATGGTGAAGGTGAGAGAGGTCTTAGTAGACTTAACTATGGCTGTTAAGTTTTTATTTGTTGTTTTGAGCTTAATCTGTATGAAAAGAACCATTTATATGAATTCAATATACACTGTCCAAGATCATAATTACTTGGATATTGCCGAGATGATACTTTAATAAAGCTGAGAAATGCGTGGATCTAACTTTAATTTAGAATGATATTAAAATGGAAAGGATGGACCATAATTAAGAGTTGGATGGATATTGCCCGAGTTTATTTCTCTGCTCTTTCGCTTCTTGTTACAAGTCTTCTCTTAATGTCTCTTCACGTACGCGCAGCGGAAATTTCAACGAAATTAAAGTGGGTGGCTTATATACTTGGAAAGCTTGATAATAAGTTTCAACTTGTTTTGAATTAAATGGTGTGGTGGGGCATAATGCAGGGTTGTGATGCATCGATATTATTGAACAAGACGAACACAATAGACAGCGAGCAAGATGCTCTTCCCAATGTTGACTCTATCAGAGGGCTTGATGTCGTCAACAACATCAAATCAGCAGTGGAAGCAGCCTGCCCGGCCACCGTCTCTTGTGCCGATATTCTCGCCCTTGCCGCTGAAGTCTCCGTCATTTTGGTACTTTATATATGCTTCTTCTATATACCCATCTTATTGCCCCCCCCAAACCACACACACACAATCCAACCATACTCTAATGGAAAAAAGTTTGAGAGCCAACTATACTCTTTTTGGTAGAGTGGGAAAATTTTTTATAAGAATGTAGAAATTATTCTCAGAATATAATATACATTAAATATAAATAAATTAGAAAGTTGTTGAATTTTATGGAAAAGTTAAATGAATGAAGTTTTTTTTTGTCTGTGAATTATATGTTGGAAATGTTTTATAAATAGGATCAGAGGAGAGGAGTATATAGCATGTACTCCTTTGATTCTTTGTATAAGTCACTACCATGTTTTGCCTAAAATAAGAAAAATCTTAACCCTATGCTTAGATGGAGAAAAAGAAGGTTTTTTTTTTTGGGGGGAGGTACCAGGTTTGAAAGCTTCTAAAAATGGTAAAGAAATTTACTATTTTTGAGAGTTGTCCCTTTTAGTATTATTTCTCCCTTAATGTCTTCTCTATCCAATTATAGGGTAAATTTCATTAACTCTATTTTAAAATTAAAGAATTTTTCAGTTTTGTCCCTTAATGATATACATTATTGAATTGTAAAATTGTACATATATATGAAAAAAATTAATTATGTGTCTTCTGAATAAGACTAAAAAATATTCCCCTCTACCTTGTAAATAAGAACAGATGAGTACAGTTCAGTAATGGAGAGGAGGTAGTCCCTCATTCTTAAATGATGGTGATATGATGTAGTCAAGCCCATTGGGAAAGTAAATTTGCGTGGTGTTGATTAAGAGAGTAATGGATGCGTCAGTTATATATATATATATATATATATATATATATATATATGTGTGTGTGTGTGTGGGGTTGGGTTGCACGCACTTCAATTTTCTGACAGCACATCAGGTGCTTCTCCCTTAAGTGCTCTTTATGTGCTTCTCCCTCTAATTAGAGAGATGAAGCTTTTTTTTTTTTTTATATATTCTATTTATTTATATTTAAATTATATGTTGCTCTCTGAAATATTTTTTACACCCAATATCTTAAATTAATTATTTTCCAGCACTGCATCCAGAAATATTTGTCCTGTAACACCAGTGTCCTGAAAAATAATTAATTTGAGATATTGGGTGTAAAAAATATTTCAGAAAACAGTATATAATTTAAATATAAATAAATAGAATATATAAAAAAATAAAAAAAATGCTTCATCTCTCTAATTAGAGAGAGAAGGACATAAGGAGAATTTTAAAAAGGAAACTGGACACACACACATAGTACACATATTACATATATATTGGATGTGGGGAGAATTAAAAGCGGAAGTTGTCTGCCACGAACACATGATTGAGAAACTTGTTATTGAATAATAATGCAGACTGAAGGAAACGGGTGGAAAGTTCCACTGGGACGAAGGGACAGCACAACAGCCAATCGAACCTTGGCAAATTTAAACCTTCCTCCTCCTTTCTTCAACTTGACTCAGCTCAAAGCCGCCTTCCTTGTTCAGGGCCTCAACACTACTGATCTCGTTGCCCTCTCTGGTATATATAAAACACACACACACAATCTCAATTCTTAATATAAGACTTGGTTAATTTTTTCAGAAAGATTTATAAAGAAGCTAAATAAATTATTACTTATTCACAACATATATCATGTATTACTATATTATTATATATCGGTTTATAAGTGAAGAAAATTAGTTAAAAAAAGCTATAAATATAAATAATTTAAAGTAATTTATTTGTCTTCCTTGATTTCTCTAAAATAATCAATTATGTCAAAAGTTTTTGTTGAATCACTTTTGCTGCAAAAGTTTTAAAAAATAAGTAATGTCAAATTATGACTATAAAAATTAATAATGGTCTACGTTATTTTTTAACCATGGACATTAGTTTTAAATTTCTAATGGTTAGGGTGACTTATTTTTTTAATATTTTCAAAATGAAATTAGTCAACAAAAACTTTCAAATGCGCATAGTTCCTATGCAAAAAAATTTTGAGGCAAAATGAACCCTTACCCCGAACTCATATATGTGAGCGCGCTCGCTTTGTATCTGTGTTTAATTTTCTTGTCTGCTTTATTTCATATAAATGCAATTTATATTTGGCTTTACTTCTTCAGGTGCTCACACGTTTGGAAGATCACACTGCAGAAATTTTCAGGACAGGTTATACAATTTCAGTGGCACAGGCCAACCAGATCCTAACCTCAACACAACATATCGTCAAACCCTAACAAGAATCTGCCCTCAAAATGGTGACGGATCTAACTTGACCAACTTAGATCCGACCACTCCTGACACGTTTGACAAGAACTACTACAGCAACCTTCAACTTCACAGTGGCCTCCTTAACAGTGACCAGGTCTTGTTCTCCACGTCCGGTGCAGACACCGTCGCCATCGTCAATAGCTTCGCCACCGACCAAGCCCTTTTCTTCAAACAGTTTGCTGCTTCCATGATCAAGATGGGTAATATTAGCCCTTTGACTGGAACTCAAGGTGAGATAAGGTCTCACTGCAACTTTGTTAACTCTAATTCATCTCGCTTGAAGGCTGTCGCTTCCATCAAAGAATCTGATCATGATGTTCTTGTCAGTTCAATCTAAACGAGTTGTTCCATGGATGGGTTTAATTGTCTGTGTCGGAGTATGCCGGCTATGTACCAGTGTGTACTGTGTTTAGTGGTTATAATAACTTGTGTTATGCCACTTGTAATAATAATGACGGTTGTGTTTCTTATATCTGTATTTTCCTCTGTCTTCTTATATGGTTGACGATAAATTGAGAGTTTTGCTTTTGCGTAGGGTGAAATCTTGTGGGTCCACAGACATAAAATCCCGTACCTCTTGCCCAAATTAACAATTTTTTTTCTCCCCATTTTTATCCTATTTTAAAAAGTTAATGTGTATTTTTATGCCCCAAAAATTTTATGGTGTCATGCGCAATTTTGATAAAAATAATTATAGGTGCATCTACACTATAACCCTTTTTTTTATAACAAAAATTTTATGAGTTAAGTCCTAGGACTCACCTACAAGTAGAGTTAGGAATTAGGGTTTAATAGGGCTGGCCCTACAGAGCCTGAAGTATAAAAAAAATATCTGTTTTTCAAAGCCTGCTCGAAAACAATAGGGTTAGGGCCAACCCTATAAGACCTAAAAGTTACTATTCCAAAATTTATGTTGTAGTTTCCTCTGTTTTTGAAAGAAATAATTAGTAAATTACAACAATTAAAGTTCTAATTTATTAAATAAATGTTGTTAATATTAATATTCAAACAACACGAATCATCTAATAAATAATTACATTCACTAATTCGTAATCAAAAGCAAACTATTGTCCATAAATAACTCATATAAAATATAAAAAGCATACCAATAAACAACATTAGTATGATGACTACCATTGTTATCTTCTTCGCTACTATCATCAATTTTAAAGGGGTAAAGGAGCAAAAATACACATGTGCTTTATCTTCGGAAACGCCCAGCACCATATGTTTTTTTTTAGCAAAAATACACACGTGGTTATTATTTTAAAGCAAAAGTCACATTCCACCGTTATTTGTACTGTTCACCGTGATGAGAGAGAAAGAAATGAAGTGAACAGTAACATAACGACGATGAACAGTAACATAACGGTAAGATGTGACTTTTGCTCCAAAATGGTAACCATGTGTGTAGTTTTGCTCCGAAAAAAAAAAGCATATGGTGCTAGGCGCTTCCGGGGATAAAGTACATATGTATTTTTGCTCCTTTACCCATATTAAAGATATTTAATTGTGTTTCAATTTGAGTAATATGCTCTATTTCATGAGTAAGAGTATCATAAATTTTTTCTTTCACATCATGAATACATCCATTAAAAAGCTCTGCAGAGGCCCTTTTAAGCCTAAGGTCCTACAGGACCAACCTTGTGGGCTTATTTCATTTAACTATAATTTTTAAGTATGGCCAAAGTCTCAAAGGGCTTACCCAATGGGCTCAACTCGATTTCCCAGTTCTACCTATAAGACTACAATATGCCTTTATGAGTTGAGTCTCGAGCTCATTAGCGATAGAGACTACCTCTGATTGGGCTCAAAAAGAGCTAATAAAGATGCTTATAAAAAAAAATCCTTATATATATATATATATATAACAACTCCATATTATATTTTATTCACTTGAACACTCAATGCCATCCCTTGAGCTCGCCAGACTAGATAAAAAACATATAATAACTTACAATTAAAAAAAATTAATGAATATTATGTAAAATTATTAAATGTCTTGAGCACCAGGGAAACAGATTAATTAAATGTAGGGATATCTGCAATAATGGTCTTTGCCTCATGGATATGTGTTAATTCATAGATAAAAGATGTTAATTAATGTGGAAATAAGAAAGAATGATATATAAAGGGATCACAGAAAAATATATAGACACTGAAGTATTATATATTTGTGAAGTTTATGAGAAGGATTAAGGTTAAAAATTAAAATTCATAGACAGAAATTAAATGTTCACTGTAGTTAGTTTAGTTTATAATAAAGTTTAATTAATTGCAATTACTCTAAAGTTTGTTTCGAAATCTATCTTTAATTTGTTGTAAATATTGGATAATCAGTTGGAAATGGACTATTGATTGTAACTTGTAAGAACTTTTTGTCAATTGCGGAAGCTTATTAGTTATCAAAGTTGTGGGATTCATTATAAAAAAAGCTATATATAGATGGTAAAAAAAAATTTACAACTTACTTTAATTGTTGAGATTTATAAAATTTTTATAATCTACTGCAACTATATATATTTTTCGTCATTTACAACTTGCTTATTCTTTCAAATAATAGTTTTTTTTTTGTTCATTTAGTTTTTACAATTTTTTAAATTTTCTCTGTCTTGGTCATTTCATAAGTTTGTGATTTTTTAATATCATTCATTTCTTTATTGGGCATTATGTGTCATTTTCGAAAGAAAAAAAAAACCTTGACGTTTGTGGAAAAAAGAAACATGGCCTATTACAAAGTCTACTAATTTTGGAAGTCTCAAAAGGTGGTATATTTCATTTTTTGACTTGAAAAGAAAAATATTTTTATATTAAATAAATCGAACCACTTCCGACAATAAAATCAAACCACTCCAACAACGCGCCATACTTATTTATGTGTTTTTACTATAAACACATGAGACCTTCCTCATTTATCCATATTTATAATTAAAAATCAAACTTTAACCGGTGGATATTCTCCTCCTCGTGAGGCCACAGGCTACAAAAGGTTAAACTTGTCTATAAGTTTATTTAATTATTCTTCATAATTTGGAAAACATTTCACTCTATTCCTCTAAACGAAATAAGGTGACCATCTTAAAATTGTATAGAAGCCAAATATTTTTTTTTTCGTTGTTAATTCAAATAAATTGTCATATGTATCCAACAACAATATATTCATCAAATTATAAACAAAGTTCAAAACTGATGATTAATGACACGTGTTAGACTTGTGGTAATAATTCTACAAAGTAAAGTAACTGTTTTTTTAACTAATGGTTTTTAAAATCGTTTTTTAATTGTGGTATGCGGTATATAAGTAAACATATAATAAAATTTTTATCTTAATTTATGTAAATAAATACTTTTGAAGGTCTCAAAACTAATTCCAAACAACCATTAATTAAAGGAAAATCCCTTTAAGATTCTAATTGAAAAAAAAAATATCAAAGAAGTCTCATAGAAAATTCTGATATTATAAAAGTCATACTAAAAACTCCATCAGTAATATATCAACAACTCCATATGTGTATTTTAATAATTTTTTAGGACTTTTATGACATTAAATTTTGTTGTGAGATTTTTTGAATATTTTCTTGTTTCTTAAAAACTTTAAAGTGATTTTCCTTTAATTAAATTAGGGAAAATATTATTTAGGGCCTAAGTTACAAAACTATTTTTAAAAAAGACCTAAAGAAAAGTCAATGTCCAAAAAAGTCATAGGACATTTTCTGGTATTATTTCAGGAAACATTAACAACTATATCAGAACCTTATTAATAACTAAATTAGTACATTTAACAACTAAATTAGTATCCATTAACAACTATATAAGTATCCGTTAATAACTATATTAGTACTCATTAATAATTATGTTTTCTGAAATACTTTTTTTTACCAATGACTTTTTTTAAGACATTTTTTTATCAATATTTTTTAACTTTGGCCTTGATGGGGCCCATTAAATTACCCTTTTCACACCTTTCAAAGATTTGGGCATTCGAGGCTTCATCACCCTAACAATGGCAGCACGTAAGCGTCACCTCACTGCAATTAGTAGTACTATATAGTTTTTTTTTTAAAAAAAGTGGTTTATCCTGATTTTTATATCAAAATTTGATTTTATTTATAAATCTATTTTTATGATAACAAATGAGATTGTGATAAACTTGTTCATATTGATTGTATCAATAAAAAAAAAGAAGAAAGAGTTTAAAATAACTATTTATGAATAAGGATAGATTAATTTTTTTTTCCTCATAATCATTGAGTCAACTACATCTCTTTAATATATATAATTTAATTAAAAAAATATTTATAAATAAAACCTCATTGGTATATATAAAAGGTTGGAATTGATGTCTATAACTTTTTTCTTATTTTATTTTAATATGTAATTATTTAACATTTGATGTTATTGTTTAATCCAAATTTAACCATAGTTATCAAGCTATATAGAGTATGCTGCAAAATATTATTGTATCAAGTTATTTGAAAATATAATTTTTACACCTGGGCCCAGTTTTATTTTAGGCAATATAACAAAATGAAGAGATCGATATATATATGGCCAGACAGCAGTAAGGTAGACCCTAGTTACTTAATCATAATGAGTTAACTAAAATAATTCACTTGATTTTTTCCAAATTTTAAAAAAATGTTTCTTTAATTCTTCAAATCTCTTAAATTTTGAATCTTTAAATGTAATTTTCTCTAATTCAGAAAAGTAAGGAAAAATTATCTTTTAAAACTCAATATCTCAATTATCAATATTAATACTAAAAAGTATCTCAAAAAATGAAAAATAAATACACTATTCATATATAAATTATGTAACAGACTGATTTATTTTTTAAATTTTCTTAGGGAAGAAATCAAACGTTGTTTTATGACTCCTCCCTCTACAAATTAAAATATTCTTAAACCCATGCTTGGGATTTGCTTTAAATATTAAATAACAAAACATAATATAGTCTGGCACGCTTTAACCTTTAAGGTGAATTTTTTAAAGTGAGATCTGTAAAGAAAGCAATAATAGTTCACTTTAATCAACATGTATTTATAGATTATTGACCAAAAGAGAGTATAGGATGAAAATGAACGTGCCACTACATTGTTCAATGTTTTTAGGCACAAGTTGATGCAAAAGGGACCGAATAAAGTAAAGCCTAATCCCTATTAAAAACCACGTCCTTCGTTGAATTGACCTAACCCCCCACACTAAGGTAAGATTATACTTATTATATATGAATTTTTCATAAACGCAAAAAAGAAGACATCTCTTTGTTCTCTCATAATATACAATTTGTATTAATCACTACTACAAAACCTTGTACATTTCACTCTCCATACCTAACGGTTTTTATGAAACCTTTAAATATAAATTAGCGGAATTACGACAAAGGAATATATAACGACATTTTAAAACAAACATTAAGTAGATGAAACAATATTTGACAGTTTTATATGACCACTTTGATACATAAGTTTGATTTTTTTTGAATAAAAAATGCATCATTTACTTAATGGTTGTATCTAACACTAGTGTAAAAAAGTGTTTTAAGACCGCCTCATTTACAGCGGATTATCAACGCCCTGGTCTTAAATAAATGACCGGTGGCAATTTTGTAAATATAAAGAACTTCTTCACTCGCATCAATTTTTAAGATCACATCATTTACAGTGGAGTTTCGAGGCACCGGTCTATGACTGGTGACAATTTTGTAAATATAAAGAACTTCTTTTAACGTATAAATTCTTAAATATAATATTCAGACCGCTTAAAATAACCAACCGCTCTTAAAAATGTTAAAAAAAATTAAAATATGGATTACATTATAGAGAAAACTCATAGTCTCGTACATCACCGCTTTATATTTTCTACGGTCAAGAATAATAAGGAAATATTGAAATGTAATTGTATAAAACTTTTAAGACCGAACATATATAAATGACGGTCTTAAAGGTAATACTTTTAAGAGCGGACGTAACTTGTACCCGATACTAAATAATGGAAAAATTTAAAATAATAGTTTATTACTTTTAAGAGCGGACATTAATAAAGAACGGTCTTAAATGTTAACCTTTAAGACCGTCGTTTTAGTTACTCTGATCTTAAAAATGGAAACATATACTTCTTCACGCAAAACCTTACTTACGACTTACGTCTTACTGCCTGAACTTTGAAACCCCTATTCTCTTTGCGAAACCCCATTTCCTGTTGCATTACATCTATTCCTCTCCAACCACCACCATCCTCTGTTACTCTCTTACTTTCTTAGGCGTTACTCCTTCGCAGCACCACTCTTACTTTCTCAAAAATGAACGGAGAAAACCATTCTTTCCCTATTCAGTCAACGCCAGTTACTGATGTTACTGGTGTGAGTTAGAACCAACCCTCTTCTTCTCAAAATGAGCCTCGTGATTGCCCTCAACGCCGTGGTAGAAGTAGCACACGAATTAGCAACGTGTTCGTAAAACGGAACGTTGGGTCAAAGATTGAGATTCAGTTTAATGACAGGTTGAAACCTTTCGGTCTGAATAAACATGAATATAATAGTTAATTTAGCTACATGGCACGTAGCAAGGTCAACATCTTGATAGATGAGTGGAAACATGTTGACGAACGCACAGCGAAGGATCCTATTTGGGACACTATCCGGCTTTCATACACTGTCCCTGAGTCTGAGAAGTTGAAAGCCAAGACATTGTCTTATTGTGTTGATCGGTGGAGGAAATTTAAGACCTTTCTAACCAACAAGTATATTTTTGTCGAGGTTCGACCTAATCATAATCCTTGAGACAAGTACACATTCATTGATCAACAAATTTGAGATCAATTTGTTCAGCTTCGGACCACTTCTGATACTTTGGTGAGTTCATATCTAGTTTTGTTTGCCCTTTTTGTTTGCTTATTAACCTGTGCGGATTTGTGAATGTTATTATGTTCATTTAATCCTATTAGTTAGATGGTTTAATGTGTGAGTAGAAGTATATATTTCCATCCTTTGTTCTGCATCAGAGGAATAAGCAAGTAAGTCAGAAATGAATTTGAGTATAGTATGCATGATTGATATATTAACTGTTATATTTCCATCCTTTGTTCTGCATCAGTAGAAGTATATATGTTTGATTAGTTAGATAGTATGCATGTTTGATATGTTAACTGTTCTTGCATTGTCACATTAAGGTTGTTGCTTAAATATTGATTCTCATTAATTGTAGCAAGAGATTATGCATTTTAATGAGAAGAGAAACTTGATATTGACTTGAGAGAGCGTGTCAAGTATTTGTGTATCTTAGACTAACACATATATGTATGGAAAAATTAAGAGAGAGAAAATTAATTCAATATTATGAAATGCAAAAAGGGGAAAAAGAATCTAGGCTTTTATTAAATCCTTAAAAATCCAAAAATCATTTGCTTTTATTAATTGTTATTTTTAGAAATAATCTTTAAATATTTTCATTTCTCATCAAAGCTTGTTTTAGCTCAACTAAATTGAATTCACTAAGCTCATTGTTTGACCAATTTGTTACACTACTCCTTATGGGACGATACTCTACTTATTACTTTATTACTTGCACGACTCGTACACTTGCGAGGCGAACAACTAGTGTTCCCTTCATACATACACCTGCACCTGTTCAGCAAAGCACCAGAGGGAGCTGCATTGTTGGACAGTCAGAGCAACTTTGTGACTTGTATGTGGCAGAACCAATTAGACAATTAGTTGCTAAAGGGACTGTCCACAACTTGGGATCAAGTGTACACCACAAATAAATGGCTGATGATGAAGTCAGAGTGTCAATTGAAGAGGTGATCATTGATGCACCTCTCCTTCTTCCAATCGATTAGTTGAAGCGTGTGAGTGATGTCAAGGGTACCTTCATCTCTTGGCCAGTGAAGCTTGTAAATGTCTATACTCCTCCTGATGCTTCATCCCTCCCTCCAGTTCAATTCCCTCCTCAATCTCCATCCCCTCTTAATAAAGCTGCAACCCCTCCTCCTAAAGCTGCATCCCTTACTACTGAATTGGGGGCCAAGAATAAAATATCCCAAATGGTATTCAAAGGAGAATTTCAAAACCAATCATGGGATATCAATGAAGTGGTAGGGGTTCCTCATGACCCTCAACTGGTTTTCTTTGACACTGTTGATATGAAGTCCCTGTTGCTTCCTGGACAGGAGCTTACATCAACAGTTGTTCAATGTGGTGTAGGTAAGTATCTTATTTTATGAGTACATAATTTAAATGAACCGTTTAGACACACATACATAAATACTAATTCCCTGATCGATGTCATTATTGTAGGTTCATGCATCAAGATTTGGAGCAACAGGGCAGAATCAATGATTTTGAATTCTTGTGCCCAGTACATGCAAGCACAACCCCCAAGGAAGAAAGACAGTAGTACATATTAAAGAGGTTGTGTGAAGTGAGAAGGAAGGTGTACTTGTTTTCATATCACCATAGGTACATATTACAATCGATCTCTTGTTGCAATTCACTTAATTCTGCATAATATATCACTAAGTACTTTATTGCTATGAAATTTCAGCGCCCACTGGCAGTTGCTCGTCTTGATCATGGACTCGACTACGGTGTTATTCTTATGCTCCACTCACGGCCAACGAGGGGTTTTGTTGAAGCAGATCATCAACGAGTAAGCATGTCATTTTGATTCTCATGTCTGAAATCTCTGATGTGAATTTTCAGCAAACATTATTGATAAATTTGTGATTTTGATGATAGTGCCATGAGAACCTTCCAAAACCAGGTAAAAAAAAAGTGAGGGAGTGATCTCAAAGATCCTAGATGGCTCATACCAAAGGTTAGTACATATTTGGACATTGGCACACTGTCTTGTGAAGTTGGTCAGTAAGCTATATATGCTCGATCTTATATATATTTCTTGTTCTTTTCAGACCCGTCGGCAACCAATCGGATCCAACTTATGTGGCCTGTACATAATGAAACACATATATGATATTATCACTCAACCAAGTAATAAACTCACTGCAAAGGTAAATGTATTTGATGCTACATATTATGGCTCAATTCAGATTCTAGCTTAATTAATGTTACATATGAAATATGCACGCGAATTAATTCAGTTTCTTTCTTTGATGTTACAGAGGTTTGCCTCTGAGACTTCCTTTTTTGATGATGAGGTGGACCACATACGCAGTGTGTTTTGTCAACATGTTTCTGACATCTTAAAGTAAATACAACAATCACAGTACTAATTCATTTGTAAATATATGCTGGTAGAGCAACGATTGTAATTATAGTACTACATTAAATTGTAAATTCATTCTATAAATGAACAATTTTACAATTTGTATAATTCAATATATATTAAATTTGTTTATTTTTTCGAACAATTTTCTTAACTTGTGTAATTTTGATTTTCTGAACGTATTGGATGGTGGATATTGCTTGAGAGATTTGAGTTTTGGAGAGTTGAAACTAGGAGTAAGAGAATCTGAAAAGTATTTGCGACTTTTAGGACCGTATATTTATTAAACAGATGGTCCTAAAGGTCTTTGTTTGTTTTTAAAAAATAATCTTTGATTTTAAGACCGTATGTTTGATACATCTCCGGTCTTAAAAGTCTTAAAAATTGTGACGACACTTTTAGGAACGCATATTTATGAAAGAGACGCTCCTAAAGGTCTTTGGTTTTTTTTAAAAAATAAGCCTTGATTTTAAAACCGTATGTTTGATACATCTCCGGTCTTAAAAGTCTTATAAAATTTGGCGAAACTTTTAAGACCACATATTTATTAAACAGACGGTCCTAAAGGTCTTTACTTTTTTAAAAAATTAATCCTAGATTTTAGGACTGTATATTTAATACATCTATGGTTTTAAAAATCTTATAAAATATGGCGACACTTTTAAGACCACATATTTATATAATATCCGGTTTTAAAAGTCTTCGATAATTCTAAATTAAATATGGCTAGATATTTAGGACTGTCTATTTGTTAAATGTCAGGTCTTAATAATCTTCCTTTAAATATAAATGATGACTCATTTTTAAGACAAATAATTAGGGTTCAAGAACATTTCGAGTTTCTGGCGTTCTGCTCAAGCTCAGGACCCTCATTGTCGTCAGTTTTACCTCTCCAAAAGTTGAAGAGCACTATCGGAAAAGAAGTACGATAATGAAAATTTTCAACTTTGGGTGTGGTAAAACTGACAGCAACGGTGGTTCAAGCTTGAGAAGGTATGTCACTGTGCTTGTTTTTATTCTTAAAAGGTAAAAGTTGTCTTTTTTTGTTTTGTTTTGTATGTTGTTAACTATATTCTGTGAACTTTTATCGTTAATCACATTTCAGTTATGGTTTTATTTATTTCCTTTTTATCTGAAACAAAATCGAGATAACGAAAGTATATACTAACAGACAATTGAATATGGATTTTTTTTTATTTATCATATTTTTTTCCCTGCCCGCTATGCGGCAGGAATAGTACAAACAAAAAAACATAAAAATAATTAATCCCCCCCGGTCGTTGTCGGAGGGGAGGGAGGGAGGGATCGGAGGAGAGGTCGGAGACGTCGTCATTAGAAATATTGTACTCGACATCATTGGCGACAAATAACATGTTCAGCTTGTTGTTGACGGTGTGATAGACCTGAAACATTTGGCCCATGTGTCGGTCTATATGAGCGACGCGGGCCAGGAGGTGCTGCACCATCTGTCGCGCGGAGGGGTTTAGAGGAAGCGGAGGAGGGTACGGAAGTAGATGTGGACGGGGAGGACCATTGTTGGGCAGTGGTGGTAGTGGAGGGGGAGGACCTTTGTTGTGCACACCTGGTGGTGGTGGAGCGGCCATTATGGAGGTTGTAAAAGCGATTGAGAAGAATGTGAAGAACGTAAAGTAACAACGAGTTTAAATAGAGAAGCCATCCTGAAGAATGTGAAACGCGGGAACCGTTAACGAGGAGACGCATAGTTCATCAAAATACGAGGAGACGCCTAGTTGGGAAGTTTATCTGGAAGCCGAAGAGACTCTGAATCATTCATTTGAACAGAGTGTAAGGATGCGACTATGGTGTCTCTCACTTGAAAAGAATGAACTTTTAATACCGGATATTGTAAGAGATTCGTTCTTAAATATATTATTTTTTTAAAAAAAAATTGATAGACTTTTAGGATCGGGTATAAGATAAATGATCGGTCCTAAAGGTAATTGAATGGAAAAAAAATTAATAGACTTTTAGAACCGGGTATAAGATAAATGATCGATCTTACAGGTAATTTAATGAAATAATAAATAATAGACTTTTAGGACCGTGGATATGTTATATGACGGTCTTAATACACATTTGAGTATTAACTATTGTTGTTCTGCCTTTGTTATCCTTCTTATGCTTCCTCTCTGTCCTTCTTAAGTCCTCATTACCTCGTAACTCCACACTACGTAGCTCTCTGCCCCTCCTTCCCCAACTGCTCAAACAATGGTTAGATACAAGATAACCCCTCAAAGGGATACTCTTGAAGCTCGTGCCCACGCTAGATCTCTTGTGGGTTCTCTTCCAGTGTGTTCTATTCTGACGGAGGAGTCACGAGTCATTGGACCTATTGTTATTACGGATGATGAAGAGGTTGACGACCCCCTCAACCCTTAGACCACGAAGAGGTTCCCGCTCCCCCTCTCCAACCTCCTGGTCCCAACGCTCCCATGGATGATGATGATGAAGTGAAACTGATGCGCATAATATAGGATATTGCTGATATCCGGCGCGAAATTGCTGCTGCTGAAGCCGATATCTCCAAGATATTAGCTGATAATAAGCATTAGGATTTTTAGTCACATTATAAGATTATTTTTGTTAATTTTCAGTTTGATGTTCTTATTTTCCTTTTATACTTGCATATTGTCATAGTAATCTAAAAATTAATAAGAACTAAGCTTATATTTTATTTTTTCCATAATATCCATTAAAGAAAAAGCTCATTCTCCAATCTCTAGTATTCTTTATTTTCAGTCAATTGCTGCAATAATTTTTCGTTTTAATATTAAAAAGTATTTGACTTTTAAGACCGCAATTTTATAAAACATGCTATCCAAAATTAAATGAATTTTATGACCGCAGTATTATTAACCTCCGATGTTAAAATTTTCAATATAAAATTTAAATTAAATTTATTTTAGGACCGCAGTTTTATAAAACTTCGGTTTTAAAAAGTTCAATATAATTTAAATATATCTTTAGGACCGTATTCCTTTAAATTGACCAGTCTTAATAATATCCCAAATAATAAATGTCTATCTTGCGCCACTCGCGCGGAAAAATTAAATTTCCCTGTATGAACTTCTCTCGTCGAGCCGAAAGTGATTACTCAGGTTCTGTCTCTAGTGTTTGTGTGTTGCTTCGTCACTGCTTCGCATTGCTTTCTCGATAACAACTTTCTGGTTCCTTAGCTCAACGTCTAAAGACCAAGCTCTACGAGTTTTTTCGGCTATATAATTGTATGATTTTCCTACTTATCGTTCTGGGTTTTCCATGGGTTGACCAAAATCGATGAAATCTTCTTTTGGGACCTACCCAACTGACCAACAAGTGTTTTGAGGTTCCTCTTACTGTCTGCAATATTAACATTCGTGGCAGGAGAACAGAGACTCAGCAAACGCATTTGACCTTATATGCTACAGGTGAGTGCACAAGACCTACTTGCGATGCGTTTAATTTTCTTGTCATGCATTTATTTTGCTTCTTGATTCCCTGTCATACATTTATGACCATAAGACAGAACCGACATTTAGCTTATATACGCATTTGTAGTTGGCTTATTTTATATGCAAGTTTCAGTTTTTACGGATTATGTATGTTAAATCTTTTTGTCTATAGGAATTCTACTATGGATCGCAGTTGAATAAATGCTTTACGGACGAGTGTTGAATATCAGAATGGGGTTAGGGAATTTATAGAATTTGCTAAACAAAACGCCCATGATGATAGTGAGAAGTTTTATTGCCCTTGTGTACAATGTTTTAATGAGAAGCGACTAAGTCCTAAAGTTATACACACACATTTAGTTTGTCAAGGATTTTGTAAAACCTATACAGTATGGGTATGACATGGTGAAAAAATGCCAAGCGGGTCTCAACATGGAGAAGTGGCCTCTGATGATAATGACGCGGATATGGATGACCACATAGAAGACATTATTTGTGATGTAGAAGAAGAGGCTTTTCATCAATCACATGCATATGGTAATATGTGCAGTGATGCAAAGACCCCACTATACCTTGGGTGTAAAAAATATCAACTGTTGAACATTGTATTAAAATTGGTTAGCTTGAAGGCACGTCATGGCTGGAGCAACAAGAGTTTTTCTGAAATGCTTGAGGCGTTTAAGGACATGCTTCTGGATGATAATGTGTTGCCTCACCGATACTATGATGCTAAGAAAATACTTTATCCACTGGGGATGGAGTACAAAAAGATCCATGCATGCTCGAATGATTGCGTGTTGTATAGAAAGGAGTTAGAAGAGAAGCTGAATTGTCCAATATGTGAAACCCCAAGGTACAAGTCAAATAAGGGGTCTGCAAAAGTGTTGTGGTATCTTCCAATTATAGCAAGGTTCAAGCAGTTGTTTGCTAAAGAAGTTGATGGAAAAAATTTGGGGTGGCATGCAGATGAGAGGATTTCTGATGGAAAGATTCGACATCCTGCCGATTCTTCTCAATGGAGGAAAATCGATCAATTATATCTGACCTTCGACCAAGAACCTAGGAACCTTAGGCTTGCCCTTAGCACGGATGGCATGAATCCATATGGAAGCCTTAGCAACAAACATAGTTCCTGGCCTGTACTCCTAATTATTTACAACTTATTCCTATGTTATGCATGAAACAAAAGTACATCATGCTGTCGATGTTGATTTTGGGACCAAAACAACCCGGAAACGACATTGATGTCATGCATGTCGAGAAGAAAGTATGTGATAGTATTGTTGGCACGCTTCTCAACATACAAGGTAGCAGAAAGGATGGTGTGAAGGAAAGATTGGATTTACAAGAAATGGGAATACGTGAAGACTTACATTCAAGGCCATATGGTAACAAAACTTATTGTCCCCCGGCTTCTCATACTTTGGCTAAGGATGAGAAACGCAGTTTTTGTGAGTGTTTGCATGGTACAAAAATTCCATCGGGGTATTCTTCAAATTTTAAGAGGCTTGTATGGATGAAGGACTTGAAAGTGGTAGGCCAAAAGTCTCATGATTGTCATGTCTTGATGCAACAGCTACTCCCAGTAGCTATTCGAGGCATACCCGAGTATGACTTTGACACATTTTGACTAGGCTTTGTATGTTCTTCAATGATGTTTGTAGTAAGGTGTTCGAGATTGAACAATTGGATGAATTGGAGAATGAAGGATATCTTATCTTGTGCCACCTTGAGAAGCTTTTTGTTCTTTCATTTTTTGACATCATGGTTCATCCAGTGAGGGAGATCAAGTTGTTCGGCCCTGTCCATTTACGGTGGATGTACCCAATTGAAAGATCTATGAAATTCTTAAAAGGGTACGTGAAGAACGCATACCAGCCAGAAACATCAATTTTTTAGAAGTATGTATCTGAAGAGGCCATGAAATTTTGTCAAAATTATTTGGCCAAAGTAGAACATATCGGGCTTCCAAAACGTCAGCATGCTGAAGGGGGTAGACGAGGGGCCTTAGTAAAGAGAGTGGATCCTGATGAATTGTCACAAGTCCACTTATGCATCTTGAATAATGTTGATGAAGTTCAGGCCAGCATAATTGCACATAAAGAAGTTGTGAGGAAAGAAAATCCCCAAATGACTGAACAAAGGTTGATTAGGGAGCATAACAAAACATTTGCAAACTGGTTCAAACAAAAGGTTTAGGGGGAGGAATCTGTTTCTTAGACAATGAAATGGTTAGCACGTGATCCTGATGTTGATGTCATAAGTGGGAATTCGTATGTGATCTACGGTTACACATTTTACACGAAGTCCCTAGATGATAGGAGCACCGTCCAGAATAGTGGTATAATGTTAGAGGCTGAATCTATGTATTTCTCCAATTTGAAAGACAAGTAGCCTAAATTGGTAGTCATGCCATATTATGGGGTTATTGAAGAGATTCGGGAGGTGGACTATGTCTTCATTAGATTTTCCATTTTCAAATGCAAGTAGGTTAATGTCAACAGTGGTGTTCAGATCGACTGACTCGGATTTATGTTAGTCGATCTCAATAGTACAAGTTTTGGAGATGAACCTTTTATTATGGCAGACCAGGCGAAACAAGTTTTTTATATCACCGATCAAGCAAATAAAATGTGGTCTGTAGCTCTCCAAGGAAAAAGGGCCATCGATATTGATGAGGAAAGTCATGCAAATTATGGTCTTCCTGACAGTACTCCTTTTTCAAGGGGTCTACCGGACATGAACGAAGAAGATGAAGCAGATAATGAACCCGGCATAAGGAATGATCATCAAGAAGGGATATGGGAGGATATCTCTTTATAAAAGAGTCAATTCGTAAGGTAATTGCACAAATCTTTGAAAACTTTAAGGTTTTAACACTATTATATTCCATCCATGTTTTTAAACAATGTCACTAACTCTATAACGTTTGTTCTTGTTTTATTTTGTTGCCAGAATTCGTTCCAAAGGGGCATGCATGTTATAAAAGAGGATGTGTTACGTTGTAAGATGAGAATTAGATGAAGGCATGGTAAATATTGGGCATGTATGTTGATTTAAGTGTGGTATATCTTATTGTAACAACTTATTGTATTGGTATTTGTAACTCATGGTCAATAATATTTGTATTCTACGATCTGTTTTTTCCCAATTCAATTTATTCATAATTGTTCATAGCTTGTAGCTTAAAGTGTAGCCTTTTTCTGTGCTGGATTGACTTTTATGGATTTATGTATAGATCATTCAATTTATCCATAATTGTTCATAGCTTGTAGCTTAAGGTATACCCTTTTATGTGCTGGATTGACTGGTATGGATTTGTGTATATATATGATCAGTAAGAACAGAACAGGGAAAAATTCAGGAAAATTTAAACCAATAAAACAAAAACGTCGGTCTTAAAAGTTCAACTTTTAAGACTGGATGTACTCGGATTTAATTAAATGCACGGTCTTAAAGGTCATGCGACATATTTGATATTAGGTGGTATTAAAAGTTGGTCTTATAAGACCGATGGTTTAATATGCCCGGTCTAAAAAGTTAAACTTTAAGACTGGACGTATTAATCATCCAGTCTAGAAAGTGAGTCTTTTAAGACCGCGTATAATTATTCGTCGGTCTAAAAAGCCGCTACTTTTTAGAGCGCATTTATTTTTGTTCGGTCTTAAAAATTAGACCTTTTAAGAGTGGTTAAATTTTTGTCCGATCTTAAAAATTGAGTTTTAGGACCGACAAAAAAAAATATTTCGGTTGGATTTAGTATCACTTTTAAGACCTGATGTTTTTAAATGTTTGGTTTTAAAAGAGTTTGTTTAAGACCGGTTGAAGTCCGCTCTTAAATATATACTTTTAATACCGGCTGGAACAAAATCAGTCACAAGTCTGGTCTACCGATACCTCTTTTGTCCGGTCTTAACAATTTTTCAAAATAAACTGTCAAATATGTGACTTTAAAATCCCTTTATGAAGCCTATTCTCGCAATTTCAATTCCTACCATTTCTCCACGTGCTTGTCGAATAGCTCTGACCATTCTTTTGCAGCATCTCACTACTACAAAAAATGGATTTTACTTTTCTAAAAAACTTTTGTTTTTTTAAAAAGGGAAGTAAAAAATAAAAATGGTGACATTTTTGTTATTATGTGCGGAAATTTTCATATATTGGGCATTCTTTAACAAAAAAAGTGACACCAATTTTTTTTTTTTAAAAAATTGTCATAAATACGTGATGGTAATTTGTCAATAACCGTCAAATACTACACATAGATAATGGTTTTTTCAAATAATCATCAAATAGCCCCTTCATCTGGTGACCAATACTTTACCTTTCATCATTTTAATCATTAAATATTGTATATAATATATCATGGTTGTTATTAAAATTTTTTAAATACATATTGCTATATGTAAGTGTCATTGCCTTCCAATCATTAAAATTAGTGCCTTATACATAACGGTTGTATTTTAAAAAATATAAAATATAATGTCTAATATTTAACAGTTAAAACCGTTATATATAAATATTTGATGCTTGGATATTTAACTGTTAAAAACCAACAAATGTCAATAAAAATAATTGTTAAAATTTTGATAATAAACCCGATTAATCTAGACAAATGTCACTACAAAAATATTTCAGATCAGTGACAGAATTACCCACGGAAAAATTTCAATGGGAAATTACTAATGGAATTCTACCGGTAATAATCACCAACAGAATGCCGTCGATGATTCTATTAGTAGTGTCTTTTACCACAGTGTTTTCTATGACAGACATTTTTCATTAGAAATCCAATTACCGATGGAATTCAATTGGTAATTTTTGTCGGTAATTTGGTGTGTGTGTGTATAATCGTGAATATATTTTACAACTGCTAGTAGTGGCAATTTAATTGTGCTTGATCAAAAACATAATAATGCAAGTTGTTAAAATTATAAACTATATATGATAAAATTTGCATTTGACCCAATCGAAGAATTCTTAAAAACGCAAAAGTAACTCTCTTATTATTAAAAAAAAATATATACAATATAAAAATTTAGAAAAAAAAAAAAAGTTGAACACGCCTCTTAATTATATTAAGGAAAGCTGCTGGTCAAAATTGGCTTATGGGGGAACCATATGTATTTGATGGCAAAGACCATAAGACTTAACCAACCAATAGTAGTTGAGATTGTAAGCAGCCTTATTTATAAGAAAAAGAATACAAATTTTAATTTCAAAATTGCTTGTTTGAAAAAATGAAAATTTATCCTTTACGTTTTGAGTTTCAAAATGAAGGGTTTATACCTTTAACCAAATAAGAAAAAGATCACAAGTCTTGTGAAAAGAAAATAAAAAAAGAATGCAAACTAATCATTTTTTTAAAAAAAAATTTCATAGTTAACAAACATCACGTTATTCTCAGCTAAAGGGTTTATACCATATATTTATATGTACTCTCTATATACGGCCGCCCACTATAGATGGCCATAAATACATAAGGCATGGATTAGTCATTATCATGAGGACCACCGACATATTTTTTAATCTTAAATAAAAGATATAGTTTATGTTTTTTTAAAAGATATGAAGCTAAATAAATTATTTAATCATATCATATATTAAGTAACATTAGATCATATAATAGTTTTTAAGTTGTACAAAATAGTTTGAAAAAATCATTGCTTTAAAATAATTTATATAGCATTTTTAATATTTAAAAAAAAACTGAATTAGGTGTTATATTTATGTCTGGAGGAATTATTTCTAGAAAGAAAATTTGTCTATGAATAAATGTGTTAATACTAATTAGGTTACATGCTACAACATCGTACGTCGTGACCTAGCTCGACAGGGGACCACAATATTACCTTTGTAATTAGGATCCTTGGCATGGATAGGAGAAGCTTGTCCCATCTGGACTGTTCAGATGGGATCTGGATGGTTTAGATTTATTTTTTTTAAAATATCATTTTTTAAATGAAAAAATTATTTTTTAAAAATATATTAATTGAGAGATTATTTTTATTTTAGATTCTCTACCCATTAAAATAATTTTTTAAGAAAATAAAAAGTAAAAAAATAAATAAATCTGGATTGTCTAGATCCCATCTGGACGGTTCAGATGGGACAAGCTTCCCTGCCCATCCTATAGATGGATGGGTAAGGATAGTGGATCTTTGTAATTAACCCATCACCGTAATTTGTCAATCAAGATCTTGGTGCCAAACCGACCCACTATATGTCCTCTATAAATAAACGCTCATTAAGAGGTCTCTGAACACACAAGAACACTTCGCAAACACAGAGAAAAGAAGCTTAGTAAGTATGGATTCTCTTCGTGTCTCTGTGGCAGCTCTCTGCTGTGCATTTGTGGTGTTCGCTGGAACAATATCAGTTTCGTACGGCCAGTTAGATCCTTCGTTTTACAAAAAATCATGTCCTAGGGTGCATGCCATAGTACGAGAGGTTGTTGATAACGCTTTAGACTCCGATCCTCGTATTGGTGCGAGTCTCGTCAGGCTTCACTTCCATGATTGCTTTGTCCAAGTACGTTCTTCTTCTTCATTCATCTACTTCGCTTTCTCTCTCTAAATGGTCTTCTAATGCAGTATTTTTTAAGGTTAGCCACAAGTCTTTTAGTGAATAGCTGATACTCTAAAGTTGAATCTAACTCTATATTTATGTTTAGATGGAGAGAAAATTAGGAGGAAAAGAAAACTACGAGGGAAACTCTAAAAAATAGTAAATTTTTCCCATTTTTGGAAGTTTTACTTCCTAGTCTCCCCTCCCCTCAATTTTCCCACACTTTTCTCTCTATCCAAATATAGCTTAAAACTTTTTTTTTTTGGTGAGGTCTTGAAGGCCGTTTGAATTATTACAGGCATTATTTGGAGAGTAATGTTGATAGAGTTTTATGAACTAATTTTCTGTTATGTGATTATTCTGGTGGTGAAGGTGAGAGAGGTCTTAGTAGACTTAACTATGACTGTTACTATTATAGTAAAGTTTTTATTTGTTGTTTTGAGCTTAATCTGTATGAAAAGAACCATTTATATGAATTCAATATACACTGTCCAAGATCATAATTACTTGGATATTACCGAGATGATACTTTAATAAAGCTGAGAAATGCGTGGATCTAACTTTAATTTAGAATAATATTAAAATGGAAAGGATGGACCATAATTAAGAGTTGGATGGATATTGCCCGAATTTATTTCTCTGCTCTTTCGCTTCTTGTTACAAGTCTTCTCTTAATGTCTCTTCACGTACGCGCAGCGGAAATTTCAACGAAATTAAAGTGGGTGGCTTACTTGGAAAGCTTGATAATAAGTTTCAACTTGTTTTGAATTAAATGGTGTGGTGGGGCATAATGCAGGGTTGTGATGCATCGATATTATTGAACAAGACGAACACAATAGACAGCGAGCAAGATGCTCTTCCCAATGTTGACTCTATCAGAGGGCTTGATGTCGTCAACAACATCAAATCAGCGGTGGAAGCAGCCTGCCCGGCCACCGTCTCTTGTGCCGATATTCTCGCCCTTGCTGCTGAAGTCTCCGTCATTTTGGTACTATATATATGCTTCTTCTATATATCCATCTTAATGCCTCTCACCCCCACCCACCCCCACAGACACACAATTCAACCATACTCTCATAAAAAAATGTTTGAGAGCCAACTTTGCACTATACTCTTTTGGGTGGAG
This sequence comes from Acacia confusa, assembly GCA_037074495.1. Taxonomy (NCBI): domain Eukaryota; kingdom Viridiplantae; phylum Streptophyta; class Magnoliopsida; order Fabales; family Fabaceae; genus Acacia; species Acacia confusa. The sequence goes on from CM073505.1 coordinate 9,667,634, forward strand.
GGGGAAAATTTTTTATAAGAATGTAGAAATTTTATTCTTTATTTATTATTGTATTGACTTTATTCTTATGGAGTATAATGTATATATTAAATACAAATAAATTTGAAAAGTTGTTGAATTTTATGGAAAAGTTCAATGAATGAAGTCTTAAGTTTTTTTTTTTGTCTGTGAAAGATATGTCGGAAATGTTTTATAAATAAGACCAGATGAGTATATTTGATTCTTTGTACAAGTCACTATCATGTTTTGCCTAAAAATAAGAAAAACCTTAACCCTACGTTTGGATAGAGATAAAAGTTGGGGGGGGGGGTGAGGGGAGCACCGGGTTTGAAAACTTCCAAAAATGATAAATAAATTTACTATTTTTGGGAGTTGTCCCTTCTAGTATTATTTCTCCCTTATTTTTTTCTTTTTGTCTAAATAAATCTCATTAAAACTATTTTAAAATTTAAGAATTTTTTAGCTTTGGCACTTAATGATATACATTATTTAATGGTAAAATTGTACATATATATGAAAAATTTGATTATGTGTCTTATGAATAAGACTAAAAAATCTTCCCCTCTACCTTATAAATAAGAACAGGGGAGTACCGTTCAGTGATAGAGAGACGGGAAGTGGCAGAAGCCATAATAGACCATGCTTGTCCCTTAGAATTTATGTGAACATTGTATCATATGTCTCTTTTAGTCTCTGTCCCTCATTCTTAAATGTGCTGGCTCAACCACATTGATATGGAGTAGTAAATTTGCTCAACCACCTTGATATATAATGTAGTGAAGTCCATTGGGAAAGTAAATTTGCGTGGTGTTGATTAATAGAGTAATGGATGAGTCAATTATTAGCGCATACATACATATTCTTTCTGATCCTTATTATAAGGCATCAACTATTAATATTTTTTTGTCCTTATTATAAGGCACCAACTTACTTTAATTAACTTATTTATTACTTTTTTCTCATTATGCCTTCATTTTTAACTAATTCATTTAAAGCTATATCACTAAAGTAGGGGTGAAGTTGGAAATATTTATTAATTTTGGACCAAATTAATTAGTTAACTTTCATTCCTTGGTTTGTGAGAAAAAGTAGTTGGTGCCTTATAATAAGGATCAGAGGGAGTACATATATATATATATATATATACATATATATATATATGGGGTAGGGGTGCATGCACTTCAATTTTCTTTAAAAAAGGAGACTGGACACACACACACACACAGTACACATATTACATATATATTGGATGTGGGGAGAATTAAAAGCGGAAGTTGTCTGCCACGAACACATGATTGAGAAACTTGTTATTTGAATAATAATGCAGACTGAAGGAAACGGGTGGAAAGTTCCACTGGGACGCAGGGACAGCACAACAGCCAATCGAACCTTGGCAAATTTAAACCTTCCTCCTCCTTCCTTCAACGTGACTCAGCTCAAAGCCGCCTTCCTTGTTCAGGGCCTCAACACTACTGATCTCGTTGCCCTCTCTGGTATATAACACACACACACACACTGACACAGTCTAGCTAAGTCTTTAATATAAAACCTTGTTGACTTTTTTAAAGAAATTTATAAGGAACCTAAATACATTATTATTTATTCATAATATATCTCTTATATTATTATATTATATTTCAGTTTATAAGTGAAGAAAATTAGTTTGGAGAAAAAAATATAAATAAAAATATTTTAAAGTAATTTATTTCCATTTCTTAATTTCTTTAAAAAAATAATATAGGTCAAAAGATTTTGCAGTATCCATTTTGCTACAGAAGTTTTAAAAAAAGAGTAATGTCTGACTATGAAAAATAATAATGGTCAATATCAATTTTTATTACTTAACCTTAGTTTTTAGTTTCTAATAATTAGAGTGGCTTTACTCATTTTTTTAATACTTTTAAAGTGAAATTAGTCAACAAAAACTTTTAAATGCGCATAGTTCCTAAGCAAAAAAATTTCGAGGCAAAATGAAACCCTAACCCCACACTCATATATGCGCACGCTCTCGCTTTGTATCTGTGTTTAATTTTCTTGTTCTGCTTTATTTTAAATAAATGCAATATATATTTGGCTTTACTTCTTCAGGTGCTCACACGTTTGGAAGATCACACTGCAGAAATTTTCAGGACAGGTTATACAATTTCAGTAACACAGGTCAACCAGATCCTAACCTCAACACAACATATCGTCAAACCCTAACAAGAATCTGCCCTCAAAATGGTGACGGATCCAACTTGGCCAACTTAGATCCGACCACTCCTGACACGTTCGACAAGAACTACTACAACAACCTTCAACTTCACAGTGGCCTCCTTAACAGTGACCAGGTCTTGTTCTCCACGTCCGGTGCAGACACCGTCGCCATCGTCAATAGCTTCGCCACCGACCAAGCCCTTTTCTTCAAACAGTTTGCTGCTTCCATGATCAAGATGGGTAATATTAGCCCTTTGACTGGAACTCAAGGTGAAATAAGGTCTCAATGTAACTTTGTTAACTCTGATTCATCTCGTTTGAAGGCTGTCGCTTCCACCAAAGAATCTGATCATGATGTTCTTGTCAGTTCAATCTAGAAGAGTTGATCCATGGATGGGTTTAATCGTCTTTGTAGGAGTATGCGGGCTAGGATGTGTACTGTGTTTGGTGGTCATAATAACTTGTGTTATGCCACTGGCAATAATAAAAATTAATGATGGTTGTGTTTCTTATATCTGTATTTTCCTCTATCTTCTTATATAAGAGAAATTGAGAGTTTTGCTTTTGCGTAGGAGAAATCTTGTGGGTCCCATAAACATAAAATCACGTACCTCTTGCGCAAATTAACAATTTTGTCATTTTTATCCTATTTTAAAAAGTTAATGTGTGTTTTAATGCCCCAGAAACTTTATGGTGTCATGTGTAATTTTGGCAAAAATAATTATAAGTAGCTCTACACCTTAACCTTTTCTTATAACAAAAATATTGAGTTAAGTCCTAGGATTCACCTACAAGATTAGGGCACGCCTTTATGAGTTGAGTCTCGAACTCATTAGGGATAGAGACTAGCTCTGATTGAATTGAGCTCAAAAAGAACTGATAAAGATATTTATAAATCACCAACTAATAATATTTACTCACAACCTTATAATTATAAGAGTCAACCCCTATATTAACTGAATTAGCTTTTATCGGCAGAAATTGGGTGTTTTAAACAACACAGTACATGTAAAAGAGTTTGAAAGGGTTGAAAAGAAGGATTTCGTAATTTAAACTCAACCTGAGGACTTCTCTTAGCTTCCAAACTTGTGGCTTAAAACGTGGATACGTGCCATTGAAATTTTTGTTGAACATTATTAGTCGCTTTCTTTCAATATATAAATAATTATCCATAAATTTTAATACTATGACTTAACACTCCTCTAGTTTTTAATATAAAAAATATTTAATTAGTTGATCTTAGTCCTAAATATAAGACATAGTTTTCTTATTTATCAATATTTTCCTAATTTATTCCTATTGATACTTCCTCAAGCATAATCAAATTAGTTAAATATATTTTAAAAAAATTAGTTAAAACATAATCAAGGAAGAGGTGGAATAGAGGAGTTACGGAAAATAACTAAGATATTTTAAAAAATATTTGTCATGTTAACTAAATTAACTAATTTTTTAATCTGATAAAATTAGTTAATGTGTTTTATATCAAAGGGAGGGAGTAGTAATTAATTTAATGATGGTTGAAATAATTTAATCAATAAAATATCAAATCGCATGATATATACAGAAATGCGAGACAGTTGTCAACAAGTTGGTCCGAACATTAGAACTATTGCCTCGTTCCACACACACGCAGCAGAAGATAAGGTTTTAAAACAAAAGGCTATATTGATGTCACCCCCATGATCTTTTTTTTCTTTTTCTCAACACATATTTATATTAATACTCAAATCAAAGGATACATAAACATAGCAAATACCACTAAAATAAAATAAACTAGAACGATTACAACTGAATAAACTAGAACAATTACAACTGAAATAAATAAACAAGAACAAAAACAACAGGAACACAAACACATAAAATAATACAATCCAAATAAAAGAGATGAATATCCAAATCACTAAAAAGGACGGAATAAAAGTAGCCTTAGAGACTTCACCAACTTCCTGAATATCCAAGGTTAGAAGAGATAAGAAAGAAGGTGTTGGTCGCAAAACCCACCCTACCGGGCATACCTTTTTATAAGGATAAGCTGATAGATCAGCTACACAAACACTTCAACATGGGGTAAGAAACAGAAACAACTCAACCTCAGAAAGAAAGTAAGTGAAGACCTTAAAAATACTTCTTCTCCTCCCATTAAGAAAATTTGGCAAACACCTAAAGCTAATCCCACAGATTTGGATTCCCTACCACCGAACAAACCTATCAAAATTCCCTTCAAAGATAAAGCAAAAGGCACAATCAACCATAACAAGATCCCTTCCCCCAAAAACGCAAATCCAAAACCACAGAGGAGCTTTGACAGAAAAAGAAAGAAAAAGAAACAAACAAACACCACAACCAAACATAGGAATTAGATCTTGAGAGACCCCCAACATAAAACAAAAATGAGCATATACACTACTGGAAAACATAAAATTTGCGACGGACTTTGCGGCGGAATAAAATTCCATCGCAAAATTGCTCAAAATTGCGACGGACAGGAAAAACCGTCGCAATTTAGGAGAAATTGCGACGGAAATGCAATTTCCGCCGCAAATTGCGGTGGAAATGCAAATTCCGCCGCAATTTGCGGCGGAAATCTGATTTCCGCTGCAAATTGCGACGGAACTATATGTTCCGTCGCAAGTTTTTGCGGCGGAACACTCAGGTTCCGTCGCAAAACTGTCGGTGGGAAGGCTCCACCGACAGTTTGCAGCGGAATTCACATTTCCGTCGCAATTTGCAGCGGAAATGTGAATTCCGTCGCAAATTGCGGCGGAACTCAGAGTTTCGCCGCAAAAACTTTGTGGCAGAAATTAGATTTTCACCGCAATTTGCGGCGGAATTCAAATTTCCCTCGCAAATTGCGGCGGAACTATATGTTCCGTTGCAAGTTTTTGCGGCGGAACACTCAGGTTCCGTCGCAAAACTGTTGGTGGGAAGGCTCCACCGACAGTTTGCGGCGGAATTCACATTTCTGTCGCAATTTGCGGCGGAAATGTGAATTCCGTCGCAAATTGTGGCGGAACTCTGAGTTCCGCCGCAAAAACTTTGCGGCCGGCAGAAATATTTATTTCACCGCAAAGTGTTTTTAAAATCCTCATCCGCCTTCTCATTTTCATTTCTCCGTCGTTTCTCTCTTGTCCTTGCGTCTTCGTTCTTCCTCCACGGCCACGATTTTATTCTTCCGTCGTGTTGCTCCTTGCCTCTGCCTTCTTCCTCCACGACCAATCTCCAGTCCAAGCACACCTGTGAGCCATCCCTTCTCTTCTTTCTCCACCTCAAGATATCCTTCAAGAGGTATGTGTTCCTTCAAAACAAACACCGTTTATTTTTATTTTTAAATTTTTGGAAGCCAACAGTACATATGTGTGAAGAAAGTGATTTATTTAGATATGGTTCCTGTTGGTTCTTTATCTATGTGGATGGCTGGATGATATATGTTTGTTAATATTAAAGGATATAGTAATATAGGGAATATTTAAAGTGGTTGTTGATTTAAGAGGACTTTGTTAGTGGGTTATTATTTTTTTTTTGCTTAGGAAAATATGTGTAGTTATTGTAGTGGGTTTGAATGCATATGTTATTTCATACTTAATTATCTTGAGACATGTTTTGTTGAAAAATAAAGTTCTTTTAAAACTTTGAGACATGTGAATATTATAGTTTCTTTTAAATTATTGTTGTAGGTTACATGCAAATATTTGAATTCAGAATAAATATTTTATTGAAGGGCAAGGGTACGGAGCTGCCTCCTGGTGGTGACGACGACACTAGTGGTGACGATAACCAGACTGTTGCTGTTTAGAGTGTTTTTACTTTATTTTGGAACATTATATTTATAATATTTTGTTTTTGCAATGTAAACTCGTAATATTTTAGAACATTATATTTTATTTTTTTGATATACAATTTAATTTATTTTTTACATTTTTTTTTATTTTTTCGGATTTTTTAATTTGTTTTAAATAATTGGAAATTTTGCGAGGGAAAATTTTTCCCTCGCAAAATCTGCCAATTTGCGAGGGAAAATTGTTTTCCCTCTCAAATTGGCAGATTTTGCGAGGGAAATCACATTTCCCTCGCAAATTCAAATTTTGCGAGGGAAATTTGATTTCCCTCGCAAAATTCGAGATTTTGTGGGGGAAAATTTTTCCGCCGCAAAATTTGAATTTGCAAGGGAAAATACATTTTTTCCGTCGCAAAACTGATTTGCGAGGGCTTTTTTTGCGACGGACACTTTTCCGCCGCAAAATTATTTTGCGACGAAAAAATTCTGCCGCAAAAAATGAATTTTCTAGTAGTGATAGAGCACAACCAACAGAAAATGAAAATGGACATAAACAAATGCAAGGCACAGAAGGAAAGTGAAAGAAAGAAAGAAAACGAAAAGTCCACAACTAAACTCAGAAAGCAGGGGCCACCACAACCGAGAGACGATGAGGACGGAGACCAAAAGAGAGCCGGTGCCGAAGAAGGACGGCTGCCGTTGTAAATCCCGAACTAAAACTCGCTTGCAACTGGCTCTATGAGGTTTGATCTGCATTTCTACGGTGGTTGAAGCTCGGGAGGAGGCTTGCCGGCGGCAAGGACGCCGCCGGCGAGGCAGAAGACGATACAGCAGGGCCTTGTGCGAGAGAGAGTGCCGCAGGAGAGTTTTAGGGTTTCGGATGTTATCTCTTTGTTGGGGATGTCAGACCCATGATCACTCACTATGTATCCCTATAGTTCAAGCAATTTAATTTCGTTAGATATCTGCAATGCAAAGAAAAATTTCTCGGCATTTCTCTTTTTTCTTTTTATAATAGATTTTAACACAAAAGTCTGTAGTTGTGGAAATATATATATGCAGGGATGATTTGTTGATTTTTAGGATAAAGGTTGAAAAGCGATTGCTAAATCAAAATGAACTTAATGAGGAAAAAACATGCAATGCTTGAGGGTTTGAGAATTTTTATTTAATATATATATAACTCTATATGGGTTTACACTAGCAGAGCAAGCTTTAAACTATATATCATAGTTTCAAATTTAAGTAAAATGTCTGTTTTAATCTATATCACTCATAACGGGTGAATTTTTCAAAGGGAAACCTGTAATGTAAGTAATAATACAACACATTATATTATGAGGAAAGGTACACTTTATATTATAATATTGATAGACCATTGACAAAAAAGAAGCCATGTATAAGCAGCGTTTAGTGTTGTAGTTACAAGTTGATGCAAAAGCTTAATTTAATTAAAAAAACCATATTATTTGTTGAATTGATCACCTAATAGAGTCAAGGCTGGAAGTTGAAGATCGAGCGGAGACGAGGGCTAGAGGTTAGAGATCGAGGCGGAGGCTGGAGAGTCCAGGTAGACTGGAGAGAGATCAAGACTGAGTACTGAAGCAAGATGACTGATATGTGGCTGACCTAATAGATATTCACTATTTTCGTCGGAAGAATATCCATTGCAAATTGGCATTCATTTTTCCCGTCAAGCCAATTTGCAATGGATAAGTGTCACTATTTCAGTATTTTCTAGTAGTGTTTGTTTTATTAGAATATATTGTCTTAATTAATCACTACTACATAATCACATATATTTTATGCCAAAATCGTTAAATATAGAGCCTAAAATATTTGCGAATTTGTAGTAGTGATTTTTCTTGAAATAGTTGTATATAAATAGGCGGAATTATGATAAAAAAATATATAGCACTTTTTTAAAACAATCGTCAAGTATATAAGACAATATTTGACGGTTTTATATGACCACTGTAATGTATAAATTTTTTTTTTTGGGACAAAAAAACACATCATTTACCAGACGGTTTTATATAAAAAAAATAGTTATATATATATTCTATCAATGTATGACGGTTGTTTATCAAAACACCGTGAAACTTATCATTTGACAATTTTTCAAAATAAACCATCAAATATAGGGCTTGAAAATCCCTTTTTGAACCCTATTCTCGCAATTTCAAAATTCCCACCGTTTCTCTGTACACTCGTCAAACAACTGTCTACTCTTTTTCAACATCTCCACACTTATTTCCCTCTACATTGTTGCCGGAATCATGATTATCCTCCTTCCCATGTTTTTGGTTGTCATTGAAGTCGTCCATGACTTGTTCTGGGCTTTGGGTTTAGTTTTCTTTGAAGCTTTACAAGTTTTACGTCTTTTCGCATAAAGGTGAGACATTTCTACCCTTAACTGGAGTTAATAATACGAAATTGATGTTCTATGCTTTTCTTGCTATTTCTTGTGATATGAATCAGAAGAGTAGGAAATGGTTGTTCATCTCACTTTTCATCTCACTTTTCAGTTTTGTGATATTGAGTTTGTATGATTTGAGTGAAGTTGCTATCTCCTGTGGTATGCTTTTGTTGTTACCCCCTGTTTTGGACATTGGACAGTCAACATTTTCAAACCACGAGTTGTGGTTTTGATGAAATTAAGCTTTTCAAAGTTCTTAGAAAGAAGGTTACGTTTTGATGAATTTAAGCTTTATGAGTTTGAATTTTAAGGCTGAAAATTGACAAATTGACAAGGAACTCATTGCTTTATCCTTTCACATTTTAGATAAATGTCTTGATTATTAAAGCATGCTTCAAGACTTTAATATAATGGTTAAAACAATGTTCTACAAGACTCACATTTTAGTGAATACTCTTAAAGCTGAATCTAATAGTACCTGTTTTCAAATAATTAATTAAATTATGTGACGTGAAAAAGTTGATTGAAATTGGTTAAAAATAATAATAAATATAACTTATTTTTCAAAAATACCCTTTTTATTGAGAGGGTAGTAAGTAGTATTGAAAATAAGTAGGAAAAATGAGAGCAGATGAGTGAAAAAAAAGGAGATGAGAGAGACCTACAAACAATTTAAAGTAAAAATGAAAAAAATGCATTATTGGGAGCATTTGCAGACAAAAACTCGATGGTTTGATCCAGTATAGTCCAATTCGAGCTAATTTGGTCCAGTTTGGTCTATTCCAAATAAGCAACATAATGATATTGGATTTGACTGATTGGTCGGGTTGGATCGTGTTTTAGACCAAGGGATCAGACCAATTGGACTAGTCTGATATGGACTAGGTTAATTTTTAACATTTTTTTTATTATTGTTGAGAGATATTCTTATAGATTTATGTTGTTTTAATTTTATGTGACGTATTTTATATTGTTATAGGTATCTTTATGGTCCTCATTGTGTTTAATATGTTTAAATTTTTTCTTCCAAAGAGGAAAAGCAAAAATTAAAAAAAAAAAAAGGTTTTGGACTGCTTAGACCAATTTAGGTAGTCCACTAACCCAATCTGGTTTAGTCCAACCTTAGGTTGGTGCTAGACTAGACTAGATCACAGAGTGCCTTGCATAGCTCGATGTCTCCTCCAAACCAAACCTCAAGTTAATATCAAATCTACTCCAGTCCAATCCATGCTCTTCCCTGATTTGGAGGGTATAATGTTGGGAAAATCCATATGAGGGCCCAAGATAGCAACATATTCTCAAAAAAAAGCCCAAGAAACTTTCATATGTCAGAAAAGGCCCTTGGGCTTTTTCTGACATGCAATTGTTTTGTGAAAGACAAAAAACTTAGGAAGCGGAAATTGAAATCAGGCTCATACGATAATTCTCAGTTTCACTGTCACTCTCGTCATTGTCACTGTCACTCTCCCTCTCGTTCCTGTCAGCCACCATCCATCTTGTCCCCGTCATCCACCATCAACCCTTTGAAACAGATAGTGTTGTCGTCATCGGTTCCCCTATTGCAATCGTCCATAATCAAAGGTACAAACATTTAAGGGATTAGGGTTTTTTCTGTCCTTCTCTCCGGGTTACAATTTCAATTTTCATGTCCCTTACCAACTTTTTTGGAAAGGATCTGTGACTCATCCATCGGAAAGTGAAAGCAACATAATAGTTCTTAAGGATGATGTTATCTTGAGTGGCTTAAATCATTCATTATATCTATTTAGCATAAAGTACTTAAAAACAAAGCAAGATAGGTAATAAATGAACTAAAGTAAGGGACTTAACTAAAATAAATGAGAACTGAACCTAGCAGTTTGGGTTGATCGACAATGCTAGATGCCCAATTGAAAAACTAATCTGTATGTTTATATACACAGGGCCTAGCCAGTTATAATCTAAGTAGTTCCATCAATGATTTTTATTTTTTTTAAAAATTTTTCCCACGAAAACTATATACAGAGGTAGGAGATTTTTTCCTTATTTAGAGTACCTATGGGGAGAGAAGAAAAAGTAATCGCCAATTGCCAATCAGATGTAATTGTTACCTCCTTTATGTGAATGGGTGAAAACTATGACTTGAAACTGCTGTTTACGTATGAACCAATGCTCAACAAAATCTGCCTCAACTTGTGCTTAAGATGGTTGTTTGCTTTTGGATGTTACCTTTACCAATCTTATTTCCTCTGTATAGAAATCCACATCCTTCGGATGTGGTATTTAAGTGATGATTAGAATGTAACTCTGCACTTAAACAAACAACATCTCCCTATTATCTACCCAGTTTGCGAAACTTTCAGGGTATTATGCTTCTTTTCTGAGCTCTTCTCTACTCTGCTTCCTCTCCTGAAACTTTATTTATCAATAATAGATTTAGTGTAAATCAAAATCGACAGTCACATAGTATATAATGAGTTCGTAAAGTAAGAAATCTAAATATTAATAACAGAACTATTGAATTCCTAATTGGCAGTTGCATAACATATAATGAATCGGTAAAGCAGGAAATCTAGTACTATCTTCACATCTTAATATCAATGTTGTCAAAAACTAGTTTTTACATAGACATGAAAGGAGATGGTAGAGACGCAAATCGTAAAAATGATACGACACGTAAAGTTTCTACTTTTTACTACTTGAGGTCAAAAATCAAAATTTTGTGTGTGGGGAAAAAAAATCAATAAATAACTACTCAAAACTCAATAGAAAAAAAAATCATAAATCTCTACTCAATAAATCACCTGTTTGAAGTAGGCTGGTTTTGAGGTGAAGCTTGTGGTTTGTTAGGCTGCTTACAAAACTTTTAAAATTACAGGCCTACTTAATAAGGCACAGGGCAGGCTAAAACTCAAAAAAATGCCTATAACCAGCGGCGGATTTTGGGGTGGCCGCACAAATTACAGAAAAGAACCCAAATTTTTAGAAATTATCTTTGAGCCCCAAAATTTTCTTATAATTTTCTCTTTAGTCCCTCCATATAAAGTACGTGGAGGGACTAAAATACAAATTTTGAAAATTTTTGGGGCTTAAATATAGTTTCATAAGCATCTGGATCATATTCAGTAATTTTTACGCGAACGCAGAAAGCGGACGTTAGCTCCAATCTAACGGCATTGTGCAGCTTTTACATTTTTGAAAGTTCATTGGTCGTTTTGGTCCACTAGAAAGTTTATTGGTCTGGACGCTCCTGAGTCAATAGTTTATTGGTAAATTTGCTCTTTAACCCTTAAATTTACATACATAGTTAGTTTAGTTTATAATAAAGTTTAATTAAATGCAATTACTCAAAAGCTTGATTACAAATCTATCTTTGTCGTAAATATTGGATAATTAATTGGAAATGGACTATTGATTGTAAGAACTTTTTGTCAATTACGGAAGCTTAATTATCAAAGTTATAGGATTCATTATAAATAAGTTATAGATGGTAAAAAAAAAAAAATTACAACATACTTTAATTTTTGAGATTTATAAAACTTTTACCAAGTATAATCTACTTTTGATTCGCAACTATCTATTTTTTCGTTATTTTCAACTTGCTTAGTTTTTCAAATAATAGTTTTGTTTGTTCATTTACTTTTTACTATTTTTAAAATTTGGTCTGTCTCGGTCATTTCATAAGCTTGTGATTTTTTAATATCATTCATTTCTTAATTGGGCCTTATGCGTCATTTTCCAAAGAATATAATAAAGCAACTTGATGTTTATGGAAAAATGAAACAAGCTTATTACAAAATCTACTAAAATTTGAAGTCTCAAATGGTGGCATATAATATAAAACTGGTGAAAAATAAATAACAAGAACAAGAGATTTTAGAGAGAGAGAGAGTAGAGGGAAGTTCTCATTCTAATGTATTCAGAATGTTTACGGAAGATCTCTATTTATAAATGGAAAATGAGCCTTTTAGTGTAATTTCCACTTCAGGGTCATAAGAGGTAATTTCCCTTTAAACATTCACATGTGAGACTATAGTAAACATGTGATACAATAGTTGAAGTGAATGTGAATAAATAGTTGATGCATGTGAATGAATAATGGACATACATATATATTTATAACATTTATAACAGCATATTTCTTTTTTTGACTTGAAATAAAGCATATTTTTAGATTGAATAAAGTGAACCACTTCCGACAACATAATCAAACCCCTCCAACAATGCGCCATGCTTATTTATGCCTCGTTTCCCCATAAACATGTGGGTCTCTGCTTATTTATCCATATTCATGATTAAGAATCAGACTTTAAGAATATACTCCGGTGCATATTCTCCTCCTCGTGAGGCCACAGTTCACAAAAGGTTAAACTAGTCTATAAATTTATTTAATTATTCTTTATAATTTGGAAAAAATTTCACTCCATTCCTCTAGACAAAATAACTTGACCATCTTAAAATTGTATAGAAGCCAAATATTTTTTTTTTCGCTGTTAATTCAAATAAATTTTCATATGTATCCAACAACCATATATTCATGAAATTATAAACAAAATTCAAAACTGATGATTAATGACACATGTTATGACTTGTGGTAATAATTCTAAAAAGCAGACTAATTAAATTACCCTTACACACCTTTGAAGATTTGAACATTCGAGGCATTGTCACCCTAACAGGGGCCGCACGCAAGCGTCACCCCACCCGGCAATTAGAAGCACTATATAGGGCTTGTTTGAATTATAAGCTTTTTGAGTTTTTTTGTGTGATAATTTTGGAAAAAAAGTCAGTTAACGTTGCCAGCTGATTTTGAGTCTGTTTGGGTTGAACTTAAATTTATTAAACTGAAAGCTCAAAAAGTCCGTTAAGGAAAAAAAACTCTATTTCTTAGCTTTTTCTAAAAAGCTCTCAGTTTTTTGATATAGGCCCTGCCACTTCTATTATCATCAATTCAAATACACATCATTATCAATAACTTAACTTTTTTCATACCAAGTTTTTTTTAAAGTCAGATAGCTTTTAAGTCACCGCTCCAACAGCCAACCCAAACAAGGCTATAGACTTTTTTTTTTCCTTATTTTATTTTAATATGTCACCCTTTGATCCTAATTTAACCATAGTTATCAAGCTATATAGTGTATGCTGAGAAATATTATTGTATCAAGTTATTTTAAAATATAATTTTTACATCTGGGCTCAACTTAGTTTATTTTAGGCAATATAACAGAAAATGAAGAGATATATATGACCAGACATGCAGTAAGGTATACTAAAATAGCTCACCGGATTTTCTCCAAATTTTTTTTTTTAAAAAAAGTTTCTTTAATTCTTCAAATCTCTTAAAATTTGAATCTTTAAATGTATTTTTCTCTAATTGAGAAAAGTAAGGAAAACTTATCTTCTAAACTCAAAATCTCAATTATCAATATTAATACTAAAAAATATCTCAAAAAATAAAAATAAATCATAATATTCATATATAGATTATAAAACAATATGATTTATTTTTTAAATTTTCTGTGGGAAGAAATAAACGTTTTTTTTATAACTCTTTCCTCTATAAATTAAAAGATTCTTAAACCCATGCTTAGGATTTGCTTTAAATATTAAACAACAAAACATGATATCGTCTGGCACGCTTTAACCTTAATGGTGAATTTTTTAAAGTGAAAGCTGTAAAGAAAGCAATAATAGTGCACTTCAAACAACATATATTGATAGATTATTGACCAAAAGAGAGTATAGGCTGAAAATGAATGTGCCACAATGATCTTAAAAGAAGCGTCAATACATTGTTCAATGTTTTTATGCAATAGGGTTGGAATAAAGTAAAGCCTAATCCCTATTTAAAACCATGTCTTTCGTTAATTTGACCTTACCCCTCAACACTGGTGTGTTGGTGTAAAGGGAGGGAATGGGAGGGGAGAGAAGATATTGATCAAACTGTCATTAATGAAAAGAATATATATATATATATATATATATATATATATATATATATATATTTGTTAAAAATATATTTTTGAAATATTGAAAATTTTTCATGGGTTATTTAGTAATGATGAGAGAAAAAATTTCTCTCTCATCTCTTCCTCCCTTCAAACCAAACAAGCTATCAAGTAAAATTATACTAATTATATATGAATTTTTCACGAACCAAAAAAAAAGACATCTCTTTCGCTACAAAAAAAAAAGAGTTTAGTGATGGACAAAATCCATTGCTATACAAAAAAAATCCAATGCAAATAAGTTTTGAGACGAACCGACTTCCGTCGCAAGATCTCTCGCGCAAAGCAAATTTGCGATGGAAAAATAAATTCTGTCACAATTTTGTGACAGTCTAACAAAATCCATCACAAAACATGGTATTACGACAGAATTACACGCCGTCGCAAATTTAGGAAATTTGTAATGTAATTATGAAAATAATTAGTCACAAATTCAATTCCTCAACAAAAAAATTATTACGAAATTAAAATCATTTTGAGACATAATTGTCAAAATAATCCATTGCAAATTGAAAAATTATATATAAAATATATTTATTAGGTCTCTTCCTTAGTAGCCACTAGACAAAAAAGAATTACGACATAAAAAAAATTGTATATGAAGAAGAAAATATAGTAGCAATCATAAAAAAGTATACATATAAAAAAGGAAATAAAAATAATAATGTTGCCATCATAATGAACTAAAACAACAACAAAAAAAATTCATAAATTTGACGGAAAAAACAAAAATAAATTTGATAAAATCATAAATATAACAGTATGATCATGCTCATCATCATCACCACGAGCCAACCTCTTATCCTTCTTGCCCTTCAAGTCCTGGAACTTCTCCACCATTGATACCAATTCAGAAAAAAATGGAGGCTATGAGTATTAAACAAATTTGACGGAAAAAAAAAAAAGCACTTCCTTTATTTCTCATCAACAACTCATCAACAACAAATAAATAGTATCACATGAAAAATCTCTCACGAAACTTCTAAATGCTCAGCATTTTTCTCATTGAAGGCTAGCAAAATTGTCAGATTACATGATATTTCTTTCAACTTTAAACATTCAGACATTAAAAAAAAAAAAAAGGAAACCAATACCCATTTCTACACTACCAGGATTACATATATACAGTTATTTCGAAGAAAAGGGCTACATAATGAAATTGCAGATTTGCTTGACTCAGCACATGCGAGATGTAAATTCATTCACAAGTGTTAAGTTTACTCACACCTCAAAACTTCTTGGCCACAGCTGCAATCCAGGCTCTGTCTTTCATGCTAAATGCATATGTCATAGTTGAGGCAGAAGAATAAATCCTTCAGGGTTTTGTGGTCCATTGGCAGTCTGGCTTGGAACTTGGAACAATGGTTGCACCAGGAGAGAGCAAGCCCCTTTTGGTAGAAGTTCCTAAAATTCATAATCTGATATATCCATCAAACTTTCAGTTTATATGAACGAAACCTTGAAATGAACGGCAACTCGTACAAGTATGGAGTTGATTTGATAGAATAAGATATCAATTTTTTTCCAAAAAAAAATATAATAAGACGTCAATTGATGATATAAATGTCAGCCCATATTAGCAGTACTCAACTGTAACCCATTAATTACAAGCTGAAAAACACAGATGATGCACATGATACAATTTCAAAAACATCTGCAATTTCCAGCACAAAGTCCTAAATCGTTCTAAAATAAATTTTCAGGTTCTTTCTAGTACTTTTAGTTTGGTTAGTAAACAGGAAAAGAGATTTTAAGGTACAAGAATAAAAACCTTGAGTATTAGAGTCGGGAAATCGAGTTGAGCATGTCGAGCCGACCGTTTTAAGCCCTATCTTTCAAGGGGTCGGGTTTAAAAATTAGAAAAGCTAAATGAAATAAGCCCTGCAGGGCCAGCCTTGGGTTTAAAAAGGCTAGCCCTAGAGGGCCTCGGGTCGGCCTACAAGCCCTTTTAATGCATGTGTTGATGATCTAAAAGAAAAAATTTATGATATTTTTATTCATGAAACAGAGTCTACTACTCAAACTGAAGCACAACTAAATGTTTTTAAAATTGATGATAGTGGCAAAAAATATGATAATGATAGTCATTGTACTAATGTTGCTTAGTGGTATGCTTCTTATGTTTTATATGAGTTGTTTATGCACAATAGTTTGCTTTTGATTACGAATTAGTGAATGTAATTATTTGTTAAATGATTTGTGTTATTTGGATATTAATATTGACAACATTTATTTAACAAATTAGAACTTTTATTGTTATAATTTACTAATTATTTTTTTTAAGAAAATGAGGAAAAATAGTTAAAATTTGGAATAGTAATTTCTGGGCCCTGTAGAGCTGGCCATGACCTTGGTGCTATCGGGCCGGGCTTGAAAAAATAGATGTTTTTCTTACTCCAGGCTCTGTAGGGCCGGCCCTATTTGGCCCTTCAAGGGCTGGACCTGGAGGGCCAAGTCAACCCTAATTCCCACCTCTATTAAGCACCCAATGGAACCTAATCATAGGATTCATAGCATATACATCCTCTACCCGACTGCTGCCACGTACAGACAAGCATCTTAAGGCACTGTATCATTATAAACTCACAAAAATGTTCAAACATCATTTCCTCTTTAATGAGCAAGCATTGAATAGGATCCTTCATGATCTTAACGTCCAGAATGCTAGTCAAATTTTTAACCACACAATTCCCAAAGAAATATAAGATACCATAAAACTAGGGTTCCAGCGTCAGTTCTATCATCAATCCAGTCGAAGGTAAGAGGAAAGCATCAACCACATAACGAAACTCAAAATTTTTTAGCGACACTAACTCTTGAAAAATAATATAGTGATCCAAAAAACAAAGCACCATTGCTGTGCTGAAATTTGGAAAAAGTACCAAAACAAGAGATTTGCACATGCACAAAACCCAGCTGCTAACCATCATCTTTAATTGTTGATAGATTTAAAGCAGTTAAACACCCTTTAGCAGTTAAATATGGCGGTTTATGGGAACAAAAGAAAACCTGAAGTTACCGGAAATTACCTCTAGAGATTGAGGTGGAGACAACGGCCAGTGGTCAGATACGGAGCAAAGACGATGGCCAGAGGTTAGAGATTGAGGTGGAGACCGAAGACTCAAGGTGGACCATAGAGAGATCGAGGCTCAGTACTGGAGCGAGACGACGACATGTGGCTAACCAAATAGATATTCATGATTTGTGACGGAATAATATCCGTCACAAATTGCCATCCTTTTTTCCCACTCTGTTAATTTCCCTCACAAATTTCGTCACTGTTTCAGTATTTCCTAGTAGTGTTTGTTCTATTAGAATATATTGTCTTAATTAATCACCACTACAAAAAAAATCGTTAAATATAGAGCGTCACTATAAAAATAACCCCAATTTGTAGGGATTAATTAGTAGTGGTGACAAAAAACCACTACTAAATCATGTATTTGTAGCGGTTTTATCCAAAACCGCAACAAATTCATAGTGGGAGGGTTGGCGCCAAAGCGCAGGTGGCTTTGCAATGCTATTTGTAGCAGTATTTGCAAATAAACCGCTACAAATGTGATGCCAATTTGGCGTGTAGTAGTGTGAATGTTTGTGGCAGTTAATTTATCGTAGTTTCAATGAAAACTGCTATAAATGTGGCGCTAGCGTTGGCGCCTAATGGCACGAATTTTTGTCACGGTTACCTGATATTAACAGCTACAAGAAAGCGAAATGACACAGTTTTTTTGGTGGTTAAGGTATAGTGACGACCAGACTACGATAAATACTAGTATGTTGTAGCGGTTCCTGTCGAAACCATTACTAAAAGTTAACCTATATAAACCCATTTATCTGTACATTAAACAACAATTATAAAAACTAAGAAATCACTAACTTTGCATTGTCACTAAGGAACTAGCTTGACTTCATAGTCGAAGAGATGCAAATATATGCAGCACGAATTTCTTATCTTAAGAGATGAGTGCTGTAGATATTTGCTTCTCTCATCCTTGAAGATGAGGCAATTCCTTTAGTGACAATCCCGATTTGGTTATTTCTCTGATGTGAAGACTTCTATTATTTTGAAGATCGTTTAACAAGCGACCAAAGGTTGAGTTTTCATTATAGCTAGCCACATTTCTCTCTGTAAAATAACTCTGATCAAAATGAGTCAGTGAGTCTTTACAGGGAGATCAATGGCTATATTAAAGCTCAATCTTCACGAGCATATCGAACTATTTTCAGTACACTGGTCTGAAAGAATCTTTTCTTTTTTTAACCAAACTAATTGGTTTATTAGTCAAACTAATAGACTAATAAACAAATTAGTTTGGATTCTTTTTTGGCCAAAAAATAATATTAGTAGCGGTTTTAGAGTATAAACCTTTACAAATGTTGTTCATTTGTCACGGTTTTTTGCAAGCAACCGCTACAAATGTGGCTTCAGCTTTGTGTTTGATGGTGCATTTTTGTCGCGATTTATTTGTCAAGGTTATGTGAGAATAACCGCTACAAGAAAGCAAAACAACTCAACTTTGTCACGGTTGATGTATAACGATGCGACAACCGCAACAAATACTAATACTTTGTAGTGGTTTCTCCTCTAACCGCTACTAATATTTAACCTATATAAACTCATTTGTCCATATGCCAACAAGTATAAAATACCGAGAAATCACCGAATCCGACCTGTAACTGAATGAATTATCTTGGCTTAGTATTCGAAGACATGCAGAAATCTGCAACTTTAATCTCTTATCTTGAGATATTATAGCTACAGATATTGGCCTCTCTCATCCTTAAAGCTAAGGCAATTATTTAGTTATAGGCCAGATTTGGTTATTTCTCTGATATGAAGACTTCTACTCTTCTGAAGATCATCTAACAAGCGACCAAAGGTTGTATTTTTACGATAGCCACCTCTATCTCTGCAAAATGACTCAAATCAAAATGACTCAAATCAAAATGACTCATAGAGTCTTTCCAGAGATAGTGGTGGCTATATTAAAACCCAATCTTCATGGGCATGTTTGGACTATCTTCAGTACATTGACCAGAAATAATTTTTTTAAAACCAAACTAATTGGTTTATTAGTCAAACTAATAAACAAATTAGTTTGGAATTTTTTATGCCCAACAATTAAATTAGTAGTACAGTATAACCACTACAAAAGGACAAAAAGTGGTAGCGGTTTTGTCATGTAACCACAACTGAATATGAAAGGTCAATCACTTTGTAGCAGTTACATCAAATAACCGCTACAGAAACTAAAACGTTTGTCAAATTGTAGTGGTTTTGGTAACTGCTGCAAGTTTTTACGAAGACCAAGGTAAATTGGTAGCGATTTTTGTAGCGGTTTTCATTAACCACAACAAGTTGTGTAATTTTTTAGTGTTTTTTCATTATAACTGCTACAAAATGACGCTCTATTAACAACATTTCCTCTTACGCTACTATTCATTTCTCACTACTTTTGACTTTTGGTTTTCTTTCTGTAGGTAAAAAATAACATTATGGTTAACGGTGAGAAAAGGAAATGGTTTCACGGGGTAAGGCAATCTTGAGAGGAAGTAGCAGTAGACGGGGCCATCTGAGAGGGCGTGGGCCTATAAATCTCCCTCCGCCCCCTCAGACGGGGAGTGAGTTTGAGGACCTCTTTGCCGATGAACCAATACTAGGGGAGGAGACTCTAGACAATGTAGGCGATGAATGAGGCGCCACTCTTTCAATCAGCGACCTCGATGAACACGAAGATATTGAGATAAACTTTCCTACGAGCGAGGCGCAACAATTTCTCAACTGGGAGAATGAATGGGACCAAGGGGCACTACAAGAAAATAGTGAATTTGCGACGGAATATTTTCTGTCGCAAAATTCCACTTTTTGCCACAAAATTCAAATTTCGTCGCAAAAAGGCATAATTTTGCGGGAAAAAAAATTCCGTCACAAAATTTTTTCATTTTCTTGTATCCTTACCCTCCCTGATTCTCTCTTTCATTTCATTACTTTCTTTCATTTTTCATTGCTTTCTTCTTCAGTCACGTGGGATCTCAGTATTGATTCTTCTTCTTCCCTAGGTTAGTGGCTTAATTTCATTGCTTTCATTGATTTCGTTTTTCATTGCTTTCTTTTTCTTCTTCAGTCACAAGGTGACATATTTTCTCGTATGTGTGCTTATGTTTTGCAATACAAGGATTCTTTGTTTTCTTCTATTGCTTGACTTATAAATCCATGATTCTATGTCTTTTTCCCTCATAATATTTTGATAATCCTCTCTTTCTATAATTGATAATTTATTTGAAAAAAAACAATAAATGAATACATATAATTAATTGATAATCCTTTTTTTCCAATACATATGTTTAAATGAATACATAATCCTCTCTTCCTCATAATATTTTGATAATCCTATCTTCCTATAATCCATGAATACATTTGAAAAAATTCTCTTCATTTTTGTTTGTTTTCGTTTTTTATATGATTAATTGATAATTTATTTTCCCTCAACTTCTACGTAATTTTAATAATTTTATGTTTATAAATATTTTTTATGTTTTTTAAATTTTAAATTTTTTATTTTTTTTTTAAATTTTGCGACGGAAACAAAATTCCATCGCAAATTTCAAAATTTTGTATGGAATTAAAATTCTGTCCCAAATTGTGATGGAAATTCAATTTTCTGTCGCAATTGCGAGGCCTTTTTTGCGACGGACGAATTCCGTCGCAATCCTATTTTGCAACGGAATTTTTCTGTCGCAAAAAACCATTTTTTTTGTAGTAGGGACCCCCGACTGTCATCTTCGCGTTCTACTAGATTTGTTGTGAATGTTGAAGGTAAATGTAATTAGTTTTTTGAGAAAATTTAAATTTCATTTGCTTACATTTAATTAAATTATATTTAAAAGCAATGAGAACATGTTTTTTTTAATCGTGCAAATATACATGGGAACATCAGCAAAAGGACGCTGGATGTTGCTGGAGTCACTTTGTTGTAGGGACCTCGTGTAGTAGTCCCCTGGAACACGAACACGGACCAACCAATCACCAACGGTGGTCACCTATTCAACCGATTCTTGTCTGAATTTGGCAGGAATCGGGCATGGTTCATGTTCTACTTCAAGAATTGGAGGCGTGTTCCGGTCAAAAATAAGGACAAAGCATTTACTGACATTGTCCAAGTAAGTTATGTTGATTTATTTTATTTTACATGTTAATATTTATAATTTGTGGTTTGTTTATTTAGTTAGTTGTTTATTTATTTTATTATTAGTTAATTAATTAGTAATTAAATTATGATACAAAACAAGTTTAACGTGGGAGGCCAAGAGAATAAGTACTCTTTGCTGAAGATAGGAGATGGGTGGAAGAATCTGAGGAATCGTTTGTACACCTAGAGGAATGGAGATGGGATGGTTCCTATGCAGCAACTGATCGAGAACGTCCCAGAGGGCATGGACCTAATGACTAGGCAGCTTTTGTCCAGTATAGGAGGAGTGCATAGGGACATGTACGTTTTCAATTAATTATGGTTTTCTGTAAATTAATTTTGTTTAAATGTAGTTTAAAAATCTAAATAAAGTTTAAATCACATATTCGTTTTTCCGAATAGAACAATAAAAAAATTGTAATAAAAAGAAAAGCATCCATTGAAAGGGATGGCTTTACCAGGATTTGGAAATGAGATTAAAGGTTGGTTACCTGGACTTAAGAAGGTCTGTGTCCCTTCAAGAGGACTTCTTCGCACTAACCAACTCAAGATCTTAACCTAGTGACACACAAAAGAGTTTTACAAGATTAATTTCATTGCAAGCTCTGTCCTAGAGGAACACCAGGAGCAGGGCACACCGGACGGTCCATCACACGGTAGGATCCAAAACTTATTTAATATGCTCTACTTTCGTTTTCTAACATGTTTTCTCCTCGTTGTCTCTCAAATTTCTACATTTTCTCAAAGAGATTAAGTATTTTAAGAAGATAAGTGTTGTTCAACTGGATTAAATATGATTATTATCACAATATTTATTTTTTTGTTCTACATTTGTGATTTTGATTCTTCTTAATTAAGAATTATATGATTTTTTTTTTTAATTTCTTTCCACTTTCACTCACATTTTGTCATCTACTTTCACACACATTATTCTCTATCTACCTTCACACATAATATTTAATTTACTTTTACACACATTATTTTTAATATAAAATATTATTTAAACGAACCTATAATTAATAAACTATACATATACAATAAATATATATAATCAAATATCACATTTTAATATCATTTATTTTAGTACAAATATATAATATTGATAATAAAATATGTAATTATTGAAATATTGATAATGATTAATTTTAAATATTAATAATAATTTTTTATAAAATATAAATTATTTAAATATTTAATTTTAATGATGACTGAGAAATTTTTTTTTCCTTTTATGAAGTTGTAGCGGTTTACTTAACCGCTACAAATATGAACTAAAAAAATTTAAGAAAAAATGACTGAATATTTTGTAGTAATTTCAAACCGCTACAAATAAAAAAAAAGTGAAAATGACAGGAAAATATTTTACAAATAAAATGGTTGGAATATTTTGAAACCGCTACAAATAACAAAATTGAAAATGAATGAAAAATATTTTCTAGATAAAATGACGGGAAATTTTGTAGCGGTTATAAACCGCTATGAAATAACAAATTTATACAAAATTAGTAGCGGTTTTATAGCCGCTGCAATAATTCACCCTGTAGCGGTTTATCTAACGGCTACTAATGTATGACGTTAACGTCAATTCAGAATCAAATAGTGGCAGTTATTGTTAACCACTACAGTTTCAGTAGCGGTTATGGAGTATACAGTATCGATTTTTTTTAATCGCTATAAATCTGCTTGTCACGATAGATTTTGTAGCGGTGTTTTGAACCACTACTAATGGTGTTTGTAACGATTAAAACCGCTACAAATACGTTATTTTAACCGTTACAAATTGACTTTTTTTTTGTATTACGTAAAATATTCATGACTTTGTAGTAGTGATTTTTCATGACACAGTTGAATATAAATGGGCGGAATTATGAGAAAGAACTATACACAAACACCATGGAACTTATATATTTGATATTTTTTCAGCATAAACCGTCAAATATAGGGCTTGAAAATCCCTTTTTGAACCCTATTCTCGTGATTTCAAAATTCCCACCATTTCCCTGTGCACTCGTCAAACAACTCTGACTACTCTTTTCCAGCATCCTCACCCTTACTTCCCTCTTCATTGTTTCTGGAATTGTGACTCTCCTCCTTACCGTGTCCTTGGTTGTCATTGAAGTCATCCATGACTTGTTCTGGGCATTGGGTTCAGTTTTCTTTGAAGCTTTGTGAGTTTTACGTCCTTTCGCCTAAAGGTGAGACATTCCTACCCTTAACTGGACTTAATAATACAAAATTGATGTTCTATGCTTTTGTTGCTATTTCCTGTGATATGAATCAGACAATAAGTAGGAAATGGTTGTTCATCTCATTTTTCAGTTTTATGATATTGACTTTGCATGATTTGAGTGAAGTTGCTATCTCCTTTGGCATATGCTTTTGTTGCTATCCCCTGTTTTGGACAATGGACAGTCAAGATTTTCAAAGGAAGAGTTATGGTTTTTATGAAATTTAGCTTTTCAAAGTTCTTAGACAGAAGGTTACGTTTTGATGAATTTAAGCTTTATGAGTTTGAATTTTAAGGCTGAAAATTGACAAATTGACAAGGAACTCATTGCTTTATCCTTTCACATTTTAGATAAATGTCTTGATTATTAAAGCATGCTTCAAGACTTTAATATAATGGTTAAAACAATGTTCTACAAGACTCACATTTTAGTGAATACTCTTAAAGCTGAATCTAATACTACTTATTTTCAAATAATTAATTAAATTATGTGACATGAAAAAGTTGATTGAAGTTGGTTAAAAATAATAATAAATATAACTTATTTTTCAAAAACACCTTTTTTATTGAGAAGATAAGTAGTATTGAAAATAAGTAGGGAAAAATGAGAGCGAGTGAAAAAAGAAGAGATGAGAGATACCTACAAATAATTTAAAGTAAGAATGAAAAAGGGCATTATTGGGAGTATGGGTAGGCAAAAACCCGGTGGTCCGATCCAATCTAGTCCATTTCAAAAAAAACAACATAATGATATTAGACCTGACTGATTGGTCGGGTTGGATCGGGTTCTAGACCAAGGACCATACCACTTGGATTGGTCTGACATGGTCCAGGTCAATTTTTTAACATATTTTTTTTTTTATTGTTGGATATTCATATAGATTTATGTTGTTTTACTTTTATGTGACATGTTTTATATTGTTATAGGTATCTTTATGGTCCTCATTGTGTTTAACATGTTTAAATTTTTCCTTCCAAAAAGGAAAAGCAAAAATAAGAAAAACAATTAAATTTGAGTTTTGAACTACTTAAACCAATTCAGACAATCTACCAACCAAGTCTGGTTTAGTCTAGCCTCAAGTTGATGTCGGACTATGGATTGCCTTGTATAGCCCGATGTCCCCTCCAGACTAGCTTTAGGTTAATATCAAAGCTACATGCTCTTCCCTGATTTGGAGGGTATGATGTTTTATATAGTGAACTTTCGTTCACATAAACACATACATCACCATTGTATGAATAATTCAACGATGTGTCATTTCCATTTATTTATAAGAACCTAATAATTGAATTACACAATTTAAGAAGGTTGTTAAAGTGACTTAAATATAATAAATATGCATTAAATATTTTTTTAAAAGTGTGTCCTTATTTTTAGGGGGTTAGTAAGAGAAAAATAGGGTAATAATGATAGAAAAGAGGAAAGAGAATATAATGTGAAAAAAATATAAGGTGCTGAAGTGAGAAAAACTCACTAAATATTAAAACAATTCTTATCAAACTCTTATATAAAAAACCAAAAAAAATTTAGTTAGGCAAATAGATATGCACCATCAATATTAAATCACAACTCCTCAATTGGGATGACGTGTCAAGCGCGAGTTCATCGATATGCCTCAATGATGACGACATGCATCGTCATGCATTGAAAGAATATTCTCTTTAGATCTAAGATTGTTCTCTCTCGAAGATCTAAGAATGCCGGCATTTTTATGCATAAATAAAAATAAATGTGTCTTCTTTTAAACCAAAATGCTCATAAAATACTCCATTCGGTCTTAATTATAAAAAATGGTTGAATTTTTTTAGAGAAATTAAGGAAACTAATTAAATTAATTTAGAATATTTTTATTTTTATTTTTTTCTTCAAACTAATTAGTTTAACTAATAAACTAATACATAATTTAAGAATACACAACATATGAAATGATTAAATAATTTATTTAGCTTTCTCAATCCCTCATAAAAAAGTTAACTTTGTCTTATAATAAAGACCGAAGGTACTATATGTTAGAGAAATTTATTAGAACTTGGAACTAATTCAGGAAAAAAACTCTTGTGTGTTTGTAAAATATTATTCACAACATGTAAAAATATAATTTATTTATGTGTGTGTACATATACACACACGGGAACTTTTTTTCCTTAAAAAAATTCATATATTAGTGACAACTAAAGTAATCAAAATTGATGTTGAACGTAGTAAATATTGATTTTAGCCCCTCTCTCTCTCTCTCTCTCTCTCTCTCTCTCTCTCTCTCTCTCTCTCTCTCTCTCTCTCTCTCTCTCTCTCTCTCTCTCTCTCTCTCTCTCTGTGTGAGAATTAAAAAGATAAAGGTGTAAAAATGCATATATGCTTTTCCTCAGGAGTGTCCAACACCAAATACATTTTTTAGGTGGAAAAATACACATATCGTTATAAAATAGGTGCAAAAGTCACAGTGATCATTAAAATTGAAAACGTTGACCATTAGTTTGACCAAGATTGCTGACATGGAAGCTGATGTTACTCACTAACACACAAACAGTGAACGTACTGAGATCCATAACCAAATTTGTTACACACTCGAAAGGCAAAAACTTTTCAATTGATGATGGCGATGTTTTCATTCATGTGTTCTTCATCAGACCGTCATTCACTGGCTTCAGTTTGTGGTAGTGGCAGAAACTTTTCAAATGATGATGAAGGAATTTACTTAATCATATTGTTCCATATCTGAGAATAATATTGCAACTCCTGCTGTAAAAAATTCAGTCGTGTCTCTGTTTTCACATCCATTTCTACCTTTATTTTCAACAAAATCATTTTGGTATATCCAAGGGGCTTTAGTTTCCCTCTGTCCCAGCTTACATTATGAATATGCCCCAATTTATTTTTTGTTGTCGATTTATTCATAGGATATACAGTGACATCTTCTTCAGTTTGTTCCCCAATCAATACAGATAACCCCAAACCACAATTCTAGCAACATGCATCATACACACTAAAGTTGCTTTAAAAAAAATCCAAATCAAGTGATAGTAACAAGAACGAAATTTAATTGCAAATTTTGAGCATCAATAAATGAAGGATTAAGGTGCAAAAATATACATAAGCTTTTTTCCTTAGGAGCAAAAATATACATATACTTTTTTGAGGAGCAAAATACACGTGTGGTTACCATTTTGGTGCAAAAATCACATCTCACCGCCGTCAAGTTCCGTTAAGTTACTGTTCACCTCATCTCTTTTTCTCTTATCACGGTGAACAGTGACTTAACGGTAGGATGTGACTTTTGCATCAAAATAGTAACTACATGAGTATTTTTATTCCTCAAAAAAACATATGTGCATTTTTACTTGTAGGAAAAATATCTATGTGTATTTTTACACCTTAACCCATAAATGAATAGTTCGATATTCAAGTGGGAAAAAAATTAAGTCCAAAAATTAAATCAAGTGAAGCACCTGGATGAAAACAAGAGGAGAGAAACCAAGATCAAGGCCGAGGACGTGGCTTTGAACGAGGCCGTCAATGGAGTATCTAGTCGGTGTCAGTGATCCATTCAATGAATGGCTACCGGTAAAATATGCTAGTCTAATGTAGTGGAGCTTCAAGAGCAAATCTCCATGTTATGTCGGTCATACTAGTCGATCCATAGCGTTGCCGGGACCACCGTTGAGATCTTGGCGCTCAGAGGCATGTTTTCGATGTTGCGAGTGAACCCACGGTGAAAAGAGACGGGAATGATGCTTCTGAAGGTGAATGAGAAAGAATGTATTTTCAATTTAACTGTGACTTTTGCATATATTTTATAACTACATGTGTATTTTTGTATCTAAAAAAACATTTGGTGTTTTGAAGATAAAGCATATGTATATTTTTATATATTTACCCTAATTAGAAATACGAAGGTGACTAGATGTGGATGAAGCACACAACTTAACGACTTAGTTCATGTTTGAAAAATAATAATATCATGGTTTTAGAGACCCTTTTCTACAAGCTGAGACAAAACTTATTTTATATATTTACCTCTTAAATCATAAAATTTATTCTCTAAAAGCTAATTCAAACATGCTCTAATTAACCTTAATTTATTCATTCATGATGTTTGCCAAAAAAAAAAAAGATTTATCCATTCATGATTTGGTAGGATATTAAAGCCCGCGTCTTGACTAAATAACTTGGTAGGAAATTAAAGCACACGTCTTGACTAATTAAATGACATAAGTTTTCAGGGGGAAAAGTCAGCAAATCAAATTTTCAAATTGATAATTTGCTAGGTTGGTTTTAATTTCGATAAATATGACTAGTTATTCTATGTTGTTGCGTGTTATTTTATTTTCATTAAGGAAGAATTATACGACAATACAAAAAATAACTCCGTTATTTCAAGTGATATTTTATAGTTGTAGCAGTAGATGATAAAGAATGTCAGCAGAATCTTTAAGTTATTAAAAAAATTATTCATGAAAAAGAGATTAAAGTACGAAGTTCCAAGGTAATGAATACTATAGGAACAACAACATCGAAAACTTAGATATTGTAATCTCTGTCAACATCTTAACTATTCTTATCTCTCTCAGATAATTCAACGAACTGATAAATAATGTGTGTGTGTGTGTGAAAGATACTGGGATCGGAATACCAGTGTATCCGCTAAAATATTTAAAATTGTCAATCTTAGAAGGGTTGGGTTATGCATATGATCTTATGGAATTAAAACGTTAATATAGAAAGGATTTAAATACTATAACAGAATAATAATGACATATGCGTAAAAAAATTTGTTGCATGATCGAGAAATAATATAGTAGTAGTATATTTTTTTGGGTGAAAATACTAGTAGTATATATATGGTAAATGTGGAAGAAGACAAGGCACTATAGATGAACTTCTGGTTCAAAATTCTTATAATCCAGTAGCATGAAACTTTCTGAAGAGTATAATGTCATGGATTTAATCATATTTGTAACAATATTTTTGATCTCGTTTGTAAATTACACAAACAAAATCTTGTGTTAACGATAAGATATGCACTATCAAGCTACTAGGTTTGCCAATTTAATTAAAGAGAGATAGAAAGAGATGAGGTTCTAGAAAAATCGTGCGACTGCTAAACCTAAAACTATTTTTGGATGTGTAATATTGAAATGAAGTGAAAGAAAAACAGTGCGGTTTCTGTATGTTCATGTTCAAGCAATTCAAATAAGACTGTTCTTATTTGTATGCGTTGTGCTTTTAATCTGCAGAGTTTTCCATTTGTCCCGCTGGCACGTACTGTCACCGACGACAACAACTTTCAACGCATTCATCCATCCTTATTTCATTTGTCTTCCCCCTCTTTGTAAACACTAACATGGATATTTGATGAATTTACCTAACCTTAATTTCATCAATAAAGAATAAAATAAATATTCAAAAATGAAACTAATTTCAAAATAAATAATATAAGAATGGTTTGAAATAATTCTAGACTTTTATTCTCATCATCATCCTATCCTATTTTGACTACTTAATTAAGCTACACTACTAACGTGACTTTATCTATGTTTAAGGTCGGTTAAGGATATGATGTGTTGAGAGAAGTAGGCATGGGGTGCAATGATTGCGTGCATTAACAACTTTGAGATATTTGAATTAAAGATAATTAGGTTAAGCATCATACTCCGTCTAGTCCCCTATGGTAAGTCAACTTCTAGAAGGATTATTTGGTTCATAATGTAAATCACTTGAAAAATTATTAATACAGATTCGTCCGCCCTTATTTATAAGGTGAAGATAGAAATTTATTGTATTGATTTTGTTCTTATGGTTATATAATGCAAGTTGAATAGGGGTAAAGTTATTGAATTTTAAGGTGGAGTTATTTAAATTAAGTTTAAAGTTTTTCTTAGTTTGTGTGAAACATGCTAGAAATGATTAGCAAATAGGACTAGATGAGTATTTCTCAATTTTCTCTCAATAATTAATATTCTACATAAATGCAGTCTTTCATTTTCCCCCATCTTCAAAATCTCATTAGTAGAAGTAAAGTTAATTAGAAAATGTTATCAATTTATGAGTTAAATTGTTATTCTTGAATTAGTTTGAAAGTTGCATATATAATAGAGAACCATGAGATATATAGTAGTTAGAGCCGTCAAAATGGGTCAGACCCATTGGGCCGACCCATTTAACCCTAGCCCTTTAATAGCCGGATTTGAAAAATAGACGAAATATTTGAAATTAGCTATGGAAGGCCAGCCCTAACGGGCCTCGGACTTAAACGGGCCGGCCCTGGAGGGCCTCAGGCTAGCCCTGCAAACCCTTTTCACTGTAGCTTTTTCTTTTTTTCCTTTTTAAATTTATTAATATATATATATACACACACACACACACACACACACACACACACATATATATATATATATATATATATATTGTATTTGTTTAAAATTATTTATCCATTTAACTACAAATATATAATAACTATACTCTAATTTTATGATTTGATTTATTATTTGTTGCAAATAGAGATTATGGATGTGTTTATGATGCGGGAGAAGAATTTTATGATATTCTTACTCATGAGCTTGAGCCTACTACTCAAAGTGAAGAATAATCAAATGTCGTTAAAATCGATGATAGTGACGAAGATGACGATAATAATAGTCATCATACTAATTATTGTAATTTACTAATTATATTTCTTTAAAACACACGGAAGAAAAATAGTTAAAATTTGGA
Source organism: Acacia confusa (assembly GCA_037074495.1). Taxonomy (NCBI): domain Eukaryota; kingdom Viridiplantae; phylum Streptophyta; class Magnoliopsida; order Fabales; family Fabaceae; genus Acacia; species Acacia confusa. Next base: position 9,698,143 of record CM073505.1, read on the forward strand.
ATAAATAATTTCCGGGCCCTGTGGGCCGGCCCTGGCCCTGGTGCTCGGGCCGGACTTTAAAAAATGTGTATTTTTCTTACTTCAGGCCTTGGAGGGCCAACCTTGGTGGGTCAGGCCGGCCCTGATTGACAGCTGTAATAGTAGTATAGGGTTTGCAACTCTTCCCAGCTCATCCTTCTTTTAAATTTACATCCTATTATTTTTTTCAGACTCTCCCAAAAATCCCAATTATTTGTGATTTAATTACAATGGATTAACTTCCCCCTCCCCTTATCTCCCTCTTAATCAAATCCATTTTCCAATCCTTTATATTTATAATCAAAATCGCATCCAGATAATTATGATCTTGTTGGCTAAACGATGAAAAATTTGTCAATTAATAATTCGTTGACCATACTTTATTTTAGTACTGTTCTTTTAACTTGCTTTCTCTTTATATTCCACTTTATAGTGGTCATCGCAACCTATCTTGTTAAATCTTTCATTAGCCTCGAGTATTTAACTCCGTTAAATTTCGGCAGAGAAATTGAATGCGCTAATTTTTAATAATTGCTCTAAAATTAATTCGAATATCGATCCTGCAACTTTTATCAAATCCATGGATGTTTTAATGTGTTTGATATAGAGTTTGAGAGAGGTCATTCTTTAAGAACTGGTTTAACACAATTCGTTAAACTATTCAGGCAGAATTTTGAGAGTGTAATTTATTAATTTTGACGTCATGTTGAGCCAGGGCAGTGCGTCATAGGTTAACAAAGGGTCTGTTAAAGAGTTTTAAGTAACTTAAAACAATAAAAAAAAGCTCCAGGCCAACAGGGAAAAGGGGAAACAAACCCTTAAATAGAGTGTTTAGGTTGAATTTTAAGTTCACTAGGCTTTTTTAAAAAAACTTCTAAAAGCCAGTTAAAGAAAAAGTTATATGAGATAGTTTTTTTAAAAAAGTTCTTAGTTTTTTGACATGGGTCCCACCACTTTTATTATTTTTAATCCAAACACAAATCATATTTATAACCTAATTTTTTTTCTACCGAACTTTTAAAAAGACCAAATAGAAAATAAACCACCACTAACTCAAATAAGCCTAAAGTCTTTGCCCTCAGAGATGACATGGATGATTAAAACAAGATAATAGTGTAAAGCCATTATCAAATTCAAAGTTTGCAGAAGAAAAACAGTGGTATGTAGTAAAAATAATCAAATAGATCAATTAAAGCGCCAAGACCCAACTGCCTGAGCCGAAGTACGATGCATGTAATTAACAAAGACCAGGTCACAATTAAACATTTTGTACAGGGTACGTTCCTACTGAGTACTACTGGCTTCTTATCGTTCATCACAGTGTCTATTTACATTGGTGCTGAAAAGGAAGTTTAAACACGTCAAAACAAAATTTTTCTTATAAATTTATTTTGTAAACTATAAACGATGTTGGAAAAACAGATTCTATCAATATTTCAAACAGACACAGAATAAAATGAAGGTTTGAAGCAGACGCCATTAGAGATCTGCAAATTAAATTTGTGAGGGAGATGGATCACTGTGGTGAGTGGTGGCGAAGCCTGTAGGATTATTGTCGGTGAAGACGTGACGTTGTAACCCCAATATGATAAAGTCGTCTTGGTACAATATAAATATTACCCTTAAAGTAACTTTTCTCCATGGGAAGTGGGAGTAGTTGCGACTGCGTGGCCATGAGGGGTGAGTGCATGTACGTGTTACTCACCGGAAAGGTGCCACGTACCTTCACGAAATTTGATTTGATGTCTCCCTCCACAATACAAACTCTATAGAAAAAGAAGGGTTTTGAAATCTGAAACGGACCTTCCGGTTTAATTTAGGTATCAACCTGATTTATTATTTTTATTTTTTAAAAAATTTATTTTAAAAAAATTTTCTATAGAATTTTATATTAATAACACTAAAATTTTTAATTTCTCACCAGTTTTGTTCTAGGTTAATTTTCGGTTTAACTTTGATTTGACTTACTAATCCTTAACCTAATATTTTGGTCAGTTTAGTAGTTTAGTGACTGGTCCAAACCTTGGGAAAAAGTTACTTGCATCCATTGAGAATTCTAAACTCTAATGCGCTGGTTTGAAACAACAATTAGAATCTTTCAAATTAACTTTTCAATCATGATTTACAATATACGTGCATGTGAGATGAATTTTATGTTAATTTATGTAAATAAATATTTTAAAAAACTCCAAACATGATTCCTAAAATGAATTTGTCACCTATTTCTATTGGACTTTCCTTTTTACCGTTCGCCTCAAAACAAGACTTTTCCTTTACTACCACGTGCTGATTTGTTCCCAACTAACTTTTATTCATTTTTTTCCCTTTGAGGTACATTTACTCACAGCAAATTAAATGTCAATAACTTAATTTCCTATTATTCACCATTATTTGGCACAGTATAAATTTTGTTTAGAATTGGGATGGTCTAAATTTTTTTTTAATTAAAAAAACTATTTTATTAAAAATATATAAAATAAAGATAATCATTAACTAACATATTTTTTAATTAAAAATCTACAATTTAAAAAAATAAATTTGAAAGGAGGGTCCGGAAGAGTTCACCCTACCCTTTCAGATGAGCAGGGAAACTGACTCCTCTTCTCTGTCTATAAATAAAGAACACCAACAACAATCAGAAACCAGAGTCTTGTGATATTTTAGAAACAGTAGAGAGAAAGAAGAGGAGGAATGGGTTTTTGGGGTGTGAGGATGGGAGCTGTTTGGGGTGCCATATTTGTGGTTTTGGGAACAATATCTGTGTCTCGTGCACAGCTGAGTCCAACATTCTACAACCAAACATGCCCTAACGTCACCGCCATCGTATCTTCGGTTATCCAGAATGCTTCTCAAACCGATATTCGTATCGGAGCCAGCCTAATCAGGCTTCACTTCCACGATTGCTTTGTTCAGGTATGTTTCATATCACTATCAACTCACTTTCAAGTTTCTGGTTTATATACTCTGATTTCGCATAATTTCTGGCTTTTCATTCATTTAAAAGTCGATTTGCTTGAGAGTTTTCCGTACAATGAAATTGGGAAAATTCCACTCAAGGCTCAAATTATCAAAATATTATAAAAAAAAAAAGTCTCTAAAAAAAGTCATATGTCAGAAAAGGCACTAAGTTCTTTTCTGATATTATTTCAAAAAAAAAATTGTACTGATATAGTTGTTATTGAAGTTAATTTAGTTGTTAACGGAGACTGATATACTCTGGTCTTATTTATAAGTCTTTTTTAACTAAATCACACATCACATATACCAAAGAGAGGTAGTTAGCTCATTAATTATGAGATAAATTTTCAATTTTGCAGTATCTTTCAACTCTTTCTTCTCTCTCTATTTTTATTGGTACAATTAATGTGGGTAAAATTGTCATAATCTCATTTATTACTTGAAAGAGGACTTATAAATAGGATCAAATTTTTTGTCAAAAAGAGACTTATAAATAGGACCAAAGTGGTAGTTATTAATAGTTACTGATATAGTTATTAACACTTCTTAAAACAATATCAGAAAATGTCCTAGGGTTTTTTTGACATGTGATCTTTTTTTTAGTCTTTTTTTATAATATTTTGATTAATTGGGTCTTTGACTAGAATTTGCCCAATGAAATCCTTGATTTTGAAGTGAGAGAGAGAGATGCTTGCTCTATCCGTTATGTCTTTTTTAAAAACAAAATTGGCTAATATTTTATGGGAATTTATAAATTCACAGTACACCTCGTAGCGCGGGCTTATTTAAGCATGCATCCGAAAAACATGTTCATTTGGGTCTGGTCTTAATAAAAGTATTCTTACTAATTTATTTTGTACATAATAAATTATATTATAAAATCAACTTAAACCGCTAATTTAAGAGGCACTTATTTTGTTAACCCAGTACATAATTTTGTTAAGTGATTTTGTGCTGTATAAAATGAATATATACAAAATTTTATCTCATCAAACATAGAAGAGCTTTTTTTTTATCTTTTTAATTAAATTGGCGTGTGGAAACATTCGTACCCTTGGAGTGTGGACATTTTGGGAAGAGGGAAAGTGACACTGGCGTGTGGAGGAAGTTGGGCAGCCATGAAATTGGACTTTGCCTTTTTGTTTTGAAAAAATATTTAATAATTTTGAATAATGTGAATCCAAATCACGTGATTCAAAAGTTAAACAAGAATATAATTGTTTTGATTGGATTAATGAATATCTTAACTTAAAAGAGAACTTGTAATCAGTCTTACGCGCCCAGTCTAACTGTAATAATTGAGTCTGATTCACTTTATAGAATATGGAATAAAGTTAAAGGGAGAGACAGCTAGGAAAGGTAAAGTAATGAAAGCTGGCTTTTCTAATATAATTTGTTGATGATGAACTGACAGGGATGTGATGCTTCACTCTTGCTCAACAATAGTGCCACCATTGTAAGCGAACAATCAGCTCCTGGCAATAATAACTCAATCAGAGGATTGGATGTTGTCAATAACATCAAGTCTGCTGTCGAGGCCTCTTGCCCTAACACCGTTTCTTGCGCTGATATTCTTGCCATTGCTGCTCAAGTTTCTGTTGTCTTGGTATATATTCTTGCGCTGATATTCTTGCCATTGCTGCTTAAGATTTTGAAAATTAGTTTTTATTAAAAAAAATGTGTTGGTTTTTTTAAAATACCTTTTTTTTTTTTATATCATATTGGTATTAAACATTACTCCCTTATAATATTTTTAATATATATGTGCCATTTAGAGGAAGAGTTTAGAAAAAAAAATTATAAATTTAAAAAACAAAATAAAATAAAATCTTATATTTATGATCAAATCAAATAATCCACTCTACTAGCTCTTACATTTAGAAACAAAGGCAATAGTTAATAAAGATACCGCCCCCCATCCCTAATTTATAAGAGTTAACTGAGGGGTAAGATTTGATCCTAGGTATATAAGATTTTAGTTCAGTTTATCCACCATTTTTATCATGCTTTCCTTTAACTATGTCTATTGATTACACATACTAACAACATGGAGTTTGCTTGCAGCGGGATTAAGTGGTAGTTTCAATACAAATTATTAAAGAAGGAATTTTAAGGAAACTAGCATACAATTTTTAACAAATAATTAATTTAAGTAGGTATATATTTAGGATTTTATGTTACTGAAGATATGTAAGAGTAATTAGAAGGTAACTTTAAACAGGCAGGTGGGCAGGGATGGACAATTCTGTTGGGAAGAAGGGATAGCCTCACAGCAAATCTAAGTCTTGCTACTACTAACCTTCCTTCACCCTTCTTCACCCTCGCTCAGCTCAAGCAAAACTTCACTTTTCAAGGCCTTGACACTACTGATCTTGTCGCCCTCTCAGGTATACTATACTATTATCACTTCATTAATTACTTATCTCTCTCTCTCTCTACACACACTACCTTTAATTTTTAATATAAGACCTAATTGATTTTTTTTTAAAGGTTAAGAAAATTAAATAAGTAATTTCATCATAGTATATAATGTATATTATTAGTTAAGGCGGATAAATTAATTTGGTATAAAAATAAGAAATATATATATATATATATATATATATATATATATATATATAATTTATTCAACTTCTTTAGTCCATCTAAAAAGATTAACTCACGCTTGTATTAAAGACTGGAACTAGTATATTAGTATATTGTTTCTCATTATGAGATCTCATTTGTGTGTGTGTTTTCAGGAGCTCACACATTTGGAAGAGCTCAGTGCAGGTTCTTTGATAACAGGCTGTACAATTTCAATAACACTGGCAACCCAGACCCACGCCTCAACACTACCTACTTGGCGACATTGAGACAGTTATGTCCACAGAGCACAGTGGGGACGAACACTAATCTCACAAATCTGGACCTGACCACACCTAATATCTTTGACGATAAGTACTACTCCAACCTCCAGCAAAATGATGGCCTCCTTAACAGTGACCAGGTCTTGTTTTCTACTTCTGGTGCCGATACCATTGCCATTGTCAACAATTTCAGTGCCAACCAGACTGCTTTCTTTGAAGCTTTTGGTGCTTCCATGATCAAGATGGGTAATATCAACCCTTTGACTGGCTCCCAAGGCGAAATTCGAAAGCAATGTAATCTTGTTAATAACGCTTCATCTTCATCTGGACTAATTATGGGATCAGGTGGTGTAGAATCAAAGGACCATTTGGTTAGTTCAATCTAAGTGATCTCTCAAGTAAAGTATTGCCCTAAATAACCGAGTGTATTGTGCGTGTATGCGTGTAGTATGAAAGTTCCCTAAAAGTAAAAATATGAGGCCATATATTTTTAGGGAACTGCCAATATGTATTTTTAATATATATGAAGCTACAAGTGTTTGCCAATATAAATAGACAGAGAGAGATTAGGTTCTAGAAAAATAGTGCGGCTGCTAAAACTATTTTTGGATGTGCCATATTGAAATGAGGTGAAAGAAAAATAGTGCGGCTTCTGTTCAAGCACTAGAAATAAGACTTGTTATATATTCTTCTTCAAGTTCATATTACTATGCATCGCTTGCTTTTTGCTGAGTTTCCTTATGTTCATTTGTCTTGTCCCTCTCTGTAAACACTAATTAACATGAATATTTGATGAACGAACGTACCTAACATTAAATTCATCAATAAAAAATAAAATACAAATAACAAAAAATAAAAAATAAAATTGAAAAATTAATGATTGTTAAAAGCCTGAAATGAAACTAATTAGGGGGAGACCTTATAATCGAACAATTACTTTTCTTGGTATTGCTGCTCAACATCCTCTTTAAAATAATGATGGGAGAAATGGCTTCTTTTTAATATGATTTTTACAAACTTAAATTTGGCGGAAGCACAAAAGTGGGTAAAAGTTATATTATGTAATATAATTTATGTTTAGATTGATAGTAACATATATGACTTTTCTCAAGCTGAAACTTGTTTGGATGACTATTTTCAAAAGCAAGTTTAGATGGAAAATAACTAAAAATGATATGAATTTTATTAAATACTCCCTCTGATCCTAAATATAAGATGCAATTAACCTTTTTTTTTAGAAATTAAGGAAGTAAAAAAAGTTATTTAATTATATCATATGTTGTGTATCATTAGATTATATATTAGTTTATAAGTTAGATAAATTAATTTGAAAAAAATAAAAATACTTTAAACTAAATAACTATATATTTGACATATATTATAAATGTTATTTAAATTAATTCTTTGTAATAACCTGTGCTAGTTCGCCTAAAATTTCCTTTAACTATATGTATTAAAACTATCCCTTCATAGAAACGCTCTTAATATATGTCCATCAATGAAAGGATCCTTTAGAGAGAAAAAATTATAATTTGGTAATTACACACAATGTAAATCAGGGTATTAAATTTAGAACTAAAGGATCGAAAATCTCTTATCAAAGCGCGCGCGCCCACTCTGTAATCCATTATATAGGGAAATTAAATTTTATCACGGGAACATGAAATAATAGTGAAGTTATTAAATATGTCCGAAAATGTTTTTTTTTTTAACTTTTGCCCTTTTTGATAAATGTGTTGAATAGCATTGGGAATATTATTTGAGAGAGAGATATATAATGAGTAGATAGAGTTGAAAAGTGATTATTAATTATTTGGGCAAAAATAGAAAAAGAAGGAAAATTAAACTTACTTTTAGAATCATATTCCCAGGAGACAAGGAGGATGGGAGGTGGGCCGTAGTATTAAATAATTATGTCTTTAGGTAAAAAAATAATTATTATTATATGGAGAAAAATGAATGGCTGCAATTGTCATTTGTGCGTATGGCCATGACCACGCGGCTGAGGGACTGTGGGGGTAAGTAAATGTCCATGCCAGAGGGAAAGGTGACACACAACTGAATGAAAATTGATTGAATGTGTCCCCACGAAGCAAGCCCACCCTGTTTGACTCTTCCCCCCAGCCCTACTGCTGTTTCAACTGCCTTCCATTCTCATTTAATTTCCTCAATTCTCTCAATAATGTTATCATTATTCCAAATCAAGAATATAACATCTATCACAAGTATATTATTTATAAATAACCAATAATAGTACAACTCATGTCAGTCACGGATCTTTAAATAAATATTTACTGGCCAAGTGTTTACTTATCAACTAAAATAATATTAAATTTTTTTTAGAGTTAAGGTGTAAAAATACATATGAACTTTTTTCTCAAGAGCGCCCAGCACCATGTGTTTTTTTTAGAACAAAAATACACATGTGGTTATTATTTTAGAGTAAAAGTCACATCTCACCGTTAAGTCACTGTTCATCGTGATGAGAGAGAAAGAGATGAAGTGAATAGTAACTTAATGGCGGTGAACAATGACTTAACGGTGAGATGTGACTTTTGCTTCAAAATGGTAACCATATGTGTATTTTTGCTCCCAAAAAAAGCGTATGGTGCTAGACGCTCTCGGAGATAAAGCACATATGTATTTTTACTCATTTATCCTTTTTTTTAAAAAAAAAAATTGTAAACAAATTTTTGGACCATCGATTTGTTTTTTTGTTTTTTGTTAAGGTGCAAAAATACACATATATTTTTTCTCCACGAGCGCTCAACACCATATGTTTTTTTTTGTGCAAAAATACACACACCTTTAGGTTTTATGAACAAAAATACCACTTCCGTTAGTTGACCGTTTGCTGACCGTTAACTGACCATTAGTTGACCGTTAATCATGGTGAAATTACATTTTTGCCCTTAGTTCAAAATAATTAAAAAATAAAAGGGTTAAGGGCTTAAGGGCAAAAAGGTAATTTCACCATGGTTAACGGTCAACTAACGGTCAGTTAATGATCAACCAACGGAAGTGGTATTTTTGCTCCTAAAACCTAACGGTGTGTGTATTTTTATACCAGAAAAAAATATATGGTGCTGGGCGCTCCTGGAGGAAAAACACATGTGTATTTTTACACCTTAACCCTTTTATTTTTTGGATGGTCTTTAAGAAGATCCATCTTTGCTCACATGGCTTATATATGTGGGTTGGTTTACTTATTATATACTCTATATATATATACAAGCCCTTAACTTAAGACTTATTTATTTTATTTGAAGAGATTAAAAAAATTAATTAATCATAATATATGTGACATAATATTTCTAAAACATTTATGTATAACATTAAATTATATATCAGTCTATAAGTTAAACAAATTAGTTGAAAGCAGTGTGTACGCAAAATTAATACTAGAAACCAAGTGAAACGAAGATGGTACAATATAGTTTAGAGATGGAATGGGTTATATGTTGTCCTTTTGCTGCTGGGCCTGGAGCAATGGGCATGCTTCTTGGGTGGAAGTTTGGATTCTGTTACAGTGCTACATGGGGTCGGTTGACACGAAGCACAAAAGTTAAACTGTTGTGCGTTTTTTTGCAGAGAATATTTTTTGGGCATATTTCCTTCCTTTCTAAATATTATTTTTATATGACTTTATTACCAAATGAGATTCGAGCATTGCTCTCTCAAAGTTGGTCATATATGGCATGGACTTTTTCTCTTATTTGTATTTCTTTAATGTATTTAAAAATTTCCATTAAAAAAAAATTTCAGGGGCGCTACCCCCAAACCCTGTAATTATCTACTAATTATACGGACACAAAATTAAAAAGTTGGCTCCGCCACTGGTTGAAAATGATATATATGTGATTGATGAAATGAAAAAATATCTTATATTTAAAAACAAAATTCATTATCAAATTAAGTCTTACATTTAAGTCAAGAAGAGTACCCACGCACGCAAGCACGAAACTTGTGCCTAGTTCAACGTACAAAAATTGAGTGTCAATTCCTAAGCTAATTTAGAGATGGAACACAAACATATATACTTGTACCTAAAAAGAATGCATGGCAACGATCTGCTCTAATTTTTTAACCTTCGCTTAGGAACCCTAAACCCTACTCACGACACTTAAGTCGAATTTGTTACACATCCCTCACTCATTAATCACTTTAAATCCAAGACTTCTGTAATTGTATTATTCAACCGCCCTTTGGAAAACTCACATGCATCCCCAGAGAATATAATTCTAAGAGTCTCATTGTCTCCATCAACTATTTCTATTTTCCCACAAACAGAACTTTTCCTTTTGGACCACACTCTAAATCAGGTTCCATTCATATTGATTTTTTTTTTGGCCGTTTACTCACATAAACTGAGAATAACTTAATTAATTTCTTATTACTTACCCTTATTATTTTTCACTGTACGTAACCCATTTTATCGGTCTATAAATAAAAGTCACGTACAACAATCAGAAACCACAACCTTGGGGTATTTCATACACAGTAGAGAGAAAGAGAGAAGAGAAGAATGGGTTTTGTGGGTGAGGATGGGAGCTGTTTAATTAGTGTGCGGTGCGCCTATTTATGGTTCTGGGAGGAATATCTGTGTCTCAGGCACAACTGAGTCCGACATTCTACGACCAAACATGCCCTAACGTCACCTACATCGTATCGTCGGTTGTCCAGAGTGCTGCACAAAGCGATCCTCGTATCGGAGCCAGCCTCGTCAGGCTTCACTTCCATGACTGTTTTGTTCAAGTATGTTTCATATCACCCCATTTATGTGTGTGCATATCTTATCTCACTTTCAAATTTCTGGCTAATTCAGTAATCTCGCATAATTTCTGGGGTTTTATTTTAAAATGGATGTGCTTGAGAGTTTTCAGTGCTCTTTAGTGAATGAAATTCTGGATTTTGAACCGAGAGAAGCCCGTGAGCTTAATCAAGTACGGAATCGTACGAGATGGGGCTCATACTAACTCAGCTCTTTCCTGTTTTTTTTTTTTCCTTGGAAAAACAAAACAGGCCTATGCATATATTTTAAGGAGGAAAAAAAAAACACACACAAAATAAGAGGGTGTAAGATTAATTTACATATATTTTAAGGAAAATTTCAGTGAAGGATCGATTAATGTTAAGTGGCCCCCAAAAAAATCTGAAACATCACTGCAGGACCTTTGGGCAAAGTGGAATAGCTCTACGAATAAGTAAAATATTTTTATTAACAAGATAATTAATTTTTTAAGAAGATCATGTCATTTCAGCCTAAAATTAATTCTATTTTGTTTTCAAGGTCTTGCAGTGATGTTTCAGAATTTTTTGGTGGCCATTTGACATTAATTGGCTATAAAGGTCCTTTACTAAAATTTTCCTATATTTTATGTAAATTAATCTTACAGCCTCTTATTTTGTGTGTGCTTGTTTTTGGTCAAGACCATCTTTGTTCTGTTTAACTCAGCCCTTTTGTACAGTACGAAGCGAAGAAGAAGAAAAAAAGATCTCATGAAACCTTAAAGAGCTTTTTTTAAACTGAACCAAACACTCTCGACTCACATCAATATCGTTTTTAAGCTACATCTTATAATTATAAGCTGTTAAGCTTCAATAATTAATGGCTAAAAATGTCAATGTTTTTGACGTGGAAGCTAACTTTCAAATTTCTCCATTTCATATCCTGTACAAACCAACTAGTTGTGACATGTGAGTCTTAGCTGACTAGCAAATATAATTGACAAAATGACAAATACGTACCACATATTTATCTGTACGCTGGACTCAATGTAACAAGCGCACACATGGCGCATGATTGGAGTTTATATTTGCTTTTAGAAATACTCACAGGCGAACACAGACCCACACACATTTGTAGACTCAGATTAAATTAGGTAATATTATTTATTTCTCACAGAACATTTTTTTGGCCGTATATACACACTTCTTTTGTTTCTTTCTAATATTTGGCATCTACATACATGCCTTATAACTTTATTAGATTATTATAATATGAGGGAAGTTTGACTCTGCGGTAATCGTCAGGCATTGGAAGAATATTCTCTTTTAAAGATCTAAGAATGTCGGCATTTTTATGTATAAAAATAAATGTGTCTTCATTTAAACCAAAATGTCATAAAATATATGGTAGAGAAATTTTTTAGAACTTGGAACTAATTCAGGGAAGAAAATCTCGCGCGCGCGCGCGTGTCTATGATATTATTCACAACATGTAAACAATATAATTTATATTATGTATATATAAATGAAGAAAGCATGGGAACCTTTTTTCTTTTCAAGAAAATTTATATTAGTGACAACTAAAGTAACTGAAATTGATATTGAACATAGTGAATATTGATTTTAGCTTTTATGCAGACGCACATATATAAAATAATTCATTAGAAATAATTAAGGATAGAAATAGGTCAAAAGAATCTAGACTTTGGTTAAACAGGCTTGAACTTGTAAATATAATTGGGATAGAAAGCCTGAGCCTATAATGAGAAAAGAAAGCTTGAGCCTTGGCCTGAGCCTATATGTAGACTTTTTTTTGGGCTCAAGCCTGAGATTGAAGCTTTTTTAAAGGCCTCCTTACAAAGTTGACATTTAAAAAGACCTCATACTCATACTGTAGGCCTTTGAGGCTATAAATAGACTTTGTACACTTTAAACGCATCAAAATCTATATAAATGTAAGTTTTTAGTATCCTTTAAAGCATAATATTTACAAATTGTACCATTTATATTTATTTAATATGTAAATAGATCAAACCTGAAGGCTTATAGACTAGGTTTTAATATATAGGCATAACCTATTTACATATTTAGGCTTTTAAGTGGGTCTTGATCTGACCTTTTTAATAAATATACTAGGTCAGACCAAGCTTAAACAGGCTAGGCTATAGGCCGCCTAATAGAGGGTCTAGCCTATTTCCACTCTAGAAATAAGAAGGTGACTAGATGTGGATGAAGCACACAATTAGTGCATGTATGAGAAACAACAAAACTATAGTTTTAGAAACCATTTTTTACTAGCCAAAATAAAACTCGTTTTACATCGTAAATCTTAAAAGTTATTTTTCAAAACTAATCCAAACATGCCCTTAATTTATTCATTCACGATGATGGTAAAAAACAATTATTAATTCATGATTTGGTAATAAATTAACACTACAAAAAGGTTGTGAAATAGCTATGGAATTACCTACAGAATTAATTCCATGGATAATTTGGGACACATTTGAGATGGAAATTCCGTCGTTAAAATCACATACGGAATTTCTGAAGGAAAGGCGTCGAAAATTGGAGACAGCACACTTCCATCTCAAAATCCGTTGATAATACAATATTTTATATGGAAATTTCAGACGGAAATTATCTGTGGATATTTACAAACGTAATACCGACAAAATTCCATCGGTAAAATCCGTCGGTAAATAGATTATAAAACCCACCATCACAGCCTTTAATTTCCAGAATGTTGGAGCCCTAACTCAGTGTCACTAGATTCTGACGGAGGAAGGAGCTACATTGAAGTCTCAAAGCTTGAGGTTGCTCTTCTGTTTTAGGTCAGCCTCTCTGATCTCTATTCTCTGTTATTTTCCTTGTTGCATAGCACTATTTTTGTTTCCCTCTCCTCCTTCAATGCTTTGGATTTGACCTCAACCCCCATTTTTGTTGTATGCTAAATGCTGTTGTTAGTGCTCCATGAGAGTGGCTTCATATATGAATGCTAGTAATTAATGATGTTATTGAATACTCACTGCCATTGTTATGATATTTGGCAATGAAGCGGATGGTGTGTGACACAGACAGAAAAAGCAGGTTCAAGTAAATGGTGGAAGGGATGTTCGCCTCGCAAGTGTACGAGTCATATAAGTAATAAAGTGATAAGTAGAGTATCGTTCCTACGAGGACTTAGTACCAAAACTTTGATTAGACATTGATTTTACACTTTCGTTTAAGTTGAGTTAAAACAAAACTTTGATGACAAATGAAAATTTTTAAAGACTATTCTTAAAAATAAAAATTAATAAAAGCAAATGATTTTTGGATTTTCAAGGATTTAATAAAAGACTATGATTCTTTTTCTCTTTTTTTGCATTTCATAATATTGAATTAATTTCCTCTCTCTTATTATTTCCATATATATATGTGTTAGTCTAAGGTTCACAAGTACTTAATATGCTTTTTCAAGTTAATATCAAGTTTCTCTTCTCATTAAAATGCACAATCTTTTGCTATAATTAATGAGAATCGCAACAACTTTAATGTGACAATGCAAAATTGATAATATATCTCTATTTTACCAACAAACTATCCATTTATCAAATAAATTTCAAAACAACCATGATTTTAATCAAGTTCTACACCTAGATTAGCTTTTTCAAGTCAAACCTAAGTGAATAAATTATCTAAATGGTGGCCAATCAATTAGAAGTATTAAGCTTAGATTAAAATTAACACATATAAATATTTATCTCCTAAAAGAGAGGATTATCCAAATATTAATCCATATAGAGGGTCAAAAGTATCCTAAAATAAAAAAGTTTAACTACTCATTAAGTCCAGATCATAGCAAATTAAATCCAAATTCAGACAACAAACAAAATTGCAGAATCTAAGTTACTGGACGTTCAGCCTAGACCAGAGACATACGGCAAATGGATAAACCGATTCACACCAATTGATCAGAGATATACAGCCAATGGAGGGAAACTGAACAGAGTTAAACGCAATAACCAAACCAAAGACAAAGAATCAGCAACATCCTCCTCTCTCTGGTTCAGCAATGCAACTCCCGAAGAAAACGATCCACCTCCGTCTCTGCGACTCGCGTCTGTCCTCCTTGCGGCTGTGACGGTGAAGCTCGCCGGCGACGATGAAGGTGAAGGTGTCGCTGGCGAGGAAGAAGATGCGATGGTGTGGGAGGAGAATCGGATGGATGCAGATCTCTATTTCTTTTTTTCTTTCTCCGTCTGTACCTTTGCGTCCCCCTTCTGCGTATTCTGTTCTCCTCTTTTATTCAATTAATTGCCGCCGCCTTCTCGTAACCTCTCTGTCTCTTTTTCTTTACGTCTTTCTTTTTTGCTAAAAAAAATTTTAGAAGAGTTTGATATCAGTTGAACTACCAAAGTCATGGTACGGCTCCAGACTCTATGAGCACTTACTGGGGACTTATGAGATCGCCTACCAAAGGAGTACCAGCGACAACAGAAGGGATCGAATCCACGACCCAAGGGCCTAGTCCTAGATCCCTTACCATTTATGCCAACACTCATTCTCATTTGCTTTTGTTTAGGTCTTCAATTCATTGATTCCATTAATTCATTGTGGGCCCACGCGTCTTATTCTCTGCCTTCGTCCAGACTCCCTTTCTCCTTTAGGTTTTGTTCATTAATTGAATGAATCATGGGCCAGCATCCATTTCACTTCAGCCATCAATTCTTTAGCGTGGCCCAGCATACATTTCAATTCAGCCCAGTTGAGAATCAGCCCAATGTCCATTTTCTTCAATCAATTGAAATAAAGCCGAAAACATCTAATCCATATGTCTTGATCTCCTGGTGCTTTGCAAACAAAAGAAATCATATACTAATACTAATAGTAGTAATAATAATAAATAAATCTTTTTTTCTTCTTTAATTTTTATTTATTTTCTAAACTTAAAAAAATTTTATTTTAAATTGAAACCCCACTAATGATGCACCAATTTGATTTGAGCCTATAATCATATAATCTCATAGAAATCTCTTAAAATTGTTTAGATAACTCTTCAAATATCTCTAAAATGTATCTTAACTATATAAAATATGAAAAGTTATCCGGGGATAATTAGGGTTATCTTCAAGTGTATGCAAAAGGGGATGGATGCATTCGTGGTTTTGGTTTTAGACCGAAACAAAGATGAGAAGCAATCAAAGAGCAAGTGGAGGAATGTGGGAGTCTGCAATTCGCCCAAAGTGGCTTCTTTGGTTTTGGATCCTATGACGTCTATAGATATTACAATAAATAAACACACTAATTAAGTAAAAGAACGAATCTTTTGATCAGCAAGCTATATCATATTCGATGATATCGTATAGGATATATGAAGAGGTTGACTTTTTTTAAAAAATATATATATATGGGACCAATGGTCCGGACAAGGTTCGAACCCTAATTACAAAGGCTGGATAACTCAGCGTCATACCACTGCTCTACACTAGCGCTTGGTATGAAGAGGTTGACTTTGTATTGTCTTGTAGTCATACTCATAAGAAATCATAATCCCAATGTGCAATGTTTGTATATAAGTTATAACAATATCATATATTAATTAATATTTAGTATTTAATATTATTTATTTATGATTCCAAAATTAGCCTTTTGTTACGGTTGTCTTTTACCATGAAAACAACAAACAACAGTGCAACCGACAGATCACACATTAACTTACACAAACAAACAAAATTAGCTCTGATCATATATGATCAGCACCTCGCTATCTGTTCCCCTCCACTACTTTCCTGTCTATTTCCCTCAACTTGATATTCCAAATTAAATTCCAATTGATTAATCTTCAATTTACAATATTCATCGAAGCTTGCATGCCACCATGGAAACTTCATCAAATATTCCAAATACCCAAAACTAATTATTTTATTACTAGCTAGTTTTTGGCAATGGAATGACTGGTCTGGGTTCATAGGTTTAATTTATAGAGCGAATATATAATTTATAAGAGCTATATTAAGTTCTTCCATTGCCATTTAAACGTACAAAAAGACTCTTACACTTTTGAGAGAGTAAATTAAAGTAAAATCATTTCTGTATATATTGCTGGATCAATTCTTAAATTGACTTGGTACAAAATTTCTCTCTTACATTCTGCAAAAATGTATCAAAGTTTATGAAATGATTGAGTTATAGTATTTTCCTTTTCTTTTACTAAAAATTGTTGAGATTGTTTGCTAAATTAAGTCAACCATCCCCCAACCCCCTCTACTTGTTCTTTTATAATATTCACTCTCAAGTTATTACTTATTTATTAACCTTTCTCACACATACACTGTACTTAGCTCATAATTCATCTATTACATATTAATAATATAATTAGTACATAAATTACATCAAAGCATATACACATATCATATATCCTCCACTTTCCTTCTACTATTCTAGTCCCACCACACATGTGCCAGCCTGCCATGGATATGCAGTAGCTCTTCTTCTTCATTTATATCTTCAACTTCTAACCTTAGACCTAGGATTATTCATGTGTTGTCCAGCTCATCCTCTTCATCTCTCCCTTTTGCAGGCTAATAAACCTGCCATTAATGAATTAATTAATTAATATCAACTTGAAGCACTCACTGCTGCTAATACATAATATTATGTTAATTACGTAGTTAGATTCATCACCATAAGCATTCACTGCTACTACATCGCTGATATACATAACCACAAATTCACAAACTAACTTTGATTAAAATTCACAATTTTTTTTTAACAAACTAAACTAAGATATAAACATAAGAAATAATAAATTAGCCTAGTTTCTATGTTTCAGATTGTTTCAATTTATGCTGATTGTGATTTATTTATTTGTTAACAAAGATCCTTTTGTTATTTAGAAGTCACTAATGTTTTTTTCCCCATCAAGCATGATAGATTTTGAAACAATTTTTAGGTTTATTGACAGACATAAAAAATTATTTCTTGCTGAATACGCGTTTGAGATAGTTTAAAATTTTGATGATGCTCCTAATTTGTTAATAATAGATATAGCTAGCTTTCCTTCAAATAACTAGAACCTAAAATATAATTCTTGTTTCTTAGAACGAAAGTCCCAGAGCATCGAAGTTGGATGTATAACAGAATTAATTCGAGTACTAAATGGGTGATGGTAGAGTTCGAGCAAGGTGTTGATGGGTTTCTTGCATATGCATATCAATCACGTTATCCTCAAAAATGAGGAGAGCTTAGATGTCCATGTGTGAAATGTAAATGTAAGTATTATCTAGCTTTTGATGTGGTAAGATGATAATGGTTTCATGCTAGACTATTATGTATGGACTAGTCATGGTGAAAGACGAGTAGAAAATCATCCATCTATGCCTCCAATAGCAGGTGACCTACATGACTCAAATAGGCCACTTGGAAACCATCCACATCAATATGAGATGATGGCGATGAATGCAACTGGGCCGAGTTTTAGGGATAACTATAATGTAAGTGTTGAAGAGATGCCAAATACTAATGCAAGATAATTTTATGACATGTTATGTGCCGCACAACAACTGTTGTAGGAAAGTTGTAAAGAATCTTAGCTTTCAACAATGTTGCAGTTATTAAGTATTAAGACATCAACTAACATGCCTCAGCATGCCTTTAATTTAGTTTCCCAACTCATGGTGAGGACACAACCTAAAGACACCTTTATACTTCCAGACTTGTAACAAACAAAGAAGTTAGTGTCGAAGCTAGGTCTAGATTACAAAAAAATAATTGTTATGTGAATGGGAGTATGTTGTATTATAAAGACAATGTTTATGCCACCCAATTTAAGTTTTGTTGTGAGGATAGATATTCCTCTAATAAGTCTCATTCAAGAAAAAAGAAAGTTGCTAGGAAGTAGTTGTTTTTCTTACCTCTCATACCAAGGTTGCAAAGATTATATACTTCAGAAAAAAAAAATGGCAAAGGCAATAAGATGGCACTATGAGAATCATCAAGGTGCCAATGTCTCTCTCACTCATCTGATGGTGAAGCATGGAAAGTTTTCAATATAACATATCTGGAGTTCGCATATGATCCAAGAAATGTGAGGCTTGGATTATGCGCAGATGGATTTACGCCATTTGGGCAATCTAGGAGGCAATATTCTTGTTGACTTGTGATAATTACTCCTTATAATCTACCACCCGAAATATGCATGACAAGGGAATATATGTTCTTGACGTTGATCATCCTTAGTCCTAATAATCCAAATGAAAAAATAGGTGTATATTTGCAACCATTGATAGATATATTAAAATTATTTTGGGGTGAAGGGGTGTCAACATCTAATGCCTCTTTTAGACAAAACTTTGCTATGTATGTTGCACTAATATGGACAATCAACAACTTTCTAGCTTACAGTATGTTGTCTGGTTGCACGACAATTGGAAGATTGTCTTGTCCTATATGTATGGAGAAGTCAAAAGCGTTCTAATTGAAACATGGGCGGAAAACATGTTTTTTTGATTGTCATCGACAATTCCTTCCCATAGACCATCAATTATGGAGAAATAAAACATCATTTTTCAAGAATAGGATCGAGATATCAATGTCCCTGCTCTGGTTAAGCAAAGGATAACTTTGGCAAAGAGTTGAAAATCTGCTAAAGGTCTCTGAGTATGGAAAACCTTTGCCAATCGACACTCATCATTGGACAAAACAAAGAATTTTTTGAAAATTGCCATATTGGAAAACTAATCTCATTCGACATAATCTTGATGTCATGCACATTGAGAAAAATGCCTTTGAAAATTTGTTTCACACTGTGATGGACATAAAAGGGAAAACAAAAGATAATGCGCAAGCTCAAATGGACGTGAAAGAGTATTGTCGATGAAAAGATGAAGAACTTGTTGAAATAAGAGGAAGAATGGTGAAACCGGTTGCAAAGTATACATTGAATCTAGAACAAAACAACATATTTGTCAATAGGTGAAGAACTTGAAACTCCTAGATGGATATGCATCTAATCAATCCCAATATGTGGACATGAAAGAAAGAAAGTTGTATGGAATGAAGAGTCATGATTGTCATGTGTTCATGCAACGCTTGCTTCCTATTGCCTTTACGTCTTTGCTTGAGAGTGTCTTCAATCCTATAGTTGAACATAGTCAATTCTTTACACAACTGTGTTCAACAACATTGTGGCGTGATCGACTAGAGTTGTTAGAGAAAAATATTGTTGTGACATTATGTAAATTGGAGAAAAGTTTTTACTTCAGGGTTCTTCGACTCAATGGAGCATTTGCCTTTCCACCTTCCCTATAAAGCAAAGGTTGGAGGGCCCATCCAATATAGATGCATGTATCCATTTAAAAGGTATCAAATAATTTTTATGTGAGTGCATAATAAATATAAGACAATAGCATTAAATAATTTGACAACGTATATGTTTATATGTAGGTTCCTTTATACCTTGAAACAAAAGGCATGAAACAAAGCTCATGTTGAAGCATCTAGTGAAGCTTCAACATGAGCTTTGTTATATATATATGGTTGCTGAAGAGACTTCAATATTTTGCTTGCACTAGTTCTAGCCTGGTGTTCCACCAAAAATAACAAGACCTATTAGAAATGACGATGGTGAAGAACTATATTTGGCAACAATTTCAATTTTTAATCATCAAGGAAGACCTTCTGTGGGGTGCAAATTTGGTTTCTTGGGGGATGAAGAGGTGAAAGTCACGCCCACATTCATTCTAATGAATTGTGATGGAGTGCAACCATATATATATGAAGTAAGTAATGTAACATTGTCATAAATTTAAACTTATGTCAGATATATGCATGGTTAATACATAACTTGTTGTGTAGTTTGTTCGTCCAGATATTAAAGGAAGAGGATTCTCGAATTACAAACAAGATAGAAGCTAAAATCAATGATAGATTTGCATCATGGTTTAAAGATCATGTAAGTAGTACATGTCATGAATAAATTACCTATAGCAAACCTTATTTGACATGATTGTTATTGATGTCACTTAGGTTGAAAGTCCTACCAACAATATTGAGGATGCATTTTTACATGATATTGCTTGGGGACCAAAGGGAAGAGTGAGAATGTGGCCTATGTACTTTGTCAATGGGTACAAGTTTCATATAGCTGAAGTTTCCCTTGATAAATCCACCAACAATAGTAGTGTTTACATCAAGGGAACTGACCATGTACAAGTTGAATATGATTTTTATGGCTTTCTACAAGAGATTGTTGAACTTGAATATATGGGTGTCCTTGTGAAGAGTGCAGTGTTGTTTAAATGTGACTGATTTGATCCAACATCGAATCGTGGTACCAAGGTTCATCCAAATTATGGGACTATTGAAGTCCATGCATCACGGAGGTCTTATAAGTATGACCTATTTATTTTGGGCTAACAAACAATGCTGATATACTACATGTCTTTTCCTTGTTGCCGTCAAAAGGAAAATTGGTCATTTGTTGTAAAGATAAAGGTTCGTAGCATAATTGGCACTCCGGTATCTGAAGCAATTGTGGGGCCATTTCAAGTGGATGAACTTGAAGTCATATTGCCAATAATTGTCCATGACGATGAAATAACTCTGCCAATACTTGACACTCTTGCATATGAAATTCTCTATGAAGACGTAGATATGCCAGTAGATAACATGGAGTATGAAGATGATGAAAACAAAGAAGTTTAAGAAGAAGAAGATGTTTATGCGGATGAAGACGAAGATGATAATATATAAAGTATTAGGGTTATGACATTTTGCTATTATTAAGTTCTTGAGGTTAACTTTGATTGCATTAATAGATAATTGATTTAGTTTTTAATTATTGACGCTTGTCATGATTTATTTATTTCTTATTACAAGATATAATTAAATTTTAGCTAAACAAATAACCTACTATATTCTATTTCTTAAAAGAGAAATTCATTATAAAATCATAAGACAACCAAATAATAAATCCAAACTGATTAAAATTAATCATTAATCATCATCTACATATACATAGTTATCTATTGTAAAAACTCAAAACTCTGCCAAAACCCATAATCTCAAAATTCTCACTAATCAACACAATATTACCTCATTAAAAAGAGTAAAATATGTAGAATAAAAAACTTAGCTAGGGCCAAATTATTGGCCAAAATAAAATATTATTGATACATATATATAAATATATAAGAGAAGAGAAGACCAGCTGGGGCTAAGGCCCTAGCTGGCCAGTGGCTCCACCACTGGTTGTATGTTGATGGAAGATATATATATCAAATGTATTAATTTTTTGTTTCAATGTTATTGTCATCCACATGAATCACTCCCCCCTCGAAAGTAGCGTGGCCTCTTGATTGATTATGGAGTTGTTTGTTGTGGTGGTGGATAATTATACTGAGATTTCTTGTTGCTTTTTTCCAAATAAGGGAGATTAATATTAATCGTTTTCCATTCACTTTATCCTTATTGATAAAAGAGTGTAAAATGTATTTTAATATTTTGTATGACATTAAGTTTTCCACAAGTTACTTGTGTGCTTATTTACTTCAACTGCAATAGTTACTCAAGTTGCAAACTTCATTTGCACTTGGTTTTTAACTGAAGCTGCATCAGCCATTGAATGTACATCACCAATACTTATAATATTTGTTAAGTCAGTGTTCCTAAAATCAAGCTGCTTATTGAATTAGTGGAGGCATGGGTTAAAAGTTCTCATTGTTTTGATTGTAATTGAATTAAATTAACGTGTTTTTAGATTTATGTACAACCCCCCAAAAAAAAAAAGATTTTTTATTATCTTTTTCTTGTGAGTTTTAACTTTTTTTTTATTTTTTCAATTTGTTTTTAACTGGGCTGATTTTGGAAGCATTCCATATGAGATTAAGGCAGAATTAATGATTGAACTGGCTGATCTGATCTAGTTTTGCGACATTAACTTTGAGTAATCATATGAACATGCTTTTATTTTGGTCCCTTCTGTAACTTGTTCATCTTGTAGCTTGTGTGAGGAATAATTGAAGAACTGCTTAGTAGAGCATCTTATAATTCCTTTTCGTTTCCACACATTCACTTTTTGCCTAAAAATTTCATCTGTTATCTTTTTTGTTTGGGTATTGCTTTTTTTCTTTTGGCTTCATAATGATCACCCTCGTCTGTTATTGAAATTTCATGTCTTAGTAAAATAATTTTGGCTTCATAATTTGTAAAGAAATATGTTATGATATACTTATTTTATGTACTGTTTGTAGGATGAATATCTAAGACTGAAGGCATCTATCAATTCTGAGAGAGGTAGTGTCCAATTTAATGAAGATGAAGATGAACTTAAGTTGTGATTTGAGGTTACTGGTGGAAAGAACAAAAAGGGCTAAATCTATGGCCTTAGATATGAAAATCAAGATATTGTTTCTTCTGCCTCAGCTCCTTCCATCAATTCTGCGGAGATTTTAACGTTGAAGAAATGCAAACGAAGATGGCACAAATGTCTGAAAATTATGAACACCTAAAACAAGAGAATGAACAACTTAAAAAAGCAACCAATCTAATTATGTCAGTATTGCAAGCTAACGGATGGGGATTCAATTGCCTAATTACTCTAACCTTGTCTATCATAGCACTACCTCTACTACTAATGCAAATGAAGACGTTAAAAAAGATAGTTAACAATTTTAATTGTTTATGATACTTGTGAGTGGGAACATATTTTCCCTTTTCTTTAGTCTTTTTGTTTCTTTAAACTTGTAACATTTATCTCTGTTTAATATATTAGTTATTTGGAATTTGTTAATCTCTCTCTCTCTCTCTCTCTCTCTCTCTCTATATATATATATATATGTTCTCCTTTAAGTGTTGAAATTTGTTAACAAAAATGCTTAAAATTCAAAGGGTACGATGAGAGTGAATGTGTTGGTGTAGAAATTATCCACAGAAATTTGCCATAGACTTTCCTTGGGAAATTTACCACGAACATTACAAATGAAAAATTCCGTGGGTATATTGCCCATGAATATGTTCTATCCCAAACTCCTATGGGCAATTACCCATAGAAATTTGCCACAGAACAAATCCATGAGTAATTACCCACATAATTTCCATGGCAAATTTTCCCACATAAAAACTGTGGGTGATATCTCACAGAATTGTTCCATGGCAAATTTCCACGGTAAAATTTCTGACAGGCAACTCTTCCGTCGATGAATGGATTTGTCACGATTTTTTTCTGAGAAGGACTATATTGTGTGGGAATTCCGTCGCAAAAATATTTTGTCTACGAAATTCAATGGATAAATTCCGTCTCTAATTTTGTGCCATTTTGTGGTGTAAAGCACACATCTTGAATAAATAACATATGTTTTTTTTTTGGGGGGGGGGGGGGGGTCAGCAAATAAAATTATCAAATTGATAATTAGTTAGGTTGGTTTTGATTTCGATAGATTTGACTAGCTATTCTATGTTGTTGCGTGTTGTTTTATTTTCATTAAGGAAGTATAATACGACAATACAAAAAATAAGTGCGTTATTTCAAGTGTTTTTTTTATGGTTGTAGCCGTAGATGATAAAGAATGTCAGCAGAATCTTTAAGTTATTACAAAAATGATTAATAAAAAAGAGATTAATGTACAAAGTTCCAAGGTAATGAATAAGATAGGAACAAGTATACATAAATAAGTATATACTCCCTTTAGTTCTTATTATAAAATACTAGTAAATGTATTTAATCCTTTTTATAAGGCACTTACTTGTTTCTAAAGAACTTTAATTATTTTTCTCATGTATGCTCATAATTAATAAGGGTAGTGGATGAGAATAATAATTAATATGATATTAAAATTTAGTGCAATTAGTTTGGGTAATATTGAAAATTACTTAAATTTTAGAATAACCTTAATGACTTTAACTATTTTTATTGATTTGTGAGAATTGTTAGTTAATATCTTATAATGAGGACTAAAGGAAGTAAAATGCCTCAATAATGTGATCTCTGCCACCATTTTAATTATTCTTATCTTTCTCAGATTCAACGAACTGATAAATAGTGTGTGTGTGTGTGTGAAAGATATATACTGCAGGTAATATCAGTGTATCCGCTAAAATATTTGAGATTTTCAACCTTAGAAGGATTGGGTTATGCATCTAATTTCAAGGAATTAAAGCGTTAATATATAAAGGATTTAAATATTATTACAGAAAAATAATGACATAGGCGTAAAAAATTTTACTGAGACAATATAGCAGTTGTACTTTTTTTTGGGTGAAAATAGTAGTAGTATATTTATTTCCCTAATCAATAGTACTTTTTTAAAAAAAGGATTATATAGTAAATGTGGAAGAAGACTCTAGTTAAAAATTCTTATATTCTAGCTTATACTCTAGTGGTATGAAAGTTTGTCAAAGGTATGATGTCATGGATTTAATCATATTTGTAATACTATTTTTTTTTATCTGGTTCGTATCGTAAATTGCACAAATATGTTGTATTAAGGATATATAAGATGCAGCATCATCAAGCTACTAGGTAATTGACCAATTTAATGAAAGAGACCTAGAAAGAGACGAGGTTCTAGAAAAATAGTGCAGCTGCTAAGCCTAAAACTATCTTCGGATGTGTTATATTGAAATGACGTGAAAGAAAAATAGTGCGGTTGTTTCTGTTCATGTTCAAGCAATTCAAATAAATAAGACTTGTATATTCTTCACGCCTTTTTTTTTGGGTAAAATATTCTTAGCTTTAGGTTCTTATTTGAATGCATTGTGCTTTTAACTCATTCATCCATCCTTCTTTCATTTCTCTTCTCCCTCTTTGTAAACACTAACATGGATATTTGATGAATTTACCTAGCGTTAATTTCATCAATAAAGAATAAAATAAATATACAAAAATGAAACTTATTTCAAAATAAAAAATATAAGAATGGTTTGAATTACTACTAACGTGACTTAATCTATGTTTAAGGTCGGTTAAGAATATGACGTGCTCAGAGTAGGTGGCATGGAGTACAATGACTGCGTGTGTATTAACAACTTTGAGATATTTGAATTAAAAAAAATTTGGTTAAGCATCGTAGGTCGTCTTCTATATATAAGGATTATTTGTCTCATAATATAAATCACTTGGAAATTCATTAATACTGATTCTTCCGGTCTTATTTATAAAATAGGGAGAAAAGAAATGTCTTGGTCCAATTCATAAGGCATAAATAAATTTTTTTAATATAAATGTACAATTTTACCTTTTATTTATTATTGTATTGATCTTGTTCTTATTGGTATATAATGCATGTTAAATAGGGGTAAAATTAGAAAGTTATTAAATTTTAAAATGGAGTTAATTATTATTTGAAGTTTAAAGTTTTTTTTTAGTTTATGTGAACTGTGAAACATACTAAAAATGACTTGCAAATAGGATTATATGAGTATTTGTCAACTTTGTCTCAATAATTAATGTTCTGCTTAAATGCAGTTTTTCATATTAATTTTTTCATCTTCTTCAAAATCTCATGAGTAGGAGTAAAGTTAGAAAATGTTATCAATTTATGAGTTAATTGTTATTAATTCATGAATTAGTTTGAAAGTTGCATATATAATAGAGAACCATAAGATATATAGTAGAATAGGGGTTGCAACCCTTCCCAGCGACCTGTTCTTCATCCTATTATTTTACTACACTCTTCGAACAATCGCAAATATTGGTGATATAATTAAAATGGTTTAACCCCCCTATCTCCCTCATAATCAAATCCATTTTCCAATCCTTTATTTTCATAATCAAAGTCGCATGGAGATAATTTTATTTTTTTGGGGTAAACGATGAAAAATATGTCAATCAATAATTCTCTGATCATGCTTTATTTTAGTACCGTTCTTACAACTTGCCTTTTCTTTTGTATTCCACTTGTGTGGTGGTCATCTTCTCAACCTATCCTTATTAAATCTTTCATTCAAAGCCTCAAGTATTTAACTCCGTTAAGTTTCGGCAGAGAAATATGAATGCGCTAATTTTTAATAATTGCGCTAAAATTAATTTGAATACCAATCCTGCGACTTTTACCAATTCCATTCATGTCTCGACGTGTTTGATATAGAGTTTGAGAAATAGAGAGAGAGAGGTCATTCTTTAAGAACTGGTTTAACACAATTCGTTAAACTATTCAGGCAGAGTAATGAGAGCGTAATTTATTAATTTCGATGTCATGTGGAGCCAGGGCAGTGCATCTTGAGGTTAACAAAGTCTTTGTCCTTCGAGACGAGATGGATGATTCAAACAAAATAATAATGTGAAGCCATTATCAAATTCAAAGTTGGAAGAAGAAAAACAGTGGTATCAGGTAGAAATAATTAAATACATCAGTATAAGCACTGAGACACGACTATCTGAGACAGGGAGATATAATTAATTAAGTAGTTAATGAGTACAAAGCATTTAATTAACAAAGACCAGGTCACAATTAAATATTTTGTACACACGGCACGTTTCTACTGGGTACTACTTGCTTCCGATCGACCATCTCTAAAAAATGAAGGCTCGAAGCAGAAGCCATAAAAAAATCTGCAAATTGATGAGAGAGAGATGGGATCAATGTAGGATTATGGCCGGTGAAGACGTGACGTTTTAACCCCCAAAATGATAAAGTAATTTTGGTACAATATAATATTACCCCCAATATGAGTATTTGTCAACTTTGTCTTAATAATTAATATTCTACGTAAATGCAGTTTTTCATTATTTTTTTTTATCTTCTTCAAAATCTCTAGGAGTAAAGTTAGAAAATTCTATTTGATGTCTCCCTCCACAGTGCAAAGCCCACCCTGTTTGACCCTTTCCCCTCAATTTTCCCCCCTCTTTCACTTTTATTATTTCCTTTGATTTGCTAATGACGGTTGATACAAATGGTAATGGTAAGAGATCCAGGACTAGGCCTTTGGGTCATAGGTTTGATCCTCTCTACTGTCACTGAGACTCCTTTGATAGGCGATCTCGTAAGTCCCCAGTAAGTGCTCATAGAGCCTGAGGCCGTGCCCTAGCCTTGGTAAGGGACTGGTGTCGAACCCTTCCAAAATTTTTTCCTATAAAAAAAAAAATATTTCCTCTGATTTTATATATATATATGGAAAAACACTTCTCATGTTGTAGGAAATGTATTTTCTCATGTCACACACACATGAAATGGTGGGACCCACATATATATATGTAGGTCCCACCATTTTATTTGTGTGTAGGAATCTTCTTCTTTTTATACAACATGAGAAAATCAAATATCATATATATATATATATATATATATATATATATATATGAATAATTTATAGTGCAATTTATATTATAAATTTTATCTTTTATTTAGAATCGGAGCTAATATTATTATTCCAAATGAAGAATATAAATAGAGGTGTAACTTATTGTCTATATTGATTTTTTCCCTTTTTACTTACATTTACTCATATCACAGGTTTTAAAATCCAAATTGGTCCGGCTGAATTGCATCGAAAACAGTTAAACCTATCTGATCTAGATATAAACTCAGTTTGGTAATTTTTTCTAAATACATCGGATTTTTAAAAATTTTATTTAAAATTTTATATTAATTATCCTAAAATCTTCAATTTCTGATTTCACAATTTCAGTTTGGCTTCGGTCAGATTGGTTGGCGATTAACTTAGTATTTCAGCCGATGCTGACCGGCCAGGTTTCATAAGGTTGGTCACAGCAAATTAAATGTTAAAAACTTAATTTATTACTATTCAACATTATTTGGCACTGTACGTAACTCATCTTGTCTTAAATAAAGAACACCACCAACAACGATCTGAAATCAGAATCTTACCATATTTCAGACACAGGAGAGAGAAAGAAGAGAAGGAATGGGTTTTGTGGGTGTGAGGATGGGAACTGTTTGGGTTGCCATATTTGTGGTTCTGGGAACAATATCTGTGTCTCGTGCACAGCTGAGTCCAACATTCTACGACCAAACATGCCCTAACGTCACCGACATTGTATCTTCGGTTATCCAGAGTGCTTATCAAACCGATATTCGTATCGGAGCCAGCCTCATCAGGCTTCATTTCCACGATTGCTTTGTTCAGGTATGTTTCATATCACTAGCTCCTTATATCTCATCTCATTTTCAAGTTTCTGGTTTATACTCTCTGATTTTGCATAATTTCTGGCTTTTCATTCATTTAAAAGTGGATTTGCTTGAGAGTTTTCTGTACTATATTTAGTTAATGAAATTCTTGATTTTAAAGTGAGTGAGGGAGATGCTTGCTCAGTCTCTCCGGTATGTCTCTTTTTTTTAAAAAAAAAAACAAAACAAAATAGGCCTATATTCTATGGGAATTTATAAATTAATCGTACACACCTTCATAGGGCCTATCTAGGTTATTGGTGATATAAGTAATTTTTTTTTTCAATTAGACTTTTTTTAATGGATTTTTTTTTCTAAAAGTATTTGATTTATGTTTGGAATAATAGTAATAGAAGTGAATTTTTTTTTTTCAGATAGGCTCTTGTTTGACATAACATTTAAAAAGTTAGTTAAAATAAAAAATAATTGAAAAATGTGTGAATAGATGTTTGATTTTTTTCTTCTTCTAAATTTCTCTAAAAACTCTTGAAAAGTATTTTTTATATTTAATTTTTTCTAAAATTTTTTGTTTGTTACAATATTTCTTAGTAAAATAGAGAATAAAAGTAAAAATATGTTAGAAATATAAAATAAAAAGTTTCGGATATTCTTTAAAATAATCAGATGGTTTTTAGGGAAAATTCTAATAAAATAATTCTTAAAAATTTCAAAAATCCTAAAAAGTGAGTTTAATAATCCATATGTAGTAATGATCCAAATAATCAACTGTGTGTGTGATGTGTTGCGCACAGTCGTAGGGTCAAAAATAAGAAGCCGATAAAAACTCCAAAAGTGACTTAACCCATAAGTGACTAAAAGTCCATCACTATTTAAAGCCTTGTCAAATGAACTTTTTTCTTGTTTTCATTGTCACTAGGCTTTTTTCAACATCTAGTAGGTTTTTAGCCACTTTTGATGTTATCCCAAACATATTTTTAGTACATTAATTTAGCATGTGGAGACAAAACTTCTTTATCATTCTTATCACTCATACTAAGACAAAATTTCTTTCGCATTCTTACCTCGTATATTATAAATTACATTAGAAAAACAACTTAAATAGCTAATCCAAGCATAAACTTATTTTGTTTAACCCAGCACATGATTTTTTAAGGGATTTTGTGATGTATGAAATGAATATAAAAAAAAAAACAAAAATTTACCTCCTAAAACATAAAAGAGCTTTTTTTTTCCCCTTTTAATTCAAACCAAACACCCCCGTGAACGATCTTATTGGGAGGTGAAGAGGACAGGAACAAACAAATTAAAGCCCCACACAAATACACTAGAATTAGTAAAAAATAACATCAATATCGTTGTTAAGCTACATATTATAATTATAAGCCGTTAAACGCTAACAATTGATTACTAAAAATAGTCTTTTCACGCGGAAGCTAACTTTCACGTTTCTCCCTTTGATATACATCAATTAGTTAGTTGTGATTATATGTGTCTTGGCTGACTGGCTGGCTACTATAATTGACAAAATCACATACTATTAATCTAATATATACTCTGATCATTTTTTTTAAAAAAACTCAATAACTGAATTATACAATTTAAAAAAGTAGTTAAAATTAGTTTAGAATAATAATAAGTATTTCTTAAAATAAACTTTTTTTTCATGTATACACTTATTTTCAAAAAGCAAGTAAAAAAGAAAAATAAAGTAAATGTAAATATCATCAACCCTTTAGTTAATACAAATAAATATTATTAATGAGTGGCACAAATAGGGCGGAAAAAAAAAAGACTCATTAATTGAATCTCAAGACAACTTTTACCGGGTCTTATGAAAATGACGTGAACGATTACTACTTATAAACCATACATGGCACATAATTGTAGTTTTTTATTTTATATATTTGGTGTTGACTGGTTATATATATTCACTCTAATCTTTTTTATAAAGTATTAAGTACTATTTCTAACTGACTAAAGAATGAAAGTTAAGTCATTAATTTTTTTTTAAATTAATTAATATTTCTAACTTTACCCCTACTTTAATAATGTGAATTTAAAGAGTCAATTAAAAATAAACGTATAATTAGAAAATAGTAATAAATAAATTGGTTAAAATTAGTTGATATTTTATAATAAAAACCAAAATCTTCTGATAATTAGTATCTTATAATAGTGAGCGAAAATAGTATTTGTATTTACAAAAATTCACGTTAGGAAAAACACATTTAAGACCCATGTATACGTCATATGCACACAGGCCCTTTTTTTTTTTTTTGCCATGTACATATAAATAAATTCTAGCTTTATTAGATTACTATAACATGGGTGAAATTTAAATCAATAGTAAGTATTTAATGAAGATTATCTATAGTTTTCTTATTATATTAAGTTGATATGTCTATGAAACTTTTGATTAATTCTTGGAAAATTTAGAACAGAAATTAACTTTTACCTGTGGGAAAATTACATACAATATCATTAATTTAATTGTAATTGTCCTGGAAACATTCGTACCCTTGGAGTTTGGACCTTTTGGGAAAAGGGAAAGTGATATTGCCGTGTGGAGGAAGTTGGGCAGCCATGAAGGTGAAGTGGTGGACTTTGCCTTTTTGTTGTGAAAAAATATTTAATAATTTTGAATAATGTGAATCCAAATCTCGTGGTGCTAAAGTTCAACAGGGATATGATTGTTTTGATTGGATGAATATAAGGAATGTTTTACTTAAAAGAGAATTTAATCAATCAATCTTACCCATAAGTCATAACTATGGTTGAGGCTTCACTTCATAGACAATAGAGTATGGAATCAATAAAGTTAAAGGAAGAGACGACAGCTAGATACGGTAAAGTAAAAAACAAATGGCTCAGAGGTACGGTAAAGTAATGAAAGCTTGCTTTTCTAATATATGTCAGTGACACTCCAGAAATAATTTTAGTTGGTGATGAGGAAATTAATTTGGTTGTGAGTCACTGACAGGGATGTGATGCTTCACTTTTGCTGAACAATAGTGCCACCATTGTAAGCGAACAAACAGCTCTTGGCAATAATAACTCAATCAGAGGATTGGATGTTGTCAATAACATCAAGTCTGCTGTCGAGGCCTCTTGCCCTAACACCGTTTCTTGCGCTGATATTCTTGCCATTGCTGCTCAAGTTTCCGTTGTCTTGGTATATACTATCTCTTAAAAAGATTTTGAAAATTAATTATTTATTAAGAAAATGTATATTGGTTTTTCTAAATTAACTTTTTTTAATTATTGGTATTGAATATCACTCCCTTATAATTTTTTAAATATGCACGTGCAACTTAGAGGGAGAGTTTAGTGAAAAAATTATAAATTTAGAAATTAAAATGGAGTAAAGTCTTATATTTATGATCAAATCAAACATATCACTCTACTAACTCTTATATTTAAAAACAAAGAGTTAATAAAGATATTGCCTCCCATTGCCAATATATATAAGAATTAATTGAGGGGTTTGATTTGATCCTAAATATACAAGACTTCAATTCACTATGTTCACTATTTTTATCATGTTTTCCTTTAAATAATCCTATCGATTGCTAATACTAATAGGGAGTTTGTTTGCATCAGGATCAAGTGATAGTTTCAATACAAATGATTAAATATGGAGTTTTAAGGAAACCAACATATAATTTCTAATAAATAATTAATTTAAGTAGGTATTATATTAAGGATTTTATATTGCTGAAGATATGTAAGAGTAATTAGAAGGTAACTTTGAACAGGCAAGTGGGCAGGGATGGACTGTTCAGTTGGGAAGAAGGGATAGCCTCACAGCAAATCTAAGCCTTGCAGATTCTAACCTTCCTGCACCCTTCTTCAACCTCACCCAACTCAAGCAAAACTTCAATGTTCAAGGCCTTGACACTACTGATCTTGTTGCCCTCTCTGGTATACTATACTATTATCACTTTATTAATTACTCATCTCTCTCACTCTACACGCACACTACCTCTAATTCTTAATATTAGACTCAACTGACTTAAACTTGATAAGTAATTTCTTCATAACATATATTGTATATTATTAGTTCAGACAAGAAAATTATTTCTGCATAAAAATGATAAATATAAATACTTTAAAATAATTTATTTAACTTCTTTAATCTTTCTAAAACAATTAACTTAACTGACTCTTATATTAAGGATCGAAGCGGTATATTGTTTCTCATTGTGAGATCTCCTATGTGTGTGTGTTTTCAGGAGCTCACACATTTGGAAGAGCTCAGTGCAGGTTCTTTGATAACAGGCTGTACAATTTTAATAACACTGGCAACCCAGACCCAAACCTCAACACAACCTACTTGGCGACATTGAGACAGTTATGTCCACAGAGCACAGTGGGGACGAACACTAATCTCACAAATCTGGACCTGACCACACCTAATATCTTTGACGATAAGTACTACTCCAACCTCCAGCAAAATGATGGCCTCCTTAACAGTGACCAGGTCTTGTTCTCTACCTCTGATGCTGATACCATCCCCATTGTGAACAATTTCAGCGCCAACCAGACCGCTTTCTTTGAAGCTTTTGCTGCTTCCATGATCAAGATGGGTAATATCAGCCCTTTGACTGGCTCCCAAGGCGAAATTCGAACGCAATGTAATCTTGTTAATGGAGCTTCATCATCATCTGGACTAATTATGGGAGGTGGTGTAGAGTCACAGGACCAGTTGGTTAGTTCAATCTAAGTGATCACACTCAAGTAGAGTATTGCTATAAATAAACGTGTATATTGTGCGCTTGTAAGCGTGTATGCGTGTAGTATGAAAGTTCCCTAAAAGTAAAAATATGAGGCCATATATTTGTAATATATATGAAGCAACTGGTGTTTGCCAATTTAAAACAATTTATATTGAAATGACGTTAAAAGAAAAATAGTGCGGCTGCTGTTCAAGCACTACAAATAAGACTTGTTATATATTCTTCTTCAAGTTCGTATTATTATGCATCGCATGCTTTTGCTGAGTTCCCTTATTTTCATTTGTCTCCTACCTCTCTGTAAACACTAACATGAATATTAGATGAATGAACGTACCTAACATTAATTTCATCAATGAAAAATAAAATACAAATTCCAAAGAATAAAATTGAAAAATTAATGATTGTTAAAAGCATAAAATGAAACTAATTATGTGGAGACGATGTGATCGAACAATTACTTTTCTCAATATAGCTGCTCAATATCTTTTCTGAAATAGCGGCAGCAAAAGTGGGTGTTTTTTTTTTAAAAAAATGACTCTTACAAACTTAAACTTGGCGAGAGCATAAAAGTGGATAAAAGTCAGATTGTAGAATATGATTTATGTTTGGATTGAAGGTAGAATAAATGATTTTTCTCAAGCTGAAACTTATTTGGATGATTATTTTCAAAAGCAAGTTTAGATGGAAAATAACTAAAAAAAAGTGAATTTTATTAAATACTCCCTCTCATCATAAATATAAAACATAATTGACTTTGTTTGGAGAGATTAAAGAAGTCAAATACGTTATTTAATTATATCATCTGTTGTATATCATTAGATTTTATATATATATATATATATATATATATATATATATATAAATTAATTTAAAGAAAAAAAATAAAAATAAAAATACTTTAAACTAAATAACTATATATTTCACATATATTATAAATGTTAGTTAAATTAGTTCTTTGTAATTAACAACGCGTGCTACTTCACCTAAAATTTTCTTTAATTATGTGTCTCGAAACTATCCCTTCATACAAACGCTCTTAATATATCCATCAATTAAAAGGATCCTTTAAGGATAAAATATTAAATTTAGTACCAAAGGATTGGAGATCTCTTATCAAAGAGCGTGTGTGCACGCGCGCAATGTGTGTAGACACACACTCTCTCTAATTCATTATACAAAGCGATTAAATTTTACCATGAAAAACAAGAAATAACAATTAAGTCATTAAATATGTCTTAAAATATATTTTTTTTTTCAGTTTTATCCTTGTTAATAAATGTATTTAATTATACCAGGAATGTTATTTGAGAGAGAGAGATATAATGAGTAGATAAAATTATAAAGTGAGTATTATTTATTTGGGTAAAATAGGGGGGAAAAGTTTATCAGACTTACTTTTAGAATCATATTCTCAGGAGACAAGGAGGATGGGGGATGGGAGGTAGCATTAAATAATGGGAAAAAATTTTCTCATGTTGCAGAAAAACTATTTTCTCATGTCACACACACATGAAATGGTGGGACTCACATATATATTTATATATATTAATTCATATATGTATATGTGGGTTCCATATTTTATGTGTATATAGAAAACTTTTTTTCCTTATGTAACATGAAAAAACTAAAGCCCTTAAATAATTAAGTCTTTTGGCACACAAAAAAAGAAAGAATAATTATATGCAGAAAAAATGCATGGCTGCAATTGTTGCCATGACCATGTGGGTGAGGGACTAAGGGGTGAGTAAATGTACATGCTGTTTGACTCTTCCCAACTTAATGAAACTTGATTTAATGTGTCCCCACAGTGCAAGCCCACCGTTTTTGACTCTTCCCTCTGCCCTACTGCTGTTTCAACTGCCCTCTATTCTCAATTAATTTCCTCAATTCTCTCAATAATGTTATCATTATTCCAAATCAAGAATACAACATCTATCACAAGTAGTATTATTCATAAATAACAAATAATAGTACAACTCATCTTACAGACTCACATGGCCTATATATGTGGGTTGGTTTACTTATTATATACTATTCTGATCCTATTTATAGGTCCACTTTGACCAAATCCCATATATCAAGGAGAAGTAATTAACTCAATGATTATAGGTGTAAATTTTCAACTTTGCCCTCATTTATAATGGGGTATTTTTTAACTTTTCTCTCTCTCTCTCTCTCTCTCTCTCTAACATTACGAGTACAATTAATATGGGCTTATAAATATGATCAAATTTTTTTGGTCAAAATGAGCTTATAAATAGAACCAGAGTGGTACTCTATATATATACAAGTGCTTAACTTAAAACTTATTTATATAATTTGAGGATATTAAAAAAAAGTTAAGTAAATTACTTAATTATAACATATATGACATAATCCCTCTAAAATATTTATATGTAATATTAAATTATAAGGTTAAGGTGCAAAAATACGCATGAGCTTTTTCCCAAGGAGTGCCCAGCATGACGTGCTTTTTTTTGGAGTAAAAATACACACGTGGTTACCATTTTGGAGCAAAAGTTACATCCTACCGTTAAGTTACTGTTCACCGTCATTATATTACTGTTCACTTCATCTCTTTCTCTCTTATCATGATGAACAGTAACTTAACGGTGTGATGTGACTTTTGCTCTAAAATGGTAACCACGTGTATATTTTTGTTCAAAAAAAAAACATGTGGTGTTGGGCGCTCCTGGGAAAAAAGCTCATATATATTTTTGCACCTTAAACCTAAATTATATATTAATCTATAGATAGGTCAAACAAATTAGTTGAAAATGATATGTGTGTGTGTGTGTGTGACCGATAAAATGAAAAAAATCCTATATTTAGAAACAAAATTCATTATCAAGTTAGGTCTTACATTTAATACAAAAAGAGTGCTCTACGTACACACGCACATAACTTGTACCTAGTTCAACGTACAAAATTTGAGTGTCAATGACCATATATGCTCGTACACTACAGAAGAAGGAAAAAAAACTTTTTGTAGCAGTAAAAATAATACTTCTATAGTAGTTTTAACCATTATAGAAGATATTAATAGCAGTTGATCAAATCGCTACAAAATACACCGTTACAAGTAACTTTGTAGCGATTCTTAAACCTTGCTATCATATGTAACTTAACCGCTACTGTAACTGTAATAGTTTGTCATTACCACTACAAGATGAGGTTGGGATGACATCATATGTGAAAATTTTGTAGCAACTAAGAAACCTCTACAATATGAAATTACCAACATTTGTAGCAGTCATATATGCACCACTAAAAATATATCAAGAAAAATGTTCAAAATAGCGGCAAATTTTTGTAGTGGTTTCTTGACCGCTACAAAATTGGATGAAATTTCAGAAAAGGCGCCAAATATTTCAAATTAGTGTGTAGTGATTATGTAACTACTACAAAGTTTTGCCGCCTTTTTTTAAATTTTATCCAATTGTAAAACTGCTACAAACTTGCGATGAAATTGATGTGTAAAAAACTGCTACAAATGAATAACATTTAAAAAAAAAAAGAATGAGCCATTAATACTCACATTAGATTATTTTTATTACTTAACTAATAATTTAAATATTAATGTTAAAAATAATTGATATTAGTATATAATATTTGATTATATATGTTTATTATATAGGTCTATAATAATGAGAATGTATAGATAATAAGAATTAATTATGTTGTCTTTTAAATACTATTTGATTATAAATTAATGTATATAAAAGTAGAAGGAATGCTGAACAAGATCATTAAAATTGTGATTAAAAAAAAAGTATCACAGCATTAGAAGGGAAAAAAAAAACAAAATGTTCATCATGTTTGATCTGCTTCATCAGCACTTAATCTCTTCAAACACAGAACCTCTTCAGAAAAGGTTGACAAATGAGAGAAGACGAGGGTAAACATGGGTGGGAAGGGATAATGAGGCGTATTAAATGAGGCGTAATAGGGGTATTTATAGGGATATCTACGAAACACTTGTAGCAGTTGATATATATAACGTTTTCTGTAGCGGTTTATGCGTTTGTGTTTGTAGCGATTAGGTTTACTTTGTAGTGGTTAAAGAACCACTACAAATGTTATTATGGGTTTTTTTTTTTAAAGATAGAGGATTACAAATTAAATATGTCATTGTAAGCATAATTTTTGAAATCAATCTTCGTTGCCATCCCTACAAAAAATGTGTGGAGAAAATGTTATTTATGAGTTTAATTTGTTTGAATGCAAATAAAACTTAAATTAAATATTATTTCATAAAGCATATATTAAAAAATGCACCAAACTATAGATAAATTGTCATTGCCATTTAGGTAGAAGTTTTTGAAACTAGCAGGTTGGGATGGGTCACTCTCATGGGCGATGTTGTCACCATCGCCGATGTCGTCAAGGTCTTAAGGCTTTAGGTGAACCATCATATTCCAATCGTTATACCTCTCATCTGCGACATAATAAACTTAATGTACTTCTAAGGTAAGAATATATGGTTCATCATCTTGAGACTGACCAATATGAATAGGCCAGGATAAATTTACTAATGTGATGCTAAGTCATGAGTTGTGAATCCCCGAAAAGTTGTCATAGTTGCCCACAAACAATTAAACAGTGTGATAGTGAAACAACTTTGGTAGTTTATTTTGACCACATCAAGTAGCTTTCTATAATATAGGACATCATTGAATTGCATGTTCTCATCACTACTACTCGCATAAATCTTTGTCCTAAAAGTGTCATTAAGTTTTGGGTTATCAATCATTGATATCGTGAAACTATGCAAAACTTGAAACCATTGACATTGTATGCTGTAAATCTTTGGACGTGGTTAAATGGGACTAGTGCGAGAGTTCTAAATTCTGGTGAGTGTGGGTTATTGTCATTTACTATTCTCCGCATAAACAAACCTAGGAATTCTCTGTGAGTCTTTCTATCAATTTGGAAGGATGCATGTGTATGGATTCTCAATTGACATTTCACATGACTTCTGAATTCTCTGCAATTAACTATGCGATGACAATCATAAAATGTAAGTATAAAATATAACGAAATATATAGGATAACATATATTTGTGTACAATCCTTACTGAAGGAAGGGTTCAACCTTAGTACAATTAATCAAGACATATCTATGTGTTTGGAACTTCTCAGTTGTCATTAGTTTGAAGTTCTCACTTCCGCTAATTGGTTTACCAACACGAGGAATTAACAACTCTGTTGATCATGGCTCAAGGTTAGGACAATCGTCTACACAAGGCGGTTGGTTGAAAGGCTTTTCAATGTCATCAAAAGTACCTTGAACAAATATACAAGACCTTATTTCCTATATAACTTGTGCTATTGAACCTTCAGGTCACGCCTTATTCCTTACCTAAGATTCCAATTTTACAAGAAACCTATAAAGTAAAGAAGGAAAAATGTCAATATATCAATGTTGAAATATGTGACTAATAAGTAATGCTGATGTAATTTATTTTAAATGAATACCTCTCAATAGAATATATCCATTAGTAATGAACTGGGTCAGCAAGTTTTGTTTCGTGAATAAGGTGTACTGTTAGGTGAACCATCACTGTGAAAAAAGGTAGAGGAAAGATCGTCTCCAAATAACACAGCATAAGAATGATTTCATGTTGTAGCTGCTTGAGCTCTTCCATGATCAAAACCTAGGACCACAACTTTTGAAAGAAAGAACACAATTGTACCAAAACAATCAACACATCAAGAGACAACGTATTTTTTATGGACAGTAGAAGTAATTGTTGCATAAGTACATGTGAGTTATGACTCTTTAGCTCAGCAACCTTTCAAGCCTGCATGTTAAGACATCGTGAAACGTTGCTTGAATACCTGTCAGGAATTTTTATTTTCTTCAATGTCGTAAGAAATGTTTCCTTATTCGATTTTATTAGGGTGAATTTTTTCGGTTGAAATCTTTCATGCTCATATGGCCACATGTCTCCACAAACTCCTATGACTTGTAAATCTTTCCTTACTTAAAGCTGATTGTTCGTTAAGAATCTTGTATAACACATTGTCATAAACATTTTTTTCAATGTGCATGACATCAATATTGTGTCAAAGAGTGAAGAAGATGATTATCTTTCACCATTGCTAAGGTGCAGAAACAGAAATCCTAGCGATCTTTCTCCCATCTTTTGCTACATCGTTGTTTTTTCCAAACTCAAATTCAACATCTTAAAGTTGCTCTAAGATTTCTACACCAAATAAATTCTGAAGAGGTCCTCTTTTTTTCGGTTACCCATTGAAATGATTGCTTTGCAACCTAAACTTGTGCTTATCATCGAGGAATCTCGATGACCCATGAAGCACCACTTTCGACTGTGATGAAGGCGCACTAAGTCAGAGTAAAAATTGCAAGCTGGACACACAAGGTTGGTATGCACATTCCACCTGGATAATGTTCCTAGTCCAGGAAAGTCACTTATCATCCACATCAAGGCTACAAGCAAGTTGAAAAGTGTTTTCTTGTGCACGTCATACATCTTATGCCTACATTCCACAAGTCTAGTAACTTTACAATAAACAATTAGAGATACACATCGATATCATTTCTCAGTCCTTTTTGCTTGGAATGATCATAGGAAAAATGAAGGAGCTTTGTTTTATACACATCCAAGGGGCAATTTGTAGGTTATTAAGACAACTGGCCAAATAATATAGCTTGTGCTAAGATTCCTAAACGGATTAAAACTGTTGGTTGCCAAAGTAAGCCGAATATTTCTAGGGTCTGCCACGAAAGCTAGAATGCATGAGTCGAATGCTTTCCACACTTCAGCATCCCGTTGATGTCTTAGTTTATCATCTTCATCATCGTCAACTTCATGCCACCTCATATGCTTAGCTATCTTAGATGACATAAACAATCTATATAGACGAGGTTTTAAAGGAAAGTAGTGATAATCTTTGCTAGTTTCCTCTTCTTCCTATTCCCCTTTTGAGTTATCTTGAATGTCGAAGTGTGACACTTCTTACAAGTCTTCCTACAAGCGTATCTCCCCAATGAAGCATATGATCATTGAGGCATGTATCAATTATTTCATGTTTCAAGCCTAATCTCTTATTTATCTTCTCGACCTCGTAAAAGGTTATGAGAATGTACGCATCAGGGAAAACATCTCGTAGTAATTCTAGCAACATTGACATTGCCTTATCAGTAAAATTCCACACAAGCACTGGATATTGTACAATTTGATCAAGAAAAATAATTTGGAGTATTTTCGACAACCTTCATACAAAGGACGATCAGCCTCATTCATGAGGCTGAAAAATTCCTGAGCTACATCATTCTTGAAGAAAACAGGTTTTGCACCCTAAACTTTTGTAGTGAAGTTGTCGTCTTCAAAACCAAAAGCATCACGAACAACTTCATTAAGCAAAATCTAAGAAAGTGTTCAATCCTGTCAAATATGCCGGAGAATTACGCGATGACTTGGTCCATGACTTATCCCTATGTAGTGAACAAAGTTATGATAGAATATAGGTGAGAAGAGAATGTTTAATTATCTTTACGATGTCTGTTGGGCTTATATGCAAGATTGGATCATTTCTACCGGTTAAAAAATCGCTACAGTAACCACTACAAAGTAAAAGACATTTTGTAGCGATGTAAAAACCGTTATACTAACCCCTACAAAAGTTTAGCGATTTTTAAAAAGTTTAAACTTCAAACCTGTAGCGGATTTTGTTTGACAAACCACTACAAACGGATAACCGTTAAACTTTGTAGTAGTTTAGAAATAAAACCGCTACAAAGGTATGTCAAGTTTTTAAAAGTTTGAACTTTAAATTTTATACTTTAGTTACAGTTTTTGTAATAAAACCGCTACAAACTGTAATAATTTATATTTTATATATATTTCATTGCTATGCTCATGATAAATATTTTTAAATAAATATATATCACCTTTCTATTTTCAATAGCAATTGTTATATAATATGATTAATCTTAATAACAATGACAAGTATTAACAAATTAATATTGAAATATAGAAAATTGTCCAAACACTAAAATAAAAGATAACAAACATTTTAAATATAGAAAATTTTCTAAAAACATAAATAAAAGCTAACTATCCAATGCCTGATGATCAGGTCTTCTCTCAGGGGGCAGGATCAATGTGCTGACCAAAAGATAACAACACCCTCATCATCAGCAGGAAGAAATGAAGGGGCCGCATTAAAGATGAATGTAGGAGGAGATGAGGGAGCTGGAAAATGCTTGTCAGGAAACATGTGTGAAGGCACTGACCATGACATCCTAGCTTTGCCTATAAAGAACATACCAAGTGCTGGCTTGGTCCTACAACCACCTAGCAAGCTCTTGAGTCTTGGCGTCAACCTATGCGTCAATCATCGCTTCAATCATCTAATCTATCAACCTTCTCAAGCTGGAGGTTCCCACCTCAGAGGCTGCACTCTTGCCGTATGGGAAATTAGATGTCTATCTCGTCATCTTCCCCATGGCTGCTAATGGTTATCTGCACGTCCTATTCTAGGATATTTCTCTGTTGGGTCTCTTACTGTGGGGTCGCCTGTAATGGGATTAGCTCCTTTTAGAAGAGCCAATCAATCTAGATCCCCATCTACGATGGCACTGGGACATTTGTACCCCATGCCCTTCTCCACGACCCCTATCACGACTCCCTCTACTACTACCCTCCTTAGAGGCACTCTACCACACACTACTTCTTTCCCTTTCCCTATATGTCACTTAGAATCCATAACTAATATTGCAGCTAAATGTCATAATAGAGTGTGAGAGAATGAAACTAGAGCGGCAACAACTCAAACCTCGCATAGTGTACTTAGTGGCGAGGCGTGGTTTTCAAAGCGTACTTTTGTAGCAATTTTATGCCTAAATAGCTACACAATTCAAATATTTGTAGAAGTTTAAAAGAAACCACTACACAATAAGAAACCCTACCTCACCTAGCGTGACATTTTATAGCAGTTTTATGTAACTGCTAAAAATGTCTTGAATCTTTGCATTATGTTGCAGTTTTAAGGAAAAACCGCTACAAGTTTTTGTCATTAATGAAGATAGTGTAGCATGCAATGAAATATTGGTTTGCTTGATAGATGTCAATCTTCGATGAAAAAGTCTTTGACTTAGTTTCATCAAAGAGAGGTATCTACGTTCAACCAATATTTGGTGCATGATGCAAAATCTTCACAAAATGATTTGAGTATTGGGGTGTATATAACCTTGATGTATGTTGCGGTTTTGAAAATACCCGTTACAAATGTTGATCATTTGTAGTGGGTTTTGCCTAAAACTGCAACAAAATTACATTCTGTGGTGGTTGTTTATTTCGAATGCAACAAATGTTGTGACTCTTTGAAGTCTGTAGTAGTTTTTATTCTCTAACCGTGACAAATAGCATTGCCACAAGTTTTGCGCTATTATGTGCTAAGCTTGCACCAATTTTGTAACGATTTATTTCTGACAACCGCTACAAAGTTTGTTTACAAACAAGCGCGTATTTTGGTGCGAGTATTGCCATTGCAAATTCGTAACAGTTTTGGTATAAACTGCTACAAAATCTGATATTTGTAACTAGGGGTATAAATAGGTCAGGGGCTTGTGGCCTGGCCTGTTAAATGCCTGTCCAAGCCTGACCTGTCAGGCTAAAAGGCCAGACCAAGGCCTCTTATAAAGCCTGTTTTTGTATAACAGGTCAGGCTCAGGCCTTATAAGAGGCCTTTTAAAACCTGACAGACTGGCCTGTTATAAGGGCAATATTATAATTTCTCCATCCTCCAATCAGAGTGTGACACATGTACCTACCTGTTTGAAAAAACCCTGAAACTATCCAAAAGTCATAACTAACAAACTACCGCTATCAACTCTCACAGCGTCGATCAAAGCCCGATCTTGCCACACCCTGTAGATCCGATCTCTCTCTCCTATCTGCGACTACAATCTGCCTCTTCTCCGGTTCACCAAAGTTTGAATCCGAAGCAATGGTCGATCTTGCTGTCTCAGCGTCGTCTCTCACTTTGGTGAGTTGCTTCACTTTACTCGGTACTTTATTTTAACTGATCATGCTCTTATTTTCAGTCATCCTGTCTCTCACTGATCTACCTCTTTTCCAGTTCTTCGGTTTCACTTCACTCGTATTTTCAGTGGTTTTTTTTTTTAAAAAAAAAAAAACTCTCCTTTTAGTGTTTTATGTGGGTGTCAAGTTTTTAAAAATTGTAGGTGTCCATTTGAAAAATCTCTTCCCGCTTCATATTTTTTCTTGTGTCGATTTTCACATGCTCCCTAATTCCTGGTTATTCAGCCCATTTCTACTCCCTAGTTCTATTTCATAGTGTTGAGTTTTATAAAATTGTGGGTGTCGATTTTTCTGATTATTTTTGTTGTTTGAAACTGAAGGAAGCTGGTTATTAGCATTAAAACAATTGTCTGAGATAGAATTATTGTCTATTGATTCAAGTTTACAATTTTCTGAGATAGTGGTAGATTAATATAGAACAGAGAAGCTAACGATAGGTTAGGATACATTCAAATCTCATTGCCTTAAATCTTCTTCTTCTTCTTCTTCTTTTTTTTTTTAATATATAACCTTTAAAAGTTTGGGGTTACAAGAAAATATGTTTCTTTCATGTTATTCTGTGTGATCCTAAATTAAAATATTTTCATAAAATATCTGGAAGAGAATAGGGAAAGTTGATTTGAGTGGATTTTTGAAAATACAAGCCTCTTAACAGGCCGTAGGCCAGGCTCAGGCCTAAAAATAAGCCAGTTACAGGCCACAGACCTGGCTCAAGCCACTTCCCTACATAACAGGCTGGCCTGTTAAGGGGCAAGCCTGGCCTGGCCTGTTTACACTCCTATTTGTAACAGCATTTTGTCACCGTTATATATTAATTGCTATTAGTTGAAGAATGCATGGCAACGATATGCTCTAATTCTTTAATCTTCGCTTAGGATTAGTGACCCTACTCACAACACTAAAGTCGAATTAGGTCCACATAACTCATTAATTAGTAATTACTTTAAATCCAAGACTTCTGTAACTATATTATTCAACGGCCCGTTGGAAAACTCACACGCATCCCCTGAGAATTTAATTCTAAAATCTCATTGTCTCCACGAACTATTTCTATTCGACTTTTCTTTTTCCATTTGTCCACAAACAGAACTTTCCCTTTTGGACCACACGCTAACTCAGGTTCCATTGATTTTGATTTTTTTTTTTCACCGTCTTCTCACAAAAACTGAGAATAATTAATTAATTTCTTATCACTCACCCTTATTATTTGGCACTGTACGTAACCCATTTTATCGGTCTATAAATAAAAGTCACGCACAACAATCAGAAACCACAGCCTTGGGATATTTCATACACAGTAGA
Source organism: Acacia confusa (assembly GCA_037074495.1). Lineage (NCBI taxonomy): Eukaryota > Viridiplantae > Streptophyta > Magnoliopsida > Fabales > Fabaceae > Acacia > Acacia confusa. Next base: position 9,742,875 of record CM073505.1, read on the forward strand.
GAGAGAGAGAGGGCGGGGGAAGAGAAGAATGGGTTTTGTGGGTGTGAAGATGGGAGCTGTTTGGTGTGCCATATTTATGGTTGTGGGAGGAATATCTGTGTCTCAGGCACAACTGAGTCCGACATTCTACGACCAAACATGCCCTAACGTCACCGACATCGTATCGTCGGTTGTCCAGAGTGCTGCACAAAGCGATATTCGTATCGGAGCCAGCCTCATCAGGCTTCACTTCCATGACTGTTTTGTTCAAGTATGTTTCATATCACTCCCTATATGTGTGTGTATCTTATCTCACTTTCAAATTTCTGGCTTATTCAGTAATTTCGCATAATTTCTGGGCTTTTATTTTAAAGTGGATGTGCTTGAGAGTTTTCAGTGCTCTTGAATGAATGAAATTTTGGACTTTGAAGTGAGAGAAGCCCGTGAGCTTAATCGAATACGGACTCGTACGGATCCTCTCAGAATGGGAGTCATACTCCTTCGGTCTGCCTATTTTTGCTGGTTTAGGTTGGATATTTATGGTTTACTATATATGTCTTAGAAGAGTCTCATCTTGACTTATATGAATATGATTACAGCAACTCATACAGGCCCTTAGAAAAACAAAATAGGCTGTATTTAGGAAATTTTCAATTAAGGATCAATTAATGTCAAATGGCCTCCAAAAAATCCTGAATTATTACTGCAGGACTTTAGAGGCCGAGTGAAATAACCTCATTAACAAGTGAAATATTTTTATTGACAAGATAAATTAATTTCTTAAAAAGATCATGTCATTTCAGCATAAAAATTAATTTCATTTTCCCTTTATTTTATATAAATTAATCTTACACCCTCTTATTTTTTTGTCAAGACCCTCTTGTTTTGTTTTTCCAATATATATGAAACTCTTAGTTAATTATTTGTATTGGTCACTTAATTTTCCATTCCATTTTGTTACAACTGGGAAGAAAGCGATTTTCCCTTCACACTTGACATTTTAGTCAATATCATTCAAAAAAAGGTTTAAAAATTAAATTATTATAAATATTTTAAAATTTAGCATGCGCCAAACTAAATTGAAGTGTATTAACTTTTTCCTTTGATTGGAAAAACATCGTACCCCCTGGATCTCTTCGAAACGGAGAAGTGGTATTGGCGTGTGGAAAAAATTTGGCAGCCATCAGGAGCATATTAACCGTTGGACTTTGCCCTTTTTTTTTGGAATAAAGGTATTTAATAATTTTGAATAAATTGAATCAAGCTCAAGTGATTCTAATGAAAATAAGGATACTTTTATTTGATGAATACTCTATTTTACTTAAAAGAGAATTTGTAATCAGTCTTACATGCCCAATCTAACTACAAGAGAGGCTTCTTCACTTTATAGACAATAGAGTATGGAATAAAGTTAAAGGGAGATAGCTAGGAAAGGTAAAGTAATAGAAGCTTGCTTTTCTAATACAACCTTATCTCACCTCTGATTCTAATTATAAGATAAAGTTGATTTTTTTTAGAGAGGTTAAAGAAGTTAAATAAGTTACTTAATCATTTTATATGTTGTGTATTCTTAAATTATATATTAGTTTATTAATCAAACTAATTAGTTTAAAGAAAAATATAAAAATAAAAATATTTTAAAGTAATTTAATTAACTTCCTTAATCTCTTAAAATAAAATTAACTATCTTTTATAATTAAAAATAAGAGAGTATATATGTTGGTGAGGAAAGATGAAGGAAGTTTCTGAATGAATGAGTACGTACTTATATTTAATTTGTTTATGATGAAACTGACAGGGATGTGATGCTTCACTTTTGCTGAACAATAGTGCCACCATAGATAGCGAACAAGGAGCTCTTGGCAATAATAATTCTATCAGAGGATTGGATGTGGTCAACAACATCAAATCCGCCCTCGAGTCCTCTTGCCCTAACACCGTTTCTTGCGCCGATATCCTCGCTATTGCTGCAGAAGTTTCTGTCGTTCTGGTACATATACTTCTTCTCTGACTCATCAACTATATCTATCTATGCATCATATATAGTGTAGAAATAAAAAGGGTTAAGTTGAAAAAATATACATGAATTTTTTTCCCATAAATATCCAGCACCACGTGCTTTCTTTTGGAAAAAAAAATACATAAGTGATTATTATTTTAGAACAAAAGGCATATGTCACCGTTATGTCACTATTCACCGTGATGAGAGAGAAAGAGATGAAGTGAACAGTAACATAACGGTGGATGTGACTTTTACTCTAAAATGGTAACCACGTGTGTATTTTTGCTCCCAAAAAAAAGCATATGGTATTAGGCGCTCATGAGAAAAAAAACTCATATATATTTTTATACATTAGCCTAAATACAAAATTACACCCCTTCGATATTTGCTGACAATAGATCAAAATCTTATATTTAGAGTCAAAGCAAACTGATAGTTTTTAGTGGAGTGAGGGAGTAGTTAGTAAAGATAAAGTTGGTTCGATAATATTTGTAAGATTAATTAACTACTTGAACAGGCAGGAGGACCTTCATGGACAATTCAGTTGGGAAGAAGGGACAGCCTAACAGCAAACCTAACCCTTGCTAATGCTAGCCTTCCGGCACCCTCATTCAACCTCACCCAACTCAAGCAAAGCTTCACTTCTCAAGGCCTTGACACCACTGATCTTGTTGCCCTCTCTGGTACGTACCACAATATTACTCTCTCAATTCCTTTATAATTGTAAGACCGTAGTGCAATTAGTACAATAAACTAGATCCTAAGGGTAGTATGTATGGTTTCTCATTCTAAGATCTCATGTGTGTTTGTTTTTAGGAGCTCACACATTTGGAAGAGCTCAGTGCAAGGTCTTTGATAACAGGCTGTACAATTTTAATAACACTGGCAACCCAGACCCAAACCTCAACACAACCTACTTGGCGACATTGAGACAGTTATGTCCACAGAGCACAGTGGGGACGAACACTAATCTCACAAATCTGGACCTGACCACACCTGATACCTTTGATTTGAACTATTACTCCAATCTCCAGCAAAATAATGGCCTACTTAACAGTGACCAGGTCTTGTTCTCTACTTCTGATGCTGATACCATCCCCATTGTGAACAATTTCAGCGCCAACCAGACTGCTTTCTTTGAAGCTTTTGCTGCTTCCATGATCAAGATGGGTAATATCAGCCCTTTGACTGGCTCCCAAGGCGAAATTCGAACGCAATGTAATCTTGTTAATAACGCTTCATCTTCATCTGGACTAATTATGGGAGGTGGTGTAAAATCACAGGACCAGTTGGTTAGTTCAATCTAAGTGATCACGCTCAAGTAAAGTATTGCCATAAATAAACAAGTGTATTGTGCGCTTTGTGAGCATGTATGTAGTTTGCTGCTTTATTTATATGTCATGTATTGACGAGTGATATATATTTTCTTCCTTTAGAAGAATTTAAGGAATAATTTTCTTAAAAAAAAGTTGCTTCCAGATTTAATTAAAGGAATGCGTATCAATCAACTTAATTTGTCAAAGAACGTAACGATGCTCTTGGATTGGAACCAATGATGTTTACTTTTTTCTTTTGGACATATGGAACCAATGATGTTAAGGAGAACAGAGTGAGCGATTGCCATTATGGGCCCCTCCAAGTCCCTGCTGGTGGTGGGCTTAATTGGTGGGGCTCAATTTGGGCTGATCCTGCTCATTGTAAAAGATGTGAAGTCCACATCTCGTTTGTGAATTAAATGCAAATAAATAGTATTTTTTTATTTAAAGGGTTGGGCTAACCGCATGAAATCATAAATACGATTGAATCTTGAAAGACTCACTAGTATTGTTGACCCAGTAGTTATCCGAGACTCTCCTCATCCTTGCCCCCTAGAAATGATGCAGGCCATGACCTTATGGTTTGAGTAGCACCTAGTGATGGTAATTTCTCAATTGAAAGTGTTTATTTTTTAATTGATGATGACCCACACCACATGAGAAAACAATATGTTCGAGGATATCTAGAACGACAGTGGGCGGAACGAATTAAAATCTTTATGTGGATGGTGGTTCTCAATAAACTACCAACAAACCTATGGAAGAGCTCTTGGGTCTTAATCGTCCGCGTTGTGTGGTTATTGCAACGCTGGTTTGGAAGATACTCTACATATATTAATTAAAAGATAATCCCTATGCAAAGAGTCTGTGGATGAAGTTGTTTCTACCAATATATGTTTCTTCATTCTTTGCAATGGGTCTTAGAGATTGGGGAATGGAAATCTAGAAAATATGTCCTTAGTGGTCTTGGAAGAAACCTCTTGAAGGTTGGGTTAAGCTTAATGTTGACGGGGCAATGTCTTTGCGCTCATCTAAAGTTGGTTGCGGCAAAGTATTGTGTTACATTAGAGGACAGTGGCTAGCTGACTTTACGAAAAGTATTGCTATTTACAGTGCCACTACAATAGAGGAGTGGGCTATGGGCCTGTATGGAAGGAGACAAATCACAAATCTTTCAAACACCCCTCTTCCAAAACTTAGGTTTTCTCATAAATATGATAAACACCCCTATTTTTTTTTGTAAAAGTTACTCTGCATCAAAACTTAGGTTTTATCATAACTCATAAGCTTACCAAACACCCTTATTTTTTTCAACAACTATTTTGCATCAAAACCTAGGTTTTGGGAAAAAAAAACTAATTTTTTCATATTTTTCTCCCTCTTTGCCATCTTCAGTATTTTTTCAGTATTAGTAAATATCCTTAAGTATTTTTTTAGTACCCTTCAGTACCTTGAAATATTTTCTCAATATCATAAAAGAAAATTTTAAGATCATGAAATATTTTTTCAGTATCATTCAGTATCTTTAAGATATTTTTAGTACCTTTCAGTATTATAAATATTTTTTCAAAATCAGTCATTGTCCTAAAATATTTTTTTTCAATATCATGAAATAAATTTCCAAGATTATGAAGTATTTTTTCAGGACAAGTCAGTATCCTGAAATAATTCTTGATCTTAAAAAATTATTATACGATATTAAAAAGATATTTCAGATACTGACGGATACTAAAAAGATAGCTAATACTAACTAGTAGTGAAAAAAATACTTCTCTTGGTCTTAAAAATTTATTTTAGGATATTGAAAAAATTATTTCAGGGTATTGACAATCTTTTTTTTTAACCATTGGGTATTGACAATCTTGAAAAAATATTTTATGATACTAACGAGTACTAAAAAGATATTGAAAAATACTTCCTGATCCTAAAAAAAAATTATGATATTTAAATAATATTTTAAGATAATGACTAATCTTGCAAAGATATTTAAGAGTAATAAAGGGTACTAAAAAATATCTTAAAGATACTGACTAATACTAAAAAAATACTGATGATGGCAGAAAATAGAGAAAAAGCTGGAAAAAAAATTAACCGTTCACAAAACCTAGGTTTTGAAGTATAATAGCTTTTGAAAAAAAAAATATGGGTGTTCGGTAAGTTTATAACAAAACATAAATTTTGATACAGAATGACTTTTGGAAAAAATAGAAGTGTTTGGCAAACTTTTGCCAAAATCTAGGTTTTTATGCATAATAATTTCTGGACAATTTTGGGGTGTTTGACAAACTTTTGTCAAAACCTAAGTTTTAAAGTTATCCAAACAGTATCATTTTTCTTCAAAAGCTATTCTCTAAAAATCATTTTTACTTCGTAAATCCCAATAGCTATTTTCCAAAATTTATTCTTCAAAAGTCATTTTTACCTCGTAAATCTTCAAAATTATTCTTTAACAGTGTGTTTGGTTCGAGGGGAGGGAAGGAGGAGAGATAAATTTTTCCTCTCATCTTTACTAAATTGCCCATGGAAAATTTTCAATATTTTAAAAATATATTATTACCAGAAAAGAATATTCATTTCATTAATGACAATTTGGTCAATTCACTCCCTAGGAATTCTTCCCTCCCTCCCTCAAACCAAACAGGGCCTAAAAGTTATACCAAAAAATGAGCCCTATATTTGAGGGTTTGGTTTCTCCCATCATCCTTTTCTCATTATCCTTCATAATTTCTAAATCACATCTATCCAATCAATATAATACTACTTTTACTTTTCTCTTAGTTTTCCAATCAACGGCCCATATTTAACTAATAAGATAAAGTAAGAAAAATGATAAAGAGAATATCTTCTTTCTATATTTGAAGGGTTGAAATTAGCTGGGGATAGATATGGGATAGTAGAAGAAGATAGCTCTAGAGCCTGATCAAGCATTCTTATCAATAGGATATTAGATGAGAACTTCCATTCTAGTAGTCTACTATTACAACAGATTAAGGGGATGAGTGAACGGACTTGACAAATTACTTTTCGTCATATCGCGCGTGACATTAACAGAATTGCTGATGCTTAAGTAAACATGGGTATCAACAGGTCCACTATTTTGAGTGATTGCCTTTATACTTAATGGATTGGGTGGATAAGAGTGTTTGAGATTTATTTCTCTTCACATTTAATCTTTGTCTATTTATAATCTCAATTTCTTAACCATCTTCTATATATAAAATAAAAAAACAACCTCTCGTTTATTAGAGAATTTTTATGTCACAATACCACAAGACATTAGCGGTACAAATAAGTAAAAGATATGGTTCTGTCAGCAAATGTAATAAAGTGTAGTTGATATAAACTCTATTTTGACAATTGCAATGAAATTCAGGTTACATGACATTTATTATTAAATTAATTTTTATTTCACCTTGCAATTGGAATTAAACAAGTTTTTTTGAGTACTGAAAAAGCCTAAAATTATAAAGAGGATTATCTCATTGGCCAATTTTTCATAATCTCTCGGTCTTATCCTAGTCATTCATTTCATTTAATTCTGACCATCCATTTTATATTTTTAAAACCCATTTCAAGCCCTTGAAAAATGCTCGCTCCTAACTCCCATAGCTTATACATTCTTTGACAATTTGGCAGGAAGCTAAGGAAGCAAAAGTGAGATCCAAATAACTTTTTTTCCTTAAAAATATTACATCATTGAAATGATTTCATAGCTAATGTTGAAACTGTAAGAAAAATCATGTGGAAGGAAGTTGAGATTTGAGACGACTTATAGAACCACAGGCAACTGCTATATAGTTACAGTGGTATTTTGCTGTGAACAAACCTAGCTATCGAATGAAACCAAGTTTTGATCAATACTAAACTAAATCTTTGTTGGCCAAAATATAAACTTAATTAAATCTTCTGTAACATATTTTTGATTTGAACTTGGGACATAACAAATGAGAGAAATGTACTCTAACCAACAAAGCCTAAGCTCCATAATTAATTGACAGATCATCAGGTTTGGCTCATCAATAAAAATTTTAAGTTTTGACGAAACTAAAATTTTGGTTGTGAAAATTTTGAGTTTCCACGACTGATTATTGGAAAAATAGTCGTCATAAGTTTTTCCACGACTGATTTTTTTTTTTTTTTTTTTTAAAAAAACCCAGTTCTAGAAACTCAAAATTTTCACGACCAAAATTTTAGTTATGACGACTGATTTTTGAAAAAACAGTTATGGAAACTCAAAATTTTTAAGACCAAAATTTTAGTTTCAACAATTGTTTTTTCAAAAATCAGTCGTGGAAAAACTTATGATGACTGTTTTTCCAAAAACCAGTCATGGAAACTCAAAATTTTCATGACCAAAATTTTAGTTTCATCAAAATCAAAATTTGCACAACCAAAATTTTAATTTTCTATGACTGGTTTTTAAAAATCAATAGTCGTAACTTAAAATTTACCAATGAGCCAAATCTCAATAATATGTTAGGTGTTATTGACCCTCCTCCTCCTGTTCCATCTGTTGAATCATCTAATGAGGAAATTTTCCAAATTTTAGCAGTAATGAAAATATTTATTTTTAATGTTTTCGAAAATAAGCTCATAGCTATTCTGATTTTGGTATCTCACTTGCTATTCTGTGTGGGTATTGTTTCACACATATTCATGTTGGCTGACTTATTTTGCTCTACTTGACAGCATACAAATGCAAGCGTCACAATCACAATTTAGTTTCTAAAAAGAAAAGGATTCGATTAAAACCTCAGAGATAGTCCAGAAATTGTAATGCTTGTTAAGTTAGAGTCGTCATCGTCGTCAGAAATGCTAACTTGCAAGAAGGGCATCAAAACAAGTGACTTCCACTTCTAAAGTAAAGGGACAAACATGGCCACAAATTTAAGGGAAAAGCAAAGTGTATACTATTTGCCACTATTTGCCAATAGTGTCTGACAATTTTATCAGCAAAAGCAGAATACACGAACTTGTCGCAACATTCAGAGCAGGCGGCAATCCAACACTCGAATGTAAAGCAATAAGCAAAAAAAAAAAAAAAAAAAAAGCTTATGAGAGAAACCGGATCCTAAAATTAAAATTACAGGTCAAAGAAAAATAGCCCCAGAGTTGGGTCATGTCTCTGACACTGGGGAACGTCAAAGAAATCAAAGGAACATGATCGATGACCCTAGCTTTCGTTAGGTTAAGAAATGATTATGAGGTTTTTTTAATTCTCAACTAAATAAAAATTAAAAGTCAAAATAATGTGTCCCTTCAATCGGAATGGTTTTCTGTCTCTCCATTGGGTTTGTAATATATGCCCCTTCGTAGGGTCCAAAAGCTTTTTAGCACCACGAGGCCCTCGTTTGTTGAGATTAGAATCATGGTTTTGGCCCAAGCTTCACGCTTGTGGTTTTCCAATATGTCATCAAACATTTTATAAACAAGATTATCAAAGCCGAATCCTACTCTTTTTATTTGGTAATTTGGGTTTTGCTGTTTTTGTTGGCCTTTTGTTTTGCCATTTTATTCCCTTTTTAATTATAAGAAAAGTGAAAGGGTTTAAGTGCAATTCTGTCTGATAAATAAACCACTCATGAATACTTGACATTTTCAAGTTTTTCGATGAGCAATTTTTTCCATAGAAATATTAAAAAGAACGAACTCTAAATTAAACGCTAATATTGACTATTGAAAAATTAACAGTGATTATTATCATTTTTAATGATAAAAGACAAAATTACTATATTTCAATTATTTACAATTGCTCATCGAAAAAAATTTCGTATTCTCAGCATTCTTGAATGGATGCTTCCACAATTAATTTACACCTTAGCCCCAACAACAAAATATCAAACCGGAATTTTTAAAAAAGTTGGTAAAAATATGGAAAGCAAGATGAAGACAGTGATGATGATGCATTGAATAATTAGTTAAAAAGCTGGTAAAAAGTGTTGTAAAAATATGAGTAAATGTGTGGGTGTGTCAAACAAACAAGTCCCACATTGCTTGGGAATAAGAGAGTAAAAGTGTGTGTGTCTATATATATATAAAATCTTATTATGTTGTGTTTGTAAAGTGGACTAGAGGAGTAGTGGGCTCACTCATACAACAATGGGCCACCGAAAGGCAAGTGTAGTGGAAATCCGGTGATACCTTTGGGCGAGTAATACATGATACCGGTATTTTTGTGAAAATATTTTGCTTTTTGGAAATATTATTTTAGTTGTCTAAAATAATAATTTGTTGTCAGCCGACTCATCTTTTCCAATGGTGCCTGTTGGGTCTCAAGGGTTGTGTAGTATTCTAGTTACCTAAAATAATAATTTGTTGTCAACGGACTTATCTTTTCCAACATTGCCTGTTGGGTCTCAAGGGTTATGTCGTTTATTATCATTTCCGCTTGTTCTGCCGCCTGATAAACTTCAAGAATTGTTTGTTTAATTCTAGGGAGTACCGCTTCTTTATTGTCGGTGGTCACGGAATAACTCTACAGGACAACATTTTCAAACGCGACTCCAATCATCTATTTCAACATCTCGTAATTTTACAACAAATAGTAGGTTGAATGATTATATGGTATAATCATTCAACCTACTATTTATTGTAAAATTACAACAAATAGTTGTATAATTTATACCATTGATTTGAACAAGAAATATGGTCTGCAAGCGAAAATATAGCAGTCTGGTTCAGGATAATGAATAAATTAAATTACACTAATATCATTTGATAAAAAAGTAAAAATAAAAAATAATATCGGCATATTTTTCAAGATAGGCATAGCTAATTGCTTTTTTCGCCAACAAACCAATAACGGAGTATCCATTATTAATGTTTATACTTCTGGCAAGAAAAAAATATATTAATATTTATACCCCACGATCTTAATTAATAATTACTTTCTTTTCAGCGGACAAAACGCTCATCCACTCCATATTAATTTTACTGGATTTGCTAACGATGATGCCGTTGCAGACTTGAAAACGACATATATTTTTTTTAAAAAAATAAAGATAAAAAAATGGATTTCTTTAATTATGAAGGGCATGATCTTCAAAAAATATGGTCGCCACTCAAACTTGAAGGTGTAGAATTTGTGGTGGGTTGGTGGCAACATGTTTTTGACCACCTTATCTGAACAAAACAGGATAAACTTTGGGATATTCATTCTCCCCATACCTATTACACAAATATCTCTCACTTTCAATATGGGCCTCTCTCATTTTCTGTTTCCTAACCTCAATTTCTCTTACAAGTTGTTTTTTTTTTTGTTTCCTTGTTCAATTTAAATACGTAAAATAATGTTCAATAATGTTTTCATGTGATATGATGAGAAAATATTTTTTAGACAAATGATAGAAAAATACCATTTGAACTTCAAAATCACGTTGATAAGATCAGTAATAAGATTAAATTAACAAAAATAATAAGATAATTGACAACTTGTTTTGTTATGAAATTACTTATATGAGATTTTAAAATTCAAGTTGTATTTTTTAAATATTTTTCCTATATTTTCCTATAATATTTATTATTAATATTTATATACTTTTTTTAAAGGTATATGTATCTTTGTAAGGGAAGTTATCATATTTAAGTCATTGTCAATTACAATATGTGAATGGCTCTCTAAGCAGGAATTCAAACTTTGATTTACCATATTATAAAAGACTAACCCCTTTATACTAGACAATTAACCTCATTTTGGTTAAAATTTATATACTAATTATCATATTTAGTTTAAAATTTAAACATGAAAAATATAAATAGATATTTTATTTGTGGGTTTTTAGTTCAATATTTCATGCCGTAACAAAAATTTCACCCAAATTTATAAATTTTCCTTGAACTACCTTTTTTATTATTATTAATTGCATATTTTTAGTGAAGGTTTTCATAGTAGTTTTTGTTGTATATGATTAAAGGGGATATTTTTAAAAAATAAAATAAAACACACTTTTATATAAATAACTAGCTGAACTAATTTTTTTAATATTGGTAAATTGATTATCCATGTAACAAATATTATATTTTAATGTATAAACAGAATTGAAATTTCAAGTAATATGATAAAGTATGAGAGGGTGCTTACCCCAGCAACGTACAAAAATACACCAAAGGGGAAAGGCCGCAAATATTCAGAATAAAAATAAATAATAAAATATCCTTTGTGTCTGTTATCAAAATGAAGGGGAAAAGGATTGAGAGGTTGAGAAGCACCTACCCACAAGCGTAGGTGGAGATTGGTCGTTGCTTTAATCTAAAGATCGAGTTCACTCCCTCCTCCTCCTCCACCTGCCTCCCTTTTGGGACTGTGAGTCAAACCTTTTTGGCTCTCTAAATTCTTTTCTCACCGGAAATCTTCGATTTTGTGCCACCCCCATTTCCTCTTTCGGGTTTTTTTGAATCCAAGCTTTCATCCATGGCTTCCTCTTCTTCCTTGCATCTATCCCAAGCCCTTTTGGCCCGAACCACTTCCCTTCACGCCTTCAACTCTTCTTCTGACCGCATCTCACTTTCCGGCGTCTCCTTGCCTTCCTTCTCCGGCCTCAAGTCACATTCCTCCAATTCTTCTTCCACCAAACCGGCTTCCGTTTCTCGTCGTCGTGGGGTTGGGTCTGGCTCTGTAATTCGAGCTGCGGTTGTTGAGACCTTGGATAAGACCACCGAAGCGTCTTTAGTTGAGAAATCGATTAATACTATTCGGTTCTTGGCCATTGATGCCGTCGAGAAGGCCAACTCCGGTCACCCGGGTCTACCCATGGGTTGTGCTCCTATGGGTCACATTCTATACGATGAGGTGATGAGATATAACCCGAAGAACCCGTACTGGTTCAACCGTGACCGGTTTATTTTGTCTGCTGGCCATGGATGTATGCTCCAGTACGCTTTGCTTCACCTAGCTGGATACGACAGCGTTAAGGTGAGTTTCTTTCACCTTGTGTGTGCATCTGTGTTTGGTCGCACTGGTTTGAACTTGGATCTATCATGTTTTTATTTAATTTAAATGCATTTGCGTTGAAAATCTTATCTGGGTGTAACTTTAATCTGTCTGATGAGGAAATGGTCTCCGGGAATTAGGTGGGTGAAGGATATGGAATGATGGATAATAAACTGTTTTCATTAAGTTTCAGACTGTATATTGTTTACGCTGCATTTCTGCAAATTCATTCACGTTAATTTGTGAAATGGTTTAAAAGTTTCTTTTGCTGGAGATGTTTTTTTTTTAGTCTGTCATCGGTCACTCAATATACTCCAGAGCAAAGTTCACAGTATCATTCATGAAGTTATGATAGTGATTAGTGAACATGTAAACCGTAAGGTATTCATCAAACTAAATTCGTGGTGTTCACATCAAATCTAGGAAGAAGATTTGAAGGAATTTCGCCAATGGGGAAGCAAAACTCCTGGACACCCTGAGAACTTTGAGACACCTGGAGTTGAAGTAACAACAGGTTGGATATCTCTCTTGTTTATATGAATTTGTATCATTTTCTTGTATTCTTTTGTTTGTTCTGTTCTCTCATTTATTCCCTTATTTTCTTTAGGTCCTCTTGGCCAGGGCATTGCCAATGCAGTGGGAACGGCCCTTGCAGAGAAGCACTTGGCTGCCCGATTCAACAAGCCAGACAATGAGATTGTTGATCATTACACGTAAGATGCCCACATCTTATCACCCAACGGCTCTAAGTCACCACTTTTGTTGTGATCTTTGAACATGTAATGCCTTCTTTGTTCTGCATTTTACTAATTACATTTGATTTCCACAGGTATGTGATTCTGGGTGATGGTTGTCAGATGGAGGGAATTTCAAATGAAGTTTGCTCCCTTGCTGGGCACTGGGGCCTTGGGAAGCTTATTGCTTTCTATGATGACAACCACATTTCCATTGATGGTGACACTGAGATTGCATTTACTGAGAGTGTTGATAAGCGTTTTGAAGGACTTGGATGGCATGTTATTTGGGTGAAGAATGGAAATACTGGCTATGATGATATCCGTGCTGCCATTAAGGAAGCCAAGGCTGTCAAAGACAAGCCTACTTTGATCAAGGTTAGTTTCTTGGAAGCCATATTGAAGCAAACAGATTTTTAGAAGGGGAGAAAAACCTAAAGAAACCTTAATGTTTTACTCTTTAAATTTGATATGCCCTTTCAAATTAATCCTACCGATTTACTTGATTTGAGTAATATGACTTGGAGTATCATATTCTGTGCAGGCCTAAATTTTGTCAAGCCATGTGAGGAGATTTTTTTGTTTATGCTTCTAATTTTTTTTCTGCATTGATCAACTATATATATGTATTTTCACGGGCCTACTCATTTTGGATTTGCTGATAGTAATTGATGTGAAACTAATGCATTTTTAGTTTTATGCTGCTTTGATGGAGTTATGTTTTTCTGAACGATTCTTTTTCACAGGTGACCACTACTATTGGCTACGGTTCTCCTAACAAGGCTAACTCTTACAGTGTGCATGGAAGTGCATTGGGTGGCAAAGAAGTGGATGCTACAAGGAAGAATCTTGGGTGGCCATTTGAGCCTTTCCATGTGCCTGAAGATGTTAAGAGGTATTGATGATGGGATTTGAGATTTTCTTGATGGCCTTCAGAGCATTGATATGCATATTTTCTAGTGTTCCAGTGTATAACTGTGTATGATATGTGCTGGATATCTACGCACATTAGACTCTACCTAACACAATGCTGATACATGTCCAAATAAGAAGAAAAGATCATTGTGTCTTTTACACAGATAGGACCTTCCCACAAGATAGAATGATAAGCTAATCCCTTCTTGAGGAGATAACTGAAGCTTTTCCTAGTACTTTTTTAGTGAATATGGAAAGTTTGAATTATGTGTGTTTGTAAGCATGTTCACCAATTGTTTTCTTTTTGTCTCTTAAGATTAAGATGATCCTGAATGAGATTTTCTTATTCTCAGCCACTGGAGCCGTCACACTGCAGATGGTGCCACACTTGAAGCTGAGTGGAATGCGAAGTTTGCTGAATATGAGAAGAAATACAAGGAGGAAGCTGCAGAGTTGAAGTCCATTATTACTGGTCAATTACCTGCTGGTTGGGAGAAAGCACTTCCTGTGAGTAAACACTCAAATTTCTTGTAGTCTGAAATTTGACGAACCTGCACTCAATGAGTGTTGCAATTCATATCAGATCGCATGCTTATTTTCATCTTCATCATGAAACTTTTAAGCTTTACAAAACCTGTTTCTAGAATACTGATCAACCTTCCCAATTTGATTTCAAATTTCAGACATACACTCCTGAGAGTCCTGCTGATGCTACCAGAAACCTGTCTCAGCAAAACTTGAATGCCCTTGCAAAGGTTCTTCCTGGTCTGCTTGGTGGTAGCGCTGATCTTGCCTCTTCAAACATGACCTTACTGAAAATGTTTGGAGATTTTCAAAAGAACACTCCCGAGGAACGCAATGTTAGATTTGGTGTCCGTGAGCACGGAATGGGAGCAATTGCCAATGGCATTGCACTTCATAGCCCTGGGCTGATCCCATATTGTGCTACTTTCTTTGTCTTCACTGACTACATGAGAGCTGCCATAAGAATTTCTGCGCTGTCAGAAGCTGGTGTTATCTATGTTATGACCCATGATTCGATTGGACTTGGGGAGGATGGGCCAACCCATCAGCCAATAGAGCACTTGGCAAGCTTCCGGGCGATGCCAAACATTTTGATGCTCCGTCCAGCTGATGGAAATGAAACTTCTGGTTCATACAAAGTTGCAGTACTGAACAGGAAAAGACCCTCAATTCTTGCCCTTTCGCGGCAAAAGCTGCCTCAACTTGCAGGAACTTCTATTGAAGGAGTTCAGAAGGGTGGTTACATAATTTCCGACAACTCTTCAGGTAACAAACCCGATGTCATTTTGATTGGAACAGGTTCTGAGTTGGAAATTGCCGCCAAAGCTGCTGATGATTTGAGGGGCGAAGGGAAAGCCGTTAGAGTTGTTTCTCTTGTTAGCTGGGAACTTTTTGAGGAGCAGTCAGATGCCTACAAGGAGAGTGTTCTCCCATCTTCAGTATCTGCAAGAGTTAGCGTTGAGGCTGGATCAACATTCGGATGGCAGAAAATTATAGGAAGCAGGGGAAAAGCCATTGGAATTGACCGATTCGGAGCAAGTGCTCCTGCAGGAAAAATTTACAAGGAGTTTGGTATCACCAAGGAAGCTGTGATTGCTGCAGCCAAGGAACTGTTGTAAGTTGTGATGATTCTTTTGTTGAAATTCTGGATGGTAGAAGAGGGATAGTATCAGAAGCACTGTCTCTTCTGCTGCAATAAGGGAATAGTAGGTTGTGGGATTTGTATGATTCCTAGTGGAAGCAAAATTAGATCAAAGGGAGAGAGTTAATAATGGAGAATTTGTAACAACTCTTGGATCAATGAGTTTTATAATGTGCTGTGGTTAAACTCAATTATCATGATTATCAATCATGGCTCGTATAAACTGTTCGGATGTACGTTTTATCCTCACATTCCAGGACAAATGGAATAATCTTTTTGTGGTTGAGAATACTCTGCCTGCACTCATTGCTTGAATTTTCTTTGTGCGGAATGGATCTCACCATGTATAGATCTAACGGTAAAATCTTGGTATGCTTGAAATTTTTGAGCGAATTGAATTTTAGAGAGTGAGTGATAATGGGTTAAACTTGAGAAACTAAATCACAAATTATGAATTTTATTTTTCGTTAACAAATTAAGGAGTAAGATATTCTGACAAGATCGATTTTTTTGAATGAATTAGGGATTTGATAAGGTAAAGGGAAAAATAGCAAATAAAATTATTTTAATAAAAAAAATTTTAATTATAAATATATTTTTAGAATATTCCTAACCGAGTTAAAGATTTGAACCTAAGAATATGTTTCCAAACCAGAGAGGATATCCTTGTAATTAAAGGCAAAACGAACACAATATTTTACTCCAAAATAAAAGTATAGATAATAAAATAATAAAAAATATTTTCCAAAAAACAAATGTAGTAATAAATATATTAAAGTATAATAACTTTATAAGTCACCAACTACTAATTAAGTCATTAAATTTTTCATAAATTGATAGTTCATCCGATCCTAAATATATTATTTAATTGACATTTTTAAGAGGTTAATAAAGTTAAATAAGTTACTTAACCATATCATATGTTGTGTACAATTAAATTATACATTAGTTTATAAGTCAGATAAATTAATTTATAAAAATAATAATAAACATAATTATTTTAAAATAATTTAATTAGTTTACCTAATCTTATCAAAAAGATCAATTAAATCTTATATTTAATACCGAAGGTGGTACACTCCCTCTTATCCTTATTATAAAACGTTCATTAACAATTCTTACAAACTAATAAAAACACTTAAAATCATTAAATGTGTGCTAAAATATAAGTAATTTTCAATATTACCTCTACTATTTGCATTAAACTCTAATATCATATTAATTATTACTCTTATTTAATACCCTTATTAATTATGTGTTTACATGGAAAAAATAATTAATACTCCTTAAAAACAAGCAAGTGCATTATAAAAATAATTAAATACACTTGTTAGTTGGTGACTTATAATACAAATTAGAAGGAGTAGTAATTTTTTCAAATTTGGCCTCTTTTTGAATGATGTTGACTGACCGATTGATACCTTATATTTAAAACCAAAATTTACTTCTAATTGACGCTGTATAATAATAAGAATTACAATGAATAATTTTAAAAAAAATTATAAAAAGTAAATAAAAATTTATGTATATACTGTTATTAAAAAATTACACGTATACTAGCATCTATGTACGCATAAGTTCATACTACCTCCGGGAAAGGAGGGAGTACTTCATAACACGCATGCACACTTGGCAAAAGAAGATATGATTTTATTGATTACACAGGAGGACGTGGATATACCCTTCTGCTTTCTGAAGGAAAAACATGGTGGATATTGCGTTTGCGCCTAACCCCTATCCCTCTGTTTCACTCCCTTCATAGCGCAAGCGACTCTCCGAGAGGCTGCTAGAGGGGAAGGAACACGATGAGGTCTACTGCACTCTCGTCTTTCTCTTCTTGCCTTTCTTCAACTCCTCAATTCTCTCGTAACCAACGTGAGTTTCCTTTCCTCTTTCCATTTCTCTTTCTCGCCCTTCTTTCTTTTGATGATTGCTACAATTTCATTGCTCAAGATAAAATTTTGGTCCTACTGGGTTTATTCCCTGCTTCATCTTGTTGCCTGAATGAGCGCACACACTCAAATGCTTCTTTTCGCCAGTAAATTCACCTGGCTATGTCTTTATAATTCTGGTTGTTACGCTTTTGGTTGTTCAGAGAAAGCGGCTTTATTTAGATTGTTCTGCATGCTTTTACAGATGTGAAGTTCATTGCCATGTTTAACTGTCCCCTAATGCAAACCGAAGATTTCCTCTATGGTTATTTTATGATTGGTAGTTATCTTCTCAGGGAAGATGCATGTTAAAGCGAGTTACGAATCTGAGAGCTCGGTTTCAGGAGACGGAAAAGAGTCATCAAAACCATCCAAGGTGAAAGGTCATGCTTTGCCCATGTTTTTTATAAGCATAATTCACCTGTGCATTGGCTATTCCTGTCAAATAGTTGAATGTTTGCGTGGCTTTATAGCCATGATTACGCAAAATAGTGTCAAAGGTCACACAGTGGAAATAACCGGGTGACTTTTCTCCATCTTGTACCCTGACTTTTTGGGGAATTTGGGAAGATTCTTGGTCCCATGTGTGTGTGTTCTTCAGTTCTTGTATTGGTTTTGTCTTTTGAGTGGGTTGATACGAGTAGTTGTTGGGAAGTGCCCAATGATTTTGGAAGGTATAAGCTTTGACTGCATTTAGATTTCAAAGTGGTGATGGTGAATTATGGTAAACATGCTTAAGAAACACATATCCAACCCCATGATTCACTAAAAAGGCTTAAATCTCACTGGCATTTATATAAAATGATCCATGTTGCAGGAAATTGAAGTAACGATCTCCAGGCGGCATTGTCTCACTTGTTTATGTTCAACCGTACCTTTGATAAGTGATTTTGGCAGGCCTACTTCTGCAACAAATGCAATTGCTTTGGATAGCAAGGAAAAACCTGTTTGTAGGAATTGTGGGGGAATTGGTGCTGTGATATGTGAGTAAAGATGAAACTGCTGTTCTGTTTACTCTCCGATCTTCATTTCACAATATGGATAATTACAAGATTTACAAGTAGAGCATGACATTCATAACAGCATGTCTCAAGTCTCAACTTTATAGGCTCTGAACATTTATATTGACTCAAACTCTTGTGAGACGAAACCTGAAAGTTCACTGCCTTGTAAATACGCCATCCTTTGTTACAACAAAGTAAACCAAGATTGATGTATAATGTTTTTTACCTTTAGATAGATAACTGTCGTGGCACTATGTGCGTACTTTTTATCAATTTGAACCCAGTGGATGTGATTGACTTCTCTTCTGCCTATTTTAGGAAAAGAACGAATACCTCTTGTTTACGTTTTCTGGTCCATAAGATATTTACTTTTTATTTAGGTGATATGTGTGGTGGTACAGGAAAATGGAAAGCTCTAAACAGGAAGCGAGTGAAAGATGTTTATGAGTTTACAGAATGTCCAAATTGTTACGGTATGAACATTCACTTGTACTTGACTCCTCTGATGTATTATCTATTGATAGCGAATCTAGTTTTAAGTTGGTATGTTGTGACAATGGCTGAACATGGAATGATTGGGCTAAACTTGTAATATATTTTCTTACACATAGTCACTTGCTTTTCAACATTCAGTTATGCTGTTTGTTTTCAATTTTTATAATTTTTTTGGTTACTTTGTTTTCGTTCCCACTAGGTTATCATGTGCAACTCACTCTAGTAAGTGATCATTATTTTATATTGTGAACAGGTCGAGGAAAGCTTGTGTGTCCTGTTTGTTTAGGAACTGGCTTGCCAAACAATAAAGGTCTCCTGAGGAGGCCTGAGGCAAGGAAGCTGCTTGATAAAATGTATAATGGAAGGCTACTGCCAAACTCATAAGGTACTTCCTCATTGTTCTTGTAGTGTACTTGTACAATAATTTTCTTCTTTTGCTGTTATTTTACTGGAGAATCTCCCAAACTACCAAATCATTAAGTACTGATGTCTTCAATTGTATGATCACACGGCGTCAATCTTTTCTCACAGATGTTCTACTGGAACATATCTTTAGCAGGAGTTTGATAGTTCTGCCTTTTGGAACATCTCTGGCATGTTGTCCATTTAGTTAAACAGAGCCAGTGGCAGACATAGCAAACAGAAGATTGTTTTGTCTTGTATTTTTGGTGTACAAGTATTACAGAGTAGCAATAACAATCAGTTTTACTTGAGTGCTTTGCAGGATCTGTAACAAAAGTGAGCATCCATGTGCGGGACTCATGCCTATGAGAATGTAATGTATGATTGTAAACAGTGAGTACACATTTTCAGCTGTATATTTAAGAGTAAACATTTAAGGTCCCATCTGATTACTCAGAATTCTTCATTTTAATTCATATTTATCTAATTTGATTAGATTAAGTTAGTTAATATGATATTTATTTTTTAAAACTCCCTAATGATCTTCCTTAATTCACGCATTTTCTTTCCTTTTTTATTATTGTTGAGTGGGCATCAAGAGGGGTAAATTAGGAAAAGATTAGCAAATATGGGAAATTGATTTTGTATTTAGAACCAAGATTAACTTTTCAAATACATCCTATATCAAGCTCTAGAGGGAGGAGAATATAGAAGTTTTGAAAAATATGGAACCAACTTGAATTGATCTATTGAAGAATATTGAAAGATACGTGAATTAGAGGTAATCATACATATGGACAAGAGTTTTCCTCCATTACAGACATACAATGTAATATGCAAAATTAAGTCTGATGACATATTGACGTTCTAAAATTTGAGCATACACAGTTTAAATAAAGCAGCTATCATAGATACGATACTTCCAACCAAGGGAGTGACATAACCTTTTCCCTTCTAAGGATTTGACTCCAAAGAAAAAGGACTGTAAAATTTCCTGGCGGGAAAGAAAATCATGTTTGATACAATACAGCCGAATACTGCTCTATATATCCTTCAAGAAACTGAAAGTTACCAAAGGTCCAACGGTTCCAAGAATAAGTGTATATTCTCTTGTTGACCGATAACAAACTCAAGGGTCACTGTTTGGCAGTGTGAGTCGAACAGAGTGCTCTGGTTTGTGATCACATTCGAAGTCCAGATGAACAAATGCCCGCTCAACTTCTTGAAGTTTCTCGAGCTTTATTTGTAGGGTCTCCCCAATGGCATGTGCTTCTTTTAGAGGGAGATCCTCTGGCAGTTCAATGTCAACCTGTTTCAAATTCAATCCATTTCATGATGCTGACGCAATTCATAGAACTGTTTTTTAAAGCAGTATTCTTGAAACAGTGCCTTTGGGGCGACATTATAGGCATCTACATTTTTCTACTTTCAAAACTAACAGTTAAAGTAATTATTTTCAACATGCCTTTCTGTTGGCCAAAAATAAAGATGCCCTTCAAAAGAAGCTCTACAAACACGGTTTTCTTGAAGGAATCTTCGAAATTACACTCCAAACAAGGCTATGCCATCACTAAATACTCCTACTATATTACTCCCATCACTCCTTAATATAAGATCCACTTCACAATTCAATAATAAAATGGATCTTATATTAAGGACTAGATGAAGTATTTAGTATAATATAACATACCTCTACAAAGTATAGAACGCCAAACGTGTATGCACGAACAGTGTCAACACGCTTAACTTTAGGGTGCCTTAAAACAAGATATGTTAACTTCTGTAGAAATTCAGGAGGTGCAGATTGTCCTATTAGTGAAACTGCATAGGAAATAGTCATAAGTTATATCACTTTCTATAAAATATGACGCTCAAGTCATTTTGAGCCATAACAAATATCACTATCTAATTTTTCCAATATTGAAACTAATTATCATCCTAAACAAAAACAATTATTTTACTCATTTCTCTTTTGCTTTATATTTTCCTTTTTGAACCATACAAAAATAAATATAATGAATTAAAGGGAAAAACAACTCTCCTTTTGATTGACATTTGAACCTACAAAAGTGAAGAGATGAGAAGTCAAAACAAATGTACTTGGTAAGTGTTAGGAAATATATCAATGTATAATTAATTAATATCGCATATAATCAAGGATTATAGGAATTATGAGTGATTAGGGAATCAATCATCATAATGAGTTATTACTCTCTTATCTTCTCTCTTATATATAAATACCCTATTGAGCATATGAATAAACACATTTCATTTGAGAGTATATTTTCTATATATTTCTCTCTATTATTTCTTTACATGGTATCAAAGCTTGGTTAGTTCTTGGCCAATTTGAGCTTTTCTTTTTTGGTGGCCGATGTTACTGTAGCGTGAACGGTAACAGTGGCCATCCAGAGTGTGTTCTTTGGGTGTTCTATCTTTTCTAGTTCTGAGACAGCAACCATAGTGGCCAAATAGAGTGTATGTGTCAATGAGGTTGCTTTTCTGTGAGGTTCTCACATCCTACAAGATTTTTAGTTTCCGGTACATGTTTCCAAATTCCGGTCAACTTGTGATTTTTAGTGTGCATTCGTGTCATCTCTGTTTCTGGTTTGGCTCCTTAGCTGGTGTCGATCTTCTTTTCCAAATAAGACTAGGTCGGTTTCATATTTAGAAGACTACGTTTGGCGATTGAGTTTCATTGTTTTGCTGGGTTTCAGTGTTTTGCACTTCCTTAGTTTATGTTGATTTATTGTTTTTTGGTTCTATTCGTGTTGCTGGTTCGTGAATAGTCACGTTGCTCATCACTCTTCACAAGGGGAGAGAGAAAGAGTTTGTCGATTCCTTTGCTGTTTGGTTGCTGCATTTTATGGTGTTCTCCGACGTCGAGCCTTCATTCTTGGGGTGTGTAGGCGTGTTCTTTGCTTCGAAGGTTGCATTGTAAGACTCAGTTCAGTTGTTTGGCACAGACGGCATTTTGTTTCAAACACGTTCACTTGTTTTTAGTGGCTGGATTCTTCATTTGTTATGTTTTCCAGTACGTTTGTGAAGTGCTCTTTTGTCTTGAATGTCATGCTTGTGGTTGGGTAATTTCGTTGGCATTTGATATACTTTGCCTCCTCTGGTGAGGAGTTTGGTCTCTCGTGAGACATTTTGGAGTATTATTTGGTCCCTGGTGAAACCGTTTGCTATTTGCTTCAAGATCTCATAAATAAGCAAGTTATTGGTGATTAGTTTCTGCTCATATTCATGCTGCTTTCAGCTTGAGAGGGAGTGTGAAAATTGGATGAAAAGGTTCTTAGGAAGAATATTATTTTGTTTGGAATTATGTTTTCTTGTAACAAGTTGAGCATGATTAACATATATGCTCCAACTTGAGAGGGAGTGTTAAGAAATATATCAATGTACAATTAATTAATATCGCATATAATCAGGGATTATAGGAATTATGAGTGATTAGGGAATCAATCATCATGAGTCATTACTCTCTTATCTTCTCTCTTATGTATAAATACCCTATTGAGCATATGAATAAACACATTTCATTTGAGAGTATATTTTCTATATATTTCTCTCTATTATTTCTCTACAGTAAGAATGTTGTAGGCTTCATAGGAATCTCTAATAAACTATCCCAACTTAATCCCTAAATAGATCTCGAGAAGCCAAGTGACATTTTATAGTTGAATTATTTTCCTAGTCCATGCTTATTTCATAGTTTTACTTATAAGAAATTATACAAAAGATAGAAAGAGATTATTACCTGCATTCTCCATGACAGTGCCAGACCAATTTGTAATTGTATAGAGAGCAAGCAAAATAGCACCAGATGGGTCAATCCACCAGTAATATTTATCACCAAGAACAGCTGCGATTAATCCAACCACATTCGTCACAACATCAAAATAGTGATCCTGCATTTTGGCATTTGTGAGTTGATGCAACAAAGTCGTGATTCCATGGATAAGGCAGCTCATTAAGATGAGAAGGGACCATACCTTTGCATAGGCACGAACAATCTTGTTTCCTGAGCTTTTACAATAAAGCCACAGTGCTAGTTTCACCACCGTTGCAAATATCATAATAGAGTATAACCAGATTAGCTGATCAGAAGACATCTTTTCAGAAGGCTTATCTTCTATTAACTGTTCTGCAGCTTGCACAAACACCTGAAATCCTGTAGCAAAATGATGAAACGATCTAATGTTTCTATTTTCTCTCCCAAAATGATTCGATGCCTTCTAAACATATATTTCATTAAAGAGGTGAGATCAAGAATATATGATCCTGTTCTTATAAAACTATTTTTTTAAGAAAAATAAAAACCTAAACTTAAAGCATGAGAAACTGAATCTATGCCAAATTATCATATTTAACCAAAAGTAGAATGTCGTCCTTGTATATAGCAAAGTCAAGATCTCTCTCACTTTTCATTTGTTCTTTGGATCAAAAGGATATGAGCCTTTTCTCACCAGTAAATTTAGCATTTAAGTTAAAGCTAGCCATAATATGTAGATAAGAAAAATAGCTGATAAATCTGAGGCATATGATGATCCTAATTATGGGCTTGCGTTGTATATAAGATACAGATACATACTGAAAGTAGAGCTTAATTAACATCATGAACATGTATTGTGCAAGAAGGAACTCTAACATTGCCAAATGCCAAATGAAAGTATAAAAGACAGGAAAATATGATGAGTTATTAACACTGTTGCTTTTCCCCTTCCAAAGGAAGAAGCATTTTTTTTTTTAATAATGAACAAAATGATATTACAAAGAAAGGTTTTAAGTAAATACTATAAAGGAAGAAACACTTTTTAATTACTGAATTTGGGTGAGGAACAACAAATAAACAAACAGGAAGCTAGAAATTGTTTTAAAGTTAGTCTTACACACCTAGTGTTGCCATGACAGCTGCAAAGATAATTATGCCCACTGGCTGCACTCTCAACTTTCCGATAGGGTATTTGTAGATATTTATGTTTTTCATTGAGAGGTGACTGAACCAGAGTATTCCACCAGCCATAAGATCAAGCAAAGAATCTAAAGTTGATGCAGCAATAGCTATTGACCCACTCCTAATTGTCGCATAAACCTATATATAGATAGGAATTGTCGCATTTTCATGAACAGGTGGGGTATCAAGAACTACAAAAGCATCAAAAAAGTATGAAAGAAGCTTATGCTGAAACAACTTTAAGAGGTCGAAACTTAAAAGTTAGATTCTGCTTCCAAAGATTAAATTAGTTTGGTGAAAAATCCTATTAAGATGTGATTGATAAATCATAATAATGAAATCTGAAATCAATGACATTTCAAATGTACTAAATTCGAGCCTTCTTGTGAGAACAGATGCTTGATATTTTTCTCATAAATGGAAGAGTATTGGAAAATATATTGAAATATCACCTTTAATGCCAATAAAACTACATTTGCAAAGTTCGAGATCTTCATTGCTTTTTCATGTTGAGCCTGTTCCTCATTGTCTACCTCATCTGTGCCATCAGACATCACTATGGAGTCAACTTCCTCAAATGATTTCAGGGTAGCAAACTGTCTTTCATAGTATTCCTTCTCATCTACAAGAAAATTGTAACATGTCACTTCAAGAAAAACAAGAATAATTTGTTCTTTGAAGTACAACGCATGATTCTGCAACAGAATAAGTTGTTCTAGAGCGTAAATAAAAAAAAAAAAAAAAAATCATATTGAACCTTCCATTATAAAGAAAGGTATAGTAATATAGTTTCATTATAGTAGATTGTTGAAGGAAATAAATAGTTATTGATACCAGCACAGAAAATGTTAACACACAGCTGTTATAAAAACTAGAGCATGACAACAAAAAGTATTTTATACAATATACTATGTATTGTGATGTTTATGGAGACAGAGTAGCTCAATTTTTCCCCCAAATCAAACAAAATATTTGAAATTACATTAGTCTTATCTATTGATTGGGACTTGGCTTTCCTTTTATACCCCTTCTCATTCTTTTTTTTTTTCTGCCATTAGATTAAGATTTTAAAGGCCCAGATTTATTATCCTTTTTTACCATCCTTTTTCTTTATAATATTATTTTATCATATGATAATCTTAATCTAACAGTAGAAAAAGGAATAGTTAGGAAAATGATGGGAGAGAAGCCTAGTCCTCTCAATTGTGCGACTCTAAGCATAAAACACAGATATTAGTAGGCAAAAACACGGATATTGATTTGACGTTACTCATCCCAGAGATCTAAATATGTATAAGAAGACCTGACACTACTGTCAGCAGCTTATTATTCAGGCCTAATTGGAAGAAAAAAGAAATTTCAGATATCGTGTAAGAATTATACGACTTCCATTGCATCAGGAAAAGAGGAATAAGAATCGCCTGTGGATAAGAATTTTTTTCGTCGGGTGACCTCATATAGGACAGTAAACAGAATCCAAGAATATATATATGTATAAAAGGGAAACTACACAATATATCAAGGAAAATATGTGAAAGATCTGAAGGATAAAAAATTCATTAGAAACTGCACACGTAATGACGGCTTCCTTTTCGGTCATCTAGATACGTTCATGTCAATTATCTTCGCTAAAAGCAACGAACAAAAGCAGGGCTAAAAGACAATCCAACTCTTTTGTTCCAGCTCCAAACACAAGCAAATTTCTGTCAGTCAAACATTAAATTAGGAAGCATGAATGGAAAGAATCACTGACTTGGCCCGTACGTAACATTTTTCCTTTGCAAAGAGAAGTTTGATCATGTATTCCCCAAAATGCCTCAATTTATGAGCCATCAAAATAGTCACAACCAGACATAAAGGATAAAAAGAACTAAACCTTTGCCCAAGCCTACAGTCCTGGAGAAATCAACATCGGAGGACTCAGAGTCGATGCCAGACCGGAGTTTATCGGGCAACTTCGACACAAAGTCATTCCTCAACGTGTTGAAGGAGTTGCGGCGATGGAGCCACCTGCGCCGCCCCCCTCCGCCGATAGCCTTCGGACTCCGATCATGCTTCAGCAGCAGCGGTGACTTAGGATCGGAATCCGATTTCCCATCCATAATTCAAGCCACAACACCGCTCAAAAAGCTTTCTAGTAGTATCAGCGTGGACGTCTGGAACATACCATTTCCATTCGAATCGAAGCTTTTTATAAATGCAGGCCTTTTCGCCTTAATAATTTATTAAAATTAAATAATCCGAAGCCCATAACGAAAACATTTTTTATTTGGACATATATCAGTCAAATGGAAAGAAATTAATACGAGTCCTTGGTAAATTTGTCCGAATGGTGCTGCATGAACGTAACTATTGGTATTTCTCTCCCAATCCTCATAAGGGTAATAGTAAATAAATATATATATATATATATATATATATATATATATATATAATTTTCAAAGAGAAGTAATATTATTATAAAAGTTTTGTTAAGGTTAACGTTATATTAACCAAAATATTAAAATGAAGCAATGTTCTTTATTGCTGATAAAGTTAATAGTTAATATTAATTTTTTTATTGATATTAGAAAATATTACTAAATTTTAACACTTTTAGAATGATATTGAACCAAAAGAATTTTTAGATAATATTGCTGCTTATTAAAACCTTCACTTAAAAAAGAAAAACCGTTAAGTCGTTAACCATTCCTTCTTCGCTAAGGTTGTTGAAAATTACTTACCATTTTAAATTGATTGACGGTGTATGATTGATGGAGCTAGATTCGTGTGGTTCCTACGAGACAGTAGGTTCCGGTCCCATTTTTTGTTTTTTTGGCTTAAAATGCGGTTCCACTTTGTTTTTTTTTTTATATATAAAAGTTTGGGAAAAGTTCGACACCAGTTTTCTATCAAGGCCAGGGCATGGCCTCGGGCTCTATGAGCACTTACTGGGGACTTACAAGATCGTTTACTAAATGAGTCCCAGCGACAGTAAAGGGGATCAAACCCACGACCCAAGGGCTTAGTCCTGAATCCCTTACCATCTGCGCCAACTCTCATTGGCACTTCGCTTTTTATCTAACATTGAAGGCGAATTCCAATCACTAATTTGAACTCTGAAATTGATTTAAGGCTAACAATAAAGAAATTTAACTTCCTCTTTTTTATTTGAAAAGGGCGAAGTTAAATTTCTTTATTGTTTTTAATTTATTTTTCCACAATTAATTTTAATTTATTATTATTTGTTTTCATAACAAAATTAAAAAATGAAACAAAAATATATTTTAAAATAAATATTTTAAAAATAAATAGAAAATTTAAACAGTTCAAATAAACTGAACGACATTAAATCTATTTATAAAAAACTCAGATTAATATATAGAATTATAGACGCTTTTCTAAAGCCAAGGACAATTCAGATTCTTATATAAAAAAAAACGAACAATATCTAGATTGTTTACATCTTTTATTCTGTTTAGATTGTTTTGATCTTGGTTTGATGTAAAGTCCCAGCAGTCAATTTTCGTACTTATTTTTTAGGGAAAATCCTGTAGAAAATTATGAGCAATCTGGAAGAAATAAGTAGATGATCTGAGTCGTGTCCGAAAACGCTGTCCTATAGAGTTATTCCGTTACCACCGGTAAAGAAAAAACGGTACTCCCCAAGATTAAACAGACCCTTCTTGATTAAATCAAAGCAGCAGAACTAGCGGAAGATAAAGTGCCTCAATAAGAGATTACCGATGTTTTCTAATTCTTTTCTCAAATGGTGCCACAATTTAGGTATTTATAGATAATGAATCAATGTCTTTAAAAGGTGCCTCTTAAATACTACACCTTTTCAATTAGAGAGTCATAACTATTAGTTACATTCATGAACCATGTTGATTCATGAATCAATATAAATCTCTTAATTTATAAGAACGTGACTTCTCAAAATGCATCTTTTCATTTAAATATATTTTATAATATTGAAAATACTCTTTCTTTGACATACCTATATGCAATATTTACAACAAATCCATCTTGGGACCCTTATAATAGAAAAAATTTCAAAAAAAACCCTAAGATTCTGAAAATACCAAAAAAGGCCTTAGGGCCTTTTCTAGTATAAATTTATTAAGACGTTAACAACTATATCAGCTCCGTTAACAATTATATCAACCTCGTTAACAATTAAAGTTTTAATGAATTTATACCAGAAAACGCCCCAGAGCCTTTTCTGATATTTTCATAGTTTTGGGGCCTTTTTTGCTTTTTTTTTTTCTGTTACAAGAGCCCCAAGATGGATTTCCCCTATTTTTTAAGTATTAGTAATGTTAATAGTGACTTCACACTATTATAAATATCAAAATTTAAAGCAGTGCAGTGTTTATTTAGGGAGTTTCATTTAAACAAATTTTAAAGTATTAATATATAAAGTATAACAATTTTTGTCCCAAAGAGGTATAACGATTAAGAAAAATAAATCACCCTTTAAAGATACAAAAATATCGTAGAGAAGAATATGGGAGAATTACATACAAGTTTTAAGCAACCAACAAAAAAAATCACAAGCAAGTCCCTTAAATTAATCAAATTACTGTAAAGTTTTATGAGATATTGATTATGTTAATTTGAAACGAGAAATGATCACTTTGCCCATGTTAATTTAAGCAATAATGACATAGTACAACAATAACAAGTCATTAAATAATCATTTAAACTTCTTCAAGTTGTTGATGGCACACTTAGTACTTGTCAGTTGTCACTATTTACTTAATGACTTGTCACTATCTCATAAATCACCCTTTAAAGATACAAAAATATCGTAGAGAAGAATATGGGAGAATTACATACAAGTTTTAAGCAACCAACAAAAAAAATCACAAGCAAGTCCCTTAAATTAATCAAATTACTGTAAAGTTTTATGAGATATTGATTATGTTAATTTGAAACGAGAAATGATCACTTTGCCCATGTTAATTTAAGCAATAATGACATAGTACAACAATAACAAGTCATTAAATAATCATTTAAACTTCTTCAAGTTGTTGATGGCACACTTAGTACTTGTCAGTTGTCACTATTTACTTAATGACTTGTCATTTTGACTCTCTCTTTGGTTGTTAATTACTCAAATTAAAAAGGATAAAGATAGTTTTTTCTAAATTTGAATTAATCTGAGATTAAGTCTTATAGAATTTCAATGCAACTTAATAATTTCAATAAACCTACTTGTGGTTGATTTTTTTTTCCCTTTTCTTGAAGACTTATGTGTAATTCCCCCATTAAAATGTCTCTTCAAAATAAGACATGTATAGAGATCAGACAAGTAAGGGAGATTGATTGGTGTTTGTGGTTGGCAAGATATTTTTTTATCATCTTAATTCTTCGGTACTACATTCTCTTCCGTCTTTAATATAAGGTATTAACCACCATTTTTCGTGGATCAATGAATGAAAATTAAGTCATTAAATTGGTCCAAAATTAATAAATATTTTTAATTTTACTCCTACTTTAATGATATCAATTTAAAGGGTTAGTTAAAAATGAGCGTATAATTAAAAAAATAATAATAAATGAATTGGTTAAATACAATTACTGCCTTATAATATTTTTTTTAGTAATTGATATCTTATAATAAGGATTAGAGAGAATATAAAAAATAAATCTTGTTGTTTATTTTGTTGACCTTCAAATATAAAAGAGAAAAGCGCCAGCTTTTTGTACTTATGATGATAACAGTGAGGTTAAAATGTTATTTAGTGGCTAAACAGAATAATTAAAACAGTGACCAACCTAGTGTTAAAAAAATTGATGAAGTAACTTCTGTAACGGTTAGGCCAATGATAATTTGACCGTACTCCGTATTTTTTTGTTTCTTGTGTCTGGATGAGATCAATTATATTTATAATAGGAAAAAAGGGATAATTGCCAGCTCTTATAATTATTAAGTTCAATAAAGTCAATGGTTCTAATGATGCCACACTACTGCGGTAGCAACCTTAAATATTAAAATCTAAACTTGGGGTCGCCAGCGCCATCAATCCATGTCACAACTTGACAATAATTAATTATACGGACGTCAATTTAATTAAATGTACGAATACGTCAGAAAAATATATTAATGCGGAATACAAAAGCATTTGGTTTGGTTTAATGTGCAAAAATACATATGAGGTTTTTCTTCAGGAACGTCTAGCACCACGTGCTTTTTTTTGAAATAAAAATACACACGTGGTTACTATTTTATAGTAAAATTTATATCTTACCATTAAGTTACTATTCACCGTTGTTATATTACTGTTCACTTCATCTCTTTCTCTCTCATCCTGGTGAACAATAACTTAATGGTGGAATGTGATTTTTGCTCCAAAATGGTAATCACGTGTGTATTTTTGCTCAAAAAAAAGCATGTGGTATTGTACGCTCCTGGGATAAAAGCTCATATGTATTTTTACACCTTAACCAAAGCATTAATATTTGAGACAACATCTTGCAGCTTTCTAATACTCCCTCCGGTCCTAATTATAAGACATATTTAACCGATTTTGAAAAATTAAGGAAATGAGTTAAATTAGTTAATTTTACTTATTTTCCTAAACTGTCCTTATGTACATTTAAAATAATATAAGTAAAAGTTAATCAACAACTCTGTCACATATTTCTCCGACTAATTTTCCTTTTCACATGCTTTCTAATTGAAATAATGGTCTTACTAGATATACATATATGTGTATGTATATGTATACATATAGATCTATCATGCATACACACACACATATAGACACACACACACAACCATGTATTTACACACAGAGATATATATATTGACACACACACATGTTTATAGACATACACATGTGTATGTGTTGCAACCCATATACATATATATTTACCAAAAACCAAACACATTTAAGATAATAAAATAAGGGTATTTTAGGAAGAAATTGGCAAAAACTAAAAAGTTGTCCTATAATTAAGACCAAAACCAACACCCAAATATTGTCTTATAATTAGGACTGGAGGGAGTATTTATTATAAGACACTAATTAATAAGTGTATTTAGTTATTTTTATAAAATACTTACTCTTTTTTGTCTTTATTATAAGGCACCAACCATCATTTTTCATAGACCAGGGAATGGAATTTAATTCAATTTAATGATGTGAATTTAAATATTTAGTTAAAAATGAGGGTATAATTAGAAGATATATAGTAATAAATGGGTTAGTTAAAAGTAGGTTATGTCTTATAATAAGGATTTCTGATAATTGGTGTCTTATAATAAGAATTAAATGGAGTACTTGTTTTCAATAAGCATTAAATATTGTTTTCCATCTATATTCATAATTAAAAAGAGTAGTGGGTGAGAGTAATAATTAATATGATATTAGATTTAGTGCAATTAATAAGGGTAA
Source organism: Acacia confusa (assembly GCA_037074495.1). NCBI lineage: Eukaryota > Viridiplantae > Streptophyta > Magnoliopsida > Fabales > Fabaceae > Acacia > Acacia confusa. The sequence continues at coordinate 9,774,590 of CM073505.1, forward strand.
TATTGAAAATTATTTATATTTTAGGACAAATTTAATTGATTTTATTGATTTGTGATAATTGTTAGTTAGTACCTTATAATAAGATCAGAGGAAGTATATAGACTTTTCTTTAATTTTTAATTTTGTATCTATAAAATTTTTCTCTTAATTAAATCATTAATGATGCTTTGTTAAACATCGTTATCTCTTACAATTAGGGAATTTTCTAGAAAAATACAAAAAAAAAAAATTGTCAGATTGGGCCACTGTGCAAATATATTGTGAAAGTAGGCCAATTTGTGGCGCCACACGTCACGTGGCGCCACTGCACAGGTGGCACCGCCATGTGGGACGCCACCAAGGTGACGTCCCTGGTGGCGACGCCACCTATTTTTCCAAAAAAAAAAATTATTTTTCTTCAACTGCCGCAGGTAGCTTTTCTGACAAGGGGCGTCAGATTTTTTTAAAAATATTTTTTAAATATTATTTTATATAATATACTATATATTATATATTATATTATTAATAATATAATAATTATATATTAATATTATTTTATATAATATACATTATATTATATATATATTACATATAGTAACCAAGGAAGAAGCAACCCAGATTGAAGACAACAATGACGTACCGAGAGCTAGCTAACCATCAACTGATTTGAGTGAAAAAAAACATTAAAACAACAGGATTGTCGAGGAAGATGATGTTGCAGGCAACAATGAAAAATAAGAGAGTACGATTATTCTTGGCCATTCGATTATTATATTATTATAATATAATATAATATATTTGCTTTCGTTCAGTAAGATCACCAATCTGTCCAGAGAACTCATCGCCCGTCCGATATTTTCTTCCGATGTAGTTAAGCTAGTCATTGGAGCCGCAATTGTCCTCTCAACAACAAATCTAGCTTGCATCTTGCTCAAAATTCAAGTATATCTAAAATTTGTTGCCGCTGCGGTCATGGGTATTACGAGGTTCGAACGACCAAGAATAATCTTATATTAATCATATTAATAATTATTATATAAAATATAAAATAATAATATTATTAACCAAGAATAATAATATTGCGAGTTTCGCTATCTCTCCCAAATCTGTGTTCCCCCAGAATTAATATTATTAATATAAAATAATATTAATATATAATTATTATTTAATCATATTATATATTATTGATAATCTATATATTATATATAAAATATATTAATATACAATTATTATATTAATAATAATATAATATATATTAATATATAATTATTATATTATTAATAATATAATATATAATATATAATATATTATATAAAATAATATTTTAAAAATAAAAAAAAAATTGACAGGGAGTGTTAGCCCCTGTTAGAAAAGCTGCCTACGGCAGTTGAAGAAAAATATTTTTTTAAAAAAAATAGGTGGTGTCTAGATGGCATCCCACGTGGCGGCGCCCCCTGTGCAATGGCGCCAAGTGATGTAGCGCCATAAATTGGCCTACTTTCACTATATGTTTGCACATTGGCCCAATCTGACAATTTTTTTTTTTTTGTATTATTCTGAAAATTTTCCACTTACAATTATGTTCTATTATCACTATTAGCCCTCTTACAAAAGTTAACCATGCTAGCAATACAAAATTAAAGCATTTTATTATGAGAAAAAAGACACAAATGAGTTTTCCCTTTATATTTTTAATGAGTTGGTTACTCACCTTAAATTTTTGGAAAAATGAGAAAAATACCACTTGAATTTTAAAATCCTTTTAACAGCAATAATAGTGGAATTAATAAAACAATAAAGCAATTGGCGATTCGTTTGTTGGGAAATCACTTATTTAAGATTTTAAAATTCAAGTGGATTTTTCTCCAATTTTTTATATTTATATTTATATTTATTTAATAGAATATTAATTAGAAAAAACTTATATAAATTGTTGGCAAGAAAAACTTATTAATTATATATCGAATTCAGGACGCTTGTTAAAAAAAAAAAATCATTAATTATATTTTTATAAAATAATTTTCTTATTTTTTACGTGATAATATTTTAGAAAAAATATATTATAATCTCAAGAGAGAAGAATAATTTTAAATACTAACTTTAAAATTAATTTATTATTTGAACACATTGCCATGCTGATTTGTTACCATTATGGCTTGTTGATTGTTATTTTCTTAACAATTTGTTAATTCTAATAATACGCTATTATATATTTTAACCCCCAAAAAAAACTATCTTATTTTATTAAAAAAAATACTCCAATATTGTAGGTATTACAATTGTTGCAAAATTCTGCTTTAAAACATGCAGTTGGTTCAAAAAGGAAAAAACAAATAAAAATGTATCATCAAACTGAAAGAATTATAGAGAGAAGTCAGAGAAAATTCTAGAGAGATGAAATAGATTCTCATTCAAGTATCTCTGAAATGTTTACATAAAGTCTCTATTTATATACCTTCAAGGGTTACTATGCAATAAACATTCATACAATAAATATATTCATAACACTCCTCCTTGGATGTTTATTGTGAATGTGCCTCATTAAAAACTTTAACTAGGAAAAACCCAGTGGGATAAAAATCTAGCCAAAGAAAAGAGTACATCATTCATTGATACACTTTCTAGTACTGCCTCATTAAAAACCTTTTTAGGAAAAACCCAGTGGGACAAAATCTAGATAAGGGAAAAAGAGTACAACGTGTATCTTCTCCCCCTCTTGATTACATTAGACTTGCTCCCCCTGATGACTATATTGCTTCAATGTCATTCTAAGCATATCATCCTTTCTATCATCAAGTATTCTGTTAGAAACGCTCAGTCTGTTTGTTCATTGAATACCTGCAAGATCTAAATCTTTCAAGTAAAATCATAATAAAATACATTTAAATCTTTTCATATATGTGCATATAAAAATTTTAATAAATATTCATTCATATAATGATACTATATGCACTATAATTGCTTCATGCAATATATGAATTTATTTAATTGATTATTCTCGAGAATTTTGATGCTCATAGCATCTTAAGTCCTTCTGGGACCTATGTGTTTCTGGCGCCTTACGTCCTTTAAGGACATGTGCTTCTAGCACATACTAATATATTGTGGCTCATGATCCTCATTATTATTCATTACAGCATATGCTATCACATAAACATAAATAACATCAACGTTGATTTTATTTTTCTGGTTCCATCAGATTTCATTCATAATATATTGAGATCACATTATATTCATATATTTCAGATACCTGGGTCTCTTCTAGGACCACAATATTTTCTTTTGGAGATATCTCTACTGAATATAACATCTCTTCAGGAGATGACTCTTCTTGAACTTTTCTTAATTATCCTTGAATTGATCATCTATATTTTTATAGCTCCTTTTTTCTTTTGAGGATTTTTATCTTTAAAACCGATGGACCTGCAACGCTTTAGGCGTGCTTTATAATAATTCATATATGAGCATTTGCAGTTGGGACATGTGATTTTAGCACTTTCTTTAGGTCAGTAAATGCTTCTAGCATTCGATTAGCTAAATTCTGTACCTGAATTATCATTTTGAACTTTTAGTACATATTTATTTGTACGAGCATCAATATGAGCCAATGATAATTCATTCCACTTTATCTCTTTACCCAATCTGCTTATATTTCTCTCCCTCATCTGATCATGCTGTATATATCCATCTGTGTGCATTATAGTGGATTAATAATCATTGCACATTTAAAACATTTCAAGATGGAATTAATCTGGCTTCTGACCGAAAGCCAATTTTATGGGGAGAATTTTGTTGGTTTATATAATTGCTGTAAATATATATAAACAATATTCTCATAATCATTGATCTACTCATATATGATTTCTGGATCATTCAATCTGGAAATTGCGTGCATAATATATTGCAAACTTCTAGTTGCAAACATCACTGCAAACTTTGTAGACTTATAATCTCATATATAATTTTTCAATTTGATATATTTCCAGAGATCCATTTCCAATAATAATTATTTCTATTTGAAAACAAGCAGCACATAATATATGACTCGGATGATCAAACAAGTCATGATAACTTTCCATATGATTTATCATCAAATCTAATATTCATTTTGGGGAAATCAACACACGAACATTCACAAAGAATTATCACACAAATATTCACAAAGAATTATCACAAAGAATTAATACACAAACACTCACACTTGATATAACAATCTCCCCCTCAAGTGTAAGTTCGTTAAAATTAATTCATGTAACTTCCATTCAATATTCCATATATGATATCTATTTCTACAGATATCATTAAAATTCCATAGATGCATTATCAATGCAAAATTTTGTTACTTCTGGTAACAAAATTTCCATTTTCCAAAAATGGCAATCAAATATATATTATTATAAAATACAAAAACATTATATGTATCACTGCAGATTCACGAGCACAACACTGTGGAATCACAGATACATTACTGTGGAATCACAGACACAACATGCATCATTGTGGAATCATAGGCACAACACTACGAATTGTCGTATGCATATATAGTCAAAAAGGCTCTAAGCTTATGCTTTATTAGGAGCAGATCTGCAAAGATTCAACAGGACTACGCAGATCTGAAGAGATTCAACAGTATTTAATTCAGCTATAAATAGATGAAGGCAAAACAAACATACCTCACAAACATTCAAGCATCTGATAATATCAACTACCAGATACTCACACATATTTCTTTAAATTCTATTGTCATGGCGGGACCAAGCAATTTTATCCCAGTTTCTGATACATCCGACACAGCATTACTTGATACTTTGTTGTATGATGATCAAACAAACCTTTCATTTTCTTCTTTACTATTTTATGATCCTTTAGACACGTTTATTCCTTCTTCTGCTTCAAATGTACCTACTTCTCTCCCAAGAACAAATGTTCTTCCTCAATCTACAAGGATTAAAGGTACAACTGAAGCAGGTTCATCAAGGAGGCCTGTTAAAAGGTGTAGAACTATGACAGAACTGATGGAGTCTACCAATCCAGTTCAGCCAATAGTGACGGCAATCAATCAGCCATCATTCACTAACCAGCAAATAATCACTAGCCTGCCAGCAACCATCAATCAACCAACAATAATCAGCCAGCCAACAATGATCAGCCAGCCAGTTACAACCAGTCAGCCAGCAACTACCAGCCAGTTAACAACTACTAGCTTATTGGAATGTAGTTGCTGTCATGTTTTACGGGAAATCATACATACCAACGGACTTCAGTGTCATAAACTTGAAGTTTGCGGAAGAAGAACATGTATGATTTCCCACGCTGTTTTATTTGAAAATATATAAGATAAATCTTATAATACTGACATACTTCAAATGTTTGATTTTACTAATAAAAATTTTGGAGAAATCAAACATTTTCTGACACAGTGTTGTATAGATTTACAAGCATCATGATAGAATAAAATAAATAATAAATAATTGTAAATTATAAATAAAAACAAGGCTAACTTTTAAATATTAAAGTTGGCTTCCGTGTGACTTGTGTGAAGTTTCACATGGCTTGATTCTCAAATTTCAAAGAAAAGTGAAACACATTTCCAGCCACTATTAAATTCATACTAAATTTCCAGGAAGGTCACAAAACATAAACAAACAAATAAATAAAAGCAAAGCTAGTTTTGTCTTTTAGTTATGATCTGCCAATGAAAACGGAATGTCATTGTTGAATAATAAATTAAAAATTATTCAATCATATACTTGGATTCATGAGAATAGGGTTACCTCCTTTACCACGTGAACTTTGAATTGTTGAATGAATAATTGTCATCTGAAGGGAATAGAAAAACATGTGGACCCCGCCCAAATTTTTTTTTTTGATCTCCTCCATTTCCACTCTCTTGCCTTTCACAAGAACACCATGAACACTGTCTCCTTCTTTGTCCTTTTTCATTCACTACGGTCCCACCATGTGAGGCACTTTCTCATCTCATTCTCACTTGTCTGTTGCATGAGCATCAACTGCTATATCACGGATGTACAAAAATAATTAACAACTCTTGCCCCCACCACGTTTGAAGATTGTGCCGTAGGAGAACATGGAAGCGGAGACCAAGAGCTTAACTCCGGCGATGACGAGGCCTGTGAAGTTGACACAGTAGAAGAAGGGATCCACCGTTGCCAAAAACAAGGAAGCTAATAGTACTGGCTTAGATGAGATGCAGCAGGAGAAGGCCTTGTTGTACTTATGGGTAGTTTATTCTAAATCCGAAAGTAGTAGCGGATGAGAGGGATGATGGTGCATCATCACCCAAAGTGCCTCCAAAGTGTGGGTCAGACATGAACTTCTTACCGACGAGTCGACCAGATCCACACTTCAGGCTACCGAAACTCAACCACCAACAAGAGAAAACACACGCAAGAGAAGTAATACGACAGATCCGACTTCAGATCTGAGTTCTGGTGAAGGATTCTGAGGTTGAGGAGTTGGAAATTAAATACATCAGTTCAAAACTGAAGAAGGCTATGAACGATAGAGGAGTACGACGATAGAGGGGTTATGAAATCAAAATATCAGATTGAAATTGAAGAAGGTATTACAGAGTGTGAAGAAACCAGAGAAAATAGAGAAGAAGCTATCAGCCGAAGGAGAAGAAGCCATCGTGCTGATAACATATCATGAAACTGAAAGAATTTTAGAGAAAAGTTAGAGAAAATTCTAGAGAGATGAAATAGATTCTCATTCAAGTATCTTTGAAATGTTTACATAAGGTCTCTATTTATAGACATTCAAGGGTTACTATGCAATAAACATCCACACAATAAATATATTCATAACAAAATGCCATTTTTTCGGCCGGCCTGTTGACTTTTCAGACAAACATTCTTATTGAAGCCAATACTCAAAACTTTTAAACTTTTTATCTAAAATTTTTTAGAATTTAAATTTATGTGTTTGGTTTTTTAGGTTATAGTTTTTATGTGTTTAGTTTCATAGCATTACAAATCGTTAACAGTGTCAAAAAATTGTAGAATAAATTTAACATATTATATATATATATATATATATATATATATATATATATATATATATATATATATATTAATCAGCCATTGTTTTGAAGTAGTTAAAGAGAAAGTAATTTAAGGTGCTTTAAAATATACAAAAAATGCTGAGAGAATCACAGGTATTCAACAACTAGATAATATAATATAAGCTTATCTATAAAAATTACCCACAGAATAAGAAAACGAAGGAGTGATTGATTCTGTTTGTAATGGAAAGTTATTTAGTTAATAATTTAATATGGTTAGTGAATGAGCATCCAAACAAATACTAAAAATGACTGAATGTTCTGATGCGGCTACACAAATATTACTCATTATTGGTGAGAAAATAACGCGAATCAGTTAATATAGGTTATGAAAAAATTAGGCTCTTGATGCTTGATTAAATTAAGTGGATCCACTAACCACATTATATATATAAGAATTGAAGTCTCTTCTGGTGGAGGCACATTCAATAAAACTATGGCAGATTCTCTAATCACTGATAGTAATTTAATGATAAAAATTATTCTTATTTTTCTTAGGTCAGATTTTTTTTTTTTTTTTTTATATGAAGTTCAAAAGTCTTATAAATTATTAGGTGAGTTGTAGCTCAATTGACACAAAACACATCTCTTAATGTCTTCTTTAGTAGGTTACAAAATCAAAGACTTTGTTAAGGGTAGCCTCCATTTGCATTGTCCAACAACCCATCATGTCTCTTGCCTTCTCTTAGGTCTCCAAATTAATTTTTAAAACAATTATTCTAAATAATTTTTATGCCTTTTATTTTAGATATAATTTTTAAAAATAATCATTTCAACAAAAAATTTTCCAACATTTTTTTTGAAATGTCCAAAAATTATTTTTTTAAAAAAATTATAAAACCATTTTAGGTAACATAAACCAAAAAAGAAAATAAGGCCAACATAAATTATATATATATATATATATATATATATATAAAGCTTCGAACAGAAGATAAGACTAAATGATTCAAATTAATCAGCATGTAAAGTGATATACTCACTCTTGTCTAAAATATAAGAGGTTGTCAGAATCAACAAAAAAAGAGGTTGTTAATTAATTCAACTAATTAAGAATTAATATGTTTTAAATTGAAAATATTTATTCATTTACTCTTTTCAAATACACATTTATTAGTTGTCACCAATATCTCTTTTTCAATGATTAAAAGTGAAAAAAAAAAATTCATTAATTATCATGTCAACATTATATATTCTGGGTCAAATTTTTTTAGGAAGACTTTTCTTTTTATATTTTGGACTTGAGGGACTACTGAATTAGTTTTTTTTTATCTGAAAATACTAAATCAGTTTAAAACAATTTAAAAAAGAAGAAAAAACAGGAGCTACCAGAAGCGGCAATTCCCACGTTGAAGTGACATATCTAATACTATGTTTGGGTTACTAGTGAAAGCATGGGTTTATTTTCTATCCGACAGTTTGTAGAAATTTGATATGGAAAAAGGTCAAGTTGTAAATGTGTCTGTATTTGAATTGATGGTAGCAGAAGTGATTTTTTTTTCAAATAGATACATGTTTGGTTTAACAATTAAAAAATTAACTGAAAATGATATGAGTCTTATTGACTAAAAAAGAAAAATAAATGTATTTATTATTTTAAAAATATATTTAAATTTATATTTACATATATTAATTTAATATAAAGAATTTATTTGGAAGGATTTAAATTTTGGAGGTATAATTCCAAATTATGTTTTTGGAAGAAAGAGAAAAAATAAATATATATAAATATAGAGATTGTTAAAAAGAAAAGAAATAAAAAAATACTTGGTGGTGGGGCCCACACTCAATGCTAAAAAGAATGCATAATTCTTGATGGCCAGGGTCACGTTAAAATGCTCTCAAATAAAAAAACTAATACTACCTCCAGTCCTAATTATACGATAAATTTGACTTTCTTTGGAAAGATTAAGGAAGTCAAAAAAGTTATCTAATCATTTCATATGTTGTGTATTTTTAGATTATATATTAGTTTATTTGTCAAAGTAATTAGTTCAAAGAAAAAAATAAAAATATCATAAAGTGATTTAATTAGTTTCCTTAATTTCTCCAAATAAGTTAACTATGTTTTATTTACAACAGAAAAAGCATATATTTACAACAAACTTCAAAAACATGGAATTTTTTCATTTCTTAAGTCCATAGGCTATTTTCAACAACAAATGCTATATTTACAACTGAAAAAGGATATATTTACAGCAAACTTTCAAAATCAGGATTTTTTTCATTTCTCAAGTCCAAAGGCTATTTACAACAACAAATGCTTTATTTACAACAGAAAAAACATATATTTACAACAAACTTTCAAAACATGAAATTTTTTCATTTCTTAAGTCCAGAGGCTATTTTCAACAACAAATGATATATTTACAACAACAAATGTTATATTTACAACTGAAAAAGCATATATTTATAGCAAACTTTTAAAACCAGGATTTTTTTTTTCATTTCTCAAATTCAGAGGCTATTTACAACAACAAATGTTTTATTTACAACAGAAAAAACATATATTTACAACAAACTTTCAAAACATGGAATTTTTTCATTTCTCAAGTCCAGAGGCTATTTTCAACAACAAATATTATATTTACAATAAAAAATGCTATATTTACAACTGAAAAAACATATATTTACAGCAAACTTTCAAAACCAGTTTTTTTTTTTTTTTTTTCATTTCTCAAGTTCAGAGGCTATTTACAACAACAAATGCTTTATTTACAATAGAAAAAGCATATATTTACAACGAAGTTTCAAAACATGGAATTTTTTCATTTCTCAAGTCCAGAGGCTATTTTCAACAACAAATGCTATATTTATAACTGAAAAAGCATATATTTAGAGCAAACTTTCAAAACCAAGATTTTTTTTCATTTTTCAAGTTCAGAGGCTATTTACAACAACAAATGCTTTATTTACAACAGAAAAAATATATATTTACAACAAACTTTCAAAACATGGAATTTTTTCATTTATCAAGTCCATAAGCTATTTTCAACAACAAATGTTATATTTACAACTGAAAAAGCATATATTTACAAGAAACTTTCAAAACCAGGATTTTTTTCATTTCTCAAGTCCAAAGGCTATTTACAACAATAAATGCTTTATTTACAACAAAAAATGCATATATTTACAACAAACTTTCAAAACATGGAATTTTTTTCATTTCTCAAAACAAGACCAAAACGGTTTTATATGTTCTTCCATATTATTGGGGATTCACAAATTGTTTGTTTTCTTTCTTGTTTTCCAAACAACTATGATAACAAAGAGATTGCCTTGAGTTGTGGAATAATGTTGTAGGAATGCTTCAAATTTCCAATACTTGCAAAGTAAGATATTTCCTGATTGTTTCTTCGCCACCCATTAAATGTCTCTTAGGTCCACTGTAGGAAGCTTGTCCAACATGTTGCAGAGCCTTGTTTACCCATCATACCAACTATCTAACATCAACAAAAACTGGAGGAGGATGACAGGGGGTGATAGCCGTTGGAATTCGAAGACGTTGTTGCTTCATGGGTTGAGAAGTGATTCTTCAAAGTATGGTTCTTGTAGAGGCATTTATGTTGCGAAAAAAAGGGAGAAAGGAGAGAGAGAGAGAGGACAAGGAAGAAGGAGAATGGAGAGAGAAAGTGGAATTTGAAGATATGAGAGGGAAGATTAGATTGGTAATTGTACATTTAGATTTGATTATAGCCAAGTCCCTTGGGACCTTTCTGTAATTAGAATATCATGCGGGACCTCTTTGTAAATATTTCTGGTCCTTGGGACCTTAGTGTAATTCTCCCATTTATTTTCAGGCTGCCTTGACTTTAGCCATCTTTATGTTTTTCTGAAAACTGGGCCAAAAATTTCTTGGATAAAAACCATGCGGATTCTCTAATTTCTTATGTTTGGGATTTCCTTTTGAGGAAAAAAAATCTTTGGGACTTCCAAAAGTGTTTATTATATAAATCAAAGCAAAACTTATCTCATATACTTACCTTGTATACCGTAAATCAAGATTGAAAAGTTGCTTTTGAAAACTCCAATCAATATTCCAAACAAACAAAATCATATTGGATTAAACTAAGGTATGTAACCATGAGGCCTTTAACACTTATCTGAATCCTTCAAGCATCTAATTAGACGTTCAATCCCTAGTGATGTGTATCAAAAAAGTCTTATGGCTAATACTAAAGCCCCTTCGAGAAGTCTACGGTGTGAGGGGATTAATCATTGTTACTGGCGATGGATACTCAGCCTATGAAAAAAAAAAACTAAGGTATGTTTGGCAGGAGGGAAATGGAGGGGAGGGGAAAGGCGGGAAAATTTTTAAGAGTTTTATTTAAAAAAATTGATAAAGTGAGGTTAAGTTTTTTAAATAAAAATAATATGTAAAATAAAAGAGTAAGAAAAATTTATTTAAAACTTTCAACCCTACTTCTTTAATTTGTTAAATCCAAGTCTAAAATTTTTTCCTCCTCACAAATCCCTCATACCAAATAACCACTAAATGTGGATGGAGCAATAACTTAACAAAGCAAGATGTAAAAGAGTTATAAGAGATCACTTTAGTGTCTGTTTGGATTAATGGTAAAAACTATTTTTTTTTTTAACGTAATTTGTTACGTACGAATTAAGTATGCGAAAAGAGCTTTATTTCAATTTTTGTGAAGATGCTATTCAACTGCTAATCGACAAAGGCCATCAGTCAATGGATTGTTGGTTTCACTCAAGTCATTGGAAAGTGTGGTGCACTAGAGACATAAGAAAGGAAAATTTGCAAAGGTCCAAGGCTTGAACGGGATTTTAGGTTTCACTCAAGTCAATGGATTTATAGTAATTCTTGAATTTGATTTCAAGATATCCATAGAACATGCTACAACGCAAAGATAACCATAGAACATGTAGCTTGGTGACTAAAACAGATTCAAAGTTAAACAGTTAATTCATATTATTTTATTTCTGGAAATATCGTGCATGGAATGCCATTTACTATAACATAAAATTTAAGATATCACTATCAGTGAACAATTCAACTTTTTAAAAATATTGATACAAAAAAAAGTTTACCATAATTATTGTCGCTAACATAACTTTTTCATCAGATAAAAAATATGTTGACTGAAAATACGAGACTACCTACAAAAATTTGTGGCAAAACTTTTTAAAGTAAAGGGCATAAAATTAACAAATTTTGTACAAGTACATGTGTTCATCATTAAGCTAAAGCTGTGCTAAACAATAGATAAAAAATACGGGGGAAAAACTATCATTTCAGAACATATCACCGAAGGATTCTGTTTTCCCCCCTTTAATTTTAATCAAACCCCACTTTCAGATTAGCATTTAACAAGGAAGAAGTTCGTACTAAGTTCTGAGAACACTCTGATAATATATATATACAATTACAAAGACTCAAACCTTGTTCCGTCAAGGGATTACGTCATATCACTTTTAGATCATGAATGAGTTAGTACAAGTTATCATTTCTTTCACTTTAACAAGCTTTATTTATCATAAAGAACAAAATTAACAGTGAATTGCATAATTTATCATAAAGAAAAAGTCTATGGAAGTTAAATTCACCACAACTTCCATGGATTTTGTAAGAACGCAGTTCAACTAGAGCTCTAAAATGCAGGAACACACCTTGTTGCCCTTGTCAATAGTAGTACCTACCTTCATGCGGCTGCAATATTATACATTCACACAACAAGAAAAACATAAAACCTTATCAGAAGTCTGGTTTTAAGCTAAATCCCATAATCTCAAAGTATTCAAATGAGAATGTAACTATACTCACATCATATGAAACCAGAGATCTGCAATACTGAGTATTTGTGAGAACTGTGCTTGTAGAACCACACTCACTTTCTATCAGTGAAACAGAGGACCTGTCAAGCTTGATTGAGTTTGGGTATTGATAGTAATGAGCATTAGAACCTACATGTGAAGATGACCTTCTCATCTTCATTACTGGTCTGTGACTACTATTTCTTGCTTCCATTGAAGCTCTAGGACGGCTTAATTGCCTCTCAGATGTGTCTGGTCTTTGCCTAGGTGCACTTAGTGATCTGAATTTGGCCCTTGATGATTCTGTGTTGGCCATGTAATTTGGGACTGGAGAAGTAAAAGAAAGCTTCTTTTCTTCAGGTTTTGATGATGCAGGGCTGCTTTGTCCTGATATGGCTGGAGATACCCTGTGGTTTTCTTCTTTTATGTTTCCGCCATTTTCCCGTGATCCAGAAACATCCACCTTCACAATTCTTATGTTCTCTTCCGTTTCCATGTCAGTTTCCTAGTGACACAAAACTCAGATTCAATTTTCATTTACATATTGAAGTTGTATCAATTTGGTCGCTGATCAGATTCATTCAATAGACAAAACAAGAGAGAGGTTTTGAACTCACATCATCAAAGTCATACACATGCCTTGTTAATGTTGAGTGTCTCTGATTGGACTTTGGTTCTGATGCCCTTCTGATCCTCAGAGCACAAGCTCTGGCTTGTGCTGTTAATAAAGCTTCCATGCATCTTAGAGTACCCGAAGCCTGTTTTCTCACTAATTGTCCCCTTACCAATGCCTGCAACTTTACTATTCCTCTCAGAGCACTTAATGCTTTTCTTGCCTGTTACTCATTCATCTCAGAAATCACAACACAGACAAAAAGGACATGACAGTACTGGAAAATCATCATATAGGCTTAGGAGAAAATGACACACATACCAAGTAAGACCGAAAGACAGACTGAATTTTAATAGCAGCAGCTTCGTCAGTGATAATAGCAAAGTGATTGTTGTTCTGCAAATTCTGATCAGCATCTGTGGCGGTTGGTGGTGTCGGTGAGGCAGTCACATTGGTTTCTGCAGAATTATTGAGTTGTTTGGAATCTGCTGGCCTACGGAAACTCCATCTTCGTTTCTCTTTTGGGGTTGGAATTTCAGAGGCACTTGTTGAAGAAGGAGGAATCTGATAATCTCCACATTGTCCCTTCTCTTTGTCCTTGTGGTTCCTCGGGGACATCAACAAGTTTCTAAGCCATTTCCTGGTCTTCCCCATGAAGAAAGTAGCAACAAACAAAAGATTAATCAGATCTACTGTTTTCATTGTCCATTGATATAATACCACATATATACACTGGTCCACTTGACAGAAATGGCTTAAGCGTTAATGAACATCATAATCTCCTTGTCTCTCCATATACTATTCTTTAGCAAGTGGCATTTGCAGAGGACGCTGTGGTGGTTGTCACACACTTGTGTGACTTGTGGGATAGTTCTAAAGTGTAACTATGAACAGTTAAGTGCACAAAGCTACTACTACTAGATGAGATGAGGTTTGAGGACTAAAAGATCTAATCTTACCCCTATAAATAAATATACTCTTTTCAAGATTTAATCGTGTGATCTCCAGGTGACATGGCAATAACCTTATCATTGCATTGGAAGTCACTGAGAGAGTGTAGTTGAGGGATTTGTGAAAATCGAAGAAGGAAGGAAGGTTCCACATATGATGAGGATGGGCCAGTTGAGAGGTGTCCACATGGATTATGTAAGGTAGTGATCAAGGGGTGTTATGGTAATTTCAGAGGTTGGCCTAACGTGGGAAATGGGAATTGGGATGGGGATAGATCAGAAACCATGTGGAGGCATCACATGATGCAGCAATCGTCGTGTACAAAGAGACTTGCATTTGTTGGCTTCAATATTTAGTTGTCCAGTAGAGCCCTTGTATTTAAGGACACTGTACCTTAAAATAGGACAACTCACTGCCACCTGCGTGGTACTCAAAGCAATAATACAAATTCTATTTTGAGCGCGAAACTTAGTTATAGAGGCCTATCTGAATGATGCAACATTTTCTATTATACAAGATAAGTACATGAAAGAAATTTTATTTCGATTTGTGTGAATGTATTTTTTAAATACCAATTCAAACATGAGAATACTTTACTTTGGAGATACACTAAATGTGATTTTTTTTTAATAATTAAATTATATGTTGTTTGATGAGTTAGGAATAAGAGTCTATCATGTTCAATATATGTACGACATTTCACCAATAGAAATAATATTTTGCGCAATTTATACCCCATTCATCACACCTTCTACAACTTTTTATGTTATGTTTTTATCAACTACTTTACAGTTTATATAGTGTTTATATTATTATTTTCGATTTTAAATATAAAACATAATTTATAATATAAATTACAGTATACACTAGGTCATCCAATATTGAGAATAAGAAGAGTAACATTTATATTTTTTTGGCTGATATATAATAGATGAGTCATTTTCACCAGCCTTTTCCATCATATGAAGTTTGAGAAATGGTATCACTATATGAATAGACATTTAAAAAAAATTAATATTCATAAAGAATATATCTCCCTTGTAATAAGCAATTAATAAACAAATTTAACACATTCTTTGATATTTTTAATATAAATATAAATGAGGATATTACATTGATAAAAAAAATATCAATGAATGCGTTACCTGTGATTATGTAAATGTCTATGTAATATGTTTAACTTTGACATTTATATTCATAAATAATATCTCTCCCTTATAATAACAGAGATAAATTAAGCGAAAAAAATCACGGAATTATTAATCTCCTTGAATAAACAAGTTAAACTTAAAATTACTTCAGGAAATTCTCGTGTCTAAATTCTATTCAAGTAATATTCTACTGAGAAATTTAGTTTTAATTAACAAAAAAGGAGGATGAGTGTTATAAATGAACATTAAATTATTGTACTGAACAAATAGATATTTAATAGAACTAGGCCCCACCTTACCCATTGTAAACTACTAGTGATCTGGATAATTTTCTTAGAAATATATTTTTCATATACAAAATAAGCCAATACAGGTGGCAATCACATGGCATGTTTATATGCTTAAAATTTAATTAGCCACTGTTTGAAGGGACATTTGCATGCTTCTCTAGTCTTCAACTTAATTCTTTAATCGTTGGAAAAAATATTTAATTCCTTAATCATCACTTAATTAATTTATAACACTAACTAAACCCCCTTTATTTTTATAATTTGAATTTTTTTTTCTCTTACGAGTAAAGCAATGATAAAAATTTAGAAGGAAAAAGGATGAAAATGTAATTGACAGGTTCAAATTACCTCAAAACATGTTTTCGGCAGAAAATCACAGTATCTTATTAAATATAAATCTGACTTGCAATGTGTTAAATGCTCTAATGACATTTTAACAGCTTTAATAGCATGAGTTGACACTAGTTTGGTATCCGTGTAAGTGCATATGATCAAACTAACTCATTTAACTATTATAACTAACATCTTTTAACAGGAAGGCAACATCCTACGATTTGGAAGGTTTTAAGACAATATTGATTTAAAAAAAAAAAAAAACTTTCGGATATCTAGTACCCTTAAGTGAAAACTTTTCAGGGTGCACCTTAATTGAAAAAAAAATGAAGTCAATGATGTATGAACTTGTCAACTTAATATATTTAAACAATTACCTGTCAAATTTAACCTAAGTAACGGCTACACGGCAATATTGTTATAGAGTTTGAAAACTGTTGTATAAATTTTCAGCTTAACCTTTTTAAGTATGTATATGTAGACTTATTTTTTTTTTATAAAAAAAAAATTGTATCGGCTAGTTTCTAGAAGGTGTATCATACTTTAACTAATATATGAATCATGCCTAATTAAAATATATAAATTTTAAAGTTATTTTAACTATAATATTTTTTGAAACATCAATTTGATAATATGTACGTTTAAAAAATTTATTGAAAAGTAAGCCGTAAATATAGAGGGTGAGCATGGTAACACTCCCGGAATTAGTTTTTTTTTTAAAAAAAATTTATGTTCCTTAGAATAAAAATGGATAGGAATAATGTTTGGTAAATTCTTTTTTTTTTTATAATTCCTGGGATGAACCGGTTTATTTTTTATGCTAGAGAATAAAAGAAATAAGTAAAAAAAAAAAATTCTTACTGCTTTATTCCAAGCAAAAAATTAGAATCATTTTTCTCTCAACAACCTCTCTTTCTTTATTTATATGTCTTTGATTTCTGCTGGCGTTCGATCATGTGTAGAGGGGAGAGAGGACATTGGTGATAATGGTGTGCCCCTTTTTTTTTTAGTTTGTCACAGCTGGGCGGTGAGAAGACGCAACTATGTAAAAAAAAAAAAGATAGAAATATAAAAATTTAAAAATAATAGCTGTTAATGTGATGGCATAAGCCTACACCTATTTCATCCTATTTCTTAGGTTTTCATAGCTAGAAGTTAGTTTGTTTCCATATCCTATGCAAACTCCCTTCATTTTGATTATATATTTATTTCTTTAAAAAAACCAATATAACATCCCAAATCACAAATAATATTATATTTTTTAGATATTTTTTAAATAGGAAATGTTTGCATTTTGGTTAAAATTTATACCAATTTATTATTTTATACAGTTGATGAAATCTGTAAATAAAAAATAAAGAAATAGATTTTTATTGTATTAGATAATTTTAATTCTCAGGATAAAAATAAAATGTGTTAATAAACATAATTCTGATTTTCAAAGTAAAAATAAAATGAGTTAATAAACGTAATTAATTTTGATTCTCAGAACTCTTTCAATGCACAGAATAAGAAAAAACTGTTTCATCTAAAAAAACAATGCTGAAAACAAAACGATTGTCATATACACCCATATTTTGCATAGGGGTGCAAAATGCCTAAATACTATATTGTATATCAATGCCCTTTATTACAAAGATGGAAAACTATATTTTTCCTTACCTCAATTTATTTGAATAAAAATACATAAAATAGAATAAAGTAATAAACCATTGATGTCTTCAAAGAATCTTCCATTAATCTTCCATAAATGTTTACAAAAATTTATTGTTATCTAACCAACTCCATCTAAGGACTTGGATTCTCCCCACTTCCCCTTCCCTCTATTTTTTTTTATAAAATATTATTTTGATTTTATTTATAAGTCCTCTTTCAATTAATAAATGAGTTTGTGACAATTTTGATCATATTAATTATACCAATGAAAATAAAAATAAAATAAAGAGTTGAAAGATATTTTATTTATAAATGAGAGCAAAATTAAAAATTTACCTTATAATCGTTGAGCTAACTACCTTTCTTTGATATGAGTGATTTAGTTAAAAGAGACTTATAAATAGAAGCAATGTGATAATTTTATAGTATTTTTTATTTTATTTTTAAACTAAATCGAAACCACTCAAATTTCAACATAACAAATTAACAATTGAGATGGGGTGGGAAAAAAGGAAAGTGGAGAGAATTCAACTCTCTCAGTTAGTAGAAAATGTAGCCATATTTTGGGATGGGGAGAAAAATACGGGGCAATAAAATTACAAGGGAAAACTCACAAAAATAGTAATTTTTTTTTACCATTTTTAGAAATTTTCTTTCCTAATATCCTCCCCTATTTTTTCCTCACATTTCTCTCCATTTGAACTAAGAGTTGTTGTTAATGATGTAGCATTTATTCACTATAGATATCCCCCCCCCCCCATGCTAAGTTGCAATAATTTATTTGTAAAAAATCTTGATGATCAGAAATCATTTATGTGTAATCAATAAAAGAATTTGGCATACGATATATAGATTTGAGAAAAAGATTAAAGTTTTATATTTAAAATCAAAATAAACCCCTTAACTAATTTAATATTTGGCTTGTCCAAAAACGGACAATAAAACTAAAAGTGACTTGTATAGATAACTCCATATACAAATGTTCTTGGTCTGACTATTCATTAATAGATTAAATATCCTCTCTGTTTCTACTGCTCAACTTGATTATT
Organism: Acacia confusa; assembly: GCA_037074495.1. Classification (NCBI taxonomy): domain Eukaryota; kingdom Viridiplantae; phylum Streptophyta; class Magnoliopsida; order Fabales; family Fabaceae; genus Acacia; species Acacia confusa. The sequence continues at coordinate 9,793,474 of CM073505.1, forward strand.
GGCATGGATTCATGTTAAATATGAAATCGTCCATATTTTTTAAAAATAATTTTAGGTTTATTTTAATTTTAAAAGATGCAGAATAAAAAGTAAAAATAATTTCTCAATTAAAATAAATTGCTCTTTCGACATATCCAGGTCCGAATTATTGTGCTAAGAATTGAATCCATGGGCCACCAGCCCACCAGTGAAGCCCGTTAATAATATCTAGCCCATTTCTCGATGATGTGAACTGATGACCAAAAGCGAAAAGACCTGTGGAAGACTACATTGCCACACAAGAGTGCAAGACTGTAATCTGATTGTGCAAGCCACACAACTTTATTTTGTAAGCAAGTTTCAGAGTGTGCTTCCATGTATTCCTCTCATTCGTCCGCTTCCAAGCTTTCCGATGTCTTCGAAACCGGAAAATTCACCACCAAACTTCAGACGATCGATTCACCCGTAAATTGTGAGTACTATTTATTGCTTATTGTTAGTTCTACTACAAGCGTTGTGTTTGTGAAATGCTCGATTACGTTTTCATCTTCTTTGTTGGATCTGTGTCATCAGTATTTTCCTCTTGTATTTGCAGTTCCGCCTCCGAAACCGCTTTTGATTGCAACGCCTCTTGAAGCAGGAGATTTCCCTGTACTCTTGTTCCTCCATGGCTACCTTCTCTCCAACTCCTTTTACTCTCAGCTTATCCTTCACGTCGCTTCTCATGGCTTCATTGTCATCGCTCCTCAGGTTAGTCCTCATTTCACCCTTGTCTGTGAACTACTGGGACCAATCAAAGCCCTATCGTATATCTGATATTTGTTTCACATATTGCGTGTTTGTTTGTGTCATGGTTTGATACCGCTAGATGCGCGTTTGGGGAACTTTATAATCAGTTTTTGTTGACTAGCGAATAATTTATTTATTGTATGCTTTTCTAGAGAATTGTTTATAATCAAATCATGCAAACAGGAGCTCATGTTATATTTAAAGTGCATTATATATTATTATAGTCGGAGAGAGACTGTATATTTTGAAGTATATTTTATAGTATAATCGAAGTGAATCTGAGAAACAAGAGAAGACAAGTCAATTTTGAAAAAACGAGCGCTCTTTAAATTTGTAATTCTAGATTGAATGCACTGAATATCAGAAAAACAAGTTCTGAAAAGTTGCGGCCAATGAGGCTAGAACTTTACTCTCTTCGGTCCTATAACATACGGTTTTAATGTGTGATTAATCTTGAGCTTTTCTGGCTCTGGTATTTTGGATGGAATACAATGAAGGGACGACTAAAGAAACTTTTCTTCTGAGGTTTTCTCTTAAAATGAGAGGTTAAAATGGTTCAAGTAAAAGTTTTGCTTCCAGAAGGCAAAAAAAGAATGCAAAAGTTTTGCTTCAATTTCCTTCTTTATTTTCTTCCATTCAAATATAGAGAAAGTATTATGATTTTATTCATCCTTGATACTTATTTTATTGGTTCATTTTCCTTCAAATTTTTTATGCTACAGAAGTCCTTCTTGTCTGTCATGTGAGTTCAATCACTGATACTCGAGGCATTTTGCAACTGAGGCAGCTCTATATGACCCATAAACTGTCTATATGTCATTTGATTAGCAGAATACTGCTTTTCTGCATTTCATGTTATTACAGTAAAACACAAAATGTCGTTGTATCATGTTCTGTGATGACAGTTATACACAGTGGCTGGACCGGATATAAGCGACGAGATTCACTCTACGGCTGCAATAACAAATTGGCTAGGTGAAGGGCTCTCAAGATATCTTCCTCCAAATGTAAAACCAAATTGCAGCAAGTTAGCACTTGGAGGCCATAGTCGTGGAGGCAAAACAGCTTTTGCTGTGGCTCTTAAGAAACTAAACACCACCACAAATCTCAAGTTCTCAGCCTTAATAGGCGTAGACCCAGTTGATGGAATGGACAAAGGAAAACAAACCCCACCACCAGTGCTCACTTACATACCCCATTCTTTTGACTTTGATATCCCTGCCATGGTTATTGGATCAGAGTTGGGTGAACTCAAGAAGAACCCTTTGTTCCCACCTTGTGCGCCTAAAGGTGTGAACCATAAGGACTTCTTTGACGAATGTCCCAAACCTTCATGGCACTTTGTTGTAAAGGACTATGGTCATGTTGACATGCTGGACGATGATACTAAGGGAATTAGAGGCAAATTGACATATTGTCTCTGCAAGAATGGAGAGTCCAGGAAACCTATGAGAAGGTTCGTTGGTGGCGCCATAGTTGCTTTCTTGAAAGCTTACCTTCTAGCTGATGATCGAGACTTGATTCCTATACGTGACAGGCACCTGAATATGCCAGTGGATCTCAAAACTATTGAGTGTTATGTTTGACAACATTTCATAGTATAGTAAATTACCAACAGATTGTATGTAAGACTTTGATGTAAAATATTATTATGCAGATGTTCTGCATGATAGTTTGAATCTGCACTGAAATCATTCTTCAGTCAAATTGCATATAGTTTTTTTGAGTGAAATTACTAATTATTAGCCTGCCCTCATAAGTACGAAATTTGTGCCCAAAACAAAAGTAATACGGAGTTTCAAAGTCAGTGGAAATCCAAATTAATGACTGGTTACGGTAATATAAGAAGCTTTTGAGCAAATATACCCTGACAAATTCTTCATTTTCATGGGGTCGAACTAATTGGAATTTGTCAATAATCTCTGTGTGTTGGTGAAAGTTGTTGATGGGTGGATGCAAGTTCGTATCCATTGTCTTTAAATTTGTAAATTGATTTTCCGAATTTTCGATTTTCACATTTTTACTTTACAAAATCATATTGAATCATTTAAACTCTATTTTTAAGATGTGTCAATAATCTAAAGTATTTTTGTGTGTAATTTTTCACTTAGCAATTTAAATAATTTAGGGTGATAAAACATCTAACAAAAATACTTTAAATTATTGGATGCACTAAAAAACATAATTTAAGAGATTACATGCCCAAAAAATTTATTGACACTGGATGCACAAAAATACTTCAGGCAGTTTAACTACAAGTAAAAAACAATAGTACCAAAAGAATATTGAATATTACCAAAAAAAATACAAGTGAAAAACAAGGGAAATATACCGATATAAGAACAATTTTCAAAATAATTACCAGATTGATGCACTATGCAATGATGTAATGCAGTTGATGGCATCAACTGCCACAACGCCATTAGTGGCGTCCTATGTACTAACACCACTTTAGTGGCGTCAGTACTTGTGGTGCCACAAATGTGGCGCTACACAATAGGGGGCCTGTCTGCCCCTATTGTAATTTAAAAATTAAAATAATAATAATAAATTAAAGCAGGGGTGTGAGACACGCCCCTGCTCTCTTTAAAAAAATAAAAATAAAGTTGCAACTTTGATAAAAACTGCAATGTGTCAAAGAATAGGGGCTCTCTTTTAAAAAAATTAATAATTAAAAAAATAAATTAAGACGCTCTTTAAAAATAAATAAATAAATAAAGTTTAAGCTGCTGCAGCAATAAGGGGCGTGCTTTTTGACGCCCCTGCTTGAACTTTTATAAGAAAAAAAAAATGAATAATGCACGCAATTCTACCTCCTATATTAAACACACAAAAATTTAGACACACACATATTGCCAGATGTAGAGGGAGAGACAAGAGAGTAGTGTGAGGAAATGAGAGAAGAATAGAAGAATTGGAAGCTATTTTAAGGAATGTAATTTATTTGATAAGATTATTTAAGTAGCTAAACTAGTTTCTTTTTTAAAAAATTCTTCATAGAAGTTGTACATATTTTTGTCTTTCTAATGATAGTAGTATTTAGTTGGTTAGTAAAAATTTTAGATTTAGAATTTTGGGAAAATTCTGAATTTTGATAATAGAAGACTGTATTTATGTAGTGAATGATTAATAGTAAATTTTAAGTGATTTAGATTTATTATTTGTTAGTTGGAGAAATTTAAAACTAATTTTTCTATTTAAGAAGTTTAAGATTTTTGTATTATAGGATTTTTTTTTACCGATTAAATGTTGCGTAAATAGTTTATTTGGGTTAATAGAGATATTATGAAAAAATTTTTCGGTTTAGTTTTCAAATTTAAGGACTGATTTGTCATTTTTGAAAAGTGAGAATTGATTTGTCATTTTCAAATTTGAGGACTGATTTGCCATTTCTGAAATTTTATGACTACTTTGTCATTTTTGAAATTCAAGAATTGATTTGTCATTTTAGAAATTTGAGGATTGATTTGTATTTTTTTGAAGTTTGAGGACTAAAATGTCATTATGAAATTTAAAGGACAAACCTTTTATTTTTCAGTTTTTATTATATAATACATAGTTATTTATTTTGTATGTCTAATAATACATATAGATAGATGACTAATTGTTTGATATTTTGTGAATTTATAATTTGATATATAAGTTGTAAAATATTATTATTAGTTAAATGTAATTAAAAAAATATGTTAAACTAATAATTATTTAATTAATAAAAATATTTTATGGAATATGTTGTACATTATTAAGTATTGCATTAGAGAAAATCACCAAAGTAGCATGGAAAATTAAATAAAAAACAAGAATTCAATATATATAATAATATTGAATTTTACTTAGTGTGTGTGTATATATATTATGAATTTTCATTTTTAGATTAATTTTCATTTTCATTATTATTATTATTATTATTATATAATATTGAATTTTATTTATTTTTTTTTAGAGAATAAATAATTAGTGACTTAATAATGTGTTATGTGAGGGTAAATTTTTATTAGTCAAATGTATCATCAATGTGCCCACGAAATTCAGTCCAGCCTCAAAGAGTGGGGAGTTCTTAATGAGGAAGTGTAACAGTCACATCGATCACAAGTTGTATGGAACATAGGAGATTGTGATGCCTTGAGGGTGAGGCGAGCCTCATAAGGGTCGGGAGATGTCTATGACCCAGATGACATCCCACCAGAGTTGCAAGAGCACCTTATCCGAATAGGTTTTTGGCACGTGTCTCGCATGAAGAGACTCCAGTATGTTTTATTCTTGATGTAATTAATTATATGCATTTAGTTGTTTGTACATGATACAGATAATACAGACTATTACATATTTTTCTCTACTTTTATGTTGGTGCAGATTAACAAAGACCTTATTTCTGCTTTGGTTGAGAGGTAGAGGCCGGAGACTCACACCTTCCATATGCCAGTTGGTGAGATGACCATTACTCTACAAGATGTAGAGGGCATTTTAGTTTTGTCTACTAAGGGTCGAGTAGTTTCTGGTAGGATGCATGACAACTGGGCAGCAGTCATGCAGGACTACATAGGTTAGACTCCACTCCCATCTCATTTGATTGGTGGAAACATCAGGATGAGCTGGTTTAACACTCATTGGGGCCACTGGGAGGAGCACTCAACTATTGTTCAGGGTTAGCTTTTGTAAACACGTGCCTACCTCATGCGCCTATTCGGTAGGTTTTTGTTGTGTGACAAGTCCAGCTCAGAGGTACCTAGTCGAAATACACAATTACTGGGCAGTGACCTTACGGAGACTGCTACATACAGCTGAGGGTCTGCTGTACTTGCTATACTGTTTTGTGAACTATGTTAGGCCATGTCAGCTTCAGCCAAAGACATCGGGGGTTGTTTGTTATTGTTGCAGATATGGGCGTGGTTCAGATTTCCTGCCATATCATTTCCCATCCACCGCCGAGTGACAAAGGCGTTCATTACAGACGTAGGTATGGAAGTAGTATATATAAAATGAATATTTTGATTGATTGTAGTAGTTAAGCGATTACGTTCTTATTTGCAGGTTGTTTCATTAATGTTATTGAGTTACATATTGTAAGTTCAATAGTGTAAAAATGCGGTTATTGCACCGTGATCTAAAGACATACTGGATAGAGCTTGACTAGATGGGTCGCGATGATGTATGTATAATAAATTTGAGATTATGAAAAAACAAAAAGAGTAAACTAATTTGTGTTATATGTGTGACCATTTGTTTACATGTACATTTGAATTGGGAGCCATATAAGGACGCTGGGTATGAGTTTATGGGTGCAAATGTTCACAAGCAGGACATGTGGAGGGCGGTGACACCCGTACTTACTTTCCACATTGTCGAGATGCACCAACCCGATCGGTGCATGCGGCAATTTGGCATGCAGCAACACATTCCTAATGTTGTTGCATAGCTTAAAGGTGTACATGATCTTACCTTACACGGTAAGATGACTGAAGATTGGGAGGTGAATATGGATGAATTTATTCAGTATCGGAACACACGACATAAGCGCATCTTGACTACAAATCCATCGGAGGGGCCGATTTCCACAAACTCGGAGTATATGACTTGGTTCTTCACCCACACTCGACGGTTTATGATGAGGCAGGTGGTGAAGGTCGGGCATGTGGTACGTATTGATCTTGCTTCCAGTTTTTTATGCTATATATTTCATCTTATCATCCATAACTTATTTCATTAATGTTATTTATTTTATTGAATAACTTCATATAGATGGTGTAGAATGGATTTGGTGGATGAATTCTCCACAATTTGATGCCGACTTCAGTAAGAGGCAGGTTCAATATGACCTATACAGAGTTCCATGGTACCCAGTAAGAATATGATAACCAAACATTCCAGTCACCTTTTCTTGTATCATGGCCACAACTACCGAAGGTGTTTCCTTGACCATGTCTACAAAACCAATTACAAAAATTGTAAAGTCGGAATGTTATTTATGTTCACTAACAAACACGAATAAATTAACTTTAGGACAAATGTTATTGTGTATCGTACCTTTTATGGCCTCCTAAATAATTTCAGAATCAAGTTGTCTATGATCCTGGGAGAGAATTGTGTTCACACAACTATGATTTCCAATCCATTTAGTCACCACCCAAGTGTTGCCATTCTTCGATTTAATTGTCCTTACTCTCCAAGTGCAACCTTGTTCATGATTCCGACATTTCATTGAGAACTTGGTTGTAGTACTCTCAACCACTGCAACTTCATGATGTTCCTTCATGCAATAATATTTTATTGTGGCCTGCACATCATTCTTGGACCCGAACTCTTGTTTCACATATAATTCGTCTTTTATTGCTCACAAACCCTGACCCAAGCCTTCGACATCCAGTATATCCTTATGCGGGTAATCTTCATCAACAGCTTCATAATGTAGAATCTCATTCCAAAATGGTGTAATATCTGCATATTCACAAATAATACAGTTTATGTGAAAAAATGGAAACTAAAAAAAAATGTATATAATAATACAGCTCCGTAACTAACCTGATGCTTGTAACATACCAGTTTGTTATGGCATGATATTACCATGGTATTCATCATCTGTATCACTATCATTCTGATCATCTTCATTTGCCAATAAAGTGTCTTCATCTTCTTCCTCTTGCTCCTCCTCATTGTTAGGTTCATTTACCATATAGTCGCTTTCTTCTCCATGCGCAACGGTTGATTGTGCTAGATAAGGTGTACTAGATTAAGCCATATAATGTAACTGATTACTAAGGTTGAGTCCATAAATTGGTATTGGTACACCCTCCTCTGACATTTTAATATCCACATCTAACTCAACAAATTGGGATGTACGGTTTTCCCTGAATGTTTGAATTTGTTTTTTTCCAAATCATCATCATCAGATATTTCAAAACCTTCATATTTGTGGTTTCCACAAGGAACTCTAACAGTCACTGAAGATATTACCTGATCTTGTTGCATTTTTAGCTTCCGACAGATCTTTGCATTTAAATCTACAGCGAATATGCTTTGAACAATATGCATTGCTCGTTTTTCACCTTCAAGGCTCAATCCGTTTGCACCTATATTTTTAAAACCATTATAATATACAAATGAACAAATTTGATTCATTTTTTTGCTTATATTATATTATGAAAAAGAAGAATAAATTACAAATAAAATAAATAACAACAACACAAATTGCAACTAAGCAGAAGAAGAAACAAAATGTATATAAGGAATTAAAAAAAGAAATGAAGAAACAGAATGTGATCAAAAGAACAAATGAAACTGTAAGAAATGGGGGAGGAGGAAGATTGAGGAGGACTGATTTTCTCTCATCTCTCCCTCTGCTTTTGCCGATATGTATGTGTGTGTGAATGTGTGAATGTGTTTGTGATTTATAAATGGGGCAACAACAATTATTAATTTTTCCTTTTTTTAAAAAAAAAAAGTTAAAGCAGGGGCGTGCTCCACGCCCCTGCCCTACTGCAATTGCATCAGACTGCAACATACAGTCTGTTGTAATTGCAGCTTTCATTATTATCATTATTTTTTAATAAAGCAGGGGTATGTCTCACGCTTCTCCTCTCAATTTTTCATTTTTATTTTTTTTACAAAGAGCATGCTCTCATTTATTATTATTATTATTTAATTAATAAATGACACGCCCTTGCTCTTTGATGTTGCAATTGCTGCAGCTTTTATTAAAGCTACTGCAACAATTGCAGCTTTAATTAAAGCTACAATTGATGTAGCTCATATATATATTAAACAAGCATCTAACACCCTACATTTTTTTTAGTTTTTAAATAATAAAAGTAGGGTGTCAACCTTGCATTATTGAGTGGCACCACATTAGTGGCGTCAGGAGTACTAACGCCACTTAGTGGTGTCATTGCTTTAGACGCCACTTAGTGGTATCAATGCTTCAGACGCCATTGACGTAGTAGTACTAGTGGCGTCGTGTTAGGTGACGCCACTCATTGTATTAGTTCAATATTTACTTTTTACCGTGCCTTATTTTGATAATTTTGTAAAAAAATATTCTTATATTGGTAAATTTTCCGAAAAAACAATGTGAAATTTACAATAATAGGCCCAAATTTTTTTTTTGTCAAAATAGACCCCACGGAAACATTTTACCAAATTAACCTAGTTGGTGGCGCCACATCAGCGGGCGTCAGATGTGGCGTGGCGCCACTGTGCAGGTGGCGCTACCACGTGGGATGCCACCTAGGTGTGTCCAAGGTGGCAGCGCCACCTATTTTTTTAAAAAAATTTTAAAAAAATTTATATATTACTGTCGCAAGCAGCCTTGTTGCCTTGCGGCAGCTTTTCTGCAAGGGGCGTCAGCCCCTTGTCAGATTTTGTTTTTAAATTTTTTAAATTATTATTTTATAATATATAATATATATTATAAATAATATACTAATTATATATTAATAATTAATATATATTATTAATAATATAATAATTATTTATTAATATTTATTATTAATAATTATCATATTAATATTATATATTAATATTATTTTATATTAATATTATTAGTTTAGATTTTTTTTGCCCAAATTTTATTAATTTAGATTGATTTCATTTTATTAGTTTAGATTGATTTCATTTTATTAGTTTAGTATTAGTTTTATTTTATTAGTTTAAATTGATTTTATTAGTCTAGTTTTTAATTTAGTTTGATTTGATTTTGTTCGTTTAGGTCGATTTTATTTTATTAGTTCCGATTTTTTTGTTCATTCAAAAGTTATTCTGCGACTTTTTCGATTTACTCGGAGGTGGGGGGAAGAATTTGTTTTCAAATTATTTTGTAATCTTTTTTAATAATAAAATGACGTAATTTTGTCTTCACTGGATAAAAGCTTATATCCAATGACATGACAAATTATAAATCCTATTAATAATATAATAATTATTAAAAATATATATTAATATATAATTATTGTATTATTAATAATTATTAATATGATAATTATTAATAAATAATTATTATATTATTAATAATATATATTATATATTATAAAATAATAATTTAATTTTTTTTAAAAAAATCTGATAATTATTAAAAATATATATTAATATATAATTATTATATTATTAATAATTACATAATATAATTATTAATATGATAATTATTAATAATAAATATTATTAATAATAATTATATTATTAATAATATATATTAATTATTAATATATAATTATTATATTATTTATAATATATATTATATATTATAAAATAATAATTAAATTTTTTTTAAAAAAAAAAATCTGATAGGGGTGTCAAAAGTTGACGCAAGGCAGCCTGCGGCAGCAATATATAAATTTTTTTTTATTTTTAAAATAGGTGGCGCTGCCACCTTGGACGCCACCTACGTGACAGCGCTATCTGCATAGTGGCGCCTGCTGACGTGGTGCCACCATCTAGGTTAGTTTGACAAAATGTTTCCTGGAGTCTATTTTGACAAATTTTTTTTTTGGCCTATTATTGCAAATTTCCCGAAAAACAATAGTTGTCCTTGTACCAAAAAAAAACTTGTCCCAAAAACAAAAATCAATCCCTAAATTTCCGAATTCCAGTTGGATCAGCGAAGCTTCCCCGTTCTTCTCATATCCCGTCCCCCTCTGCCGCAATGGCAGCTATCTCTCTCTTCTGAATCTCCTCTTCTTCTTTGAGTGAGAGCGACAGGGAGAGAGAGGTTGAAACTGTTCATCATCGTCTTCTTCGACGGAGGCTGCGAGCTGCTGAGAGGAGGACGCCGTTCCCCGAACTGTGTTCTTCATCAAGTGACGAGCTGCACGAGAGAGCGAGGGACCTGGTTCTTCTTTATTGACGCCGTCTGAGGAGACTAGAGGATGCCGTCAACTGCTGCTGGTTTTTCTCTTGGAGTCGTGTGCACGACATCGGAGGAGCTGCTAATTTTGACAGAGAACTAACTGTAGGAGTGGAGGAACAGAGATTGGCCGCAACCGTCGTCTGTTCACCTTTTTCTTGTTCAAAAGGTTTGAACTTTCAGCTCGAGAATCTACCTTAATGTAATCAACTATCACTCCGCAACCCAGTTTTACCGTCTCGTTTCTTGCATTGGAATGTTCTGATCCCTCATGTGGCAATCTAGACTGGAGACTCAGTTTCCAAACTACATCAATATATTCTTAATGAAGCCATGTGGTCGGTTCTTATTTTATGCTGTCTTCAACGTCGTTTTCAGTATCGAGAAATCAATTCTTGTCTCAAGTTCAAAAGTACATACCAAAATCATGGAAGCTACCCACTTGCCAAGTTGATGCACAAACCGTTCCTGGTGATGCATCTATGATTGGTTCTCTTCATGCATTTCTCAGAGAGTTTGTAAAACAGAATCAACTATCAAATGCATTCAGAGTATATTCTCAAATCCAGAGCCATGCATCTTCTTCTGGTTCTTTCGACCTTATATTACAGCCCATTAGCTCTCTTCTTTTATCTTGTATCAACCTTAAATCATTGCCACAGGGTAAGCAAATCCATGCCCAGATTATTTTACTCGGTTTTGATCAACACCCCATTGTGGTTCCTAGGCTTATTACTTTTTATGCAAATATCAACCTTCTCGCTGATGCATTCAGAGTATTTTCTCAAATCCAGAGCCATGCATCTTCTTCTGGTTCTTTCGACCTTGTCTTACATCCTATTAGCTCTCTTCTTTTATCTTGCATCAACCTTAAATCATTGTCACAGGGTAAGCAAATTCATGCCCAGATTATCTCACTCGGTTTTGATCAACACCCCATTGTGGTTCCTAGGCTTGTTACTTTTTATGCAAATGTCAATCGTCTCGCTGATGCTCGCATTGCCCTCGAAAACACTAGCTGTTTGGACCCTTTACCTTGGAATTTGCTCATCTCGTCGTATATTAGAAATGGGCTTTTTTCAGAGGCTATTTCTGTTTACAAGAAAATGGTGAACAAGCAGGTTAAACCAGACAATTTCACTTATCCATCTGTTCTCAAGGCTTGTGGTGAAGCTTCGGATTGCGTATCTGGCATGGAGATTCACAAGTCTATTGAAGCTAGCTCTCTGGAGTGGAGTTTGGTTGTGCACAATGCACTGGTTTCCATGTATGGTAGGTTTGGGAAAGTGGAGGCTGCCCGTGGTTTGTTTAATCGTATGCCTGATAGAGATAATGTTACATGGAACACTATGATAGGTATATATGCCTCTAGGAATATGTGGGAGGAAGCATTTCAGCTCTTTGAAAGCATGTGCAAGGAGGGCATTGAAGTGGGCATGATCACATGGAACACCATAGCTGGGGCATGCTTGCGAACAACCAATTTCAGGAGGTCACTTCTTTTGATTTCTCAGATGAGAATATCTGTTCCTCATTTGGACTCTGTGTCGATGGTCATTGGATTAAATGCATGCTCCCACATTGGAGCCCTTAAATTAGGAAAGGAGATTCATGGTCATGCTGTCCGAACTTGCTCTATTGTGTTTGATAACATAAAAAATGCATTAATTACTATGTATTCTAGGTGTAGAGACCTTAGGCATGCATATATGGTCTTCCATAAAATAGAAGAAAAAGGTGTGATTACTTGGAATGCCATGCTTTCTGGTTATGCTAACATGGATCGATATGAAGAAGCATCCTTCCTCTTCAGAGAGATGTTCTGTGAGGGAGTTGAACCTAGTTATGTGACCATTGCAAGCATTCTTCCTCTATGTGCTCGCATAGCAAATCTACATCATGGTAAAGAATTTCATTGCTACATAATCAAACGTGAGGACTTTAAGGACCTTTTGTTATTGTGGAATGCTCTTGTGGACATGTATGCGAGGTCTGGCAAAGTTGTAGAAGCTAGACGACTCTTTGATTCATTGAATGCAAGAGATGAAGTCACATATACTTCTATGATTGCTGGATATGGCATGAAGGGGGATGGAGAAATTGCTCTAAAACTATTTGAAGAGATGTGCAGGGTTGGGATTAAACCTGACAAGATAACAATGATCGCAGTTTTATCGGCTTGTAGTCACTCAGGCCTCCTAGCACAAGGAGAATTGCTGTTTAATAAGATGACAGATTTATTTGGGGTAAGTCCCTGCCTGGAGCACTATGCCTGCATGGTTGATCTATTTGGGAGAGCCGGTCTTCTAAACAAAGCAAAGCAAGTTCTAGTTGGGATGCCGTACAAGCCTACTGCTGCTATGTGGGCAACTCTTTTGGGAGCCTGTAAAAATTATGGAAATACAGAGATGGGGGAATGGGCTGCAGGGAAATTGCTGGAGATGAAGCCTGATCATTCAGGTTACTATGTGTTGATCGCCAACATGTATGCTGCTGCGGGCCGTTGGAGCGAACTAGCATATGTGAGGACTTGTATGAGGGACTTGGGTGTGAGAAAGCCTCCTGGTTGTACTTGGGTTGCTGTTGGCAATGAGTTTTCCCCCTTTTTGGTTGGGGATACTTCCAACCCTCATGCTTCTGGGATTTACCCCTTGATGAATGGATTGAATGAACTAATGAAAGATGCTGGTTACGTGCCTAGTGAGGATTTCGCTTCGTCTGAGGAAGATTTTGAAGAATTGAATGCCCTTGGAAGTTCACACTGATAAGAGTTAAAACCTATTATGCCTGATTTTAGGACAATCCTATTTGTAAGGCTTGTGAAACGACATTTCCTAAATTGGTTGCTGGATCAGTAACTATCATTGAAGTCTGAGTGGTAAAACTATCATGGGAGTGTAGTCTTGTGCAGTTGTGCCTAAGGATTTCTAATGTGGGCCTGTTGAGTGTATGCGTACATGAAGACAACGCATTCTAGAAAATTATTCTTCATGATCACTCTGTTACTTGCGTCTGATTTAATACAACAACAATAATAATTAAAAAAGAGATAAGTGTGTAAATATAATTTCTTACGTTCTTGTTATGAGGTTATCAAATTCTTTGATAAAATATACTGTAATTTTTTTTTAAAAAAAAATATGAAGTTACTAAGCAAAAAGGGGGTCTGGAGCAAAATAAAAAAAAATGTGATGACCCATTGATAAGCTGGGCATTTGGTCTAGTGGTATGATTCTCGCTTTGGGTGCGAGAGGTCCCGAGTTCGATTCTCGGAATGCCCCTTTTTTATGTCGATTCATTTTAGCTTTAGCTTAGCACGTGTTGCAAGATATAACGCATAAATTTTTCCCCCCGTGAATTTATATCATGTTGATTGGTAATTATAAGTTTCATATTATAAATATACTTATTCATTAAGAATTTCCTCTAATCTATTTTATATTGATGTCAATTATATATTGGAAATTGATATAATCTCGTTATATATCCTTCTCAACGATTCATCAAACACAAACATAAAACCCAAGTTGGGATCAAAGAAGGACGACAAACTAAAATCACAACTGAAACTTGTAAAACTTCATTCATGAAATTAAATGTGATAGAAACACTTATTTTTCCATAACGTGGGCGATAATATCAAATCATCTGCCCCAAACGGCAAACACAACAACATAAAACAAGGACAACATGAAACCAATGAAACTCTAGAGTTTTAGAGTCAAATCTGGTTCGTCAGACTCAACCTCACCATTCTCAATGGGAATATCAAACAGGTTGATACAAGGCTCAGTTACTTGGATTTGGCTTCTCTCTGCCGGCATTTGCCTCCGCCGCCCTCCTTTTCTCAAATCTATACCGTTTTCGGTGTAGTTTTGGGTGTAAAATGATGGGGTTGCACTATTTTTTTAAAAAAGAAGAAAATGATGTATAGTATTTTCAAGTATTTTTTCAGAAGCATCTAATGTCTTAAAATATTTTTTTAGTAGCATATAATATCCTAAAATAATTTTTGGTATCTTTAACCTTTTTAAAATATTTTTTCAGTTTTATCCATTGTCTTAGTATCTTAGATTACAATTTTACCTTTAATATATTTTTCCCAGTAGCAATGAGTACCTAAAACTTAGGATACGATTTATTGATTTCCACCTATTCTAAAATATTTTCCAGCAATACCCAATATTTTAAATTAATTTTTGGAGCTAAAAAGAATATATTAAGGGTAAAATTGTAATTAGTCAAACACCAAGTACAACAACAAAAAATATTTTAAAAGGTTAAAAGTACTAAAAATTATTTTAGGATATTGTATGCTGTTAGTAAAATATTTTAAGACATTAGATGCTTTTCACAAAATATTTTAAAATACTATACATCATTTTCTGTTAAAAAAATAGCCAGCCCCATTATTTTACACCCAAAATACACCTAAACAGTGTAGTTTTAAGAAAATGGAGGGCAGCGAACCCAAATACCAGTGGAGAGAAGCCAAGTCCGGGTTACTCCATTGTCATCAGTTTCAGATTCTTCGCTTGGACGAGGTTCTTATGATCTCACCCTCTCATTAACCACCACCACGTTATTTACTGGTGGTGGTGGGCGTGGTGGTGCTGGACGGTTCTAAGCCGGAGGAGGCGGGAGAAAGGCAGTTTTGACATCTGAATAATCCTCCCAACTGATGTTGTTGGAGGACACTGTTGTAGCTGAAAAGATTTGCTTGCAGGTTTCAGGGTGAAGAGGAAGGTACTTGGTGGTGTTATTGGGAGATGTATGATTCTCATTTTATAGGCCAGCATGGAGAGCATATTAAGAATTCTTGCTCACATAATTGTTACAGATTTATCATTTGGGTAAATTTATTTTTGTTTTTATAATTATGTAATTTTTTTCTTTATTTGATATTATATACACTGAATTCATTTTTATATGTTCATTTATTTGTTTGCAGTTATGTGAACGCTCTTATGTAATCGACAAATTAAGTTAGATTTGGAGGATTATTTTTTAAAGAGTAAGCGAGGTTCAATTCACTTGATACGGATTCCAGATTCAGATGTTAAGTTTATCAACAAATTAAAGTAAATTAACAAAAATAAATCCCAAGATATATGCCAATGGCCATGTAAGCTTTATTGGAGTAATCCATGAAATTTTATCATTATCATCAACAAACTTGCATATGGCCATGTAAGTTGTGGTCATATGTAATCTTTGATTTGAGTCCTTTTAAATGCAAAAGGGGTTTTTGGACAAGTGTGTGAATACTTTTGACAATAGCGTAATCAATTAACAAATTTAGTTTCATTTAGATAATTAATTAGTTCTTGAAGTTTAGGCAAAGTTTTATATTATTCATTTGGTTTTTATTTTGAATTCTGATTTAAATCAATGAACAAAGTAAATTAACAAATAAATCAATTCAAGGATTTAGGCCAATAGCCAAATATAAGCTTCAATGGGAAAATTTGCCTCTAAAGTTTTTTGAGTATATGGAAGTTATTGTTAGATCAATATCACACCCTACACCCTGCAAGTTTTAAAATCGAAAGCAAAATCTTTTTAACCGATAAAAAAACTAATGTTGATTGTTAACATCCAAAACAATATTGATTGAACAAAAACTTCTGAATATCCACAACTTATACTCAAAAACTTCTGAATCAAAATTGAACTTTACCCAAAAATCTATGTAACTTATCACTAATAAAGATTAGTCTTAGTAAAAAGCGTTATGAATTTTAATATGACATATCACAGCTTTAAACCATAAAAATGCAAACGATGCTTTTGAAAAAATTATTCTCACTAAATAGTGATAGCTATATTATCGTTAATGTACATTTATATCAAGTTGATCGGTAATTAAAAGTTTCAGATTATATATGATTTTTATTCGTTATTGAAAAATTTTGGTTGAAACTTTTTATGTATCAAAACATGTACTCCCTCTGGTCTTTATTATAAGGCACCAATTAACAATTCTCACAAACCAATAAAAACAAGTTAAGTCAATAAAATTGGCCTAAAATTTAAATATTTTCAATATTACCCCTACTAATTGCTCTAAACTCTAGTATTATGTTATATTAATTATTACTCTCACCCACTACCCTTATTAATTATGAGCATACATAGAAAAAAAATAATTAATACTCCTTGGTAACAAGCAAGTGCCTTATAAAAAGGATCAAATGCACTTGCTAATTGGTGCCTTTAAATAAGGATCAGAGAGAGAAGTTTGGATTAAGTACATGTTCAGATTAGTGGTAGAAGTAACTTTTCCAACGTAATTTCCAATACAAAATAAGTATGTAAGATGGGTTTCATTTCAAATCATGTGAACATACTTTTTACAAGTCAATTTAAATTCAAATAGGCCCTCAAAATCATACATGCTTCCTTTAGACCTAAAGCTCTAAAATTTCATAGGCAAATTAAATTAGAACTCAAACCTCTATTATGAAAAAGTCAAAAGTGGCATGCATGATGGTTATGTTATCCTTTTTTATTTTTTTAATAGTGACTGAATTATTTAAATTTAATACAAGCGTTTCATATTTTATTATTTTTTTAGCTAAAATATACTTAATCCTTTAAATTTACATAAAGTATACTTTTAATCTATTAACTTTATAAAGTATACTTGTGGTTCTATGTTTCTAACATCGTTAATGTTACAAATGGAAAATATTGACGCAACAAGATGATTGTGTAATTAAATTATTAATTTTAAATTTAAAAATGTGTAAATTGAAAATAGCTAAAAACCTAATGAAACAACAAATATTAAAATATAGATCTTATTAAAAACTTTGTTTAATAATCTAAATAGTGAAGCTTCAATTTCATTTGTAGGGATTTATGAATTTATTTTACTTCAATATTGTACATATATTATATTAAAAACCTAAAACTTAAATATGCTTTATTAGTTATAAATTTATCACTTGAGTTTGTTGCGTTGACATTTTCAGTTAGTAACATTAACTATGTTAGAAATATAGGGCAAAAAATATATACTTTATATAGTTAAGGGATAAAAAATATATCTTATGTAAAACATAAATGGCTAAAAGTATATTTTAGCTTTATTTTGACAATTTTGTTAATATTTAAGTTTTTTAAAAACATGTGAAGAAATATTTAATAAAATAAAAACCTGACGTCGGGAAAGTTAAAATACAAAAAATAAAGATAATAATAGTTTTAAGGCTAAAATATACTTTTAGTTCTTTAAGTCTCATATGAGATATACTTTTGGTCCCTTAACTTCATCAAGTATACTTTTGATCCTATATTTCTAATACCGTTAACGTTGCTAGCGGAAAATGTTCATGCAGCAAACTTGAAACATCCCAGCACCTCGTTCTTGAGGTTGTCCGCTTTGGGGTCATCACCCCTCACAACTTTAAAACGCGTTGAGAGGGGAGGTATCTAGCTAGACCTTTATAAAACATTTTTCGTTCCCCTCTTTAGTCGATGTGAGATATAATACTCCACTCACCTTTCGCACACCAACCCAGTGTTATGTCACACATCGGCTGGGGAGAGAAATAAAAGATGTCTTATATATAAAGGGTCTAGATACATCCCCTCTCGATTTTAAAACCGTGAGGGGCGATGGGCCCCAAAACGAACAATATCAAGAGCAAGATGTTGGGATCAAGGGAAAAATTAGGGGGGCTAAGGGTGGCCTGCCCCTCTATAATTACAAAAAAAAGAACCCAAAATTTTAGAAAATTATATTTTAGCCTCATAAAAATTTCATCATTTTCAATTTAGTCCCTTCATGTAAAGTTATATGGAGGAACTAAAATGAAAATATTGAAATGTTAATGGAGCTAAAATATAGTTTCATGTATACTTGAGTTCTATTTTGTAATTTTCGCCCCTAATTGCAATTCCTGGCTTCGCCCATGGCTGGGATGTTACAATTAGTATCAGAGCCAGCCTCGGGTCGATATCGGTTAACGTGCTAGCAAGGACATTGGACCCGAAGGTGAGTGGAGTGTTATGTTCCATATCGGCCAAGAGGAACCGGGGAGGGAAACGAAAGACCCTTTATAAGTATCTAGATACCTCCCCCTCTCAACGTGTTTTAAAGCTATGAAGGGTGATAGGCCCTAAAGTAGACAATATCAAGAGCAAAGTGTTAGGATGTAACAAAACTCAATTGATGATTGTACCATTGACAAAACATATTTAAATTTAATTTTTTTTAATATAATATATTTAGATTATTAAACTAAAATAAACTGACAAATCGTTGTAAATGAAATCAATATTTATGTTATTAAATTAATATATTTAGATTATTAAACTAAAATTTTTCTATTTTAATCATTAAACTAATTTTTTTAATTTAATCGGGATTTCAATAATAACTACTTCATCATGGATTTAGATATTTTCAATTTATGCATATTTTAAACTTTAAATTAATAGATTTTAATTACACATTCAACACTTAAACTTACATAGTCATAAATTGAATTTGTTGTGTTAGTAACATTAACGGTATTAAAATTTTAGAACCAAAATATATAAAGTTAATGGATCAAAAGTATACCTTATATAAACTTAAAAAAAGAGTAAAAGTGTATTTTAACCAAGTTTTAATGATTTACAAGTAACGAAGGTGGCTTCTTAATCTATTTGACATTGATGTATGTCAATTATATATTGAAACCTGATATCATATATCGTAATATATCCTTCGCCAACGTTTCATCACACACAAAAACTTAAAACCCAAGTTGGGATCAAGAACAATGACTAACTAAAATCAGAATTGATACTTGTAAACTTCATTCATGAATTTAAATGTGATACAACACTTATTATCATCTGCCCCAAACACAACAACGACAACAAAAACATTGAAAACATGAACCGCAAATGAAACTGATGAAGCTCTAGAGCTTCGGAGTCGAATCTGGTGCTTCATACTCAACCACGTCATTCTTCATAGGATTATCTGGCTGGTTGATATAGGGCTGGGTTACTCCATTGTCATCATCAGTTGCAAACTCTTCGCTTGGAGCAGGTTCTTGTGATCTCACCCTCTCATCAACCACCACCGCGTTATTCACTGGCAGCGGCCGCGGTGGTGCTGGACGGTACTGAGCCGGAGGAGGTGGGAGACAGGCAGCTCTGATCTGACCATAAGTAGACATAGCCTCAGGATCATTCTGTGACACCCTGCTCAAGAATGTCCTAATGGTTAAAGCTATGACAAACTGATGAGGGAGCCGACGACTAGCCTGCTGTGAGCCACCATGACCAGAAGAGAGTCCTCCTTGAGGGATAACACTTAAGATGCGATTATTATTCAGGCAATGTGAACCAGTCCTTCGGCGGAGGACAGGAACCATAATGCTGGGACGATGAGCCCCCATGATGAGAAGCCGGTAATACCGTTGTAGGTTTGAAGCCTGTTGTGGGGTAGTAGTAGTTCTTCTTCTGAGAAAGCGCCTCTGTTGGGCTTGGAGACGACGATTTGACATCTGAATAATCTCCCAACTGTTGTTGTTGGAGGACATTGTTGTAGCTGAAAAGATTGCTTGCAGGTTTTAGGGTGAAGAGGAAGGTAGTTAGTGGTGTTGTTGGGAGATGTATAGTTCTCATTTTATAGACCGGTGTGGGGAGCATATTAAGAATTCTTGCTCACATGATTGTTATAGATTTAACATTTGGGTAAATTTATTTTTGTTTTTATAATTATGAATTTTTTTTCTTTATTCTATACTATATATACACTGAATTTATTTTTGTAGGTTTATTTATTTGTTCGTAGTTACATGAACGCTTTTACGTATTCAATAAATTTAGTTAGATTTGGAGGATTATTTCTCAAAGAGTAAAGGAGGTTCAGTTCACTTGGCAAGATTCTAGTTTCATATATTACATTAATCAACAATGTAAAATAACCATAAAAATCAATTTAGAGATATATGTCCAAGGCCACATAAGCTTTAGTGGAGTAATCCATGAAATTTTATCATCATCATCAACAAAGAACAAAAATCCTAATAGAGTAAGTTGTGACCATAAGGAATCTTTAATTTGATTCAAATCCTTCTAAATACAAAAGGTATATTTAGACAAACGCGTGAATACTTTTGACAATAGCATAATCAATTAACAAATTTAGTTTCATTCAGTTAATTAGTTCTTGAAGAGTAAGCAAAGTTTTATATTGTTCATTTGGTTTTTATTTCAAATTCCGATTAAATCCATGAACAAAGTAAATTAACAAAGAAATCAATTCTAGGATTTATGCCTATAGCCAAATATAAGCTTCAATAGAAGCCCTTGAAGTTTAAGTGTAGGAGTTGTGGGCATGCGAAGTTATTGTTAGATCAATATCAGCCCCAAGTGTTAATAAAGAAAACAAAATATTCCTAATCGTTAAAAAACTAATATTAACCCTTAATATTTTTAATAACAAAGGGCAATATTGCTCCTTTTATAAAACTTTTTAGATGATATTGATCAAACAAAAACTTATAGATATCCACATTTTTTTATATAGGAAAGCTTCCAAATCAAAAGTGAATCTTAACCCAAAAATCTATGTATAGTAACTTGATTATTATCACCAATAAATATTGGTCTTAGTAAAAACAAACGAACAAACAAACATTTAGTTTTAATTTGAAATCTCATGTTTTAGATCATGTAAATCCAAAAGAAGTTTTTGAAAAAATTATTCTCACTTAAACCTGATTATTCTTAATTTTGATTGAATAGTAGTATTAGATATATGATCAATAATGTAAAGAAGAAAGGAAATTAAGCCAAAAATTCAAGCCAGCCTTTCATGCATTATTTCAATTATCAACTTCATATAAGCGTCACCTCATTCCATGGCACATATGCAGTAAATGCTAAGACGTCGAATTACAGATTCGGAGCAAGTTTACCAACAAAGTCAATTAACAGAGAAATCAATTTGAAAATATATACCAATAGCCAGATAAGCTTCAGTATAATATAGTAATCCATACAATTTTATCATTATCATCAACAAACAACATAAATCCTAATAAAGTAAGCTGTGGCCACATGGAATCTTCGGTTTGGGTCCTTGAAAATGTAAAAGGTGTTTTTAGACAAACGCATGAACACTTTTGACATTAACATGATCAATTAACAAATTTAGCTAGATTTAAATAATTACTACATCCGGTCCTAATCATAGGACTACTTTTGTAGTGAAATTTGCACTACAAAAGTGGTCATATAATTAGGACTGAATGGAGTAGTTCTTAAAAAGTAGGCAAATTTTTATATTATTCAATTGGCTCTTATTTCAAATTCTGATTAAATCCATGAATAAAGTAGATTAATAAAGAAATCAATTCAAGGATATATGTCAATAGCTAAATATAAGCTTCAATGAAAAACTCTAAGATTAAGGTTTAATTTTGTCCCTGGAGTTTTCATGTAAGAACTATGAGTATATAGAAGTATTTGCTATATCAATATTGTGTTGGATGTGTTAAAAATGAGTAAAACCGTTCTAATTGTTAATTAACATTGACCGTTAACATTTTTAACAGCTAGAGCCTTGTAAAACTTCTAGGACTTATGAGTTTTAATATGAAGTTTCACACTCAGACCATGTAAATGCAACACTTAATTTTGATTAAATATTATTATATACATTATTTCAATTAAGCAAAAAATTCAAGCACGCCTTTTCATACATTATTTCAATTATCAACTTCATTCATGTGTCGCCTCATCCCAGCCTAATGAAACGTGACATAGAAAGAGACAACTCAAATAAAACAAATATATAACTAAACCAAATAATAAACAAATATATCAAATTTTATAGTTATCCCATTATACTTAGTACTGAGAACCAAAGTATAAACGATCCATGAGATAACAAAGTATTGGAGGCAACTTTGCTCCAAGACTTCGTGAAAGAACATTCTTGAAGAAGCCGCACAACTTATGGATCACTCTTTTATTTCTTACCGTGTCAGTGAAGTTATGCTCATCAGCGTCATGTGACTAAGAACTATATAAAGCTAACCAGAGATTTCTTCCTCTTTAAGGTACAAAATGTATCTACAGACTATTCAAAAATTTGAAATTTCTTGACCCAGTTAAGCAAGCAAGAGGCTTTCTTTCATCTGTTCTCATTTCTCTCATCAAGCTCTATATTCACACTGATTTCTCCTTTTTATACAGCAAAGGATGGAACGTCTTATTTACAGCTTATGCCAATTCCCATGTCACTCTTTCAAAGGCCAAGACAGAGAGATCAACAGAAACTTCACAATATGCAATGGTTTTCACTTTTCAATGTCAAAATGATCATAACTTGTACATGATTCCATGTTCACTGACACTACCACCAGAAAGCCTTCTAAACATGTGCCATAATCTTCTGCTTCTTCCAGTCCTCAGAGGACCTGAATAAGAGTGTCTTCTAAATGATCCAGGCTCTTGCCTGCCAAATCTTGCAGATGAACTGAATTCTGAAGCCGGTAACCCTCTTTCGATATCTACTTCGCGGTCCATGTCGGTAGCAGCAAAGTGTTGTCCTTGGAAGTTATCGGGTTGCCCAGAAACAGTAGTGACTCCCATATCCAAGTCAACAGACAGATCATCCTTGCTAGAACTTCTTGAAAATACTTCTCTTGCTTCATCACATTCGTTACATACAAGTTTTAAAGCTTGAACAACCTCTCCCATGAAAGGACGGTTCGATACCTCTGGTTGCACACACATTGAAGCAATGGCTGCAACTTTAGCCACACTATCAAAAGGCACGTCGGGTCCCAAAGATGGATCTATGATTGCTTCGAGTCCTTCTCTGCTTGTCAGCAGAGGGCGTGCCCATGCAACAAGGTTCTCTTGACCGGGAGGTTGTGACATGTCTACCGGCTTTCTTCCAGTCAGAAGCTCAAGAAGAACAACACCATAGCTGTAAACATCACTCTTTACCAAAAGATGCCCAGTCATGGCATACTCTGGAGCTACGTAACTGGATCAAATTTTAACATTAAAAATAAATCAAACCAGCAAATGAACAATAGTAAAACTCATCAAAGAATAAAACTAGGTTTGAACTTTGAACGTCAAGAGTTGGCACCAGTCAGTTATAGAAACCACTGCTTTTATATCTCTAAGAAAAGGAAAGAAAAAAGTTCCCTACAACTTTAGACTCCTAAAACAAATGTATTGCGATGTGAGAGATTAGGCCATTTTAATTGATGACAAAGTTTTCAGCTCAAGTAATATATTCAAGATGGGGCCTAGAGGCTAGAGTTGGCAAGCTTCAATCAAGGACACCCAAGAGAAAGAAATAAGTTGTAAGCAAGTATAAAAAAAGGAAAGGAAAAGACTTTATTACCCAAATGTTCCCATGACACGTGTTGATATGTGTCTGTTTTCCTCATCCGTTGCTATTCGGGCCAGTCCAAAATCAGAAACTTTTGGTGTGAAATCATCTTCCAACAAGATGTTGGAAGACTTGAAGTCTCTATGTATTACATGGGGACTTGAATCTTCATGCAGATAAGCCAGACCACGAGCAGCACCAAGAGCTATCTTCATGCGGACAACCCAGTCAATTGGACTGGTCTCCCTGTCAACTCCTATCAGCAGGTCAAAAGGAAAAGCACAAAACCATAATGTTAAAAAGTCATAACAATTATTGCAAGGAACCTAAAATCCAGAGTAAGAAAATAAAGGCAGATCTACCAACCATGCAAATGGGAATCAACACTGCCATTTGGAATGAGTTCATAAACCAAGCAGCGGAATGTCTCCTCTGTGCATATGCCTATCAACTTGACCAAATTTCTATGGTGCAAACGGCTAAGCATCTCGACTTCAGCTAGAAATTCACGATCACCATGATGATTTTCCCTCTTTAGAACCTTGACTGCCACTTTTGTCCCATCGTCAAGAGTACCATTATAAACAAGCCCAAAACCACCTTCTCCGAGTATTCTTGAAGTGTGAAACTTATCAGTGGCTCTCTCAATGTCACTCATGCTGAAAGTCTTGGCAGAACCTTTATAAGCTGCAAGGCTAGATCGAAATGATGAAGATGCTGAAACTGTACCACCTCCAGTCAATGACCCCGCAGTGCCTGTGAAATTCATAATTTTGTTTCTTGAGCATAGTGGCAGAAGATTGATCAATCAAAACGTTACTGCAGTTGTGTCATATGGCAACAGCCATAACTAACCAACTTCAATTATAACTTAAAAAATGTGATATTAGTTATAACTTAAAAATATAATGCTAACAAAAATCATCCAGCTGATTTGAACAAGTGCAGTCGAACCTTTTTCTTCCTGCAAATGCCCCACCTGTTATCCTTCTATAAGATAAGAACCTATAAGCTTTTTTTCAGCTTGTAAGGCTGTGTTTGGATTAGTCTTTCGAGAATAGCTTAAGGAGAAAAAGTGATAAAAGTGATTTTAGAAAACAGATTTTGGAGAATAGCTTCTGAAAAGGTAGGGAAAAAATAGCTTTTGTAAAACCATGATTTTAGGAGTGTTTGGCTTACATCACTTTTAAAACCATGGTTTGGGCCAAAAACATGGTTTCAAAAGTGTTCCCGAACACACACTAAATAGTGTTGTATTCAATAATCAGCCACTAAGACAAAAGCTTTAGCTCATCCCAAACAGTTGACAGGACAAAATGCACAAGTTCATGTGTTTTTTTAGATATCAGCAGTTACATTACCAGGGGTTTTGGAAAGAGAAGGTGCGAAAGTCCGTGGAGTTGATGTTGTTTGAGATACATGATCTCTGCGCTTGAACAACAATACCCAAGCAGCTGCAGAACATAAAAGAACAGCTACAAAAGCTGAAAGTGAAATAATGGCAATCACACTACCACTAAGTGGATTTTTATGCTGTCTTTTTGGTATGTCCACCCCAATGGGCTTTATTGTCCTTCCATTGTTACCATTAGAATATGGGCCGCCATCTATCATTGTCATGCTTGGGGGTAGAGGAGGCGATGGTGGTAAGCCTGTACATAGAGGAATTCACAAGGTTTCTCACCAAAAAATAGAAGAGATAGGGATTAAACAAGGAATTCTGAATTTGTACATACCTGGATAGCTCACATATAACACTTCATAGTCTCCAAAGTAGGAAGCTTTTATAGCTACCAGTTTATGCCAGAATCTCTGGGAGGTAAAAAAGGCTGTAGTGTTATCAAAACTTTCCCCAAGTGGAACCAAATCAATTAGGACATCAGTTTCCTCTGGTTGCCCGTCAGATGATTTAGCTCCCATTATACGAACTTGACTTTGCTTCATGAGAACCCCAGTGGAAATTTCAGAAGCCAGTTCTGAAACCAAGGGAAAGAAGGTATAAAGAGAAACACCAAGGCGAAGACCAACTTGCATGGGCCAGACACACCTGCAAGGTGCTCCAGGGGGAGAATTTGTATAGGGCTCAGTGCAAACAGTTGATAAACAATCTGAAGAGAAAAACAATATCTCAGTACACTGAATAAGGCTGGGAATAATTAAAAGAATGTACAAATCTTTGAAGGCAGATAAAGAGATTAAGGAAATAAGGTGCTAGCCATCATTAGGAGGTGGAGGTGGAAGTGCTTGAACTTTAGGCAGGACTGGTGTCTTAGGCCTCTTGGAAGCAGACCGAGGAGGTGATTCAGGAGAAAGAAATGGTACTTGCAATAGAAAACACAATAAATCATACAAAGTGGAAAATAGATGATAATGAAAAAAGACTTGATTTTCAAATTTAACTTTCCATGAATTAAAAGGATATAATTTTTCCTTCTTACTTTTGGTAGGATGAGGACCGGATTTGAACAATGGAGATGGAGCATGTGAAACTTGGCTTGCCGGTGGCAAAGTTGGGAAAGAGAATGTAGTAGCTGAAGTTCCAACCATGCAAACAAAAAAAAAAAAAGTCAGAAACTAAAATGCCTATAACCTATTTTCACTATCTCCTAGAATAAATGGCTAACCTAGTTTTTATACTTGTGAAGGTACCTGGGTTCACTGGTGGAGGAGCATAATGTCTTCGTCCCCTTGTCGGGAGTGATGAAGGAGGCATTGCTTGACCTGTATCAACCAGTGAAAATGACCAAAAATAAGAAAAGAAAGGCAAAAGAAAGGAGTTATGCAAAATTGCAGTACATAGATTGTGCAAAATAATAGAGATCAGGTATCACGTCAAACCTGGGTTAATTGAAGTAGGAGGAGAGACTAGATCTGATGATGCAGGAGCAGGACTGGTGACAATGTTCCTTTTATGATGATGCCCATGTGCAGCAGGGGCTAAATCACAAAAGGTATTCATGTAAATAAAGCACAAAAAGTATGTGTTAACATTTACATTGCCTCTTTACAATGTTTCTCCTCAGCTGATGTTTTTGGACAAATACAGTGAGAAAGAATCGCTGAGTAAAATATATAATTTATTTTTTTAGAAACCTCATTTCCCAAAAAAGCCTATATAATGTCAGATTAGCATTGTATATCAATATTAAAGTTTGAAGTCAATTGAAGTGGTACAAGAAGACGAGATCTGGAAGAGAATATAGAAACTTAAAGTACTTGAAAGAGTAAGAGAATTTATGTGGCTGGCTTGTAATAGAAGACTTGCATACTAAATCAGTGACAAGCTAGTGGAGCGGGGAACAGAGCATTGTGAAAGATGTGAACAACGGAAGGATACAGATGCTCAACTGGCAATTGGAATTCCAGCACGTTTATAGAGAAGGAAACAGAAGCGCAGATGATAAGGCAAAGATAAGTCTAAATCTCAACATATGGGAGCAACTGCCTAATAGCTTCAAGATATGCTACATGAGGATGCAGCAGAACTTTGTATTCTGTAATTCCTGACTCGTTTTGTATTTTGGGCCTCACCACTTTCTTATAACCAAACAAAAAAGTACATGCTCCTCATGAAAAGTTATTCCGTTGTTGCATACCTTGAGCTGGGGGATGTATTAAAGCTGGAAGTGGCTTTGATGAATTATGCAAAGGCGCAGCAACTGGTGCTCCACCCTTTTTCCAATTGATGATTCTGGAAGGAGTTGATGAAGGAGAGATAACGGGTGCTGTAACATGTTTTCCATCAATAAAATGTCAATGAATCAAAATATTATCTCAAAATAGCATTTACATTTCACTACTAATTAAAGAAATCAAAGCAGTCAGATGCAAATGCTAGACATAATACTGCAATGAAACATACAGGATAAGGTTTATATACTGAAAACAAAATCAATCATATTATAGTGTTAGTGCTGACAATTGTGAATAAACTCAAAAAATGAGTAAAGGCATTGCAATTTGAGGGATCTGGATTCATATTTCTCCTTGTAGCAGACTCATTTGACAATTGAACTTAAACATCACAACTATGTAGTCATGACTCATGATCATCTATAGCTTGAACCATTTGTTGAGGAACCTGGATTCATATTTCTCACGGGCATATAATGATGAGATAAGAAATGGGAGACACAACCACGTCTCATTTTGCAATATCAACAGAAGTGTGATTTAGACTGAAGAAAAGAAATAATGGACAGATCAATTATGGCTTGATTCAATTGTTAAGGCATCTAGATTCATATTTCCGACTGGTGATATGCGAAAAAAGAGATACAATCGCTTGGCATTATGGAATATCAAAAGAAAAGCAATTTAACTAGGCAACAAAAAAGAAATGAGATCGCATAATACAGTCTGTTGGTACATATCTTCCTTCTAAACCTTAATTATTTAGGTGAAGTGAAGAAACTATGCATACAAAATGAATAATGTGAAAAAGTGACCTGAAAAGTAGGAAGAGAGAAAAAAAAATCTTTCAAATTTTTCACCTGGTAATTCCGATGGAGACAATACTGGTATAACTGGGTGGGCAGCCGGTGGGTTAGCGTGAAATGCACTTGATGGTGCTGTAACTGGTGCTGCATCGATACAACAAAAGAACAACAATGAGACAAATAAAAGCGATCCCCTAAATAGAAATCTAAATATTTTCATTTCTTCCTCTCTTTTAACATATTAGGGTACTGAAATTTACCGGGTGATTCATGCCAAAAAAAATTACCAGTCAATATGTGAGGAGTTGTGCGTGGGGAAACAGGGTGGACTATAGGTGGGTTATGCCACACCTTTCTTGGAGGGGGTGCAACAGATTCTGCATCCAATTAGAATGAGTAAGTTCAGAACCACAGTTAAATTCTAGAGATGATTTGATGAGACTTCATTACATACCTGGTGACACTGACTCTGGGGTGTGACTCTCATTTGGAATCCTTTTATGAACTTTAGGTGGCAAACTTCCATGTGTAGTTGGTTCACTGACTGGTGAAATTTGAGGCAAACTGGCAGGAGGTGCAGGCGAGGCTGTTCAAAAAACAAGTAAAGAGAAGATCCTGGTCAGTGCAAACAAAGATCTGGCCATGAAGAGAAACAAAATTCAAGCTCTCTGATAATGTTCTTGTGAAAACATAACAAGACCTTTGTCACCTACTTGCATTCCTATTATGGATATTAGGAGGCAAACTTCCATGTCCAGTTGGCTGGCCGATTGGTGAACTGTTTGGCAATTTGGTAGAAGGTACTGCTGGGGCTGTTAAAATACAATAGAAAATCATATTTGGACCATAGAGGCTAGAAGATGACAATAATGAAAAACCGTTTAAACCATCTGATAAGAATTCACATTACTGAAGAAGATTTTCATCACATGCCTGGTAAAGCTGGCTCTGGCGCATGACCTTTCTTTGCATCCCTTTGGTGAATAATAGGTGGAAAACTTCCATTCCCAGTTGGTGGGCTTTCCGGTGAGATTTTGGGCAAATTGACAGGAGGTTTAGCAACTGGGGCTGTTCAAATATGCAATTGAAGAGCACATATAGGGTCAATACCAACTAGACTAAGAAATGACAAAGGGGAAATCATAAGACATGACAAAGGTATCATCACATACCTGGTGAAACTGGCTCCACGTTGTGACTCTTATTTGCATTTCCTTTAGATCGTATATCTGGTTCAACCGGCAAGCCAACTGGTGAATGTTTAGGCATATCAACAGAAGGTGTTGCAATGGGGGCTGTTCAATATGCAATAGAAGAGCAGCAAAACAGTTAAAATCAATTGGAAGCTAGACTCCCTAGACCCCTTCTGATCATAAAATACAAGGCCTTGTACAATAATGTACCTGGGACATCAGGTGTGGAGACTGGAGGTGTCACAGCAGGTTGAGGTGGACTTGGTTTTACTGATGGTGGCACTTGCCCTGGTAAAGTTGAGGGTGGAGGAACAACCTTATGTGATAAAGGTGGTAATACTGTTGCACTTGGTGGTGAAGATGGCTGAGCTGAGGGTGGAGGAACAACCTTAAATGATGGAGGTGGTGATATTGTCGCACTTGTACTTGGTGATGCAGATGGCTCAGTTGACGGTGGAGGAACAACCTTAAATGATGGAGATGGTGATATTGTGGCGCTTGTACTTGGTGATGCAGATGGCTCGGCCCCCATTGTCAGCTTTGGTGATGGAGTTGTGGGAGGTGATAATGTAACTGAAAGGTGCAAAAAAGGCCCTGAGTAGTGACAAAACCAACTTTGGGAACAGAGGATGCTATGATAAATTTAACATTCAATGAGTATGAAATTACCATTCGGTACCGCTGGTGTATTTGGGGCAATTGTTTCCCATGAATTTCTGGGTGAAGAGTGCACTGACATGGTTGCTGGGGATGGGGAAACAGCAAAATCTAGGAGAAGATAAATATAAAAGCAAAAAACAGAAGAAGAAACTGATGAGGCCATGAACAACTGACGCCAAGTAAAAAAAAAAAAAAATCTCAAAATTCAACCCCGTGCATCATGATCTGAGTCTAAACCCCATGATTCTCCATGCTGGATAGGACCAGCCCCTAGAGTTTCTTTTCTAAGACAAATGACATGAAATAAAACTGGTGATGGAGATATATTGAACCCTAAATGAATATAGTATCACAAGATAGTCTAAGCTATCAGAAAGCCCATATTTGTCAGATATGACTGATTGTCAAGTATCGTATGGTTCATATTGACTATATCTTCTGAAACTTTTAACAATTTGAGTATTTCAGGTCATCAGTCATTATCCTGAGGAATACAGTGGCTTTCAAAAGAAGTGTTTTTATGGAGGAATAAGCAATCTATCCACAGGAAAAAATTGTCTTCACTGCTAGAATCTTGTTATCATATAAAGATAAGGTGAAATACAGCCAAAAGCAGCCATAAGTCACAGGAAAAATAGATGCTGAATGGGGGGAATTATTAACTTCAGAAAACGATGGTTTGCAAATATCAGTCACATTGCAGCAAGTGAAGCCAATATCCTTTGACTCTAAGAGCACATTTCCCAGTGAGAATACGAATGGATGGCGAGCTAAAGCGCTGTTTTTAATTCACTATTCAAAATTAGATTCTGTAAGCAATGCAAACAGATAACAGAGAGAAGGAGATGACATCTGATGCCCCATTTGCTGAACTTAGCTATTTTCCAATGTCTGATTTTTGCTTATACTAAGATATGACGATCCAGATGAACTTTAAGCTTCTCAGTGTAATAGTTACAACAAAATTAACAAAATATGGTGACCCAGATCAAGTACTTTTTAGCTTGTGCACAAGTTTAAATGAAGAATTCTGAAAATTAAATATATAATACCTCCAGATCCTTGGACTCCCAAAGCAAAGCTAATGATGCAGAGCTTCACCAGCGAAAGAATGGACAACGTGAACAGCGCCATCCCATACCAATAATCAATCTCTGGGTCTCAATACAACTCCCTCAGTTGTAATAAATAAGAGAATAAATTACACGTTCTGAAAGTTGATAACTTGAAGCAAGAATAAACGGAGGAGGTTGATTTGTAGAAGACCCACATATAGTGATGGCAAAGCAATGAGAATGAAACTAATGGAATAACCCAAAACAGTGTCTGGCGAAAGAGACAGGAGGAGGCAAAGCAACTGTTTGCTGAAAACATGAGCTCCGATATAGAAAGAAGTTGAAGATCTCCATGTGAGGCCGAAGATATAGAAAACCTTTCTGCAACAATCGTTGCTAATAAAACTAATCTAAAAAATACTGTGTTGGCCACACACACACACATACAAAAACTTGAAAAGAACAAAAGGGAAGGTGGAGAAAATGGCCACTTCTCAGATCTCAGAAAAAGAGAGAGGAGAGAGAGGCTTTCAGGTTTAGAGTGATGTATAGTATTAATTAAGAGTGATAATCAATATTTTGAGTGGGAAGGTCTGGCTCAAGTGATGAGTGTCAATGGAGGATTATTACCAAACTTGGTTCGGTTGTGTTCAATGGAGGTTGCTTAGTTGCTTTTCTTCTTTTTAATGGTCCCTCATCTGGAAGCTCTAATTCTAATCGGAGCCATCCAAAGATAGCGATTACCCAAGGGCGTGTCAGCTGTCAAGATCTGCTTTTGACACATCATATCCATCAACCCCCCAACATGTTTTCGGTTTGTGATTTATCAACGGTTATTATGACTTTGGCGACAAACAATGAAAATGACCTCCCTCTCACTCCCTAATGATAAACTTCAAATGACCTATTTATATTTATCAATATAAACAATTAAAACTAGTTAAGAGTAACAAACCAGGTTTAAATTTAATGGAAGAGGCTAGTCCCTTACATTATGATAAATCAAGGTTTGAATATCCACTAAAAGAGGTGTCAATATTTAATATCCAATAACACATAAAACAGGATTACATCCATAAGAGGATACTTGTGCCTAGCAAAACAGAATTAAGAGTAATACTCCTTTGAATTCATAATATTAAGCACTTCAACTAATTCATCCAAACTAAGAAATAGTAGTTAATTCATTAAATATGCCTTAAATTGAAAAAAACTTCAACTATACAAATATTAAATTAGGTTTTAAATGAGAGGTAACATATAAAAAGTCACATTATATTTAAGCTATTTGGGCAAAATTAACAAGTAAACATTAATTATTCTCTAAGTGATTTATATTATGAACCAAGACATTCTTTTATAACTGAGTTATATTGTGGAACGCGAGGAATAAATATGTGCTTTTTCAAGTATTCTTTCATTTATAAAATAAGTAAGTGAGGGAGATAATAACTACAATAAATACAGTAAAATAGTAAAATTGAAAAAAATATAATAAATACTTTAACAAACTTAAAATGAAAGATACATCCATTCACAGATTTAAAACTTCAATTATGGAATGGAGGAGTATTAAAGGTTCTGTCCGTACATAAATGGGTGATTAATATGCAAATACTTAATTAAGGGGACATGTGAGCTGCCACCATTACCATGTTCATAGCTCCAAGAGGGGGAAAAAGGAGATGAAGAAAACAGACAAATAACAGTTGCAAAATTTGGCACCCGTGAGTGACAGAAAAACAAAGCTGTGACATGTGTTAATCACAATATATTTAGTTTTCAGATTCAGTCGGCAAAATAAAAAAATCAAGCTCTCAGTTTATGATGATGATAAAAATCAAAGCATATTTCAGTATGGGATGGTCTCAATTTATGGGGTAATATTAGGAGTTTAATTTAAGAAAGAATGAGATAATGCTTAATGCAAGAATATATATTGGTCAAGATTATTTTTAGTATATTTTTATTTTTCCAAAAAAATTAACTTTTAAATTGAAATGATTCATTAAGAAGTCACTGTTTAAAAGTTTTATTGATCATAAATACTTGATTCGAGTGTCAACATTTTCTATGCAATAATCCTGTAAAATACTAGTACATTATGTGTATAAAAATATATAAATTTGTTTCTATCAATAAAATTTCTCAACAAAAAATGTAAGCTACACTATTTAGATTTTTCAGCTTTATAAGAATCATTTTATTTTGAAAAAATGGCAGAAAAATATTACTTAAATCTTAAAATCCTGTTAATAACAATAGTAATAGGATTAACAAAAATAATAAAGTAATTAAAAAATCATATATTTAGAATTTTAAAATTTGAATGGTTTTTTTTTTTTAGATTTTCCCTCCCATTTTATGGTATTGTTTTAATTTAACCTTACACTTTCTATAGAATGCATTTAATGATAATAAAATAATAGCACAAAAATGGAGGGGAAGATTCCGGGGCACAACACGTCAGTCAATCTACTTTAACTAACACTCCGAATATTTATTTATTTCGGCCAAACTAACACACACTTGCACTTTAAGCAAATACTTCTAAAAATAATAATTTTATTAAATTCGGAGCAATCACATGAACGTGTAAACAAAGGCATCATCGAAGACTCACATGTTAAACCATATTAATCCAAGTCCGTGATGTGTGTTTGTTGGATTAGAGTGCGAAAGTGTAAGGTGCCACACACAACACTATTTATTTGGCTTTGTTTGTATCCATAAATCCACATTGTGGCTCCACCATCTCATTATTTACTTCTGAAAATCACACACGCCAATTTTTGTTTTAAAATTGTGATTAAAAAGAATTGTACTTTGAAGTTTTAACGCTGATGTAACATCTTCTCTAATAACCTAAGATAGTAGGATGATGAAAGATGTACATGCAATCAATCATAAGAATTTAAGAATAAATAAATAAATTTGATAGACAAAACAAATTTAGATCTTACATTCATGATCAAAACACCAACCCCTCTACTAATGCAGTACGAGAGGGGATATAGAGCCCGTTTGGATGGGTTTTTTTCATTAAAAAAAAGTGTTTTTTTTCAAAAATAGATTGTTTTTTCCCTTAATTTATGTATCTGGATGAAATTTTTTTTAAAAAAAAAACAAAATCAATAAAAAATCCAAAATTCTCCTTTTTTTTTTTAAACTACAATTCGTAGCTTAAAAAAAAACAAGTGCAAAAAGAATAAAGAGAATAAAAAAAACCAGTTATTCTTTAGTGATTTGTTTTGACATCAATTACCCTTAATTTTCAAGAAAATGACAACTCATATCCTTAGACCTTTATATGTCTATTCCAATAATTTTATTGATAAAAAATTGCTTCTCTAATTTAACACCCAAATAGTTTTTTTTATTTATAATTGATTTTTAAATTGTATATCCAAACGGTAAAAATAATTTTAACTTTTAATTAGAGTACGTTTTTAAAAAAGCAACGCAAAAAAAGTAATTTTTAAAAATCTCATCTAAACGGGTTCATATAGCGCAATTGTGTGGACTATTCAAGTAGAAACTATGAAGCACCCAACACTCGGCTTGTACCAAATTTTAAAGAGGGCCGTTTTATTTCATATAAATATAGGTTGAGGTGCAATTTATAAAAAAAAAAAAAACAATTTTTTCTGAGGTTCGTTTGACATAGATAAGTTTTAGAATGAGCAAAAATATAAATAAACAATTTAAAATGGTGCAAACGTTGTAAGGGTTTTCTTCTCTTATAATTTAATGACCATTTGGTGAAATATAACGGTTTTGGTGAATTTGTATCATTTTTAATTGTTTATTATTTTTTTTAATTATACTTTAACCCCATAAAAAATATACTTCTTATGGTTCTAAATATAAGACAAAGTTAACTTTTTTTTTAAGAAATTAAAGAAACTAATTAAATTACTTTAAACTATTTATTTTAACTAATATACAGTCTAAGGATACAAAACATATGATATGATTGAGTAACTTATTTAGTTTCTTTAATTTTTTCAAAAAATATCAATCATATCTTATATTTAAGACAAAAAAGAGTATAGTTGTGTGATTGTTGAAATGAGGAAGGAAGGGAAATGATTCATGAGAATGAATGGCATGTGGTTTAGTCTTTGCCAGCCAGAATCTAAGGTAGTGTCACACAAACAAACAAGTATCATTTGAGTATTTCATTATTTGATATCATAATAATCCAACATATTATTTATACACACACACACACACAAACATCAACACACACATCTTGTGGCCTTGCCTTGTCCCAAACTCTCCTTCCTTTATTCCTATGTCCAATCCTTCCCCACACGTGATGACCACTGCTTTTCTACTGTCTGAATCACAATCACTCACTTTATTTTAAGTGATTTTAAATAAATGAGGAAAAAGTTTTGTCTTGTGAAGGGTTAAAAAGAAAAATTTATTTTAAGTTGTCTAAAATAAGCACGAGCCTTTCATCACTCACATCTCTTCTTTAACGAGGGGCTTATTCCTATGTCTATCATAGTGCAGCTTTTATATTTATAGGGTCTAATACTTCTTAAAATCTTGAATATAATAATAATTAGTTGGAGGGTTTGTATTTATCCTAAATATAATATCTCAATTATAAGTCTTCACTCCCCCCCCCAAAAAAAAACAGCCCATGTTAATATATGCAATCAATATGTGTACTTTTTTTTTTATTAAATCAATATGTGTAATTTTCAATATAAATGATAGAGTAAGTAAGAAATAGGCCTCAGCCTTTCACAACCGGCCTGTTTAGGATCGGCTAAAGAAAAAAAGTCAATTTTCAAAGTTTGGGCCGGACATCCTTTTAACAACACTCCATTATTTTTTCTGTTTTCCTTTAAAAAAAAAAATTACAATGTTAAAAGTCCTGATTTAACATATAAATATAGTCAAAATCAAGGTGCAAATGGTACATATTATACAACAAACAAATATAATTATTAAGTTATAATCAAAGGTAAATTATTGTTCACATACCACAATTACGAATAATTAATGAAATGACTTAACAAAATTTTAAAAAAATCATATAAACATGTATTGAAAAGTGTAAGTAATCAACAAAATAAACTACATAAGATATGAACAAAACAATCATTAAAAAATAAGTCAAAAAAATACAAAATTAGTAAGAATACTCATAAAATAAAAAATAGCTTTTATAATTTTTTTATTTTTTGAGTTCTTAATACTAGTTGTTCTTAAGAAACTTAATTTTAAAAACGATGGTAACAACTAAATATTTGCAAGGTCATTAACAAAGCATAGAAAATCAGCAATATTAGTATCATATAAATAATTTTAAAAATAAAAGATATACACTCATTTTCATTTTTGAGGCAAAAATCTCAAACCTAGCCCTTAAAAATTCAGAGTCTACAGAGGCTAGCCTAGTGGACTTACCAATTTTTTTCGGCTCTAATAAATGATATGAAAATAGTTTATCAAAAGCAACATATATTTTTTATGAACAGATTAGCTATATATATATATATATATATATATATATATATATATATATATATATATATATATTCGTTTATATATATAGCTCTTTCATTGAAGATTTGATAGAGTATATATATCCTATACGATTTCTCGTGTATGTACACTATTAAAGCCAAGCCGTATGTGTGTGTTTATTTTGTATATAAAAGTTTTGATAAGTTGAGTCACGGCGGGAGTTTATTGAAGTCAGGATATGTGACTAGGCTAAAAAATACTTATCAATGTGCTTACAAAAAGGATAACATAATATAAGCTAGTCACGTTCGATTACTTTAGGGGGTCTTAAATAATAATTTCTATATCATATGGGTATGCATTTCTAATTTTCACCAATAAAAGAAAACTATAACAAAATATCTAGTAAAACTTTATTTTTAAAAGGGAGGGGAATGAAAGTGAAAGCTTGGTGTTGGGAATAAAAGCGGTAAAGAAGTCACATGCAAATAAATATTCAACACGTGAGCCGCTCCTTTATTAAAAAAACACTACTATTCCCTTCAAATACTATGCTCTCTCTCTCTCTCTCTTGATATGAAAAAAAGTTTTGAAAGGGTTCGACACCAGTCCCCTACCAAGGCCAGGGTACGGCCCCGGGCTCTATGAGCATTTACTGAGGACTTACGAGATCGTCTACCAAAGGAGTCCCAACGACGACAAAGGGGATCGAACCCACGATCCAAAGGCCTAGTCCTGGATTCCTTATCATATATCCCAACTCTACTTGGCAAATAGTATGCTCTCCATTTTACTTCACAACAACATTTTAATCTTGTGTTGTATATTTTGGGCCTAGGCTTCATATTACATTACTCACTTCAAGTGAACGGGCCTTTTTTAAAACTATTATGTGTCATGGATTAGTTGTTGCCTTTTCTTTTAGGGCTAACAATTGTGGCTTTTTTTGGGCTGATGGCTTTGCTTTGCTGGTTAACATGGGCTGGAGGCCTAATGTTGGTTGGGCATCAATTCATTATTGAAAAATAAACAAAACAAAGGAACACATTAGCAAGAAAAAATGGGTCGGTTCAACTAATAAAGGGGTCGGACACTCTCATCAAATGAGGGGGTTCAATTATGGAGTTAGTCAAGGCACTGGGGGAGGCATCATAGCTACTAGGTGCCTAAGTAAAACGCCTAATGTTAATAGAAGCTAACACTACCCAATATTGGTTTCACATAGGATGAAAGAAGATTTCGTCCTACCATTATATCATAGGTAAATCTAACCTTTTTCTTAAAATTTTTATATAAAAAAAAAGGAAAAAATTTATGATGAAAAGTCTCGTTTTAAAAATTTTATTGACAAAATTTTTTTACAGAAAAGTACCAGTAATATGCAGAGTTTTATACATAGAAAGTGCTAGCATTCCTATTTATTAAAGAAATAAAAATCAACCATAAAGTCTAGCTCATGCAAGTCTTCTTGATTAATTTGTCGCCAAGGTCATTTCCAAGCCAACTTAATTGACAACGCTCATCATTATGAAAACTTATTTTGAAAAGGGGGAGTTTTTCCTATCAAATTTGTTTGATATATATTTGGAAAACCATTGCAGTATTTATACTTTTTCTCAATTTTAAGTTTGGGACATATGTATTTTTTTTAATTAATTTTTTTAACTTTCCACTATTAGCATTATTAGATCCAATAATTTTACTTTGTTATCATGGTTAGCCTCATTACAAGAGCTAACATACAATGCCAATAAAACAAAGTTAAGAGAGAACACACGCATATCAACTTTAAAATTGAGTCAAAGTATACATACCAGCAAATGGTTTTCCCTTGTATAAATCAACTTTGAAAATGACTCGATGCATAAATCTATATTAGACTCGATGCAGAAAAAGTATTCAAATTATGGTCAAATTTTGTGTGTTAACTTTGAAAATGACTGCTTGACCCAGGAAGTCTCAAGAACAATTCTAAATAAGTGGGAGGGCCTTCGTGGAAGGAGCGACAATTAAGAGTATCATTATAAGGTTAGTTTGAATTCTTATTCAGAATCAATTACTCATCATTACTAAGCTTCCCCATCCAACTTTTCTTCTCCTAAAAATCACAAATGGCGGTTGTGTTTATAATCAATCACGAATGGAAGGAGCGACAATTAAGAGTATCATTATAGGATACTCTTAATAAATATTATACCCCTATCATTCCTTAATTTGTGCGAATTTAATGGGGCCATTTATTCATATTCTATTGATGAACTTCCTAGATTTTGCTGGTCGCAATCATTAGTGGGCAACTACTTATTTATTCTTCAGATTTGAAAATTTTATTATTATTAATACTACTAGTACATATTTACTGAACAGAAGCAAATATATTATAATAATATATTATATTGTTGTCTTCAATCTAGGTTGTTTTTTCCTGAGGTATGAGGTATTGTATGTGATATATATATAATATATAATATAATGTATATTATATAAAATAATATTAATATATAATTATTATATTAATATTATTATATATTAAAAAATATATATATATATTAATAATATAATATATATCATATTACTATTAATAATATATTAAATTATATAATATTATATTATATATAATAAATATAATTTAATTTTAAAAAAATTAAAAAAAAAACTGATAGCGGGCGTCAGCCCTTTGTCAGTAAAGCTGCCGCAGGCAGCCTTTTGCTGCCTGCGGCAGCTATTCTTTAAAAAAAAAAAGAATTTTTTTTTTTAAGAAAAACATGGTGGCAGCGCCACCTGTACAGTGGCGCCACATGTTGGCCTAGATGGACAATATGTTTTTACAATGCCCCATTTTGATAATTTTTTATTATTATTATTTTTACAAATTTGTGAAATGTTATCCCCAAATGTGTCCTTTTGGAATTGATTTTTCTGAAAAAAAAAGTGAAGTTAACGAGTTAGTCTAATTTTTTTGGTAATGAAATTGATTATAACACCAGCAAGTCAAGTCAAGTGCTTGCCACGTTATCATACTTGTATTAAAAATAATTATAAATTAATATCCTTTTATTATATATATGATTATAGGGAGTATATCATTCAATATTCAAAATACGTGCTATATATAATTGTAAACCGTGACATTGAATTACTGAACATAAATTTAAAAGGGTAAAGGTGCAAAAATGTCTGTGAACTTTGCCCTCAGGAGCGTCTAGTACTATGTGCTTTTTTTTGGAGTAAAAGTACCTACGTGGTTACATTTTAGGAGCAAAAATACCCTTCTTTGTTAGTTGACCATTAGTTGGGCGTTAGTTGCCCGTTAACATGGTAAAATTACCCTTTTACCCTTAGTTTAAAATAATTAAAAAATAAAAATACCCCACCCCCACCTCCCCTTGTCGGTGGGCCCCACCGCCGGCCCCCCACGCCGGTGGCCGCCCGTTGCCGGGGGCTTGACGCTGGCAACCACTTCCGGCGACCGGCCACCGGAATTTTTTTCTTTTTTTTTAATTTTTTCTTTAAAAAAAACAAAACAAAAATACCCCACCCACCTCCCCTTGCCGATGGGCCCCACCACCGACCCCCCACCCCGAAGGCCACCCGCCTCCGGCAACCGGCCGCCAGAATTTTTTTTTTTTAAAAAAAAATTTTACAATTTTTTTTTTTTAAAAACAAAAATACGCCACCCACCTCCCCTTGCCGGTGGGCCTCACCATCCCCAAGGCCGCTCGCTTACGGTGATCACCTCTGGCGACCGGTCGCCGGCAGCAGGTGGCCGTCGGGGTGGGGGGCTGGCAGTATGGCCCACCGGCAAGGGGAGGTGGGTGGGGTATTTTTGTTTTTTTTTAAAAAAAAAATTGTTAACAAAAATTTAAAAAACAAAAAAATCCAGCGGCCGATCACAGGAGGTGGTCGTCGGCAGCAGGCAGCCATCGGGGTGGGGGGTTGGCGGTGTGGCCCACCAGCAAGGGGAGGTG
This sequence comes from Acacia confusa, assembly GCA_037074495.1. Lineage (NCBI taxonomy): Eukaryota > Viridiplantae > Streptophyta > Magnoliopsida > Fabales > Fabaceae > Acacia > Acacia confusa. The sequence continues at coordinate 9,834,242 of CM073505.1, forward strand.
GGGGTGGGGTATTTTTGTTTTTTTTTAAAAAAATTTTTAAAAAATAATTATTATTATTATTATTCCGGCGGCCGGTCGCCAGAGGTGGTCGCCGGCGTCCAGCCGCCACAGCGGGCGGCCGCCGGCGGTGGGGCCCACCGGCAAGGGGAGGTGGAGGTGGGGTGTTTTTATTTTTTATTTTTTAATTATTTTAAACTAAGGGCAAAAGGGTAATTTTACCATGTTAACGGTCAACTAACGCCCAACTAACGTTCAACTAACAGAGAAGGGTATTTTTGCTCCTAAAATGTAATCACGTAGGTACTTTTGCTCTAAAAAAAAGCATATGGTGCTGAACGCTCCTGAGGGCAATGCTCAAAGGCATTTTTGCACCTTTACCCAATTCAAAATTTACTCATCAATTTAATTTCTAGCGATCTTCTAGATCTCTTTGTTTTATTTTATTTCAATTAAGATTTTAAAATCGGAAAAGGAGCATTAATATTAGGGAAAATTAAAATAAAGAACCAAAATAAAATAATATTTAATTAGAAGGACCATAAAAAATGTAATTATCAAGAAGTACCGAATAAGCTTAAAAGTATCAAATTACCCTTTTGCTTCCCTAATGCAAAAAATAAAGAATAAAGTACCTTCTTCCGTCCTCCTCTAAATATCAAGGTCGGGCCATTTGGAAATCCAGTATTAGAAGTTAAAAGCAGCGATTTTTGGTAATCTCGTAAAAACAAGAAGTTAATTAGAACAAAGTTGTTCTTGAACTTCATTACTATGCATACACTTTTACCAAATATTGTCATTTTTTATTTTTAATACTGGATTCCCAAATGGCCTCACCTTGATATTCACGGGAAGACAGAAGAAGGCGCTTTACTTTTTGTTTTCTACGTTGGGGAAGCTCAAAGATAATTTGGTACTTTTAAGCTTATTCGGTCCTTCTTAATAATTACAATTCTTATGATCCTTCTAATTAAATATTATTTTATTTAGGTCATTTATTTTAATTTTCCCTTAATATTACTACTTTTCTTAGTTAGAGAAATATATATCGGCAAAATTTGGGGTTAATGACAGGATAATTGAATTTACAAACATGTTAACCATCTTTATTGATAACTTTATCAGGATTCTTTATACATATTCAAATAAATTTTTACTATCCCCTCAATAGATATGCCACCTTCATTTTCTCTTATATATGAAAATTATAATGTCACATTTTTCTGCACGACCACGCATCTATGCCTCTATTTTCATTCCAGTTACCCTAACTTTTTAGTTCATATTATCTTGTTGTTGCCTAATATTGACTACCATATACTTTCAACTGTCTTAAATCAAATAAAATTTTTTTTTTTAGAAATTAATGAAGCTAATTAAATTACTTTAGAGTTTTAATTTTTTATTTTTTTCTCGAAATTAATTAGTTTGATTAATAAACTGATATATAATCTAAGAATACACAACATATGATATGATTAAATAATTTATTTAGATTCTTTAATCTCTCTAAAAAATCAATTTCATTTTATATTTAGCAGTTGAGGGAGTATTATTATTGGTTTTATAATCATTTGATAAAACTTCACATATCAGTTTGTTTGGTATCTTTATGTCATAAAGAACCCTCAATGTCTTTCTCTATTATAACCACACACACACACATGTATATTATATTATGCATGACAACAATCAATTTCACCGCCATTTTGCAGGATGATCCCAAATATACTTGAGCTTTATTACTTGTGGTATGACCTAATCTTCAACTTTCACTTCCAAGTCATTTCCAATTTGTCTCTTAATTAAATAAAACTTGCAATGCATATATTGACTCTTGTTTTATTTTAGCTTTGGTGTAAACCTTTTGATTTCAATGTCCTTCATTCTCTATGTATAGCTTAAGTTTAGAATTAATTTTCCTCTTGACTTTGCAATAAGTTATGATATGCAAAAAACCCATGCACTTAAAAATCTCATATTGATGTACCAAGTTAGAATATATATCTAAAGGCAAGTAAAAAATAAGTAACGTTCTCTTTTTTTCAGACATTCTTGATTACACTAGTTAGTAGTAGTTATTACCTTTTCATGCACATATACACACATAAAATTCCAGTATACGCTCCGTAGGCAATTTTTTTTTTTAAAAAAAAACTTCCAAAGGCACTTTTCTTTGTAGCTGAAACTTTTTATAATTCGAGGATAATAACAAAAGTTACCCACAGGTAATAAAAAGAAGGGTTAAGGGTTAATACTTATACACTTTTCTTAAATGCATATCTAACACTATATGTATTTTTTAGGAGTAAAAATTACTATAAAGATTACCAAAAGTTGCAAAAATGAAAGCTCCGTTTGTTTGAGCTAACCATTGTTACTTTTTAGTGTGGTGAGCCCCACATTGTTGTATGAATGTTAATTAAATAAAGTGTAAAAATGTTTATGTACTTTTATTAAAGGGAAAAACACTTCTCATGTAGGAGAAGTGTTTTCTCATGTCACACACATGAAATGATAGGACCCACATATATGTATTAATTAATTCATACATATATGTGGGTTCCACCATTTCATGTGTGTGTAGAAATCTTTTTTTTCTCATGCAACATGAGAAAATCAAATCCCTTTATTAAATGTGCATATAGCTCCATATACATTTTTTGTTGGAATTTTGTGTCTAAATTCCATGGATTCTGGATAAGAAGTATGTTGGAGAAGAAAAGGAAAAAGGAAGAAGAAATAAACGTATATGGATAAAAGTCCCACATTGCATAAATGAAGAGAAGTAAAAGGGTATATAAGCCTTAACTTCAATCTCAAATGCTCTTCTCTCATATATTGCATACTGCGCTTTGCAACCATATTCTGTGCGATTTTGAAAACAGGCTCGTTGAATTCATTTAGGCTTGTGATTGATAGTGTCATCATTCTGAAGACACAATTCGTTCTATCTTGAGAGACAATTATTCGTGAACCTTGGACATCCATATAGAGAGAACAAATTATTTTAAGGAGATTACATACATTGGGCTCAGATTTCATCTAAGTTCATAATCATTTTTGCGACAATCTTGTGAGATTTTCCTATTTTGTTATAGTATACATAATTGTTGTATGTTCACAGATTATGCCATCTTAATTATACAGATTCTTTTCTCTATACAATTTCTACTTGCTTAGAATTTTCGATAACAATTTTTGGACATTACATTTCAACTTCTTCAAACATAGCAAACATGCCATATTGATAGACAACTTAAATGGACATTACATTTTGTCTTGGGAGGCCCTTCACTTATCCATGTTTCAATCCCTCCTTCCATGTTCTCTTATCTCTGTCAATTGTCACTCCTCTCACTCACCCTTTCTCTCTCTCTCTCTCTCTCTCTCTCTACCCTCTGTCTCACTCTCTCACTCGACACTTCTGGATTATTGTTTTGGTTCTTGCTTTGGTTGCCACAAGATTATTGTGGAATCGGGCTCATATGATGCGATCTCACTAGTAAAGGAGGGACATGTCTCTTTTCATGAAAACAAGTCAATAATCTTAGAAACTAAGGATCTTCTAAGTCATGAATGAGATTTCCATTATTTAAGCCAACATTGTAGCGAACTATCTAGCTTACCAGACTTTAAAATTATAACACGGTTTGAAGGTGATATCGACTCTGAATGAGGATTTACAAGCTTTGATGTAAGTTGATTGTAATGATCTAATCTTATACTGTGGTTGTAGCTAGTTACCTTCGAATATTTTAAAAAATTAACTAGAAGGGAGATTAATTATTCAAAAAGACTAAAAATATTAAATCGAATTTAAACCCATTAATTGGGTTTCGTATAGTATTAATAGGCTAAAAAAAATCTTCCTTATTGCTTCCCTCAATTAACGAATTTTCGGGCAAAAAAAAAAGGGAAAATGGATCAATTAATGGTAGCATGCATGTATGGTGGTTAGAGTCAATTACCTTTGATATGGCATAGTTGCATTGTTTGAAGAGGTTTTTATGTATTTTTACACCTTAAGAATTGTACATGACGCCATATTTATATTTGACAAAAAAAGGGGGACATTTTTGCATTTTAACGCCTAAAAAAATTTAGCGTGGGCGCCAAAACCAAAACTTAATGGATGTTTGCCTTGATTAACTAAGCTGCCCTTTTTTCCTTATTTAGAGATGCCATGAGTGCTAGCGCTTTAGTAGCGCAGTGGCATAGGAGCTCGGCTCCCCTCTCCCATGTCCAAGGTTCGAACCCTGCCCTCTTCCCCTACTATGTGTATTAAAAAAAAAATGCCATGAGCATTTTTACACTTAAATAATATATGTGTGTGATGCCGGATGTGTATATGAAAAAAGTAGTGCATTGGTAATTTTACCTTTACGCCTAAGAAAGATGTTCACAACTATAGAGACACACAAACAACTAATTAATCACCCTTTGGAGTGAACTTCTAAGAAGAATGCCACAAAAAAGGTGATAAAGATTCTGGCATTACTTTTTAGAGGAAAATGAAGGTTTCAAAAATATAAAATAGAATAAGAGGGTTGGTAAAAAACTAACTTGGCACGTGCTCTGTTGAAAACAGGAAGTAAATTCGTCAACGTTCAAAGAAGGAAGGTAAAATAAAGTAAGTTCAATCCCTAATATAATTTAGGTTGTTAGGGTCGGCATCTGTAACTCAAAAATGGATACTCCTTCTTATCCTTAATATAAGACGTAAGTTGATAACTAATACTTTTGACAAACCGATAAAAAAAGTTATAATCAATAAAGTTGTCTTATAATTTAAGTAATTTTTAATATTATCTCTATTAATTATATCAAACTCTAATATTATATTAATTATTACTCTCATCCATTACCTTTATTAATTATAGATATACATAAAAAAATAATTAATATTCTTTAAAAACAAATAAATAACGGATAAAAAATGAAATATATTTACTAGTTAGTTTCACTGGAGAGAGTATATAAATAGAGAAAGGAAATGAAAATAGTTATTTTATTATTATAATATAGGGTTAAGATACAAATTTATCAATGAACTATTAGCTCAGAAATAATTTTGCCAATAAACTTTATAATGGATCAAAACTGCCAACAAACTTTTAAAAACGTAAAATCTACACAACGCCGTTAATGGAAGCTAACGTCCGTTTTCTGCATTTGCGCAAAAATTATAGAATAAGACCCAAATGTTTATGAAACTATATTTAAGCCCCAAAAAATTTAAATTTTTTTATTTTAGTCCCTCCACGTACATTATATGGAGGGACTAAAGTGAAAATTATAAAAATTTTATGTGCCAGAAGATAATTTTTTAAAATTTTGGGTTCTTTTATGTAATTTTTGCGGCGGCATCCCTACCCCTCAAAATGCGCCGCTGGCTACAGGTTTTTTTTTTCAGCGTTAGCCTGATCTATTAATGAAGCCTGTAATTTTAAAAATTTTGTAAACAGCCTAGCAAACCACAGGCCTCACCTCAAAACAAGCTTACTTCAAACAGGACGAAAACATAATTACTTTAAATAGGCCAAAAATAGACCTAGTTCAAACAGGCTGTTAGATGTAGGTCTGTTTTCGGCCTGTTTAAAGTATATCTAAAAGTATACTTTATAAAGTTAAAGGATCAAAAATATACCTCTTGTAAACTTAAAAGACTAAAAGTATACTTTAGCCTTAATTGTCATATTAACAATTGAACAAAAACTTTCAATTGTTAATATGACATTTCAAGTTATTAATATGATTTTTTAAGTTATTATAATTTTTGTTATTAACATAACATTTTTAATTATTAATATGACATTTCATGTTGTTAAAGGCCTTTATCATTTTGGGCAGGCAATTAAGCATCCGTTTGGAAACCTTCCAAAACCTAAGTTTTGCGTTATAAGAGGTAAGTATGTGAGAGGAGTCTTGTCTCGACTTACGTAAAACCTAGATTTTGATGGATTGCCAAACAGGCTCTAATTATAAAAGAAGTTTCAAAGGACTTTTCTGAAATAAGATTTTTGAGACTTTTTTATGATTTTTTTTTGTTATCCTTGTGACGAGAGTGTAATTTTCCGCCAGATATTTGGTTTATAGAGATTAGATCCGTTGATTATGTGTGTGTGACTGATGTCTCATCAACAAAACGACACACACTGATCCAAATCCATCCCTTGAATATTTTTTCCACATTAATTAATTAGCTTTGATTAATCTCCACGCCAGCTTTCACACTCTCTCTAGATTCTTCCAACTTTTAACTTTATCCCAAAATACATTAATTTTTACTGACCATCCTGTTCCATCTGACTAACAACAATGTTTTCTTTAAACTGGGCCACCCATTTTTTTTATTATTATTTTTTTAATTCAAAGCTGATGGCTTCGTAGTCCTCCTTGGAGGACCATCAGTCGCTTTTGCATTATCTTCTTATTACTTGATGGTAATATAATATAATTGTGGAGACCAGCTTTGTTTGTTAAAATAACAATTATTAATTACAAAACACATTCGAACTTAGCTTTAAATATGATTTTTTAAACCAACATTACATCAATAATGTGAATGTATAGAAATCGGGTCAAAATATCACTATATTATTTAAAGAGAAATGTAACATCAAATATCACGTTGGATGCTTCAAGCTTCATTTTTTTAAAAAAAGAAAAGAAAAAAGAAGGCATGTGCACATATATATGTGAACACAATTAATTAATTTCTGTGGAGGGAAAATAATTACTCAGAGTTGGTGCCAGCTACACTTTGCTAAGTTACAAAACAGTGTTGTGAATAAAATTTTCAAATTAATGCTCCGTGAACATTCATTTTGAAAGCTAAAACTCAACCTATAAAGATTTAGTCTAATAAAAAGAACTGGTCTTATAATATGATGAATCAAGATTTGAATTTTTGTTTAAGCTAGATACTTAATACTTGGTACATTATGTCTTAAATATGGTTGTCTTTAATAAAAAGAGACTAATATTTATTTTAAAAACAAGCTACTACTCAACGCATCATAACTATTAACTATATAAATGGTGTTTTGGGTCAAAGTGAAGTACTTAATTAAGGTGATTAAAAAAAGTGGTATTTCATTATCTCTTAACTATTCCATTCATTTCTTTAAAAAAAATCAATTAACTTATTTTAATATTCATAGGACTTATAATTAACTAATATCATCAAACCCGTTAAAACTAAAAAGGTATCGAGCTCACAAACATTGCGACGACCGAGAAGTCTTGGATGTGCCCCACCGCTTTATTTACTACATTTTCAATGGCGCTCTTAAAGTTAGTTTTAATTATATAGGATCTTGTCTATAGATATGGTTTAGTGTTTATCCTTTTCTTTTTTTAATTTTTTTTTGGTAGTGAGTGTTCATCTATTTTGTTTAATTCATTTAATTTTTCTCCGATCATTATCGTACTTATTTTAATACTCTTTCCCTTTTTAATGGAAGACATATTTATTTAATTTAATTATATTTAAAAATTTAGTTAATATAACATATGTTTTTTAATTTTTTTCTTGTTTCGAATAACAACAATTGAAGCTTTTAAAAGTAGCTTTTCAATTATAATTTATGATATATTAAGTAAGTACATAAGATAAATTTTGTTCGATTTTGTGAATGAACACTTTTGGAAGTCTCACCCCAAACAAGTATTAATTCTCTCTATATTGATTTTTGTTAAGGGGGTATTAGTTTAGATAAACTTGGAAAAGCTTGAGAAGTATGACATTTAGGTTTTATATTTAAAACCAATATTAATTAACTCTCCAATTAGGTTATATATCCAAAAGGACTGAAAGAGACTAATTTTTTTTCACCTATGTCTCATATATTTGATGTATTCATTAAGGGAATATCATTTCTGCCTTTAAGGTAGAAAAAATTTTCTGTCTTGAGTCAAAACGACGTTATTTTGACTCTTTTTAAAATGAAGAAATGAAAAGAAAATAAGGGAAGGGAAAGGAAAAAAAAGAAAGCATCTCTTCATTTAAAAAAAAAGAGCCAAAACAACGTTGTTTTTGTTCAAAACAGAAATGATATTCCCATTCAATAAAATATAAATATTTTAGGAAATTTCTTACCTAACGGAAAAAAAAAGCCCAATCAATTTTCTTAAACTCCATAATTATGTTCACCACTCCCTTTGAAGGTGACTCTAGCAAAGAGATGTGGTTATAAGCCATTAGTTTGTGTGAAAGTTAAATAAATTTATGATTTTATCAATATTCAAATGAAAAATTTTGAAATCTATCTCTCGTATTTAATGACTCTAAATTGAATACTATTGGAAAATTTTAATTCATTGCCCTATAAATTACCGTAACTTATAACAAGAAGAATTCATCTTTTCTACTAGAAGATGCCTCGATCGATTCCAATAAGGACTGAAAAAAGTAGATCTTAATTATATTTTGGACAAGACTCTATCACAATATGTTACAAGGAAAAAAAAAAACAAAGATGGTGGATCAGCTATTAAAGTCATGTGCTTGACATATTATTATTAAGAAATTTAACAATAATGAAACAAAAATAATACTGTGGAAACCTATTTTCCCCCTTCTATGAGTAAAAAAATAGGAACTATAGGAACAGAAAAGGTTTGGGTGAGTGATCAATAATAATGGGATTCTGAGTCAGTGAGTAGATGGCCTGCATGTGACGTCCTCTTATCTAACATTCTGATCTGGACAACCTTTAATTTATGCCTTTTTCTCACTGATTTATTTCTTAAGAATTATTATATTTTATTAATTAATAATATAATAGCACAAATTGCGTGAACAATATATTATTTGTTGTTATTATGGTATTTGTTTAAAAAAAAATTCATTTATTCGTAATAAGTACTCTATTCAGTCTTAAATACAAGACATAGTTGATTTTTTTAAGAGATTAAATAAGTTACTTAATCATATAATATATTATGTATTATTGGATTTTATGTTAGTTTATTATTCAAAGTAATTCATTTGGGGAAAAAATACAAATATTATTAATTAATTTAATAATTTTTTAATCTTTCCTAAAAAATCAATTTTATCTTATATTTAAGACGGGTGGAATATACAACAAAATCCTCAATTTCTAATCATTGATTTTTATGCTATTTTAATTAATTTTACCATATGAGAATAATTTCGTGTGTGGGTGGGTCTGTGTGCCTCCAGAGTTGGAAAATAAAGTATAAAAGTGATTTACTTTTTATGTGCTGGGAAAAAGTTGGTTCAATCCAGGGTGCAATGCAATATATAGAAAGGTGTTTTCGACCAAAATATATATATATATATATAGAAAGGTGGCATCCTGGAAATGCAATATAAGATTTAAAATTAATAAGAAAAGCATTTCTCAAGTTGGTAGCAATAAAAAATTATTGCTTTTTTTTTTCCTTTTAATATTTTATTGCACCTCACTAGTTCATCACTGTTTGGAGAGACTATGAACACCGTTTTTCTGCAGTATCTTTGTAAATTATTTTGAGTTTCGTATTGATAATAAAACACTTTTTCGTTTGGTAAAATTAAAATCCGACTACATTTATTTCCTTTTTAATAAGTGAGTTAATTTTTTTTTTCACTTCATATATTTTTGTCGTTGTTGTTGTCAACTTAATTATCACTACACTATTTTTGGATTCGTTCAATTATCAAACACATTTAAACTAAACATAATTTACAGAAATTTATGAAAAAATAATAAATCAACCACACACATACACACACTTGTTTGATGGTAGATCTAAATATTGTTTATATTAAAGAATAAAATGGGTGGTGGCCAGTGATTGTACGTTGAATTTGGAATATATCGATGAGTATCGGCGATCTAATCCATAAGAAGATATGCAAGTGCTAATTCAGGATTAACAGATAATGGTGATTAATATTTAATAATTAATTATTTAATGTAATCAGACTCCATCAATTTCAGGTTTCTTCTTGTTATCATTTTGATCATTTCATTCACGCACTCTTAAGTCAAAGGTCGCTCCAAATACGTACAACTAAACTATAATTAAATATAATTTCACTCTTACGTAAATTATATCACAAAAGTCCAAACACACGACGAATTCACATGTCACCCTGACCAGGTTTGGTTCATTTGCCTCAAATTTAATTATCCAATATTAAATTTTAGAATATCTTTATAAACTAATTATTAAGTGAATTGGAATTAATTAATCATTTAATTAAATCATTAATTACATGTAACGCTCTCTAGTCCCTATTAATTACATTGTCATGATAATATATATTTCTGCTTCAATAACAATGTGAAGCCCCAAAGATTTATAGAATCCCATCAACCAATGACATTGAGAATTCCTTATTAGTCCTCCACAAGCTGCTTGATGTTGAAGAGGAACTGATCCGTCCACGTCAATGCGGGCCGTATTTGCAGGAGGGGGGGTCCAAGTCTTCTCTTCAAACCTGTGGAAAATTTGGTGGATTAGGGTTTGATTAGTTGAACTTTCCATAAGAAGATGGTTACATAAATAAAGCATCTCTGTGTTTTTCTAGTTACATAAATAAAGCATCTCTGTGTTTTTTCTTTTTTCAATCTTAAGGGTAAGGCCGTGTGGGGTCAAGTAGATAGTAGAATTGAATACCATCCGCGGGGTATTCTGGTAAACTATTAATGATATTTATGAATTGGCAAAGTACAACAATGACCAATGTTAATAGTTTTGCAAGATTCTACTATAAAAGGTGTGGCTGGTATTTGGTCTAGCTATAAATTAAAAAAATGAATTATTAAAAAAAGAATTAAATTATTTATTTGCTTTTTCATTAAAAGAAATATTAAATGAATGCCAATTGAGTTGCTTAGGTTAGCTTGGCCATGCATTACGTCTTTTTAATTGTTTGCACTCAGCAACACCATACGCTCCTTTCTCTGCGGAAATAAGTTAATAAATTATGTAGCAATTGTCTATTTCTATTTATTTATCGTATAAAATACTTATAAGGTGATACTAAGAAGATTTTAGTCTAACTAAACCTAATAGAATATCCCTTATAACTAAGGAGTATTCAAAATTCAAATAAAAAAACAACATAACATAATAATCTAATAGTCTTAATAACAATAATAAATAGGATAATTAACCTACCTCTAATTAGAGTTAGTGTTTCAACCATTATCGATCGAATAGGTCCAACATCTAACAATTCCCTTCAAATTGAGAAATAGATGTTGATCATTTCCAACTTGTTTCTAAGTCCTTTGAATTTCTCTTAGATAAGGGAGTTCGTCATAATAACTGCAATTTGCTTTCCTAATAGAATGTAAGATAGATCAATGATCTTAACTTCCAATTTCTCTAGAATGAAGTGTTTATCAATCTCCACATGCTTCATTTTGTCGTGTTGTATATGATTGTTATCAATTTTAATTATTGATATATTATCACACCACACTTTAAGAGGTCAATTTGTCTTTGCTTTAATTTCATTAGGGAGTCGTAAGATCCACATCCATTCAAATGCACCTAAAGAGAAAGCTCTATATTTTGATTCTGCTGAATTGCGTGAAACAATGGGTTGTTTCTTGCTTCTTCATTTGATAAGATTTCTCCATACATAAGTGCATGATCCTATAATAGAATGTCAGTTGACCTTGGAACCCCCCCAGTCAGCGTTAGTATATAAATCTATACGTCTGTTACATTGTTTAGCAAAGAATGAACTTAGTTCTGTAGTCCTTTTGAGATGAATGAGGATTCTATAAATTGTCATCATATGCTCCTACTACATGTTGCTTGAGAATTGACTCACAACACTAACACGAAACTCTACGTTAGGTCGTATATGAGAAAGATAAATTAACTTCCCCACTAACTTTTTATATCTTTCTTTGTTATTTTTAGGCCATTACTAGTCGATGTGGCTTGTTGTTCTCCAACATCAATAGTAAAAGCTTGTAGTTGGCGATTTTGAGTTGCATCGTATGACATATGAAACCAGGCTCTGATATCATGAAATAAATTGATAAATTATGTGGCAACTCTATATCTTTATTCATTAATCGTGTAGAATACTTGTAAGGTGATATAAAGAAATGTTTAATATGACTAAACCTAACAGAATATCTCCCATAATCAAGGAGTTTCAAAATTCAAATAAGTATTTAAAATTTAAATATAAAACAACATAACAAAATAATCTAATAATTCTAATAACAATAATAAATAGTTTAATTAACTTAACTCTAATTAGGGTTAAGTTTTTAACCATCATGGGTCGAATATGGTCCAATTTCCAACCTGTGCAAATATTTCCCCCATCCAATCACTTACAGGTGGTTGGTGGAATTCTTGAGTAAATAAAGTATACATAATTTTTATAAATAATTTTATCTTTTACTCAATCAATTCATCTTTTTTAAGTTGATAATTCACTTAATCGCTTTGTGGTTTATTACCGAATAGACCAATTTTGTTACTATTAAAGATGTTTTGGCACTTTATTATGAGTATATACTCATTTTAATATTTAATATAAGATATATTTACCTAATTTGATTATATTAAGAAAATTAACTAAATTAATTAATATAACATATATTTTTTTAAAACATTTTAATTATCTTTTTTAATTGTCTTATTCGGTATCTTCTTTGATTATTGTTGATGAAAAATCAATTTGGGGTAAATTAAAAAAAAAAGACTGACAAATATAAAAAATATATATTATATTTAAGATTAAGAGTAACTACACAAATTATTTTATATTAAGGAGGGAGTATCAATGTTAGTAGGTTGAAGAAAGAAGAACAAGACTTTAATTAGTTTTTGTGTTTGCATGCAATTTTAAAAATAAATCATGTTACGAGTAGTCAGGGGTGGATTTAGGATTTTTATCAAGGGAAAATCATTGGTCGAATTTTTTTTTTTAATAACAAAAGCATATTACAATAAAAATAATTACAATATCATTATTCTAGGCCTTATTTTTTGGAAATCCATCATAGTTATCTTACTATCAATGTTATCAAATACATCTTTTTCAATATAAGACATTAAACAATCATTCAACTATTTATCTCCCATCCGATTATAAAGTGTAGTCTTGATGTATTTTATAGCTGAAAATATAGAGACGGGGTTGAGAATTAAGAGGGAGAAGAGAGTGACCGGCGTAAAGAAGAAAAACGAGAGAAGAAAGTGTTAAATAAGAGTTTAAGTGTAAGCTAAAAGGGGGAAAAAAGAAAAAAAGAAAAGACATTGAAATTTAAGGGAGGCATTCCTCCCCATTGTAAACGTGGGTCCGACAATGCGAGTTGGTCATGAAAAAAAAAAAAAAAGTTTTAGATTTCATATTGATTAAGATGGAAAAAAAAAAAGTGCTTAGAATATTGCATTGCTGCTCAAATGATTTTCTTAGTCAGCATATTCCCTTTCTCCTACAATAATCCCCATCACAGTCGTCAGTCGTCACTCTCCGGAAAGGAATGATATCTAAACGCCTCTCTCTCTCTCTTCCCCCTCTTCTGGAAATATCTAAACAATTATACTTTATAAAATTATAAATAAAAATATACTCGTAATATAATTATAATATTTTTTGATGACAAAGAATTACACGTTTTACAAAATTTTCTTATCAAATTTTAAGACGTGTTATTAAAATTTAAGAAGGCATTTAAAAAATGGGTATTACTTTTATAAATTTTTGTGTGTTACAGTTTTCGTAACATAGAGTAATAAATTTTATAATTACTTTAGATACTTCAATATTTTGGTAAGAAAAAAATATTTCAATATAAAATTTACAAAATTTATTTTTCCTGGTCTTAAAAGTAAAAAGTGACTCACTAATTCACTATTAGTTACCATTGGTGTCGCTTAGTTAAATGAAATTTCACTAATATTAAATTTGACAAGCCAGATTTCAGTAATTCACTATTAGTTACCATTGGAGAACACATGGGCTTCTTTTTTTTAAAAAAAGAAAAAGTTATTTTTTAAAAAAATAAAGTGTTTTTTTAAAAATTAATTTGGGTGTTTGGATGAGAGCTTCAAAAAAAAAAAAGTAACAAAAAAACTAAAATTCTCTTCTTTATTTTAAGCTATAATTTGTGGCTTAAAAAAAAAGCAAGTGCAAAAAAAGAGAAGGAATAATAAAATAAATGACCGATTATTTTTTAGTGATTTGTTTTGATACCAATTATTTTTTATTTTTAATAAAAGGACAATTCAAATTCCTTGAACTTTTTATATGCCCATTTCAGTAATTTTACAAATAAAAAAGTGATTCTCTAATTTAATATCTAAATAGTTTTTTTATTTAAAAATATTTTTTAAATGGAGAACCCAAACATAAAATAACTTTAATTTCTAATTTAAATATTTTTTTAAAAAGTAACGTTAAAAAATATTTTTAAAAAAAACTCATCGAAACGGGTTTTCTAGGAGTAATATAATTTACATTAGTTTATTACTATAATTATGTTTTTTTATACAAATTGCTATAATTATTTGAGAACAAGATAAAACACAAAGACTGAATATATAATATATTGATGAAGTGGACCACAATAGGATACGCAGGCGTGTAAAAATGGTTTCCTGGTGATGTCTTTTTAATTTAATTTAATTTTATTTCGCTGTACATCTTATCTTCTGTCTATTTATTTTTTAAGATCATTAATTACTCATTAAACATACTACGTGTTTAAAGAATAACCACTCAAAAGCATTAACCAAATCAAAACACCAGTTTCGATCAAGTTAAACTTTCGCTACCGTCTGATGACGTACGTTTTAATTATTTTTAATTTGTTAAAAATATTTTTTAGCTTATACGTAGCAATTGATTTATTTGGTTTATAGAAATGTGCAGTTTTAATATAAGACTAATGGAATAACTCACAATCACCCGATTTCGATGATAATTTTATTCTATTTTGATTTCTGTTTATTAAATTTTAGATAATCACATAGTATATTAAATATGCTGCGTGTTTAAAGAAGAATGGGTGAAAACTTAAAAGCATTAACCAAATTAAAACACCAGTTTCAAAAAATGAAAACAATTAACTTAAACATGCCACGTGTTCAATCGGAAAGTAAACGTCAACGTTGTTACTGGTTACCATTTCAAATATAAAGAGAAGCATTTCCAGCTATCATTCACCAAATTACTCAAAAAAAAGTTTGGATATAATCACAAACTCTCTGTAAACCCTCTCTCATCCTCTTCCTCTGTGTAGTGTTTCAGAAACAGAGATACTAGGTCGGAGCACCGTCTATGACCGACCCGGTTACAATCTCCACTCTCGTGGCCGGCTGGTTCACGCCTTCTTCTCTCTTCCTATTTGTCAACCTCGTCATCGGCACAATTGTCGTCTCTTCACGTTTCGGTTCCAAAAAGCCCTCTGACCATGACCACGACGACCATGGTCAGCCACGTCTCGTCCGACGTTCATCGTCCCTACTTGAACGCTTTAGGTCTCTCCATTTCTCCAAACACGACGCTGCGTATCCAGAAACCGAGTATCTTCAGCCCGTTCACGACTCTCCTCAGCTCGTCAGGACGCCGTCACTGGTCGAGCGAGTCAGGTCGTTTAATTTCCGGTTCTATAACAACGTCCACGAACCGACCGGTTCAGATACAGTGTCCGTTCAACCCGATGACCCGACGGAGCACCCGACTGAACCGCAGTTGGCGAGAACTCCCTCGCTCCTGGAGCGACTCAAGTCTATGAACTTCTCTTCTCTCTACAGATCGGACTCAGTAAAAGCGGCCGGAGAAGCACTTGACGGCGAATGTGACGTTCCGGAGTCGAAGGAGGATAACGATGCTGGTAATTTTGTGAAGAGGAGCAAGTCGGAGACGAGTAGGAGCAAGCCGGTGAAGTTACCGGAGAAGATGAAGAAATCGGCGAGTGAGAACGTAGCGTCGAGGAGGCAGCAGGAGGAGGAGGTCGATAGCCGGACACCAGGACCAGAGACGGCGAGACATGGAGGAGGTAATGAAACGGCGTCATCTGTGGAGGACGAGACGGTGGACGCGAAGGCCGACGATTTCATCAGCAGATTTAGACAGCAACTGAGGTTACAAAGGCTGAACTCGCTGATGCGTTACAGAGAGACGATCTGAGCAAACTGATCAGAAAAATGGTCCTGTGTGTGGACCCCCACCTTAAGTCCTAGGGTAAAACAGTCAATACATCGCCTATGACAGCTTCATCACCGCTCATCACGGCTGATATCTTAGCTGAGGCTGACTGAAATGACTAGAAGGCCCTTTAATTAGAAGTTTTAGGCTTTAAGCTTTGGATTTGCCTTTTTCGTCCCGTAGTGTTTGTTTAATGAAGGTATTGATGTAAAGTTGCTTGCATTAGTGAAAACGATTACGTAGTTAAGTGTGTAAGTTGCTTTCATTTACAGCTTTGAAGCAAAACATAAACGTCCAAGGTTTGCTTGTCGAAACAGTTGGCATTAGATTTCTCCTCAGTGGTTCGGAGATTTGATTAATATTCAAAGCGACATATTGCTGCTTACTATTTGTTAATTTCTTCTTTTTTGAATTCATTTTCCCCATATTTTCCTATATAAATTGAAGTAGTAGATTAACTATGCATCTTTTTGGGTTGTTTAATTGGAATATCCGGTAAAAATCTATATTTGGAAAAAAAAATCCTATAAGAATCTGATGTGTTTTTATACATAAACAATAACTACTGGTTTTTTTTTTTTTAAGAATTTTATACATGAAAAGTAAAGTACTAATACTAAGAATCAAATCTTTATGGCTAATAAAACTCACAAATGAGAAATTGTTGTTAGTTTTCCGGATTAGCTTTACTGTGATTTCTATGAAGGTAATTATGTGATTTTGATATTTGAGAGGAAAGAAGATAGAAAGGTGGCCATGTCTTGTTGCTTGGATTGTTGGCCGCTAAGAGATCCTCTCATTTCTCATACTTTTATATGGATCGTTGATTAGGAAGAGGAGCCAATCTAGACCATTAATTGAGAATATTAAAAAAAAAGGTTAAAAAAGTGATAATTTGATGACATGACTCATTTTTTTCCTTTCAAATTTAATTAAACAGACATGATTTAGAAATTATGAAGGATGATAAGAACAGATAATAAGAGAATGTGGATCTTTTGTTGGTTCCTTAGCATCTCAAAGTTAATGTACTGTGAATAACTTGAGACTTTATATTGTTTCAATGTTAAGGGAAAATGAAATTTTTTGGAGGAAAATGGAGGTATATAAAGTAGGAGCTAATTGCCAATTTTAGGTAGTGAACATATATATCAATGTAAATATCAAATGACAACATTTATATATTTGCCAACCAATGTCAATACTCGCCCATATAAAAATTATACTATTTACAAGTCATAGATCATATAATTTATTAGGATTATGAAAAATATCTAATTAGACAATAGTAAGAAAGTCACCATTGAGTTTGGCAATCTAGAGATCCTTTTTCTCTCTCAGTTTTCTGTGTTTGGGGGAGACATGCAGAAGGAAGAAAAACTTGATTTTTTCCCTTAAAAATGTCTCTCATACTCATTTAATTGCCTTTGTGATCATTCCCAGCATTCATTTAATTCTTCTAAATCTTTGTGACAATGATGGGATGATGGAATAGTATAATACTAAAGTAAATAAGAAAGTGAATTTTTAATTTAATGCTTATATTTTATTGGGAATAGTTTAAATTAAATATAAGTATTCAAGCAAAAGAATAATTGAATTTAAATAATATCAATTTTATTTTTCATTTAAATTACTATCACTTTTAAATTAATTGGTGGCAACTAAATATTTTAAAATAAAAATGAAAATATAACTTCTATGGTATAGATTTGATCTAAATATTTCAAATCAAGAATAAATGCGTTATTTATTTCCTGAGTTCCGAATCCAATTTCGAGCAGGCCAAAAGCATGGTGGATTTTCTTAACTAGGCAACAAAAGGGTGAAAACTGAAAAGAATAAAAAGCAAGTAGTTCTTGTCGTCTTGATATGTTTTTTCTTTTTTTGCTCAGAGTCTTGATATGTTGACTCGTCCAATTTTGTTGATATATGCTCAAGAAAATAATCTCTCTTTAATTTTTCAGGGACCCAAAATATGATTTTTCTAACGATTGCTTAATAAAGCTTTGGTTGGAAGTTTAATATAGGATTTGATTGCTTAAAGTTTTGAACTGAAATCTCCATGTTTATTGTGGTTAAAAAATCAATCTGTGAACATTTATCAAATTCCTTTGCATACAATGATTATTTGAATATATGCATATGACATTACAGAAAAATAATTATTTGTGAACAATTGTATATTAATTTTTCTGAAACAAAAAAAACCCTCTATTAACTCTTATATTTAGGATGGAAGGTTATAATAAATTAAGATAACTTATAAATGAATGGGTTAAGTAGCAAATTCACCTTTAATGATATGTTTACTTTGAGGGGAGGGGGTGGGAGGGGAATAATCTCTAGGGAGGAAATTGACCAAATTGTCATTAATGAGAAGAATATTCTTTTTTATTGAGAGTATATTTTGAAAATATTAAAAAATTTCCATAAACTATTTTGTAGAGATTTCAGAAAAAATTTCTCAAAACCAATCATAGTGTAAAAGTATGGACTCAACAACAATATTACCCTGTATCTCATTTCAATGTTGTCCTTAAAGTTTCAAAACTAAGCAATATTGTGATATTTTGTTAAAAAACTAACATTAACCATCAAATGATTGACGCTGACAATTAATTTTTTTTGATGAAAATGAACAACATTGTTACGTTTGAAAACTTTCTAGGGTAACATTAAAAAAAAAAAAAAAACTTCCATAACAACATTACTCCTCAACAAAAACTTCTGTAGTGAATTTTCTACTTGACTCTAAATAAATTTATTGCTTGCAAATAGTGTTACCTTAACTTATGGCGGATAGTAGAGGATCTTTTCCAAGCTGCAAACAATTGCATTCATACAAAATCTCAGAAGTAAAGGGGCAATATGTCCACATCCTTTTTCTCAATCCACAGCATATAAAATGAATTAAGATCGAACATAACGGTCTATAAATCCAAACTCAATTTAACAGCTCTATACTTCATCGCCATTTAACATCACCCTTGAAGGTAGTTAAATAAAACCACTGAGCATACATTATAATAAGGTCCCAAAATAGTGTTAACCCTAAATAATGTTGCTGAAGTCTATCAGGGACCGTGAGTAGGGGGGAAGGGACGGATCTGACTGGCTCAAGATGCATCACGGGACAAAAGCTGTATGAGTGTATCTGCTCTTCAAGTACAGTAAATATGGCAGAATTTAGCTGTCAGTCTAAAACTCTCTTTATGCCTGGATTTCAGATTCAAGCAGCTGGAACCTTTTTTCCATCTTCTATGAAGAAAATTGCAGTTTCCGGGACCTGCAGGAGAGAGAGACAACACTTTTATCAGATCCATGTTTTGAATTTTCCAGAGAACGGAATCAATGAACTTAGACAGAATCAGCAGCATGCTTAGCACATAAAAGGAACAAAGATTAGGCTCAACAGACAACCCACGAGAAAATAACTCACTTGGGTCAAAATCAGACAATGGGCGTAAGGCTATGGACTACTCTTATATTTAAAAGACAAAATGTGAAGGTGCATTTTGATCCTATTTACAAGTCACATCATTAGATTTTTCATATGAACATAAAATTTTACGGGTATATTATATATTAAATAGGGGTAAAGTTGAAAAATTATTAAATTTTAGTACATAGTTAATGGGGTTTAAGGTTTTTCTTGTTCTGTGTAAATCATGCTGGAAGTGACTAAAAAATGGAACCGGAGTAGTAAATTCCACCAGATAGTGGTTCAACTAGTATCTTGTCAATATTTGGCTGATTGTGTTATGTTCTTCTATGTGATACAAGGGAACTCATAGAAACTGGTTCAGTAAGACATCTTATCTATAAAACAAAGGCACAAAAAATAGGCTTTCCTCTAAACACGACTATGGGTAGCACATCCTTTTGCATTATTAGACATGATAAAACAACATAAAGAGCCCAAGTCCATATGAGAAGAAAAACAGAATTCATGATCCCAAAAAGATCTTATGCAACTGATATTTCCAAGTTAGATTAGGTTAATCTAATATAAACATGACAAGTCAATACTGCTAGCATCCAATCATAGCTTTTAGTTGTCCAGCTGACACAGTATATAGTTAGTCACCACATCAAAAAACTGAATCATAGGTTACTGAAATTTTCCAAAAAATACGCAATCCAATGTGAATTTCCACAGATTAACACTTTCAAGAACGCATTGTCTTTGCTGTTACTTTCTATGCTCAATGCTCAAATCAGAACAACCCCTCGTACCTCTTATACAAATAAATATGTGAATTCAACAACAGAAATGATTTTACTGAGATGTGATAACACATTTCATTTCCTTTTCTCTCTCATTGATAGAAGGAAACGTGTATTTAATCGAATCATAGCATCATTACAAAACTAAGAACAAAAATGTCTTACATCAGTCCATGTTTCTGTAATAAACTCCACAATGTCATAAGATATATCTCCTTGAACATCAATTTGCTCTTTCTCCGTTGGCCCCTGAAAACAATCAATGCAAAATATCGTGAGACACCATAGACAGTTGCTAAACAACTACTAAAACATCCACCAACTAAAAGCTGAACCTTCACAACAGAAGCTCCTGTAGCAAACTTTTTCCCAAGTTTCTTTGAAGCTTCACTGAGCTTGACACCTGAAATGTAACAAAAGAGACAGAGGTAATGAAAAGAATGTAATGAATAATACGAGAACTTATGACCCCAAAAAATAATCAGGGCTACATATAGCTCACCAAAAAGGTCAAGGCCTTTAACAGTGGTAATGCATTTTCGTTTATTGCGAATAACCTTCTCAATGACAACCTCCTGCTTCTCCTGGAAACAAGAGCCACTCTCATGAAATGATTGGAATCATTACTTGGTGTCAAAGGCTGGCCATGTCTAATTAGATAGTCTGAAGGAATGCAATGGAATACCTTTTTCTTTATCTTACCACCAGGAAGACGCTTGACTTCTTCCTGCTTAGGTGCTAAAACATCAAAAGGATACTGTGAGGGAGTGTTTAAGATGTTATCGTCATAATCAATATTCAAGCAGTAGAAAAACCACATTTCAAATTATTACAGAATTAACTGGTCAAGAAATGTGTAATTCAACTAAATAAAAGTATGATGGATGCCAAATTAAACATCCAAATTCATGGAATCAAGGGAAAAACAATTGCAGGTTAAATCAAGTTGTATGGAATGTCAACGCTCTCATAAAGGAAAAAGATGAATTTACAATTAAAAAAAAAAGTTAATTACTGTGTGCATTTGCATTACTTCATTCAACATTTGAACTGGAATAACTAAAAAAATTACTTAATTGCATACAAACAAAAATTTATTTCTCAAGCAGTACTCTATCAAATCAAAAATCAAAGCACAGAAATAATATCTTAGAACATTAGCTGTGAAGTTTATTCACTATTTTGTTTTTTTGTTAACGAACTGCCAATTCATTCACTTGCCACTTTGTTTAGTTTCTCACATTACATGACATCACGAACATTGAAACTAAGGTATCCTTTTTGTTCTTTGTTCGTGTTTTGAGAAATTTTACCTTCATTTGTGGATGGAACAGAACAAACGTAAAATAATCACTATTGTTGTGAATCAGAGAAAAATAAGCTACTTTTCCAAAGAGAAATAATCTACATTATGAGGCACTTTTCATAATTGGAGAACATGACATCTCATTGGAATGTTCAGATGCAAAAGTCTCTAGTAAAAGTAAAATCGTAATGTATTTCAGACAACAGGATAATTTAACAGTAAAGACAATATTGGGCAGGAAGCAGCCTGAGCCAAACTAAAGGAGACATTACAGCCTACAAGATAAAAGAAATATTAATGGACAAAAATTTAACCAGACGAACCACATCCACTCAGAAATTTACTCAAGCTTCATTGCAAGCAACAAAGGTTATAATTTTGTTCTAAGGTGAATATCAAATGAACTTTATCCCGAAAGGAGTAAAAAGAAAAGTACTTGTCTATGCCATGATGACAAAGAGAAGTGCATCAAAAAGTTTGAAAGGGTATTTATGCATTACATTAGTGACTCATATGACTGACCCTAAAAGGGGGTAAGAATTAACAAAGAGGGGCTCATGAAAGTTATGGAGAAAAAAAGATTTAGAGTTAGTAATTTGGTATAGCTTCAATGATCACTTTACTACTAGTTTGAGTGAACATATTGAAAACGGGTGCCAAAAAAAAAAAAAAAGGATAAAAGCAAGGCAAAACGCAGAGAAAGCCAACCTGAGGTAGCAGCTCCATCACTAGACCCAGACGATATTCCGGTATTTTGCAATTGCTCAGAAACTTTATCAGCTTCCTTATTGCTCGCCTCTGCGAACAACATAATCCAATTTCATATCATAATATTCAAGGGATTAAAATACATGTTTAACAGGGAAGTAGCGAGAAAAAAAAAAAGTAGAATCGAAGAACGAAAGAGACCTTTAAGGAGATCAGGGTATAATTGAGGGGCGTTCTCGATCAACCAGGGTTTGCATTTCCCGAAATCGGGTCCGAATTCACAGTACTCGGCGGGCAAACTGCAGACGGGGCAGTATAGCACCCGAACCGGTTGAGGTTTCTCCGCCATATCGCAGCAAAGAGATGTTCTGTGACACTGAGCGATTGAGACTTGAGAGAACGGAGATGGAAACGGTGCGTTTAGAAAACGCAGCTCCTCAATGCAATATTGTTCGGTGGGATTGTTCCCGAATTCTTTTTCAGAATCGTTCGCCGATCACCAGCCTCGTGTGGGCGTATCAGACACCTGGCTCGCTGGTAGCGTGATGCCCTGACCCTCTTCAGTGGTCGCGACGTCGTTTCGCTGCACAGCCCCCTCCTCTTAACCTACTCTGAATTTTTAGAATTAAAGTATACTATCATGGGAGAAAGATTTTATATCAAAGGGAAAAAGGGGAAATTGATTTCAGGGCCCAAGTTAGTAAAATAATTACAAAAAAGGCCCAAGAAACATTCACATGCCAGAAAAGGCCCCTATCTGGCATTTTTTCAAAAAGTGTCAGCAACTATATCAGTAGCGTTTAACAACTATATCAGTCCCCATTAACAACTAAATCAGTCTAATTAACAACTACATTTTAACAACTACATCTGTAGCAATTAACAACTACATCAGTAGCAATTAGCAACTATATCTGTACACTTTTTTTTGAAAAAATGCCAGAAAAGGCCCTCTGGTATGTGAATGTTTCTTGGGCCTTTTTTGTAATTATTTTCCTAGCTTGGGCCTTGAAATCAATTTTCCCAGGGAAAAACCCACAAAGAATTTTGAAAATGGGAGAGGACAAAATGATGGTTCAAATACTTATAATATCATAAAAGTGTTAGTATCTGATTTGTCCTTTTTAAAATTAAAGAAAATAACACAAATGCCCTCAAAAAAAAAAAAAATATATATACATATATATGTGTGTGTGTGTAGAAAAGTTACTACACAACATGTTTGTATTAGCTGGCCACTAACTAAAGTAATCTCAATTATGTAAAGGCATTAAGCTACCAGCTGTCCATTGTCTAAAGCATTTCATTTTGTCCAATATCTGTCGGTCTTCTTCATGTATATATACGTGTGTAGCTAGTGTAAATGAATATAAGCATAAGTGTTTAGTTTCTCTTCATGGTATCAGAGCAGAAGAGATTAATCACCTCATTTTAGTCCGAACGTTACCTACTGTAACGTCTCAAGTCTGACCAGTCAACTGGTCCTTCTTAGTATCTAGTTCTTAGCATCTGTCCGACGTTGAGAAGAAGAGTAATCAGTTTTTTCTTTCAAAGTCTCACCAGTCCGACAGTCACTCCACGGTGTCTTTGTGTCTTTGTCTCAGTCCTCGAACAGTCCGGTCACCACAATTCTGTTAACTCTAGATATAAGGAAAACATTCCCAATTCAAATTGTTGGTCTCTTCTAGATCAACTTCACCTTGTCTCTTTACTTGTCCGAGAAGCCGAGCTCGTCAGACGATTAAGTCTAGCTCGTCGCCCACCATCATCTGAAGAAGCCACGTCCAGAGCTCGATTAACGATCCAAGCAGCAGCAAAGGAAATAGCTCCGCCTTAGAAGGATCGCCAAGTCCTGATCGGCCGAACCCCGGAGCCTCACCACCATCTGCCCACACATCCTCCAATCGCCTGTGCATCTGCCGTCTCCATCGACCTCATTCTCTCAGTTTCTCAATATCTCGACTAGTCTCTCTCATTTCTCAACCTCTCGTTTCTCTCTGCCATAGTCCCGATCGGCCAAACCCACAGTCTCGCCGCCATCTACTCACACGATCCGACGGTCATCGTCACCCAAAGTCTTGAACATTCAGTCTCTCGCGATTTCTCTGTCTCGATTTATCTAATATAAATCGACAGACCAAAAAAAAACAAAAAAAATCTACTATTTCCAACGCCTCTTCCTCAGTGCCGCAATCCAGTTCTAATGATATCTCTACTGTTCTTATTGTCTCTGAGAAGCTTACTGGTGATAATTATCGAGAATGGTCTCAATCCATGATCCTTGCTCTCGATGGAAGGGATAAACTTCAATATATCACTGGTGAAGCAGTCAAGCCCCCAACATCTGAAACCAAGGAGTTTAAAAAATGGAAATCTGAGAATGTATTAGTATCCTCCTGGTTGATCAATGCAATGTCATATTCACTTAAGAAGAGTTTTATGTATCTTTCTTCAGCCCGGGAGATTTGGGAAGCTCTTCGAGAGACATATAGCACTGTTGGGAGCTGATCTCGCATATTTGATGTCAAGAAAAAATTGTGGCAATTGAAGCAAGAGCAAATGTCCCTTGATAATTACTATCTTAAAAAATCAGCACTTTGGCAATAATTTGATGCTCTTAAAAATAAAATCCATCATTGCACAGTTGATGCTGCTGAAAATCGCAAAGAAAAAGAAGAGGAGCGAGTCTATGAATTGTTGGCCAGTCTTAATGTGGTCTACGATGATGTTCAAGCTCGAATTCTGAGTCAAGGGTCACTGCCCTCTATGTGCAAAGCTTATTCTATCCTGCGTGATGAAGAGGATAAGCGTAAATCAATGCTTCAGAATCATTCCGCTGCTACTGCTACTCCTATAACTCCTGAAGTCTCAACTCTTGCTGCTCGATCCACAGACACAAAAGTTTTTAAAGGTCGACTACTCTGCGATTATTGTAAAAAATTAGGACACACCAAGGATACATGCTGGGATTGACCTTTTTGTGATCATTGTAAGAAACCAGGGCACAAAAAGGATACCTGATGGGATCTTTATGGTAAACCCGTAGACTAGAAACCACGGAAAGGGAAAGGCAAAAGCTATATGGCTGAAGTTTCCAATGTTAGTGGATCTTCCCAGGATGATCAACTGAATAAAATTATGGAAATGCTAGCTACACTTCAAAATACGAAAAAGCCTACTGCTTCTGTAGTAAGACGAGGTAACTTTTTCCATGCATTAGCAGTCATAAAAAGTTTGTGTGCAGGAAACTGTTGGATTGTTGACTCCGGTGCCTCGGATCATATGACTGACAATAAGACTCTTTTCTCATCTTATATGCCTATCACCAATGGAATGACTGTATGGATCGCTGATGATTCAAAATCAGTTGTCACTGAAATTGGCACTATTGAAATCTCGACTGCACTCACTATTCATTATGCATGTTCCAAAGTTGAAATGCAATCTACTATCAGTCAGCCAATTAGCTAAAGAAGAAAGATGTCAAGCTAACTTCTTTGCTTCTCATTGTTCTTTTCAGGATCTGCTGACGGGGATGACGATTGGGAGTGCTAATGAATTTGGTGGTCTCTATTACCTGGAAGAAAATAAAAGTCCTAAGGTTCCATCTTGCAATAAAGTGTCTCTCCCTAAGACTAGTGAATTAGTGTTATGGCATAAACGTTTAGGGCATTCCAATTTCAATTACATGTCTCAAATGTTTCCCTCTCTTGTTTCAAATGAAAATGCATCTACTTTTCATTGTGATTCATGTGAAAAGGCTAAACATCATCGTACTTCATTTCCAAAAACTCCATACAAGTCATCTCAACCTTTTTCCACGATTCACAGTGATTTATGGGGGCCTTCACGCACACCAAACAGATCACAATCAAAATGGTTCATCACATTTATTGATGACCATACTTGTGTTAGTTGGGTCTACCTGTTGAAAGATAAAACAAAAGTATATCCAACCTTTGTTACCTTCCATCAAATGATCCGAACCCAATTTCAGACCCAAATACAAATCCTGCATACTGATAACGGAACTACTTCAATCAGCCCTTATCCACATATCTAACAGACAATGGTATTGTTCACAAAAGCACTTGTCCCAATACACCCCAGCAAAATGGCATTGCCGAGCGGAAAAATTATCATATTTTAGAAACAACCAGAGCCATTATGTTCAGTAGCAATGTTCCAAAATTTCACTGGGATGATGTTGTACTCACTGCAACCTTTCTCATCAATCACATGCCCAGTAGACCATTCTCTTATAAAACTCCACTCCAGCTTCTACACACACACTTTAACCTTCCATACCTTGAAAATACTCTACCACTCAGGGTGTTTGGTTGGACAACATATGTCTATCTTCATCAAACCAACAAACTTGATCCCCGAGCCCTCAAGTGTATCTTCCTTGGCTATTCTCACCATCAGAAAGGTTACAAATGCTATGATCCAACTTCAAAACGCCTTTTTGTAACTTGTGACGTTACTTTCCATGAAAATATTCCCTATTACTCCTCGTCTACAATTCAGGGGGAGAGTGATAGCGAATTCCAGACAAAAGAGACACATGAAAGTGACTATACTGTTTATATACCTAGTCCCACTCCAAATGTCTTTGATAATATTGAAACCACAAATACTCCTGATAACCCTGACACTCTTGATAAGATGCCAATGTAAGGGGGAGACACAAGCAGATGGGGTAATACCTACAACCGAAGACATAAGAAGGGTAATGAGCCAGCTAATGAGCCACAAGTTCTTAGTACTTACCAACAGTCAGAACCAACGATAGTTCCAGAAGAAAGAATGGTAAGTGAGAATTCTGATCTTGACCTCCCTATTGCTGTAAGAAAAAATCCAAGATTATGTACTCGACATCCAATTGAAAAATTTGTTTCCTACAAGGCTCTTTCCCCTAAATATAGGGCATTTGTCTCTCATCTTGACGACATCAAGGTACCAAACACAATTGATGAAGCCATGGCTATACCTGAATGGAGGCAAGCTGTTTTGGAAGAAATGGAGGCTCTTAAGCAAAATAAAACATGGGATGTAGTAGACCTGCCACAAGGAAAAAAGCCCATTGGTTGTAAGTGGGTATTTACCCTTAAGTACAGAGCTGATGGAATACTTGAGAAATACAAAGCTAGACTGGTTGCTAAAGGTTTCACACAAATATATGAGGAAGATTACACAGAAACATTTGCACCAGTAGCCAAGCTGAACTTAATCAGAATTCTTTTGTCTATAGCAGTAAATTTAGACTGGGGTTTACAGCAATTGTATGTAAAGAATGCCTTCCTCAATGGAGAACTCAAGGAAGAGGTTTATATGAAGCTACCTCCAGGTTTCCCAGGGAACAAGACTAATCAAGTCTGTAAGTTGAAGAGATCGTTGTATGGGTTAAAACAATCTCCACGTGCTTGGTTTGACAGATTCACTCGAGTACTGAAGAGACACGGATACACTCAAGGACAGAGCGATCATATGTTGTTTGTTAAACATCATAATGGCAAGATAGCTGTTCTAGCTGTGTATGTTGATGATATAATCCTTACAGGAGACGATGAGGTAGAAATCAATCAAATCAAGGAAGCTTTGGCACAAGAATTCCAGATCAAAGATCTTGGAGAGATGAAGTATTTTCTTGGGATGGGAGTTTCTCGATCTAAGAGAGGAATCTATATTTCCCAAAGAAAGTATGTACTCGATTTATTGAAGGAAACAAGGATGATCGGCTGCAGACATAGTGACACACCCATACGGGTTGATAAAATAGATAACGAAGAAGATGTTGGAAAACCTGTGGACATAGAGAAATATCAACGAATGGTAGGAAAGTTGATATACTTGTCTCATACTAGGCTAGACATTGCATTTGCAGTCAGTATGGTTAGTCAGCATTCTCATAATCCAAAACAGAAGCATTTAAATGAAGTCTATAAGATCCTTCGGTACTTGAAGGGTTCTCTAGGACGTGGCTTACTATTCAAGAAGACTGGCAAATGAAATGTAGAGCTATTCACTGATGCAGATTGGGCAGGTGATCAAGATGACAGGAAGTATACATCTAGATATTGTACATATGTGTGAGGTAACTTGGTTACATGGAGAAGGAAGAAACAAAGTATAGTTGCAAGAAGCAGTGCTGAAGCTGAATACAGGGTTGTAGCATTGGGAATCTGTGAAGGCATATGGTTAAAACGAATTCTTGAGGATTTAAGGGAGTGCATAAATCTACCTATCAAAGTCTATTGTGATAACATGGTTGCAATTAACATTGCTCATAATCCAGTTCAACATGATAGAACCAAGCATGTTGAAATAGATAGATATTTTATAAGAGAAAAAATTGATGAGGGTATCATTGATTTAAGATATATACCCACTAAGGAGCAAAGTGCAGATATTCTCACTAAAGGACTACCCAAGGATAGATTCCAGTACTTGATTAGCAAGTTGAACTTGATTGACATCTATAGTTCAACTTAAGGGGGAGTGTAGAAAAGTTACTACACAACATGTTTGTATTAGCTGACCACTAACTAAAGTAATCTCAATTATGTAAAGGCATTAAGCTACTAGCTGTCCATTGTCTAAAGCATTTCATTTTGTCCAATATCTGTCGGTCTTCGTCATGTATATATACGTGTGTAGCTGGTGTAAATGAATATAAGCATAAGTGTTCAGTTTCTCTTCAATATATATTAAAAAAATAATAACCCCCATCTTTGTTGGCCTCCATTATGGAAAAGTAACAAGATTTGTTAAGGAATTCATAATATTTCATTATGTTTTAACAACTTTTGTTTGCAATATATATATATATATATATATATATATATATATATATGAATTATCAAGGTTTTCACAAGTTTTGATAAGGAATTCATGATATTTGATTATATTTTAACAATTTTGGTTTATCAGGTAACAAATACACACTATCAAGGTTTTCATAAGTTTTGTTAAGGAATTCATGACATTTGATTGAGTTCTAACAACTTTTATTTACCAAATAAAAAATATATATTATCAGGCTTTTCAAAAGTTTTGTTAAGGAATTCATGATATTTTATTGGGTTTTACAATTGTCGTTTACCAAGTGACAAATCAAACCATCAGAAGTGTTAGTTCTCAATGTGTTTTGATGATAACTAGCAATTGTAAACTTGATATGAAGTTTGTTTTTGGCAATATGAAAATCTCACTGTCAAAAGCAAACTCAAGTTTGGGTATGTAAACTCGAGTTTGAGGGTTGATAGAAAGCTGCTTACTTCTGCGAAGAAAGCCTAACTCTAGTCTACTTGGACTAACTCGAGTTTGAGGAGTTACAGAAAGCAATCAGAAATTTTCACAACAAGCCAAACTCCAGTTTGCAAAACCAAACCTGAAATCTGGAAGATACAGAGAGCACTCAGAATTCCAAGCAAGCCAAACTCGAGTCTGGATTCCTAAACTCCAGTCTAGACCAAACAGAAAGACACTCGAATTCCAAGCCAAGTTATAAACTCCAGTCTAGACCAAACAGAAAGACACTCGAATTCCAGGCCAAGTTATAAACTCCAGTCTAGAGTTACAAACTCTAGTCTAGACCAAACAGAAAGACACTCGAATTCCAGGCCAAGTTATAAACTCCAGTCTAGAGTTACAAACTCCAGTCTAGACCAAACAGAAAGATTTGAATAGTTTCAGCTCAAACATAAATTCGAGTCTGTCATGTAAACTCGAGTTTAGGACAAATAGAGAAACACTCGAATTTCTACCATCTTTCCAAAACTTCAGTCTATCTCCTAAACTCCAGTCTGAAAAATCACGAACTTAGGCTTGTTCTTCAAACATAGACCCAAACTCGAGTCAGTCACTAATTGACTTGAGTCTAGGAGCAGGACCAAAATTTCATGCAAGTCCAAAGCCCGATAGTTCTCTCTGTAAAAGCCAAACTCGAGTTAGCTTTTACAGACTGCAAGTTTAGACCTCTAATCAACGGACATGCTTTCTGGATGAACCCCAAACTCGAGTCTGGAAGAACAAACTCGAGTTTGCATCAGGGATTTTGAAAAATCAAATGATGTTGATCTGCGAAATCTTAATGGGTCTTCCTGAAATTATTTCATGATATGATATTATTGTTTCTAATGTCCTTGATGAAGTTTTGAGTGTTTTTCAAATAATGTTTAGCCAAGATCAAGGTGAGATCAAGATCTAGGATAAATGCATTAAATGACGAACCTAGAACAGGGCTGATCCTTCTCCTTTATTCCAGATGTTCAGCTCAGACCGTTGTAACTCATAAGAATCATCTCAAACGGTTAAATTAAGTTAAAGGAATGACTAAAAATCTGGAAGACCTTCTACAACAACTAAATTCCAAGATTCCAGCTAAGAATTCAAAGAACAGAGCAAAATATGCTACTGCCATTTTTCCAGAATTGCAGTTGAACATTAGAGAAAGAATTGCAACGGCTAGCTTATCCATTCAGTCTATAAGAGGCTGTGAAAACTCAAAGCAACATACACACAATGAAGCTATCTTGATTATACTTTGAAATTTGAGTTTGTATTGTTATTTTCAACCTGTTCTTCAGTGTTTATCCTTATCTACTCTTTTGAGAGTTTGTAAATTTTTGAAAGCATTTGTTTGTGAGAACTCAAGGTTGTGGAACCTGTAAGTTGGGTTGTTCAATCACAAAGTGTAAGGGGGAGCAAGTCCTAGGTGATTAGGATTGTGTCTGGTCTTCATTGTTGTAATTGAAAATCTGTTGAATTAGTGGAAACACCCAGAAGGTATCTGGGGACTGAACGTAGGTCAAGGTTGAGACCGAACCAGTATAAATTCCGTGTGTCTAAGCTTTTCTTTTTCTACTCTTTTATTATCCATTTTTTAAGCTTCATTTTTAAGAGTTGAAAAGAATTTTTAAAATCCCCAATTCACCCCCCTCTTGGTGATTTCTTCCACTTTCAAGAAGTTGTTATTTTCATATCGACTTTAGTAATTTATTCATGCATGCATTACCATTATTAATAGGGGAGTTTTAATTTTTATATCAGAAGTTGTTATACCCATATTGGGTTCAAGAATTCATTTATGCTTGCATTGCCATTTTTCACAAGTGGTCATTTTTATTTGAAGAGTTGTGATTTTCATATCAAAAGTTGTCACTTTCATTTTAGAAGTTGTTATACTCATATTGAGTTCATGAATTCATCCATGCCTACATTATATTTTTTTACCAAAGAAGCAACTTTTTTTGGCTCAAAAGACCAAAGAAGCAATTCAATGCTAGCATCAATCATAAGTTTTCACTATGAAAAAACACTTCTCAAGTCAAACAACCCCAATCTGATGGTTTCATTATGTTTTTAAGAACTAAGGTCCCGTTTGGATCAAAGAAAATTGAGAGAGAGAAGGAAAATTGGATTTTTCCAGTGGCGGCGACTGTTTGGATTGAATTTTCCCTGGAAAATATTTTCCTGTCATGCGCCATTCTCTCATGTTTAAATGAAAATAGGTTCCCACAAAAAATGGTGGGAAGCCATTTTCCAGCGCCACCTAAAGTCTATTTTGCCCTGATCAAATGATAGAGAGAGAAGAGAGTGATGACGGGGAGAGGAAGAGAGAGAAGACAATGACGACAAGGAGAGACAAGAGAGACAATAGTGAGTTTAATCAATTGAAATCAACTCAAAAAGATGTTTAGATATGATATAAATAAGTTTGAGAATGAAAGGAAGGGAAAAGGAAAATCTATTTTGGACTTCGCCATTGTTGTCTGTTTCAAGCTCCGCCCCTCAACAAATTAACCCAATAGTAGATTGATTAAATCAATCACCGTAAGAATAAAGTTGGTTGGATAATGTAAATTTATCGTTGACCAATGAGAGAGTAAAAAGAAAGAAAAAAAGTTGCAGAGTCGGAAACGATGAACACTGATGGAAAAAAGTTTGGAGATTTAAGGGGCTTCTGCTCGAGCAACATTCAGAGCAACATTTGCTCTTGCTCAAGCAACAACTTGTGAACACTGTGGCCATAATTTTTTAAGGGTAAAAAATATAATTTTTCCTTATTTTCCTACTTATTTTCTTCCAACCAAACAAAAATTTTCCAATCCAACCATTTTCTTTTCCACTCCGAACCAAACGCATCAATTCCATTTCTTTCTTTTTATTTCTATTCCTTTCCCTTCCTTCTTCTTCTTTGATCCAAACAGGGCCTAACTCACACCTCCACCATCTTGAATATTCAAAGCCATCACCCACCATAGCAGCAGCCATAAACAACCACCAAGACACCACCAACTACCACAAAACATCAACCACTAGCAACAAGATGATGATTTAAGGGAAAAAATAACACCACCAAAAACATAAAGATCACATGAGAATAAAAAAAATAGCACCAGCGACAACACAAAGATCATACAAGACTGAAAAAATGATATGATAATGAAAAATAACACCAGCGTCACACACAAAGATCTAAGAACAAAAAATCGATATGAAATCATTGTTGATGTCAAGGTTGCAAGTTTAAGAATCAACGATTAAGAGGGATCGCTAATATCACCATTGGCGCTATCAATCTTACAAATATGAGAATCGAAGAGTAGGACAGATGACTAAAATCACCATTAATATCATCATTAGATTTGAGAACATGAGGAGGATGAGGAGATAGAGGTTGAAGAAGAAGCTTTGTTGTTGTCGTTATTAGAGGTTGAAGAAGATTATGGGGTGGCAATGACGAAGAAAGTGAATGACAAAATGAACAAAGACAGATCCATGAGTTTGACGTCCTCATTGTCGCTATTGTGCTCACCACCGCCTCTTTCATTAATGGAGGAGGTTGTCTTAGCCGCATCATTGGAGAAGAGGATGAAGAAGAAGTATCGAAGGATAGAGAAGAAGATTTTGGTACTCTTAAAGCTTATGTTATGTCATTTGTATTTACCATGATTCAAAGATTTCCGTATTTTATAACTGAAATATTTTTGAAAATTTATTTTTGGCACTAAAAATATGAGTTTTTACTGAACAAAACTTTGTATTTTGATGGTTTGGATATGAGCATCTTTATTGGCAATATTTCAAACATTTTGTTTAAGTATTTGTCTGTTGGATTTGAGGTGTTACAAAAGAGGTTGAAGAAGAAACTTTATTGTTATCATTACTAAAGGTTGAAGAAGATTATGGGGTGGGAGCGACGAACGAAGCGTAAGAAAGAATGAATGAAGATAGATCCATGAGTTGGACGTCCTCATTGTCGTTATCATGCTCACCCCTGCCTCTGCTATCATAGGAGGAAGTTGTCCCAACTGCATTATTGAAGAAGAGGGTGAAGAAGTGTCAAAGGATGGAGGAGAAGATTTTTGTTGAGGGCACTTGTGTAATTTTCTTTTGATTTCAAAAAGGACAAATGAAGCTTTCACGCTTCTTTGATATTATGAATATTTAGAAGATTTTTTTGTCCTTTAGTATTTTTAAAGTTATTTTTGTGAGATTTTCCCTATATAATTTGTGAGGTAAAATTTCACCTCATTTTAATCAAATATTTATGATTTTTTTAACAAATTATGAGAACAGGTTTAATATGTATAATTGAAAAATCTATTGGGACCCAATAAAAAAAAAACTACATGGCAAGATTAAAAATGAGCTAAAATTACATGGACTTTTCATATTAATTTTTAAAAAGTGTTGGCAAAAAAATGTTTTTAAGAAAGGAAACAGGAATTCGGGCAAAAAAAAAAAAAAGGAAACAGGAAAACCGGATCTTTTCGAACCTAGCATGGGCCAGGACTTTAAACCAATTTGAACTGAGCCCAAAATAAATTTATGTTTTAGACCTGAGGCCCAAAATAATTTTTGTTTGACCTGAGAGGTAGAACTCTAGATTAGCATATAAATTTCAGGTATAACGGATGGAGTATATAAATCGAATCATTATTTGTTCCTCACGAGATATAAATCGTGTGCTTTTTATTCAGGCACCATAGACAAAGTTTTCAGTTTGGAAGTCCAAACAAAACAAAGAATAGTATGATTTACTTATTAAAATTTATATAATGCATGAGAAATTTTGGTTCTAAATATAAAACATGATTTTTATATTTGTCAATTTGTTTTTTTTTTTAATTTACCTTTGCTTATGCTCTCTCAACAATAATTAAGGAAAAGAGGAAATGAATGAATTAAGGAAGATAACTAGTGTATTTTAAAAAATATGTTATATTAAATCTCTTAATTAAATTCCTTAATCTAATCAAATTAGGTAAATTTATCTTATTTAATTTTGGTTGTTCATTACTTGCCAGCCATACGTATTAATTAATCACATTATAAAAAATAAAAAATTATTAATTTCATTGCCAAATAATTATTAGTTAATTGTATAGACATGTTGACGATAATTCATCTCATAGAATGAAAACAAATATTATTCAATTATTAATAGATCTAGGAAAACAGGTTGAACCCGTTGGGCAACTTAGGCTTTGAATTTGCAAGGCTTGAACTTTTTACCTTAAAAATGAAACTAGGCGTAAAAAGTTAGTGTGTAACGTTCCCTTATATTTCCCGATCATTATCGGAGTTAATACACAGAGGAGCGTATGAATTTGGTTTGGATGAATGAATAACTGATAATTTAAATAAAACATAACTTGGTAATGATTAAAAACTTAGTCCTTTCGAGATAATTAAATATATATACATTCATCCCAATAAATTTACAAAGCAAAAAGAACTCTTCCTTTGAGTTCACCTTCTTCAGCCTCCGTCTATGGCACCGGCTTTCCCTTTTGTCTTGATCTACTATATGTACTTTTATCAGTGTCTGAGATCCAAGATTGAATCCCAGGGTAATAGGTTAATCTCTATGAATAGTGTACATAAATATATGAAATTAAATTACCATCACTCAGGAAACAGTTTAACATTTAATATCAAAGCACATCAACAATCAATAGTATATCATACTTGTAATGTTAACTGTGAATACTCAGGATTGGATAGGTCCTGAATTCCATAGTGCTAGGAAAGTAAACGCAGAACCTACCCAGTTCTAAATTCCTTTACCCGAGGAAAATATAAACGCAGAATCTACTCAGTTCTGAATTCCTCAGCACATAGGAAAAATACATGTGATTAACCAAACAACAAAATATATAAATGTAATCAACTGTGTGTGTAAGACACAAATCCATGAGCATGACAATTACACATAAACATACACATATCATAGAGAGTTAGACTTACCATCTGTTAGTCTTTCCGACAAAGAACCCTTCGTATGATTCTTTTCAATCTGCTTCTCCTTCAAGCTTGGGAAATTATCACTTCCTATAAATAACATTTATGGAGAATGGGTCATTAACCAATTTAATCTTAATAACATAACTAATATTTAGTTTCTCTAGACCCACCCCAAACTGTCTATCCCTTAATATACTTATAGCTAGGGATGTAATCTTATTAAGGACTTATTTAATTAGATACTCTTCGTTATGGATACTTATCATCTCAGCCATTTAACCTTTCATTTTATTCAAATAAACCTTTCCTTTAAAGGTTAGGCACAATTAACAATTTATGTGACTATTCTAAGACTTATCAGAAATTGACTTTTAATTTTCAAGGGTATTTGGAAAATTCATAACTTGACCTATACAACTCGAAATGGAGCAATTCCAATTTCTAATTACTCCTTGATAAGTCTATTTTCATAAATTAAAGTCACCAAGTTGATTTATGGCTGAGAAAAATTCCCAAATTTCAAAAACTTAAGCTCTGTCCAGAATTCTTTAGAAATTGTGGCTTATCCTTAAAAATCCATAACTTATCATACAAAGCTCAGAAAAATACCCATTATGCTTCAAATTAAATCTCTGGAAGTCCTCTAACTAACTGGAAATTTTCATAATTAAATCTCACTCCAGTCATTCCCAGTTTTGAAAAATGTTTGGACTGTCCAGTTTTGGTTCCTAGACGCAGGGTCATTTTGTAAGATTTATTTCTCACTGACGAGAGCTTAGAATGATACGAATTATATACCGTTTTAAAGATATGCATGTCACCTATCATCAGTAAAATTTTCATAATTTTCAAAATTCATTTACTTGTTCAAAAATGCAACGTCATATGTATGCCTCCAGACTAACACCAAAACGTCTTCAAATTCATAGCTCAACTTCCAAAAATCATAACTAGAGCTACAGGCCTTCATTTTGGGTGTTCCAAAGCTCAATTTCAAGCTTAAGGAGAGTACTGTCTCATGTAAAAGTTTCGGAGAAAAACTTAAACCATAGCCTACGAAAATGACATGTATAACATTATTTATTTTCAGATCATGTTGCAGAGGTTAATATCATGACATGCAACTTCATTTTATGGTTTAGATCTTTCAAAAATCAAACCCTATGCTCTTATATAAGACATGTATGACCCTAGAGCTTGATTGTAGATCCAAAGGAACCCAAAATACGGTCCCAAAATCGACATGCATGCAATGATGAAAATTTTCATGAGTTATTTCTCTCACAAACTCATGATTTTCAGTCACATTCACCTCTTCCCCTTAATCCAACAGCAGCCACTACTCATAAAATGAGAATAGAAGAGGATCTAGAAAGCTCACCTAAGCTCAAAACGTTTTTGCATGTGTGTTTCCTAGCTTCCTTCTTCTTTCTCGGTGCTTGCTATCTCCCTCTCTAGAAACTCATGGATAGAGAATGAATGGAAGGATGAGAGTGTTTAAGTTTAACCACTGGAATGGGTGAAGGAAATGGAGAGGTCAGTGTTTGTGTGTGTGATGGAGGTTGAGAGAGTGTGCGGGGCTGAGGAGTGGTTGAAATGAATAAAAGAAATGGAAGTGTGTGTGCTGTATGTGTGTAGGATGGAGGGAGTTTGTGTGTGTGAGTTAGATGGAGAAATAAGAGTAATTGGGCTTGAACTTAATTAGTGTGTGGGCCGAATCAGATATGGAAAACTGAGGGAGTATATGTGCACTGGATTGGTTCAATTATAAGGGCCGATTTTTGTTGTCCAAGATCTATGGGAGTACGTGGTAGGAAGAAGAATAAGGAAATGTGTGAATTGTACCTATATTAAACCCAATTAATTCTTTTAGGCACAAAATATTGTCTAATAAATATTTGGGTCAAAATTTATTTTCTAACTAATTATCTTTAATTTTAGGAAAATATGCTTTAAATTCCAAATATTAACCTTAAAATTCATTAAGATCAATTTTTCATAATTTATCCCATATTATAATTTAATTCTCAGATCCCATATTTTGGAATGTTACATAGTGCGATAAGTTTAAGGGCCTAAAAGGACTGACCCTTTTATTTTATTTATTTATTTATTGAAATTATTTATATCAGGCTCATATTATTGATTTGTTATGTTTTGTAAATGAAGTTGTAAATATTTATTTGTTATTATCTTTTTAGAATTAAATTTTGTTAGAACATTTTGTAATAAGAACCCTAAAAATTAAATATTTACAAAAATATTTCTTAATTGATAAATTATTATTATTAATTTTGTGTTAAATTATATCTTTATTTGTTGAAATTTACTAATTTTATTTTTTTAAAAGAAAGTTAAAAAAAATAGTAAATTGTTGTTAAAAGGGCTTCAAGGCCCTAGCCTTTTCAAGGCCCTAGCCTTTATGTTTAAGGGCTGAGTCTAAAAAAATGACCTTTTTTCTTTAATTGAGTCTAAACGTCTGTATAGAATCTACTCTATAAAGAACCAACTCTATAAGGCCGAGCCGACCTTATTTATCAGCTCTAATTATTAATACTTCCGGTTTATGATGGTGTGTTGCACTTGGGTTTTTCGTTGGCCGTTAAAACGTCCCCATCACAAATTTTGACCTGTAATAACTTCAACCATTTTTAATGTTCATTTTTAAATAACGATAATTAATTTGGAATGAATAAGTCATAAACCACAATTGTAAATGGATTTCTTCTCTTATTACCTGCCCATAATGCATAAGTTGACCTTAATATATATTCATTGCACATTCCTGTCTTTTAAACTTTGTCAAATTTGAGCTCTTCAGGTCTCTCATAATTAAATACACATAATAATCAAGGTAAACACTCCTTAATTAATTAAGATAATTAGTAATGATCTTTGGGATGATCCTGTTGACATAAATTAATTTGTTTAAAAAAATTGACGATTGACTTTACCAAAAATCGTGGCCATAAACTAAGGTTTAGGGTTCAAGAAATGAGTATATGATAAATTAAAAAAAAGTATAAAAATAGTTGGTCAAAGGTACAATTTTTCAATCGTGAGGGATTGTCCCAGTTTGAAGTTTATTGATTATGTTGAGCATAATCACTCAGGGTTTAGTACGTAGTGTGCTTCAAAGTGTATTTTCTTGAAACTAGTGCAACATAATAATAGAATAATAAACTAATAATAAATCTCAAAATGTCGGTTACTAATATTGCTCAAGAGATTGTATGACAAATATGCACCAGAAAGGATGCTTCAAATTGTGATTAAAAAAAGTAACAATATCACCTCCTCAAATCTTCGTAACGTCTTTAATTGTTTTCTTCATCATAATGTGTGCTGTAAAATCGGATTTTTTTTAATAGACGTATATTACAGATTGGAATGTATTTAATACATTCACTGAGATACAGATATGATAGAAATAATGACTTCCAAAAAGAACGTAATTAAATATCATAGGTAATTTCAACTTTTCTGGAAAATTAAGTTTGCTGTAAAATATGTGCTTTTTTGCCAGCGTCATAGTAGCGCAGTGGTATAGAAGTTTGGCTCCCCTCTCCTATGTTCACGGTTCGAACCCTGCCCCCCTCCCCTACTATGTGTATCAAAAAAAAAAAGTGTTCTTTTCCTTAATGACTGCCAAAAGAGAATAATTAAATATCATACGTAATTTCAACCTTAATTTTTTCTGGAAAATTAAATTAGTTCTTTATCATGGCTTAAAAAATGTACTCTTTTCCCTAGTCATGCATTCGTATTTCGTAGAGCAAGGCTTTGCTACGCAAGAATGCGTGCATATTATATGTAGAGACGATGTACTTAATTTATAGGTCTTTTTAATTAAATAACGGTGAAAAGGATTTTTAAATTAATGACCACAAACCAAATTTTTTGTGTGTGGTAAAAATACCACAAACCAACTTAATCAAATCTCTTGTCTACAGCAATTCAAATTCTAAAAAAAGAAGTACTGATAAGAAAAGAAGATGAGGAGAACGATCCAAAAATATATCTATCAAGTTAGTTGGCGACTTTATTAATAGGTTTAATTAAAAAGACCCGGAATTAAAAAAAATCCACATGTTTTTAAATTAAATTATATATATCTTTCATAATACTAATTAAAGTAGAATATTTCTAATTTGGACGCAAACGAATGAATAACTATGTGTGAGAGTCAATCATCATCATCACCATCCTTTTGTTTTTAAATCGTTTATGTAGAGTTATATGTTATATGTAATTCGAGTATTAATCAATATAAAATAAATAATTTACAACGATGGAGCCAGATATTGTTAATGAGTTACTATCAACATAACTGATCATTCTTATGGACTTGGGTATAGAAAAAGGAGTGGAGTATATATGTTGTTGAGTTTTAATATTTTATTATACTATATGGGTGGTTGATTAGTAGTGCACACAAGTTCAGTAAATATTTAATTAAGGATCACGCACGCGTTTACCTAAGTATACGTGATGAACTGTAAAGAAGAAAAATCAAAAGGTCGGCTACATGTTAGACACTTAGAGTGGAAGTAGGTTGGACAAAGCCATTCCTCAAAGTCACTTCAACCTCTTGCCAAGCAAGTCAATGCACAAACCAAATGGAACATTATGTACTTATAGCTCGATGACGTCAAAGACTTTTTCTTAATTTTTTTATAACCCTTTGGCTCACTTGGTATCTAGCTAGCGTTTTTTTTTTTTTTAAAAAAAATATCTATTATTAGGTGTTTGAATAATAAATTGATCTGAATGGAGACATTATAATTGGAATGCCTCTCTCAATTAAGTTTTGTACTAAGTTTTCTCAAATGTGAAGTTGCAAATTCGATTTTTTTTATAAATGTGATGAGTATGGGTTCCTTTAATTTAATTGAATACTTGTTGGTTTTAACTTTTTAGATATTCTTTTCTGGTAAGTATATGAGATAAG
Organism: Acacia confusa; assembly: GCA_037074495.1. Taxonomy (NCBI): domain Eukaryota; kingdom Viridiplantae; phylum Streptophyta; class Magnoliopsida; order Fabales; family Fabaceae; genus Acacia; species Acacia confusa. The sequence continues at coordinate 9,874,841 of CM073505.1, forward strand.
TCTTGTCTCAACTTGTGGAAATTTGTTTTAAAAAAAACTTTTTGTATTTCCCAAACAAGCATTGGGTAAAGAATGATAAAAAAAAGGGAAAATTAAAAAAAAAAACAGTTAAAATATGGAAAAATAAATTAGGGAGTATAATATCACAAATCTCAAGTCAGACCCATAGCGGAAATCTTGATTGACCAATCTTTCCCTATCAACATTTAGAGAGCTCAAGTTGTCAATATATATATTAAAGTTGTTAATTGTGATTTTTAAATTATTATTCTCTATATTTAAGTTAATTACGCATCACAATTAGCAACTTTAGCATACATGTTGATTACTTGAGCTCCCTAAATACCAACAACTATGTAGGTAATATTTTGAAGCCATACATGTCAGGCATCAAGGCCTACTTATATATAGAGAATAACAACTTAAAAATTTCAATTAACAACTTTAGTATACATGTTCACAACTTGAGCTACTTTTAATGCTATTAGAGGTAAATTAGTTATTTGAACACATTTGCAAATATTATATTTTTCCCAAAGATCTAACTTTTGATTTATGATATAGGACTTCCTGATTTGTCTTTTCCCTTTAACAAAATCTCACATGAATAATTACAAATAGTTTATGAAGATGGAGATTCACCCAAGCTATAAAGAAAAAACCATTGGCGCTCTAAGAAAAAGTGCCGAGCAAGCAATACGAGAGCATGAGGAATATTATTTTATCACCCTTTCTTGCATCTACTTTTCTACTACAATACTGGTCTTAATTTAATTAGCATGAATAAAGGGTTTTGTGATAAATTTGAAGGATAAATCATTGTACTAATGGGTTATAATAAATAATCTAGTATGTTACAAATTTAATATTTATTAAAATCTATATAAATATTGATTTGTTTTATAACATTATAAGAGTTTGAATCCTAACATCTTATATCCTACTCTACCTTTGATCTTGTAGCGGAACCACTTGCTGGCCAGATCCCAGCTGACCTTCTAAAATTTATTTATATATATATATATGTATTTATTATATAATATTTTATTTTGGACAATAATCTGGCTCCAGCTAATTTTTTATCTTCTCTATAAAGACAATGTTTTATTCATTACTCATTGGGCTGTAAGAAGAAAATAAAATTCTTATTTGAAATACCTACTGAAAATGTTAGTATCATCTTATATCTTGTTTTAATTTATAATTATCATTTATTATTTAATTGTATTTTCAATATATATTATGTAATACTATTTAGTTAATTTTTTAATATATTTATTTTTTAACTCGAGCTAAAAATATTTTCAGGTTCATGACTGCTTTGATCACCTAGGATGAGTAGATAACTATACTTTTTTGAAGGCCAATATTTTAAAGAGAGGTTTTTGTATATTTTATTTTTCATTATTATAAGTGTTGTCTGGTTGAGGGTTCTAATTCTAAGCCTTGTGTATATAACAACCTAATTGTTGGGAGAGGTCTACGTCTGTCGTCAATGGAATATACTCTACGTACGCACCGCACCAAAAAAAAAAAAAAAAAAAAAAAACTATATATAATTCTCCCTCGGTTTTCACATGGAATATGTGTAATTCTTGAAATAAGAGTAGGGTATTTGGAGATTTTCAAAATGAAAAAAAAAAATCCTTTAGATTAATTTTTATAAAAATCAGAGAATTTTATATAGCGTAATTTTAATAAATTAAAGTTAAAAAGGTAATTTTCTCTGATAACTATCGAGGAAAATTTTTCTATAAACACTTTTTTTTTTTAAAAAAAAAATTCGTTTGGCATCTTGTAATGATCACATTAGCACATGTTTGTGTATGTGGGGGTTTTAGTTACAGGCATAATTATAGTAATTATTAATATTAATCACAAAAAAATCGAATATATTTTCATGCAATCAATTATTAAATAAGTTAAAATAAGACAAGTTAATTATACAGTCCTCATTATACTTTGGACTCAAGGAAAGTAATTCACTTGTCCAACCAAAAACCCTTTCCATTAAGACTAACACCTATTGGCACAAGTTTTAGTCATTTAAATCCCTATCGATCATATCCCTACACTTTTAGAAAATTATCAAGTTTAATTTCATATTTAGTAATAATTATATCACCATTATAGAAAATGCGTTTTGGAGAGTTTAAGATCATCAATTTTTATATTAAATGCATGCTTTAAATGGTAAGGTATTATATAGCATAATAGCAACAAGGCAGCTTACGATATCAAATTATATCAATTCCAATAATATTTGGTAATTAGAAATTACTGTAATTGGAATTAAATATTACATAGATGATTGCGCAAAATCTCTCTAACAATATCTATAAATGGACTCTATATATTAATTAACATTCTTGAGTCTTCTTTATCAAAGGAAGAAAAATCTTGGGTCTTTTTTCTGGGGATTCGTTTCAAATATTTGTCACAATCGATCATATTGGTCAAGGAAAATCCGAAAAACTAAATCCGAGAAAATATACGAAAATTGATTGACAGGTGATACATGGTCATTATTATTATTTGGGTAGAATTCTTGAGAAAAATCGCCCCTTCTAAGGAAATGTTTTTCCGGGGCTAGAATGTTGTGGGGGAAAAAACCAAAGAAACTTTGATGGCTACAAAATCTCAAAATAGTATGTCAAACGTCTCACAAAATAAAATACTTGTTGACTTTGGCAAAAATATAGCCCTTGTTTATTATTTATATAATAAAATAATAAATTGTGCCAGTCAGCAGTTATTTTAAAACGAAATCATCAAACTTTGACTATAATTCTTTATTTCCGTCCATTGAGTATTTAATTAATTAGAATAGAATGATCATTAAGAAAGATATGGCCTTTTTTCCCCCTCCATAACTTTCCTCCTACTATTATCCGGTGCTTTTTTTTTTGGATCTTATTATTAAATATTTGAGCAACTAATTAATCCAAATCAAGATTTTGTGATTATCCGGACTCCTTTCCCTTGGGAGTTTTTTTTTTTTTTTTTTTTTTAAAAAATAACAAGATGAAGTTTGAATCCAACCTTGTAGTTTAGTTGATCAGGTACCCTCAGGTCGGAGTTGATATGGCCTTTTATTTACCAAAACAAAAAAAAAAAAAAAGCGAATCAATCTTGGTTCTATTGTTCAATACATGCGTGCATCTGCAAAAGGAAACACTCACAAATTCACAATACAAGGCGTACATCGTACCAAACCAACAAGCCCACAGAAGACAAAAAAGCCTCCTCACAACACGACGTCGTTTCCCCTCCATCTCCTATAAATACACACACTTCACACCCCATTGCAACCAAGCTAACTGTCTCCCCCCCCTCTCAAACCAAATACAGCGATCAACTAACCAAAAACTAGAACTTGTCAGTGAGTCAAATGGCGAGGTCTTTAATATTGATGCTTCTATTGCTAACCAGCATCCTAGTAGTATCCGAGGGACATCCTGGGACATTATTGTCTTCGGTGTTCCAGGCGCCAACACAGGTAGCCATAAGGCTTAGCCGTGACCCTGTATCTCTGTTAGAGGGGTCCACAGATTTCGGTCACATAGTTCATAAGAATCCGGTGGCGATCATGAACCCGGCGTCCACAAGCGACATATCGGTACTCATAAAGTTCTCAAGCTCGTTGCCCATTCCGTTCAGTGTGGCGGCCAGAGGGGAGGGTCACTCCGTTAACGGACAGTCCATGGCTTTTGGTGGTGTGGTGGTGAATATGAGCAGTTTCAGAGATAGTAGTACTGATAATGATGGGTCTCGTGGGATAATTGTGACGGAGAAGACGGCGGCGCCGGGGGATTATTTCGTGGATGTGGGTGGAGGACAGAGGTGGATCGATGTTCTGCATGAGACCATGAAACAAGGATTGTCACCTCGTTCCTGGACTGATTACTTGTATTTGACCGTTGGTGGTACACTTTCTAATGCTGGGATTAGTGGCCAAACCTTTCGATTTGGTCCTCAGATTCAAAATGTTTATGAATTGGATGTTGTTACAGGTATGAATCACTTTCTGATTTTCTTTAAAAAACTAAATCTCAAATTAAATTGTTGAAAAAATGATAGAAAAATATCATTTTAATTATAAAAACCCCAAAATATCTACTAAAATAGCAAAATGATAGTTAGAAAATTTGGTAGCTAGGAATATGAGATCTACAAGTTTAGGTGTTAACAACTTGAATATAGACAATCACATTTTAAGAATTTGTGTATGTATAATGACAAATTAGAGAGTTTAAGTTGCTAATCTCTATAATTAATAAGTTGTTGATCAATATACTCAAGTTATCAATATTAAAACTTCAAAATATTAGATTCCTACCGAATTACCTAATTATCTTTTTGTTAATTTAGTAGACCAAATTTTTAATTTAAATAGCAGTTTTCTGTAATCTTCCCAAAATCGTTTGTGTTTGATAAAAGGATATTAATTACTTCTTTCCTCATTATCAGGATATATTAATTCCTTTAAATTAATTAAGGAATATAGTTAAAACAAGAGTTTTACAAACGTTTTTCCCCCGAAAGTCAAGGAGAAGATTTGGCATGATTAATGCTTGATTTATGTCATATATTAACATATATGATTCTGATAATCATCAGCTATAATTTTTATTTGACTACGCTATTAACGTAATTAAACTTTATTTGTCACACTCACAACCTTATGTTTGCACGTACGTAGCAGATTTCTTGCTGGCTAGATAGGATAGGTAATAAATTATTAGTTAGTTACTTAGTCATATTTTGAAAATACTATAGCCTGTGACATTTGGAAGTTTATATGTGTATTTCATTAAAATTAATATTAGTTCTAATTTTTTTGACCAGGTGTATGTCCAGTCTTCTATCCATACTGGATGGATTAAAATATTCATAAACCTGTTTTTAATTGCTAATAGTATTTGTATGCATACTTATTTCTATTTTCATATAAAACATTGACTATTAATGACTAAAATTTCTAAAACGTCAATTTTCTTTTAGAAACTATGTGTATGTTTTGTTTATTTTATTTTATTGTGTGTGTGTGTGTGTGTCACCCTCACTTTTCTTTTAAATGTCATATAGAATTATAATAAGTTTCTTCTTCGACCCCTGCAATTGTAAAAATATTAAATACCTTTGACTTTATTTTTTTTCCTTAAACATTATACACGTTAACCAAACATATCCTTGTTAGAATTTTCCTAATATTTATTTGTTTGTCAATAAAAGTATTTTTTTTTTTACAAAATTAGATCAATCAATCCCTTGTTTTTATTTTTTTTTCTTTTCGACGTTTGAATGATGTCGACTATATTTGGCTAAGACCATACGGCCAAAACAAAAGGGGTTGAACTGTGATTTTTATAATTCATTGAAAGTACAGTTATCCTATTGTTTCAATATGCTTTGGTCGGCTCGGAAAAAAACATTATAAAAAGAAGCATTAAATAATAAACATAGCCCAAAAATTAATAAAACATAAATATATGCCATTGTCACGTGACTTCACCGGATATTAATCCAGATTACATGTAAATGATTGGATGAAGATACATCATCACTGGATTGCGACAGCAAATTGTATTATTCGCAGATTATTTCTACCTTAAAAAACAGGTACTCTAGTTGGCACTATTCAATATACGAATATAGAGATGAGTGTGCATTTTCCATGACACACACACACACACACAATCCTATATTGACCAATCTCTTTACAGAGGTCAAGAATATTTTAGATCATATAGTATTATGTTGTTCATTATTGATAAAGAAGTTGAATTGATAATTAATTGTTTATTAATAAACATTAAAATGAAGCTAAGTCAACTCTTCTATGGTTTGAGGGAAATGGCTCTTAAACATTGCCATTTGGTTGTATTGTAAGGTCACTTAAACAAAGCTAAGCACATTGCAATCATTGAGACAGATATCCTTTTGTATGTTTAAATTATTAGACGTGATGACTAGTCCTTCCTTAATACTTATATTATTATTCATTATTAATTAATCATCATTGGTTATAATTTGCAGGGGAAGGAGAAGAAATAACATGTTCTCGTGAGATTAACTCAGACCTTTTCTACGCCGTTCTTGGAGGTTTAGGCCAATTTGGGATAATCACCAGAGCCAGAATTGCTTTAGCACCTGCACCAACCAGGGCAAGTATTTAATTTCATTTATATATATATAGACGCAAATAATTTAATAATAAGATAAATTAAATTAAATGGTTTGTTTAATTATTTATTGCAGGTGAAGTGGCTGAGGTTGCTTTACGATGACTTTTCTGTACTAAGTGCAGATCAAGAAAAATTAATCTCAATGAACGAAATTGTAGAACCTAACATGCCTAATTATGTAGAAGGATCGCTTCTTCTGAATCAATCATCCATGGATGTTTCTTTCTATCCAGAGGCTGATCGTCCAAGAATCACATCCCTAGTCCAACAAAACGGAATCGTTTATGTCTTAGAGCTGGCCAAGTATTACACCAACGATTCTCAGGCAAGAGTGGACCAGGAAGTTGAGGAGCTGTTAAGTGGGTTGAAGTTTTTGTCGTCTTTTAAGTTCGAGAAGGATGTGTCGTACGAGGAGTTTCTGGATCGGGTTCATTCTGATGAACTTGTCCTTAGGCCTCAAGGACTGTGGGATCTTCCTCATCCATGGCTCAACATGTTTGTTCCAAAGTCTCGAATCATGGATTTCCATGATGGTGTCTTCAAGGGCATTCTTCTCAACCAAACCCTTCCTTCAGGACTCGTCCTCATCTACCCCATGAATCGCAACAAGTAAGCACTACGCTATTTAGATTTTGGTTAAGATACACCTAGCATCCTAAAATATTTTTTAAGAAGCATCCAATATCTTCAAGCATTTTCTCAAGTGTGACACTGTTTAGTAATTTTTTGGAGTGTTTAGCACACTAAAGTATTCTTTTCAACTGCGTTTAACACTTTAAAATGTTTTTTTTGTGATCAAGACACAAAATAATTTTAGGCATTGAATGCAATTGAAAAAAACACTTCAGACCGTTAGATGACCACAAAACACTTTAGAATGTTAGATGCACTTAAAAAAAATAGTTCATAGTTCTTGAGACACCTTAACCCTTTAGATTTTTGAAAATAGTTTAATTCAATTTGATAGGAGTTAGGTTAACTGGTATTCATATATTTGCAGGTGGGATGATAAGATGTCTGCGATGATCCCGGACGAAGATATATTCTACATTGTGGGTTTTCTGCACACGAGTACGTATGACCAAGTGGAAGCATATAACGACCAAAACCAGATGGTGTTGCAGTTCTGTGAGAAAGCTGGCATTCAGATTAAGAAATATCTTCCACAAAACTTGACCAGGAAACAATGGATGGATCACTTTGGAGACAAATGGAAGCTTTTTCAACAGAGAAAAGCTCAATATGATCCCAAACATATTTTGTCACCTGGCCAAGCCATTTTCACTCATTAACTTAGCCATATATATATTTTTATATTTTAGCATTTAGACCATCAGAATTAGGTCTACATATATAGTGGATTATATATAAACATGTGGAGATCTCACTGGTTAGTTTGAAGCTTCATATGAATGTAGCCATTGCTAGCTGGCTTAATTGCTTCAACACTTGAATTGTATGTCGAAATAATTAAATGTATATTGGCTTATATTTCGTCGCCTTTTTTTTTTCAATCTCCTATAATGAACTTCTATATTTAAGTTAACCAGAACCACAATTTTAATTATAACTAAAATGTTGACCCGGAGGTCGTATAATCTCACAAGGATAACTACAAATGAGACAAATTATAAAAACTAACAAATTAAAAGAAACGTTTTTTTTAAATAAAAAAATACTTCATTCAAAGCATACAACTCGATAAATCGTTTCCATCAAAATTTACTATTATTTATAAATCACCGACTTTCTTCAAAAATATATAATGACTGATTGATTTAAATTTTTAATGATGGATAAGCAACTAGCTAGATAAATGAGTTATTCATTTCCGTACGTCACTAATTTTTCCAAGTATTGTTATATTAAGGAAAAAGAAAAATATACTCAGAAACTAATTTGCGTACGGGGAACAGGCACGTTTAAAAATTTAGATGTGCATTTGGTAATTGTGCTTCAAAATTTGTATGCCAATCTGGGGCCCCTACTCACTCAAGATGATAAGATAATTTATCCTTCTTAAAAAATATGACTTGTATTCCTCACCAAATTCATGTATGTGTGTGTATTCTTTGCGTTCACGTTCCCTTTTCATTTCTCAAAATTTCTTGACTCTGTCAAACTGAAGCCGGATCATCCTTTTAATTTGTGATGAAGATAGTAATAGTAAGTAAATTGATTAAAAAAAAAAAAAGCTTGATTCATTTAGATCTCTTACATGTTTGGTGATATTTCTTCTTGATCATTATTTTGACTCCGAAATTAACTAATATATATGGCATACTACTGTCAAACGTGTGGTATTGTAACTTTGCAGAAATTTATCTCAATAATATCCCATTCTAACACATGCATATGACTTGTGATTATTTTCAAATTAAAGCTAATTAAATAAGATAGTTGAACTTCAATTCATCCAGATTCTATTTGGAAATTTAGCCATAAAATCTGTTGAAAGAATAATTTCATTGAATTTTGGGAGATATGACGAGACTAACTATTATTTTTTCCTAATGAATTTTTCCAATAATGCTTCCAAATCTTTAGATATATAGTATCACTATCACCAAAGATCACTGAAGATGACACACCATGAATAATAAGAATATTTATTTTGCAACTTCTCTACTTTATGATTTATTCATTGAATTGAATTATTTTCACTTAATTATTAACTATCACTGGAAAAAAATGTTACAAAATCTTCCCTAGACTCTTTGATCCACAAAGTCAAGATTCAGTTAGATTTTGCATCACCATCAGATGCCTATTTAATTTCTTTATTATTTTATGTGTATAACTGAATATATCGTTTATCTTGGAAAGATCCGAGAAACATCATATAACAAACAAAAAAATCGACAAGATATTGTGAAGATTATAGTTCCCAAGATTGGAGTGGAATGTGGACCAGTTTGACGTATGAAACACATGCTATTATATTGTTCAAGAAACAAGAAAATGCTTCGAAGTTTTCAAACTTCAATTAATTTGGAAACTGACTTCCTGTCATCCACCATAAACTATCTATTTCTCATTAGGAATATACCACTTTGGTCTTTGATCTTATTTATAAGTTCTCTTTCAGTAATAGATGAGATTGTGACAATTTTATCTATATTAATTGTACCAATAAAAATAGAGAGAGAAGAAATAGTTAAAAGATACTCATTCATAAATGAGGGTAAAGTTGAAAATTTACCTTATAATTATTGAGCTAACTACCTCTCATTGGTATGCGTGATTTAGTTAAAAGGGGCTTATAAATAGGACTAGAGTGGTATACATATAATCTCTATGTTCTTTATTACAATACACTAACTAATAATTCTCACAAACCAATAAAAACAGTTAAAATTAATAAATTTATCCTAAAATTTAAATGATTTTCAATATTACAATACTAATTGCACCATATTATATTATTATTACTCTCACACACCATCCTTATTAATTATGAGCATACATAAAAAAAACAATTACTACTTCTTGAAAACAAGCAAGTGCCTTATAAAAATGAGCAAATACACTTATTAGTTGATGCCTTATAGAACTAGAGGGAGTGTGTGTTTGTTTGTTTATATATATATATAGCTATAATATAGCTAGAAACAGGCACCCACATAGGCTGGTCCAGACCCACTAGTACGTTATTCATAAATTTTCTATCGTTTCAAATTTGGTCTCTATGATTACTTCCATAGATAATGTGAATGCATATAATGATCTAACCACTACTCTAATGATTTTCCTTTGTTTTCTTTGAATGATCAGTTTGGTTTAGAAGAATTTCTTCTAGATGGTTGGGAGGGACAATTCAGGTCCACACAGAAGAAAAGGAATTTTTTCACAAAAAAGCTAAGCATGGTTAATGCATGCAAAAAAAAAAAAAACCATGATTAATCTCAGTAATTTATAATCTAAACACACTAAAGAATTAGTGATCGATTGATCCCGGCAAAGTCCATATAATTTGCTCCATGTCTTTCTCGTTTCTGTTGCTAATGATGATCTCTGAAGACGCTTTTAAAAAAGCCTTTCGTTGCACGTGAAATGTTCATATTAGCTAACATTAAATAATATTAATACAATGTAATGTTTTTCATGAATTATTTATTGTTGGTAAAAGAGTGTACATTTGGTTCTCTAATTTTATATAAGATTTCAGTTTGATCCCATAATTTTGTAAAATATCTTATAAGCGATTTAACCCTAACAATGTCAAGTGATGACTTTTTATGTCAATCATTGTAATTTTGGAAGACTGAACTTAATATATCATTATTTGAGAATATTTTATCCAAATTTAAAACTTCAATATTATCATTTTTTGTTTGTTTGTTAATGACATTATAACTGGAGAAATGAAAACGTATTTTTGAAAATTAGTGGATGAAAATGAAACTTTATGTGAAGCTAAAAGACTAATCCAAGAGTGCACTTATGCGAATATTATTTTCATACGTCTCACGTTGATATTATTATTCATTAATATCTTTAATTTGCTTTGTTGATAATGATGATGGCATAAAAATGTGTGTCTTGCACTCGTGCATGCGCAGATGATAATTAAGCATCTTTAGAATCTTATAATACATGATTGAGAGATATTGGGATTGCCATATCCTTTTTTTTCTGGGAAAATTGATTACAGGGCCTAAGGAAGCAAAATAATTACAAAAAAGGCCCAAGAAACATTCACATGTCAGAAAAGGCCCGGCATTTTTTCAAAAAAAAGTGTACGGACATAGTTGCTAATTGCTACAGATGTAGTTGTTAATTGCTACAGATGTAGTTATTAAAATGTAGTTGTTAATTAGACTGATTTAATTGTTAATGAGGACTGATATAGTTGTTAACCGCTACTGATGTAGTTGCTAACATTTTTTGAAAAAATGCCAGAAAGGCATGTGAATGTTTCTTGGGCCTTTTTTGTAATTATTTTGCTTCTTTGGGCCCTGTAATCAATTTTCCCTTTTTTTTCTTCTCTTCATGTACGAATCACATCCTTATATAATGAATATATATATGGCCCCACGAGACAAAATAATTACTGCAATTGGAAAAATTAGGAGCATTGCTTCAAAATAGGATGTCATCTTCTTACTTTAACTTGCCTAGCTTCAAAAGAATAAAAGGAAAATGAAACACTTTATTTATTATGAAGTGACAAATACGGAACCAACAGCTCATTGATATCCACAAAAGCACCTTTATTTTCATAGTAACTACAAGAACATCCCTGTTTTGGTATATAGAATCGATCGGATAAGGACAGTTTGATCTAGTCTCTCCGATCCTAAATATAAAAGTTAATTTGTGGGTTTGATTTGGTTCTAAATATAACACTTGAATTCATTTTGCCTTTTAAATTTATAATCTTTTCAAAGTATGAGAAGAAAATGGTAAAAAATCGTTTGAGGTTGTTTTAACATGTTTAAAAGAGGTCATTGAGTGCACTGATGATGAAAATAGTTGATTAAGTAGTATAGAGTCTTCTAAAAAGAGATCAACGAAGACCAAAACGAACACTCAATAATGTTATAGAACAAAAACTTTTGATTAGTAATCTATAAAAAAAAAAAAAAAACTAGTTTTTGATATGGCACAATGAGAACATATCATCTATATAGCTGACTTTATCTAGTGAGATAAAGCTTTATTATTGTTGTATCTTTGCTATTGATTGCACGTATTAATGGAAATTTCATCAATGGGAATAATGATTAAAAATGTATTTTAAGAAAACCAACATACATTCATTATAAATAATTAACTTACTTAATTTATTCGATATATGTAAATTAGTTATATATAACTAATTTAGTTATATATAACTAATTTGGGGCTAATCCTTAATGTAACTACTAAATAACTTTCTTTTTGTGTTTCAAAATTTAAACCATATTTTCCTTTTCTGCCCCTATTAAATACATAACTTTATATTAATTATTCTCCACTTACCACTAATTCTCTTTCATTTAATCATTTATTACCCAATCTCTTCGATATTTTTTACTCATTCTCTCATATTTTTTTATTCATTTTCTCTTATATTCCCTCTAATTCTTATTATAAGGCACCAACTACCAATTCTCACGAACCAATAAAGTTAGTTAAAAGATTAAAGTTGTCATAAAATTTAAGTGATTTCCAATATTACCCTCACTAACTACCCTAAACTCAAATATACTAGAGTTAAGGTGTAAAAATACACATGAGTTTTTTCCCAGGAGCGCTCAACACCATGTGCTTTTTTTTGGAGAAAAAATACACACGGGTTACCATTTTGGAGCAAAAGTCACATCTTACCATTAAGATACTGTCCACCGTGATGAGAGAAAAAGAGATAAAGTGAATAGTAACTTAACGATGAGATGTGATTTTTGCTCCAAAATGGTAACCATGTGTGTATTTTTGCTAAAAAAAAAACTCGTAATGCTAAGCGTTCCTAAGGAAAAAGCTCATGTGTATTTTTGAATCTTAACCCAATATACTATTATCTCACACTACCCTTATTAAATATGGGCAGACATGAAAAAATAAATTAATTGCACCTTGAAAACTTGCAAATGCGTTATAAAAAGGACAAAAAACACTTGTTAATTGGTGCCTTATAATAAAAACCAGAGGAAATATACTCTTTTCATAAATAGGGGTATATTTGATAAAAATATGAAATTGTTGATATATTTATTATTTTTAACTAATTTTATTTAAATGCTATTTCATTTTGCGCCATATGAGCTAAGAAAAAAGTTGTCTATAAAAAGGACACTTGTGTATGCGCGCGCTAATTAATGTGTTGTACATTAAGATCCTGAAATATTATTTGAACCTTGGATTCTAGTCATGGAGGTGGACCTCCTCCTTCTGCTTTCTGGAATTGTACTAGTAGCTACTTCATAATCAAATCAAAAGAGTTAGAATTTCGATTAAAATACGTTCATATAAAGTCCAGCGTATGGATCAGCATATCTTTGTAACATTCCAAAACGCAATCGTAAAAAAGATATTCCTCCTGTGTGTGTGTGTATAAATTCACAGTTCACACTTATCTTTCATATTTTACTTGAACGGGAAATACCTAACTCTTTAAAGACTTCAGCGTATAACGTCACATTACTTAATTTTCAAATTTATGAGTTTATTAAATGTTATACCAATTCAAAATTTGTATGCGTTGGCTTGTTAAACATATGCGTGTATTCATGAAAAAAGTGTTTAAAATTCAAATATTTTGATGTTATTCATTTTTTATGCTTTGGGTTGTTATACATTCGTGTGTGTATTCATGAGCTTTTTTGGACAGTAGTGGGAGGGATGGATTGACAGTTCATAGTTTCCTTCTTTTGCTCGGCATCCATCGATCTTACTAATTAGATATATTGGGGAAGTCAAAAAATCAACTCGAATCGTTTCAAGTGGAAAATTTTAGAAATTGTTCTAACCATTTAGATTTAGTTAATTTGGGTATATTAATTAATTTCTTGTTTGCTTATTTGTTTTAATTTTTAAATCATTTTTATAAGAAAATAAATGCTGAATAAAAGTAATGTTAATCGTGAATAACAATATGAAAAATAATAATATAACTCGTCCAGGTCTAATCTGGACAATTTGAATTATTTAATCGAAAAATCTGTAAATTTAAGAAGAGATAAAAGTTGCTCAAGAGTACCTAGTCCAATTCAAATAGCCACTAACTAGGTCTTCATCAAACCTAATTATTCATATTAAATTAATTAGGTACTGCGCAGATAATTAACTATATAGTAAGTGTGAAACCAAAAATTGTGTAGGCAAAAGCAATTCCAAGGCATTCTCAATGATAACAAGAAGATATTCATGTTGGAGAATCTTTCAAATCAAATACCAAGTGTAGATTAAGTAAAAAGAATAATAAACATTTTATAGTAAAAATGTGGACATCATATTGTAAGTTAACGTTTGATTTCGGGTTTTAAACAACTTTACCACACTAGCATTTTTTTGTTTTTTTTTTGGCGATAGGCTGATAATTATATGATGAACATTATATTCTCTTAGGATCTCATTGAAGTATATATATGCATACCTATTTAACAAGTTTGATGATCACAATTGTTTGTATTAATTTATCATTCAATAATTCAACGCTCGTAATCTTATTGTTTCGTTTCACTCTCTCTCGAAATTAAAAATTAAATAACATCCGAATGAATATTGATCTAATTAATATGAATGCAACTCATCCAATAAGCATATAAGTTTGAATTCTATTTCTATTGTTAGAACCTTGTTAATGAACAGCGTGTAATTAAGTATATAAGCACTATTGGATAGCAGAACTTGTCTTGGACTAGGCGGCATAATACGTACAAACTTTTATTGAAAAATTGAATAGTATACAAAAATATGTACTTGTACATTAAAGTGACAAAAGAAACAAACAAGTACTATATATTATTTAACATAAAATCATACCGTCAGTTCCCAAGATATATTAAAAAAAAAAACAAGTTAAGTCACATCCAACACTTGAAGTATTCTTTGAAGTGCACCATATCTGCTAAAGTATTTTGTGGTACATCTAATATTTAGAGTATTTTTTTAAGTGCTTTCATCACCCTAAAATATTTTTTTAGGTATATCTAGCACCATGATCTTAAATTATTTTTTGGTGTATCAAACATTCTAAAATATTTTTCATTTGGTGTAGTGTATCTAACAAATTACTTAAATTATTAAGCATAAAATTATATCGAAAAATATTTTAAGGTGATTGACGCTTCTAAAAAAAATGTTTAGGATATTGATTGTACTTTTAACTCTGAAAAAAAGAAGAAGAAGAATATTTAAATCGATAGCTAACCCATAATCTTTCCTCGGCACGAGCAGTCATTATTTCTTGTGAGAGAAACGCATGAAATTTGTCTAATATTAACAATCTCCAACAAGACAGACATAGACATGAAAGCGTTGTTTGCCTGCACGCTGTGATAAACTTTGTACTGGACTGTCGTATATATGGAGTTTCGTAAGCGTGTACGTACGTGTGAGTCTCTATATTAGCACATTTCACCAAGAATAATAAGACAATATAAAAAACAGTGTTAATGATCTTAATTAATTAACAATGCCATAAACTTGTTCCTCGAGGTATCAATACAAGTGATCTCTGTTTTGCACCTTTCATGAAAGTATACATGCATGCATATCAGGGCTTAACAGTTTCATAGGGATTGTAGCTTCATATATCCAAAGCCTTCATTTCTTTTTTTCTTCATTTTTCTATCTAAGATATGTTTTTGTATCTTGTAATTATCATAATCATCATATCATATCATCTCTTTGATTTGTTTCTCTGGTTACACTAGACAAGTTTGGCTCTAATAAATAAACATAGTACAATCGCTGCTAATAATATATTGACCGTATGGTATTGATGCATTATTGAATCAATATCATATCATATTATATACATGTTTGTTAGGTAGATCAAATGTGTTCTTATCCTATAATAAAAGAAGGGATTTGATTTTTTCATGTTGTATGAGAAGAAAACGATTCCTACACATATATGAAATGGTGGGACCCACGTATGTGTGTATATATGTAACATCCCATTTTCATAAACGTTTCCATACAGAGTTGAGTGTTGAAAATATTTTACAAAAACAAAGAGTAACTGAATAACATTGTATGTAATGTATCTAACTGAACAATTAAAAAAAAATACAGTTATCTATGTGTCTGATACACCTAAACATAAACATCCAAAAGTTAATGCCTTCACAGGGTCCTCACGCTAGCTTCTTACCTTTGTCCTCGATCCTGACTCCCTGGGATCCTGAAGCTATGGCAGGGGCTGAGGTTCAATACTCATTGAACCTCAGGTAACGGTTAACCTCATACTTATGTAAACATTATATGACAGGTATCACAATAGTAAATTCATAACTATAACTTTCAAAATCATAACAACAAGCAACATAACACAACCACTGCAATATGTATGTTACCTCAGTCTGCACATAACCAGTGCCACGATGGCCTATCGTGTCCTCAGTGCTAGGAAAACTCAACGGAGTTATCAAGACTATAACCCGTATTCAATTCAGTATATCATGAGCAACTTTCAAAACAGAGTTTCAACATGTGAATACATCTATCATACAAGCAAACCATAAGCATAAGAGTTAAGGTTACAATATGCGTCCGTACCTTCGTTTGACGGGTTTTTGGGTATGTTCGTCGTCGGTACACGTGCACAGTCTATCCCTAAAGGGTAATATCGTCTCAATTAATTCTCAAACAATATTTCAAGAGACACCTTGGCCACATTTGACAGTTTTACCCTTGAAGGATTTATTTTCAATTATTTCCTCATAATTTTCGGGAAAAAAAAACGCTGGTGCAGAATTTCTGGGCAGAATTTCGCCTAATTTCGAAAAATCATAATTAATTCCAGAAAAATCGAAACGAGGATCCGTAAAATTTCCTGGAATCCTTGAGATGTCTACTTTCAAGGAAAAATACTGGAACTTACCCAGAATTCATGGATAATTCCCAGTTTCAACATTCCTAACTGCTGCCCAGAATTTCGCCCAGAAAACGTGGCTCAACTTCTGAGATTTTTATCTTTCTGCACAGAACTTCAAATGACACATTCTTTATAGATTTAAAAAGCCCTAGATATCTACTTTCATCATGAATTTTCTCATAATTTTATAACATCATCTTTTCATAAAATACTAACATTTTTGCTACTGATTCCAGAAAACACTAATCGATGAAATTTCGCCAAAACTTCGCTATTTTGATCATAATCTTCCGGAAATTTTTGTCATACTCTTTCTTCATCATTTTTTCGAAATAAAGCCATTGGTAACCATAAAAACATGAAAATAAAAATGAAGTTGGAAGATTGAAGATCAAAATAACATCTACTAGCATTTCTACTTCATAAACTAAGAACTTAAACTTAAGAACTAAAAACTCTCTTACCTCTTGAAGAATACTAGCTTCTTACTTCTTGAAGCTCTTCCACTCTCTCCCTTCCTCTCTAAATTTTCGGCCCTAGCTTGGTGAATTGGTGAGGAGAATGTGAAGCCTAAGATCCTTATTTATAGTAGAAGGGAATGACATTGTTGTAATTTTTCCCCTTTGCATTTTAGCCACTAGATTTTACTTGGTGAAGAGGAAATGATCTTGCCCCTCCACCTCCTCCCTAGCCGTCCTCCCCCTTCCTTCTTCCATAAGTTCTTTTGCTTTGTCCCCAAGAAATTCTACTTCCTTCCCAAGTTGTTATAATTTCTCCTAAATGCTAATTTAGTTAGGTGTAAGTGGGTGTTTTAATTCAAAATCCAATTTCACTTTTGAAATCCTAATTTTATAATTAGATTTATGGTGATTTTTAATTCTTGAAACACTTAGGTATGAATCTTAAAAGTATTCGAAAATGACTTTGGGAATAACCAAGTTGAAGCTCATAATTCACTTATTTCAAATATGTGCTTATATTAAATACTTAGTTTCAATATTGCAAGATATGATTTAATTCCTATAGATTCTCATCTAGCTTAGTTAATTAAGTAATAACTTGCTCTTCAAGTTTAATAACTTGCTCTCCAAGTTGTTTTAATCTTCTTCGACACACTTCTTTAATTAACTTATTTATGCCTTCTTCTTCTTTCTTCTTCTTATGAAAACCATCACTCTTCACAATTTCTAAAAAAAAATCTCCCATTAGTTCCTTTTAGGATTTAGGATTTTGTAATTCTATTTATGCCTCACTAATTAAGAATTTTCGCCTCATAGTGATAATTTAGAAATAATTAGTTAAATCCAAATTTTAATCTCTAACATAATGTTTTAAGGGTTACTAGACTTAATTAACAAAATTTGGTAAGTTTCCAATTTAATTTTGATGATTAAAAATTCCTTGTATGCTAATCTTAGCTTCTAAATATCACTCGGTCTTTAATTTGATTGATTTTTCCTTAATTATGACCTTTATAAATTAATTATGAACTATTTTCAAAAATTTTTAAAGTATCTCAATTACTGCAATTCCAATTGCCCAATAATTGTTACTAATTTCCTCCAATCGATTTTATCATCCTCCGATGATTTTAATCGTTAAAAGGGTATAACTATAATTGTACTAAATTATAATAATTTTAAGATACTTTATGATCCTTTACAAGACTTTGATAAATTAGTCTTTAGGCTTTCTAATTCTAGGGAAAATTGCCTAGGAATAAAATAAGTACAACATCAAAATCTGAGACCACTTATTCACCTATTTAATATAGGTATTTCCTATCAAAATATAGTGATTATGTTAAATAGGATTTTTAGGGTATTACAATATATATATACACACATACGTGAGTCCCACCATTTCATGTGTGTGTGATATGAGAAAACATTTCTTCTACAACATATGAGAAGTGTTTTTCCTATAAAAAAAAGTATGGATGGATCAGATTTGATTCATGATGTAAAAGATTCCTTCTCGACATTACGAGGAAGTTCCAACTCTCTGTCACCTCTTGTCGTTAAAAGGATAGAAAAAACAAAAATGAAAAAGAAAGAAAGAGGATTTAATGTGAAGGAGGGTTGGGAAGTGAGAACACTACTGGCTCTTAGCAGATGGGTTTTCGCTTCAAAAATTGACAGTTCAACATAAAGAGAATCTTGAGAAAGATATGGCCGTGGGGAGCAAAGGATATGTATATTGTTAGTACTACAGCTTTTTCAAGGATAATAACCTTTCTTATTGGATTTACAATATTCACAATATATTTTGTTTTCATAATGGTCCCTTACGTAGTGGTGGGGATTTTGGTTTTTGTCGAGATCGATCCAATTAATGGCATTAACTTCTAAATAGATAAACTTATTTTTTATTGGTTTTTTTTACTGTGCTTGATTCACTGAGAGGCCACTGTGTGTAGGCTAAAACGAAAACGTATATCAAAGAGGAATCAGATCATCACTAAAGAACAAAAGTTTGGATTACAAAATAAAAAGCCTGGTGGGTAGATCTTGATGAACTGTTCACTTCAGTAGCCTTTAAAATTTCCTAAATCGAAGAATTGAAGCATTTGGTCCCATATATAGGTACGTGAGGGAAAGAGATCACAGAGATTGAGCATATTATTAGTACTCATCTGTAAGTACTGCCCCCCATTATATAGTGCTAGCTATATAATACTCAAGACCCTTCTCTTAATCATCCATATTCATATATTCTTCTGAATTATTAGCTGGTTTATTTAATATCCACGTTTTCCTAATCAAATTGATCAATCGATTGATTAAACCATCGTCCATCAGTCATAAACACCCCTCCTGTTCTATTTATGAGGCGGAGAGAAGAAATTTTTCCACCTTATAAATAAGGCACGTCATTAAATTTTTATATTAGCGTACAATTTTATCCTTCATTTATTATAATGTGAACTTTGTTTTCCTAAGGATAAGGTTGAAAAATTATCAAATTTTAAGGCATAATTAATGAGGTTTAAGACTATTCTTGGTATATGTGAAATATATTAGAAATGCCTTATAAATAAGACAAGAGGAATATAAGAGTTGGTTTGAGAGTTAATTTTTTGGTCCTAAATATAAAATCTAAACATCCTTTAATTTGTGTTCTATGTTTAATAATTTTTTTTTCCAGATTTACCCATATAGTTAGATTCTCTGGTATCTAAGTTATGTTGATAATACTCCCATGTAAAATGATTAAAATGATAGATAGTTAAGAAAAATCAGCATACATTATTACAAATAACTATTTTACCCTAATGTTTGTAATCTATATGAATAATTAGCTAGGTCTTGCATTATATTTAGAATAGTAAGGAACACTATTTTCAAAACCATTATAGTTAGCTAGGACTTGATTATCAAGTGGTCAAAACTTATCCAAACCAGTAAATAAACTTGATGTAAAAGTTAAGTATATAGTACTTCAAATATAATTAGTTTGATCGTGGTCAAAACTCTAAATTTTAACTAGTACTTCAGACATTTTAATACCGTATCAATGAAAAATATTTCTTAATACAATTATGAGTTTTGATCTTTCTTTTTTTTTTTTGAAAACGTAAAATTTGTTAATGGTAGCTTCACATTTCACCATTATTGGCTTTTCCCCTTACTTATGCATGGCACCTCATTATGCATTAATGGGTTTATTTTTTCCCCTTTGGTCCCAAACAGGATGGCTTTATCAATTAATTAATTTCTTACAAAACTATGTTTAAGATTATGTTGTCCCATTACATGTATATATAATTAAAAGTAAAGTTGAGAGCACATTGTCGATGTTTGCTTAAAGTGACAACCAAATTGGCCCGTGACAATCATAGTGTTCAAAAAGATTAGACAATCGAATTGAGGGCTAATCATTGCATTGAATTGATTATCACCTTGTTTATCCACGAATTATTTGTACAAAGTAATTAAAAAACCCCCCTTCTTTGAATGTGGACAAAGTATAAAAAGCTTCTAAATTACTTCTAAAGTAATAAGACAATTATCAATATGTTTACATGCAAATGTTTAAAATTTACTTGTTACTCTCAAAACAAGAACCAGCTTTAAATAAATAAGTAAATCTATAAAAATGAGAAGATAAAATTGCTACAAAAATCCCTCATTGCAACATTTACCACCTAAGGGTATTCATATCATTAAGTAGATGCAACTCATCTTTAGCAAGTATAACGCTTCTTCAGCGTGTAATATATCTTCAATTATGTATGTGTAAATTTCTTCCGTTTTACCTATAGTTAAAGAAATGTTGCATATAACTGAATAAGAGTTGAGCTATTGGGTCCTCAAACAAATTTCAAATAGCTTTGGGCAATAAACTTTACAATGATGGATTTTTTTTTTTTAGCGTTTTTTCCAAAAAAGAATGTTACTGTATGTAATTAATACCGTCCACGTTCAATCTCCAAACTTGTCAAAGTCGTGAAGAATTGTGCTTACTTGTTGCCTAATGTTAGGCAAGTTGGAACCGACTTCTCACCGAATCGTTTAACAATTGTTTGTGTTAAATCCAAGTCCACGTGGGGCTTAGCTATTATGTTTACTTTATGAGTAATATCAAAATGTAATCCTAATTAATATTTATTTAGGTTGTTGATAGTGTCTGATTATTTCTCGACAGTAACACAATCATATAGATTGTCTGTATTATGATTTTGCCTCGGCTTATAAGAGAGTTTTGATTACCTCCAAACATGTCTCAACTTTTGGCGAATTATTTTGTTGTTTTGTAATTAAGTAATTCGATCATATGATATATGGATTTTAAAATTTCCCCACTTTAGTTTATGATCATAATGGAGGTATTATATTAATCCTTAAAAGTCGCTGGTATGTCCATACATAATAGGTTTCGAACATGTCTGATTCATTAGTGTTACTAGAACAAAGTTTTGAACGTAGTGTTAAGGGATGTAATTTTGTTATTCAACATGTATTTTTCTCTCCAAAATTGTCTATCTTGTTAACAAAATATATGTAGTTTATAAAAATGTGTCATCGGTCCTGAAGAGAACTTGGTGCGTGATTATTAATTAAAAGCCTATTTGTCAATAAAATTTGTGATAAAAGTATACACAATTGCATATTAATTACGCAAAGTATCGCCATATAATAATATTATTTTAGTTTTCCTCTATTATGGCATATTTCAAGTAGGGTTAATAAAATGATCGTATCAACTTATCTTAGGACACATCATCTAGTTATATTAATCATTCGTAATTGAGATTTAACGTGAACACAATATTAAAAGCCAAATATTCTAAATATAAATTGAAATAAAACGATTGAACTTTGAAATTAAAATTAACAACCATATGATCAATTTTCCTCATTAAATCTGATATACATAAAAGGAAAAGGAAGGAAAAATTAATCTTTTATTAATTCTTATAGTTTTAACTTATTTCTAGCTCATCAATTCCTGATTTTTAATTTTTTACCCAGTGCAATTATGTTTTTATAGTTTTTATTCAGTTGAAACTTAATTCCTAAATTTTAACTCAAAGCAACTCAGTCATTATAGTATTAATCATTTAAGACTTTAGTTTATAAACTTCATTGAATTTATGATTTTTTTTTTTCTAAAACACAAATATCAATATTTTAAATGGTTAGAACTATACGAATTGAGCTGCGTATCTTGTTAAAATTTAGTGAATGAGTTGTATATTGAGTCAAAATTATAGGAACTAATTACATTAAATCAAAGTTTAAAGACTCAATTATAAATGGGTTTTATCTATATGCCGAGTTACCAACACAATTATTAACGAGCCATTAGAAATAAACTCAATAGTACTGCTTTCCCCATCGTGCGTGTTATTCTGCTTGTTTTTGGGCAAACCATAACAAAGAAACTGAAAGGTTAGAGTGACAGGAACGAGGGCAGAAAACGCCAAGAGGGAAAGCATTATGAAAGAGATAAATGAGATGAAAAATCTAGTAGCTAGGATTTGGGGTACTAAGATGACACTTTAATCATGGTTTTGCCATACTCACAAGTTTCAAGACGAGAAGTGAAAGGTGCATATCACACACCCGAATAGGGCAAAGAAACGGAAAATTTCACTGCACCCCATAGCCCTTTAATATCAAACAATCCAAATGTTCCAAAATTTCATTTCACTCTAGGACTAAACAGAAAGTAAAATTTGTCCGTAAAAAGGCAATTTTGCTTTTACTTTATAAATCAAACATGATTATTTATAATATACATGTGAGAATTTATAAGTCAATTTATTTATAAGATAAATAAGTAAAATTATAAGACCATATCGGCCATGTACAAGATAAGGAGTACCATTTTAACCTTATTCATAAGTTATTTTAACTAAATCACACATACTAAAGAGAAGTAGTTAATTAAATGATTGTAGGGTAAATTTTCATCTTTACCCTTATTTATGAATAAGTATCTTTTAACTCTTTTTTCTCTTTCTATTTTCATTGGTACAATTAATATAGATAGAATTGTCACAATATCATTTATTATTTGAAAGAAGACTTATAAATAAAAACAATTTTATCTGAAAGAAGACTTATAAATAAGAACAATTTTTTTTTTGTCAAAAAAAGACTTATAAATAGAACCAGAGTGATATATCACAAAAATACATGTTGTTTACAATATACACTTGAGAATTTGCTAGTCAAATTTGTGTATTTGTGTGAGAATTTACAAAATCATCTCGATTGGTATCAACATAGTTTCAACTAAAAAACTTAATTTCAGTTTAGTTCTAATCAAGGAGTGCTTTGAATTTTCATAAAGTTGTTCGGGTGCGGTGAAATTTTCTCAAGAAAGAAAAAATGAATCCCTCTCTCTTGGTCACATGCATTGCTTCCTCTAAATTCTAGAACTCCAAGCCATGCACGTACGAGGGAACTATATAATTGCACAATACGCCATGTACAATAATCAAAGTGACATGATATGATCGAGAGATTTGGCTGTGTTTGCACTGTGGAGTTGGAAAGGTTATATTGTTCTTTGTTCTTTCTCTTATCTCCCACGTGATCTTGTTGCCTCTCCCTTGGTCCCCATAAAGATCTCCAATATCTTACTAACAGTGCCCCCCACCTTCCTTTTCTCTCTCTCTCTCTCTCTCTCTCATATTTACCCCTCTGCACAAAACCCTTTCTTTCTCTTTTTCTGTTTTCTCTCTCTCACATACACATACACATACTCTCACACACACTTGTATTCGGTATGGTCAATAAGCTTTATGTGTTGTTCCAACTTTGTTCCGTAAAAGGAAAATCAGATAAGGTCAGTTTCTTAGTCATTGAACAGATCGATTGACATCCATCTCTGTTTTTTTTTTCATATATATATATATATATATATATATATATGTGTGTGTCATTGTCTCGATATATATAAAGGTATCACGAGATTGACATAAGTAATTGCGAAATTAGAGTATTGGAAAGCCTCTCGTGCATGGTAATGGTGGCTAGCTAGATTTTTGTGGTGTTTAATTAAAAAGAAAATTAGAGAGAGAGAGAGAGAGAGATAAAACTTACTGTCGTTGTTTTGTAAGAATTATTGAAAACTTGACCAACAGAAAACAACAAAAATCTAAGCAAGGTTAGGTCCAGATTCATTCGATGAACGAGAACAGATGATGTCTTGTGTCTTGTGAACACAGCAAAACCTTCGCATAATGATGAAGATGATGCTTATGTGGCTTTACTATAGCCATTATAAGGGTTTGCTTCGAAATATTGGACTCTTTCCCAAAAGACAAGTGTGTAAAGTTCATTGAATATACATGTTTATTGCTCACAATTATGATTGACAATGAATTTGTCAAAGTTACAATATCAATCGTTAATGGTGGGAACATATATATGTGAATTCGTACATCTCTCTTTGTATTCTCTCCAACGAGTTGAATTTAAGTTTCCACCAAAACTTGTCCAGCGAGATTCTAATTAATAAGTGGTCCTATATCTTAATTTTTTTAAAATAAAAAAATAAAAAAATCTATAACATACATATGCTATGTTTCCCCTCCCACATTTTCTTCTCCAAAGTGTCTCGTTTGGTAGAAGACCTAACGGTCACTGTTGGGACATGTGGGAAAGTATTCTCTCACGAAAATTATGAATGCCACATGCATTCTCATTGAAATCCAAGGACGATCGAGGATCAAAGTTAGAAATACGACCAGTAAATATAATAATTACAGTCATTAATTTTTGTCATTTATTGGTCATGCGTGAAGCACATGTACTTTCGTCAAAGATCTTAAATCTTAATAGAGAAGGTAGAATAATTAAGATTTTCCCATTATTATTATTGATTATTGATCAGCCATGCACAAATTTATAAAAATGGTGGAGGGTCTTGCTTTCAGATAGCTCCCTCTACCTGCGAGATCTTTGGGTCAAAGATTGTTTCTTTGAATAAAAACCCTTTCTTCTTCATTAGTCCAATTTAATTTCGCCCCCGGCCACTTGATTATTCCAATCAATATATTCGTTCATGACCTGAGAAGATCACGTACTTGTCTTTGTCTTCTTTGTTTAATTAATTAATTCATTAAAATTTTAGCCAACTATTTGGGTACAGATATAGTTTTTTGTTAGCTTTAGACATTCTCCTTTTCACATTCTTTTTATTAGTTTATATATGTATAGTGATTGTGTACGTCCTTTATATAAATATAATGTTATTTATATAATTATATACTCACTTCTCATCAAATTGCACCAATTAACTAGATTTTCAGATGCCACAAAAGCTAACCCCTTGCTCCAAAATTATATATAATATATTGTTAATGTTAATAATCATATATAGTTGGATTCTCTCTTGCTTGTGCATGGCATGTTGTTATTTTTTGCCCATATTTTTTAATGTAATGCAAGCCATGTGTTAGTATTATTTTTTTAGACACAAATACTTTATTGTTATATTATTATACGAAGTAGGCCTTGATTAGCTAGCTAGGTTCATCAATATATATAAAGTTGGAAAATAAAAACAGTAGAGTCCAATTGGGTATATAATTTAATGAGGATCTAGCCAACTAGTGATGATGAAACCTCTCTCTCAAGTATATATCATCAAACACGAACATCATTTTATACTTGAAAGAACATGTTTTAAGAAAAAATATGTGTATATATATGACAAGATAATTTTAATAATTAAGGAAAAAAGGTAAAGTGATATAGATATATAGTGAGACAAGAAATGGGTGGGTATAATTATAGTGGTAATTGTGTGAACTTGACTTTTTCATTGATTACATGTTGGCTTAGAAGGTCACAAACAAAATCTAACCAGAAGCAAATCTGTTTCGATGTCTCCTTCCGTTTCAATATTACCCTTCCATGAACCACAAAGGCTCATCAATATAATTCAAAGTATTTAACTAGCTTCTTCTTCATCAGCTTCTTTCTGCTATATGCTTCCCCCCAAAACAAAAACCAAATCTTAATGGATCTGATAATTACCTAATTTTGACCGTCCTCAACTCCCAAAATAGCATATATATTTTTTTCAATATTAAAATGCCACGATTGACCGGAGTTGACCGATGTTGACCACACGGTTCCTTCCTCATCCAACGGTCCATATTCCCCTCATCTCAAATTAAGGCCCACAGTATTGGAAAATTTATCTGGGGGTTAAATTGCCAGGAATCTTCGTCGTCATCATCATGATGATGTACACACACACATATTCACGGAAAACACATAACCCATATGTTATAACATATATAAATAATTAATTAATTACTCTCTCATAAATATTAATTAGCTTGGTGACGTTTTGGAAGGGAGGAGGAAAATAATCTTTGGTCTTGTTCCATCGTATCTTTGAACTTTGAATTTTTTGCCATCTCTCTTTCTCTCTCTTAGCCCCACCTACGACGTCGTTTCCTTTCCACCCCAAAATTCCACACACCATTTTTCCTCATGCAAATTATATATAGACCCCTCTTTTCTCTTCCCCCCTAACAAACAACAATCTTCTTCTTCTTCGTCTTCACTCTTCATAGCCTCTCTCTCTCTCTCTCTC
Organism: Acacia confusa; assembly: GCA_037074495.1. NCBI lineage: Eukaryota > Viridiplantae > Streptophyta > Magnoliopsida > Fabales > Fabaceae > Acacia > Acacia confusa. The sequence continues at coordinate 9,901,619 of CM073505.1, forward strand.
TCTACCTCTGCTTCAGAAATGGCTGAGACTTTTCCCTTTCCTACATATTTCGTGATTACCATAATAACCATAACTCGTTTGATATCAACTGTGGGAAAAACGGAGTTAACTGGGCCGAGTCTGGTTCCTTCAAATATATCCCACAGGCTACGTGACGACCCAGAAGCCATTAAAGTAGCTTCAAGCGACTATGGCAATCTTGTTCGTCACTCTCCTCTCGCCGTGTTTCACCCATCTTCCATTTACGACATTATAAGCTTGATAAGATCTTCCTACGCTAGCGCTGTTCCGTTCCACATAGCCGCCAGAGGACACGGCCACTCCACTCGCGGCCAGGCCATGGCTCCCAACGGCGTCGTTCTCGACATGTCCGCCCTCCGCCAGAACCGGCTCGGCGGAGGAATTAGCCCCGTCTTTCGTGATCCTTCCCTCGGTTCCTACGCAGTTGACGTCGGAGGTGAGCAGCTGTGGATTGATGTTCTTCAGGCCACGCTTCAACACGGACTTGCACCAGCGTCGTGGACCGATTATTTGTACTTGACCGTCGGCGGTACCCTCTCTAACGCCGGCATCAGCGGCCAAACTTTCCGTTACGGACCTCAGATCAGTAATGTCCATGAAATGGATGTCATCACTGGTATGAACTAGTCCTTTATTTTTTAGTTACAATGGCCTGAGTTTGATCCCGTGATCTTCTACTAAGAGAACAATAATACCAGTAGGCTACAGTGCCTTTAGGGGTATGAACTACTCTTTTGAAAAAATAAACAAATTATAATCTGTTGCTTTCTCTGAATTTAATTTATTGCTCTCTATGGGACCAACATAACAATAAAATTAAATTTTAATCACCTTAGTCATTAATAAAAATAGACTGATTTGAGATGGCTAGCTAGTTGTTAAAGTACTAAAAGACACACTCTTTACAAACTTTTCTTCTCGGTTTCCCATATTCTGTTAAGACTTTTCGTGATGATTTCGTTTTCTGGAAATTTGGTTGATGTATGTTGCAGTCTACCTCTTTGAACAATTCTCTACCAGTTCCCACACGGTCATATAGCCCACCTTCGTTATTAATTTATTCACAAATATTAAATTATTAAACTATTCTATAATATATTATTGAGATCAAGCAGACTTTTTGAGCCCAAAAAAAAAAAATATATCAAGCAGACTTTAATTTTTAGGTTCTCAACAAGTCGCGTTTGGTCAACTTGTTTGGAATACACAAAACTGAAATACTTAACCAAGATAAATTTTTAATTATATATACATGCATGCAACTAACAATAATATAGAGTGATTAATCATTATTAAAGGGTTTAATTTTATGGTTTTTTGTGATTGATTCAGGAAAAGGAGATTTGTTAACCTGCTCGCCAGAAAAGAACTCAGAACTTTTTCATGGCGTTCTTGGAGGCTTGGGACAATTTGGAATCATATCAAGGGCACGAATCGCTCTTCAACCAGCTCCAAAACGAGTACGTACCGTTAGTTATATATATATATATATATATATATATATATATATATATATATATGAGCTGGTATTTGACGGACACTTTATCTCATAGCTAGCTACCCTTATATAGTCTTCAAAATATTCATTACGTTCACACATATATCTATATAACGTCAAAACTCTGATCGCTCACATTTTTCAACTCTCGTAGAAATTGAAACTCTGCAACCTGTCCTTTTCCCAGAATTCACAGTGTTCCCAGTTGGTTTTTTACTACGTTTCTGCATGTCTCTCTGTACATGTTATATTACACACGTATTTACCAAATTACGAGTTTGAAACCCACTGAATTATATTAAGTATACAGTATTCCAAACTTTTTTGTTTTTTTATTAATTAAACAGACAATTAGTGTCTGTATAGCATGCATGCATTAATTATTTCATTAATATTTAGGAGATTATTAATTTAACTTGTGTGTGTTTGGGTGTGCATCTCAGGTTAAGTGGGTCAGAATGATCTATAATGATTTCCCTGCCTTCACAAGAGATCAAGAGCGATTAATCTCAATCAGTGGAGATATTAATAATCATAAGGCGTTAGATTATTTGGAAGGGATGCTTCTGATGCACCAAGGACCCATCAATAATTGGAGATCCTCTTTTTTTCCATTATCCGACCACCCTAAAATTATCTCCCTCCTTGTCCAACACCGCATCCTATACTGCCTCGAAGTCGTCAAATACTATGATGAACATTCTGAACACACTGTGGACAAGGTACACACACACACACACATTGCTCATTTGATTCATCCGATTTTAACTTTTAGTTCTCACTGCACATGGGAAGTTTAATATAATAGCTAGACACAAAAGTTTAATGATTTTTCTTTGGATGCGTGTAGGAAATGCAAGAATTGCTTCGAGGACTAAGCTATGTTCCTGGATTTTATTACGAGAAAAATGTGTCGTTTGTGGAGTTCTTGAATCGAGTTCGAAGTGGAGAGCTGAAACTTCAATCACAAGGACTATGGGATGTTCCACATCCATGGCTAAACATGTTCATACCCAAATCTAGGATCCATGATTTTGACTCTGGGGTTTTTAAGGATATTATCCTCAAACGAAACATCACCAAAGGACCTGTCTTAGTTTATCCCATGAATCGAGACAAGTAAGTCGATAATCACACTCAATATTCTAATTCAAAAGTATAATAACTTTTTTACTCTTCAAAACAAGAAGATTAATAAAGGTAAGAACTTTCATTGATTATTACAGATGGAACGATAAAACGTCGGCGATTATCCCAGACGAGGAAGTGTTCTACGCAGTGGGGTTTTTGCATTCAAGTGGGTTTGATGATTGGAAAGCATTTGATGTTCAAAATAGAGACATATTAAGGTTTTGTGAAGAATCTGGGATTAAGGTGAAGCAATATCTTGCTCACTACACAACACAGCAAGAGTGGAAAAATCATTTTGGCGTCAAATGGGGGAGTTTCCAAGAAAGAAAATATGAGTTTGATCCAAGAATGATTCTATCTCCAGGACAGAGAATCTTCAATAACATTGATTGATTTGCTATAAATCACATTCTTTTTTTATTTTTATTTTTATTTTTTTGCCTTATTTATTAATTTTCTCCAGAAAAAGTGGGTATATAGGTGTGGTACTGCCTCACTTTTTTCCTTATTAGCTTATAGCTAGCTGGTACCCCAGATTTCCTTAGATGATAGCTTCTGTCCTTTTTTTTTTTTTTTTATTTGTGTAACTTTTTTTAATTAATTAGAGACATTTGGAGAGTGTGGGGTTGAAAGTCCGAGGGAAACAATAATTGTAACTTGTAGAACATATATATATATATATATATATATATATATATATATATATATATATATTACTAAATATAAGATTAAGTTGATTTTATTTGAAACATTAATAAAGTTAAATAAGTTATGTAATCATATAATATATTATATATCTTTAGATTATATATTATTTTGTTAGTCATGCTACCTAGTTCAAAGAAAAGAATAGAAATATAAGTACTTCAAAGTAATTTAATTAATTTCTTTAATCTTTTTAAAAAAATCAATTATATTTTATATTTAAGATTAGAGATGATGTGTGAGTTATATATATATATATACTGTACGTATTGTATTCTGTATTCCTCACGTTTTGTGTAATAGAAAGAAAATAAAAGTCGCCCAAATAATGAGTTGAGAGAAACTTAGGGTTAAGAACAGGATCCAACAGCTGTCTCTCTCTCTTTCTCTCTCTTATGTGTGTTTCTCACTTTGGCTGTCATCATATTGATCAGTAGTTTTCGAAGTTTATGAAGAGAAAACGATATATATTAAGACGAGTCTTTGGTGCATTCCAGCATAAGTACGAAAGAATCCAAATATAAATTTGATTTTATATATATATATATATATATAATATTATTTTTCTCTCCACCAATATAACAATTTGAGTGATCGCTTTATGTTCTTAATAATACTACTGTGATGGCTAGTTATAGTTATGATGTAATTAATAATTAATTATAACTGGTAATAATTGAGTCAAAAGAAAGCGACTTGGTATCCGTATAAGATTGAGGGTTTGATTTCTGCGGATAATTAAAAAAACAAGTGCGAGAACTATTTCACTTCAACCCGACAATGCTCAACCCTAGCCCCCCTTTTTTATCTCTTTTCTCCTGTAATTCCCTCTGCATCTTATCCTCTTGCCGGTGGCTTGTGATGAACAAGCCACCGGCGAGCCTACTTTTATGTCACAAATAAGTCAGATGTATAGTTTGGAGTCCAGATCTAACATCTGCGGTTTTCTCATTTTAAGTTTTATCAGTTGTGGCTTTCTCTCGTCTTTGTGGCGAGTCTTCTCCTCTCCTTCTCCATATCTGATCTGCGGATGTGAGATTTATCTGTTTTTTGTTCATTTTTTTTGTGATTTTGGGTTTTGTGGTGTTTTTGTCTAAAAAAATAAATAGGTCTGTAAGATCTGCGTTCAAATCCTCTTGGTTGGATGACTGTTTGAACGTTATTAGATTTGATTATCTCTTGGTAGTTCGGATTTGCGTTCTTAGGGGAAGATTTAAAGAGGTGTTTTTCGGTACGTGGTCAAGGTCATCAGATCTACTTGATCAAAGGAGCAGAAGTTTTATTCAGGACATTATGGGTCTTCTTCTTTCTGAGGTTGGGTTTTCTAGGTTCTTTACCCCAATATGGGGTGTCTGTACAGCTGCTCTAATTGCAGCTAATACTTATAAGGATGTGTGCCTTTCAGGGTGGATTTTATGATCAACACTTCCTTTGTCGTCACTTCTAACCTTGGATATCGAGAAGACTGCTATTGCCTATGAGTTTTCTTCTACTTCTAAATCTGTTATGTACTCTTGACTGTTTTTGTATCTGGTTTATTTGGTTGTCTTTGAGATTGTTTCGTTTGTATTTGTTTTCATCTACTGTATCAGTCTCAAGTATTAATATATATTTAGTTTTCGATCAAAAAAAAACCCAACAATGCTCCAATGAAAATAGGTGCTAGATAATTATACAAAAAAAATGTTTTATTAAATAATTACTTTAATAATTGTCCGATAATGTACTCTATATATACTTGAATGAACATAAAAATACATAAATATTTCGCTAATAAATCAAGCCTCTCATTGCATGCTTAATAGGCAATGAGTGTATTTCGTCCTCTAATAATGCTGTCCTGAAAGCTTGATTTTTCTTTTAATTTTTTTTTTCCATGCTCCCTTTCTGTGAGGGCAAGCTAGCAATAATTGATGATATATCCTAGGTTAACAACAATTATGTATAATTGTGTCTACACAGCTTGGGATCTTCCTAGCTGTATTCCATGAATCAATCATCGTAGGTTGCTAGATAGATATGATAACGCCAAATGGCTTCAAATACTATAATCATTTTTTTAATTTAAAGCCAAGATCTTTCTTCCTTATATGTAGATCACGCTGCTTTATTAGGACAATATAAAAGAAATCAGTTTATAGCCCCTCAATCCATCGAGGGTGCAACCATTGGAGAGAAGCTAGTCATAGTTTATATATAATTGGTGGGTCAGATTTCAAACTTTTTTTTCAAGGAAAAAAAAAACTAGGCACGTTTCTTTATTATTTTCATGGTAGGGAATTTAAAAAATAATCATTCATAATTCGATTTATTATATCTATAGACATTTTTTTTATAATTTTTAAAAATTTCAACTTTTCTAACCATATTACTCCTCTTCTCTTTAATAAATACCAACTTTTTAGTTAATTTCATTAAGAAAGTTAGATAAATTACTGAATTATAACAAATATGACATAGTCTCCCCAAAAACCCCTATTATATTAGACATTTAAATTATATATGGGTTTATAAGTTATGTACATTAGTTTGGGAAAAAATATAACTGGTAGAGATAAAATGATGAATAGAGATATTATAATTAGGATTAAGACCAACCTCCTATATCATTAAGACCAGAGGAGTGTTTATCTATCTATATTAATAATAATTGAAGATCCTCAAAAAAATTATTTGATAAAAAAAATATTATAAATACTTCTTAAAATTATAAACACAATTTTTTTCATACAAGCTTAATTTTTTCAGATCACTATAATTTTTTTATGAAACGTTTATGATAACCATTTGTATGATCTTTTTCATTAACATAAATTATGTGCTCTTAAAGGGAATATTTCCCCAAACTTTTACTTTAGCCCATTAATTAAGTTACAAATAAATAAAGAAGAAGAAAAACTATTTATCTTTCAAAGACTTCTTTGGGTGATAAGAGAATTCTATTCTAAAGAAAGAGCAAGCTAGCTAAGCTAGCTTGCCTTTGTCCAATTATAGGAACCAACCACTTATATTTCTTTTGTCAAACTAACATATATTAAATGTGTTGGAATCACTTTAGCCAACCCTAAAAAGAAAGAGAAAAAGAATGTGTTGGTTTGAAACTTTTAGGGTTTCAGACATATTTATGCATAGACCCACGAGGGCCTTCGTTGTCACAACTTGAAAGCAAACTTCCTCTTTTACTCCTCAAAAGTATGCCAATTTAGCTGTCCCTCTTTTGTTATAAAGATCAGGGATAATATAAGTTTGAATGCCTAAACATTCTCTCAATTATCATTTTTTTTTTGAACTTTTACTTGAAATTGAATTGTGTTGAATTAAAAAATTATAAGGACTGAATTGTTTTGAGTCAAGAAATTAAATGAATTGGGTTGTTTTGAATCCAAGCTTAATTTAGGAATTGATTTAGTGGCAAAAGTTGTATTCTTTTTTTAAAATATTATGTTGTTTGGTTTTCCTTTGAATGTGTTTGTGTTAATTGCCTGTTTGTTTAAAGTTAATTTCTTGTTATCATTGTTAATAAGATTCGATGATAAAGGTGGTACGATCTATCGGCTTTTGCCCCCATAAAGTGAAACTTTTTTCCCACTTTCTATCATTTATTAAATAAAATTTGTTCATTAATTAACTAAAGTAATGCGCTTTACGGCCTAAACAAGACCCAAAAGCACCTTGTTTGATTACGCTAGCGCATTGCATGTATAGTTCAATTATTTACACAGTTAGGTAGATTTATTTTTTTTAATTATATTAAAATGTAAAAAAAAGAAGAAGATTATTTATAGTAATTTATGAACAATACAGTTTGATATTAATGTTTACTTCTTCTTCTTCTTCTTCTTTTTTTTTACATTGATATTGATCATTATGCGTCTCATTATTTTTTGTTTGTATATAATATTTGATATCCAATTTTTACTGAGTCTGATTCATACATTGCCAAGCCTCAATGAAATTACTCTTTCAAAAGTGTCATCTTATATATAAGATGACACAAACAAGCACTTCCAACTATTTTATATGCCTCTCTCAATAATTTGCATTCCCTCTACTCCGAGGCAGACGAGGTGTATACTTTAATTCGTCTTAAATATAATACCTTACTCTAAAATATCCATATTAATTGCACAGGTTTTCAAGCAATAGTTTTAATGCACATGATTAAAAATTTTAGTTTAGGGAAATTGATTATGCATTATAAATAATTATCTTAACTAATTATCTTAATATTTTTAAATTAATCATATAATTCCTAATTAAAATATTAATTAATGTGATAGTAGGAGTATTAGATAAAGGAGGATATGTAACAGTTAATTCCAGCTTGCAGGCAATCAGGAGACAGAGAAGGTGAGAAGAGCCACAATCATTTTTGTTGACTTTTTTGTCCCTTTATTTTTATTTTTTTAAAATTTTTCTTTGGACAACCAACAGAGAAGAAACGCTTTAGAGATTGATGTCTTCTTGTTGTGGAAAATCCAAGACAAGATCCCAACATTCACACACTGTGAATTATAAATTATTACTAATGTTGACGATTTTTCATTCATTAGTAGGAAAAATAAAATAAAAATTATTAAAAAAATACATGTATCCCATCTGGGATAGAATCTAATCATCACAGAGATTTTTCCTAACCCTGACTGTCTTTCTTTTTATTATTTACCACGATTACTTGAATAATTTAAAATAAAAAATAAAAAGGGCATCTGTATCTTTAAATGATTACCTTGATCTTTTGTTCTCTTAGTAAGAGATTTGTAAATCATTCCGCTCCTAATCCACTAAATGGAAAATTACCTAATCTCATGCTCATATTCTTTTGGATCCAACCCGATTGATACTACATACTTGATTGAGTAATATAATAACCCAATAACCGATATTGGTAGGGCATTTAATTAATTTCAATATTTAAATTTAAAAGATTTTTTGTGTATAGATAGGACTTTCTACGTTACCATGACCAGGAAAGACTTTTTATGTAAGTTTAATTTGCGAGGAGTAGTATATAAGAGTGTGGTAGAATGTCTTAGATTTATCTCAAAAGGGGTAGAACAACCAACGTAGTTAACCACAATGTACATCGCTTCCAACTAAGTATAGTCACAACTAAGTGTAGTCTTGTATTGATTCCCTCCTTAATCTTCTTGCTTATGTGCATAAACTTACAGATAAGGTTATCACATGTGTTGTTCTTCTTGATCATTATACTAAAACTGTGTATCATATCAAGATTCCGTCAATATAAAAGATAAAAAATGAACCTTTTTTTCATAAACTTTTATCACTTGTAGTTTTTTATTCTTATATTCCTTCCGGTCCTAATTATAGGACAACATTTGAGAGTTAATTTTGATACTAATTATAGGATAAAATTTAAATTTTTGTCAATTTCTTTCTAAAACCATATTTTATTCTCTCAAGTGTATTTAGTTTTTAGTAAATATATGCATTTAGGTGTATAGAATTTTCTAGTCAATAAAACTCTTAAATTATTGAATTTTAATTTGTTTATCAATGAGTTAACGTTAATTTACCAATATATATATATATATATATAAACACATATATATTTATATATGTATACACACACATTATATAAATATGTGTGTGTGTGTACACATACTCATACACTTATGTGTGTGTGTGTTTGTGTATTTATGTATATGTGTGTGTGGATGTGTGTATACATGTGTGTGATGTAGGGTTTCTATTTGTGTGTAGATATGTGTGTTTTTTTTTGGGAGAGTTGTAGATGTGGTGTGTGTGCATACACATACATACATATGTGTACACACACACATATAGCAAGATCATCATTTTAATTAAAAATAATGGAAAGGAAGATTCTAGGTTGATGAGGTATGTTAATGTCATTAAAAATTTATATAAGGGCATTTTAGGAAAATGAGTAAAATTAACTAATTTAACTCCCCTTTTTAATCTTCTCAAAATCGTTAAATATATCTTATAATTAGGACCGGAGGGAGTAATAGATACTATTCTCTCTGCTCGTTGGTAAACTTGCTCTGCAGTTAATAAGATATTTCACGCTCCTATTAGCTATTAAATATGTTTTTTTTTTCGAAAGGGCATGAGGAAATAAGTTTTTTATTTTTATGATATATATATTTTTTACTTTAAAAAATCGGACCATCAAGATTTGACTTGAACCAAATTGGACTGAATCAATATGCGTTTTAGTGAGCTTATCCTCTCTCACACATCCACCAATGCCTGAGCACCAAAATCTTACCGGCATTAGCTTGAGTTGTGTGCCTTTCTATATCGAATTATTAGGATTTATCTTTTAGTTGCTTATCTTGGTGTGGATTTCGAATAAAGTATTATGCAAGGCTGTTCCAACTTCAAGTTTGCCCTGCAGTTATTTTATTTCCTGTTTGTTCTGTTGTTGGTTTTTTAATTTTCCTTCCGTCCTAAATATAAAAATGAGTTGACTTTTTTTTAGAAAGATTAAAAAATTAAATAAGTTATTTAATTATATAACATAATATTACGTAAGTTTAGATTATATAGTGGTTTATTAGTCAAACTAATTAGTTTGGAGAAAAAATATATTTTAAAATAATTTAAGTACTTTCCTTAATCTCTAAAAAAAAAGAAACAACTTTATTTTATATTTAAGATTATGATAGACTAGGTTTGTGATCTATTTGCAAATTTTTGAGTTTGTCCCTTGAAACCTAGTAGGTTTAGGCCTTTTTATGTATTTTATTATGTCCTTAATAAAAGATATATTTATTTAATTTAATTAGATTAAAGAACTTAGTTCGGTTACTTAATATAACATGTATTTTCAAAAAGACCCTAATCATCTTCTTTAATTCTCTCCCTAGAGCATCAATAGGAATAAATTAGGAAAATATTGACAAATGTGAAAATTGTGTTTTATATTTAAGATCCAGATTAACTCTTTAAATATGTCTTATATTAAAGAGGGGAGTAACTCATTTTATCTTTTTAATAAATTGTCTTTTCATGAAAAAAAAAATTAGTATTTTTCTTTTCAAAATACTCTTCATTAACTTCGGAAAAAAATATTATTTTATGAATAGTCAAATAAGCTTAGATACGCTACTTTACATTTCTGTCACTGATTCTTAATTGAAAGATAATAAATGTATGACTTGAATAAAAGTTCTATGTTCTATTTTATCAAACTTTCATAAATTTAATGTCAAAATATATATTAAAAAACTACACTTACAATTTTTTCCTTTTGAGACAACGAGCATATTTTCCCAAGAGTAAAAGACTAATCTTAGCAAAAAGTGAACTTACAATTAGGCTTATTTTATGAGTTAAAAATTGAATCTTCATTGTACCAAAAAAAATTGAATCTTCAACCATTTATTAAGGAACGAAAGTTCCTACCAGATTTTACGCCTACATGAATTTAAACCATTTCTTCATAGAAGAAAAATATTAAAAGGGTTTGAGGGGAAAACTGTGTAAATACTTAAACAGGACGCATTCAGAGTGATTAGCAGTATTTTTCCATATATATATTTAACAACAATGGAGAAGAAGTTTTCTGAAAAAATTGACAGACTTTACTCAAACGGCAGATTTACAATTTCATCACTTGAAAATCTATATATCATGAATAACTAGACGCAAGTCCTATGTGGTGATTAGTAAAAAGAACAGCAGAGTTTTGACTTATGATATGAGAATTGATTGCAACCACATGGTAATAGTCTTGGGATCTTTATTAACATCATACATGGACAGATCTCTCTAAAATAAATCACATTGCCATTACAGCATCATAGGCTGTTCCCACCTGCCGATTAAGTCTGTCATAAGCATTACAACGAAATGGCTCAAACCCGTCAGATATACTAGCCCTGCTATATTATTTGGGAGAATATCAAAGAGTTTCTTGCACTCTCAAGAACAGCTTCCTAAGCATCAGTGCCCTGATGCAACGTCCCCTTTAAGAAGCCGACAACCACCGAGGATAATTCAGCTTGATGAGCAGCATATATATGATTAGCTCCTTCCACGATATGTAACTTGTGGTTAGGCAGGATCTTGGCGAACTCATATGCATCACAAACAGGGATAGCTTCGTCAGCAGAACCATGGACTGTGAAGACCCTGTCATATAACATCATAGCTTTTCGATGAAGATATAACATATACATTTTTTTACAGTTGACATAATGTAAAAGTAAAACCGTAAAACAATCAGACTCTAGTATTGGCACCTGAGTTTCATTAGTATTTCTTATCTTGTCTAGGATGGCCTGCAAATAGGTCTGTACTCATGTAGGAAAATTAACCCAGTTATTGTGATAGCTGATAGCCTGATGATTGTAGTATGACCACTCAAACTTTTAATGCATCAATGTAAATCTTTTCTCAAACAAGAAGATTTTTATAAATAAATAAAGCCCTTTAATGTGGTTCACTACAAATAACTTTTTTATTTAATCCATAAAACTTTCTTAAACACTAACTCTTACCAGATGTTTATTAAAAGCTGTACTTTATAGATAAGTATCATCAACATTATCGCAAGATGACTGTGATTCAAGTTTTAGTGTAGACATACATGGTTCATGAAGAAATGAAACAAGAGGCAAAAGGGGTCAAACGAGGAAGAAAGAAGAGGAGATCCATCAGACAACTTGTTTTCCCCTTACCTGCATTCTTTGTCAATCTTAAGGCATTCTTCGTGCATATTTATACTTAGGCGATCCTTCAGACTTTCCTCAGTGACCCTGTACCTTCCTACAAAAGCGTATTCCTTTTAGTGATTATAAACAATACAAGAGAATGCATGAAAGTGTGTCTAATAAACGATTTGGAGAGTCATTGTTTTGTTAACTGCCTAGTTAGTGTTTCCATCAAGTGTTAAGATGTCTATCTGATAGAGTAAATGATGGAAAAGCAAGACTGTTGAAGTCGAAGCTTCATGACAAGGATTATACACGCCCAACTCGAAATTCTATTAAAAAGTGTAGGAAAAAAACAAACGAAGACACAGTTCTTGACTCACTAGATTTAGCAATTTCATTCAACAGCAGGATCAGGATGGGGGAGCAAGTAATAATAGATAATAGATAACAACTTTGCTCAAACATCTCTTACAAGATGCTTTCAAACCAATTCCGGCATTCACTCACATACCTGAGTAAGTGACAGGTTACCTGAATTAATCTTCACCTCAATGAAGCCTTCCTTCCTTATTCTTTCCATAAAATCCTTGCCAAGACTTTCTTCAAGGCCTTCTATCAGATTATAGCGACTAGAGAGGTTGAAAACGGTTCTAATGTCATGATGCTTTGAAGCATAAAGAAGCACCACATCAGCTCCTGTATCAGAGTACATAAACAATTATTAATGATTCCCATAAGCCTATAATACCTAGTTCACAATGCTACAAAATCTAGGGCCAAAGACAAGTAGTTAATAAACACAAGACAAGGATAACTCATAAACAGCCCATGTTTTTCTTGCTTTCACCTGGGTGAGCTTCTTTTCATATATCATGTGTATCATGTATATCAGTGCATGAACTTTATTTGGTTTTTTCTCCGGAAGGGACTGGAGATAATTTATGGAATTTGTTCTTCAGTTTCAGTATGTGAAAGCCTCACTTTGCTCTTCGGACATCTCTTTTACATGCTTCACTTATCTGCTTCTTATCTAATAACGTATGAAGAACAAATATAAATATCAAACAAACCTTTACTGTGCCCAATAATTGCAATAGCTCGGCGGTTTGCTCCATGGAAGTGTTGGATCACTGCATGTAAATCATCAACCTCCCTCCAATAGTTACCATATCCAAATGAACCTTCACTTTCCCTAGAAAGAGGCAACCAAATAAAAATGAAACAGTATGAAAGTAGATTAACTGTGATGATGAAATACATAAAGACACAAAAGAACCATAGACATATTTTGACTATCATAAGAAAAAGCAGTCCGTAACTATTTTCATATATTGATTTCGTGTCCAACTATAAATGTAGTTTGCAAGTTCTGTAGCATGATCTATCTTTGATACTTTAATTTCCTATATTTGACAAAATATTAATAGCTCCCAATTTCAGGATGTTTCTTTCTCAGACTTGAGCATTCTAGAATATATCCTTCCACAAGAAAAACTAAGATAACAGACGGTTAAACTTATCAGTTTTAAGTATAGTACAGTTCCTTACTCTAATTAGAACAATGTCAACAGCAACAAGCAAAAACCAAGTGTTTGTTATGAAAGTAATACTTCACACACATGGTCTTCAAGATTCACAGTTTGGCTCTGTAATATCATAAACATACCCATTTCCAGTAAAGTCAAAGTGAAAAGAACTAATCCCAGCTTTTTCCAGTGCAGAAGCAAGGTTCACCATGATATTGTCTTCCTGAAAATAAGAAAACTCAATTAGCCCATCAGTGTGAGTTGGGGCTGATCAGGTTTACATTCAATTTTAATGACAACACGTCTCCACAATAATGATAACAGGGGCTTTCTGTATCGAAAAAAGTTACCTTTGAGGCACCTAGACCGTGGCATAAGATAACAATTTCTGAGGTTTCAGAGTCATGGAGGATGCCAACTAGTTTATTTCCCTGCTTGTTAGGTATTATGACTTTTTGCTGTTGAAAAGCTGAAAAAATAATTGAGCAATCTTAAATTGATTTCACTGAATTTGTTGAACATTCAAACTGCCTGAATGATTACCAATGTAGTTCATTACTTCAAACACCGAAACCAGAATTGCAAAACATCAGATCATTTTCCCAAGTTGATGGTCCATTTTTTTTATAACGTACTTCTCAAATGCCACTTTAGATATTTGCCCATTTGTTATTTTCATAAAATTAAAAAAAAAACAATAGACATTGAAATTATTCAAATGATACAAGAACCTGCTTTCAGAAGTACACAAAGTGACATTATAAAGAGAAAGAAGTGATCTCTAAATATAAAATGCTCAATGGGGATCAAGAAGCCTTTCTCTTTCCATTTCCGCTAACAGGGACAATATTTTTTAAGAGGGTTTTAAACGAAACCCCGCAGAAGCTAAGGAAATGTGTATAGCAACAAGGTGGGCAGGAAACCTTTGTAATGAGATCAATTTGCACTGAGGTACAGTTAAGTCAAAGCCTGTAGACAATGACCGCAAAACTTGGTCTAGATCATATCCATGGTAAGAAAGTTCAATAGAAACTTTGCAGTGAGTACAAGTGACAGAAATACTACAAGCAATTATGCAAACATGAATATATAAAAACTTTAAAATTTTACGTCTAAATATTGAATTTGATCAGGAAATAACAACTATATATTGATACGGGTAGCTTGCAAAGAAAGCAGCAATTAGATGTTCAGCTACTGATCAATTTGATCTGAATTAAATGAGCTAAACTACAACCTTAGTTTCTAGTAAATAACATGAAGTAACGGCTTGAAAGCTATGTGAAAACTTTGAGCATAAATTATCGCAGATTCACCTACTTTTAAAGTCCTCATCAATCAACATGACCTAAATAGATAATGTGAACTCATCCAGTTCAACCTCGACAAATGAAAGAACAGAGTTACCATTTTATTCAGATAACCAGTAAACGACGAGACCATAGTTTGTGCATTTGTGTACCAAATCATGTCATATCCAGCATAACAGGGGCAAAACCATACTTACCTAGGTCTTGTGCAGCTTGGGCCATCCTCAAATTTAGTTTCCTTCCGGGTTTCCGATTGACAGGGACGAATACGGGACCTAGCTTGTAGGAAAGATTGAGAAATTTGGGTACAGAAGGCTTGCTTGAAACTGATGAATCTGGCAGCCAGCAGCATAAATTTTGCAGGATGATGTCCATTCAAAGCATTGCAAATTTGCAATTTACAAGTGACAGTTAGCTCACAAAGTCCCACACAAATCACAACATTTGGTCCGAAAGTCTCCTGGCCGTCAATTTCCGATGACCAGTAAAGGGAATGACGTTCTTTATTTTCTAAGAAAATTCATTATCTATCTATAAATTATTATTAGTTGGGGTGGTAAGTAACTTCGTTGTAAAGAGAATAATATAAATTTGATTCCCAAAAAGTCTATTTGTTGGGAGAGATGGAAATCTTTTATACTTAAAAATCTCTTAATTTCTTTAAAAAAATTAATTATGTAATCCTTATAATTTTATACATTTTACAACTTTGTCCTCATAGTCAGCGATTTTCTAATTTGTTTACAAAAATGTGAATCTCTTATCATTCATCCTAGCAATGCCAAATGAGAAAACGATTAAGGATTAATGACTAATTTTGTCCTGAAGGTTTTCATCGAAGGAAAATTTTACCCCTTAAGTTTTACCGAGGGTAATTTTACTCCAAAAGTTTCAAAAAGGAAGCAGTTTTGTTCTAACCATTATTTCAGTTAATTTTAACTATTAGTTGACTAAATATGCTGAACTCGCAGTCCACATGTCTTTTTTGTCATTTTTGGTTTAGGTGCAAATTTGACTTGGAAGCTTAAATATAATTTTGAAAAAAAAAAAATGAAGTAGATGACAGATGAATTTCCAAGTCAAATTTGCATCTTAAAAAAAATGACATGGATGAAAGTGGACTATCAATTTAACCTATTTGATCAACTAACAGTAAAAAAATAACTAAGATAACGACCAAGAAAAAATTGTTCCATTTTAAACTTTTGAAACAAAATTAAACTTTAACACTTAAGAAAAAATGTCTCCCCCTACTCCTCTCTCTTCCCTTTTTTTTGGTTGCTGAAAACTAAAAACTTACCCTTTATTCTATTTACAAGAATATATACTTTTCTTCATTAAATTTTTTATCTTTGGGAACCTCAAACAATGTAAAAATTGTTAGCAATAAATATTACTCCCTCCGGTTCTAATAATAACACCGGACTGACTTTTTTAAAAAAAAGATTAAAGAAGCTAAATAAATTATTTAATTATATTATATGTTATGCGTCTTTAGATTATATATTAGTTTATTAGTCAAACTAATTAGATTGGACAAAAAAATAAAAATAAAAATACTAAAAAGTAATTTAACTAACTTCCTAAATCTCTCAAAAAAAAAAGTCAACTTGATCTTATAATTAGCACCAAAGAGAAAAAATCAACTTGGTTTTATAATTAGCACCAAAGAGAGTATATGCAATTATACAGAGAGAAACAGTGGGCTGAGCTTAACATATTATAATTCCAAACAAAAAAAGGGCTTCACACCCAGTCTTCTATGGGTTAGGTTAGCCCAATTGGAATGACAATTATTTGCCTCATAAAAATATGATACTAGATCATAATAGAGGTTAACCCTTTGGATTTGTTTCATAGTCACTCTTGAGAACTTTGCAAAAGGGTGTAAAAATTTTGAAACGGTCGGATCAATTTATACTCTTGAAATACCTTTAAAGAAGCTCGCATCTTTAATGAGGCGTGACTTGGGATTTAGACTCGAAAAACAAGTTGGAACATAAAATAAAGATTCATTGGCCATTATTTCCTGTTATTCCCCCCACTGAAGCGAGACCCCAAAATATACTATCATTAAAAAGAGAGATGGTAACACAAATGAAGAAAAACGATCATGAGCTAGTAGCGGTAGGAAATTAGTCTTGGTGAAAGGCTTCCTTGATGAAGTTCATAACAACAGAGGCTAGCTCATCTTGATGCTGTGAGAATGAATGATTAGCTCCTTCTATGACAAGTAACTCGTGGTTGGGTATAATCATGGCAAATTCATGTGCACTTTCAACACCCACAATTTCATCAGCAGAACCATGAACTGTAAGCACCCTGTAATACATATATATATATATATATATATATATATATATATATATATATATATATCTCAATTGATACGACACTATATTTTTGAAAATCTTGGCAAACTCATTGTAGAAGGAAGATGAAGTTATCAGATTTTCTTTATCCACTCACCTGCATCCATTGTCAATCTGGAGACATGCTTCATGCACATTCGTATTTAGCCGATCCATCAAGCTTTCCATGGTCACGCGATAGAGAAAATCGCCTGCAGAAGCACATTTTCTCAAATGGTCAAAGAATAATGAAATCAACCATGTTTTTATAGGAGGGAAGAGAAATGAGGGGATAGGCTATTATCATTTCATTCAAAACTGGATGAGGGATTACCTGACTTGTACATATCAATGAATCCGTCCTTCTTGATTCTTTCCATATAATCTTTTCCTAGGCGTTCTTCAACACCTGTCTTAAGGTCATGGCGACCAGAGATGTTCACAACTGTGTTGATGTCATGATATTTTGAAGCATACAGAAGCACCACGCCACCTCCTGTGTCAAGGTGCCAAAACAACTAGTAAGAGTTTCTCATTGCCAAACAGCAGAAACTAGTGGCAGATAACCACCCACATGGTGTACCAGTCACCACAAACCTTACCTATTCGTATAAAAGGCCTAGATTAAGAAATATAAGAGATTCATGTCATACCAATGCCTGTAAAATAATAGTTCTCAATGGCATAATACAGGGAAGATCATCACCAATCATGTCATTTTTTATCCTTTATGATAAATGACAACCCGGTTGAGTCACCAAGACATATAAAGCACCTTAGCCATTTTATTCCTTGTTGTGGATATAGTTGAAGGCTAGATTTTAACGGCATAGAAAGCCATGAAATTCCAATTATATCATCGTTCTAATTACACAAATTTTATAATTGATATAGTTCACAGTAATTCAAGCAAAAGTTTGGTGTATCAACTTGGATGACACAAGAAGATTTAGCCACTTTACAATTATTATTAGATGAAAGCTAATGCCAATTTTATGTCAAAAATTAAACCGTTCTTATCTGATATTATTATGTTACTGATAATTTCTACTTCAGAGGTAAATAATGTTGATCAGAAATCACTTTCAAAAGAAAACTACAGTTCCAATTATACCATCACTAGCACAGTAGCCGAGCCTTCTCCACTTTTTCTGGTGGGTAAAATTACTCAAGAAATTAAAATCCAACAAACCTTTACTATGCCCAACAATTGTCCTGACAGCTCGCTTTTCTCCACGGAAGTGTTGAGCTACAGAATGTAAATCTTCAACTTCCCTCCAATAGTTTCCATACTGAAATGAACCTTCACTTTCCCTAGAAGGAATATACCATAGGTGCAAAAAGAAATAACAATAAAAAAGAAGCAAAAATAATTATTGAGATCAAATGCCAGAAATTTCCAAGCAAAGAACTCAGCATAAGTGGAGGAACTAAAACCAATATACAGTCCCATAGAAGCAAGTAACAAAAGGACCAAGAGAAAATATGAACAAGTATTAACATAATTTAGATGTAGTGGGCCAATGATTATATAACATTTCACATTTACAACTAGCTTGTGGTATTGCGGATCTAAATTTTGAGTCAGTAGCGTGCATTTCCCTGTATATTTTTGTTGGCTATACCATACACGAAGAGATATATGGTTATTGAACCATTGAAAACTTTGGACCATATTTTATTACCAGGACCGTCATTGTATCAGCAGCACCAGTGAGGTTTTAGTGGTTTTTGGTCCTTAAAAATAATTACAACCACTTTTGCCCCTAAGTTTTTCTTACTCTTCTATTATGAGAGTAAGCAATCACTATGTTTATCAAACTTCACACATGCTTCTTTTCCAATTAGAACTTAAATTAACATTTTAAAACAACTGGGTTTTTTCCTTTAAGAAATTTTTAATCAGAACTTCCATATATATTCAAGGAATCTGCTTTTCTCTACTCATAATTTTTATCTTTACAGTTACAATTATACTTCAGCAACTCCTCTAAAACCCTCATTCTCAACTTATGAATTCATGCATTTTAGAAATAATTTCCATTAAAAAAAAAGGATCTTTGTAGAAAGAAAGTTTGAATGACAGAAAGAAATATTTTTTTCTCCTTTTCAGATGATCATTGACAGTATACTTAAAGCTGCAGAAAGTAAAGCTGCTATTTACTAGCATACTTTAAAGGTGAAGATGTTGATACTAATATATTCAAAGTCTGTGAATCTCAGTAATACCATAAACTTACCCATTTCCAGCAAAGTCAAAGCGGAAAGAACTTATTCCAGCATTTTCCAATGCAGCAGCAAGGTTTGCTATGAGATAAGTTTGCTGGATATGGGAAAAATATAATAGATGAGATTAATTCAAGGCATTTATGTCTATGATATCAGATGTTACATGCGTTTACATAGGAGCTATAGAAAAGGCTTCATATATCAGGCAAACTAACTTTTGATGATCGAAATCCGTGGCACAAGATTACAATGTCCGTAGTTCCATATTCGTGCAATATGCCCACTAGCTTTTCACCATGTTTGTTAGCTATAACGACCTTCTTCTGGTGAGCATCTGAAAAAGTAATTGACAGATCGATATCAATTTCCATAATATTTGTTGAAAGTTGAAACATCCACGGCCCTTTATTCTTCAAATTCGGAGGAAGATAAATTAAAGGATGCACTGAAGTCTAAAGGAATAAGAAGAACCCTTGAAACATTAGGGGAATACATCACACTACCATGTGCTATATATCATTTACGCGTAAAAAGAAGCGTAATCATGGTTTTATAAGCTTGACAAGAACTCAAAGTAAAAATTGGCAACTCTCTGTATTGAGGATAGCTAGAAAAGCAACATAAAAGTTAGAAACTAGATGAGTTTTGTTGATACTTGTTGATTTGGATTTGAATCATGCACGACGCAGAGGAACAAAATATGCATCTAACTTGTTAGCAACAAGTAAGGATTGGGAGTGCCAAAGTCAACCCCAAAAATAACCTGAATCAAATTACTGGGTCGTCGATATCAGTTCTATCTATGAGAGCAGACTTTTGCCACTCAACACGATTTTTAGCTGAGCATAATAGGAGGAGAGAAGGACAAAACAAAAAAGATACGTAAACCGTTTCGGTATCAATTGCATATGACATATACTCACAAGGGTTTTGTGCAGGCAGTGACATCTTGAATCAGAAGGCTTTTCTGGGTTTCAGTTGAAGAGGGATGAAAATGCAAGCCAGCTGAGAATGATTAAATGAAGAAGATTGTGGGGGAATTTCCCTCACCCCGCTGCATAACTTGCTTTTAGAAGAATCATTAGTGTCTGGTGTATGCGTTTTTCCACAAGGCCAACAAAACCGGTACATAATATAAATCATTGTAATATTGCTTATTTATTAATTTTATCGCTGTAATCAATATTTAAATATGACTGCTTTTTTTTTTTTCTTTTAAAATCTCATTTAAATTTAATGAGAAATATTGGGAAAATTTTCATTTTAAAAATAAATTTAACAATTTAACATTTTTTTTCCTTGGTTATGATATATATATATATATATATATATATATATATATATATATATATTTGCTAAAAAAATTTTAAGAAAAGAGTTGAGCTCAACCCACGATGCGAAATCGCCCTTCCTCCTAGGTAATAGAAATGTTAGGCAAGACGAGTCGTCTATTACTCTTAAGCGTTTACCTAGGCACCCAAAAGCAAAGATGTCTCTCCCAGCGCCTTCACCAATTCCAGGATCGAACCCTCTCCTTTTAATGAGAGTATCTGACCCCTTTACTAGTTGAGCTAAAATATGATAATTGATAAGATAGTTAAAATGAAAAGTGGGAGTGATTACTAACTAGAGAGAGAGAGGAGACAGTGGACTGGGCCTTGCATAAACTCCAAACAAAAACAAGTGTTTCTCACGCTGTTTCGGGGTGGGCTGGGCTAGCTTGACTAGGACTATAATAATTATTTGCCTGCTCTTCTTATTCTTAATATAAGTTATAGTTGATCTCTTCTTAAAGAGTTTAAGAAAATTAAATAAATTAGTTAATTATGACATATAATGTATATCATTTAGTTATATATCAGTTTATAAGTCAGAAAAATTAATGTAGTATAAAAAAAATAAATATCAATACTTTAAAGTAATTTATATAACTCCTTAATCTCTTTAAAAAAAATTAACATCTTGTATTATGAGCAGGAGAGTAGAACATAATAGATATTGGATTTGTTTTATAGTCACTCTTGAGAACTTTGCAAAAGAGTGTGAAAATTGATTTTGAAATGAGCGTATCCATTCACACTCTTGAAATACTTTTAAAGAATCCTATCTTTAATAATTAATAAGGGGTAACTCGGGAAATACTGGTTTGGTATTTATTCAAAAATTCAATGATTTGAAGTCTTGCAAAGAATTTAGCCTCTTAAAAAAATGGGTCAGGTTTCTTTCATTATCTTTTTCTCATAATCTCTCACAATCTTTAAATCATATCCATCAATCAATATGAAAGGTTAAAATACTTTTCTCTTATATTCCCAATCAACGGTTCAAATCAGCTCATGAGAAATAATGAAAAACAAAGATAATGAGAGGATCTCCTTCCAAAAAAAAACATGTTGGAATATAAAATATAAAGTATTGGCCATTATTCCCTGTTATTCCACGCAATGAAGCAAAGACTACATAATATAACAACAAAAGCGAGCTCAATATCACGCCATTCTATCATTTAAAAGATAGATTCTATTGCGCCAGAAGGCTAATTGACTTGAACTTGTAATTTTGTAACCTTGTATATATTTGTCTAATATATTTCCATTTCCACGAGAGAGAGAGATGGTAACACAAATGAAGAAGATGATCATGCGCTGGTAGGGGTAGGAGCCTTGTCTTGGTGAAAGGCTTCCTTGATGAAGTTCACGACAACAGAGGCTAGCTCATCTAGATGCTCTGAGAATGAATGATTAGCTCCTTTTATGATATGTAACTTGTGGTTGGGTATAATCTTGGCAAACTCATATGCACTTTCAACACCAACAATTTTATCAGCAGAACCATGAACTGTAAGCACCCTGTGATATGACTCTGCATTTTAGAAAATCTTGACAAACTCACGGGACAAGGAACAGGAAAATCATCAGAGTTTCCTTTTTTGCTCACCTGCATTCATTCTCAATCTGGAGACATGCTTCATGCATATTCGTATTTAGCCGATCCATCAAGCTTTCCCCAGTCACGCGATAAAGAAAATTTCCTGCAGAAGTAGATGTTCTCAAATGGTGAAAGAATAATGAAATTGATGCATGCAAGAACCCTCTGTTTGTGTAGGAGGGAGAGAAATGAACTGATAGGCTATTATCATAATTTCATTCAAAACTGGATGAGAGATTACCTGACTTATTGAACACATCAATGAATCCATCCTTCTTGATTCTTTCCAAAAAATCTTTTCCTAGGCGTTCTTCAACACCTGTCTTCAGGTCATGGCGACCAGAGATGTTCACAACTGTTTTGATGTCATGATATTTTGAAGCATACAGAAGCACCACACCACCTCCTGTGTCAAGGAGCAAAAACAATTAGTAAGAGTTTCTCATTTCCAAACAGCAGAAGCCAGTGGCAGATTACCACCCACGTGGTGTAGGACTTACCACAAACCTTACCTCTTTCTAAAAAAGGCCTAGATTAAGATATACAAGAGATATATGCCATACCAATGCCTTTAAAATGATAGTTCTCAATAGCATAATAAAGGGAAGATCATCACCGATCATGTCCTTTTTTATCTTTTATGATAAATGACAACCCTGTGTCTGAGTCACCAAGACATTTGAAGCACCTTAGCTATTCCTATCCCTTATTGTGGATATAGTTGAAGGCTAGACTTTAACAGCAAAGAAAGCCATGAAATTCCAATTATATTATCACTCTAATTGTACAAACTTTATTATTGACATGGTTCATAGAATAACAAAGTGAAGACTACAATTGCACTTTAGAATCTTTACCAAGTGTTTCAGTAATTCAAGCAGAAGTTTGGTGGATCAACTTAGATGATACTAGGAGATTTAGCCAGATCAAACTTTAGATGAAAGCTAATGCCAATAAAATTACACCATTCTTATCTGATATTAAATTACTGACAATTTCTACTTCAGAGCCCAATAATGTTGATCAGAAATCACTTTCAAAAGAAAACTTCGATTCCAAATATATCATCACTTGCACTGTAGCAGAGTCTTTTCCACTTTATCTTGATGGTAAAATTAGTCAAGAAATTATGACAACAAAATCCAACACACCTTTGCTATGTCCTACAATTGCTCTGACAGCTCGCTTTTCTCCACTGAAGTGTTGAGCTACAGCATGTAAATCTTCAACTTCCCTCCAATAGTTTCCATACTGAAATGAACCTTCGCTTTCCCTAAAAGAATATACATAGGTACAAAAAGAAATAATAAAAAAAGAGAGGCAAAAATAATTATGAAGATCAAATGTCAGAAATTTTAGAGCACAAGACTCAGCATGACAGGAGGAACTAAAGCCAATATAAAAAGTCCCCTAGATGCAAGTAACAAAAGGAACTAGATAAAATATAAACAAGTATTAACCTTCAAATTTTATGTTGGGGGCCCATGATTATATAACACTGCACATTTACAGCTAGCTTGTGATATTGTGGATCTATATTCTGAGGCAAAGGCATGCATTTCCCTGTATATTTTTGTCAGTTATACTACACCTTAAGTGATGTTCATATCACCAGCTTGGCAGATAGTATCAGAGATTGTTGGTTATTGAGCCACTGATAACTTTGGAGTTTGGACCATATTATTATTGCCTCCTTCATTGCATTAGCACCAGTGATTTTTTTAGTTGTTTTTGGTCCTTAAAAATAATTACAACCAGTTGTGCACCCTAAGTTTTTCTCACTCTTACATTATGAGAGTAAACAATACTATGCTTATCAAACTTCACACGTTCTTTTTTTTTTCCCCCCAATTGGAACTTAAAATTTAAATTTTAAAACAACTGGGTTTTTCCTTTATAAATTTTTAATCAGAATCAGAACCTCCACATAAAAAATTTAATATATTCAAGGCATCTGCTTCTCTACTCATAATTTTTATTTTTACTGTTACAGTTATACTTCAGCAACTCCTCAAAATACCTCCATCTCAATTTCTAAATTCATGCATTTTAGAAATAACTTTCAGGAAAAAATTTTAAGAAAAAAATCCTTGAAGAAGGAAAACTTGAATAACGGAAAGAGAAATATTTTTTCTCCTTTTCACATTATCATCGACAGCATAATTTATAATTTAGCTTCACACAATGTTACAGCAGAAAGTAAAGCTGCTATTTACTTGCACGCTTAAAAGGATAAAGGCTTTGATACATAAAACATTCAAAATCTATCACTCTCATAGTAATACCATAAACTTACCCATTTCCGGCAAAGTCAAAGCGGAAAGAACTGATTCCAGCATTTTCCAACGCAGCAGCGAAGTTTGATATGGCTTCGGCTTCCTGGATATGGGAAAAACATAACAACTAAGATTGATCTACGAAATTTATGTTTATGATATAGGAGGTTACATGCGTTTACATAGGAATTATAGAAGAGGCTTCATATATCAGGCAAACTAACTTTTGATGATTGAAATCCGTGGCACAAGATTATAATGTCCGTAGTTCCAGATTCGTGCAATATGCCCACTAGCTTTTCACCATGCTTGTTAGCTATGACGACCTTCTTCTGGTGAGCAGCTGAAAGAGTATTTGACAGATCGATCAAAACAACCACAGCACTTTGTTTTTCGAATTCGGACGAAGAGAAATTAAAGGATGCTCGGAAATCTAAAGGAATCACAGAATTTTAGGAAGAAACCTTACATCACACTACCACGTGCTATCATTTACACGTAAATAGAAGCACAATCATGGTATTATAAGCTTGACTGAACTCTAAGTGAATAGGCAACTATCTGTATTCAGGATAGCTACAAAGGCCAAAAGAAATTTAGAAACTAGATGAGTTTTGGGGATACTTGTTGATTTGGATTTGAATCATGTTCGATGCAGAGGAACAAAATATGCATCTAACTTGGTAGCAACAGATAAGGATTGGGACTACCAAAGTCGACCTCTAAATAACCTGATTCAAATTTCTCCGTCGCCTCTATCAGTTCTATGAGGGCAGACTTTTGCCACTCAACACGATTTTTATTTGACCATCATAGAAGGAGCGAGAAGGAGAAAGCAGAAAAGACACCGAAACCGTTTCAGTATCTATTTGCATTTGACATTTACTCACAAGGGTTTTGTGCAGGCAGGGACATCTTCAATCTGAAGGTTTTTCTGGGTTTCTGGAGAAGAGGGATGAAAATGCGAGCCGGCTGAGAATGACTAAATGAAGAAGAAGATTTAGTAATTAATGGATTTGTGGGGAGAGGGTGGGATTTGAACAAAAGGATGTCCATTGGAAGATGCAAGAACGACGATACTTTACCTACAGGCTCCACTCGTTGAAGGTTTTCCTGTGACGTTGTCGCTACAAAATTATTGCCCTGTGAATTTAGAAATCCAACCACAGGGAAGCGAGAAGTGATAAATCTGGGCACTTGTTTGCTTCATTGCCATTTGCCAAGATTGAACTCATAATTTCACAACAAATAGTGAATAATATGATTTTATATATATGTATTGGGATAGGATATTCTTCCTACTATTTTTTTTGTTACTAGTAATATTACTATATAACTTTTTTATCATTAGATCAGAATCTTATCTATCTTTGTCATTTCTCTTTTTTATTGAAATTTTGATCTAACGGTGTGAAAAAGTAGTAGTAACATTAATAATAACAAAAAATGATTGTAAGAATATCAAAAATGGCTAGAGCCTATATTAAAATAAAGGAATTACACAAAAGGGAAATTTAATCCCAAACACTCTAGGTTAAACCAAGATCTTAAAGAAAAAGGACAAACATCAAGAAGAGTAGATTTAGAGATACCCATTTTAGCCAAAGCATCCACCACCCTACTATGCTCACGCGAGATAAACTTCATCTCTACCTGCCAACTTTTGCGCAGAAGCTCATGGGTTTTTAAAAGTTGAAGGCCCCTAAATTTATGGTTACTTTCCAAAATCACATTAAGCATCGCCTCTGCGTCAGTTTCAATTGTAACCTTTCTTAGACCCATGTCCCAAGCCAGCATGCCTTCTAAGATGGCCCATTCTTCAGCAATATTGGGTTGATAGACTCCAATTACCTTCAAAAAACCCATAATCCATTTCCCATGCCAATCTCGAATTACTCCCCAACAACCAGCTTTCAAGGAATTCAAAGATACAACACCATCGACATTCACTTTACACCAACCAGCAGGAGGCTTTATCCAACCTCCATATTCAAACAGATTCCGAGTAGCTAGCGGTATATCAGGAGCTATTTCCCCTATAAACCAAGGCCATATAAGTGCAAGAACAGGTCCTAGATTTTGCGGTTTATCAAAGTGATTATGGAAAATACAACAATTTCTCCATTCCCAAAACTTTCAAGTAGCCACTCCAAAAAACAGATTCCACCGTGTACCCCATTGTTTCCCAACTAACCTTTCAGATTCATCCTTAACCATTGTGACAGGTCAGCAAAAAAAAAAAAAAAAAAAAAATCTGAAATAAATCTGGGGTCTACTAAATCCAGCCACATATTTTTCACATAAGGGCAATCCCTTAAAATATGTAATATATCTTCCACACTAGAATTGCAGTAACCACAAAGGGCTGAGGCCTGAGACCATGAACTTCTCCACAAATTAGTAGGGAGTTTATTTAAGTATATCTTCCATAACAGCAATTTAATCCTCTTAGGAGCTTTCCAACTCCAAACAATCTTGAATAAATCATTACGCGAATGTGGGGGATTCTTCTCAATTGATGAATAAGCACTCTTAATTGAGAAGTCTCCATCTCCAGATATGCCCCAAATTAGCAAATCATGTCTTGAGTCAGTCCTGGGTGGTAGGGCAGCTGCCAGACAATTCAATCCAGTGGGATTGAGAATAGTAGATAACCTATCCACCTCCCAAGTTCCTTCCCTAGCCCACTCGCTTACTAGAGAACCATCTTCTTCCATTGATAGGGGCCTCAAACAAAAGTCCTTTAATTGAACACCCACTCCTAACCAGTAATCATGAAAGAAATTAGCTGTGAGACCATTTCTTACTTGCCATTTAGCCCCTTTATCCACCAAATCACCTTGAGCACAAATAAACCTCCATAACTTAGAGTCGCCCTGTCGAAAGTTAAACAAAGAATATTCCTCTCTCAACATGTATTTATTACACATAATATCTGACCATAAGCTTTTGGAGCCAATAACCAACTTCCAAGCCAACTTAGCTCCACACGCTTGGTTCATAGAAATAAGTTTCCTAAAGCCTAGGCCACCATATTCCTTAGGACGAGTGATTTGATCCCACCCAATAGATTGGAAATGTTTGGAAGACTCATCATGCCCCTAAATGAAGTTCATTTGCAATCTCTCAACTTCTAGGCAAATACTCTTAAGTAACTTGGCCACTTGCATAGGATACAATGGGATTGCATTAATCACTGATTTAGCAAAAGTAACATGACTAGCCATAGAGAGACATTTAGATTTCCAAACCCCTAATTTAGATCTAACTCTATCAATAATGTATTGGAAATCCTCCTTCCTACTCCTATTACGAGACAAAGGGAAACCTAGATAAGATCTTATCTCACATGAAATTTTCATTTGAGTCCTATCTTTAATTTGCAATTTAGTACTTAATGGTACCCTAGGGGAAAAAAAATAACAATGATTTTGAGTTGTTAATTTTCCCCCCTGAAGCCACCATAAAATCTTGCAAACATTTCAACATACATTTAGTTTGCGAAACACAAGCCACCACATACAACAACAAGTCATTAGCAAACATCAAACGGGAGATATTCGGACCAGACTTTGTAACAAGTATTGGTTTCCAACATCCATCTTCAACCAAATCACAAATCAAATGGGAGAGTCTATCCATACACAAAACAAATAGAAGAGGTGAAATAGGGTCCCCTGACACAAACCCCTAGTGGGAACAAAATACTCAACTTTCTCCCCATTCCACAACACATTATAGGAAACCGAAAACACACAATCCACAATGAGAGACACAAAATCTCAAAGCCCACATCTAGAAGAACCTGATTTAAAAGCTCCAACTAATTCTGTCATAGGCTTTTTCTAGATCAATCTTAATAGCCATGAGCCCTTTTTTACTTCTATTCTTATGCATAGAATGAAGAATTTCTTGGCCAGTAATGAGAATTCCTTAAATCTGTCTCACTTTTATGAAACTAGTTTCGAAAGGCAACACTAAATCATTCATTACCCCTCTAAATCTCAATGCTATCAGTTTGGTAATGCATTATTGTGAACTATACACAGAGATATAGGCCTAAAATGCGATACAAACTCAACACTCTCCTTCTTAGGGATCAGGGCAATGAGAGTTTTATTAGAATCGGCCAGAGAAAAGTTACCTTGGAAAGCATTCTTCACAAAGCTACAGATGGTTGGTCCGACAATTCTCCAATTAGATTTGTAGAATACTGGCGAGAAACCATCACATCTCGTTGCCTTGCCTTGTAACACCCCATAGAGAACATAGTCGCCCTGATTTCCTCATCCCCAGGGATTCTAGCCATCTCCTTCAGGATATCCGAGTCAAGAACAGGAAACTTGAAATTTGTAGAGAATATTCCTGAGATGTCTGGTTCAGCATAGTAGAGTTCTTTGAAATAATAGATCACCATTTCTCTGAGTCTCACTTCATTATCCACCCAAACCCCCGACGTATCTTTTAGCATCGTAATTTTATTTCGACGTCTTCTCATCTTTGTTTTTAGGTGGTAATACTTAGTATTACAATCCCCTTTAACAATCCACTTTGTTCTAGGTTTCTGAAACCATTTGATTTCTTCAAGCTTTAGAATTCCTTCCAACCTCAATTGTAATTCAATCTCCAGCTTACACAAGAACACAGAGTGAGGATATAACCTTGATTTATGGATGCCCTCCAATCGTGATAAAATATTCTGCTTTTGCTGCTCCACTATACCAAATACTTCACTATTCCAGACTCCCAAGTGTTTTTTGAAAGCAACCAGAGCACTATTAATGCCATCTTCATCATCCCATTTTTCCGATAAAAAATCAACAAAAGACTCATGACGAATCCACATTGCTTCAAATCTAAAGGGGTGATGAACTCTACCAACATCATTATTAGAACCCCCCACCAAATAGACAGGATTATGATCCAAAAGCTGGGTCCGCGGCAGAACCTGAAGGAATTAGTCTAAGAACTCCATAAGGAACTTTTCATTCACTAAAGCCTGATCCAAACATTCATAAAGCCGACATCTCCCCATCACTTTAGGACCTTTTCAAGTAAAACGAGGTCCTAAAAAACCAAGGTCCGACATGAAGCACCTCTGTACACGATCGTTGAAGAGCTTCAACCTTGAGTCATTAAGATTAGAGCCACCGACTCTCTCCGACAATGCACCAATATCATTAAAATCCCCAATAGTGACCCAGGGAATAGAAATCAATGATGCCAAACTCTCCATCCTTTCCACAACAACTGTTTCAGGGAGTAATTGGGGGACACATATATAGCTATCAGTAGGAAAGGAGGCTTACCAACCAAATTACAACGGAGGTGAAGAAATTGTCTATCTTTCTTCAAAACTGAGATATCTAGCCAATCCTTCCTCCACGCTGCTACAATCCCCCAAACCTTCCTATACTCAACACCACACTAGCTCATCGAACCCCAAATCAAGAATCCGCCTCATTCGACTCTCCTCCTCACACTTTGTTTCTGAAAGAATTAGAGTCGAATTATATCTACGACACACAATCTAAAGGTTCTTAAAGAAATTCCCACCACATGCGCCTCTCACATTCTAATAGTGAACCTTAACCATAAATAATCAAAGGCTTAAGCTTTTTTTTTTTTCAAAAGGCTTTGGAGATATGCAAAAGCACAACCCAAAAAAATAGGGATTGGATCCATAAATAATTAAGCCAGATAGGCGCCAGGCCATTACCTTAAGGCCCGCTTCCTCCACCATATTAGAGTCTAAATACAAATCATCGAAGTTAGCCCAAAACTTACCAGCTAAGCCCATAGCAAACCTTGAATCACCAGGGTCTATAGGCGTCTCTCGCACAAAATCCACATCCACGTCCAGGCCATCCACATGTGAAGGCCCATCATTCTTTTCCATACAATCTACTGGACAAGGCCCAACATGCCTGTTAATTTCCTCCACTGGACTCACACCGTGGACCCCCATCTCTACGTCTTTTTCCTATGTAAGTCTCAAAACCCCTTTTTCCTCCACTGGGTCCCTAGGCCTTTTATCATTCCTTTGTCCACCCAGGTTAACCTTGGACCTGTCCTTTTCCCCAACCACCTTCTTCCCTTTTGCCTGCTTTTTATTCCCATCACTTTTCTTATCCCTGACAGATACACTCTGCATACACCTCAGTTCCTCCACTATTTTTGTATCTCCACTCTCAACGAACCCCCCAACACATTCTTCCACCATTTTTAGCTCATTGCTTACCTTTGCATCCCCTTTCCCAGTCCACTCTTCAGTTAACACTTCGAACCTCGAGCCCTTCCCTTGCTGATGAGATTTGCTATTCTAACTTTCTTTTCCTCCTTTCTTTTTTGATTAATCTTCTTCACTACTTTCCATGTATCCTGATCACATGGAATTGCCGCCTCATTTACCACATTGCCCTTCTACTTCTCCTCTTGTTGAACCATTACCCCTGTTTGTTCTTAATGCTCCCCTATTTTACATTACTCAATTTTGTGCCCATAAACCCCACAATTAGTACACAGCCCATGAAGACCTTCATACTCCACATAATACTCCTCCCCATCTAGAGTAAAACTAGACATCAGTTGTTTGCTCAAATCAACAAGAACACAAATCCTAGCATAAGTCTTCTAAGTTGACAAGAGGTATTGAAATCTATTTTAATGGTTTCTCCAATCCTATTGCCAATCCATGTCAAGGCCTCTCTATCATAATATTCTAGAGACACCCTAGGCATCCTTACCCACATTGCCACTTTGTCAAGGTAGCTCTCTAAGGATGAAACAATGGCTCCCAAGGTCTCACGGTTAAATAATGATCAAATAGCATCCAAGGACCACCAGTGAGAGGGCATTTAGAAAATCTTCTTTATTCGACAGCTTGACCACAAAAAACCCATTGCCAATATTAACCACACTGATAACTCCACGTTTGGCCCTGAGTTTTTGCAAAATGGAGACCAGATTTTTATAACCAATACTTGTCCCAAGGAGTTGCACAATCACTGCACTCTTCCAGGCTTGGTGGAGACGCTTCTTCATTTTTTTCGAGAAGGAGAACTAAGGAAAATTCCTGATGCCATCCTCTGTAATCCTGCACAAAGGCTCACTGTCTTCACTTTCAGACTCAGAAGAGATATCATCCGAAAGCATTCTCTCACCATCACCGATACTCCTCCCTCAATGCCTTAAAGCTTTTCAGTGAAAGACGGACCTTCCACCCCCACTTTCGCTCCCTATTTACTCAAACTTGGCCATTCATCCTCTCTTTTACTACTCCCATTTTTAATCTTTTTTGAACTCCGATGAATCAAATCATCCTCTTCCAATGACACCGACACCAAAGTAGAGCTTTTCTTCCCTAATAGGATCGCCATCGACTACTTCTCAATATAAAATTAAAACTATTTGAATGTTATATGTCAGTCTATTAGCCCATAAAAAATGACTATTTGTTGTTTTTATTTTGAATGATGCACTATTTTATTATAGGGTTAAGGTGCAAATTCGCCAATAAACTCTTACCCCAGGAGCTCCCAGCACAAAAAACAATTAAGTGGACCTTAAATACCAAAAAACAATAAAAAATAGAAAAGTAGCACAAAGCCGTTAAACCAAAATTAATGTTTGTTAGACAACAAGTTGGGGGGGGAGATTTTGACCTAAAATGTTGACGTGGCGCGCCTTCCTATCTCACTGTGTTCGGAAGCATCCCAGTCACTGCTTCTTCATCTGCTACTTCCTTCTCTTCTTCTATTATCTCTTTCTTCATCCTTACCCTTCTTGGATTGGCCAGTTACTGTTCATTTCTCCTCTGATGTGATTCTTTGTTATTGTTGTTGTTAACGTCAAGCAAAAATAGAAATATCATCCAAGAAACCAAAAACATCGCCAACAATAATTTCACACACCTCTTTCAAGTACTTTGCATAGTTGCTAAGAAGAAGTGGATTCCCTGGATTTGCTTCGATCATTGTCTGGTAATACATGCCAACGCTATCATTCCCATTATTAGAATCCCAGAACTCCGAACGCCCATAATCTCTGTTGTCCGATCCACCACCTCTACCTCTATAACTAATCCTTCCACCACCAGCACCACCAATCTCGCCACCGACTAAAACACCCACCTTGCCACCATCATCCTTGGGACAAACCTCACACTCTTTGTCCAACTTAGAAAACGAAAACAACCCACCACTAAACAATGTCGTTCTGGAATAAGCACTAAACCCTTTCTCCACCAAGTTCTCCTCCTCGTCTTCAACTGAGAGCCCACTGAGCACCTGAGTGAATGGTTTCTTCTTTGGCATAGTGAGGTCTTGGAGATCTGTCTCCGACAGCGCCCACGTTATTTTATTGACGGAATCGTCCATCCTAGATAGAGAGCTCGACAAGGCAGACAATGTAATCGAGTGATTTCTCAGAATCTGGTGAACTATTTCTGGTTCGGGAGACGAATCCTTTGAGTGAGGTTGCCATGAGTTTAGAATCGGCGTCGATGACGGAGCAGCATTGTAACTTCCTTCGAAATACGAGATCTGATTCCACTAAATCCCTAAAATTCAAAGATTTTTTAGTGAGAAACTAGGGGAATGGCTTACCAATCTGAAAGTAAGAACTAGAGTGTCGATGAAGAAGGTGGCGAACTGGGAGAGATGGGAACTCCATTAAGCGATCTCAGTCGTTCTGTCATTTCTGCTTGACGTTAACATTTTGGGTCAAACCCCCCCGGCCAATTTTTTGTCTAACAGACGTTAATTTTGGTTTAACGGATTTGTGCTAATTTTTCATTTTTTATTGTTTTTTTTGTATTTAAGGTTCACTTAATTGTTTTTTATGCTGGAATCTCCTGGGTAAGAGTTTATTGGCGAATTTGCACCTTAACCCTTTATTATATTATACGAATGAACAGTATACAATTGCCAAGTTTTACGTCTGGACCGGGGTGGATATTTTAATGGGCTGAGCCCATTTGTTGAATTGGGTCTGGCAACAAACTCAGTCTCTATCCATTCTAGTGTGTACGAGTTTTGGAGGCAGAGGCAGCCATTGCTTTATGAATGAGCAGCTTACAACACCTCGTCATTTTTATACTAGGAAGATACTCATTTGTGAGATATTTTTTTAGATATTATATTCCTTCATAGTTATTTTTTATTATATACATATAGGAATATCCGTATATGTATATTTCTATTAAAAATAATATTTGTTTGAGACAAAGGTGGATATTAAATATGAGCACTTTTTTCAGCAAAAATTTAAATATTAATTTGTTACTGGCCCTTTCCACTAGATCCAATTACAATTGGTTCTTGTGTGATATGGGAAACATAAACACCATTGATTTAAAACTTTAAATAATAAATTTACTGAAATAGTTCCTCTCACAAAAATATTTCTGGGGAAAAATAAGAGTTGGAAATAGCAGTATAATTGCATGGAATTCAAAAATAAAGTCATATTATTCATTATGTATCAACAATATAATTTCCTATGCTTTTTTAAAAAAAAAATTGAAAACGATGGCTAGACACATATTTAAACCTAACAACCCCAAATTTAAAAGAACTACATTAAAAGTTATGGTTCTTAACTTCTTAGTTGAAAAAATTAGTTCAAGTGAAAAGTTCCCTAAAAATTGTAAAACAACTCATACTCCCAAGTTATAAGATAACACACTTCTAATTTAAATTTTGTGTTTAAAAAATAAAATGTATAATTATAATTTACAACTAAATTTTCATAATTTCCAAATACAATTACGTTAAATATGTCAAATTTTGAATTCATGATAATTGTCATGGATCTGGTAATTCACAAGTGAAACATTCATATACATAATTCGTAGACACGTCCATCTTTTTTAGTGTAATTATATTGAAGGAGAAAAATAAGGAGAGAAGAGACATACATACTAGTGTGGTCACAGGTCAAATGCTTCATAACTCGAACAAGCTAATGTTCACAGTTGCACAACATATCACCAATATAAGAAAGATGGTAAAAGAGAAGAGATTGTCAAAAAGATCAAGGTGAAGTTCAAGCAAAGGGCACACATTCTATTTTATAGAGGCTTACCACTATAAAAAAAACTGTAAATAACTGGCGGAAAAAATTTCATCGGTATGTCGGTTATTTTGTAGGTTTAGGCGGTAATTTCATGAGTAATTTTTATCCACAGAATTCTATTGATAATTTCCGACAAAATTTTTTCTGTCGGTAATTTCAAGAGTAATTTGCAATTTTTTAATAGTGATATAGAGTATATACTAATTAGGAAATTATGTGTATTCTTACTTACCCTCTAAATAAGAATCAATAAATTAATTCTTGATTGATTTTTTATTTCCTAATATACAATAACTTGTTTATCAATTAACAAATATATAATTAATAGTGATTTATTTTGTATTTGATAAGGCTACTTATTTTTTAATTAAATAGTCTGGCCTGTGGAGAATAAACTTATGCTCCGTATGATATGATACTGGGCTTCCATGATTTGAAAATTAATTATACGATTTACAACTAAATTTCTAAAATTTACAATGGCAATTACATTGAACAAGTCTGACTCCACATCATTTAATATCGAGTTTTCATATTATCTTCATGTGCACTGTTCATAATTTATATCTAAAGCCCATGGACATCGGGGGTCGTTGAATGTAGACATGTTTCAGTTGGGGTTAATGAGTGTACTTTTCTCTTCTATATGCTATATTGATATTGATATTTTTTAACAAACATATTATTTTGACTAGTGGCGGAGTTGGAAAATATTTTTAGCTGGGGCCAAAAAATAAATATGTTGAACTATTTACTGAATAATATCACATAACATTAAAAATGTAAATAAATAATACCCAACAATAATAAATCAAAATAAGATATAAGATGATAACATTTTCAGTAAGTATCTCAAACAAAATTTTACTTTCCTTTTACGGCTCAATTAGTAATGAATCAAATATTATCCTAAAGATATCACAAATACAATCATAATAATAATATGTATATATGAAATTTAATAAAATTAACACTGAAATACATATTACACCTACATCAAAACAAAATAATTAGAGAAAATAAAATAAATATAATATGAACCCCAAAAAATATTTCAAAAGAACATAAAGATCTAATTAAATTTCAGCTAAGCAAATATATAAACTTATAAACCATTTCTTAAAAAAAAAATTCATTATAAAATCATAAGACAACCAAATAATAAATCCAAACTGATTAAAATTAGTTATTAATCATCCTCTGCATATAGTGGTGGAGCTAGAAAATATTTTTAGCCTGGGCCAAAAAATAAATAGTTAAACTATTTACTGAATAATATCACATAACATTAAAAATATTAATAAATAATAACTAACAATAATAAATCAAAATAAGATATAAGATGATAATATTTTCAGTAGGTATTTCAAACAAGAATTTTACTTTCTTTTTACAGCTTAATGAGTAATGAACCAAATATTATCCTAAAGATATCACAAATACAATAATAATAATAATAATAATAATAATAATAATAATAATATGTATATATGAAATTTAATAAAATTAACACTTAAATACATATTCCACCTACCTCAAAACAAAATAATTAGAAAAAATAAAATAAATATAATATGAACCCCAAAAAATATTTAAAAGAACATAAATTAATATTTCTAATTTGTTTACCAGCATACATCCATTTTAGTTTCATTTAATTTTCTGCTCTTGTTGGGTTCTTCAAAGTCACTTTAATTGTGTTTTCACATTTCATTTTACCAATGAAAAAATTATATGTCAAACGTTTATTATATATATGCATTCTCACGTGTTGAAAACACCATATGACCGTATTTATTAGATTGTCCTTATCACTAGGCATTGTTTATTTTGATAAATTTGTTCTCTTTAAAAAAAGAAGTTCCGAGCCCTTCATTTAATACATGGATCCCAAAGTGGATGCGACCTTTCTCCTTTTTCCTTATCCTTTGTTGCGATCATTTTTTTTTTTTTTTCAAATGGTACTATTTTGGTATGAAATGCACACTTTTTTTTATTAAAAAAAATAGTATTCTCCATCTTGAAATATCTTTTTAATGCCAGCCAGTAGCTTAAAATATATTTTCAGGATTATGAAGTATTTTTTCAATATCAGTAAGGATCCTTTAGTATCTTTTTAATATCATTCAATACCCTTAAATATTTTTTTGAAATCAATCAATACCATGAAATATTTTTTCAAGACCATGAAGTATTTTTCACTACCATTCAATATTTTGAAGTATTTTTTTAGTACTAGTCAATACCTTAAAATATTTAATGTAAATATTTTAAGGTATTGACTGATACTAAAAATATATTTTATGATACTGACTGATACTAAAAATATACTTCAGGATACTGACTGGTACTGAAAAAATATTTCATGATCTTGAAAAACTATTTTAGGGTACTGATTAGTATTAAAAAGATATTTCATAATAGTGAATACTATTTTTTAAAAAACAAACAAAGAACAATGTGTATTTTACACCAACACGGTGTAATTTGAAAGAACAGGAAGGAGGAAAGTTGGATCCTTCTTGAACTACTAGTTTTTCTACATTCACATTATCATACATACGTACTCCTCTAGTTGGTTTGGTGACCTAGTTCCTTGAGCTCCTCTTCTCTCTTCTTCAGAGTTGTATGAAAGGTTCATTTAATTTTGGGAATTGCCGCCTCTTGATTTACTGAGGGGTTACGTCATACTCCCTTTGCTTGAAATAAATAACCGAATTATACGGTTTAAAAAAAAGTTAAAATTAATTAAAAATAATAAATATTCTGAAATAAACTTTATTTTTTAGGTATATCCTTATTTTATGATTTGCTATAGCAATATTGATGCTTTCTAATTTGCTTATTAGCATACATCCATTTCACTTTCATTTTCTGCCCTTGTTGCGTTCTTCTTTTTTCCCTTTCCATTACTTTCACATCACTTTAATTATGTTTTCACGTTTCATTTTAGCAATGAACAAATTATATGTAAAACGTTTGAGACACACACACACACACACAAGTTTTGGAGGTGTTTGACACCAGTCCCCCACCAAGGCCAGGGCACGGCCCCGGGCTCTATGAGCACTTACTGAGGACTTACGAGATCGCCTACCAAAGGAGTCCCAGCAACGGCAGAGGGGATCGAACCCACGACCCAAGGGCCTAGTCCTGGATCCTTTACCATATGTGCCAACTTTCATTATCCCTTACCATATGTTTGCTCCCATCATTTTTTTTCAACGGCACCGTTTTGGTATAAAATACACACTGTGTGTTTTTCAAATGACATTTGTTATCTTGAAATATTTTTTTATACCAGTCAGTACTCTAATTTTTTTTTTAAAATCATAAAATGTTTTTTCAGTATCTTGAAATATTTTTTTAAAGATCAGTCAGCACCATGAAATATTTTTTCAAGAACTTATAATTTTTTCAAGATCATGAAGTATTTTTTCACTACCATTTAATATCTTTTTAATACCAGTTAATACTTTGAAATATTTATAGTAAATATTTTAAGGTAGTAACTGGTACTAAAAAGATACTTCAAAATATTTATTGATATTGAAAAAATACTTTATAATCTTGAAAAAATATTTTAGAGTATTAATTAGTACTAAAAAAAAATTCAGAATGGTGAATTCCTAAAAACAAAAAAGCAGCCGTGTGTATTTTACACCAAAAAGAAGTTGTTTGAAAGAAAATGATGAAATCGAAGGGTAAGGGAAAAGGAGGAAAGTTGGATCCTTCTTGAATTGCTTGTTTTCTACATTCGCATTATTATACATACTCCTCTAGTTAGTTTGGTCACCCCAGTCTATTCTTGAGACCTTCCTCTCTCTTCTTCTGAGTTAGGGTGTTATCTTCCTACTATTTTGCCACTTTAGTTTATGTATGAAAGGTTCGTTTGATTTTGGGAATAGCCGCCTCTTGATTTACTGAGGCTTTACGTGATCTTCTCTTCGGTCTTATTTATAACAGCTTAATAATTAAATTATGTGATTAAAGAAAATAGTTAAAGTTAGTTGAAAATAATAAATATGTTTGAAATAAACTTTATTTTCTAGATATATCTTTATTTATGAGGGGTAAGTAAGAGAGAAAAATAAAGTAAATGTGAGTGTCACCAAATTTTAATTAATGTTATACATATAATTAATTAGGGGTAAAAAAAAACTCATTAAATATTCAAACAACTCTTGTTGGACTCTTATAAAAATACCAAGACAATTCAAATTTCAGGCTCTTATAAAAATTTTAAAATCCTTTAATCCTTAAACCTTAATTATCCCTACACTTAACCAAATCTTTCAATAATAAATAAAATTATAGTGTAAGAGAGAAAACTTAAACTCGAAAATCTACTATAGTAGAAAAGATTACAACTCATTTTTCAAATTTAAACATGATAGAAAAAGAGTTCAACTAACCATTTGAAAATATCACTATGGTCATAAAGTATTTAATAAACTACTACAAATCTATCTATGATGGAAAAGAATAAACTAGCCATTTGAAAATAATTATGGATAATAAAACATTTTTAAGTAATTGTACACTAAACTATTTCATATCGACACATTTATAAAGTTATTCAAATTAACAGCTGGGCCTTAAGCTTCTCAAAGCTCATAATATTGTATTCAACCATAAGTCCAAAGATAACCTCATTTGCCTGACAAGTTATGTGAAACTTTTGGGTAATATAAGCAAAATGTTAAAAGACACAAATACCTTTGGTGTTTGGTGCTTCACCTATTATTGGCTGCTCATATTTTCAATGGTTTTTTCCATTAATAAGTTTATGGGTGGCCATTTACAGGTCCATATGCTTGTGTTGACAAGTGAAACAACTAACAATAAGGATGATGAGTTTTTTAACATTTTGATTATATTACCCAAAGTCTTATAGAATTTCCTTGTAAATGGGAGATTTCATGGAACTTCTTAGTAATATTTTTCGTGGCTTGGGACATCAATACAATTTTCTAAACAAAGAGACCGAGCAACTTTGTTCAACAATATTATTGACAATTTATCAACAAAATTTATGTGAATGTTATTTTTGTGAGTAAAGTAAACGTTATTCAAAATGAAAAAAAAAAAAAAAAATCGCAATGTCTCCTAAACAAATTATATATACGTATGGATTTTGGCCTGAACGGTCAGAGTGTCCGAGCAGCATGGCTATAGATTGGATAGATAATAAAATAGTATAGTACTACCTTTGATCACCATATAAGACTCAGTTAATATTTTTTAGATTAAATGAAAAAGATTAAATAATTTATTTATTTAGTTTTGAGGAGGGAGTATACAAATACCATATGTCGAACTCGCAACCCCAAAGCATCAACGAAAAGTGACCCATAATAAGGCTACGAGGCAGCTGGTAGGTACATACGACGTTGTTATTTTACTTATCTCATATATTATCTATGATTAATTATATATTAATCTATGAGTTAAATAAATTAAAATATGAAAAAATTGATAAATATAAATTTTTTTAAATGATTTAATTAATTTTTTAATCTCTTTAAAAAAATTAACTAAGTCGCAGATTTCTGATAGGAGGTGGTAGGTAAGAAGCAGGATTTGTGAAAGAAAAGCCCGTGCATGCCTAGTGGGGTGGTTCTCTGATCTTGACTAATTTCAGGCATACTTTTCCATCCTCCTCTCACTTTCCTTCCTAGTCTTCAAACTTGAATAATACATGCATGCCCCTTAACCTCCTCCATTTTTTCTTTAATGTATTTATTCTTTCATCGGCGGTTCCCACCAACACGTAATTAAGCATGAGTTATGTAGAAGTAGAGCCGGCAGAAAGCACCGGCAGCTCTTCAAGGTCGGCTCTTCAGGTCAAGGCTGGCTTTATAGGGCCGAGGCTATTTTAACAATCTCTTATAATTTATTTTTTTTAGTTTTCCTAAAAAAATGAAAATAGAATAATAAAATTTTTAATTTACTATATAAATATTGTCAAAATTAAGGTATAAAAGATATACATCATATAATAAACGAACAGAGTCACTAAATCATAATCAAAGGTAAAATATAATTAACATACCATAATTACAAATAATTAATAAGAAGACTTAACAAAATTAAAAATAATTCTTATAAATATGTCTTAAAAAGTGTAAGTAGTCAACACAATAAATTACACAAGATATAAACAAAATAATCACTAGAAAATAAAGTAAAAAAGAGTAAAAATACTTATGAAATAAGAAATATCTCTTATAAGTTTTAAATTTTTAGAATTTTTATTACAATATATTCTTGTGAAACTTAATTCTAAAAAAAGATAATAACAACTAAATTTTGTAACATCGTATTAACAAAATATAAAAAACTAATAATATTATTATCATATATATAATTTTAAAAAATACAAAAAATTATAAGGCTGGCTTTTTTAAGCTCTCAACCTTAGAAGACTGGCTCTTTTAAACCTATTTTCACTTTTAAGACAAAAATCTTAGTCCAACCTATATAAATTTAAGGTCTAAATTGATTCAACCTGTTTTTTCAGTTCTATATCGAAGCACATACTCTTCAACAACAACAAAAATTGTTACGTTTGTGGGACTCACCTCACAATATTATTGTCCTATATCAACAATCAAATTTTTATATTATTAATCAAATTAAATGTTTCGTTTTATAATATTATTCTATTTGATGTTTTATCTTTCTTTATTTTCTTTTAGAAAATTCTATAATGTCAATCAATATACTATATAATTTTTTTATAAGAAAAAATCTCTGACAGATCGCAAGCACCCTTTCACACAGGGTCATCTTGTTCTTTTCAACATGTTCCCATCCAATTCATCAATTAGCTTTATATAAGATTCCAATTGCTTGTCAATTCACAGCGAAGTAAGACACTGAATTAATAATCACAATCTTAGATGCCATATGCCTCAAAATGACTGGCACCACCAACTACGATTCTCTTATTTCGCATCCCTCGTTAGCAATAATGAAGAAACCCTAGCAGCAGCATCATCATCACAACACTGGAATATTCCAACATGGATAGCGTCTTCTCCTTCTCGGAAGCCGAAAGACTTGCTTTCCTCCAATCCGTACTCAACACTTATGGCTGTGCTTATATCTGCCTCTGGTTCTACTGTCCCTCTTCCAAGTAATTAATCATATGTTTATTTTTATATATATTTTTTGTGTGGTTTAATTCCACTTACAATTCCTCTTTTTGATTATTCTGGCGCAGTCGGCTGCTCTTCTTGGATGGTTTGTGCGACGCCGTATCAAACTGTCTGCGTGTTTTTGACCAATACAGAGGTTTGGAATTTGATGTCACTCCTGATAATTAGTAAGATTCATGTATTAATTAATTCCCTGATAATTATGCATTAATTTAAGAGTGTTTTGCTTAATTATCTCGCTTTTAATTATATATATCAGTGGCGTTCCGGGAATAGCTTTTCGGAACCACCAGTACACCTGCCTAGAGCTCCAACAATCCGATCTCTTAAGACTCGCATGCACTCCTATCCAAAGACGCTTCTTTCAGGTAATTAACTAACTTGCGACTTAGTAGCCAAACATATCATCTCACAAAAGAACTCTCATTAATTAATGATGTGTGCATGTTTTTACAGGAAGCAAGGATAAAGGTTAGCTTATTTTGTTTCTGGACTAGAGAATTGCTTGTTTCTTATTACATATATAGAACATGGTCATTAGTCATTAGTTAATATATCATGTTCCTTAATTATATACAGACGGCTGTTTTCATTGGTTGCGGCAATGGGGAAATTGAGCTTGGTTTCTCAGTCATCTCTCAAGTCAGTAAAGTTATATAATTACTCTCTGCCAATGTATCATTTTCTTACATTATTTTTTGGATTCTGATGTGCTTTGTGTGTGTGCAGGGTGCTGATGATATTCATCAAACAGATGTTATGAGGAACTTGTTTACAGAAGAATTTTCTAGACAGTCCCATCTAGCCCAACTGAAGAATCCATCTTCATGTTCTTTGACACCAATCTTATCCCCAGCGAGCACTTGTCTCTTGCCTGAAATGCTGCAGCAGAGACAAGAGAATGAACACGAGGCCATAGTTAGAGCAATTATTCATGTTATATCTTCCCCTTCTTCTTCATCTTCTAATAGTTCAACCTTTCATCACCAAAATCTTCCTAATATACATCCAGAAGCAGGAACTAGTGCTTTTACGAGGTACAGACCTAATTCAGAAATGAGTTCCAAATTTCCCAGTTTGAGCAAGAACCGGCAACAATGCTTGCTCAAGAGATCATTCGAATTGCTCAGAGGCTTACATTACATGGGAAATACGACACTGCGTTATCAAGCAATAAGTCATGCCACTAGAGCCCACCTCCTCCATGTCATCTCTGAACGAAGAAGACGTGAGAAGCTAAACCAGAAATTTCAGGCACTTAGGTCACTACTCCCGCCAAGAACCAAGGTGCTTCAATTTTTTTATTCATATTAGTTTCTACCTCCTATCCTTAACATTAATTAGTTGAATTTTTTGTATAGATCAAAGAAGCTAAATGAAATACTTTCGCGTATTTATATGTATCTTTTTTTATATCAAAATAATTTTTTTATTTATAAATTGATATATAATCGAACGATACATAACAACATATCTTATTATGACTAACTATGTAGCTTCCTTAATCTTTTAAAAAAAAAAATTCAACTGGGTATTGTATTAAGATAGAGGGAGTAGTTCAAATGATCAATTACTGCTGAGTGTACACTTGAATTTTAATTTCAGAAAGACAAAGGTTCAATACTTATAGCAGCGAAGGAGACATTGAACTCTTTGATGGCTGAGATTGAAATGATGACCAGAGGAGATCCTCAGAATGCTAAGGCACCAATGAAAGCCAAGAAATTATTATTGAGAGATCAAGAAACGAAAACCAGTAGTATCTCCACTACTGAAAGATTGAGTGTGAGAGTCTCAGATGTGGGAGGGTCGAGCTCA
This sequence comes from Acacia confusa, assembly GCA_037074495.1. Taxonomy (NCBI): domain Eukaryota; kingdom Viridiplantae; phylum Streptophyta; class Magnoliopsida; order Fabales; family Fabaceae; genus Acacia; species Acacia confusa. The sequence continues at coordinate 9,945,303 of CM073505.1, forward strand.
TCAGGGGAAAGATTCATGGACCTGCAAATGACTGTGAGAGGAAGAAGCTATTATAATTCTCAGGTCCAGATATTGCTTCGCCTATTGGAATTCTTGAAAGGAGTTCAGGGACTTAGATTAGTTTCTGTGGACGCTAACACATATATAGTACAAGAAGGAGCCGCCACTAATGAAGCAACTTTGACACTCAAGATAGAGGTACATCTACTTACAGTTCATATAAGAAACTAAATACAAATTTATGGTGATTTAAGATATATTTACTTAATTTGATTAGATTAAGGAAATTTGATTAATATGACATACATTTTTTAAAAAATCCTAATCACATTCCTTAATTCCCTCGTTCTCTCTTATCTTTGATTATGGTTGAGTGGGGATCAATGAAGGTAAATTAGGGAAAAATTGTCACATATACAAACTATCTCTTACATTGAGGACCATCTTATCTCTTTCTTCTTAAGGTTCTATATATATGTGTGTTTGTGGTGTTGCCTAATTCATATATAGTGGTATGTTCTTATACAAAATTTCCTTCTGAGTAGGGCTTAATGGGCATTGGCTAAACTTTACAGATGGCCTGTTACGTACCCTAAGTTGTTGCTAATGATAATAAGACTAGCTATCGAGTTCGAGTTCGAGTTCGGAGTGTATGTCCCCCTCTCAGCCACCCTTTAAAATTTCCACACTTCCCAGATGTTATTTGTATTCTTTTTTTTTTAAAATTAGATTTTCTATAAACTAAATGACATTTATTTTAAATCTTATGCTCAAAAAATGACGCAGTTATATATTTTTTTATTTATTTACAGAAAATCACTCCAAATTGAAAAGAAACTACACAATTTTATAGTATTTTATTTGAAAAATCGTAAATAAAATTCAAAACAGTATATTTTCATCCTATAAAATATCAAAATGTTACTTAAAATCCAATCATCAAAACAAATATGAGTACAAGTAACATTTGGGTAGTGGGGAAATCAGGGCGGCGGCCCTAGCTATTGCGCTTTAGATCACAGAATGGTCTAGATAGATTTCAAAATCAGAAGCAAATGTTAATGATTTCTTTTGTAATATTATATTGTTGTAAAGTTAAAAGGAAGGATCATAGAAAGGGCAGTGATAGAACTTGGTCAGCTATATGGTATATATGTCGCATTCTCTGAGGATTTGATATATTCAACGACATATCATATATTCAAGAAGGTTCATTTTTGGCAGCCACCAATTAAGAATTTGAGCTATACAATAAATAAACATATGGCATACACCTGGCGGATTAATACAATTTCCCCAAAGATCTCATTTGTTTGTAGTGCACTTTACGAATCGGGAAGTAGGAAGAGTTACTAGGTAGATTAGAACCAACTTATATATAGATTTTGTGGTTTTTTTTAATGAGGTCTTCATTCATTTAACTTGATTATAACTCTATATTTGGATGGAGAGGAATCAGAAAAACTCTAAAAAATAGTAAAGTTATTGCTACAATATTTCGACTGCTGAAAATAGGCTGCTAGATTATATTAAAGGAGGAGTCTCCTTGCGTTGAATTGTATTTGTGATATAATTATCAGTATTCTTCTTTGTTTTATAAAAATCGATAATGTTTCCTACAAATAAATAATAATTAATTACCCCACATGATTTGATTTGAATCTAAATTAATTTGTAGTACCTAAGGTGTTATATTTTGGATATTTTTTTTAAATAATAAACTTAAATTATAATTTTGAATTGTTAAATATCTTATAGTAGTATAATTGATTGGTTATGATCCACGATAGACTTATATTATGTATTCAAAATTTTATTTGTTAAATTCTTAAATTGAAATGCAATCATGGTTTTAAATAATAATATAATATAATTGATATATATAATTTTACTGAAGATTACACTAGACGTGTTTAAAGTATCCCGTCCTGACCCAGTCTTGGACATTTTGATCCGGAATTTCTCATCTAGGATCGGGATTGGGACAGGAATCAGGATCATCCTTAAGTTCCTGGTTCTAGTTTTTTTTTTTTTAAAAAAAATTATCTCATAAATTAAATTATCTTTTTATTTTTACCCCATAAATTAATTTATCCTTTTACTAGATGCGTATCACATTTTTAGTTGGAATTAAACCTCATATATAGTGATATTAATCATAGTTATATATTGTTTAAAGATAATAACGAATATAATAATAATATAAATAATAATAAAAAGTTATTCTTTAACTTTAGATCAATTTATGTAACTATTATAGCCTTAATAATGGTTAAATAATCACTCAAAACAACCAAATATAGAGAATTTAAATAATATAATATATATTTTTGAAGTTTATTATTTTTTTAAAAAACAAATAAACCGGGATTTTCCGGTCTGTGCTAGTATTACTAGAACTAGGATGCAAATTACTTCCCAACCAAAAATCGGGACTGAGAACCGGGATTGGGGGAAATTGGGGGAGCTTAGTCCTGGGTTTAAACACCCCTAGAATACACACTTCTATACAACACACTCATATGCACACATATAGGTATGAGTTAAAGTGATCAAAATTATATGATTGTTATGTTCTGATTAAAAATTATATTGTAATTGTATTAACATTAAAAAATTTTCAAATATAAAATTAACCAGTAAGTTTTGAATAGGCAATAATAAATATGATTTGGTTCCCCATATATATAGATATATATCATTTGAATACTTTAATATTTTATATGGATAAAATTTCATTCTCATCAATAAAATTTTTAAAGGATGACTTTTTCTAAATTTTTTCCTTTTTTTCTTATGCTTAATTTATTGAAGTTATGTCTCAAAAAATTTTAAAAAAAAATTGTAGGGGAGCGAATGGGATGAGGCTGCCTTCAGAGAAGCAGTGAGCAGGGTGGTTGCTGACCTGGCAGAGTGACTAACCAGACCAATTACCACATGACAAGTCAACCCGCCAGTTTTGGTATTTGTATATTTTAGTAAAGGGGGAATTACGTACCATGAGTTCTGAAGTGAGATACCTAATTGTTAAGAAGTCCTAATAATAACCAAAGGGAATACAAAGACAATTTCCAATGCAAAAAATACAACAGCTCACTTATCATTAGGACAGGATTTCTTGGTAATTAAATTACTTCCTTGGGATCTCATAGTAATTCCCCTTATTTTTCACAGTAAAATTATGCTACATAGTAAAGACTACTTGATAAAGTTTTCATCGAAAATTTATTTTTGTACAATGTTAATGATATATAGTCTTGTGCAATGCAAAACTCGTCTCAATGGTGAGTCCTTAATATTTAGGATCTTGAACTCACATGCTTTTATTAGAAGAAAATGTAATTTTAGTGTTATGTATTTTAGTTTATAAAAGAGTTAATTAACAAAGAATGTGAATACATTTAACACTAATGGAGCGAAGTTATCATAATATAACATGAATATTTAAATAAATAAAATGCAGTGCATAAATCCAAATGCTCATAGTTAGGAGTTTTTTATTTGATCAACAAAACTATTCCCTTTTAATTTGAGATTACGAGTGTAAAGAACTTTTATCTCTATTAATAAAAGTAGTTCTTGGTATTCAAACTTTTGTTTTCCTTCTTCTAGCTGAATAAAATCGCTTGCCACCTCAACCAATAACTTACAAATATAGTTAGAAGTTTTATATCTTAGAAGAAACACAGATGGATACTAATTCAACAAGAGATTCTAGCAAGAGGGTCCAAGTCCACAAAAATTCAAAAGAAGTTTTATATTTAAAAAATTAAGAATTTAAATACACACAAATGGATTCACATATATATGTACTTGACACACAATATAATTCTTTTGTTGAAAAAATCAAGCACAGACTAGTCAGACTGCGGAACTTGAGGATTAAAATCCTTTTGTGGAAAAATTGTCGCCTCCAAAATCGAAGTCACTTTCCTAATTAAGGCCACAATTTCATCCTCAAGATAATTTTGAAACACCACATGTTATATCTTGCATTTAAAATTAGGGTATATTTGAAATCATTTGGATGAAGAAGAAGAAGAAAATGAAATATTAGGTTGGGTGGGGCAGAGAGGGAAATAAGAGAGAAGTGAAAAGAAAGCCCGTGGGTTGCGATGTGTTGACTAATTTTCAAATATTTCAACATCATTGACTTTGACTAACCCTCTCTCTATCTCTCCTCATTCTAAGCCTCTCATTTGGGTTTATTCGATTATTTCTGTCTTCAATCTTTGTCTGTTACAGAAATGTATTGTCCTATCACTGTGGACTTGTTAGATTTATCATTTCATTCCAGTAATGAAAAAGAGATTGTGGTCACATCGTCCTCCTCATAGCGCCGCCATGCCTTTATCGCCGGTGAGTGAATAGGCAATATGGAGGCGGATGGAAGTGAATAGTTCCCCGGCAAGTGAGTTTAGGCAGTGGGTTGGTAAGGGCAATGGGCATCTAATATCGAATATCGCATCCTTCAATATCAATACGCACAGTAATGTTTCAAATTATCATTTTTTTTAAAAAAAATTAATCATTAGATTTTACAAAAAAGTATTGTCATTTTAATATTTTTCGGGTGAAAAAGGATGCAATCTTAAATGTTTTACAATCTTTTTATGTACGCTTTATATTTATTTTTCAAAAACCATATAAAATTTAAAACTGCATTATTTTTTATCCATTAAACATCAAAATGTTTTTTTTAAGAATCTAGTAATTAAAAGGTAAAAAATAATGTTTAGGCGTTGGCATTACAAAGAACAATAAACTCCTTGCACAAAAGTTCAAAATAGGTTCATTACTTATCAAATTAAAGCTCAAAATATCTACTTTAAGAGTATAAAATTTCATAACCATTTGACACCATATACTTAACAAAAAATGCGTTGTAAGTTATCTGCCTTGCTAGAAAATCATTTCAGCAGATTTTAGGGTTTCTTGAAATTTAGCCCTAATACTTCCAAAATCACCTTTCTACCTTTAACCCACCCAACTTTTCATTTTAAACATTTTAGAAACATCAAAATAGATAGAATCCCACGAATTCCTTTTGTCTTAGTCTGACTGAAAATGGGTCATAACAAGACATAAAAAATTTCCAAATTTTACAGATTTATAGCGATTTTGGTCTAAACTACTACAAATATAAGAATTAATTTGTAACGGTTTTTTGTAATCACTACAAATTGACAATTTTTTGTAGTGTAAATTATTAATGAAAGAACTAATAAACTAAAAAATTAATTATAAGATCCCATAACAATATCATTATTACAAAACCTTACAAAACATGTACGTACATCTTCTGCTATATATCTTTCATTCTGTCTTAATCTATTGACGGAAGAAAAGAAAATCAGAATGTGTTCCGTACTCATATATTGGGCCTAAAAGGGCCCAATGGCCCAATGCCAAAGTCCAGCATGGAGGCCAACCCACACACAGGTAAAATGCTAATCACCCTACATCCTGCCACTAATCCAAGTTCGTACAGATAGTGGAGCAGGCAGGTGGTGGAGCAGCAATAATCGTTTGTGGGGGACCAGAGACAATGCACAGATGTGTACGGGGAGCAGATACGCAGCGCACAAGGCAATGGATAAACCCTAAAGGTAACCCATATAAATAATGAGGTTGCCCTCCAAGTACACAGACTCTCACTCTCCATTTTACTTCTAGTCACACTGTACACACACCCCACCCCCTCTATGGCTCCGGCCACCTGGTATATGCACGGTGATCTATTGTCCGGTGATATCTGAGTCAATAGGTATCGCCGTGATATCAACCTCTGTCGGTTATCCTTATAAGATAGCGGCTAGAGTAAGATTAATCCAAGATAAACATAGACTAATCTCTTGAGGGTTAGACATCTGAGTTCTTAGAACAGAACATTAGCGCGCCAGGAAGGGGAGGTAAATTTCAACTCCTTGAAGTCACACCACTAAGTATGGCACATACTAGAAGCAAAGGACAACCCCTTCGACAAGATCCATCTCAACCAGGTCAGTTACCTGGAAATGACGAGCAGCAACATCTGCCCATTATTCCGGGGCAAGTATTTCCCAGACAGGCACAGAGGAATGAGGCTAACGCTGTTGAGCATGATCATGTTGTGGTAGAAGAGATGGAGGATACGACTTCCTCACCGGCGCCAGCGCCTGTACAGTAACTAGGAGGACCGCAAGTTCCGATTTCGCATGCCCCAGCTAGTGAAATACCAGAAAATCGGTATGTGCAAAGTGCGTTGGACGCTATCATGAAGCGAATGGATAGGATGGAACACCAGAATAGCTTGCAAAGAGAGGCTGACCTGAGACGTATCCGAGAGGATATGGAAAACCGGAATATGGTATGGAGGCAAGAAGAGGCTGAGAGGACTCACTTGTTTGAGCAAAGAATGAGGCAAGTGGAAGAGTTGTTGAGTGGCGGGAGCCATGATATGATGGACCCAATACGAAGAGAAGAATCTTAGCCGGGCCGATGTACTAAAGAAGGAGCACAAGCCAACTATGAGGAGGCCAGCTTGGCGGATCGAAAGCAAGTTAGGGGAAACCAATCCTGAACACTGAATCAAGGTGTGGGAACCCGACACCCGGAGTGTACTCAAGTAGACGGGTAGCCACATAAAGCTGCTCGGGTAGAGGGAATGTCCAATCAGGAGGCTGGGTTATCAAATCAGGTCCGGAATGTGTCTACGCCTAAGTCTGGGATGGCTAGAAAGTACCGAAGGATTTATGACAATGGAATAGACAATATCAGTCCCTTTTCTGACGAGATAGCTAATGCTACGTACCCCAAAGATTTCGACTCCACCAAGCTTACCAAGTATGACGGCTCTCAGGATCCACAGGCTCACCTTAATATTTTTGACCTTGATATGTTCGTAAGGGGTTACTATGGACCCATCATCTCCCAGCTTTTTGTTGGGACTCTTCGGGGGGCAACCCAGCAGTGGTTCCACACCTTGCCCTCCAAATCTATCAAAAGTTTTGAAGACTTGAGAGACAAATTTCTCTCCAACTTTGCCACCAGCAAAAAACAGTCAAAGTCGATTTATACGTTGAACAAAATACAATAGAAGTCGGAAGAGACATTGCACAAATATCTGGACCGGTTTAAGGATGCCGCATTACAAGTCCGCAACCTGGAGGAAAGTGTCCATGTCCATCTCTTGATATCCGGATTGGATCCCGAATATCAATTTGCGCAAGCTGTGATAAAAGACGAGGTTAAAATCCTAGAGGATTTTAATTCTCAGGCTAAAAAGTATTTGGAGCTGGAGCAGCTGTAGATTGCTAACTCGAGCTGAAAGGAAACACGGACAGTGATTTCCCAGCCGAGGAAAGAGAATCCCGGCCATCCGAGGTCAGAATTCCAAGGAAGGAAAGCCGACAATAGACCCCGAAATGGCAAGTCAGAAGGTTGGTATGAGAAATACACGCCTTTAAATGTACAAGATCCCAGTTATGGAAGGAGGTTGCCTTAACCGAGATGAAAAAGGTGGAAAGACCTCGTCCCATGTGCTATAAGGCAACTCTCGACCAGTCACGATACTGTGAATTCCACGATCAGTCGGGTTACACGATCGATCAATGTTGGGATCTCCGTGATGCCATTGAGAAGTTTGTGCGAGAAGGAAAATTGCGGCAGTACGTGGTAAAGACACAAGGGCGTAGGTTCAATAAACGACCCCAGGAGGCATCAAACTTGAATCCGGATAAGAGGCGAAAAGAGCAAAGTAGTCAAAAGCTGGAAGGGGGAAATGAGGAGTTTCTTGAGCCAAAGTTTGAATGAAATGTAATTAGTGGCGGATTTGGAGGTGGAGGGGACACAACAAGTTAGTGAAGGAAATACTTGAAGGAGGTATTATCGATCCGAAGCCAGCCGAAGTTCAGGGATGATCTCAAACGGCCTGAGCCGCTAGTATTGACGTTTACCAGGAAGGATTTAGAGGATGTGGTACCAGGTCACCAAGACGGACTGGTTATCTCAGGCACTGTCGGAAAGTGTTTGGTAAGGAAGATTTTCATTGACGTAGGAAGTGCATGCGATATTATTTTGTGGGTGGCATTCAGAAAGATGAGCTTAGACCCAAAACATTTGAAGCCATGCAAAACTACTTTGACTGGTTTTAATGGACAAAACACGTAGCCTAAAGGGTACATTGACTTGAAGTTGACTCTTGGGACAAAGGAGGCATTCAAGTCGAAGCAGGTTAGATTTATTGTTGCTGACTTTCTATCCAGTTACAATATTATCCTAGGAAGGCCCACCATACATAAATGGGATATGCTGGCGTCGACTAAGCATCAGAAGGTCAAGATGATTGGTACCGGCAATAAAGTGGTGATAGTGAAAGGAGACCAGCAAGAATCTCGGCGATGCTACTTCTCCACCGTTAGAGAAAGTGGAGGAGACAGTTTACTGCAACCAACCCCGGATTGCAATCAACCCAGCTCGTCCACAAAACCGGTATTCCTAGTAGAGCTGGACCTGCGCAAAGAGTCCGAGTTGTCAAGACCGAAGCCAGGCAGGGAATTGGAAGATGTGATTTTAGGAAAGGAACCAGGACAAGTTACTAAAATTGGTAAAACCCTAGGTTCGGAAGTCAAGGCCGAGTTGATTGCCTTTTTGAAAGCCAATCAGGATGTGTTTGCATGGAAAGCGTCCGAGTTACCAGGGATTGATCCCGAATTCTGTTGTCACAAACTGGCCATTTATCCAGGATCCATTCCGGTCGCTCAAAAGAAAAGGAAACAGGGACCGGAGAGAATTCAAGTACTTGAGAACCACGTGAAGGAACTCTTAGAAGCCGGATTCATAAGGGAGGTGCAATACACTACTTAGTTGTCTAATGCAGTCTTGGTAAAAAAGCCTAACGGGAAGTGGAGAGTATGCACGGATTACACTGATCTTAATAAGGTTTGTCCTAAAGATGCATATCCTATGCCTAGTGTTGATCAGTTGGTGGATAATGCTTCAGGATTTCAACTCCTATCATTTATGGACGCTTACTCCGGATATAACTGATAGGGGCGACTTCGGTAAGTGCACCGGTCGTTACAAGTAATAAAATAGTGAGAAAGTATCGTCCCACGAGGAATAGTATTTCAACCACTAATTCGCTATTTTCGCTTTAGTTGGATAAATGAGTAGTAAAAGATGAGTTGTAACTAAACAAGAATTTCAAGAATTAAAGAAAGAAAGGAATTCAAGATCAAAATTCGCAAGTGAATGTTTAGAAAAGATAATCAGTCAAGAAAAACGTAGTTAGGGATTAGAATCCCCCTATGCTCCTTCAAGTATTTGAATTAAAGATCTAATTGATTATGATTCCCAAATTGACGATTAATTCTCTAAGGTTAGACTAAGTCCCAATGTCTTGATGCTACCTTAATCTATTTTATCTTTAAAAACAACCTAATGTCTTAGTATTGTCTAGAAAGATCAGATCTTAAACCAGAATCCTATGATCGCATAAATTCGTAAGCCTATATCTAGGTCATGCAATTTTATGATAAATTAACAAGTTCTAGTTAGATGCACCAACATCTCTATTGTCATACATCAACCTAAGGTCAATCTTAAAGGTGATCAATCTTCAAAAAAGCATTAAGCAAAGGAAATTCATTCAATCAAAGAAATCAAGATTCATACAAGAATTCAACCAAATACTCAAATTTGCATAGGTTCATCATAGCTATAACTACAAAAAGGAAATTAGCCAAGCATGGGTAGATTAGCAAAATAAAGAAGAAAAGAAGAAGATAGAATGGTTCTTCAAAGGTTGGGGAAGGTTGAGCTCCACAATTGCTTTGATCCTCCTCTCCAATGCCGTAGAGTTGTTTCTTGTGCCAAAAGTTCTCCCTTTTCTTGCTAGGGTTGCCTCCTTTTATGTTTTAGGTCCCATTGGGTTTCCAAATCTCAAAAATTCTTAATTTTGCTTCCTTTTTCGGGCCCTAAAAACTTTCCAAAAATTAAAAATAGGAGTTTTCGCACTTCTGGCGCCCTAGGCACCACTTTTGGCGCCCTAGGTGCCACTTTCTACAAAGAGGCAGAAAGTTGGTGCCCTGGGCGCCAACTTGCTAGTGCCTCCAAAAAGTTGGCGCCCTGGGTGCCAACTTTGGGCTTCCTTTGTGGCTTCTTTTTTCAACTTTCTTGGGCTTTTCCAATTAGCTTCTCTCATGAATAAAGACCTACAAAACACACGAGAATACTTGTGAGGGTATGTCTGACATCAAATCCATGTTTTTAACTTATTATTCTTAATCGTTTTAATCATATTAGATCAATTTCAAGGCCACCAGATTGTTGTCAGAACAAGTCAGCCTATCCGCCAAATCCTCCATCGACCGGATTTAGCGGGAAGGATGACTAGCTAGGCCGTAGAGCTTTCAGAGTTCGACATTGTTTATGAGGCTAGGCAAGCCATCAAGTCTCAGGCTTTGGCCAACTTCATTACTGAGCTTACCCCGACGAACTTAGGAGAAGCCGCAAGCACGCCGATATCGAAGGTGTTTGTAGATGGCTCTTCCAATCATGCAGGAGGAGGAGCCGGGATTATTCTCGAGAATCCAGAAGGGTTGACTATAGAGCATTTCCCTACAGCTGACGTTTAAGCCTTCCAACAATCAGGCTGAGTATGAAGCCTTACTTGCCGGGTTGTCTCATGCGAAAGAAGCTGGGGCCAGGAGGGTACAAGCTTTCACTGATTCACAATTGGTAGTCGCTCAAGTTGAAGAGACATATCAAGTCTGGGGCCCGTTGTTAGCAAAATATTTGAATAAAGTTAAAACGGCAATAAGAGATTTTGATGAGGTGATTGTCACCCACATACTTAGAGGGGAAAATACATGGGCTGATATTTTATCAAAGTTAGCAAGTACCAAGAGTCCAGGTAATAACAGGACTGTGGTACAGCAAAGCTTAACTATACCAAGTTGTGTAATGATGATTTCGACGTCGGATGATTGGAGGAAGCCGTTGGTGGATTATTTGGAGAGGGGATTACTACCGGATGACTCTCTCAAAGCCAGGAAGCTCGTTCGGGATGCATTCATGTATACCTTAATAGATGATCAACTTTACCGAAAAGGTATTCATTCCCCACTGCTAAAGTGTGTGAACCCGGAAGATGTCAAGTATGTCCTGTCCGAAGTCCATGAAGGAATTAATGGACAACATATGGGAGCTAGGGCATTATCTAGGAAGATACTGTGAGCTGGTTTTTATTGGCCTACGATGGTGGCTGATGCTGAGGACCATGTTAGAAGGTGTGACAGTTGCCAAAAACATGGAAGGATGATTCTCGCTCCGCCATCCGAGCTGAAGTTCATCTCGGCCCCTTGGCCTTTTTATAAATGGGGAATGGATTTGCTGGGGCCCTTCAAGATGGCTCCAGGACAATTAAAATGGTTGGTTGTCGCCATAGATTACTTCACTAAATGGATAGAGGCCGAGCCCCTATCTACGATTTCTTCAGGGCGAGTTCAGAAGTTCTTTGAAAGGAACATTATAGCTCGATTTGGAATCCCAGTAGAAGTTGTCACGGACAACGGAACCCGGTTTGCTGACAAAGGCTTTCAAAATATGATGAAGGCTTTCCAGATCAAACATCAATTCACCTCGGTGGAACACTTACAATCTAACGGATAGGCGGAGGCAGCCAACAAAGTAATACTTGGAGGCTTGAAAAGGCGGATGGAAGACGCCAAAACTAACTGGGTAGAGCAACTACACCTTATTCTGTGGGGATACCAAACTAGTGTACAGTCTTCCACCAAGGAGACCCCTTTCAGATTGACTTATGGTTGCGAAGCCATGATCCCTGTGGAAATTGGTCAGTCCTCATGGAGGAGAACTTCGGCTATGAAAGTCAGGGAAGACAGTAATAATAAGGCAATAGCCTTGGAATTAGACACCGTTGACGAAGTTAGGATCGCGTCCCATTGCCGAGATCTAGCGATGAAACAACTCATTACGACCAAGTTTAACAAGAGGGTAAATCCCAGGTCTTTTTGCGTGGGTGACCTAGTGCTTCAGCGGGCAGATATTGGCAATAGAAATGCCAGAGATGGGAAGCTGGCTGCAAACTGGGAAGGACCCTATCGCGTCAAAGAAGAGCTTGATCAGAGGGCATACCGCCTTGAGGCGCTAGATGGTAAGCCTATTAAGCGAACATGGAACGCTGACAAGTTAAAGTTGTATTACAGTTAGCCAACTTACATGAAAGAGGCAAAAATACTGTTAAAGCGATCAGTCAATTAGTGCTTCCTTTTAAGGAACTATGTAAGATGGTGACCCCGTCTAAGATATGAATACTCTATGAGAGAATGTCTATATAGACTGAATTACCCGAGTAAGAAAATGCAAATTCTGTTGAAGAATTTATGATAATAGCATGATTATGATTCTACTGTTTTGATTTAAGGTCTCATGATACAACCATGTCATCAGACGGTATTTTCATTACCAAATTCTTAGTGAAAGAGAAATTGCGAAAATTAAAAACGTTCTTCTTGGTAAAGCCCAGGATTGTCGAGATGCCTGAGCTAATGGGGAGGAACAATATAAAGGACTAAAGGTTTATCAAAACCTAGATGCATCTAAATTTATTTTCCGGGATAGAGAAGTGACTTTCCTTACTTCACCCTGATCAGGTCTAAGTGTATATAAAGAGTTATAACCCGGTAATGTGCACGAGGAGAGTTACCCTTTCTCGGATTGTAACTTAGACTAAATAAAGTCGGAGCGGTAAGTAAAAATCATGAGGTTTTTATTATAAGTTTAAAGCTCGGGTTAAATCCAGAGTTAACATGCATACAGATTCCATGATAACATTTATGGTCTTGGCCGGGTCATTAACCGTAAATTCCAGGCTTGTAAGTTTCGAACCAAGGGTAAAGAATATAACGGCTAGAAGCAATGGGCAGAAATATCAGTAAATTGATAGCAATATGCGGAAATGTCGTTAAATTGTTTCGCTCCTAGCTACATGGAATTACAACATTGAAATGTAAAACAAAAAGACAAACTAAAAACAGGAAAGCCGACTTCCTAGCTAGCTTAAGAGCTAGCGGTTCCTTCATCTTCAGACTCGGGTCTGCCTTGTCCGTTAGCCGGGGGAGGAGTCACTGTGGGAAGTGCAGATGAAGGAGCCGGAACGAAGGTTCCGTCATCGTCCATGTAGGCCTGATGGTGCACCTTTGAGAAATCAAAAGAGACTGAGGGGTGAAAATGCCGAACTTGATCCAGGGCATTGTTGAACGACTCCACTATCCCATTTTTTAGCATGGAGATCTTGGCCTTCAGCTTTGCCTCAATTTCCCATGATCGTTCTTCCAGCTCTTGATGCTTAAGACATAACTCCTCCATCACTTTCGCGCCATCAGAAAGTGTGCGTTGGGCAGTGGAAAGCTTTGCATCAAGTTGAGTCAGTCTGGCCTCCAACCCTTCCTTCTCCTTCATAGCGGCATCCCAAGCAACATTAGCCTTGTAGGCTTCATTGTAGGCTCGCTCGGATTCCCTCTTGGCTTGCCTATACGTTCATCAGTTAAGGCCCCTTGGTGCTTTAGATGAACGACGAGGTCGATAAGGCCCACCGATTTGGCCATTGCATCTTCCAAGCTCTTTAAATCCCGGACCTAGGCCTCGATGAGTAAAATATGCTCGTAGAAGATGCTAGGAGGGTGAAAGCCCGGACGGTTGAGATTGTTCACCTCGGTTTCCCAAAGCTCGCAATCAGGAAGCCGGGTAGGGTTGGAAGAGGAGGGCGGAAGGTATGGCAATGGAGGAGGAGTAGGAGCCCAAAGCACTTCTGCCCTGGCGACAGCAGCCTCCTCAACCTGAACCGATGTGGCGGGTTCAGAAACCGCTGGAGTAGAACTTTTCTTGCCTCTCTTCAGCCTCATTTAGTTGATGCTGGAGGCAGGAGTGTTGGGCGCAGAAGAAGGGCGTTTCACTCCAGTGATGGTGATCTCCTCAGCAGCATCACCAAAGGTCTCGGCCTTAAGATACTTCGGTCTACCCATCTCTTGAGCTAAAAAGCAAAATAACAACCCGGAGTTAGTATACAAAAATTGTTAGCATGACAGGAAAGATAAATGAAAGCAAGAATGCAATAAAATCAATGGTCATACGTTTGGCTGAAGAGATGATAATGTTGGACCGGGGAACGAAGTCGGCTGACTTTATTATGCCGTGTTCGCCTATATAGGCCAAAATTTTGTAGATGGAAAGGGCGTCGTCTTCCGTTAGTTGTCTTTCCGTAAAGCGAAAGTCAGAAGGTCAGAAAGAATGATGGTTCTTGAACCAGTACAAAGGGAAAGGAGTCTCATCCGGACCAGTATTCAGGCTATTAAGAAACCAAGGGACCTTCCCAGCTTCAGCCTGAACCTTGAAGTAATTGACTTTGAATCCTTTAAAGGAATCAGTAAAAACCTCAAAAACTTTGGGCAGTTGGGAGTTCCCACGGAGTGAGGTGACCCCTTTCCTTTCAGAGGCGCTGGACTCGTGGACGGCGAAAAGATAAAAGAAGAGCTTTAAGGAATATTTTAGTTCTTTGCTCTTGCAGAAGTTCTCAAACGCAACAATAAAAGCCCATGCGTTGGGGTGAAGTTGCGTGAGGGCGAGATGAAGATGGTTTAAGACACTCATCTAGAAGTCGGTGAAGGGAAAGCGAATGACGAGCCTGGTAACTACATCTCGGTACATGAAAAAGAAGGGGGTAGACGATTCGTAATCCTCCGGCAGAGCGCAAATCGCCTCTGAAGCAGAAGGAAGGGACAAAGTATATCCACCACCATCTCGAACAGGCGAATTCGCCAACTCGGCAGCTATCATGTCAGATCTGGCCTCTATGACGGCTTCGTTAACCCACTCCCTCGAGTGTAGCGCTTTAATCGCTTCCTCGCTCATTTCTAGGGCCCTTGAAGAGCGTTGGGGAGCCTTAGAGGAGCGTTGGGGAGCCTTTAAGGAGCTTTGGGGAGCTTTTGGAGGACGTCGGGGAGCCATACCTAAGATGAAGCAGAATAAGGAAAATGGTCAAAGCCGAGTCCAGTGTAAAATAGAAAGCAAAGGAATAGGTAGTCGGTGAGAAACTAACTCAGATGGCTATCGGAAATGGGCACGAAATTTAGTAAGTGGTTACGATGGCAAAAGGATTGAATGGACTCGGCCTTGGCCTCAAAACCCTGGATTGAGTACTCACAGGCTAAGTATAAGCATTTTTCGTATGTCGGAGTGGCCTTGGGATCCCGGGGTTTTATCCTAATAGGCGAAGAACTTTGCGGTGGGGCCAAAAGTGCACCTAAATGGTCACGACTTTTGTAAAGGTCTGTGTGAAGACTACGTGTGAGGGTTGGTTTTGGCGTTGAAGAAGAAGGGGGAATTTGTGGATTATTCATACCACCTCTATGAGCCCGAAGCAGGGACTCTTGTTCTTGTTCGGTGGTACGATCAACCTCCCAGAGCCAGTGGGGAATGCTAGGGGGCAATTTTGAGAAAAGTTCATATTCTTCCCTGTAAACTAGTTCTCTGTTGATTGTGAAGAGGGGAAAAGGGGCTCTAGCCATACTTCGCTAAAAAGAAGAAAGCGAGGCTACAAACGGTTAAAGTGGAGAAAACCACAAGGAGCATACAGACAGCACAATAACATAAAAAATGTAGATAATGCAGTAACGCCTATTACTGGGTGAATAAAAGAAACCAAAAGCAGCACAAGTATGCACAATTAGCAAAGAAAGGGAAAATGGCATTTGACGGATCAGTGGTGTCATGGGTGACGGGTTTATGTCCTCATGTTAGACTTCGGAGAGGAATTCCAGATCATCATCTTCGTCAAATGCAGGCCAAAAAATCATGTAGGAAAGACAGAAGCACAGCAAATCAGAGGTGCAAAGAATGCAGAAACGCTTACCTGGAAAGTGGAAAGGGAAGTGATGAAGTGAAAGTTTGAGCAATAAGAGAGGCAAGTGGAGAGAAAGGAAGTTTGCGGAAGACACAAGACCTTCAACAGAAGTGAGGTCGTATATGAAAGAGAGGGGTGAATGTAAATAATCCCCAAAAGCGTGAATTTGAAAGGTCAGGGGTAGAAAGGTCAAGATGAGAATTTGAAATGATGACTGCTTTTGGGAAACGATGTATGCCTTTAATGCGCCTGTAGACTATGGGCGTCAAGAGGCAACGCTAGGGTTTCTCTACCCAATGCCGAGAAGCCATCTGGCAGGAGGGAAAGAGCTCTTGTGTAAGCTCAGCGAAAATCGAAGTGACGCCTGCATAGGCGGTATAGCCTATCTAGGTGACCCAACGGCTAGGGGAAAACAGGGTTACCTGTATAACCCGGTTTCGTCTCCTCTTCCGAGAACATTAGCAAGCGAAAGGTATGTCGGAGGCACCCATTTCGGTCATACATCCCCATGCTGAGATCCAATTATCGGCTCTTTGAATTACCATCCCACTTGCAGCTTTGGCGAATCCCGGCAAGCAAAGTCGAGTTTAAACAAGGTAAAAGCGTGGACCAAGATAACACCTATTGGGTGAAACGAGATGGGCCACCACAAATAAGCCTCCATCCCGGTAAATTGCATCCCGCCACCTTGGATACTCAAGCTGCCAGGCTGGGGGGCAACTGTTCCGGACTCATATATTGGGCCTAAAAGGGCCCAATGGCCCAATGCCAAAGTTCAGCATGGAGGCCGACCCACACACAAGTAAAATGCTAATCACCCTACATCCTGCCACTAATCCTGGTTTGTACAGATAGTGGAGCAGGCAGGTGGTGGAGCAGCAATAACCGTTTGTGGGGGACCAGAGACAATGCACAGATGCGTACGTGGAGCAAATGCGCAGTGCACAAGGCAATGGATAAACCCTAAAGGTAACCCATATAAATAATGAGGTTGCCCTCCAGGTACACAGACTCTCACTCTCCATTTTACTTCCAGTCACACTGTGCACACACCCCACCCCCCCTATGGCTCCAGCCACCTGGTGTATGCATGGTGATCTGTTGTTCGGTGATATCTGAGTCAATAGTTATCGCCTTGATATCAACCTTTGTCGGTTATCCTTATAAGATAGCGGCTAGCGTAAGACTGATCCAAGATAAACGTAGACTAATCTCTTGAGGGTTAGACATCTGAGTTCTTAGAACAGAACAAAATGACTCCTAAACAAATTATATATACGTAGGGATTTTGACCTTAAGGGTCAGAGTGCCCGAGCAGCATGGCTATAGATTGGATAGATGATAAAATAGTACTTTCTTTGGTCTGTAATATAATATAATATAAGACTCAATTAAAATTTTATTTAAATACATTTAAAAAATTAAATAAGTTACTTGTTTAGCTTAGAGGAGGGAGTATACAAATACCATGTCTCAAACTCACAACCCCAAAGCATCAATGAAGAATGACCCAGAAGGCCACCCAGAAGGCTACGAGGGAGGCTAGTAGCTAAATAAGTTACTATTCACTTATATTATATGTTATATATGATTAAATTATATGTCAATTATAAGTCAAAAAAATAGTGTATAGAAAAATTGATAAATATAAATATTTTAAATTAATTTAATTAGTTTGCTTAATCCATTCAAAAAATCAACTAGCCAAAGTCTTATATTTAAGATTGAAGATAATAGTGAAAATGGGGGGTAAGAAGCAGGATTTGTGAAAATAAAAGATCGTGCCTCGTGGGCGGTTCACTCGACTAATTTCAAGCATCCACTTTGACTTTGACTCCTTACCTTTCTAACCTTCTCTCTTTCTTTCCTACTTTTCACATTTCAATAATACATGCATGGCCCATTAACTTCCTTTAATTTGCAGGTTGTCCCTCCATTTTTCTTTAATTTCTTCTTTTATCGCGGTCGCACACCAACATGTTATCACATCGAGCTACATAGGAGGAAATACTTTTTTTTAACTCAAAAGAGCATTTACAACATGAAAAACTACAACCTACTGTTATTCACCAACTATCGCCGCCCTCCTAGTATGAAAGTGGTGAGTGATCAAGGAGGCAAAAGTTTCATACAATATTATGAACTAGTTTAGCTAAATGATCCGCTAAACTACTTTGTCTCCTATGAATATGACTAAATAAAACTTGTCAGTTTTTTTATTACCACAACCTAGTATCAACTATAATGTCCTTCAAAGGGTGAGAATGATCACATCTCTAGTCAAAACATTAACAATTTCAACACAATCCAATAATACAATAAAAATTTTATATCCTATATTCCAACATATCTGAAGACCTTAGGTGACCACAATGATTTCTGCTATTACTAGAAGAATTATCATTATAGTTTAAACATGAATCCACATATCCATCATTTATCGGTCCCACTAATAGTGCCTCCACAACCACTTCTCCCTAACTCCACAATTGAAGCATCTACCTCGAGAATGATAAATCTTTGTTAAAGTTCCCAACTAACCCGTCTTGCAATATCTTGGTTAGAGTAGAATTAACCTTTTGTTATTAAATCTTTATCCCAGCTCAGGTCCTCGCTGAATAATTTCTTGCAACAATCCACTCAAATATCTCAGCAGATATCACCGAACAGTGTAGCGGCGACCATGGAAATTTTTAGTGAAATCTCTTCTTGCTTCATGTTTAAGATTTCACTAAAGTCACTCCGTGCCTGATGTGAACTTGCATACTCTTCAACAACAATTGTTACATTTGGTGGAACCCACCTCACAATATTATTATACTATATCAACAATGAAATTTTTAGATTATAAATCCAAATGTTACGTTCAATAATTTTATTGTATGTGATACGATGTTTTATCTTTCTTTACATTTTTTAGAAAATTCCATACTATCGGTTTATCATTTTTTCACAGGCGCCCTTAATATAGCCTTATTATATATATGTATGTGCACAGACGCATCATCAGAATCAATATACTATATACTTGTGTTTTTATAAAAAAAAGTCTCTGATAGATCGCAAGCGCCCTTTCACAGAGGGTCATCTTGTTTTTTTCAACCATGTTGCTTGTCAATTCACAGCGAAGTAAACCACTGAATTACTAATCATAATCTTAGATGCCATATGCCCCAAAATGACTGGCACCACCAACTACGATACTCTTATTTCGCATCCCTCGTGAGCAATATTGAAGAAACCCTAGCAGCAGCATCATCATCACAACACTGAAATATTCCAACATGGATTGCGTCTTCTCCTTCTCAGAAGCCGAAAGACTTGATTTCCTCCAATCCGCACTCAACACTTATGGCTGCGCTTATATCTGCCTCTGGTTCTACTTTCCCTCTTCCAAGTAATTAATTAATTAATTATATATATATATATATATATATATATATATATATATATATATATATATATAGACTAAAGTATACTTTTAGTTCTCTAAGTTTTATATAAGGTATATTTTTTGTCTTTTAACTTTCTAAAGTATACATTTGGTCCTAAAACGCTAATATCATTAGTATTGCTAACGGAAAATGCTGACATGGCGAACTTAGGTGATGACTAATACCATTTAAGTAAACAAATTTTATATTTTTTTCAATTTTTCCATATTTTAAATTTAAATTTAATAGCATTTAATTACACAATCATTATTTAAATTTACACCATCATCACTTGAGTTTGCATTTTCCGTTAATAAAATTAACGGCGTTAAAATTATAAGACTAAAAGTATACTTTAGCCATATATATATATATATATATATATATATATATATATATATATATATATTGTGAGGTTTAATTCCACGTACAATTCCTCTTTTTCATTTTGATTATTCTTGCGCAGTCGGCTGCTCTTCTTGGATGGTTTGTGCGACGCCGTATCAAAACGTCTGGGTATTTTTGACCAATATAGAGGTTTGGAATTTGATGTCACTCCTGATAATTAGTAAGATTCATGTATTAATTAATTCCCTGATAATTATGCATTAATTTAAGAGTGTTTTGCTTAATTATCTCGCTTTTAATTTTATATATATATATATATATATATATATATATATATATATATCAGTGGCGTTCCGGGACTAGCTTTTCGGAACCACAACACCTGCCTAGAGCTCCAACAATCCGATCTCTTAAGACTCGCATGCACTCCTATCCAAAGACGCTTCTTTCAGGTTATTAGCTAACTAACTCGCCACTTAGTAGCCAAACATATCATCACACAGAAGAACTCTGATTAATTAATGATTTGTGCATGTTTTTGCAGGAAGCAAGGATTAAGGTTAGCTTATTTCGTTTCTGAACTAGAGAATTGCTAGTTTTTTGTTCCATAGAACATGGTCATTAGTCATTAATTAATATATCATGTTCCTTAATTATATACAGACGGCTGTTTTCATAGGTTGCGGCAATGGGGAAATTGAGTTTGATTTCTCAGTGATCTCTCAAGTCAGTAAAGTTATATAATTACTCTCTGCCAATGTATGATTTTCTTACATTATTTTTTGGATTCTGATGGGCTTTGTGTGTGTGTGTGCAGGGTGCTGATTATATTCATCAAACAGATGTGATGAGGAACTTGTTTACAGAAGAATTTTCTAGACAGTCTCATGTAGCTCAACTGAAGAATCCATCTTCATGTTGTTTGAGATCAATATTATCCACAGCAAGCAGTCCCGAATCCACGTCACTCCTGTCCTGTAATATTTCGCCGGCGGCCACTGGTCTCTTACCTGAAATGCTGCAGCAGAGACAAGAGAATGAACACGGGGCTGTAATACCCGGATAGTCATTATCTGAAAAATTGTATTATAGTAATAAAAATGTCTATTTATGGAGATTTATGTCTCAACATGTTATAGTATTAATTTTGTTCAAATAAATTAATTATGAAAAATTAAAGGAAATTTATTGTCAAAAATAACATTTAAAGCCATAAAATATTCCAAGAAAATTATGGAAAATTCAAAAAGAGATAGAATAATTATGAAAATTTAGAAAAAACATATTATCCATAATTTAGAAAATTTAACAAAATATTTCCTATGAAAACAAAAGAAGGAAAATTTTAAAAGTGTTCTAGAAATCATAATAGGCTCTGAAATTGATAATAAATTGCATAAAACTTAGATTATTGATGTCAATAAAATATTTATGAGAAAATGATAATTTTTAATTAAGAAAATTATTAGAAAATATTAAGGGATTTATTAAGTAATTTTTGGGAATTTTATAAGCCTAAATTCATTTTGGACCAATAAGGGAATTTTGTGAAAAGATAAATATAAGATAAATATAATATATGTTGGAAAATAAAAAAAAAAGAAAAGAAAAGAGGGCTGGCCGGAAAAAAAATAAAAATTGGAGGGATAAGGATGAGAAGATTTTTAGATATAATAATAATATAAGATTTAACATGTGTTAAAAAGAAAATCATATAATAATCAGGAGAAGAAATGGACAGGAAAACGAGAACGGATAGAAATAAAATCCTACATAGAAAACAGTGAACTAGGTTATTGGAGTCAGAGCATATTACGGACGAGTGAAATTTTATCCCGAGATAGCCGGTCTCCGAATTCATTTTTGTAACCGATAGAGCAATTTGGAGATCCGGATAGGAGGATATTTTGAAGAAATTAAACAGATAATCAAAATAGGAGCTCTTAGAAAGTCAGACCGTTGTGGCAATACGGGCATAAGTAGGGAAAAACCAGAGCAAATTATTGGTCAGTGGATTTTTATCCAGAAGCTAATACCGGCCAAAATTGTTTCTGGAATCGGACACGAAAACCTAGGATTTTCAGCTGATAACGGAATGTCCCTAACAGGATCAGAAATCCAGTTAAAATATGACATTTGAAAGAGGAAGTAAAAAGCTTCAGCATGTCATTCTCGGAATTTTGAGATTTTACGGAATTACGCGAACCGGACACCGAACCGGGAATTTATCAGATAAAGCAAGAGGATGATGCAGCTAGGATGAGATCATCAAATTTGTCTTCTAGCAAGAGGGAGAGGACGGTTTTGAGGTGTAGGGCCAAGATTAATCCACCTAGCAAAAATGCGATCCAACGGTCAGAATTCGACCAGACAAAGTTTAGCGAAACTACGAAAATGCCACTCCCTTTTTCTATAAATAGCTCTCATTTCTCTCCACACCAAATCCTCTTGCCATTTTCGAAAATTTGGAGAGAAAGGAAGAAGGAGGAGTCCGGAGAAAAATCCCAGCGAAGCTCTGAGTAAGTCTTCGGTCCCTAGTCTTTAGTTCAGTAGTTCTTTCAATAATTATAGTAAAAATGTTAGGATAGTCTTAATTTTTCAAGATGATTTAGATATCATGTTTTTAGAATAAATATGATAATTATCTTAGAAAAATATTATAGAAAAGATTATAGCAAAAATTTTGGAAGTAAAAAGTCGGAACAACGAAGCTCTGGCGAAATACCGCTAAAAAGGCTAACTAAGGGCAAAATGGTAATGTGTACCTAAAAATGCCTGTTATGGTCTTAGATATTCATACTGGTGATGTTATCCTTATAGGATACCCAGAATCACGAACCGCTGTTTCCGCTGTCACCCCTGTCGAGCCGCTGTCAAACGTACCGTGAATTTGACGGAAGTGTTAAAAGTCGTCAACGGAGGTACGGACGCGTATTGTAACCTTAACACTTATGCTGCTTATATACATATATGTGATAGACATGCTAGATACTGAAACTCTGTTTAGGGTTGTCAGTTATCTTACAGCTTACTACGGATTATAGTCATGATAATGCCGTTTGGGTTTGCCTAGCGCTGAGGACACGATAGGCCTTCGTGGCACTGGATATGTGCAACCATTATGTGGGGCTTTACATATTGCTTTGTGCTTATGTTCTGCCATTATTTGATCATACATCTGCTGTGTGCTTATGTAGTGATATTCTGCTGTATGTGATTATGTTAACGCTGTTATCAATATACTGTTTTATTTGAGCATAAGGTTAACCGTTACCTGAGATCCAATTGGTAATTGGATCTCAGCTGTAGCTTCAAGGTCGGGAGTACCGAGAGAGTGACGGTAGAGGCTGGTGAACGGTATGGAAGGGCTGAAGAAGTTTATCAGTTTATATTTGTATATACTGTTAGAAACTATCTTCTTTTGGGATGACTGTATAATGAGATTACACTATGGTTATGTATTTTGAATTCAGTTACTCTGCTTATGAAAAATGCTTTACTCTGATCACCGTGTTTTTTTAAAAAAAAAAAAAAAATTTCCCATCATTTTTACTGTTTTTAAAGTGGGATGTTACAGGGCCATAGTTAGAGCAATTCTTCATGTTATATCTTCCCCTTCTTCATCTTCTAATAGTTCAACCTTCCATCACCAAAATATGCCTGATATACATCCAGAAGCAGGAACTAGTGCTTTTACGAGGTACAGACCTAATTCAGAAATGAGTTCCAAATTTCCCAGTTTGAGCAAGAACTGGAAACAAGGCTTGCTCAAGAGATCATTCGAATTGCTCAGAGGCTTACTTTACATGAGAAACATGAGACAGCGTTATCAAGCAAGAAGTCATGCCACTAGAGCCCACCTCCTCCATGTCACCTCTGAACGAAGAAGACGTACGTGAGAAGCTAAACCAGAACTTTCAGGCACTTAGGTCACTACTCCCACCAGATACCAAGGTGCTTCAATTTTTTCATTCATATAATTAAGTGACTACCTTCGATCCTTAACATATTAACTAGTTGACTTTCCCAGACATCAAGGAAACCAAATAAAATACTTTCCCAGATTTATATTTATCTTTTTTATGCCTCACTAATTTTTAATTAATATATAATTAAATGATACAATATTTGTTTAGAACCAGATGGAGTAGTTCAAATGATCAATTATTCCTGTGTAGCGTACTATTGAATTTTAATTTCAGAAAGACAAAGGTTCAATACTTACAGCAGCATAGGAGACATTGATCTCTCTGATGGCTGAGATTGAAAAGATGATCAGAGGATCATCAGAATGCTAAGGCACAAATGAAAGCCCTGAAATTATTATTGAGAGATCAAGAAACGAAAACCAGTTGTACCTCCACTACTGAAAGATTGAATGTGAGAGTTTCAGATGTGGGAGGGTCGAGCTCATCAGAGGAAAGATTCATGGACCTACTAGTGACTGTGAGAGGAAGAAGCTATTATAATTCTCAGGTCCAGGTATTGATTCGCCTATTGGAATTCTTGAAAGGAGTTCAGGGAGTCAGCTTAGTTTCCGTGGACGCTAACACACATATAGCACAAGAAAGAGCCGCCACTAATGAAGCAACTTTAACACTCAAGATAGAGGTACACCTACTTACAGTTCATATAAGAAACTACGTACAAATTTTTAGCCATATTACTGGTTCCAAATATAAAACATATTAATCTAATTTTATTTGATTAAGAAAGTTGATTAATATGACATGTATTTCTAAAACAATCTAATAACTTTCTTTAATTCCCTCTTTTCCTCTTATCTTTATAATTATGGTTGAGTGGGTATCAATGAAGATAAACTATGAAAAGATTGTCAAATATGAAAACTATATCTTATATTGAGGACTAGATGAAGTATATCTTATCTCTTTCTTCTTAAGATTCTCTATAGGTGTGTGTGTGGTGTTGCCTAATATGTGTGTGTGTGTAGAGGTATGTTCGTATACAAAATTTCCTTCTGCATAGGGCTTAATGTGGCCTGTTACGTACTCTAAGTTGTTGCTAATGATAACAAAACTAGCTATCGAATTTGGAGTGTATGTCCCCCTCTCAGCCGCCCCTTAAAATTTCCACACTTAGCTTCCCAGATGTTATTTGTATTCTTAGAAAATGATGCAGCTTTAAATTTATATATATATATATATATATATATATATATATATTCAAAGAAATACACACCAAACTGAAAAGAAACTTCACAATTTTATAGTATTTTTTATTTGAAAATTCATTAAAAAAAAGTCAAAACAGTATATTTTCAGCCAGTAAAATATCAAATTGTTACTTAAAATCTAATCATCAAAACAAATACGGAGTACAAATAACACTTGGGAAGTGGGGAAATCTGGGCGGCCCTAGCTATCACGCTTTAGAACACAGAATGGTTTAGATAGATTTCAAAATCAGAAGCAAATGTTAATGTTAATGATTTTTTAGGTAATATTACATATATTGTTGTAAAGTTAAAAGGAAGGATCTTAGAAAGTGCAGTGATAGAACTTGGTGGGCTGTGGTATGTCGTATTCTCAGAGGATTTGATATATTCAACGACATACATATATTCTAGAAGAAGGTTCCACTTTTGGCAGCCACCAATTAAGAATTTGAGCAATATTAATATGCATACAATAAATAGACATATGGTATACTGCTGGGAATCGGATTAATACCATTTCCCCTATTCACTATAAGATCTCATTTCTTTGTAGTGTCATTTACACTACGAACGAGATATGAACATCAGTTACTAGGTATAGATAAGAACCAACTTATAGATTTTGTCGTTTTTTAATGAGGTCTTTATCCTTTGTATAGTGCACTTTATTCCTTTAACTTGACAAGTTGACATCAAAAACCTTTAGATGGAGAGAAATATGAAAAACTCCAAAAAATAGTAAATTCTTTTTACTATTTTGAAATTTTTTTTCCTAATATTCCTTTTTCCTAAAAATAATGTTGACTTTACAATAAGATATCTGTTGCAATAAAGTTGTTGCTACAGTATTTCGACGGCTGAAAATAGGCTGCTAGATTATATTAAAGGAGGAGTCTGCTTGCGTTGAATTGTATTTGTTATATAATTACCAGTATTCTTCCTTTTGTTTTATGAAAAATCAATAATGTCTCCTACAAATAAATAATAATTAGATAACCGACATGATTTGATTTGAATCTAAATTAATTTGTAGTACATCAGGTGTTATATTTCGGATTTGTTTTTTGAAATAATAAACATAAATAAATTATAATTTTGACATGTTAAATATCTTATAACAGTATAATTGATTGGTTATGATCCGCGATAGACTTATATTATGTATTCAAAATTTTATTCGTTAAATTCTTTAATTGAAATGCAATCATGGTTTTAAACAATAATATAACATATGTCATAACTGATATGTATAATTTTACTAAAGAATACACAAGAGGTGTTTAAAGTGTCTCAGCTCGAGCCATCCTCGCTAGGTCTTGAACACTTTGATTTTAGAATCTCCCATCCCGTCAGCGACCGAGACCGGCCAATTGAGATCGGAATATATTGGGATCGGGATTGGAACTGGGATTACTCTTTAGATCCTAGTCCCACCTAATCCTAGTTTAAAAAAAAAAAATTGATCTCAAAAAGTAAATTATTATTTTATTTTTTACCAATAAATTAATTCATCCTTTTATTAGATGTATATCATATTTTTAGTTGGAATTAAACCATATATGTCATGATACTAATTCCAACTATATACTGTTTAAAGATCATAATAATATAAATAATAATTAGAAAATTTTATTCTTCAACTCTAGATCAATTTATATGATTATTATAGCCTTATTAGTTTTTTTTTTTTTTGCCCAAAATAGCCTTATTGGTTGTTAAATGATGATTTTAGACAATAGAATATGAATAATTTAAATAAAATAATGATATTTTTTAAGTTTATTATTTTTAAAAACATTAATTGGGATTTTCCGGTCCTATACCGGTACTATTGGAACTAATTAAGATCACACCAGGATCAGAATGCAAATTACATCATGCCCAAAAATCGATATGGGGGATTTCAGTCCCCTCCCGGTTTGAACACCTCTAGAATACACACTTATATTTAACACTCACATGCACACATATCGATATAAGTGAAAGTGATCGGAGTTATATGATTGTCATGTTCTGATTAAAACTTATATTGTAATTGTATAAGCATTTAAAATTTCCAAATATATTGAATCGGCAATAATTAATATGATTTGGTTCCCCCCCACACACACACATATAATTTGAATACTTTGATATTTCGATGTACAAAATTTCATTCACCGATAAAATTTTTAAAGGATGACTTTTTCCAGTTTTGTATGCTTAATTTATTGAAGCTGTGTCTCAAAAATTCAAAAATAAAAATTTGTAGGGGAGCGAATGGGATGAGGCTGCCTTCAGAGAAGCAGTGAGAAGGGTCGTTGCTGACCTGGCAGAACATTACCACCTGACACGTCAACCCGCCAGTTTTGGTATTTGCATATCTTTTAGGGGGGAATTACCATTAGTTCTCAAGCAAGATACTTAATTGTCAAGAAGTCCCAATGATAATAAAGAGAATGCAGGGGCAAGTTCCAATGTAAAAAATATAACACCTCACTCATCTTTAGAATGAGACTTCTTGGTAATTAAAATACTTTCTTAAGACCTTATAGTAATTCCCCTGATTTTTTTACAGTAAAATTATGCTACAATACACAGTAAACACTAATTTTTCACCTAAAATATATTTTTGTACATGATATATAATCCTGTGTAAGACAAAACTAGTCTCAACTCTCAATGGTGAGTCCTTAATCTTTAGGATCTTGAACTCAAATGCTTTTATTAGGAAAAGATAATTTTAGTGTTATGTATTTTAGTTTATAAAAGAGTTATAACAAAGAATGTGAATACACTTAACACAAATGGAGTGAACTTATCATAATATAATATGAATATTTAAATAAATAAAATTACATACATAAATCCAAATGCTCATAGTTAGAAGTTTTTTTTCATTTGATTGAGGGAACTAATATCTTTTGAGATTTAGAGTGCAAATAGTTTTCACCTCTTTCAATAAATGCACTTCTTGATATTTGAACTTTTGTTCTCCTCCTTACGGTGGAATAAGAGGGCTTGCCACCTTAAATAACAACTTAAAGATATAATTAGAAGTTTTATATTTTGGAGGAAACACAAGTGAATACTAATTCAACAAGAGATTCTCGCAAGAGTGTCCAAGTCCACAAAATTTCATAAGAAGTTTTTGTATTTAAAAATTTAAGAATTGAAATACACACGCACACAACTTGGTTCACATATATATGTACTTGACACAGAATATAATTCTTTTGTGGAAAAAATCAAGCACAGACTAGTCAAACTGCGGAACTTGAGGATTAATGCTTTTGTGGAAAAATTGTTGCCTCCAAAATCGAAGTCACTTTCCTAATTAAGGCCACAATTTCATCCTCAAGATAATTTTGAAACATCACATTGTTCAATTCCACATGTTACATCTTGCATTTAAAATTAGGGTATATTTGAAATCATTTGGATGAAGAAGAAGAAGAAGAAAATGAAAGATTCGGTTGGGTGGGGTACAGAGGGAAACACGAGAGAAGTGAAAAGAAAGCCCGTGGGTTGCGATGTGTTGACAAATTTTCAAATATTTCAACAGCATTGACTTTGACTAACCCTCTCTCTATCTCTCCTCATTCTAAGCCTCTCATTTGGTTGTATTTGTCTTCATTGGGGCTTCTTGGATTATTTCTTTGTCTTCAATCTTAGTCTGTTACAGAAATGTATTGTCCTTTTGTGTTTGTATCACTGTGGACTTGATAGATTTATCATTTCATTCCAGTAATGAAAAAGAGATTGTGGTCACATCGTCCTCCTCAGATCACCGCCATGCCTTTATCGCCGGTGAGTGAATAGGCAATGGAGGTGGATAGAAGTGAAAAGTTCCCCGGCAATTGAGTTTGGGCATCTAATTAATACCGAATGTCGCATCCTTCAATACCAAAACACAGTAATGTTTCAATTTATAAAATGTTTTTTTCCTATTAATCATTATATTTTACACAAAAATAGTGACATTTTAATATTTTACAGGTGAAAAAGGATGCAATTTTGAAATTTTTATGATTTTTCAAAAAAAAAAATGCAAGTTTTTTATTTATTTTATATCTAACTTTAAAAAAAAAAATTGAAGTAGATTATACATAGACTTCCAAAACAAATTTGCATCTTCACAAAAATTACGTGAATGATATGTGAATTGTTAACCTAAAATATTTAACTAATAGTCAAAATTAACTGAGATAATAGTTATGATAAAATTACTCATTTTTTACATTTTTGAGGTAAAATTGCCCATTAACAGGGGGAAAAAATCACAAAGTTACAAGAACTATGATATAGTACAAACAACCAAGGTCCTAACTCGATAAATTGTACAAGATCTAAGTTGTAGTAAGTATCGAATTGTAGTACCTCGTTGCTTAGCTTTGTTCCCATTCTGATAGCCACACATATAGAGTGTCCAGAACCCCAGAATCTCTATCTTTTCCTCTTCTATTCTCTTTGTTTTTTTGTCTTCTTCTCGTCTATGGATGACGCTGACGAATGCCGAGGGATGATGTTGGAAGAGAGCAAACGTTGGGCTGTGAAAGATGGGATGAGGTGTACAGTAAGTGGGACCCACAACAAAATGTGATGCATGTTTATGGGAAATAACAAAAATGGTATTTTTGCTCCTATTAAAAGATTTTATGTATAATTTTACATAAAAAAAACATAAGGGTGCTAGGTGCTTTTTCATTAAAACTTGTTATCAAATTTACGCCTTAACCTTTTATTTAATGGTAAACTTGAACCCACGGTTTTCAACTACCAAAGATAAGCATATTCTAAGGCATCTTTCCTCGATGCTTTAGAAGATGAGAGGTTTTAACGAGTCAGGTTTCTGGAAAAAAAAAAAAAATTATCCTCTTCATTTTACATCTCTTCATTCAAATTTTATAATTCCTCTTATCTATCATAACAAATTGGGTTTCCCTTTTTTATTGATATGATTTGTGATTGATACAAAATAAATTAAGAGTTTCTAAATTATTCATTTTTTGGCTACCAACTTGCAGATTCTTTATATTTTATAGCGGTACTTATCCATCTGAACTGTTACAAATAAACCGCAACAATGCCACAAGGTGCCTAGTTGGCCCCATATTTGTGAATATAAACTGCGACAAACTAATGGCAACAAGAATACATTTTAATTGATTGTTTCATCCTATTGCCCTAGCTCCAAGCAGGCAAGCATATCACACTAGATAGCATCAATAATAGGGAAAAAACTAAAACATATATACCTACCAGAGCCTCATGTTCAGGATGATATATAACAGGAGATATGGAGATATGAAAATTAATCGAATTTTGTTATCAGTGAAAAAAATTTGTGCCATGAAGCTAAACATTGGTTTGAAAGTAATTTCCAACCGCATGAAAAAATGCAAATGGCCTGTGCTTGGTATCATGTTATGTATCACCCTCCATATAACTGAAAGATCTCTAGTTATCTGAGTTTTCCATGGATCTTAAGGGACATTTTATTACAGATAAAGTCTATAAGGGTTCAGCCCTAAAAAAGTATAAGAGAAAAAACTAAGGGTGAAAATTGTTAGACTTTATCTGCAATTAAATGTCTCCTAAAATCCATGGAAAACTCAGACAACTAGAGCTCTCCTGAAGGTTATATGGAGGGTGATATGTAAAATGATACCAAACACAAGCATGTATAAAGACTTCAACTTTGTAGCAGTTAACTGTTTAGTGGTGTGTGAGAATCAAATTTGCATAGTTAATTAAATGTTTAGTGGTGGCGCGCATATATAAAGGCTTCAACTTTGTAGCGGTTTTACAAAACAACCACTACAAAGTGTAAACATTTATTATAGTGGTTTAACAAAAACCTTTGTAGCGATTCTATACAACTGCTACAAATATGTAAGATTGTTTAAATTATGTAACGGTTTGTACTTATAATAGCTACAAACTTTCATACTCTTTACATTTTGTAGCGATTTTTCCATTTAAACTGCTACAAATAAACTATCACAATTTTCACGCCATAATTAAGAGGGCTAGTTGGCGTCACATTTATAGCGGTTTCTAAAAATTCACCACTACAAAATTGGCACCAGCTTCACGCCAATTTTTGTAGTGGTTATTTTGTGATAACCATTACAAATGTCATTCTCTAACCAGCGCGCCACTTAATACAAATCATCTAGTTGCAAATTTGTAGCGGTTTCCATCTAAACCGCTACATGTTAGAATTTGTAACAGTTTTTTGTAGCCGCTACAAATTGATAGTTTTTGAAATCCAGTATCGAAAGAAGTACCCGTTGCTCGAACTAGTGTTTTGATATTGGCTCCTTGGAATCCCCTTTCTTTGTGTGCCTATGGGGAATCTCATAAAGAATTCAAGTGAAGTGGTGGATATCGAACAAGCAAGGGACTAAGCTTAGCAATATGCTTTATCAGAGTTGGTGGCAAAGAGAAAGTAACCCTCCAGTTTTGTGGTGTAAAATATTAATGATATAGCTAATAAACTGAAAATTTAATTATAAAATCCCATAAAAATATCATTATTACAAAATCTTACAAAACATGTACATCATGGACATCTTCCGCTATCTTGCATTCTTTCTTAATCTTTTGACTGAAGAAAAGAAAATCACAAGGACTCCTAAACAAATTATATATACGTATGGATTTTGGCCTTAAGGGTCAGAGTGTCCGAGCAGCATGGCGATAGATTGAATTGATAATAAATAAATATTTCTTTTAGTCCGTAATCTAAGACTCAGTTAAACTTTTGAATTAGATAAATTAACAAAGGTTAAATAAATGACTTATTTCATTTAGAGGAGGGAGTATATTACCATGTTTCGAACTCACAACCCTAAAGCATCAATGAAGAATGACCTAGAAGGCTACAAAGGGAGGCTGATAGCTAAATAAGTTATCATTTATTTATTTATATGTTTTGTATGATTAAATTATATATCAATTATAAATCAAACAAATTATTTTATAGTAAATTGATATATATAAATATTTTAAATTAATTTAATTAACTTATTTAATATTTTAAAAAATCAACTAGATCTTAAATTTAAGATGACAGTTATTAGTGAAAATGGGGGTGTAAGAACCAACATTTGTGAAAAGAAAAGCTGGTGCCTCGTGGAGTGGTTCTCTTGACTAATTTCTGGCATCCACTTTGACTTTGACTCCATACTTTTCCAGCCTCATCTCTCTTTCTTTCCTACTTTTCAAATCTCAATAATACATGCATCTCCCCTTAACTGCCTTTAATTTGCAGATTGTCCCTCTACTTTTCTTAAGTTCTTTCATCGGCGTTGCAGACCGACACGTAATCACATCGAGTTATATAGGAGTGCATACTTTCTTTCTTTCTTTTTTTAATAAAACTAAAATTTATTAATAACTACGTCTACAATATAGAAAATTACAACTTATTATTTTTCACCAACTATTGCCTCCTGATATGAAGGTGATGGGTGATAAAAAAACAAAAGTTTTCTACAATATTATAAGTTAACTTAGTCAAATAATCCACTAACCCATTTTGTTCTCTAAGAATATGAATAGTTAAAACTTGCCACCAATTTTTTTATAACCACAACCTAGTATCAACTATAATGTCCTTAAGGGGGTGAGAATAATCGCAACACTTAGTCAAAACATTAATAGCTTCAACACAATTTGATAGAACAATGACATTTTTGTATTCTTTATTCCAACATATTTGAAAACCAATTGGGTGATTGTAATGATTTATGTTATTATTGGGGAACTATAATGAGTTTATACATGAATTCACATATCTAACATTTATTGTCCCCAGTAATAGAGTCGTACAACCGCTTCTCACTAATTTTAGAACTAAAACATCCATCTCGAGAGTAATAAATCCTTGTTGATGTTCTCAGTTGACATATCCTGCAATATTCTTGTTAGAGTAAAATTGACATGTTGTTGTTAAATCCTTATTTCAACTTGCCCCGAAAAGACTAGCATGTGTGTTTGTGTTGTTTTTTGGTGTGGTCCTCACCGAATAATTTCTTATAACAATCCACCCAAATGTACCAATAGATATAATCAAATTATAGTGTAGTCCATGAGATTTTCTTGATAAAATCTCTTCCAGTTTCATGCTTGAGATTCCACTGCAGCCAATCCACACCTTTTAGTGATATGAACTTACTTAATCTTCAAGAACAACAATTGTAACATTTAGTGGGACCCAGCTCACAATATTATTATACTATATCAACAATGAAATTTTTAGATTATTAATCAAAAGGTTAGTTAAGTAATTTCATTGTGTGTGATGTTTTATCTTTCTTTATTTTTTCTTGAAAAATCCATGCTGTCGGTCTATCATACGCTCTTAATAGCCTTTTTTATATATACATGACTAAATCAACTCAAATGATCTTCCAGAACTATTTGCGCCAGAATCAATATACTATACTTATTTTTTTATTAAAAAAAAAAATCGCCGACAGACCGCAAGTGCCCTTTCACAGGGTCATCATCTTTTGTTTTTCAACCATGTTCCCAATTAATCAATCTGCTTTACATAAGATTCCAATTGCTTGTCAATTCACAGCGAAGTAGGCCACTGAATTACTAATCATAATCTTAGATGCCATATGCCCCAAAATGACTGGCACCACCAACTACGATACTCTTATTTCGCATCCCTCGTTAGCAATAATGAAGAAACCCTAGCAGCAGCAGCAGCATCATCATCACAACACTGGAATATTCCAACATGGATAGCGTCTTCTCCTTCTCGGAAGCCGAAAGACTTGATTTCCTCCAATCCGCACTCAACACTTATGGCTGCGCTTATATCTGCCTCTGGTTCTACTGTCCCTCTTCCAAGTAATTCATTAATTTTATATATATATATATAGTGAGGTTTAATTCCACGTGCAATTCCTCTTCTTGATTTTGATTATTCTTGCGCAGTCGGCTGCTCTTCTTGGATGGTTTGTGCGATGCCGTATCAAACTGTTGGGGTGTTTTTGACCAATATAGGGGCTTGGAATTTGATGTCACTCCTGATAATTAGTAAGATTCATGTATTAATTAATTCCCTGATAATTATGCATTAATTTAAGAGTGTTTTGCTTAATTATCTCGCTTTTAATTATATATGTCAGTGGCGTTCCGGGACTAGCTTTTCGGAACCACTTGTACACCTGCCTAGAGCTCCAACAATCCGATCTCTTAAGACTCGCATGCACTCCTATCCAAAGACGCTTCTTTCAGGTTATTAGCTAACTAACTCGCCACTTAGTAGCCAAACATATCATCACACAGAAGAACTCTCATTAATTAATGATGTGTGCATGTTTTTGCAGGAAGCAAGGATTAAGGTTAGTTTATTTTGTTTCTGAACTAGAGAATTGCTATTCGAGCCAAAAAAAATAAAAACTCGAGAATTGCTAGTTTTTTGTTACATAGAACATGGTCATTAATCTTTAATTAATATATCATGTTCCTTAATTATATACAGACGGCTGTTTTCATAGGTTGCGGCAACGGGGAAATTGAGCTTGGTTTCTCAGTTCTCTCTCAAGTCAGTAAAGTTATATTATTACTCTCTGCCAATGTATAATTTTCTTACATTATTTTTTGGATTCTGATGTGCTTTGTGTGTGTGTGCAGGCTGCTGATGATATTCATCAAACAGATGTGATGAGGAACTTGTTTACAGAAGAATTTTCTAGGCTGTCCCATCAAGCTCAACTGAAGAATCCATCTTCATGTTCTTTGAGATCGATATTATCCCCAGCAAGCAGTCCCGAATCCACATCCCTCTGGTGCGGTAATATTCCGCCGGCGGCCACTGGTCTCTTGCCTGAAATGCTGCAGCAGAGACAAGATAATGAACACGAGGCCATAGTTAGAGCAATTCTTCTTGTTATATCTTCCCCTTCTTCTTCATCTTCTAATAGATCAACCTTTCATCACCAAAATCTGCCTAATATTATACATCCAGAAGAAGGAACTAGTGCTTTTACGAGGTACAGACCTAATTCAGAAATGAGTTCCAAATTTCCCAGTTTGAGCAAGAACCCCAAACAAAGCTTCCTCAAGAGATCATTCGAATTGCTCAGAGGCTTACATTACATGAGAAATATGAGACAGCGTTATCAATCAATAAGTCATGCCACTAGAGCCCACCTCCTCCACGTCATCTCTGAACGAAGAAGACGAGAGAAGCTAAACCAGAACTTTCAGGCACTTAGGTCACTACTCCCACCAGGAACCAAGGTGCTTCAATTTTTTCATTCATATAAGTTACTACCTCCTCCGATCCTTAACATACTACCTAGTTGACTTTTTTTTTTAGAAGTCA
The DNA here is from genome assembly GCA_037074495.1 of Acacia confusa. Classification (NCBI taxonomy): domain Eukaryota; kingdom Viridiplantae; phylum Streptophyta; class Magnoliopsida; order Fabales; family Fabaceae; genus Acacia; species Acacia confusa. Next base: position 9,980,504 of record CM073505.1, read on the forward strand.
AAGAAGTTAAATAAATTAGTCTAACATATTTATATTTATTTTTTTATACCAAATCAATTTTTTTAACTTTTAAACTGATATATAATCAAATGATGCACAACATACCTTACATACCTTAGACTAACTTGTTCTATTGAGGATTGGATGGAGTAGTTCAAATGATCAATTATTCTTGAGTGCACACAATTTAATTTTTATTTCAGAAAGACAAAGGTTCAATACTTACAGCAGCAAAGGAGACATTGAACTCTTTGATGGCTGATATTGAAAAGATGACCAGAGGAGATCATCAGCAAGCGAAGGCACAAATGAAAGCCAAGAAATTATTATTAAGAGATCAAGAAAAGAAAACCAGTAGTACCTCCACTACTGAAAGATTGAGTGTGAGAGTCTCGGATGTGGGAGGGTCGAGCTCATCAGAGGAAAGATTCATGGACTTGCAAGTGACTGTGAGAGGAAGAAGCTATTATAATTCTCAGGTCCAGATATTGATTCGCCTACTGGAATTCTTGAAAGGGGTTCAGGGAGTTAGCTTAGTTTCTGTGCACGCTAACACACATGTAGCACAAGAAGGAGCCACCATTAATGAAGCAACTTTAACACTCAAGATAGAGGTACATCTACTTACAGTTCATATAAGAAACTACATACAAATTTTTAGCCACATTACTTCACATTACTTCTCGAATTCTTAATATAAAACATATTTACCTAATTAAATTAAAATGGAGAAGTTGGTTAATATGACATATATCTTCAAAAACACCATAGTCACTTTCCTTAATTTTCTTTTTCTTTCTCCTCTTTGATTATGATTAAATGAGTATCAATATAATAAATTAAGAAAAGCTTATAAAAACTAGATTTTATATTAACGAACAGAAGAAATATATCTTATCTCTTTCTTCTTAAGATTTTATACAGAGGGGTGTGTGTAGGGTGTTGCCTAATACAAAGTCGAGGGCTTAATGGGCATTGGCTAAACTTTACAGATGGCCAGTTACGTACCCTAGCTAAGTTGCTGCTAATGATAACAAGACTAGCCACCGAATTTTGAGTGTATGTCGCCCTCTCAGCCGCCCCTTAAAATTTCCACACTTCCCAAATGTAATTTGTATCCTTCTTTTTTATATGATTAGATTTTATATAAAATTAGTGACATTTTGATATCGTATGTTCAAAAAATGGTGCAGCTTTGAATTTTTTCTATTTAAAGGAAAACACTCCAAATTAGAAAGAAACTACACAATTTAATAGTATTTGAAAAATTGTAAATAAAATTCAAAAGTATATTTTCATCCCATAAAATATCAAAATGCTAGTTAAATTATAATCATCAAAACAAATACTGAGTACAAATAACATTTGGGAAGTGGAGGAAAAAAGGGCAGCCCTAGGATCATGCTTTAGAACACAGATCGAATGGTCTAGACAGATTTCAAAATCAGAAGCAAAATGTTAATGATTTTTAGGTAATATTATATTTATTGTAAAGTTCAAAGGAAGGATCTTAGAAAGTGCAGTGATAGAACTTGTTGGGCTATGGTGTGTCGCAATATTCTCTGAGGATTTGATATATTCAACGACGTATCATATATTCAAGAAGGTTCCACTTTTGGCAGCCACCAATTAAGAATTTGAGCTATATTAATATACATACAATAAATTGACATATGGTATATATACACCTGGCGGATTAATACCATTTCCCCTATTTAATAAAAGATCTCATTTGTTTGTAGTACATTTTTCACTACCAACCGAATCTTATATTAAGATCAGGATATCGCGACAAGTTACTAGGTATAGATGAGAACCAACTTACAGATTTTGTGGTTTTTTTAATGAGTTCTTATTCCTTTAACTTGACAAGTTGACACTAACCCTATACTTAGATGAAGAGAAAATTAGAAGATAGATAGGGAAAACTCCAAGAAATAGTAAATTTTTTTTTATCATTTTGAAAAGTTTATCTTCCCAACATCCCTTTCCCATGTGACTTTTCTCTCCATTCAAACTTAAAATAACTATGAGTACTTTACAATAAGATATCTGTTGCAATAAAGTTGTTGCTACACTATTTCGACTGCTGAAAATAGGCTGCTAGATTATATTAAAGGAGGAATCTCCTTGCGTTGAATTGTATTTGTTATATAATTACCATTTATGAAAATCGATAATGTTACCTACAAATAAATAATAATTAAATACCCGACATGATTTGATTTGAATCTAAATTAATTTGTTGTATCACAAATTCCCAAAAAAAAAAATTATTTGTAGGGCAGCGGATGGGATGAACCTGCTTTCAAAGAAGCAGTGAGAAGGGTGGTTGCTGACCTGACAGAGTGACTAACCAGAGTCTACTGCCCCTAGTGGCAAAGTGGTATGCCTACTCCCCATTTAGTGGGGAGGTTGCAGGTTCAATCCTATCCTTTGTTATTTAAACTATTAGTATCTGCTGTTAATGTAAAAACAAAATAACAAAGTGACTGACTAGACCAATTACCTTCTACATGTAACCCACCAGCTTTGGTATTTTCATATTTTTAGGGGCAAATTATCATGAGTTCTCAAGCAAGATACTTAATTGGTAATAAGTCCCAATTATAACTAAAGAGAATGCAAGGGCAAAAGTTCTAGTGTAAAAAATACAACACCTCACTTATCTTTTAGGTTATGATTTCTTGGTAATTGAATTATTTCTTTGGGGCCTCGTTCATATTAATTCCCCCTATTTTTTTACAGTAAATTTATGCTACACAGTAAACACCTCATCTAAAAATTTGTTTTGTACAATGATATATAGTCCTTTGTACTACAAAACTAGTCTGGTGAGTCCTTAATCTTTAGGAGCTTGAACTCAAATGATTTTATTAGGACGAAAAGATAATTTTAGTGTTATGTATTTTAGTTTATAAAAGAGTTCATTAACAAAGAATGTGAATACACTTTACACAGATGGATTGAAGTTATCATAATATAATATGAATATTTAAATAAATAAAATTCCATGCATAAATCCAAATGCTCATAGTTAGAAGTTTTTTTATTTGATTGAGGGAATTAATACATTTCGAGATTTAGAGTGCAAAGAGTTTTCATCTCTTTCAATAAATATTCTTCTTAATATTCGAACTTTTGTTCTCTTTTTTACGGTGGAATAAGAGGGCTTGCCACCTTAAATAACAACTTAAAAATATAATTAGAAGTTTTATATTTTAGAGGAAACACAAGTGAATACTAATTCAACAAGATATTCTCGCAAGAGTGTCCAAGTTCACAAAATTTCATAAGAAGTTTTTGTATTTAAAAATTTAAGAATTGAAATACACACGCACACAACTTGGTTCACATATATATGTACTTGACACAGAATATAATTCTTTTGTGGAAAAAATCAAGCACAGACTAGTCAAACTGCGGAACTTGAGGATTAATGCTTTTGTGGAAAAATTGTTGCCTCCAAAATCGAAGTCACTTTCCTAATTAAGGCCACAATTTCATCCTCAAGATAATTTTGAAACTCCACATTGTTCAATTCGACATGTTACATCTTGCATTTAAAATTAGGGTATATTTGAAATCATTTGGATGAAGAAGAAGAAGAAGAAGAAAATGAAAGTTGATCGGTTGGGTGGGGCAGAGAGGGAAACACGAGAGAAGTGAAAAGAAGATTTTTTTTTTTTCTCAAAGTGCCCCTTTTTAGGAAACTATTGACCAAAATACCTCCACTTTCAAACTATTTCCCATTGTGCCCCTCTCTGAAAACATATTCCCAATCTGCCCCCATTTAGTCGACTAAAACAGGCTTTAGTCGACTAAATGGGGGCCTCTTTTTTTTTTTTTTTGAATTTTGTAGACATTTAGTCAACTAAGTCTTAGGACTTAGTCGACTAAATGTCGACAGCATTCAAAAAAATTTGACTGTCCGACATTTAGTCGACTAAATCCCAAGATTTAATCGACTAAATAGGGCCTTTTTTACATTGTGATAGCACGTACGTAGTCTACTAGCTAATATCTAGAAACACTAATACCACTAACCAACCGGCTTGGTAAATTAAACTGCACTGACCCCATTACTCCCTAAAAAATAGGTAACTACTTGCTTACATTTAAAAAAAAAAAATCAGCATACTCAAACAATAAACAATTAAAGAGTTAAATAACTTGATCTCTTTTCTTGTGGAGATCAACAACAACATAGAGAGAGAAAAGTTGGGATTGCTATCTTCAACACAAAATACAAAATACAAAAAAAATCAACGTTCCCTATGTTACAAATTTGAATTTTATTATGAGAGGAGGTCATTGATGAGGAGTTATGTTTTTCTGTTCATAAAATTCGGTTATAATGAGATTAGGAGATATATTAGATTTTTTTTCCCAGAAATATATTAGAATTAGATTATGTGTAATTTAATTAATTTAAATTACACGTAATCTAATTATATTATATTATATTTAAATTACACATAATCTAATTCTAATATATTCATATCTGTAAATCTATATTCATATTATAATTAAATTACGCATAATCTAATTCTAATATATTTCTGGAAAAAAATATATAATATATCTCCTAATCTCATTATAACCGAATTTTATGAACAGAAAAACATAACTCCTCATCAATGACCTCATCTCATAATAAAATTCAAATTTGTAACATAGGGAACGTTGTTTTTTTTTTTTTTTGTATTTTGTGTTGAAGATAGCAATCCCAACTTTTCTCTCTCTATGTTGTTGCTGATCTCCGCAAGAAAAGGGATCAATTTATTTAACTCTTTAATTGTTTATTGTTTAAGTATGCTGTTTTTTTTTTTTTTTTTAATGTAAGCAAGTAGTTACCTATTTTTTAGGGAATAATGGGTTCAGTGCAGTTTAATTTACCAAACCGGTTGGTTAGTGGTATTAGTGTTCCTAGATATTAGCTAGTGGATTACGTGCTATCACAATGTAAAAAAAGCCCTATTTAGTGACTAAATCTTGGGATTTAGTCGACTAAATGTCAGGCATTCAAATTTTTTTGAATGCTATCGACATTTAGTCGACTAAGCCTTGAGACTTAGTCGACTAAATGTCGACAAAATTCAAAAAAAAAAAAAGGAGGCCCCCATTTGGTCGACTAAGGCCCTGTTTTAGTTGACTAAATAGAGGCAAATTGGGAATATGTTTCCAGAGAGGAGCACAATGGAAAATAGTTTGAAAGTGAGGGCATTTTGGTAAATAATTTCCTAAAAAATGACACTTTAAGAAAAATAGCCTCAAAAGAAAGCCCGTGGGTTGCCATGTGTTGACTAATTTTCAAATATTTCAATAGCATTGACTTTGACTAACCCTCTCTCTATCTTCTCCTCATTCTAAGCCTCTCATTTGGTTGTATTTGTCTTCATTGGGGCTTCTTGGATTATTTCTCTGTCTTCAATCTTAGAATGTTACAGAAATGTATTGGCCTTTTTTGTATCACAGTGGACTTGTTAGATTTATCATTCCATTCCATTAATGTAATAGAGATAGTGGTCACATCGTCCTCCTCAGATCGCCGCCATGCCTTTATCGCCGGTGAGTCAATAGGCAATGGAGGTGGATGGAAGTGAAAAGTTCCCCGGCAAGTGAGCTTGGGCATCTAATACCGAATATCACATTCTTCAATATTTTTTCTATTAATCATTACGATTTTTCAACCCAAAAAAAAAAAGTACGCTTTTTATTTTTATTTTTTCAAAACCATATAAAATTTAAAATTGCATTATTTTTTATCCATTAAACATCAAAATGTTTCTACTTTTTTAAAAGGAAAATCCTATAAAAAAAAACAGTTGAATTAATCAAATTCTAACTTGAGTCATTGAATTTAATAAATTATAAATTAAGTTATATTACATAATTAGGGATTTAGAAATTGATCCAAGGACAAAATTACAAACATACCCCTTTATTTTAATTAATTTTGATTGTTACTTGATTAAATATACTGGGAATCTAACTTTAAAAATAATAAAGTAGATGATACAACCAAAACAAATGTTCACCTTAACAAAAATGATATGAATGATATCAAAATTGTTAGGCTAGAATATTTTATCAATTAATGATCAAAATTAATTAAGATAACAGTTAGAGTAAAATTACTCTTTCTTTATACCTTTAGGGTAAAATTGCTCCTTAACCAAGAATAAACATGAAGTTACAAGAACTATGATGTAGTCCAAACAACCAGGTACAAGCTTCGGAAAGATTTCATGTATATTTTTTTAACCCCCATCCCCTCCCCCCCCCCCCCCCCCAAAAAAAACCCAAAAAAAAAAAAAAAACATTAGGGTGCTAGATGCTTTTTCATTAAAACTTGTTGCCACGCCTTAACCTTTTGTTTGATGGTAAACTTGAACCCACGGTTTTCACTTTTCAACAACCAAAGATAAGCATATTCTAAGGCATCTTTCCTCGATGTTTTAGAAAATGAGAGGTTTTAATGAGTCAGATTTCTAAAATAATAATAATAACAATTATACTCTTTATTATACATCTCTTCATAAAAATTAATTAAAATAAAGGGGTATGCTTTTATAGTTCCTTTTATCTCTCAATCATAACAAATTGGGTCTCCCGTTTTCTTGATATGATTATGATTGATACAAAATAAATTTGGAGTTTCTAAATTATTCACTTTTTTAAAAATAAAGTTGATCACATTTTATTTTTAATTTATATTATAAAATGCCACTCAGCACATTCCAATAATCAATTTAAACTCATTTTTTGAAAAAAAAAATGTGAAATTCTCATTGATTGCTTATACCGCGGGTATAAATTATTAATGATATAACTAGTCAACAGAAAAATTAATTATAAAAACCCATAAAAATATCATTATTACAAAATCTTACTTAAGATGTACATCTTCCACTATCTTTCATTCTTTCTTAATCTCTTGACGGAAGAAATGAAAAACTGCAAAGAACATCACCATTTTAACTTAAACCACCATTCTCTCTTAACTTGGGGTTGCAAAAGTCCTAATTACCTAGGGTTCTTGCGTCCTTAATTTTAGTGCAGATGAAATAATCCTCAAGGGCATCTTAGAACATTACTCAGACTTTACCATCTACAAATATACTCATTTCTAGCCATGCATATATGTGTCAGGATTTCACAGAACACAGAAATTTGCCACACGCAGTTATCCCCTTTAGAAGGAGGAATGACATGAAACACGGAAGACCTCCAATGAGATACAGATTCAGCATTATATATAGTGGAGTAATATCCTCACAAATCATTGGAAATTACCAGTCTTTAATAATAATGACCTCCCTTTTTCTTCCCAATCACGGAACATGCAGGAACCACATGGAAAATGGCATCCATACAATGACCAGCAAAATTATATCTACAAGAACAATATGCAGCACTTTCGAACATTTACCTGAGTCACCTGATGCTTCTTCATGTGGCTTTCTTCAATTGACGAGTTTATAACCAACTGATTAGGATATGTCATGCTATCCCCACGGATCCAAATCGAGGCAGGGCAAAACTGTGAACCAGAAATTTGAGGCCATTCACAAACTCATGCTTCTGCGGCTGTAGCTGCTTCTTCGTCAGTAGAATCAGGTGATACAATTTCTTCTGTGACAACTCCAGTTGTTGCCCCTGCCACTGGTTCGTTTTCTGTCTCAGCATATAGCTTCTCCCTGAGTTTCATCATGAGTTCTTCTTGTTCACCATGATTCTCTGCTAGGAACCTAGTGAAAGCACCCTTACCATGGAAAGTCTCACCGTTAAAATGATAAAATGACCCAGACTTTGAGATTAATTTGTGTTTCAAGCTCAACTCTAAAATTTCTGCCGGTCTATTTATACCCTTGCCAAACTCAAGCTCAAATTGTGCTGATTTGAATGGAGGGGCAAGCTTGTTCTTCATGACCTTGACTACAACCTGGCTTCCTATAGCCTGCATAATGAAACATTAAAAAAGAGGACAACTCAGACCAGTAATGAAAACACTTAAACACAAAGCTAATCCTCATACCCAAAAATACTACAAAAGCTGAAATTACACGGACAGGCTTAATATGAGACATGCTCCAATGCACTGAACCAGTTTCTCCAAAAGAAATGATAAAACATATTTGCCAAATATTGATGACATTGATTCCACATGTATGATTTTTAACTCCTAACAGTTGTTGTCAATACTCAATATGAAGTACTACCTCCGCACCTAAATGTAGGACCTAGTTTGTAGTGCAACCGGATGAGCATAATGGATTCTATCACAATCATGGAAGCATGTGGTGATTGGGATAATATGCATGCGTAATCCATTACCCATGCTTTCTAATGCAGTAGATCTATCAGTAAACTATCACGATTACAGATTAAGGTTATGCTTGGTTGGGAAAAAAAATTGACATCTGTAAGACAATAAGGCAGAAATTTGAAAAATATTTTAACACAACCAAGTAAAAATACATTGCAACTTTCAATATGCCCATTTTCACCCGCCAAATCAAGTACAACCTAACAAGTTTTCATGCCAATATACGTGAGAAGTCTTGAGTATGCCACTAATATCAAAGGGTTGACATCCAACCCTTAGTCCAAAAAATTTCAACTAGATAAAGAATACAAGGGGAGCAGTGGAACGAACAGATTATTTGTACCTCTTCACCATTCTTAACATACCCTGTTCTCCTGATATTTAGCCGCACAGAAGCATAAAATTTCAATGCATTACCACCACAGGTAACTTCAGTAGGCCCACCAAAGCCAAAAGTAGAAAGCTTAGACCTCACCTGAAGAAACATGCAAACACTCATCAAAAGATTATATAAGCAAATCCTTTGACTGATTTAATATAATCAGGTTATTCATGCACTTAAAATAAAAATGAAAAACATTAATTCTTCCAGAAAATACATCTTAGGACAATGGGCCAACAGTCACTTCCCACATAACAACCGGAAAAGATAATATCACCCACATTATTAGGATTCCCAAGAACCCCACCAGTGAAACTCAAACTATGTTACCCCTAAGTTCCTTGAAATCTAAAAAGATGTCAAAAGAGAGCTGAGTAAAGAAAATTAGCACAATCAGCAACCATAGCTGATACCTGGTTAATAAAAATCAATATACACTGTGATAGTGATAGAGCATGGCTCAACTTTCGAAGTGCCTGGCTCATCAACCTTGCCTGCATTGCCATGTGAGCATCACCCATCTCACCATCCAGTTCACCTTTAGGAACAAGAGCAGCAACCTAGTATTGGAACACTGCAAAGAGTCAGTGGGCATATACCTGGCATATAAGAACTCTAATCCATTAAACCAGAGGATACAATCGAAATCACATGTTCACATGCAAGCAATAGCTACAGGAGATACAGAGAAAAGGAGAAAGGGAAATAGGGATAGGTGGAGCGCAAAAGACTTTACTCGTAAAAGCAATCAAAAATTCATACTTACAATGACCAATAAAAATAATATAAACAAAAGAAAAGGAGCCCCATACTTACACTGTCAACAACAATTACATCAACTGAGCCACTGCGGATTAAGGTATCCACGAGACTAAGTGCTTGTTCACCGCAATCTGGTTGTGAGAGAAGCAAGTTCTTAGTATCTACACCAATGGACTCTGCAAGTGTTTGATCAAGTGCATGCTCAGCATCAACGAAGACACAGTAGCCTGCAAGAAACAAACCAATCAATGTCTATATTGCTGCATGGACCAAGAACTAGTCCTAAATAGATATGCACTACAAAGTTAGTCTTGGCATTCAAAATTAATAAGCTCCCTCATCTTCGCAGTCATTGTAATGGCAAAGCAAATGTAATAGATTAACATAACACAAAGGAACTAATCATGTAAAGTTCACATTATAAAAAGCAACCAATAACAGTCTCTTTTTTATAGAATTAATCAAAGAAACAAGAGGTAAAACATAACCCCCATTCATAGAGCTAGAAAATTGCTAGAACCTGCAAAAAGTTGCCGCAGTGCTGAGCAGCCTTATAAGAATGAGAAGCCTTATAAGAATAAGACCAACGATTTACAGCATTCAAATAACATAGTCATGTGGGTAATTCTAAAAATTTACTTGGACCTGCAATAGAATTTCATGAAAAGAAAATACATCTATCCAGAGTAAATAACAAAGGCACGTGTAAAGTGCAAGAGAAACAGAGACTACAAAAATGGTACTAGCATCATAACTGATAGCAGCAGGACAATGGTCGCAAATGTAGTTAAGAAAAAAGCCAAGACAACCAAAAAGCTATAAACATGCTCATGTCTGAAGAAAAGGCGTAGAAAGATAACCTCCTTGTTTCTGTGCTTCAGCAATCACATGTAAAGCAAGAGTTGTTTTCCCAGAAGCTTCAGGACCATATATCTCTATAACTCGTCCCTAAAAAAATTCAGAATATGCATATAACATAAGTGTGTATCTATTTGCACAGCAAAACATAATGTTGATTCCCTCCACCCTCTTCAATGTAAATAAATGTAGTTCAAACCCAAATTAGTCTAGTCACCCGATATATATGCACACAATGTCAATAAAACATTATTTTAAAAATGCAATGCCAGCACTAAACAGTCAATAAAGCTAACTAAGACAACAAATTTTTTCTGTGAATCGGACATAAACATAAAAATGTGCTTGTAATATCAATACTGCAAGGAAATGGGCAAAAGTAGTAAAGAAACAAAAACCCAAAAAAAAAAAAAAAATCTATAAAATAATTACGTTTTTAAATAAAATCATAACATTTAAAATTCAATTCATGTACTCATGTAGAATAAAAGAGAAAAGAATTTCATATACGGAGCTAAAAATACCTTTGGAAGTCCTCCAATTCCTAATGCTATGTCCAGAGAAAAAGACCCTGTTGACACCACAGGGACTTGTCTTGATGCAACAGAGCGACCAAGCCACATAATAGATCCCTTTCCAAAGGCAGAAGTGATCTGATCCAGAGCTTGTTGTAGGGCCAAGTCTTTCTTGGACATGTTCTCATCACTCGAGTCACTTCCATCTGATTTAGATCCCTTTCTACCTTCAGGTAGATGAATAAATAACAATGAAACTTAGAAGCATGAGCGCAAAGACTGTGACAAACAGAAAGGAAAAAGGTGATAATTGTCACTGGGGGGAAAGATTCTTAGCATAGCATCTATACATTATATTTAATGTTCATCGATGCAACTAATCTTGCATCAGAAATTAAAGCTAGTTTGTCTTGTTTGGTCATCAACTTGAGAAAGATAAAAGGAGAAAGTAGAAAAGGCCTTTCTCCTAAAAATAAACCTCTGGATGAAAAGCTGAAAACTTGAGACCCGCCGAATATTCCTTGTCTAAAGCCCTGTAAATAAAGCAAGCAATAGGTAAGTATATTAAAGATGAGGAATCAATCTCACAAACATATGTAGAACAATAGGCCGAAAGAGGGAAAGATAGTGTTAGGTCTGCATAAACATGCTCAGCCATTCGCCATTGCGATTCTCTTAGTTTTTTTCCCTATACAAAGGGCCGATAAAATTAAGAATACAATGATTTTCGTGGTAAAGGCTATACGAGAATCATTTAAGCTTCACCCCTTTATTTTGTTACGAAGCCACGGACAGATTAAACATTAAACAAGAACAAATAAAGAAGGTTGAACTTAAAAGGTGATCGATGGCCGCATAGACTCCGCCAAGTGAGAATGTATGATAAGGAGAAATGAGGGACTGTGGGGAGGTGGGAAAACGGTAACATAGCGCGGAAAACAAAATATTAGAAAAGAAAAAGAAAAATGTCTCACCGTAGTGATCGTAGGGTCGAAAAGAGAGCGCTTGAGGAGGTAAGTGTTCCGAAGCAGCCTTGCCATGGAAGCACTCCGCAGGATTCTCACTCCCCGCCTTCGACCACGAGAGGAAAGAGACTAACCTTCAAGAGCACACTGATCACCCCAAAATACAAAAATGAAAAGGGTCAAGGAAACTTGAATGGTTTATGATATGCATGCAAGAAGAACTAAGTAGGAAGCCGGCGAGAGCTTAGTGAGGTTTAGGGTTTTTGGGCGTTTGATTTCCCTCCCTTTTCAATTCCGACCAGGGGTCATGGGAAGGGGAGAGGACAGCAGCGAGTGCGAGTTACGCGCGGAACTGCCTGTCCTGCCGGTTTGATCCCAAAAAAAAAAAAAAAACTAACAATGGGCCGGGCCTGCAGATTTCACTTTTTCCGTAACTGCTTCTATATTCAATTTTTCCTCACGCCCCCCCTCCCAAAATTTTTGCCGTGGGATCAAGTCATTTGCTATCTACGGTTTAAGTTGTGCCACATCAGCAACTTCAATTTCCCATCACGCACCGTTTCACATTATATTACTAGCAGAGTTGGTAATCACTTGATTAATCAAGATTAACCAGCTCATTTGTGGTATTGGAAAGCACATTGGCAAAAACATCAAAGAATGTGAACTCACAATAGCCTCTGTTTTGCCTTAATTTGATTGCTAGTCAAAAGGATAGACCCCGATTTCTTGGTCAAACATTAATATAATCTGCTATAAGCGATGTTTAAAAAACATAATAATCAATTAAAAAAAGTTCTATTACACTTTATTAAACAAACTTTCGTGGGTATAACGACTCAAAATGAGCTAATCAAAATACCTATTAAGAAATATTAGAAGTGTATCAAGGGTCCCACTGGCTGGGTATTGTTTAGTTTTGGGAAATTTTTACTGTAATTAGGTGGGAGCTAGAAACCCATTTCTTTGATGAAAGATATCAGTTTGGGGTTTAGATTCTTTTAAAATTATTTATCTACAAAATCTCATTTAAAATTATTTATTAATCAAGACGCACTTTCACTTAACTCATCTTAACCCACTATTGGTGAGGGTTAACCGATCATCGTATGAGGAGAACTATTATGTAATTGCACTTGAAGTCGACGGGCAACTAAAGAAAATATAGCCGATTGTTTCACATATTTGAATGCTAGCTTGAAATCGATTGGCAAGCTTTATTAAGAATGAGATCAGAAGTAGAATAATGCATAATAATATCATGTGGTTTTTCCTCCCTTTTTGGTAGAAAATGTATTAAGTTAAACAACATGACAGAAAACGAACACCTACAACGAGTCGAATCATATATTAAACGAAAATACTTGTGTTATATGGGAATGAACAGCACATATATTATATCCCCAGAACACGAAAATACTAGCATAATTGAGATATTAAACACTTTAATTTACGTACATATGTGTGTGTGGGGGAGAGAGAGAGATAATAATATATACATTTAAAGTACAGATAAAATAATTCTAAAAAACATTATAATGTAATGATTAAATTAATATGAGTGAGGGTATGACTAAAAATGGTCATATATTGAATTTTGAAAATAATATGTTCTACAACAAATAAAATAAAAAAGTCTAGAACAACCATATAATTCCAGAATGGAGGCTGCGCATATAGCTCACAAATACACGCACACACAGACACACGATTAAATATAGTTTTATTATTCGTTTAAATAATATTACCATAACACACACACATATATATAGAAGGATTAATATTACTTTAAATATAAAATTTATAAGACCCAAGAATATTAATCATGGATGCTTTAATTGGAAAGACGACAGTTTTGAAAGCTTCCGAAGAAAAACTGATTTTGACTGAAGTTCAAAACGAGGCTTTCCAACCAAGAGGAATATTATTCGGCTTCACTGTCTCGACAAGAGAGACATAAAAAATAGCAATGATATATGGGTTAAAGTGTTAATTTGGCCTAAAAGTTTTTACTTAAGAAATAATGTTGTTCTGAAAGTTTTTTTCAGATTTAATATGACTCTGAAAGTTTTTAAATATAGCAATGGTATCTTATATAATTAAAAAACTTATGTTGATCATTAAAAAGTTAACGTTGACCATTTAAATTTTACCGAAAAGAGATAACATTACTCTATTTTAATACTTTTGGGGTAATATTGAATCTAAAAAAGCTTTTAGAGTAACGTTATTCCCAACGAAAACTTACCGAATAAATTTGCTTCTTGACCCATTATATATTATGTCATGTCCTTGATATAATAAGATGTGAAAATTTCACTAATAATAAAATCTTATATTAAATATTGAATGTAGTATTTATTAGCATCTTATGATCTAATGACCCTATAAAAATTTTCCTTTCTTTTTTAAAGACTAAAGTATTAAGTTTATAAAGCGTGTTTTTTAGTCATTCAATCTTAAAAATGTTAGTCTCATCCAACTAAAAATATTGACTTATCATATTTAAACACGGTATAGTAAAACACTAACAAAACATTTGCAAAATATAGTTGCTTTCATTTTAAATATTTTTATTTACAATATTTAAAATATAAAAATATTACTCTCTATATATTAGAAAGATTAATAAAATACAAGTATACATTATTAGCGTTTAATTGCACAATAGTAACTTAAGTTTGATACATTGGCATTTTTTTTTGGTTAGATAAAGCTAACAGTATTGTGATTGAAAAATTTAAAACGTATTTTATAAACTTTGGGAACTAATTAAAATGAAACTTGATGTAAAAATAAATGACAAAATATATAATTAAACATTTTTTATTCATCATGTTATAAGTTGGACTCTCCATAGATATTATGAGTACCTAAGCTTTTTCCATTGGGTGAAGGATAAAAAAATAGCGATGTATTTTTGGGTTAAGCTATAATTTTATTATAAAGTAACCACTCAAAAGTGTTATGGATCGAAAATTTTTTCGTGGAATAATTTTGTCTTGAAAATAATTAAAACGTAGTAATTTTTCCTCTTATAGATAAAAATGTTAACGGTCAACACTAACACTAGTTTTTTAAGATTATTATTAGTTTTTTAGTGATTAAAGTAAATTTGTTCTTTTCTAACATTCTCGAGCTAAATTTACTCATAAAAAACTTTTAAAAAAAATTTATTTAAAACTAGGGGTAAAATGGTAATTTCAGCAGAGTTACTGTTCATTTCTGTCAGATTTAATGGTCAACGTCGGTCAACTAATGACTCATGGTGCTGGACACTCCCAAAACGTAACGTTATGTGTACTTTTGCTCCCAAAAAAAGGTTGTGGTGCTAGGCGCTCCTCAGAGTAAAGGTTATATGTAAAATTGTACCTTTACCCACTTTTTAAAGCTAAAAATTGAATAGTAATGATAATCAAACACGTGATGGTGGGGTTTTTTTTAGAACAAAAAAATCTTGCAAACGATTTTTCAATCTAGTTGAACCGCTTGGAATAAATTAATGTTGCTTTAAAAAATTAGGTTGACTTATTTTGTTTGTAAATTTGATGACGATGATATCAAGGATGACAAAAACAATGGCTGCTTTTGACATTCAAAGGATTCAATATATTCCTACCACATTATATATTTCGATAATAATATTATGAAATGAGAGGATAAGCAGAAATGCAGAATCTTATTAAGGATCATTATTTTATATTTTATATATATATATATATATATATATATATTTTAGGTGTACCAAATATATTATCATATTCATGCATTGGCACGAATGTGGTACGTGGATCAAAATATTGAACGTTGACCTCCAAATACTTTTACATCGTCAACGGTAAATTGGAGATTTGCAAATACCCTCCATATGGGATGGCGCGTGGGCCACACCAACTTGCTGTAGTACATTTGTGTTATAAAATGTACGGACTTATGTCGTATGTTTATTTTGGGGCAAATTACAATACAGCCTCTAAATTAGAGAATATATATCCATTGAAATTTCCAATTTACAGATAAGTTCCATGGAACACGTGGATAATATAATTCAATTTTGAAAAGACAAAAATATCTTTTATGAAATAAGACAGACAATGTTGAACATAAAAAAAAAAAAAAAAAAACAAAAGGGTAGACACACCACCCCCATTTTACCCGTGTCCTTTAGTTTTATCTTCCCCAACCTCAAAAAGTATATAGAAATACATACTTGTATAGCTTTTTTCTATGTATAGTATATATTTATTTGATTTAAAGTTAATGGATTTTGATTGTATACATATATAAATGAAGATGGTGATTCAAGAAACTCTGTGTTTATATCCATTTAACTAGCCATAGGTGAGAATGAAGAGGAATTGGGGCTATATGTAAGGGAGTGTCGATGAAGATTCTAAGAATTTTGGGTTTGATTTTGTCTATCTTTTTCTTTGTTTCATTAAGGATATTTTAGTCTTTTTATAATTGAATTATATTTACCTAAATGTTCTATGGGACTTACCTACAAAATGAAAACTTTTAAAGGACCTTATGACTGTAATTTCTCTAGCTTGGGATTTGAGTGCAATTTTCCCTTTATTCTAGCATTCCATGTTCCACAAAAACGCGGCTTTTGTTTAAGAGACTTGTCAATGTAATCCTTTTTTGGTCGTGTGTCAGTGTAATTTAATTTTAACACATAACTTACTTGTTTGTTACAATTTTTTTAATGAAAATTTTAATTTTTAAAATTTTTTTTAGAAATTTTAAAGAGAAAAAGGACAAAAAAAAAACTCTAAAATTGTAAAATACTATGTAGTGTTTGAAAATCTTCCAAAATCTTAATTTTGCATAATATAAGATAAGTATGTGCGAAGAGTTTTGTCTTTACTTACGCAAACCCTAAGTTTTTGAGTGCTATCCAAACATACATTAAATCAAGTTAATTATCAAGAGTTAATAAAGAAATAACGAAATTCAATAAGCAATTTATAACTTATTTTTTTATAAATAATTAATCTACAATTTCAAAATTTCAAAATCCTTTTCCTTTTTTTGCCTTTTTCCAAATTTTAAAATGGGTGATATTTGTATCAACTTCTAGTCCTTCAATTAGAAATAGTCGTGTCATATTTTCTTTAGGTTTATAATTAAATGATAATATTTAAAAATATAATACATGATAACATGAAATTAGAAACTTAATACACACACCTATATATAATGGATTCAAGAAATTTGATGGACGTTTTTTTTTTTTTTTTTACAAAATCAGTGAAGAATCTCATGCTTAACAATTTTAGTAGCTATGAGAATTTGATGTGTTTTTATTAAAAAAAAAAGTATCCATAATATGCACGATCATTTTAAATACATAAACAATCCGTACTCGCCAAATAAAAGAAATTGGTCGGTACTCGAAATTTAAGTTTTTCTGTGCAATGAAATTATTAAACATGGGCTTTTTTCATATTTTCTCAACTTTTTTTTCCCTTCCGAGATATTATTAGAGCTAGAAAATCGGGCCGAGCCCGTTTAAGCCCTGACCCTTCAAAGGCCGGGCCTAAAAATTTGAAAAGATAAACGAAATTGGCTGTAAAGGGCCGGCCCTGACGGACTTTGGGCTTAAACGGGCCGGCCCTTGAGGGCCTCGGGCCAGCCCTACAGGTCATTTTCACTGTAGCTTTTTCTTTTTTTTTTTTAAATTTATTAATTTATATATATTTTATATTTGTTATAGAGTTATTTATCTTTTTAACTACAAATACATAATTATTATACTCTAATTTTATGATTTGATTTATTATTTGTTGCAAATAAAGATTATGGATGTATTCATGATGTGGGAGAAAAATTTTATGATATTCTTACTCATGAGCTAGAGGCTACTACTCAAAGTGACAAACAATCAAATATCATTAAAATCGATGATAGTGATGAAGATAACGGTAATAATAATCATCGTACTAATGTCACTTAGTGATATGCTTTTTATGTTTTATATAAGTTATTTGTGAACATAGTTTATTTTTTATTATGAATTAGTGACTGTGCTTATTTATTGGATGATTCGTGTTGTAATTTACTAATTATATTTTTTTAAAAAAAAGTAAAGAAAAAATAGTTAAAATTTGGAATAGTAATTACCGAGCCTTGTGGGCCGGCCCTGACCTTGGTGCTCTTGCGCCGAACTTTAAAAAATAGATGTTTTTCTTACTCCAGGCCTTGGAAGGCCGACCCTAATTCCCAAGATATTATCAAAGATCAAGGAAAGGTCAAGGGTCAAGGTGGGTCCATGTTAAAATGTGTTTCCACTTTCCACGAGCATGGCCACAACGATCACCCAATGTGATCTTTCCATCACGTGCTTTGAATTAACGTAACGTAACTTTACGATTCACACTTTATTTTCGGTCTTTACTCGTCTTTTCATTCCATTGATAAATTCAAAAACAACATCGCTTCTTCGAGTTTTTTTTTTTTCCTTTTCCAGATTTGAAAAATAAAATTGACTCACGGTCTTGCAATTCACTTTTATATCTTAAAAGCTAAATACAATCCCCGACAGCTTTATTATATCTATCAGTCTTGGGAAGTTTTCCATAACCAAATTGTGACAACAATTAATAAAAAGAAAAATCTCTTTAAAGTTTTAGGGGATTAAAAAAAATATTAAGAAAATCTTAGAGAAAATTTTGTGACTTTTTTGAAATTTTCTTTACCCCTCCATCTATACTTCTATAATATATAGACATACAGTTAATAAAGTTTTATGATTCTAATTTCTATAATATCACATGTCCAACTAGTAACCCCACACATAAAAAAAAAGACAAATATTGAAGTATCAAAGAAATGGTTTATCCCCTCTATGCGTCTCACCTTCCTATCTTTAACACCTCTTGTCGGCACTTGTGTTTTCATCACAAGTCACCGGTGAGGCTCATTTTCGTACCACAGACGAGTCATAGTTATAGTTTGGAGCTCAGATCTTTCATCTGTGATCCTCTCACTTTGAGTTTTGTCAATTATGACATTCTCTCATCTTTGTGACGGGTCATTTCCTCTCCTTCTCCAGATTTAATCTGTGGAGGTGAGATTTATCTGTTTTTTGTTTCTTTTTCTTTTTCTTTATGGTACTTGTGGTAGTGTTCTTGTCTCAGGAAATAAATAGATCTATAAGATCTATGTTAAAATCCTCTTAGTTAGATAGTTGTTTAAACGTTATTAAATCTGATTATCTTTTGGTAGCTTGAATATGTGTTCTTGGGGGAAGATTTAAAGAGATGTTATTAGGTGTGTGGTCAAGGTCACCATATTTGCTTGATCGAAGGAGCAGAAGTTTTCTTCAGGATATCATGGGTCTTTTTCCTTCTGAGGTTGGATTTTCTAAGTTCTTTACCCTAAGATTGGGTACATGTACAGCTGCTCTAATTGCAACTAATACTTATAAAGAGGTGTGCCTTTTAGGGTGGACTTTACAATCAACACTTTCTTTATCGTCACTTCTAAGCTTGGATTTCGAGGAGGCCGCTATTATCCATGATTCTTCTTTTACTTTTAAATCTTTAATGTACGCTTAACCTTTTTTTTTGTATTTGATTTGGTTTTGTTTGTATTTGTTTTTAAGTATTATATCAGTTTGCAGTATTAATATATATATATTCTTTGGGAAAAAAAAAACCTCCACACCTAAAAAAGATAGCTTATAGTAACCTAGTGTGATTGACCTAGAAGGCCTTAACTATATATATTAGAGTTAAGGTCCAAAAATATACATAAGTTTTTTTCCCAATAGCAAAAATACAAATATAGTTACCATTTTAGTGCAAAAGTCACATCTCACCATTAAGTCACTGTTCACCGCCCTTAAGTTACTATTCACCTCATCTCTTTCTCTCTTATCACGGTGAACAGTGACTTAACGGTAGGATGTGACTTTTGCACCAACATGATAACCACATGTGTGTTTTTGCTCCTAAAAAAAATATGTGTATTTTTACTTTTGGAAAAAAAGTTCATGTCAATTTTTGCACCTTAACCCTATATATTAATGGGTGTGTCTGGAATTATTTATTGCATTGCTTATATTTTTTCAGAATTCTCTTTCTGCTTCTTCGTTTTATTTAATATGATGAAGTTCAAAGCTTATTCTACAAAGAGTTTTTACTTCTCTCAATAAATATATTTTATGGATTCGAACTTATGTTACTTTTTCTATCATTCCTTTCTAAGAGCACAGCACATTCTCTACTACGGGATAAAAAATAAACGGTTCAAATATAATACTTTGTAAATCTATTGTTAAAATATTTTATAAATTAAGATTTGTTTTACTAAAAGTGTGAACAGATTTTATTTATTTATTTATATTTTATTAATAATATATTAATATTTTATAAGATAATATATCTGAACTACTTACTTTTGGTTTGGATCTAATGGCCAACGGGAAAGAAGGGATTAGTGAGAGGGAATTGTGAGAGGATCCCGCTCAATTTTCCCATATAACTTCTCACTTTTTAATGCTTTTACTTACATCAAACCTTTCATATAAAAATTAACTAAATTAAGAGGATGAAGGAAGCTACATAAATGATTAATTGTAGCCTATGTTACCCAATATCTTTTAGAAATACTTATGTGTATCATTATATTATATGTAATGTAAGTGTATACATTAAACACATTAGTTTAAAAGAAAAGATAAAGATAAATACTTTATATTTCTTTCTGTCTTTAGTATAAAAGCCGGTAAGTTAACTTTTTAAAAAAAAAAATTAAAAAAGTTAAATAAGTTAGTTAATCATAACATATATTATATATTAGTATATTATATAAAAGTTAAACAAATTAATTTAACATATAAATATAAATATTTTAAAAAAAAATTAATTTTTTTAAAAAAACATAAGGCCTTATATTAAAAAAAAAACATTTTCTCATGTAATATGAAAAAATCAAACCTGTATTAAAAACAAGATATAACAGTAATCTATTTAGCCTCCTCCACAGTTTTTTTAAAAAGAAGCTAGTAGTAAAATAGACGAAGAGATCGATGATAAGATGCAGGGAGTAAGTACAGAACACGTACCCCACAAAACGCGGGAAGGGACTTACTTCATCGCCACGCTAACGATCGAGGACGTTGACTGTTATAAATTGAAAAGAACTGAACCAAAATCTTCAAGTTATATTCGAATTCCACCATCGTGTTCTCAATCTCCTGCTCCCTCGTGAGAAAGCTTCCCTTCTTTGACCTTCTCTGGTTTCCTTCTCACCGGGGATATGTTATAAAAAAACCCAACCATTATGCGCAAAGCTCCAAATTCCAATATTTCTTTCCCTTTTTCAAGAGCTTTGAATCCCTCAAATAACTCGTGGCTTTATACCCTTGACAAAACATTCACTATGCCCTTTGATTTCTTTCTATTTTTTTTTTTCAGTCTTTGACACGTCTCTTCAGAGAACGACGCTCTGGAATCAGGAACGTCTGACTTCATCAGACCTCCTGTATAGCTGTTTAGCCTATATATATTATAAGCAATGCACCAACTTGGATACAACTATCTTATTTTCTTCTGCTTCGACGTCATTTCTCTAAGGAGGGTTACCAAAACCGAAAAGCCATACAAACAAGGTTAATTTTCTAATGCTCTAAAGTTGTCTGATGCAATGTGTTATAACCTTACGAAGCGATTACAAGAGACTTCAAACAATAACTTCTGCTTGGGCTGAGACAGCTCTGTAATTCTGAATCTTAATTTTTGTTTAATTGTGCAGGGGTAATAATATAAACAATTTGAAGCTTGGAGCTGGAGGTTTAGCCTTATGGGATTATCGCTTTCCTTACTAGCTTCAACGTGTGAAAAAATTGTGAGGCATTGGTTATTTTCTCGTCTGTCTTTCAACTTGATTCTTAGATCTAAAGATGGGGCTAATAGAATTCTGAGAGCAACGAGCTTCAACAAGAAAAGAGAAGAATCAGAAACTAGTCCATTGTCTAATGGGTCCAAAGATATCACTAGTTCAAGGCGGTTGAGGGATCGCAGGCCTGACATGGTGACTCTAGAAACAAATGTTAAGGAACACATGGGTGATATTGATTTGCCTCACAAACCAGTACCACTCCTTTCTCTGCCGGGATCAGCTGTGTTTTTTTCACCCAGACCCATCCACGAGCTTGATGCTGCTGCAACTAAGCTCCAGAAAGTCTACAAGAGTTACCGCACAAGAAGAAACCTCGCTGATTGTGCTGTGGTGGTGGAGGAGCTCTGGTTAGTTTCTTCTTCTTCTCAACCATTAATTAATTCGGTTTCAATCTCTTTATGAGCCTTGTGCAGCGGTACTTGGAGCCACGGGTTGGATAGAGAGAAGGAATATAATGGGGTCCACTCCCTCTCTCAATCAATCTCTTTTCAGTTGAATTTTGTGCAGTGCCCTGTATGTCAGATTTCCCTATCTTAATGCCATGAATTGAATGGTGTTTGTGTAGGTGGAAGGCCCTAGACTCTGCTGCCTTGAAACGGAGTTCAGTTTCGTTCTTTGATGTCCAGAAGCCGGAGACCGCCCAGTCACGATGGGCGAGGGCAAGGACTAGAGCAGCTAAGGTATACACTTTGTTACTAACTCAACTCATGTCCTTATTAATACTTGTTTCAGTAATATAATTTACACCAGGGACGAGATTTTATATTTGGAACAATGACTTAATTGAATTCATATTTCTCTCAAGTGAGTTTTGTCATTTTCTCATTTTGGAGTGTAGTGCCAAAAATCAATAGCTTTTAATTTCATTCTGCCTTTTTTAAGTTGAATCTGATCAAAGCTATCATTCAACTAAAACCAAAGAGCAGTAACAGATTACAAACTAAAACGCTTTTATTTTCCAACACAGGTTGGAAAAGGTTTGTCCAAGGATGAAAAGGCACAAATACTTGCTCTCCGACATTGGCTTGAAGCTGTGAGTAATATACTTCTGGAATTCTCCTCACAGCGATCTTAAAATCTTGTTCATCAATGCCCATAGAGTCTAATCCGCTATTAACAATCTTAATTTCTTCTTTGCACAGATTGACCCACGTCATCGTTATGGACACAACCTGCATTTATATTATGATATCTGGTTTGAAAGCCATAGCACTCAACCATTTTTCTACTGGTAATAATCTTTTTGTTCTGTAATTCTATTATCTTCTTAGCCATGACCATCATAAGCATCTGTTGGATATAACTAATTAACTAACTCTCTTTTCTGTCAATGTAGGCTGGATATTGGAGATGGCAAAGAAATTAATCTTGAGAAATGCCCAAGGACCACACTTCAACGTCAATGCATTAAATATCTTGGACCCGTAAGTTATCTTGTGCTCATGTTATCAGAAAAGCATGTTAATAAAATTAGAGGCGAAAAAAAAATCATTTATATCAACATGAATCTCATGTATCTGACATGATTGTGTTTAATTAATTCAATTGCAGAAGGAAAGGGAAGAATATGAAGTAGTTGTTGAAAACGGGAAGCTAATATACAAGCTGAATGGGAAGCTGGTGGATACAGACGACAAGTTCAAATGGATATTTGTTCTAAGCACAACAAGAAGTTTGTACGTAGGAAGAAAGCAGAAAGGTTCATTTCAACACTCAAGCTTTCTATCTGGGGCTGCAACCACAGCTGCAGGCAGATTAGTAGCCCATGAAGGTGTTCTTGAGGCTATCTGGCCTTACAGTGGTCACTACCACCCCACAGAAGAAAACTTCCAAGAGTTCGTCTCCTTCCTCGACGTCAACAACGTAGACCTCGCCAATGTCAAGGTCAGTGATATCATTCATTTCTTCCTTAAACCAAACCGGATTACACTACTACAAAAATGTTGACATTTGACGGTTATTTTTGCCCATATTTAAACTGTCAAATAAGCTCTTGTTCAACCTCCACCTCACCTTACTTGACCGACAAGTATGAAGCGTCAACTATGATAAATTTTGTAGTAGAGTTAATCTTTCTTGATTTGATTCATAAATCTATGGAGACAAATTAGATGATAGTTAATTATCTTTGCTTATTTGGTTGCAGAGATGTGCAATTGATGACGATACACCTTCATACATAGGCAATAATGAAGAACAAGAAAATTTAGGTCCTACCATAACTTCCCAGTCAAGTGCAATAAATGATAGTGATAAGAATAATGGCCAAGAGGCAAACAAATTGGAAGTTAATGAAGAGGCTACAAAGGTTGGTGATGATGAGAAGAAGGATGAAAAAGCCTCAGTGTTTGACTTTTCTCAGGCGTCGTCCTGCAATTGGTCTACTGGTGCTGGGCCCAGAATTGGGTGTGTGGGTAACTATCCTGGACATCTAAAATCAAGAGCATTGGAGCAGGTGAATTTGTCACCTAGGCCCACTTCAGTGAGGCCCACTAACTATGGCCCAATTCCTTCGCCAAGGCCCAGCCCAAAAGTGAAGGTCTCCCCCAGGCTTTCATACATGGTATTGCCCAGTCCAAGGACACCTATTCCTGCAATGAGTTGAACCTAGATTAGCAGGAATTCAGACACTTTCATATTTATTAACCAAAAATGGGCCTGCTTTTGGTTGAATGGTGAAGGGATTTATACTTTTTCAATTTTGTAAATAAATTAATCATGGTGAGAGTCTATTATTTAAGTAGGGTCTAAAAACCAAATAAGTCTCATGTACAATAGACAAGACCCAAATTCTAACTGAAGCCACATGTAATATGACAACAGTTAAAAACAGCTGAGACTGGTAGAAAAAGGCCATCGGTCTCTTTTGTTGTATTTTTGGGGACTCGAGTTAATTCATACCTTTATTTTTATGAATTTGGATGTCTTATAAGCTGAAGGTGAGGCACACATTGTCGCTTTGACCTAGTTATAAAGCCTTGTAAAGAAGCGATAGTTGATCAATAAAACATATTATTGTTGCATTTCTTATCTTCAGTATTCA
Organism: Acacia confusa; assembly: GCA_037074495.1. NCBI lineage: Eukaryota > Viridiplantae > Streptophyta > Magnoliopsida > Fabales > Fabaceae > Acacia > Acacia confusa. The sequence goes on from CM073505.1 coordinate 10,005,270, forward strand.
CCCCTAGCTTGTATTTTGATAATATGTTGGTGCTCAAGGAAGAAAATGAGTAGGCAGGAACTAAAAACGCAAACATGAGCAAACAATAGCCGTTTATGGTTTTCATCACTCTCTCGAGATTTGTAAATTCTGTAAGATGGCAAGTAATAAAGCAAGTAACGACGGTCACGTACTCTTATGATTTCCTGAAACGTATATGGTTGGTTCTCTTTTAACCCATTTTGAAGAATGCAAGTTAGTGAACTAACTCACCTCAACTTTAGTTTGAAGTGTAAATATTCAAACCAGTTGTACTAAAATAAAACTGTCAAATCTGATGAACACTATTGCGAGGCAGGAAGACAACTTGTATACTATTTGATGTCTGATACTCTGAACAGATGGAAAAGGAGGGAGACACGGCCATACTTGGAAATGCTGTGTGTGAACTGGAAAGACAAGTCACTAAAACTCCATCACTGCCAGAAACACCAAAAGAAAAAGGGACTTTAACTTCTTCTCAGCTATCTGTACGTAGTCATAATGCACGTGGCCTACTGTACATTCAGAAGAGTAATAAGAGTCTGCAAGCTTTATGTGCATCTCTGGTCATTAGTCGTAGACATAGTTTCTTCACTGCTCCATGCATGTCTTTGGGTGCGCTTGGTTCTTCACTCTCGTGTTAGCTATTTGTCTTTTTTGGGTTATCTTCAGCGTCTAGATTGAGTTTTATGTGCGGCTCAAGGTCCTCTTCTCTTTTTACGACCATTATATCAACATTGGAATAGCTTAGATTTGATCTTTTACAAAATTTTTATAATCCAATACCACAATAAAGGAAATAAAAATACTATTTTGTATAAAACTAAATCTTCAACATTCAAATACAAATATAATGGTTAGTAAAGGAAGAGGAAGGGTTATCTAAACCGAATGAATGAAGACACCATCATTCTTCCCGATAATCTGTGCTGATAGGTATCTCTTATACCATCTCAACGAAGAACTTTACGTGGTCATTAAGCCCAAAGCCATCTTTACAACTTTATATACACTCTGACTCGTCTTGGCCTGGAGAAGTAATGAAAGGGGAGCCCTCTGCGTAAAAGAAGTATAGTTTTTAGTTAAGCCGACACTATTAAAAAATACATATTTTATTTCTTTAAAAACGTCTCTTTTTTAAAAAAAAGAAGTAAGAAATAAAGATAGTGACACTTATAATTCTGTAGAGACTTTTAGCATACTTTCTAAAAAGGGAGGCGAAAAGTATATTTTTTTAGAAAAGGGACACTAAAATCAAGGACTTTGGTGTCCAAACTATAAGAGGAATGCCAAAAATAAATTTTCATCGTCTCCAATTATAAGTTTGGATAACTAAAGTGTCCCTTATAATCCTACCCACTCGTCTGTGCTCCCTCCTTTCATCCCCGACTAAAAAATTTTCCTTCGGCAACTTCTGACTTGTCTCCAGCGGTTTTAAAGCGAAATTTGTTTCACCTCTTACTTCTTATTACCTCCTCCGTCTTTTCTTTCTTCTTCCATGGTCACAACACCACATTCCATCCCCATCGACTTCCACGCTTTTACGGTCGCCGTCTATCCTTCACCAACGACAACTTTCTCACCGAGTTTCTGGAATCCTTGTTGTGTGTGCTTGACCTCATCTTGCCAGACAAGATCTTCCCCAAACATAAGTTCCTTGAAACGCCATTGATTTTAGATCCTTGTGCTCCGATCACGAGGACATTGCGTCATCGTTTGATTTCGTTTTCAACTCTTTAGCCAAAAGCAAATGCTTTTAGCTTGTGAATCACGAAATCTTGTGCGAATTGATGACCTCGTGAATCACAAAATTCTTGCAGATCCTTCAAGTAAACCAATTATCATGCCTCCGATTTTCGTGACTCCTTCAAGTAAACCAACACTTGCGCCCCCTCATTTCAGATTTGAAGATTTTGGGCGGATATGAAGATTAACTTGGGCAGATTTGAAGAAGATGATATACCCAGTGGGGTGCCACCAAAGTGACTGTTGGGTGGAGCAGGGGCAGAACTACACTTGTGCTGAGGCAAGTGAACCCCCACAAAAAAAATATATATAAATAGAGAGAATTTAGTAACATGCATGGATACTATAGTTGGTTAAGACTTTATATTTTTAGCTTAAGGTCGTCGGTTTGAACCTCCATATTCTCTTTATCCTTTTTTTCTCCTTTTTCCTTTCCCCATTTTATTGTATATCCTGTTCTCTCACTCTCTTCATCGTTTTTTTAAGACTTCATATCTTTAGCTTAAGGTTGCCGGTTCGAACCTCCATCTTCTCTTTATCATTTTCCCCCCTTTCCCCTTTTCCCTTTCCCCATTTCATCGTATCTCCTGTTCTCTCACTCTTTCTATCGTTTTTTTTCATTCGAATCAATCACCCTCCATCTCCACTCTCGTTCTCGACTTCGTCGATCACTCACTGTCTTCGCTCTCGTTCTCTCACTCCATTCTCAGCTCCAAAACCTCCGTCGTCACTCTCCGTCTCCGCTCTCATCAGTACTTTTAGATCCCTTTCTTTGTTCTAGATCCCACCGTCAATTGCTCTCCGCTCTCGGCCTCTCGTCCACCATCAGTGCTTCTAGATCCCCCTCTGGCCCTCTCCGTTCCAGATCCCGCCATAAATTCTGCCACCTTTCTTCCACGAAGGTTAGGGTTTCCAATCTTTGTCTTTAAGAAAATTTGGCATTGTTAATCATAGAGCACTGAATCCATTTTAGTCCTATTTCGATTTTGGAATTTTGTGGTATGAGTTATTGTAGGTTTTGGCTGGTAATGATCAACAATAATTTTCTGTCAATTGAAGGAAATTGTTTGAGCAAACTATAGGTAAGTTTTTCTCCCAAGCTCTTGAAATTTAATGCAGAAAACTGGTGCTGAATATTCAGAGCTATATGGGTTGTTTGTGTGATCCGTAATTTCCATATCTACCAAAATGGGGAAATTGATCATTTGTTTTCCTATATGATTACAATCTGAATTCTATTTATGATGAATTGAAGGAGAAGTCAACATTTTGGTTTGTTTGCCCTCTTTCTAGTTATTATAATTCTTCATTCTTTGATTTCTCATAGGTTCCAAGTTCCAACATATTCTTTAATCTTGTCAAACTTTTTTCCTTCCAGAAAATGTCAATGATACATCTTAATGAATTGAAGGAGAAGTCAACATTTTGGTTTGTTTGCCCACCTTCTAGTTATTATAATTCTTCATTCTTTGATTTCTTATAGGTTCCAAGTTCCAACATATTCTTTGATCTTGTCAAACTTTTTTCCTTCCAGAAAATGTCAATGATACAATCTTAATGCATTTAAAACTTTTCTTTAAAAAAAAATTTGAGGGGCGCTGCTCCCGGACCCCTACACTAATTGGACACCCATTAACTCTAAATCCTGGCTCCGCCCTTAGCGCGGAGTTGTGCCAGACGGCTCAAACTATGGCAGAGGTTGGCGGTTGTTCGTTGGTTTAGCTTGCAGGTAAAGGACTAGAAGGTGGGGTCGGTGGTGAGCTAGCAACTTGACTTCTGGCTTTGATGAGCAAGAGGAGGAGGTAGATTTAAGCAGGTTTGACTTTTTTTTTTATATAAAAAACCTTTTTTTTAAATGGATGCCGTAAGTTTCCTTTTTTAAGGAACGTTACTACCAGACTTTACTACATCGCTCATATATGCATCTCCCTGAAAAGGGACTTAAGAAGGGCTTAAAAACATACGTTAAATTTTGGTTATGCAAACTTAGCTTGTATTCTCTCTAGTCCTAATTATAAGACATATTTACCAGATTTTAGAGAGATTAAGGATATAAGTTAAATTAGTTTATTTTATTCATTTTCCTAAAATACCTTTATTTAAATTTAATTTCCTGGACCGTTCACATCCAATACAGGAGGATCCCTTGGGCTTTCGATGGATTTAACGTTAAGATCAAGATCCACAAGATCAACAAATCCCCTTATTACCTTGCTATTGCCATCATCTATGGGCCTGGCTCCAAATGAGATTTTTTCTGCATAATACTTATACAAATGCAAGGTTATTTCTTTTTAGCCATAGAAAAATGATAATGAAATTAATATTTCATTAATATATTATTTTTTTTTAAAAAAAAAAGCAATCACTTTAGATGGATAGTTACTAGAAAATATTTTTAAAGAAATCTTTAAATTATTTTATTTAAAAAAAAGATTAGAAAGTAGAATATCTCACTTGATAAAATATAAGCGTGTTATTAAATTAATTGATGAAACAGTAGAATTAAGGTGTATATAGCATTAATGAGTTGCAAACATTACTTATTTTATAAAATATATATTTGCATTATTAAATTATAACTGTATTTAATAATATTGAGAAAGTATCAATAGGGATATTTTAGGAAAAAATTGACAAAAAAAAAACAGTAGAATTGAGGTGTATTTGGTATTAATAAAATACAAGCATTATTTACTTTATAAAATATATAGGTGCATTAATAAATTATCATTGTGTTTAATTATTACTAAAAAAGTATCAAAAGGGGTATTTTAGGAAGAAATTGACAAAACTTAGAACTTTGTCCTATAATTAGAACCAAACTCAACTTCCAAATATTGTTTTATAATTAGGAGCGGAGGGAGTATATCAGAAAATTATATATATATATATATATATATATATATATATATATATAATTTGCAAGGGTCCTAAATTTTGGTTTTTATCCGATCTCTGAAACCTGAATTTGAAAATTTGACATTCTAAATATGGTCAACACCCTTTCCGTTCGAGCTTCCTTGTTTATCTTCAAATCTCATTAATAGCTAGCTAGGACTGAAAATGGTGGTGACTACTGGACAGAAATGTGAGTCACCGAGTATTGAGCAGAGATCAAAGGAGGTTTATGATGATTTTAAAGTGTTTTATACTAGATAATTTAGTATCCTTATGCATGAAGATAATTAATTCAGTCGTTGTGGTCGGACTCTATTTTGGATTTCTGACCACATTCTCTGTAGGGCCCTCTTATTTCTTGCTTCTCCGAGCTCGGTTTATGGAAGAAGGAACCGAGAAGAAAGTATCAGCAACAATTGGTTTTATTACAGGACAACTCATGATGTTCATATCGATCGATATATGATAAGGTTTATTAGCCATAAGCCTGCCTCATTCACTATAATTTTGTGGGACTTTTAAAAGACCAAAAAAACTTTCATGATAGTTCAGCAAATGTCTTGCTTTAAAGATCTTAAAATGATTTTAGCCATACAAAACTCAATCATGAAAAATAAATCTCTCATTATATATTTCCTGTCACAGTTGCTTTCAAAGCAACAGACAGCCTGGATTCTCTATGTTGATGAACAAATAGTTCAACTTAATATTAAACAGACCCATTGATTATATAACCATCTTCATCCTAAGACACTTAAAAAGTTCAAGCGGGTCACAATCTGAACTATTTATCCTAATTTTTATTTGCTTATAAAAACTTTATTTTGATTAATGCATGCATGCCATGTACCATTCTTATGTATGAAATGATTTATTTATTTTTAGTCAAGACAAAATGATATTTAATAAGAAGTATTTTACATATTACAAATAGTAAAAGACCATATAGAAGAAGTAAAATAAATAAGAAAGTATTGATAGGAAATAGTCTAAAACACGAATAAAGTGAAAATCAAATAATAAAGAGAGTATTTCCTGCCATGAGGTGTTGTTCAAATGAGAGGAATCAGCAAGGAGACGAAAGAAACATCTATCAACACAATAAATAGAGAGTGGAGGATTGGTTTTAGATGTTATTAGATCAGAATTTAAACTCCAAAATAGAGAGGCCCTGAAACATTCAAAATTGATCATTGGCAGTAAAGAATCCCATGACAAAATTGATTATGATACCTATTATATTTATAAAAAAAAGGGTTAATTAATGAGCAATTTGGCCAATGAACTTTTACTTCAGGAACGCCCAGCATAGATAACTTTTAAGTGGACAAAAATACCAAAAAACTCTTAAAAATGTGCAGCTAGCACGAAAAACTCTTAAAAATGTGCAATCAGCACAACGCCATTAGAAAAAGATAACATCCGTTATTTAATGTGCAGATTGACCAATGAACTTTTACTCTAGAAGCATTCAACACAAAAAAGTCCATGTGCAATCCACCTAAAATCCGACTGTTGTAAATTCTTGCTCAAACCTTTCAACGTAATTATATGCATTAGAGTTAAAAAGAGTTAATGCAACAAAAAAAAGTCACAAATTATATTAATTATTATTATCAGTTATCTTATACAATTATTAAGTATATTATTGTATTATTTACTCTTTAAATTAAATTTTTGTTGTAATTATTTTCAGTCTTTTGAAAAATATTACATATTTCCGTGGGTAAAAAATCACATAATTTACAGGCCAATTTATTTTTTTGTGTATGTCCTTGACTCCTTGTCTCTTGTCTACTGCAAAAGGGATTGAATTCATTTATATTTATATGTATAAATATAATATTTTTGCTGATGAAAATTGATATACGACTGATGAAATTAACATACTATGGATGCAAATCTTATTGTCGATTAAGTAGGTACTCTTGGAGTGTTACTTTTAAAAATAGGACGAAGGCTTCTGAATTTTTTTGGGCAACTGAAAGATTCCATCACATAAACTATTTTAAATTGATAATAAATAAAACAAAAAAAGTACTCATATTATACACACTTATATCAATAACTAAAAATTCTCATAAGTCATGTATCAATTTTTATGTATATTTATACTCACATAAATATGTGATATTTTTAAAAGATTGAATAGAATTACAATAATAAAAAATTAATTTAATGAGTAAATAATATAATATTATAGTCAATAATTGCATAAAATAACTACTACTAATAATTAATATAAGATAATTAATATAATTTGTGATTTTTTGTTACATTCACTCTTTCTAACCGTAATGCATATGGTTGGGGGTTCGGGTAAGGATTTACAACAATCTTGATTTTGGATGGATTGCACAAGGACATTTTTGTGCTGAGTGCTCTTGGAGTATTTTTTTTTTTGTGTTGGGCGCTTCTGAAGTAAAAGTTCATTAGCCAATCCACACCTTAGATAACATATGTTATCTTTTTCTAACGGCATTGTGCTGACTGCATATTTTTAAAAGTTTCTCTGTGTTGACTGCACAGTTTTAAAAGTTTTTTGATATTTTTGGTCAATTTAAAAATTATTTATGTTGGGCGCTCTTGAAGTAAAAGTTCATTGGCCAAATTGCTTCTTAACTCTAAAAATAAGTAAAATGAACAATTTATAACTGATTTTAAATTAAAAAAATTAATTATATGATGTATTTATTGCAATTTTTTAATGCTATCCATTTTTAATGTTTATTACTACCTTTTCTTTTATAATTTTTTCTAATTAAAAATTTTCAATTAGAGTTGGGAACATGACATTAATCAAGAGTAGATATCTTCATAATCTCTTTTCTTCTCAGAATCTCATTTCCACCCTAAGATAAAAATGGACGATTCAAATCTAATATTTTTTATTAAAACTATAATGATAGTATTTTATAAATTAATTTTATTTGGATTACACTTATGAATTTGTAGATCATGATTTAACAGTTTAACTTTATTTATTGATTCTCAAAATATAGTTTTATAAAATATTAAATTTGGATAATCTATTTTTTTAAATCTAAAGAAAAAGATTATGTACTGAAAAGAAAATGAAAAAGAGGATCATCAGAGAATTCAAATCCCTTAATCCATCCTTTTATGACACCTCATCCGGTCACCTTCCCATAGGACGTTCCGCAACAATCCAGGACGGATGATAAAGCAAGATGGTGGTGGGACCCGCCAGTGACCGCGGCTTTTGTTGTCGTGGTCACACGTGGATTACACGCCACACGCGCTCGGACATGCTTCTCGTTTCTTGGTATTCCTATTCCTATTAGGCTATTACGCATATATCCCAGAAAATCCAAAAAAAAAAAAACCAAATTAACCGACGGTTGCCATGTTGCTCTATGCTTCGGCTGGATCATCGAACAATCCCCATTATTCGAATTGGTGGGAACACACAGAGACAGAACGCCCAATCACCCACCTCCTTCACCATGACCCCTCCTCCGTACTTTTTCTCCTACCAATAACCCTTCTTCCCCCTCCTTTTCACCTGACCTAACCCTAGATTTTGTAATTATTATTCATCAAGAACAACAAAAAAGGCTGACTATTTGTCATTTGGGAGGTTTCCTATCCCCAGATCTCTGATGAAATTCTTCTTTTTCGCCCCCATACCCTCTTATTAAATTAATTTTTTTTTTTAGGATTTTATTCTTCTTAGCTGTTCTTCGCTCGTATCGGATTCATGGATTCCAGTTTTGGATTCGGAGAATATTTGGTGTTGCATACTTTTCTTATTTAGAAGTAGGGGTTCTTGTTAGCTTGGGGTTTCCATCTTTCGCTTCTTGAATGGAACCTCGTGTTGGGAATAAGTTTCGGCTCGGCCGCAAGATCGGCAGCGGTTCCTTTGGCGAGATCTATTTAGGTTTGTTTCCTTTTATCTCTTTTCATTTTCTCCTGCTGTTTATTCGGGCGAGATGATTATAGGATTTTTTTTTTTTTTTGGTTGTATGTAGGTACTAATATTCAAACTAACGAAGAGGTCGCAATTAAGCTTGTAAGTGTTACCAATGAGGTTTTAGACATTTTACTTTTGTTCTTTAATTGTTTTTCTGTGAAGGTAATTACAGGACATGGGTTTGCTTTTCCTTTTTCTATTCATGCCTCGCAGTCTTAATTTGGGAGTGCGTAAAGATTGCTGCCTGATATTATCTCTTGATCCCAACGTCTTCGCTGAGCTAGTTCCTTTTTGCTAAGTCTTAGAGAGTGATAGGGAGCGATCATCGAAAAGGGCTCTTACGAGAGACATTGGAGGATTTAGAACCTGGTCTTCACCGTTAATATACACTTGACTGCTTTCAGGGATTCCTGATTTGAAACTCGGGGCTGTTTGCATTCCAAGTTCAAAGTCTTTAGTAGAAACTTTTTGCTAAGTCTTAGAGAGTGATAGGGAGCGATCATCGAAAAGGGCTCTTACGAGAGACATTGGAGGATTTAGAACCTGGTCTTCACCGTTAATATACACTTGACTGCTTTCAGGGATTCCTGATTTGAAACTCGGGGCTGTTTGCATTCCAAGTTCAAAGTCTTTAGTAGAAACTTTTTTTTAAGGGGGCTTTGCTTTTAGTTCATTCTTTTCAGGGGTTTTCACCTTTGTGGTTATTTCTCTTTTAAACTGTGGTATCGTTAATATACCTGAGAATTAGGATCTTCCTCAAAGTTAAAAGATTTTCTAGTTGAGAGCAAAATCAAACGGTCCTTGGTCGTTTGATGGATTCTAATTGTCTGGTTATGCAATGATCATCTGGTGGCAATTGCGTTTAATAGACAGTATATTGAAAATTATTACTCTTCTTCTACTTTAGGGTGTAAACTATATTTAAGTGCAAGATTACACTTTTTAGGGGCTCTTATGGTCTATGCATTATTCACCTTTAGTTGGAGATCGTCTTTAAATATGGGGGCTATTTAAATTTATGATTATTAATGAATTTCTTTTTCTAGGAACAAAGACTGTTGTATGGCTCATATTATGAGCGGGCATCTGTGTGAGTCTTTGAATGAAAATTATCTTTCAAGATTGCATT